>CP141135.1:62269056-63519056 GCA_035236585.1 Warburgia ugandensis
TATTTATAAACCATCAAAGACTTTAGAAGTTGTTTAATGAGTAAATGACTTTGAAAATATATAAATTTTGAAGTGGCTTAGCACTAAGCCATGAGCTTTTTAAGAAAGTCACATTCTCGCTAAATCCACAAATATTCCCACCAGATTTATTGTGATACTTTTTAAAATTGTATACGTAAAATGACTTCAAAAGTTATGCATTTTTTAAAGTTGTTTTTCAAAAGTTATCAACTTTTGAAATCGTTTTCATAAAAACTAATTTAAAAGTTCTTCCACATAAAAAATTTCCCCTTCACGCCACGATTTTTTTAAAGTCACTTTTGGCTTAAACGACTTCCTAGGAATAAATTTTTTAAGTCATTTATTTTCAAATTACTTCTAAATATTTATAAAAGTCGACAGTCGTATAAGCAACTTCTTTTATGCTTTGACTTTAAAACCCTCCTATGTAGTTATGAATGTTAGATATCATCCATTTTTATATCAAAATAGAGCCCAAGAATTAATGCCACTGGGGATATCAATTGAATAAGAGTTTCATAAGCTAACCAATGTAAGGAAGAAAGGCCTTGAATCAATGAAAAATGTCGAAAAGTGAGCTTGTGCACTAATTTTCATTCTATCATTTGGTGCCTCCCCATACGTATGGAAGCACCAAATAATCTCTCTCTCTCTCTCTCTCTCTCTCTCTCTCTCTCTCTCTCTCTCTCTCTCTCTCTCTCTCTCTCTCTCTCTCTCTCAAGAGAGAGAGATGCTTGATGTTTGTATCATTTTCAAAACTCAATTGATATGAGCTTGCAAACTAATCAAGTGATCTTCTTCTTTCTCCTATTGACATATTGTATTATGTAACATTAGGTTCCAATAGTAGAGGAGAATGCTTCCTATTATCAACTTCATATCACCTAATCATTTCCTTTGAGTTTCTTCAAATTGGATTCTACAATTGGAGAACATGCTTTTTATTTTTAGCATAACCATGTAACTTATAATAGCCACAATGAACTATCTCCAGAAATAGCATTTCTATACTTGTAGAATTTCACCTTCTTTTTTTCTTTTAAGTAAAGGCAAATTTGCTAATTGGGAGGAGAACAACCACTCCCCATGTTTATCTACAAAATAGAGGTATAGATAAAGATTCTCTAGAGGCCCTACCCTTGAGGAACCTTGTTTACATAGAGTACATTGTCCAGACTAACAAGTACTTGAAATGATACCTATGTTCTACCACTTGAAGAGATGAGGCTATACAAGATTGCCAATGACCTGGAAATCTAACTCAATGGACAAAACATCATCATCATCATCTCATCAGGACCTTAACCCAAGTAATGGGTCTACGCCACATGAATCTTATTCACTCCATTCCCCTCTCTATTAAGTACCATGGCTTCATTTACTCCCAAAGTTTTTAAATTTTTTGCTCACCACTTGTATCCATATTCTTTTTGGGCCTTCCCCTTGCCCTTTTAGAACCTTCTACTTGTATTGCCTCACTCCTTCTAATCAATGCCATTTTAGGTCTCCTTTGAACTTGTCAAAACCATCTAAGTTTTAATCTCTCTCATTTTTTAACCTATTGGTGCTACCCCCTAAATTTCCTTTAATATTTTCATTTTTCCTTTTAGTTTGAGCAGCACCCTTATGATCACACAAAACTCTAGATGCACATCTCCATTTGTTCCAACCCGCTTAGATTCTTTGGGTAACCCTCCCTCTCTCCAATCTCTCCACTTACCATGAATCATTAATCCTAAGTACCCAAAAGTGGTCTTTTATGAGGACTTCTTGGTTATTAATCTGGCTTCAGTAGTGTTTCACTCCTAAAATTGCATTTCATATATTCTATCTTATTTTGGCTGATTTTAAATGCTTTAGATTCTAATGCTTCTCTTCATAACTCTACCCTCCCTTATCTCCTTAGAAGTAAAGACTATATCATCAATAAATAGCATGCACAAGGGAATCTCCTTGTGCGGATGTTATGTTAACGCATCCATAACGAGGTGAAAAGGTATGGCTCAATGCCAATCCCTTGGTTCAATCCCCTACGGTGATAGGAAAATCACCGGTCTCGACACTTAGTGGTCTTAACATTTGTGCAAGCTCCCTCATACATATCTTTAATTATGTCTACATATACCCCTCACTGAGAGCCACTTTCTCGGCTCAACACCCTCCATATTAACTCTCCCAGAGACCTACATCATAAGCTTTCTACAAGTCGATAAAGACCATGTATGGAGGTCTTTCGATCCTCTCCCTATATATATCTACCAATTGTCTCGGTGAGAAAAATTACTTCCATGGTAGACCTCTCGAGCCGTAATGATATGGCCAAACTGATTCTCCCGATACACTTGTCTCATGCGTGGCCGCCTCTTCTCTCAAATCACTCTTCCAAAAAGTTTCATAGTGTGGCTCACAAAGTTGATTCCTCAATAATTAGTGTAGCTCTGTTATGTCTACTTTATTCTTATAAATCGGTACAATTGAGCTTTTCCTCTACTCATGAGGCATTTTCTTTGATTTTATAATCTTGTTAAACTTAACTTGGACAACCAAACTACCCCAATATCTCTCATATGCTTCCAAAAACCTCTATTGGTATACCATCGGGCCCCATGGCCTTTCCCCGATTTCATCTTTTTTCCAAGGCCTCTTTTTTACTTGAGGGTATTCTAATCCTGCGTTCATATATGTATAATATCCAATGTTATTTAGATTTATGAGTATTATAAATTCTATATGCTCAGAACCAATGTCAATTTTAACAATTTTTAAAAATGTATGTTTCCTTCCTTTATTTGATCTCATCATCTTTGACTAATACCCTTTGATCCATCACTTCTAATGCGCCTAATATGATATAAGTCCTTACCCTTCTATTCTATTACTTATGCAAGATTTAAACACACCTTTCTCTCCTTCTCTTGTTCTTTAGTCTATTATAAAGGCTCATCATATGTCTTAAGTTTAGCCTCACTTACTATTCTTTTAGCAACCTTTTTTAGCATTCTTATATTGTTCATAGTTTTTCATTATTTCTAGTCTTCTACCATGCTTTAAAACACATATGTTTTTCTTTAATAACTTTTGCACTATTTCACTCTACAGCCATGTTTCCTTTACTAATTGTCTTTTTTTTACCTTTAAAATACTCCTAAGAGCATCTTTTGCCACTTTCTAAATGGACTCAACAATATTAATCCACATGAGTGATTACTTTTTTGTTTCATAGTTCTAATTTTCCTTCTACCATCAACTTATTTGCGAATAGAGGTTATTTTCTCTCCTTTTAAGTTCCACCACTTAGTTTTTTTTGGATACATATTAAATTCATTTTCTTTCTTCCATCTTTTAATATGGATATCCATAACCATTAACCTATGTTATGAGATTAAACTCTCATTGGGTTATCACCTTACAATCCTTACTCATTGTGGATTCGGTATTCTAAGTAGAAAAAGTCCATTTAGCTTTAATGAAGTCCATTTTTAAAGGTTATTAAATGTTCATCCCTCTTATTAAAGTATATTTGTAATGGCCAAGTTATATATGACAAAGAAAAAATCAAAGGATAGTTTCTCTCATCTCATTTCGTTCACCTATGCCATACCCTTAGTGTATTCTATCATATCCTCCCTTTTCGAAACTACATGGCCATTCAAGTGCTGCTCTTATAAATATCCCCTTAGTGTTTGAGAATTTCTTACATGACTCCTTGGATATCTTCCTAAAATTGTCTCTTGATTATATCTTCTAACCCTACTTGTGGTGCGTATGCACTTATAACATTTATAATCTGCTATCCTAAAAAAGTTTTATTATTATAATTCTATCACTGATTCTTTTAATGCCCACAACCTTATGCTTTAATCATTTATCCATTATTATTCTTACGCTATTTCTGTTATTATCCTTTCTTATATACCATAATATATACCCATAGATTTCTCTAGCTTTAGCCCCCTTCCTCTTGGTTTCTTGGATACAAGCGATGTTGACTCTCCTACTTTTCATCGTGTCTACTAACTCCAAACTCTTACCTGTCAATGTCCCTACATTCCATGTGGCAATACGAATTTTATGCTCTTGAGATATGCTATTTACCAGCGCCCTTCTCGACCTACACGGTATGAACCCATGTCCACTTTTCACTACATCTGGGTTCTAATGCAAGGCATTGCTTCTGAGGGGACGCTCTAGTAGCCCTTGCCCATTTTTCACTACACCCAGGATCCAATATAGCACGTCATTTCTTGGGAAACGCCCTAGCAACCCTTTCCCATTTTTCACTGCACTCGGGATCTGATGCAACGCGTCACTTATGGTGAACACCCTAGCTTGAGGGAATGTCAGTTTTAGATTCATGTCATGTTTGTGTTACGTACTTTTAAGAAGTTGGAGATGATTTTCATTTCTTTCTTACAAACTAATATACAAATGCATATTCATTTGCAAGAAGGAAAGAAATAATAAAATCATCTTTAACTTCTCCCTTGCCAGCTATCATTTGATGCAAGATCCTCCTTTTTCATCTGGGCTTGGGACCAGCATTGTCGGAGTTTAACTCAATGGATAAACATGAGGTGACTAATTCTTTCATAGGAACTCCATTTAGATGCTAAGAAGTTTACTATGGAGTTGCAAGTACAAAGTTCTCAAGTTCTCTCACAAAACCCCATCCCTTGCTAGCTGATCTACTATAGAATTCGCTATATGATACGTGTGAGCTCCATAGAATTGGGAAATTTCTAACAGAAAATTGGTCTTGTCAAAGAATTACCAGAACCTCCAAGGTCTTTTACTTAGCCATCTAGTTGTATTGATAGAGTTTCCTTCTATAATGAGTGGTTGTAATTTCAATTGTGACAAAATATCAACATCAACGACAAGAGCCATAGCCCCTGCTTTTGAAGAATCACAAATACCAATAGGTCCAAAGAAATTGCAAATTGTTGAACCAAGAAGACCTACAACTCCACTGGGTTCCGGTTTGAAGCAACAAGCTCCATCAATGTTGAGCTTGAAACAACCTAGTGGAGGAAAAATCAATTATGGATTGCACTGTTCTTTCTTTCTAATATATTGGATGATGTTGGACTAGTTTCTTAATATTGTATACGAGGAATAAGATGAAAACCATTTGGAGGAGGATCCTTAGAGTAGCATTAAATTGTTAAACCGCTTCATTGACAAAGATAGTGGCTTGCTCTTTCCTCTAAAGCATCTTGAATGATGCTCTAACCATAGCCACCATATTGCTATAAGGAAGCACAATTTCCAAAGGATTTTAGCTTTAGAACTTAGCTTTACTTTGAAGCAATGTATGCATTGATTCTGTATAGAATTATGGAGTGTCCATGACATGTTGAATTTTTGTAGTATGGAATACCATATTTCCTTGCCTGTTGGGCAATGGATCATGATGTGATCATTTATTCATAGCTTCTTTTAAAAGAATTACACCATGATGGGCCCACCAAACCAATGGAATTCAGTTTTTCATAAGTAAGGGTCTTGTTAAGACCAAGACATCATAAGGGATGATAAAATCGTGTGGACAATCAATGCAGAGTGTGATGCAATGCTTGATTTCACACATTCATGCTTGACCCTAGAGGTGTTGTCTAGGACCAATCAAAGTTGATTTGGTCCTCCCATGCTACCCCCCACTCCCAAACATGGTCATCTTCTCATGGACTTTGCTACTTAACAAGATCCTTACTTTTGATGAACTAGGACATCTCTCTGCCCCACAATTGAATATCACTTTCTCTATCTCCTCACGGCTGAAAGACATTGACTTTATTGATTCATCAATCTTTTAAAAGACCAATGAGCTTGGGAACTACATTTTGAAACTTTCTGTTTAGTAAAGATGTTGTAGTAGTTTATAGCTTCTTCACATATAGTTGATCTTTTGTGATGGCTCAATTCATCAGCAAATTTGAAATCCAATTGGTAGTTCTTTTTGCACTTACAATACCATGAAAGGAGGACGTATTTTATCACATGATGCTAGCCATCTATCCCTTGATCTTTGCTTCCATTTGATCTCTTCTAGGAGATCTAACGAGTGCAATTTATTCTCTGGAAGTGATTTGACCATCATCTCTTCTTATGACATACAGGAGGTTTCTTCTTTGAGCTTCAAAGTGATGAGGAGAGATTTCAAGATATTGTAGTTCTCTTAGCTTTCTATGCTAATGCTTTTGGCCCATGCTTTGAGCTTCTCTTTGAGATGTTTCAATTTGATAGACAATTATGTGATTGCATTCCCTTTTTGTTCAATTTTATTCCATCATGTTTTGATTGAACTTCTATGTTCTTGTATCTCTATCTAGAAGATCTCAAATTTGAAAGGTCTGCCACCCCAGGCATATTAAGCTTAGACATCATCAAAGTTGGGTATTGATATGAAGTTTGGCTATAAAGAATACTACTATTTGAGTGAGGAAAGGCATCAAGCTATCCAATAGTTATCAAGAATATGTCAATCTTGCTAAGCGTAAGCCTCTCCTGATTGTTTGACCAGCTGTATCTTCTTCCCTGAAGCTCAAGGTCAATTAATTTGCTAGAATAAATGAAATTGTTGAAAAATGACGTACTTGGGGAGTGGAGATTGGCAGAGTTTCTTTCGAACAGCATTCTATTGACATTAAAGGCACCTCACAACATCATGGACATCTCCTTCTCCTTAGAGTGTTGTTTAGTTCAAACCACAAAATCTCATGCTCATAATCATTGTTTGATGCATAAACCACCAAAACAGATGCTGGTTTTCCAACCGAGATGATTTTATAGTGAATTGAGGCAACATATATTCCAACAACTGAATCCAATATCAAGAATTATTGAAGCTCCGTGCAAGTAGTAAACTCCTCAAAAGTCTCGGTGGAGTTTACATAGATAAAATCATGTGATATGTGAATGCCTTGCCTCTTTTATTAAAGATTGGTCCAGCTTTCCAGTTTGGTTTCTTGAATTGCAATCACCCAAGGCTTGTGTAAGTGTAGAGGTTTTAAGGGGATCTTCTAGACATCTAAGGTTTTGGGATAAGAAAATCATTTATTTTGTAGCTCTTCTTGCCCATTTCCCAACTAACAGCATCATTGTCTTCCTCAATTGAGGTTTTGGAATGGTACCATTCCAATACTCTGTTTTCTGTTTTCACCAAGTTGGGTAAATTCATGCAAGTATTTAAGGCATCCATCCATCATCCCCACATAAAATCCAATTATTTTATATGTGCTTGTCAGTTTGCCAATCTCACATATTCGAAATATCCATTGTAAAAGCGGCCAAAATGGCCATAATTACTTGCTTGTTTTAATTGTTTCTTGTATCAACACTAACCCGCTAGCATATAAAACCTTACTGCTCATTACTCATCGAAGAACACACAAACACACGTGTGTGTGAGGGATAGTAAATCCAAATGCAACTTGGACTTGTCATAATTCAAGTGCCACTTCACTTATCTCTAACTTTTATTTTTTGTATATCTAAGCCGTTTCCCATGTCGAGAATGACTTAGATTAAATGTACCAAATTTCACTCCCATTAGATACTTTATCTATGTCTTTGTTGATGTGGTTTTAACTTAAAAAAATACATATAGGATAAATTATGACTATTATTTTCAACTTATAAAAAAAACATGGGATCAATTACCTAAGGGACATAAAATTTGGTGAATAAGTTAGGTCTAAAAAAAGGCAAGTGGAACTTGGACTATGAAGTCGCACTTGAATACCATTATCGTATTTATGCATAGTTGTTTGCAAACGACCTAGCATCTCCCCTTAAAGGACGCTTAGTTCCTTTGTTTAGGATTAGAATTATATACACATCATGGGCCAAAGTATAAATATCCAAAATTTTCAACAAAAAACCTCATTTCTCTCAATCCACTAATCTCTTGTTACTAACATTCAAAGGCAGGAAAATAAATATTATTTTAATATTAAAGGGAGGAAAATATTTCAAAGGAGACATACTTAAGTTGTTAATGATTCAAAGAAAAAAAGAATTTTGGGTGATTTGAATGTTCATCTTCATAGATGTTGAAACTGTAAATTTTACCTTTCACGGTAACTTTGAAATTTGTGACTTGACCTTAATGTTTTAGGAAGATATAAACGAACGACAAGCAAATCTGACTGCCGGCAACCTTTTCCTTTACTTGGCCTAATTTTCTTTGTTGGTCAGACTAGTGCCTAATTTTCTTCCTCTATCTGTTCGAGAATCTTTGGACCGTTATTGGAGCTCTTGCTCTGTCTCTTTCCTTCCACATTATTGTGCTACACTATTGTGCAATAACGGCAAGCAAATCTAAGGAAGATTTAATCAAACGATAAGCAAATCTAACAACGGCAACTTTTTCCTTGTTTTTTTTTTCTTCGTCGTGGGTCCGTCTAGTGCCTAATTTTCTTCCTCAATCTTTCAGGATTTTTAGACCGTTAAGAATCTTTAGACTTATTAGAGCTCTTGCTCTTTCTTTCCTTTAACATTATTGTCCCAAACTATTGTCCAGTACTAATTTTCTCCTCTACTTGTTCCAAACTTCAGTGCCAGAATTATGGTAATCAATCTTCTGGGTTCCTCCAACTGATGCAGAAAATACCTTGTGCTTGATGGTGTGGCAGCTATCCTGCAGCAATTGATATTGGAGCCAAAAGAAAGGCTATCACTACGAAGAGCACAGGTTTGCCGCACCTTCATTTATTCTCCCTTTTCTGGTTAGTACGGCAGTTAGACTAGTAGTTGGATCCTAGTTTACTTGGTTTACTTGTTTCTCCTCAAATTTTCAGTAGCATTGCTACCCATCTCGTCTCTGCAAATGGACCATTTGGCTACAAATGTGTTGGATTTTGGAACAGGCAAGTTGCTTGAAATTGTCTACAATTTTTGCAAGCGCAAGTGGGGTGATTTTTCTGGTTGTGCGCTGAACGTTGATAATCTCAGAACGCAACTCACTGAATTAGAGAAGAGGATGAGCGATGTGCAAAACAAGGTACGTGAGGCCGGTACGAGAGGAGAAGAACCCACTCAAAAAGTGCAAGCGTGGTCAGCGAGAGCAGGTGAAATTCTAAGCGTAGGAAAGACAGTTGAACAAGAAGCGAGTCAGAGTATGACCGGAGGAAGACTTTCTAGTTGGACCTCACGTCTTGGTCTGAGTAGAAAAGCAAAAGACATGGCGAATGAGGCCACAGCACACCAGCAAATAGAATTTGGTTGGGTGTCCTACCTTCCGGATTTTGAACCAGTGGCCAGCACTAGCCACGTTCATGAACCTGCATCTGCTGAAGTTAAAAGTCCAGAACCAATTGGAGGAGAAGGTAATGTGCCTCAATTTTATGAGTATTTCATTTTCTTGTGATAAAAGCTTTTCCACCTACATGTAGTGTACAAACCAAGTTATGCTTTGTACTCTTATCTTTTGTCTCACTATAAGAAATCAGATTTTTCCAGTATCCATCTATCTATATTTATTTATTTATTTAACGAGGATATTGATGAAATGCCTTCGTTTTCTGACTTTCAAAGGCAGTTCTTACGAATTGATTTCATTTATCTTGTAATCAGCCAACTAATTATCCCAGCAAAAGCAAACAATTGTTTCATTTTCATTAGTTTTTCCACTCGTACCGGATTGCTCGCTGGCTCTCACCTTCATGTCTCTCTCATTTTTAGTAAAACTCTATGGTGCCTAGCTCTTCGCACCTCGGAACACGTGATCACTATCTTCACTTCAGTTTTCACCTTGGAGCGTGCCACTTCAAAATGCAATCGCCTTCTTCAGTTTGGTTTTCACCATGGAGCCTGCTGCTTCAGAACATGATCGCCTTCTTCGCTTCGTTTCACCTTCGGAGGTAGGTTTTACAGGTTTTTTTCAGGATTTCTCGTTTGTATTATTTCCGACCTTTCTTGTTCTAATCTGTGTAATCTCTCTTTTTGCAAAGTTATTGATGATTTCTAATTGTTTGAGCTGGAGATTTGTGTTTTCAGCCGACATGTCTCTGTTTAACTTCTCTTTTGTTTCGGGTGGTGTTAATTCATATTTGCTTTGACATACTCTGTTTAATTTACTGACGAATTTATTCTTTTGAGTTCAGTTTCTTCATTTTGTTTGTTGTCATGACAACTTTTAGCTTTTACCTGATCTCTGTAATTTGTGGAAGATTTTTAATTGATTAAACTTATTTTCTTGTTCTTGTTCTTGTTTCTACTGATAAATTTGCATCAGCTTTTACCTGATCTCTGTAATTTAGTTAGATTTCTATTGGTTGAACTTATTTTCCTGTTTTTCTCTCTCCTGATGAAATTTGTATGAGCTTTGACTTGATGTCTGTAATTTAGTTTCTTGAAGGTTTTCTCTTTGTTGTGATAGGGACTTGTCGGTGTTCTCAAATTTTATCGAGGTTTTATGCATTCGACGATTGGCTGAAGGTAACTACTTTTGGCAACCCTGGAAGTATATTCTCTGTTTTAGCCCCAGCAAATGCAGTGGCGTTTCAGTTATCAAACTCTGGCACATAATTTTAGAATAGATATATTGTTGACCTGTGTTCTTTTTCTATTTTGATTCAGCCAAACGAACCAAACACTTTATGCAGTAAATGAGTGCCTACTAACTTAACATGAAGTAAGCCAGGAATACTTGATTCTGCATTGCCAGTCTGCATTAGTGGTCCAACATTGCCCTTTGATAGCTCAGCTGCCAAGGCCGAGAAGTGTTTGTTCTTCACAGTGCCACACTGTCAGGGCTTCATGGACTTTGCAACTTGAAAGTCACTCCGCAGTTTGACATTTACAAAGTAAGTTTGTGCCTTTACTCCAGTTTACCATTAAATATTCTTGGACTTTCCTTCAATTCCAGCAACTAGTTTATCCACTGGTAAGTGCTTGACAATTTTTTAGCTTTAGTGCGTTCATTGCTCACCAGCTTACTCTGGTTTCCTTATTTATGTCAATGTGAAATGGAGGCTCAGTGTAATGAATGGTTCTTTTATTTAATTTCTGTTGCACATAGGTTGTGTTGTTTTAGCTCCATTGACATAGAGAAATGTGGTTGTGATGGTAAACAATCAGTCTAAATTAACCCAAGACAATATATAAAATGAATTGCATGCTGAGCATACTTGGTTAAGTGATTTCTTTTGTCCATACTATGAAAAGGAAAAATGTTGACTGATCAATTGAAGCATAAGCCTCATCCAATTGTGGAGGTGATCCTAAATGAAACTTATTCTAGTCAATTGAAAAACTAGTATGGTAGTCCACAAAAGAACTATTATTCCATCTGCAATGAACTAAGTGGTCATAGGAAGTATAATTATTCAAATTGCTGCTCAATCTAATTAAAGTGTCGTAGATACCAGACTACATTCCTCTTTGCTGTTGCATGTTTGAAGATGGTTCTGCAATTGGCATACAATGTTCTTGAGGAATTCACAAACACCCCCTGCTAATAATCAAACTTGGTATGTTTGAATAATGCATAATCTACCATTCAAAATGAGAAGAAAACACAACACTTAAGGCTTTTCTCTAATTTCATTTTGGGTAAGGATAAAATCTGATCCCTGATTTCAGCACTACTCTCAGTGTTTCAAATTTAGCTTCTCATTGTTACACCCAGCTGCGAATAAATGCCTAGAGGTATATGTTGCAAGTGTTCCATACAAAGTACGTGAGTCAGTGAAAGCTACTAAAAGAGAACAGATAAACAGAAGCACATGTTTTTGCTACAAAATGCATGGAAGCATGCCATATTCACTAAACAAACAGATTTCTTCTTTCACAAAGTTACATTCCAAGAAGCTTCATGCTTAAATGCGTGAATGAAAGTTTTGCTTTGGTTTTCCCTTATTGCCCATAAGACATGACTAAGGACACTAAAGGAAGAGCAAGAGTACCTAAGATTATTACATATCATCGGCTCTCTTCTCTGTGTTTTCATGTGTTGGATTTGTAACTGAATCAAAAGAAGAAACAAACCCCTACAGTTCGGATTCTGTTTAAGCCACTCATATCTTGAGATATCAATGACCGGTAAGAATTTGGAAAGAGCAACCTAAAACATACAGTAAAAGGCATATTCAGCATTACATAATACATGGTGTTTAGGACAAATTAGTGCTGTGAAGCATGCCCTAGAAGGATTAAATTGAGCCTTCCCTGAGTCAGCCCTCTCCTATTGTACTAGTTTGACTCCTTGCAGTTCTCCCTTTAACACCAAAGGGTACATAACTGAACTGTGGAAAAGGGATCTCCCAAGATTTTATTTTATTTTTTTAATCTTTTAAGACTAGTTCATTTTCAGATGACTGAAAGCAATTTTAGCTTAACACCAGTAAGCTTATTAGAGATTTTTAGGGCCTCCAGAAAGTCATCCAGATTCTGTATCTTGCTAATCTTGGGAAATCTAGGACAAGTTGAGATCTTTTTCCTTTTAGGTAGACAAGCAGGGTTTTATGGATGGTTCCAAACCCATGAGTGCCTCGAACCATGACCTAGCTCAGTGGAAACCCTTCTTGCACCACTGTGGTAGAAGGTCTTCGCTCAACATGTTGTGAGATTATAGTTGCACTGTTGTACAGTGCCATTTCCCTACCAATTGGGTGGTAAATCTCCAAGGGTTAACATGTAGCATTAATCACAGGAGGCTGAATCCTCATTCAACTTAAATATAACTGTCTATGCCTTGGCATACAGCATACATGTTAATTTGAAGCTTCACATTTGCTAATTTGAAATTAGTAACCACTGCTTACTGACAAAATCAACCATGGGTTGGTACATGCTAAACATATGCAGACTTTTTGGCTGTAATAAAATGTCATGCATATAAAATGATAAAGATATCAATTTCTATGCTTGTATGGTTCTATGAGAGCCAAATATGCAAAAGAGAAGTATCTGATCCAACATAGTTGGACCTTTTCATTTTTCCTCTAGGTTTCCCTGATGGCTTTTGCTCTACAACTGCGTGGTTTTTTATTACTTGTCATGATATTTGTCTTGATAAGAACCTCTTTAGGCCCTTTAAATCTCTGCTGTCACTTTGCACTATTGTTGGGTTACAGTGGAAATTTTGGCTAGTGAGAAATAGCTATTGATAGTAGTATGGCATAAGAGTGATAACCACACAATTGGATGTGAATCCTTTTTATAACATGGGTTCTTTTGATGTTGTACAAGCATGAATATACTATTACAAGACTTCAAACATAGATTATGTACTTTGTTTTATAATATGTTTTTATTCTTCTTTCATATATGCATTGGGTTAATTATTATTTGATCAATACCACAATGAGAACATCATAACTGCAGGAAAAACTTCTGGAACTTTCATCTGAGACTGGTATTAGACGGGAAGCTGATAATGCTAGATACCGGCCTAGACGGGTTAATAAGAAGGTACGTAAGTTGGAGGAAGTGGATGAGTTGAAACTGGAGCTGGATCATGTACTACATATATTAGCACAGCAGTATGGTGGACCATTCCAGCATCCTGCTGGTAACAGAGAGGTAACATCTATACTGTTTTAAGTATACTATTATGTGTTAAAAGTTGGTTTAATGAGTCTCCAGCCAAAACAAAAAAAAAGGGCAGCCCAGTGAATGAAACTCCCACGTATGCGGGGTCCGGGAAGGGGCGGGCCACAAAGAATCAATAGTATGCAGCCTTACCTTGCATTTTTGCAAGAAGCTATTTCCATGCCTTGAACCCATGACCTCCAAGCCACACAACAACAACTCTACCATTGAGCTCCCTTTCCTTTTATGTCTTGCATCCAAGTAAAAAATAGTCCTATATGGGAGTTTGTTGATTTGTTCATTAAATGTTTTTCCTCTCGAGTTCTGCCTTTTAATTAATTTCTGATCGATTGTAGGTAATCTCTTTGATATAATATGTTCGTTTGAGATTTTATCAGTCATGAACATTCCTTTATAGTCTGTTCTTTTCAAATAAAATTGTATAAGATATGCAGTAAGGCTGATCTTAACAAGTATAGTTACAAACGGTAAAAAGAGTTTATTGTTGGTTCTGAATTGCAAGGTTTAAAGTTGGTCTAAGGCTTCTTTCTAGTTGTCTCCTTTTAAAGGGTAGTGGACTGTGTACTTTCATGACAAATTTAGTTTGCTCAAATATCTCTGATGACTATTGTGGGTTCTCATTTAAATTGTCTACTAGTGCTCAATGATAATCAGTAATATTTTGCTGATTTTTAGGTACAGTGGTTTTCCTTTTCTAGTTCTGCCTAGTACTTGACTAGTCATGATAGGTTCCCAGACGAATGCACTGCAGAGGTTGTGTGGCATCTGCACATACAGGCTCCATTAGCCAGTCATGTGGTTCTGATCCTCCACGTTGTGCTGCATATGCAAGTATAACTGTCCATTATGAGTAAAACCCTTTTACAAGTTTAGAATCCTCTGAAATGGCATCTCAGTCACTAAAGGAATTTGTATCAAATGCAGAGACCCATGAGAAAGAAAGCAAGGACAAGCAACAGAAATAAATTCAAGTTAAGCTGTCACATTAGTAGGTCCATTTGTGTGTATGTGCTTCCTTTCGTTTTATTAATTTTGTTTATTTTTTCTTTTTGTGCCCGTTGTGTTTGCAGGTCCGAGAAACGGAGACATAATGCAGCTTCCGACTTTGCTGGATTAATAGGACATTGGCCATTTCTGTGTTCTTGGATCTAGGTTGCACCAGCAGAAGTTTTAGACAACTAGTTTATTTGTAGTCAGCAGAAGAAAAACATTACATTGTGGTGGAAGAGCACTTGCAATCCTGCTATTTCTGGGATTTAGGTTGTGTGTTGTCTTAATTTTTGTAGGATGATTTCTCTTATGTTTGCTGGATTTTAGAAGTTGTATTCACATCTCTAGACATTTTCTATGACTTGCGAACTGCTATTTCACTGGAATTTAGAAGTGATATTCACATCTCTTGAGATTTTCCTTCCCAATACATCTAAGTATTCACTGTATATTCTTTAACAGAAAGGTTCTTCTTTCAAGAACCAACATCAGGAGTCAGCTATTGTCAACATAAGAAATTGTTACTATTGCCTGATATAGGTTCGGTTACAGTCAGACTTAGACTTTGGAAAAAAGGCCCAGTGAATTGTCCTACTGACCATCCATTAATGACTATGTTAGTTGAGATATTTATGGCTACTAATAAGATCTTAAATAGCTTTCTTGATTTGGAGTTCACTTGTTATTCTAAAATCTGAGTTTGGGAAGTGCTGAGGAAGTTTGAATAGGTTGAAAACTGCTTTTACTTAACCTCTACCCAATGCATATGGTGAGTTATATTAGTTACCCACTGTGAATCAACAGCATGGTTGCTTCTGCAATCACTTGATTTATCCTTCTACATGTCAAAACAATGAAATCAAGTTATTGAAAGCTGTAGATCAAAGCTTTCTACTTAAGTGAGTGAAAAACTAAGTCATTAAAAATTTGTTGTAGATCAAAGCCATCTTCTACTTAAGTGAGTGAATTACAACAAGAATTATCCTAAAACACAGAACTTCATTCGTTTACAGCTCTCTAGAAACTGCTTGTCACTTGAACAGTAGGCATTTTCATTTTTTATGTACTTGAACATTTTCGTCACATTCACTGGAAAATCAGCATGAGGTACAATAGAAAAATAGTAGCAAAAACATGGTAACCTATACTAACTTCAGTTTACCTTCCCAATCAACCATGCAAATGACTCTTGGAACTTGATACCTAGTCAACACTTACTATAAACAATGAAAACCTGGTAACCTAACCTAACATCAGTTCCTCCTCTCCACAATCTAATCCACTTTCTTCTTTGGACTTATCTATTTAATTGCACAAGGTTGTATCATTTCATCCACCCCAATTAATTCCTCATGAGAAATCCATGCTTCTGTATTTCTCTGCCTCATGAAAATACAATCCATAACTCATTATAGGTTAGAATAATAGCAATATATGAATAACGATTCAAGCTGGGGCTTTCTGATTTGGAGTAAGTTTTACGTGATGAATTTACAGATACTGTTTTGCACACAGATTTTTCTAACCGTCAAAAGAGATTCAATATTGAGAACCAGTCCCTGAAATGTGCTTCATTTTGCACTATGTCTTGCACTCTCTCTCTCTCTCTCTCTCTCTCTCTCTCTCTCTCTCTCTCTCTCTCTCTCAGAGGAGACTACATAAATTCAATATTAAATACTGAATCAAAATTCTCAGAAAAGCATGCTTTAACAGTACCCGTGAACAGTGCTAAAAGAAAGATCATCACACTGCATCAAACTATCCTCTCTCTCTCTCTCTCTCTCTCTCTCTCTCTCTCTCTCTCTCTCTCTCTCTCTCTCTCACACACACACACACACACACACACACACACACACATGAACACATGATTTGGTTATTTTTTATTCGTGATTATGAGAATTATGTTGTTTTTTTATGTCTAGCTGGTTTGGGGTATGTTTTCTGATCTATTATATATGTGATCTGGATTTTGTTAATTGTTAGAATTGGTTGTTGATTTAAGTATTTTCTGAAAGATTTCTTTTCTTCTTCTTTAAAAGTTCTGTCTTTTCCACATTTTGGAGGGGTTGTACTCTGTATGCTTCTGGTGGATAGCATTCCTCAACTTTTAAGATCTCTAGATACATGTAACTGTGATCTATTTTACTTTGGTTTATGTAAGCCACAATCTCTATTGGTTTCTGGACAAAAAAATTGCTCTCTTTCTTTTTTACTTAAAGATATGAAAGGTGATGTGGTTGCTTTAATATATTGTAATTAGTATTTCAGTACGTGTTTTGTATATTAAGTAGAAAGATTATAAGTGGAACATAATCATTATGAGCATTAGGCACTGAGATCTAGAGGAAAATGATATATTATTAAAGCACGAGTTAGTACATGATCTAGATGCTCCATACGCAATAGATGCTAAAAAACAATATCATTGTGCTTGATCATGTCAATCTGTTTTTTAACTCTTGATAATATACAGTTTAAATTAAGACAGAGTCTTCCTCCATTTGTTACAAGCACTCTATTCTTTGGCTACCACTAGAGGAAGTCAGAAAGTTAAAGGAGAAGCAGCTAATGCAGAATGCAGGGACTCTGCCTTAAAGTCTTCTCCAGAGGAGGCTAAAGCGCATTAAGAACCAAATCTAAGTTTCTGAAGTATAGCCTCTACAATAAGAATATGTAGTCAAATCAGTAGATAAGTTTTACTAGGACTATTGTTACAACTGTAACAGATAGAAAAACATAACTCATGAATATCATGTTAGTATAATTAGTTATTGTAGTAATTATATCCTGCTACATCATTTATTGGTTAATGATTTGTTTGCAGTGCCAAAGTCACAATATCTAGTCTGCAAGAAGCCCGTGGTGTCAAGAAAGATAAACTGGTTGTTAGTTTATCCAACAATACAGATGGAATGCAATCTAACTGTGATTTGGCAAGGAATGTATGGCCAATAGAACAAAAAGTGGAACCATTTAGGATCAGAATCTTCTTAAATGTCAGGATAAGTAAACTGCAATATATCACAATATAGTGCAAACGGGGGTCGTCATAAAGGTAAGAGCAGCAAACTCAGTAGTGTGATATCCCTATTTAATGCAAAAACATACTACTTAATGTGAAAATGACAGGTTCTATTCCAATTCATTGCTGTCATAATTCAAAGTAGCCACTTGCACATTAGAAATCAACCATCTTTGTTGGGACAATACACCAGTCATGCCTTTCAAGAAAACAGTACAACAGTCATGAACACCAGCAAGGTAGCAGATAGTTGTCCTTGCTCAAGAACAAGTTTCTACTTAAATGATTCATCCATGGTTGGGCGTATGTATAGAGGAAAGTGATCATTTCATGAGTATTTCATTTATTGGTACCCTTGTGCCTAATAGAAGTCTGGACAGGTAGGTGGCTGTGATCAAGAACCAAAGAGTTCTTGAAGAAATTCAGTACGGAACAGGGTAGAAGGTAGCCTAGATCCACTGAGAACATCAAAGATAAGTTGGACATGTATGGGCCAGTTCCCTTTCCATCCTATAGAATTTTCAAACTAAAGGGAAAATTCTATAGGATGGCTATAAGGCCGGCCATGCTCTATGGATCAGAGTGTTGGGCAGTTAAGGAACATCATACTCATAGGCTGAGTGTTGCAGAAATGAGGATGTTGAGATGGATGAGTGGTAAGACAAGAAAGGATAGAATTAGAAATGAAAATATTAGAAGAAATTTAGGGATAGCACCAATAGGTAACAAGATGAGGGAGATTAGACTTAGATGGTTTGGACATGTTCAAAGGAGGCCAACAATGGCACCAGTTAGAAGGAGTGAGGCAATACAAGTTGAAGGTTCTAAAAGGGCAAGGGGAAGGCCCAAAAGAACGTGGATAGAAGTGGTGAGGAAAGATTTAAAAACTTTGGGACTAAATGAAGCCATGGTATTTAATAGAGTGGAATGGAGGAATAAGATTTATGTGGCCGACCCCTAATTGGGATAAGGTCTTGATGATGATGATGATGGGAAGCTGTAGACATTAGGACAGCTGTAGTTTTTCCCGTATACCAACAGGCGGTAGAGCAAAACCCATCAAGTCGTTGGTATAGAGCAAAACCCATCAAGTACCAGACCTCCATTGAGAGCCCTCGACAATTTTCGTCATAACTATCATAGGCATCTATCATAATCCTTATGGCCTAGCTTAACACCATTCCCATCTATGAGTTAATTGTGTAATATTCCAGCAAGAAACTGCATGCCTGCAATGAGACTGCATATAAGACCCATCTGAGGGTGTAGAAAAAAATGTTTCGCGACCAACACCCATGAGGAAATTCTTTTACCAGGATTTTTTAGTCTCCATAGATAAATTCTAACTTGAGTAAACTCCCATATATATTCAAATTATCTCATTAGGAAACAAATTTCTTCAATTACAAGTGTTCTGTAGTTAAAAATTTTCTTACAAGTACTTAAAATTTTTCTCATTTCTAAGGCTACCTTTTCTATAGGCCGTGATTGCAAGTCAGCATCTTAGTATTATGGTTTCTACTGAATGATTTGTTATTGATTTAGTGTTTGTTTGGAAGCTACTTATTCTCTTATATTTTCTTGAGTATTGATTCTTCAAGTGGCTATATTCATTTTATTTTACCAATTTTCATTTATTTGAGGCTGCAATCAACACAAGGTATGGATTATCCTTTCATACTGGACCACTAACCTTTATATATTGACTGCAATTTTCTTATGAGCAATGTTCTCTGCCATTGTGCCAAAGTGTATAGATAAGATGGTTTTGTCTGATGTTTGGCTAGATGCATGGAATTAGCTAAGCATTTTATTCGAACAAATGGTTTTGTGCCTATTACCAGTTCTTCCTCGAGAGTTGACAGCAATATATAGATGGGGATAAACCAATGAGTTCAGATATTAATAACTCCAACGAAGAGTTATTTATTGCAAATATACTCTTACTGATCTATTAACAACAAGTAGATCTACGCCAGGGTAATTAGTGATGTGTTAGGAGAAATTGGTACAAAAAGCCGTGATACACTTATTGACAGTGGGATCTGTGAGCAACCAATGAGGGGTGGTCATAATAAAGTTTACAAGTCACTTTCATATGTAATGAAGGCAAAGAGAGAATATTTCTAGTTAAGGCTTTCATCCATCATGTTTCACATCCAAACAAAGTTTCACCTTGGAGTATACAAATATACATTGGATTAGTCTGTAATTTCTCGATGTAATATGGTTTCTTCTAGCTCTATCCCATTATCTTAACTTAGCTTTCTAGTTTTGTACAGTTATGGTTTATATGAGGTACTTTCTGGCTTTAATGGTTGGTAATAAAAGTCACTTTAATTCAGCATAGTCTTGAAAACTTGAATTAACTATTAATTCTTGAGCATTTTGTCTCCTTGCATTGTTCATATTCATTGTTTTAGCTCCTTGCGAATTGTTTATTAATAGTACATATGCATGTGTATATCTATATTACAAAGATACCCTTATAAAAGATTGGTTTTGTATACAAGTGGCATATATATGAAAAACTATTTTATTTTCTTCCAATCAACTCTTTTACTCATAACTGTACTAGTACCTACTACTCGGGCAACTATCACAAAATTTCACCTAAAATAAGAAAAATAGGTCCATACCAATAAGCTGGGAAGAAAGTGTGAGAGAAGGTAGTGGAGTAATATCACCTAAAATGAGAAAAATGGGACAATACTAGTGTGCGGGGAAGAAAGTGTGAGAGAAGTGTAGTGTTAAATTGGGAAGTCATCGTATTTAATAGGGAGTTGGGAAGATACTACTTTTTTGTTCCCCCCTTATCATATACTTATGTAAACATTCTCAAGATTCCTATATGTTAAACATCTTAAATTTGTTACTCTCTCATGTAGGGAAGCCAATTGGATTAGTTTACTTGAAATATTATCTGATCCAATGCATTCAGATTGGATATGGATTATAAAATCCAAACTGTGGATTGCATTGTATTTGGCTTTTATAATTTGATTTGAAATGGATTCAATACAAATTGAGGCACTAAATTTGTGAATTAGTCGATGTGATTGATAATTTTTAGAAGAATAAAATCCGATGTATATTTATTTATATTTTCTTATTGTCATACACATCAAAGAACCAAAAAGCATAAAAAACTAAAACAACTCTCTCTCTCTCTCTCTCTCTCTCTCTCTCTCTCTCTCTCTCTCTCTCTCTCTCTCTCTCTCTCTCTCTCTCCATAAATGTGATGAAATATCCGTGACTCAATTACAAGGATGAGAAATGATTAAAATAGGCATGCCTCCATAGAATGCATCAATCTAGGCATGTTAGCTAGAGAAGATCCTTGCCATTCATCTTATTCACCCTACCTTGGATAGGATATCATCAAAAAACCAACACCCATTAGATGATCATAACCTATGTTACTTTGTATGAAAAATCATGACCATTGATTCTAAAATTGAAAAAATAAGATTTCAAAATCATTCAATTGGCTTGATTATCACAGCTTGACTAAACAAGACAGGGACTATAGGATGAATGACCTAGATCTTCTATAACATATCTGATGACTATACTTGAAACAAAATTAGCCCAGGCTGCTGAAATCAAATTTGCTAGAGACGATGTATAGCACCAGTTCAATTTCTTAACATTTTATTTAAAAATAAAATAAAATGTACATCTTTTCCGAAAAGAGGTATTTACTAAACAAATCACATACATAATTCAAAATTTGAACCAAATTGAATGAATTAGAGAGAACTAAAATTATAAAAATCCAAAGCAAAATTGGAACCCAGTCCAAACCGTTAAAATTGAATTGGATAGAGTTTGGTTGGGGGTATCTAATGAATACCATTCATGTATTAGTATATACCACTACATTCTATTTTATAGTTTGTATTATGAGCTAAAGTAGTTTAGTTTGTTAGAAATTAGCATCAGCTTACTCAAGAATGAGATATTTTAGTTTGAACTTTAAAATAGCTAATTTGTGTACTTTATTGTATGATTAATCTTAGCCATTGGATTTACGAGATTGAGATAGAGGCATGGGGATCAAATGATTGATTGGATGATTTTGTCGATTGTGGAGTTTGAGCAAAAGAGAATTTTAAGATCAAAATGCCTCCACTTTACTTTTAGACATCTCCTAATTTGAAAAGTTTTCTGTCTCATTACTATTTTCCTCATTGAAGACTTTCCTAATTAGAAAGTATCCTAAATGAGCTAGTTTTCTATCATATCTCTTGATTATTGACTTGTTATTCTAAAGAGAAACATTTTACCAAGGTTTGACCAATTTAGAAACAACCCAATTTAACTATTTTTGCACACAATTTAGAAGGATTGTTTATGAGATTCTTTTGGAAGAAAAAGAAAGGAATTTTGAAGAAAAAAGGAAAAGAAAGAAAGAAGAGGGTAGATAAGAATGCTTATTGGACAAGTAACTCCAAAAGAGGAGAGTTTCTTTACTTTTCAAATAGATCTTTTCACTAATTAAGGAAGCTAGCCCATATAATACAAGTTAAAAATGTTCCACTTGTTGGGAGGTTAGATTCTTGCTGCTCCTTATCCTAGAGAAGAGAAGAACGTCACCCCAAAGAGAAGAAGAAGAAGATTAGTATAGAGTTCATCAACCGTTGCATGTAGGTCGTCCATCATTCTCGGCTATTTTTGAAGTTTAGAGATTAGAAGAAGCTAAAAGATAAGTGTTAATTTTTCTTATTTAATTTTATAGATTTTTTGTTAGAAATTTGATGTATGAACCATTCTATGATGAGAGTTTCTTTTAGAATCATTTTTAATGTTTTCATCTCACTTCTATTCTAATACTTGTAGTTTATATAAGATGTTCATGGAACGATTCTTATGTGTGAATGAATAGTTTTCTTGGATGGGTTATTCTAATATTAGATGAGTCGTGCCTATAGTTTGTAGATGATTCGTGCTAATTTAGTTAGTTTATGTCATGGAAACACTGTTTCTTCTTTAGAGATATTCTAGCTTGTGGCCAAGAACAATTCTAGTTCTTACACGATACTAAGAAATAAGAAATGCATTAACAAGATTTGATGGGTGAATTCCTAATTCCTAAACTACTCTCCACTATCTTGGTTTTCATTTAAGTATTAGTTTGTTTTAATTTTAATTTCTAAAATCAAAACTTCTCTTGTTTGGTAGAAAATCTATTCTATCCCTAAGGTTTGACAACCCTTCTTACTTCCCCGATAATAGATCTTGCAAGGATTTAGTCTGAAAAATAAACATCAAGTTTTTAGCACTATTTTTGGGAATGGAAACTAGATTTTAGCCAAAATTTTCTTCCTTGTTTCTAAGTTTTTCTAGGTGTAATTTTAGTTTTTGAGTATCAATCAAATTCAAACTACCATAACTTTTTGTTCAGACCTCATAGTTGAGAATATAATATGCCAAAATGATCATCTTTCCAAGTTGTACAGGGGAATTGTTACTATGATGGAGCATCTAACTTTAGGGGTCAAATTCGAAAAGCTTAAAGTTTTAAAGGTTGTTTTAGATTTTCAGGGATATTTTTCAAATTTTTAGGGATATTTTGGAGGTTTTGCTCCTAGGCATTTTAGGATTTTTTATGTTTAAGGATTCCTTTTATATTGTTATTAGTAGATTGTGTTGTCATTGTTTTAGCACTAATTTTCTAATTTTCTATTGTCTTTGTAAATTCAAGAGGCACAAGCCCCGTGACATTAAGGAGACTAGAAGCTGTCCAAGAGAAAAACTTCTGTGTGGATTGAAGGAGTTTTCCAAGTTTAAGAAGCATCTTCCAGGTTTGTCCATCTATTCCCTTTCCTCTATCTCTTTGTGTTGTATGCTTGGCCGATGATCTCTATTCCTTGAGCTTGAATCTAATGGTCATGAACCTAATAATTTCAGTCCACTAGCCACTCTAGATGCATGAGTCATTTGTTTTAGTCTTGCCCATAGCATCACAGAAGTCTGTCTGTCTATCAATACGCTAATACTTGTATAGAAACACATTAATACAGCTCAAGCTTCCTTAGGAATGAGAACAACAATCTATACTCTAATACTCACAATCCGGGTGGAGAAATTGCCCTAATTTTTCATAAAAACCACAAAAACAAGGGAAAACATTCAATCTAGCCCCTAGAACTAATTTTCACGATCTGCCAAACAATCTTCCTAATTTGCTTGACTAACTAGGAGTTTTGATTTTGAGATCAAGGTCCTGAATGCCTTGTAGAATACCCAAGCCATCCAAACTTTTACATTCATACACTTTGTCCATAGCCAAGCTTGAGACATAGATTGGCTAATTAGCTACTACTATCAATAAGACACAGGTGGGAACACTTCCTAGTCAGCCAATGAACAACTCAAAGGATCAATTTGGGATAGATGGACTTCCTCTTCCATCTAATGAGCATGTTCAAGCCATCATGGCCCTTAAGAGTGGGGACTAAATAAATAACAGGGTTAGGGTGAATCCATCCGCAATCAAGAGAGTGATAAGGTTGAAAGGGAACCACTATAGGAGTCTACAAGAGCCACAATTCACAATTATGAGATGGATCATGTTCCTTCTCCTGAAGTGGAGGTGACATCAAGGAACAATCCAAAGAGAACTTATGTGCTGAAAGAACCATTCCTACAGTGTCTTGACTAGCCCTCTCCTTTTAGCAAGAGTATTGAGATAGAAGACATTTTTGAAGCTTTCAAACAAGTTAAAATAAATCTTCTACTCATAGAGGCTATCAAACAAGTCTCTGCCTATTCTAATTTCTTGAAAGATCTTTGCACTTAAACACGCAAATCTAGGACCCATGTGTCTAGAAGGTCTTCCTTGCTGAGTACGTCAGTTCTATGTTGAACCATACAACCCCAACCTAAATCTAAGGATCCAGGAGTTCTTACCATATCATGTCTTATTGGAAATCATTTCATTGATAGAGCTCTCTTAGATTTAGGAGCTAGTGTGAATCTTTTGCCATATTCAATATATGAGACTTTGGGCTTGAGGTACTTGCAACCCACATATGTAACATTGCAGTTATTTGATAGATCTGTCCATAAACTAGAGGTGAACTAGTCCACGTTGTTCTGAACCCAACAGAACTTTTACTTGTTGAACCAAAGTCCAATTTTCTTGTATAAAATCTGAAGAACCCAGCTCCATTACGACAATTCCGGTGGTTATGCAGACCATAGTCTGAAGTCTACGCATGTCGTAGTCTGCCTATTGGGTTTTCCGGCATCCAAATTATGTAGAAAAATGAGCAGCAGAAAAGCAAACCCATTTTCACACACACGTCTGTCCTACTCTTTCTTTTCCATTCCAAGCTTTGTCTCTCTCATCTTCCGCTACTTGGTTTGCTGCTGAGGGTGTTCCTTGTATTCCCTTTGATAGACTAAGAGAGAGTGAGAGAATGGGAGGTCCATTAGGGGCAATCCTAGGAAGTTACCCAGCAAGTGATGGAGACACCCATATAGGCGGAATCATAAGACACAACAGGAAATGCAGGGACGTCACCTTCCTCATCCTCTTCATTGATTTTCGGTTGCAATGACCGTCGAGTCCTAGCTTCGGATTCAACCACGGGAACCCACTAAGGTAACTAACTTGGACGTTTTCAACATGTTACCCACTTCCACTTTTCTTTAATGGTCCTTTGTTTTCCTGTCTCTTTTGATGAAGCGCTGGAATGAGGTGTCTATTTACATTAATGCATGTAGGTTTCTATTTGGAAGCTTTGTGGATTGTTGCTTTTATGTTGTCTTAAAGCTTTATGGTTTGTTGGTTTAATGGGTCTTGTTCTTGTCCTGTTTTCTTCTCTTGCACTCCAAGCATTTGCTTATTTGAGTTGTGGGGTTGTTTACTTCCGCATGGAGTAGTTTATGATACAAAGGGAAAGAATAATCTCTACTTTCATTGAAACAATCGTGTTATATACAAAAGCATACAGGAATAAAGATAAACACAAATCATATCCCTTTGATTTAAGGGATGATATATCTAATAATCTCTCTAACAGATCTTATTTGATAACACCCCCTAGCAAGGTATAGACGCTGGCAAAGATAGTAACAGAAGCTTGGAAGATAGCAATTTAAACTGGACCACATAATGAGATTTGGTAAAGAAATCAAGTAACTACAATGAAACTATGGATAATGGTCATACGAGCAATTGGAACAAACATCTCTACATAGTCAAGTCCATACTCTTGAGTATAGCCTTTGAGAGCAAGGCAAACTTTTTATTTGTCAATAGAGCCATTGGCATGGGTTTTGATTTTGTAGATCCATCTGCATCCAATAGTAGACTTTCTCGGAGGTAAAGGGGTCAGTTCCTAGGTTTGAGTCTTGTCAAAAGCTTGCAACTCTGAATGAATTGCCTTATACCATTCAAGATGCACACTGGCTTCTATGTAGCTTTGAGGCTCATGGAGATTTAAAATTTGGTAAGTATAACAATGGCAATCATTGAGATAAGATGGTGGAGCATGGGAACAAGGAGGAAGAGAGGTTACCCTAAGAGGATCCTCAACTAGTCATTCAGTAGGAGCAGGAAGTAGAGATGGCGATGATAGAACAGTTGTAGGAGGGGAGTTTGTCCAAAGGAAAGGGATCAATGAGAGTAACTTGTGAGGCAGGATGACTGCAAGGAAGTTCTATGAAAGGTTTAGATTCCCAAAAAACTACATTGTGAGAAATGCAAATTTGTTTGGCCTTTGGGTCATAACATCGATGGCCTTTCCGTTCAACACCATATCCTACAAAATTGCAAATAACAGATTTTGCAGATAGCTTGTGGCGTTCAGCAATAGGTAATAAGACAACATTGGTATGCCAAAGGTTCAAAGGTGAGAGTAAGATGGAACATGACCAAAGAAAACTTCATACAGAGACTTTTTACGTAGACGTAGGGTAGGAGTATAATTGATAAGATAAGTAGCTATGGAAGCAGCTTTCCCTCAAAAAGCTTTAGGATGATGGGAGAAAATGAGCAATGTATGAATGGTCTCAGATATCCGGCATTGCTTGCATTCTGCATTATCATTTTGTTGAGGTGTATTAGGATAATAGAGCGGGGAAAGAGTGCCATGAGACTTAAGAAGGTCAAAAAAATGTATACACTTATATTCACCTCTAGAATTGGACTGAAAATTTTTGATACATTTGTTGAATTGTGTAAAAGATCATAGTATAAATTTTGAATACACTTGATAAACATCCAATTTATTGTGAATAACATCAATCCAAGTATATAGAGAAAAATCATCAATGAATAACCCATAATAGCAAGTACCACTTAAGGAAGGATCAGAAGAAGTTCAAATTTCACTATGAATTAAATCAAATGGTGTACAAGTTTTTCAAATGCTAATTGAGAAGGGGAATACTATCAATTTTCCAAGGACACGATGTGTATACAAAGGACTATGTGTAACATCAAAAGTACCCAAATATCCATTAGAATGTAAAGTTATGAAACTTCAAATGAAGGATGACCTACACGATGATGCCAAAGAGATGTAGTGACTGTGGCTACACTTTGTTGTGGACTAGAAGGACGGTGTGAATCAAGACAATACAAACTGCCAACTCTACACCCGGTCCCACATGATTTCCCCATCCGAGGATCCTGAGCAACATTACCCACAATCAATAAAGTTAGCATGTAAGCCTTGATCATGTAATGGGCTAATGAAAGCAAGATTCATAGAGAGTCCAGGAATAAGCAATACATTTTGAAGAGTAAGAGAAATAGTGTAGATAGAAACAATGCGAGTTACAGATAATGGTGTGTTGTTAGCAATATAAATAGGAAAGGGAGAAGGTAGGGGATATGAATGAGAAAGAATCATAGGGTTGAAAGTCATATGATTTGATGCTCCAGAGTCCAAAAATCATATAGAATGTGAGTTATACATATTGATGCAAAAGGGAAAGATACAAGGTGAGGATTACCCAAGGAGGTGAGCCTAACAAATCATTTCTTGAACATCAGCGGAAGTGAGAGGATGCAATGTCTAAAGCCACTGCACAAAAAGAATTGTTCTTACGAAATTGAAATTTAAGACAATCTTGCTTCCAATGACTAGATTTGGAAGATGCAGTAAGACTAGTATCAATGATATTTGGAAAAGAAAGACCTTTCCTTGTTTGCTTGGCAAGTAACTCAAGAAGAATGTCATGAACAATAGGAAAAGCTTTGTAATGAAGGATTGAACTATGGATATTTTCAAATTCATTAGTCAAAGTAGGAAGAAATTGAACAAGTTTAATGCACTCATGAAGTTTTTGATAATCTTGATGAGTATAAGTCCATTCTGGTTTAGTCAAAGCTAATTGATCCCTTAAAGCTGTCATTTATGAATAAAACTTTGAAACTGGATGGTTGGGTTGTTCATGCAATTTTTGAATTTCAATCTCAATTTGATAGCTGTGGATGAAATTAGTCTGAAGATATGAAGTTCACAAATAATGTCAAACAACTTGAGCAGAGTTAGCTTTATCGATGGTGAGAGTGATAGAGTGTTTATAGGTAACACAAATCCGAGAAATAATTTTGTAATTATTCATGTCTCATTCTCTTAATTTCTTCGAATTCGTAGGTTTTAGCTTGGAAATTGTTCATTAATATATTCTCATAGACCACGTCTGCAAAGATAAGCCTCCATACTATCAGACCAATAAATATTGTTGGAGCCATCAATTCAACATTGATGTGCTTTAAAACTTCATTGATGGAGTTTGCCATAATAATAGTTGATAAATCTAATTGAAATGCTCAAATAAGATGAATATCAAGTGCATTGATAGCAAAATAGGGGTATGATGATTATGTCAACGTAAATAAGGCAAAGAGTGGGTGGTGATAGTAAATAATGAGGAGGTAGGATGAAAATACCTCAAATAAGCCAAAAATATGAGGGTGCTGATATCACAATGAAGGGGCTAATATTAGGGCATATTAATTTCTCCTTTTCCTATTCTTATATATATATATATATATATATACACACACACACACATGTATATATATTTTGAGTCTGTAGGGTATTCTACAAGATTTGTATTTTTAACATGAATATTATCATTCGCCATACCAATCAGGCACAGAAAGAGCTAGTAGTACAGAACATATAACAAAACAAGTTAATCTAGATCTATTGCTATCTATCTTGGAATTGATTTATATAATCCTATTTCATATAGTCTACAAGAAGACGTCCATCCATTACAACTAAGAGTCTGTTGTTTACAATTATTGGCTACCCAACATGCCTGTCAAATAAATAAAAGGAACTAAGAATTCAACTTACAAAGCGACGCTCATCCAAAGCAGAATTTAGACAACATCGAATGTAGAAAAGACCTCGAAGGGATTTTATTAAAAGGAGTACAGAAAGAGGGGAACAATTACAACAGGCAGCAAGCTTAGCGCAAGAAGGGCAATCAATATTTTTGAACTGAAGGGCAATCAAGTATTACCCGGGGTAATCCATTCACCTGGATCACTCATGGTCCCTGCAAAAATTCCCGGGTTAGAAAATTGGGAAGAGAGTTATATTCTCCTTTAATATATTCGATGTCAAAATAAAAAACAGATAATTGGGCTTGCCATCCAACAAAAATTTGTCTTGAAACAATATTTTTCACATCCTTTTCTATTATTTGTTTAGCTACACTACAATCTATTCTGAGTAAGAACTTCTAATTTAATAAATTATCTTGAAATTTTGAAATACATTTAACAATGGAAAGCATTTCTTTTTTAATTGTGGAATATTTTCTCTGAGTGTCATTCCATTTATTTGAAGTAAACCTGACCAATTCTTCTTTATTGGAAGACAAATTTTTCTGTTTTAGAATACCTCCAAAACCAATGTCGGAGGTATCAGTTTCAACAATTTTAAACCATTCAAAGTTAGTGAGATTCAAGCAAGGAAGAGATTTAACTCTAGCTTTAATTTTTCTCATCATTTTGGTATGTTCATCAAACCAGGGTTTTGCATTTTTCCTACGTCTATTAAAGAAAATAGTAGTATCATTTGTAAGGTTTTGATAATAATCAGAAATATAATTTAAAGAACCCAAAAACCTTTGCATCTGCTTATTATCAATGATTTCATTGGAAAATTTAAAAGAAAATTCAATACTTCTTTGGATAGGAACTATTCTTCCTTGGAAAATATTATATACTAAAAATCTAACTTCTTGTTGAAACAGTTTCATTTTAGGAGCAGATAACACAAGACCATTTTTCTGGATTAACTATCTAAATATTTCAAGATGTTTAAAGTGTTGATCAATAGCCTTCGAGAATATTAACACATCATTAATGTATGAGATGATAAATTGACTATAAGGATTAAAGATGTCATTCATTATTTTTTGAAATTCAGAAGGTGCATTTTTTAAACTGAAAGGCATAACATTCTATTCAAATTGTCCAAATGGAACTGTAAAAGCAGTTTTATACCTGTTAGTTTCTTGGATCTAAATTTGCCAGTATTGTGATTTGAGATCAAATTTAGAGGATATTACAGATCCCTAAAGTCTATGAAGAAGATTTCTTTTATTAAGGATAGGATATCTAATCCATTTCAAAACCTTATTAAGTGGTTTATAATTAATAACAAGATGAGGTTTTTCTCTTTCCATTTCAGCAGCATTATTAACATAAAAAGCACTACAACTCCACAGAGAAGATGAACTACGAATGAGCTTTTTATTAACAAGATCAAAAATTTCATTTTTACATAACTCTATGTATTCAGAGTTCATTTGGGCTGGTCTAGCCTTGGTTAATATATTAGCCTTAGAAAAACCTTCAATATAAGGAAGGGAAACACAATGAATCTTTCGATTCCAGAAAGCATTAGGAAGATCATTACAGAGATTCTCAAGGAAAGTATGAAGGAGATATTTAAACTTTATTTAAAATTTTTTATCTTGAATATTATTCTAAGCATCTCTGTAAACAATTTCTTCCTAAATAAAATTAATCTGTTGTTCTTTTAAAAGAATTCTATGAGCTTCATTACGCAAATGAGTTTTAGGATCTATTAAGAATTTGAAAGAAAATTGTCTTTCTTCTTTGGTAAAATAAATTCCAGTAGTATTTATTTTATCTATTAGCATGATATTATGCAAAAAAGGAGTTCCAAGTATTACATGATGATGTAAGTCCTTTACTAACAGGAAAGGAGTAGGAATGCAAATATTATCATTACAGACCACATCATTATTTAATTTAAAATGTATTTTCATCTTGTTATTACTGGTTGAGGTTAAACTTTGTGAAGTTTTTTCAAAATATTTGGTTGGGACTAAACCTTCTTGGATACAGCTAATGTCTGCACCACTATCCACAAGTGCTATTAAATCTGAGCGGTATCATTCACCACCAACTGATATTGTAATATTAGTATACAATTTCTGAGAAGTAACTTGTCTAATTAGATTAAGATATTGAGGTTCTAGATCGAAAGCATCTACATTAGATGTTTCATCGATTAGATTTGGTGATGAATTATTCTCAATACTAGTGATTCTATGATCTAGTTGTGTATTCTCTTGTTTTAACAAAACAATTTCTGTCTTGAGATTATTAATCTCATATCTTAAATCGTGAACTGACACATTATTAGTGAAGATTGGTTTAGTACTTAATCTTTTCATAACTTCAGATATTCTATACACATTATCAGTAGTATCTACTGGTTTTTCTTTATCTGAAGAGGATATTATCTTTTCAAGGAGCAATTTTCTAAGTTCCTGATCTTCTATTTTATTAATAACTTCAAGAAGATCTTGTTGAGACTATGACAAAACATTTATGGAGAGATTATTCATTTCTATAATTGAGTTCCAATATTCAGAATCTCTTTCTAAAACATTACACTAATTACAACATGGTTCATTGTTTGATTTAGACGAAGAAGATTCAAAATCTGTATTATCAGACAACTCAAATTCAGATGAATTGAGAAATTTTTTATAAAGTTGTTGTTTTATTCCTTCATCAATTTGAAGTTCCTGTATTTTCTTTTAAGTCCAGCATCTACTAGCATAATGACCCATTTTACCACATTTGTAACATTGGATTTTAGATTTATCATTTTTATAGGAAATTTTTCTAGTTTGCGAAGTCTTAATTTGTTTAAACTTCTGATTGTGTTTTTTAGAAAAACATTTTTTCTTATGAGGAACATATTGTTTCTTTCCTTTATTAGGATTTTTTAGTTTAGGGACATCTATTTCAAATTGTTGACAGAATTCTCCTAATTATTTCTTTTCAGTTATTCTTTCTCTTTTTAATTGATTTCGTAATTTAATTTCACTACAAAGAGTTATGCCTTCATGGACACATGAATGGACTAATTGTTCATACGATAACTGATCATAGGGAATTTCCCACTAAATTGAGTTTTCAGGTAAGTTTTTACCCTAGTTGCAAACAAACAAGGAAGACCTTTTATAAATTTCTGCTTCCAGTATGATTGTCCTGTATCTTGCAGGTGAAGAACCCTAGCAAAAAAGACATCCTTGTACCACCAAAAATGAGGTAAAGAAGGACATTTGAGATTCTGTAGTAATGCTCTAGAGTTTTCAAGTTGAGATTGTATACTTCTAGTTAAGTGTTATATTATTGCACAGACTAAAGTATAGACAGCATCTTCTCTAGGTTGACTAGTATTAGGTTCAACCTTTACAGTATTAAGGATTTCATCTTGTTGGGTTTAAGTTTTTACATTATTCCACCAACCTTTAAGGTTTCCAGTAAACCCAGCTATTATCATCAAAGTAATTTGCTTATTTGTATTACCTCTTTGTTTACAGACAGTTGAATACATTAAAAATTGATGAACTATTTGATAAATTTGATTCTCAGTCATACCATCTATGTTCCATTCATAGATTGAATTAGCTCTGTATTCATTTTGGAGAAATATATCATTTTCTTCTATTAAAACATCAACAGGTGTAGGTCTTTTGTAGTAATACCTGCTGAGTTTTTGGGGATCTCTTTCGATTTTATTAATCTGTGAAAATTGATTCTGTATTTGGAGAATTTCTCTTCACTAATATCATCTTGATTTTCTGATTGGAATCTATTTTCTGGATCTAGTTCAACATCTAATTCATAGACAGATAGAGTACTCAAACTTAGATTTGACATTTTTTATTTGAGAATTTTTAAAATTTCTTTTGTATCAATTTCAAGTTTAAATCCTATTATTTTAGGAAGAGGTTTTATTGAAGGTTCTATTTTTTCTAATTGTTGCTGTTTTTTAGCTTGAATTGAATTTATATAAGCAAGAATTTGACCTATTCCCGTTTCAATATTAATGATTTTCTAGCCCATTGTTTGTATGTACAAATTAGTATAGTTATTCTATTTTATTAAACTACTGATATCATTAAGGGCTAAGGTAGAGGTTGAATCAAAATAGGTGGTAGTATTAAGGTCTTTACCTTCAGAGTAGGCCTGGCAATTTGGGTTGGCGGGTCGTGTTTGTGTCGACACGAACACAACACGTTAGAGTTATGGGTCAACACGAACACGACCCACTTAATAATCATGTCAAGAATTCGTGACCCGAACACGGCACGATTATTAAATGAGTTGACATGACATGACTCGTGTAACACGATTAAGTAAATATAAAATAAATAATATAGGATGGTTTCAGAAGAACCGTCATATATTACCCTTGTAATATAAGACGTTCCAAATGAACTGTTACATTTAGAGTTGTAATATAGGACGGTTCTAGATGAACTGTCCTATATTAGTCATGTAATATAAGACGGTTCATCTGGAACTGTCTTATATTAGTTGCATTCTTTCTCTAGTTGCAAGGGCAAAAAAGTCTATGCATAGAGAGTTTGGTAGAGTTGAGGATGAAATGCACGATGTTGAAGAGGAAGAAGAAAAAGAGCTAGTATGGCATAAGAGAGGCCACCTGTATGGAGCTGATGTTGAATGGGAGGTGAGGATGCCTTACATTACAGTTGTAAATACATCTTATACCAAGACCTTATTGTTTTTGTCTTCCTGGTACTATACACCTAGAAGCATGAGCCTGCAACACTGATTGGATTTTACATTCTCTTGCAGAGGATGGGGATGGGTCAGAGTTTTCCCTGGTTTGTAGATTCAGTTATGTGTGTGGGTGTAATTCTCCATGGTCTATGTAGTTGGAAGCCCAGCTTGGATACCCTCTCTTTCTCTTTCCCAGGCATCCGCAAAGGGAGATTTGGCCTGAGCTTCCTTTATTTTGTTGCTGGTTATTACTATTCTCCCTGCACTTGACTTGGCTCCCTATAGAGCATTTTATGCAATGGCCGCAATTGGTGCCATTTATTTTGTTTCCAGAATTATTGAAAGCAGGAATAGAGAGAAGGGGAATGCTTATTTTAGAAGCGGCAGGAAACATTCCCATAAACAGAATTAAGCTTCTTTTTTCTGAGGCTATTCCTTTAGGAAGCATGTATCAATCTCTTGTACATTTCTCATTTGCAGTTTTGGCTGATCATTGCAAGCATCACATATGCTACTGGCTGGCATTAATTTTTGCAGCTCAGGTTGTGTGTATCTGACGTCTATTTTATCTATAGAGGAGAGACAAGAAATGCAGCTTCTAATTTTCATTTAACCATCCAATTTTTGCAAAGCATACTGGAATCGTGCTTCTACTTGGTCATTCTACTTTTAGTAATCACAGATAGAGACCTCAACTGTAGATAGTTGTTAATCATTCTTGCAGTGGTTGGTTTTGTTTAGTTCAGTTGAGCTTGAAACTGTAGCATTTACAACTGTCATATGGTGGACCAAGTCCCCACATGCCATCAACCTGCTCCAGATCTGGTAAGATGTTCTCATTCTCAACCTTATATTACATCTGTAAATGTAATATAGGACAGTTCCAGATGAACCGTCCTATATTACACTTACATTACAATTGTAATATAAAACCATCCTATATAATTAAAATATAGGACGGTTATAAGTAACCGTCTTATATTACATTTGATAGAAGTCCTCCAATGAATCATCCTTCCAAATAAAGATGAAAAAAACAAAAGAGCCAACATAGATGATTATGTAAACTGCTACATGGACGACTACTCAGACTCCTGTAGATCCAAATCCTCCCATGCCTCTCGCCGTAGCATCAAGATCTTCAACTTCCAAAACCTCGGGCGTCATTATCCTCTCAATGATCAACTAAGCAATCCAATCTCCTTGCTTCACTTCAAAATCAACATCAGAATGGTTGAACAAAATCACGCCCATTGAACCTCTGTAATTGGTGTCAATCACGCCTGCACCCACGTCGATCGAATGCTTCCAAGCCAGACTAGATCTCGGCACTGCAAATAACAAGCCCGTCCATGAGTATATCATCAAACGCATCAAAAGGTTTTCTATCTCGAGCACATACCTATGCGAGCGTAGGTTCCTCCGTGTATTCATATGCTTAAATCGGTAGGAACAAGGGCTTTTCCTCTGGCAGGAATGGTTGTTGACGTAGAATTGGAAAATAAACAAACGATGGAAGATTGAGATGGGCATTGCTCAAAATCACTGATACCCAGATGGATTGAAGCATACATTACCTTGAAAGATCATATCCTGCTGAGAGAGAAGAACCTTTTGAAGGCAAACTGGCATTCTCAGAGAGCCTTTTTACCCTCAAAAGAAAGAGAAGGTTTGGAGAACTTGTGGATACACCATTTTGGTTGAGCTTGTGGATACGCCATTTTGGCTGGTTTTTTGAAGTTTTGGGAGGGGTTCGTTGGTTTCATGGCTTGTGATTTGATCTTGTTTTCCCATTTTTGATTGAAAGCACTGAGAATTCAGGGAAAGAAGGGGACAAGTGGAAAATAAAGGCAAGAAGAGAGCCTTTAATAGAGGGAAAATGCGTTGAACAGGTTGCCGAAATTTGGGCGCCATTTCTTCCCGCAATATTTAGAACATTTTTCATTTGAAAGGGGGAGAAAGTGAATCCACTACAAGGACGAGTGTAATATAAGACGGTTCCAGATGAACCGTCCTATATTTTAATATAAGACGGTTCCAGATGAACCATCCTATATTTTAATATAAGACGGTTTTTGAAGAACTGTCTTATAGTTTCAACCACAGGTTTGATGGGTCAACGCAACGAATAAATAGGTCGCGTGTCAAATAGGTCGACACGACAGGTCACATTGATTGACCCGAACATGACACGATTTTTGGCGTGTCATTTTTGGGTTGACCCGAAAATGACACGAACACGATAAGACTCGACCCAAACCTACTAAATTCGTGTCGGGTTCAGGTCGTGTTATCGTGTCGTGTCATATTTTGCTACCCCTACTTCAGAGGGAAGTCTTAAAGGAGTTGCCAGAGGGTATTTCGCATATATTTTTTCTCCTTTACTAGTAGTCCATTCTTTTATAGTATTAAGTTCATTTTGAACAAAGGTTTTAAGAAACCAAGGAACAAAGTATTGAGGGTTTTGAGTTTTATTAAGATGTTCATAGAACTGATTTTTATAATTTTGAACTTCCTCTTTATTAAATGTTTTGAAGTACCATTCTCGGAAGTTTTTATGTTTTGGTAATTCAAATTCATTATGATTTGTTTTCTCAGTGTACTCCTGGGGGGAAAATCCATAAAACTCAAAGATTAAAATCTATTTTGGAAGGGGTAGGATTATTATCCTGAAAAGATTTCTTGTAAATTGGGTGTACAATATTATTCTGAGAAATTCTAAGTTCTTCGATGGAACTTGACTCTTGTTTATTATCAACAAAGAACCTAGAGGAACTAGCAAAGTAGGAAGTGACTCTAAGAAGTCTGAAGGATCGCCTATTATCAAATCAAATTTCTACATCTTCATTTTTAGTTTGTATTATCTGATCAAAATTATGTTATGTAATTTGCCTAAGAGGCACAGCTTCAGTTAATTGCCAAGATTGCAAGAAGTTTATTTCATCCCATTTCAAAGTCCTATTGACTGTTATATCAGAACACAGAAGATTGGTTTCTATTTAGACAGTTTTGTCTTTCGAGGATTTGTGTCAGGCTTTAGTAGCCAGAGTAGGTAAAACCTTGAATTGAACTCTGTATGTGAGAGTTATTGTCTCTGAATCCGATTTGAAGTTATAGCCATATGTCTTAATATAAAGACTTAATGCATCAAAAATATTAGGGTCTGACAAAGATAAATTAAAGTCAAGAAAAACATTGATATACAAGGGTCCATGACAAAGGCTAGTTTGTAACACTCTCATCAAGGAAGGTGCCCAATCTAGACATTTGGCATCACGAAGGACTGCAAGAATTGACACATTTAAACAATTAAAAGTTAAGGTTTAAATCCAATTTGGATTAATCCGACATGAACAAATTTATTTTTATCTAAATTTAGATATGGTTTCAAATCTTTTTCTAAGAACAAGTCTATGATTTTTTCAGTATTATGTAAGCTAATTGGTTGTTCCATGCTTTTTATTATTTTTGTTGAAGAGAAATCAAACTTTCCTATATTATAAACCTCTTTAGGTTTTATAGAGAGAATTGTCCAATTGTAAAGTGATTCGGAGTTTGGAGGGTATTCTACAATATTTGTATTTTTAACATGAATATTATCATTTGCCATACCAATTAGGCACAGAAAGAACTAGTAGTATAGAACATATAACAAAACAAGTTAATCTAAATCTATTGCTATCTATCCTGGAACTAATTTATATAATCCTATTTCATGTAGTCTACAAGAAGACCGTCCACACATTACAGCTAAGAGTCTATTGTTTACAATTACTAGCTACCCAACATGCCTGTAAATTGCGGCAAAAACCCCTTTTCTTCTAATGGGAAACACACCTATGCGACGTAGCAAAGGATAAACAGCAATATAAACAACAAAATTGAAAACTACTGTAACATATCAAATTATAGATTAAACAAAATAGAATTCAAAAAGCAGTCCAAGAAATAACAATACAAATAAACTAACCCATGATATTATAAGTATATACCACCAGCTCTAAAGAACCCAAAAACCTTTGCTTCTAAATTTTTCGATGAAATCACTGATAATAAGCAGTTGCAAATGTTTTTGGGTTTCCCTTCCTTATATTGAAGGTTTTTTCAAGGATAATATCCCCACCAAGGCTAGACCAGCTCAAGAACTATGAATACATAGAGTTATGTAAAAATGAAATTTTTGATCTTGTTAATAAAAAGCCCATCCATAGTTCATCTTCTTTATGGAGTTGTACTACTTTTTATGTTAATAATGCTACTGAAAAGGAAAGAGGAAAACCTTATCTTGTTATTAATTATAAACCACTTAATAAGGTTTTGAAATGGATTAGATATCTGATCCCTAATAGAAGAGTTCTTAATAGACTTCAGGGATCTGTAATACTCTCTAAATTTGATCTCAAAGCAGGATACTTGCAAATTTAGATCTAAGAAACTGGTAGGCATAAAACTACTTTTACAGTTTCATTTTGACAATTTGAATGGAATGTTATGCCTTTCGGTTTAAAAAATACACCTTTTGAATTTCAAAAAATAATGAATGACATCTTTAATCCTTATAGTCAAGTTATTATCTCATACATTGATGATGTGTTAATATTCTCGAAGGCTATTGATCAACACTTTAAACATCTTGAAATATTTAGATGGTTAATCAAGAAAAATGGTCTTGTGCTATCTGCTCCTAAAATGAAACTATTTCAATAAGAAGTTAGATTTTCAAGACATAATATTTTGCAAGGAAGAATAGTTCCTATCCAAAGAAACATTGAATTTACTTCTAAATTTCCTGATGAAATCATTGATAATAAACAGTTGCAAAGGTTTTTGGGTTCTTTAAATTATATTTTTGACTATTATCAAAACCTTGCAAATGATACTGCTATTTTGTTTAATAGACTTGGGACAAATCCAAAAGCTTGGTTTGATGAACATACCAAAATGGTGAGAAAAATTAAAGCTAGAGTTAAATCTCTTCCTTGCTTGAATCTCGCAAACTTTGAATGGTTTAAAATTGTTAAAAGTGATGCCTCAGACATTGATTTTGAAGGTATTCTAAAACAGAAAAATATGTCTTCCAATAAAGAAGAATTGGTCAGGTTTACTTCAGGTAAATGGAATGATACTGAGAGAAAATATTCTACAATTAAAAAAGAAATGCTTTCCATCATTAAATGTATTTCAAATTTTCAAGATGATTTATTAAATCAGAAGTTCTTACTCAGAATAGCTTGTAATGCAACTAAACAAATAATGAAAAAGGATGTGAAAAATATTGTTTCACGACAAATTTTTGCTAGATGGAAAGCCAAGTCCAATTATTTGTTTTTGATTTTGACATCGAATATATTAAGGGAGAATATAACTCTCTTCTCGATTTTCTAACCCGTGAATTTTTGCAGAGATCATGAGTGATCTAGATGAATGGATTACCTCGGGTAATACCCGAGGTTGAGGTAGTTGCAGCCGTGGCAATATCCAAGGTCGAGAAAGAGGTAGAACTGATCATGGTAATATCCAAGATCAGAAGGGCAAACAGGTGGTTCAATGGCCCCCTTTAAAGAGTTTATCTGATCCAAAATCAGATCTTAAGCTAATACTGTTGGGTAATACCCATGATTATAAATGGAAAGAGGGTGGCCCAAACGTATCTAATATTGATACTAATGATAGGGACTTACCACGCCAACAATTTACTCTGCAAAAATCTGCAAAAGAAATCCTTCTTATGACTGCTGAACAATATGTTCAGAAAAAAAAATTACAGAGCAGTAATACTGCAACTGGACAGAGAAGATCCAGACATTAACCTTGATCCAAGGGATCCAGGGGGAATAGCTCAGAAGAAAATGTTTCTTCAAAATTATTCACCTCAAATGGGAGTAAATTAGTCATTAATGGAGAAATTACTTCAAGAAATTGGTGCGATGGAAATTACCCACTACTATAATACTGACAAGACTACCATCAATTTCAATAAGATCTTAATTAACAAGATCTTATTACCATCTGAATGGGATGTTACCTCAATACAATATAAGAGAATTGAAGGATATCCCTATAATTGGTGGGATTACGTTCATGTTATGAAATATGTGATGTTCTTCGAAAATAATATGAAAAAACATTCCTGGTTTATCCGTATTCATCCCTTATTAATATCAAGGGACATATGTTCATGGTTTTATCCATAGTGAAGGGAAATTGGCCCTACTCTTAAAATCTTGCCCGACAAGCTCAAGGAGCTATACAATGAGTGGGTGCAATATGCTCCGAAAGTCAATAAGATTCTATCCAACCAGCTAATAGTTGGTGAATGTGAATTAAAATTCTTTGTTAAATTTGATATCCCCTGGATTTGGAAATGGTCAATGACCATTGAGATAAATGACCTCAATATTCAGACTCTAAAAAGAGTATACTTCGTTAGATAGTGGTCCAAGTTTGACACCAATAGCAAAGCCGCAGAAATAGCAACTGTTATTCAGCAAGACAAGGTCACCCTGGAAAAATGCTTTGGTTCAACAATCCTCTGCCTCCATTGAAGAACTGAAGAAGATGCTTCAAAAAAAGTTTCCTATGGCTACTGAAGGAGAGTTATTGGTTAAATGTATAGACCAAATAAAGAACCAAATCATGCAGTCATTCAATGTTCCAAAATCATCCTTTGCTAAATCTTCTAGTAGCATGTCCGAAGATAATATCTTCTAAGATAGTCAAGATCCTGACGAAGATATGAACTTCAATGACTATTGGGACGCCTCCATGACAGTCCTAACTCAATTTCTTGAAAACATAAATAAGAAGAAAAATTCTCAGGTTTCTCCTCCTCAGGAAATTCCTCCTCCCAATGTTCAGTTCAAAAATATCATCGACGAGTACAACAATAGGGCCGAAGCCAAAGTCAAGACATTCCAACATGAAGAAGATAATGAAGATCTCCAATAACAGATTCGGCCCCACAAATAATTCAAGGGAATCTCCTTTATCCAAAGTTGCCTCAATTATGCAAGGGAATCTCCTTTTTCAAAAGTTATTCCAATCATAAAGGAATCTGCTTTTCTTTATGTCATTTCTACTTTAGCTTTTCTTTCTTTCAAATCGAGTCTATAATAATTCAGGTCAATTATTGTAACGGATTCCAACCAATGTTAAGTCTGGAATCGAGAGTCTATAAATAGGTTTGCTTGTTTGGTTGTTCAGCATCGCTTGCTTGGTTGCTCTTCTTGTGCTAAGCTTGCTGCCTATTGTAATCATTCCCCTCTCTTTGTGTACTCCTTTTAATAAAATCCCTTCGAGGCCCTTTCTGTACTCCTTCTACATTGTTTAATCTATAATATGGAGTGGTAATTTCATAAAGGAGTTGCAAGTGTAAAACATAAGCGGCATTTGATTTTCTCAAAAAAAGTTTCTAACTACCATTTCCTCTAACTTTTCTGTTTTCTACTTTTCTCCAACCAATTAGATGTCACTTGAAACAACTAAAATTACCTATGCAATATATATATATATATATATATATAGACACACACGCACACACACACACAGAGGAGCCGAAATTTTAGCAAGGAGTTGTAGGTGTAAAGTGTAGGTGACATTTGATTTGTCAAGAAAAAGTTTCTAACTACCATTTCCTCTAACTTTTTCTGTTTCTTGCTTTTTTTCAACTAATCAAATGTTACCTTCTCCTTGCCCCTGTATGAAACAACTAAAATTAACACACCATATATAGGAATTGGGTATCTTATCCATTTTAAACTTTATTAAGTGGCTTCTAATTAATTACTCTCTCTCTCTCTCTCTCTCTCTCTCTCTCTCTCTCTCTCTCTCTCTCTCTCTCTCTCTCTCTCTCTCTCTCTCTCTCTCTCTCTCTCTCTCTCTCTCTCTCTCTATTGTTCTACTGCCTTATTAACATAGAATGCAGAGCTCTGTATAAGTAACATTCATTTGTGTTAGCCTAACATTGGTCAGAATATCTTTTTCATTAAAAGATTCTTCATAAGGAAGAGAAACCATATGAATTTTTCTATACCAGAATTCATTAGGAAGCTCATCCCATAAATTGTTTATAAAAGAACTCAAAGACAATTTTTTACTATACATTCACATTATTAATTTCTTTACTGCCAGTCCTACAAATACGTAGACAAACATGGCTCTAAGCAAATTCTATTAAGAAGGTACAGTGCTTTGTTTACACCATACATTCACAGTTAGAGACTGGTGCATAGACAATTTTCCACCATACATTCACATTTTTAATTTCTTTACAACCATTCCTACACTATTAATGCAGAATGATGGCTGCTAATAGAAATAAGGATAAACATATAAAAACACTAATATGGTAGACTAGGTATAATTTTATAATAATCTATCCTCATATCTTACTCAGTTGTCAACAACTTACGGCAAACCCTTCTGCAATCACTACCACGGGAATAAGGCCTATGCGACTTAGGTGCCGATCCATACGATACTTTGAATGGACTGATTATAAAATTTTACTTAAAGACTATCTAGAAAATAATGGAGTATTTATTCAGGAAAGTGGAATTATACCCAAGAAAAATATTCCACAATAAAGAAAGAAATGCTTTCAGTTGTCAAATACATTTCAAAATTTCAAGATGATTTGTTAAATCAATTTTTTTATTATTAAGAATTGACTGTAGTGCGGCCAAACAAATAATTGAAAAAGATGTTAAGAATATAGTTTAAAAATAGATTTTTTGCTGGTTGGCAAGCGCAATTATCTATCTTTTGTTTCCCCTACTATTGTTTCTTTCCTATTAATAATATTCTTCAAGTGTTCCCTCTCTGGGTTCTTATGCACATGAGAGTCTCTCTGTAAGCATCTATTTTAAATTTTATTTAAGGAAGAAGGTATATCAGCTAAAAACTAGGCATGGTAGGGCTAAGGGCTCTGTGCACTAATCTCTGACTAGGATACCTTGGTGTGAACAATGCACTGTACCTTCTTAATAGAATCTATTCATAGAAGAAAGATGATGACGACGATTCTTCAAAAACATCTGAGTTAAAAGAATTGAGCATTATTTTGTATAAGGATTTCTTTAATCCTTCATCGATATTTTAATTCTTGTATTTTTCTCTTTGCATACAGGTTTACCACATTTGTAACATCTAATTTTTTTATTTATCCTTCTTAGGATTCCTATTAACATTTTTATTGTAGTTTTTCTTTGGAGGCTTATTATGTCCTTTACACCTCTTATATTTATATCTTCGATTATTATTTGGTTGCCTTTTCCCTTTTCCAGGTATTTTAAATAGATATTTACAGAGAGACTCTCATGTGTGCGAGAACCTAGAGAGGGAAAACTTAGAGAATATTATTAAGAGGAAAGAAATTACAGTAGGGTAAACAAAAGAAGAGGGCAGTTGGAATTGACTGTGGTGCAGTCAAACAAATAATTGAAAAAGATGTTAAGAATATAGTTTCAAAACAGATTTTTGTTGGTTGGCAAGGGAGAACGAGTAATGAAAATTGAAGTTAAAATACAGATATTGTCACAACAGAAAACAAAGTTGGAAGATTTGTAGGTTATTTTCAAAGATAATTAAGTCAAGAGTTTAATGTCTATAAATTCAATATTGGTTAGTTTAGTTGGGCATTCCTGGTTGGTCACTTGAGTTCCAATTGCCCTTTATGCCATATTCTTTTGTTTCCCCTATTGTAAATTCTTTCCTATTAATAATATTCTCCAAGTTTTCCCTCTATGAGTTCTCCCGCACATGAGAGTCTCTCCATAAGTATCTATTTTAAATTTTATTTTAGGAAGAAGGTATGTCATATTCAGGGGATTGGAATAATACCCAAGAAAAATATTCCACAATAAAGAAATAAATGCTTTTAGTTGTCAAATGCATTTCAAAATTTCAAGATGATTTGTTAAATAAAAAATATTTATTAAGAGCTGATTGTAGTGCAATTGGTTGGCAAGGGAGAATGAGTTATGAAAATTGAAGTTGGAATACATATATTGTCATTACAGAGTGTACACTGCATCTTCTCGTATGAGGTGCAACCTTAACTGTTGATAAAATTTCATTTTGTTGGATGAGGACAATTGATATACAATTATCCCACCAATCTTTAAGGTTTCCTATAAAGCATGCTAATATCATATTTACTATATTTCTATCTATGTTTTCTCTTTGCTTACAAACAGTGAAAAACATTAATATTCTATGCATCATTTGAAGTATTTGGTTGTCTGTCATTCCATTTATATTCCATTCATAGATTTAGTTAGCCATATAATCATTTTGAATGATTATATCATAGTATTAATTGCATTGCTTGGGAAATAATTTAGGAACTAGGGAACAAAGAACATTAGTTTATGTGAATTTTCAAGATGCTTATATAATTTATCTTTATAGAATTGGAGATAATCTTTAAAAAAATTTAAAGTACCAATCTCTAAAGTCTTTATTAACATCTAACTATAATTCTTTACTTATTATCTTTTTAAGAACATTGCCTGGGAAAAAAATCCATAAAATTAAAGATTGAAGTGCATCTTGGATGTAATGTTACAATAAGACCTAAGAAGAGAAGTTAATACCCTCAAAGCAGAAATTGCTTCATTAAAATATGAAAATAATCTTTTAGATGAAAGACTGTATAAGCTTGAAAATAAAAAAGGTAATTGAAGAAGGAGAAAGTCCTAATATAGAAGAAAGTCCTATATTGTATATTTCTTTTGGCTTAACATTATGGATAGTTCATTGATATAGAGCTTCATAATTGGTAGGATATTCTACCATATTAGTATTTTTAATATGTGTGACGACCCGGGTTTTCCCATGCATTTTTAAATGCAAGATCTAATTCCTAAGGCGGGATGCATCCCTATTTGAAAACCATTTTTATAAAAACCATGCAATGCAATGGAAAATCTTTTCATTTAAACTCCTTGATTAGAGATATGCTGGTTGATTTTGTCAAATTCCTTAAAATCTTAAAGATATGGAATAAATGGTGATTTTGGGATTTGGATGGTCTAGATTACTTTATGGATTTCATATTAAAGATCAAAGACCTTAATTAACTTCAGGGATGTTGTAAGAATAAAATATAAACGTTAATTGAAAATAGAAAAAGAAATTGAGGAGAAATTGAGAGTTCTTATCTGTTTAAGGCTAACTTGTTGATTGGATGTGATATCCACTATTTAAAATGAAATGAAAAAAATGATGTAAATAGGAAAACATTAAGACGAGGGAGTGCTCAAATGCATTTCCCTCCCTTTCCTCTCTTATCCGGTAACTGACCCACCGGCGATGCTTTCCTGGACCAATTCACGGCAAGGACGCCATAAATCTTTGGAAGGCCATTGGGAGTGGCTGACAAGACTGAGGTAGACCAACCCCCATGCTTTTTTTTTTTGTGTGCTTGTTCATTGTTTTAGCGCCGGAAAATGGCGTGGATTGCCGTTTTCTGGTGAGAAGGTGCATTAGTATTGTTTTCAAAATAAGTAGATGGAATGGTGCCAGATGAGGATCTGGGCCGTTCATCCTATACATGATGATGCATGAAACATACCCATAAAGTTTCATGGGGATCAGACAGCTAGAGACGCCAGAAAACCCCAAAAACAGTAGGTAAGGGTTTTTAGAAATGAAACAAAAATCGTGAAAAAAATGATAGGAAATGAATGAATTTGTGAAAATGGAGGGTGAAAATAAAATGTACGCGAAAAACTAGACTTAGAGGTGTAAAAATCACAAAAGAGGAGCACCTGGGGTCGCTGGCGACGATGAACCAGTCCGGTCGTCATCTCCGACAACGGCGACCAGAACAGGAAGAGAATGCATGGATGAGAGAGCGCCACGTGGTGCGACGAGCCTACGTCATGCGGTGCAGCTAGAACACACCATGCATACAACGCGCGGCGCTTCGAATGCCTGCCACGCGCGTGCGGACGGCACGTGCTGTATAGCGGGCCCGTTTTCTTGGCTTTATTCATTTAAAACGTGATTATAGGAGCTACGGAAGTCCAAATCACAATCCGAAAGAAGCGTTGTGATCGTCTCAACAAGGCGGACCTAGATTTAAGATAAAAATCTAGTTTGGAGTAATTTTGTAATAGCAAAACTACTAAATGCTATGAGATGATTCAGATCAAGCTGATCAATAGATGATCAGGCTTTAGATTTTGGTTATATGCATTAACCATGACATGATTTATGGCATGACAGGTACATCAGGGCATACACCTTGATATTGTTTACACGTTGTTTCGAATATTGCGATACGAGGTGGGTGATTTCATTTACAATTTTTCCATTATTCTCAAATGGTGATTTGAGTTTTTGAGGCATGTGATTTATGCCTTACCATATGCATGAGATTGATTTCAGCATGTAGCTTCTCATGTGCGTGCTATCTTTCCGGTAGTTATTGCATACACTGTTCTCGATATCTTTCGTGATATTTACTTGATTGTTGGTCTTCTTGACATGTGGGAGTCGCTCTGACTTGATATTTGAGACTATTGATCCTGTGGTAGGATGCAATTCTTCACCCCTGAGTGCTTGAGTGCCCGTGCGGGTGAAAGTGGGTGTGCAACACGACTTTTCATGAGTGCCTGAGTACCCGTGAGGGTGAAAGCAAAAGTGGAACGCGTTGTTTCCGTTAGTGCTTGAGTGCCTGAGTGCTGTGAGGGTGAAAGCGAAAGTGGAACGCGTTGTTTCCATTAGTGCCTGAGTGCCGTGAGGGTGAAAGCAGCTGGTACAGAGAGCGAACCCCACATTGCCGTGAGTGTACTTGAGACACTCATAGGGCTTGATTGTGTATGATGTTTAATACTTTTGACATGCATTCGCGTGTTTATAGATTTTCTCGGATTGTGCATGTCCTGATATCATGGTTGATGATATCTTATTTATTTCATGGACTTGATATGTCCTTTATCGTTTGATTTAAGGCTTTATATTATGTTTGATCATCTTATGATCTTTATGCCTTGCGCTATGTGCTTTGTTTTTATTGAGTTACTTTGAATGTATATCACCTACACAAGCATAGCTTGCTGAGGCATTGCTTTGATTTGCAATGTCTCAGATATAGAGAGTGACAACAGGTTGACGTGCTGACAAAGCAGGCAAAAGTAATGGCAGCTTTCCAGCGAAGCACATATGATGTTCAGAGATGACCAGGTTTGCTCAAGACCTCACTTTGGGTTTTGAATATGAACTGTACTTTAATAAAAATTGTAATGTGACCTGGATGTCAGAAGGTGAATGTATGTTGGATGTGATGGCTATATGGAGGGACCTTGGGTGTTTTATCGTGACTATATTTTCTTATCCATTGTTGGAATACATTTTATTGCAAACAACCTTGGGTTGTGGATGGGTGTGGAGACTGAGTCTCCCCTATGATATGTATTATACCTTGTTTATCAGGTAATTTTGTATTGCACTGGTCATGTGCAATGGTCCAAATTATAGAGGAAACTTTGTCAGATTTTCGATGGAAATGGTATTTCATTTCACTGTTAAATCCGTAGTTTTGTGGTTGTATGACTCCCCGGACTTTGAAAGAAATGCTTTTGTTTAAGTTTTTATTTTTGGTCACTTTAGAAATCAAAGTTTTTTTTAGAACAGGGATCCCGACTATTTTTGGAAATTGTTATTCTAGGGTGTGTAAAAATTCAAGGTGTCACATTGGGTTAATCCTTAATCAGATTAGATTGGACAGTTCCTGAATAAGCAAAACACAGATAAACTAAAACTGGAATAGGATGAGACATAGAGGTAATTAAAAATAGGACAAAAATGGAATTAAAATAAAATGCAATAGGCAGAATTGGAATTAACACAAAATAAGATTTAAAACTAAAGAAGAACAGGGAAACCCAATGGAGATGGAAGAGGAAGTTGGAGAAAGGAAGAGGAAGAGGAAGAGGAAGAGGAAGAGGAAGAGGAGAGGGGGGAAGAAGAAGAAGAAGAAGAAAGGAAACAGAGAGAGAAACTGGACAACAAAGGCACATGTGAAAGCTGAGAAACGATGCTGTGGTGGGTGGGTACTAGCAGCGTCGCCTGTGGAGTAGCCGGTGATGGTTGGTGGAGTTGGGCAGAGCAGATGGGTAGTTGGGTAGTTGGGTGTGGACAAACCACGCTAGCGATGAGAAGAGAGGGTGACAGTACCATCTGGTGATGGGTACTGTTCAGGAGCGGTGCCAAATGGGTGCTAGGTTGGGTTGTCTGGGCATTGACTGACAGAGGGAGAGATATTGAGAATGGAGCCTAGGGTGAACAAAGGGAACAACCCAGGTTTTTATAACACCTTTTTTTATTATAATAATAATAATAGTCATAGTCAGGATCCTAATTTAAAAGGATACTATTAATTATTTTATTAAAACATTTATTAAAAACCTTCAAGTGTTATTTTCTTTTTCCAAAACGTCGCGACCATGATTTAATATATAAATATAAATATGAGGTAATGCATTTAAGACAATACATATATCAAAACTAACGTCAAAACCATCAGCGCCTTTATTTTCAAAACAATAAATATCTAAAACATAATAATGTGGCCCAGGGTCTATCCATCATAACATCCCATCATACTTAAATCAATGTCCATCATTTATGTAACTGTCATTATCAATCCCATATAATAAAAGTATACAGCCCATAAAGAAAGTCAAATGGTAGTATATTTATTAACTCACGTCATTGTTTATCAGTCAAAGTAAAGAAATCTCTGTCATTATCAATCCCATATAATAAAAGTATACAGCCCATAAAGAAAGTCAAATGGTAGTCTATTTATTAACTCACGTCATTGTTTATCAGTCAAAGTAAAGAAATCTCCCACTGCTATCATAGTCTCTCATCAGTCTTGCCCTTCCTGTTGTTTCGCTCGAGATTTAAGGCATTGCAAAACAAAGCAATGCCTCGGCACACTATTGCTTATATACGTACATAGACATTTAATGTAATAACAATGGAACAAATCGAATAACAGTGCTAATATAATGAGTAGATCTATCATCTATGAAAATAGAATCATTATAAGCAATACCATCAAAATCTCAAAACATCATGTATGATAAAACATGCATCTTATGAGTTTAAAACATGATATGATTTAATGTAAATGAGCATGCAATAATAACAGGGCAGCCCAAGGTACATGAGTCTCATGAGTGTCCCATACACTTATATAACCAGATCATGAGTACTCATATCACTCCATGCTCATCTTGCAAGCATACTCATCATGCCGCTTTGGCAACCCTCCAGAGTCTCAACCACTACCGCTCCCTGTCAACACCATAATGGGAGACTTAACGTCCATCCCCATGAAGAGTCCCGAACCTGTAGTGTGGACTATCCATGTTACCAAACCCCGACTGAAAGCCATCTGTGAGCCTGTGTCTATCATATTACAATCACATTACAAATTTCGGAGGGTGGGTGGCCAGCCCTACTCCCTCCTAGCATGACATCAATTAGGTGAGAGCACCCGTCATAAAACACAAAACATGAAAATCATGTATCTCAAAAACCAAGAGCACTCGTGGCTCGCAATCCCCAAGGCACACCCCTCATCTTGGGGTTAGCCTCTCAAAGGACCAGCCACCAAGCCTCCATTGTCCTTTCTCATAAAAACTCATTAGTTGTAGTGATGCAATAAAGAAAGATAATTTCTAATTATGCATAAATACGTAGTATTAATCTCATGAAATCATCAATCATAAATTCATTCAATACATTATTGAATTTTAGTATCGATCATAGCATAAAACACGGAGTCTCATAAAATCATAGACTAAATGAACAAGTGTCAATTAAATCACAATCAATCATGATGCTATGATAATGCAAGGTTTAAAATCAAAACATAAAATTAAATGTCGTCACCTACCTCAATGTGAGATCATCCAACTCAAGCATATAATCCCCTTATCTTGTACGTTCAAATGTACTTGTTAGTACCACAATACTATTGTGTTATTCATTTCATCATAAGAGAATCTATGGTGATCCAACCATTGGATCATCCTTTAAGATTTCTAATTATGATTTTATCCTTAGTTCCAAAGTTACTTATTATAATTTAGTTCCATCTCATGTTCATTTGTTCATTTTTGTGTGTATCTAACGTTTATACCTTAATATGACAGTTAAATCATCCTTAGATCAACAATTTCCCAAGATCTTAGTTAGATCAATGGTTTAGATCAATTTCTAGAATAATTTTTTCTAATTTACTCCTCAGGCCCTACTTTAGTACCACATATTGTCTATTTGTTCAAGTTTTGGGGCCTGATCACCCTTTGATTGGCTAGATCTAAGTTATTGTATATTATTTTTTATAGTTTTTCTAATTTAAAAGTGGTCAACTATAAGTTTTCAAGTTAAATATAGGTCCACATTGTCAAGACAATTGTAACGGATGTTTTCGATTGTGATTTGGACCTTTGAAGCTCCCAAAATAATTTTTTGTGAAAGGACTTCATAAGTTAATACATATTAATTTATACGAAGGTCAGGCGGACTGTTTGCACCAGTTTACACTGGCGGCTCGGTTTACACTGGGTTACATCGGCGTAAACTGACGTCCCCAAGATGCCTCGCTTCTAGGATGCGCCATGTGGGTCCTGGTCACTAGGAGGCACCCTCATGTGCATCCCGGTTGCTAAGACGCCAGTCGGGCATCCTAGCCTTCTATGACCGCGCGCAGGGCACTCCCGCGTGCGTGTGACGACGCACGCTCGTGTGTGCATTTTTAGTGGGACGTCCCGCACGGCATCCCAATGTCAGCGACAGGGCACCGACGTGGGAGCCGTCACCAGAGAAAAGATGATTGGGGTCCAGTCGTCGCCAGTGACCCCACAAGTGCCCAAATTTCGTGATTTTTACACCCTTTTGTTTGGAATTTCATGTATTTTCTATTTTTAACAATTCTCTTGATTGATTTTGACAAAAACTAAGGTTTTTTCTTGATTTTTCTCATATTCCTAAAATTCTCCTACATAATGTTCTTCGTGATTTTCGGCATCGTCAACCGTCAGATTTCCTTAATATTTAAAGGGTATGTTCTTGGTTTCCTTACGCACCAAATGGATGGTCCGATCGTTGATTTAACATGGTTCCATTAACTTATTCCCATAACTACTGCAGGGTACACGGAGTTCCCATTTCTCATAGATCTGACGAATCTATTTTCACCGTCGTTTAGCTGGCCGTGAGAACAGATCTGATCTAGATCTGGTTAATTGATGTTAAAGGAAGAAGAGAACAAAAAGAGGGGGGAAAGACTTACCTAGATCTATCAATTGAGGAGTTGGATCTGGGTTGCCGGTGGTTGTCGCCGTGCTATCCCTGTTGACCCTCTGGCTAATGGAGATTGCAAAGAGCAGGGAACACCGGTGAGGAGAGAGTTTGAGGGAGGGAGAGAGCTTGCAATGGAAAGAGGAGAGGAGTTTTCCCCTTTTTCAACGCCCACTGACGATTTTTTTGGCGAAGGAGTCGGATCTGATAGGGGAGGGTAGAAGGGGGTGCCGTGATAAAAAAACAGGCTCCTATATTTCGGACCTCTACAAATTACCAAACTACCCCTTTATCTTTAACGGCTCATAACTTCTCCGTTTGAACTCTGTTTTCTGCGTTCTTTATGTCATCGGAATCTATCAACACGTACTTTCTAGTTTTTGGGTTTGCATAACCAAATTCTATGTATAAAATTTTTAATTTAATTTATTTAATTTATTACTAATTTATTATTTAAAATGAGAGAGAGAGAGAGAGAGAGAGAGAGAGAGAGAGAGAGAGAGAGTAACTGGGGAGGGTTGGTGATCTGCCAGGCCTTGCTGGTATGGGATGGTGGGGCACAATCAGGTCTGGGACTAGTTGGGTGAACAAAAGAAAAATAGAGGTGAGGTTGGCCAAGTTGTGCGGAGAAGAGGGAGAAGATTGGGAGATCCAAGAGAGAGAAGTGGGAGAAGGGTTGGTTTTGTAGACAGAAGGAAAACAGAGAGGGAAAACAAGTGAAGGGAGGAGGAATAAAGAGAGGAAAAGAGAGGAAGAGGAGGGGTCGGTTATGCCAGTGTGAGAGAGAAATTGAGAAAGAGAGGAATCGAGAGAGAAGAGGCCGGGTGCATAAAAGAGATAAATAGCAGAGAGAGTGGTTGAGTTTGGTGAAACAGCTGGAAAAACGACAAAAAAACAACAAGAAAATAAAATGATGAAGGAAAGAAGAAAAGGGGGTTGGTTTTTGCCTCCTACAGTCTAGAGAGAGAGAGAGAGAGAGAGAGAGAGAGAGAGAGAGAGAGAGAGAGAGAGAGAGAGAGAGAGAGAGAGAGAGATCCTTACTAATTTGGTTCTCCCCCTTTCAAAACTCACCAAACTTTGCATGCTTCTAGTCCTCTTCAACATTCACTTCCTTAATGAATTTCCCATGTGCCTTTTGTTTCTTCAAAACTCATCAAACTTGGCATATTGCCAATCCTCTTCAACATTCACTTCCTTAATCAATTGCCCATGTGCCTTTTGCTCCTTTATGATGATCTAGTCCACCTATTTGATCTAAGCCATTCAATGGTCTTTAGGATAATCTACACCGTTAACTTTTGATTTAGTCATTGATGCCTCTTTTAGTTAATCTGCAAAATAAAAGTTAATCTGTAAAATAAAAGACCAAATTAAAGTCATCTGAACCATACATTAATCATCTGATAAGCTCTAATGATCATCTAACTGTTAATTTTAACAAATTAATGATTGGATGGTCAATTGGAGCTAAATTCAAAATCAAGCTAAAAATTGCAAATTTGATCAGTTAGATAATCTAATTAAATGTTAAATTAGGGGTATTTTGACCAAAATTGAACAGTTAACATATACAAATGGAATTAAATAAAATTTGTAAAGGGCAAAAATGAAAATTTTCCTAAAAGTTCCTTAAATTTCTCATAAAACAGAACTGAAACAGGGAAAGAAGAAGATTTGCAGGAGAAAATGGTGATGGGTGTGGTCTGACGGTGTTGTGCTGTGTAGTGGAGCCGATGGAGAATGCCGGTGTTGCAAGGAGCAGGTGATGTTGAAGAGGACAGAGAAGAAGGGCGAGTCGGTGTTATGTGATGACGGGAGGCGCTGGGCTAACAGAGGGAAGCAGAGAAAGATTAGGTAAGATGGGATTAGGTGCGTCTCAAGTTCTACTAGAAAAGAGATGGGATGAGGCAATCAAGAGTGAAAGAGAATAGAGGTGAAGAGGAGATAGGTCAAGTGAGAAACGTGGTCTGCATCTAGTTGGTGGGTGTGGTGTTGTTGAGATGCCGCTGCGTTGGTTCAGAGGCTGGTGCAATGAAGAGAGAGTGAGAAGGGAGGTATCGGCGAGGGAAAAGAAGGCGTCAGGTGGGAGATTGGGGGGAGCTTGGGTTGTTGGTGAAGGTAGACGACAGTGCTAGGTGTGAATAGGGTGAAGTCGGAACAGAGGGGTAGACGGGTGGAGAGGTGAAGGGAGATAGAGACAGGAGATGCTGGTGCTGGAAGTGGAGTCAACCGGCAACGTGGAGGCTGGGAGGGAGAGAAACCAAAAAGGGGTGCGATGAAGAATTGGGTTAGTCTGGAGAGGAGCAGTAACGATTCACTGATGGAAGAGTGGAGGCAGATAGAGACGGAATGGGGAGTACGTGAAAGAGATAGAGAGAGAGTGGAGAATTGCTGGTTGAATAAAGGAAGGTATCGATAAGGGCAAAAAAATATGCGTGGATAGAGAAGGAAATTGGGAAGTTGTGTGTGAGAGAGAAGGAGAGATGAAAAAAAACAGTGAAAACAATTCAATGGGAAGGAAATGAAAATTTGAAACAAAAGAGACAAGCAAAGGAACCTAAAAATAAAATAAAAATAAAAATAAACTCCTTGGACTCCCACAGTTTTCCTCCTTTTATAATTTTTCCCCTTTCTAATTATCTTCTCCCCCTCTTTCCTTATCCTCTAAGATTTAGTTTCCTCCTAAGAAACTAAATCTTCTTCCAAATCTTATCCCTAATCTCCTTTCTTTATTAGAATTGTTTTCTTTTAGAAAACCATCCCCTCTTGCCTTATTGATCTTCAAGATTATCTGCACAATTGAAATTCGATATGATCCATCCAAGCATATTTTGGTTGACCTGCAAAAGAACAGACCAAATTAGATTCATTTGAACCGCATATTATACCTCTGATTAGCTCTAATGATCATCTGACCATTAATTTTGCCAAATTAATGGTTGGATGATCAATTGGGTCTAAAATAAAAATTAAACTATAAATTTCAATTTTGATGAGTTAGATGATAAATTAGTGGTATTTTGATATATATAAAAAATTGATCACTTACACGTCACACACCTAAGCTGAATATGCAAATGTTATATACTAGCATGGATCCCAGCCACAATCTTCTAAAATCACTACAAAAGATTTTGAAAGCCAGTAAATCATATTCATTGAGTCTCTCTTAGTGATAATATATTAAATCTAAAATATCTACACATTGAAATATTGTAAGCAACGGCATTCATTTGTGCTTGATGATAATCCCCAAACTCAATTGGAACATCAAAATCCATTTTACAAATGGCCTCATTGTCTCTAAGAATTCCCTTAAAACTAGACCTCCTTGGGTTGCCAAAATTCACACTATCAAAGTTAAGCTTTAACATGCATTAGGGAGGAGGCTTCCAAATAGGTTTGATAACCTCCTTAGCTCTTGTTGCATTTCAAAACACTAAAAACATTCTAATTTCTGTGATTTATTAAGAAGAGTGCTTTGAAATCCTTAGATTAGTGAGATGCCAAGAAGCAAACATCTCTCTTGATACCTTCAATGTTTGCCTTAAGAGAAGAATTTCTACATTATATTTAATGCTTTATTCTCTACAAAGATTTCAAAAATAGCAAGAGTGAGAAGTTGTCGCAATAGCCAATTCCTCTTGGTTGTCTTCAATGTCACCAATTATATCATTAGATCATGAGGATGTTGAGCCAACACTGACTTCAACTAAAATAGATTAGAGTAGAATTTCAAATGACATTAGAGGAATTATAGCATATGAACAAATGTTTCTTACCTCTATATCATTACAATAAAGAAACCATCTAGAGGGGCCTTCCAGTCCCTTCCAATTCAGGTTATCAATAGTTAAATGTTTCCCTTGGAAGATAATCCAATTAATGAGTTAGCTATAAGCGGAGAAACTTTAATCAAAATGAAAGAAGCTAAAGAGCATTTCAAATTCTTGTTCCTTAGCACTTCATATGCAGTTTTCACAATAAAAATGCCACTATCATTTGGCTTCAAGCATAAAACGTTTGCCTTCTTTTGTATGAAAGCCTTCTTTTTAAGCAAGCCCTTAAGTGCTTCAATTTAATCTTCTTCAAGAAGACCTCCTAAACCGGAATGACAAGACCACCTCTCTATCATGCCAAGAGTAAAATTCCTCCACTTCGCCCAGATCTTAGTAAAGATATATAATACATGCTCCTAAATTCATTCTTCAACATTTTGTTATCCACCCAAAACTTAATTGCATTTACTCTTCTATCAAGGATACATGTTGTTTGCGAAAACCTAAAGATCATAGCAAATATCCTGCCACACAATAGAGCACTTTTCATTTTAACCAACTTTGCCCTTGAGAAATATCACTCCCATACCTCTTCTTAATAATTTGTTGTCACAAGAAAGAGGCCTCATGTTGCAGCCTTCGAAGCCATTTTAGAAGTAGAACTCTATTCATAATGGAGAGATCTTTAGGCCTCCTAACAGCTTCCCATCTCACCAAGTGGTGCCTCTTCTTACCAAGGTAATCGTCCTACAAAAAGTTTCTTTGCATCTTTTCCAATTGATCAAGAACAATAACTGGGGATTCAAAGATTGATGTACCATCTTGATTATAGTTAAGCTGCCTCTCATAGAGAGGCAAGCTTTTTTCCAGCTAGCTAGTTTAGAGTTAATTCTCTCAATCACCAAACTTCATAGAAATCCTAAGTCTTCTAATAACTATAGGTTACCCTAAATAAAATCATTGCAACTGACTAACTTGACATCCCAAAACTAATGCCCCATCAAAGTTAAACCTATAGAAAATTAGTGTGAGGAGTTCACTTAGAAAGGAACTTAGTTTTTAGAGCATGTCCTTAGACATTCAACATTCATCCTAAGCTCCCCATCTCATTTACCCTCACACCTTCAAACTCCTTAATGATAAGGCCCACAAACAAGCATATTTCTAGATTCTAGGTTAAAGAGCAGCTATATAGCTATGCCTTCCTTGGAAACACTTAAAGGTTCCTTTTTTTCCACAAGTGCCAACATGTAGTTGCAAACATTAGGGTCTATGACAACCTATTTCTCCTAGTTGTCTTCATAATAACCCATTGAGCCATAACCATCTTGACAGATGCTAGAGCAGCCCACATCATGCCAAACTTCTCAAAGACCAAACAACACACCTTAATTTCTTGGATGATTTATTGATTTATCATCATTAGTATTATAAACTTTTCGGGCACACAATAAAGAAATTTACAAAGAAGGGAAAAGTATTACTAGAGCAACCCTCCTTCCAACCCATCCTAACTATTACTAATTTTAGATTAGATCCCTTTGAAAAAATTAGTAAAATGTTGATACCCTTGTTACCATGAGAGGATCAATGTAGTCTTTTCGTCTCATTTTCCATGAAATTTGATGGAGCTGTCAAGTGGGACCCATCTTCTTCTCATCTTCTCTTAGATGACAAATGTACCCTATATAGTATTAAAATTGAAAAATACAACCATTAATTTCTCCCTCTCTCTTTCTCAAGAAACCCTTTCTTGCAAAAAATCTCTCTTCATCCCTAAATAAATTTAAGTTGGAAAATGGGTGATGTCGATCTCCTACAAACTTCCATTTTTGATAAGTATGGATTGCACCTGTACTTTTTTGGCCTCTATATCTTCATTTCTTTTGGGTTATAGTAAAAAAATTCTCTTCTTTTTAGCTCAAATTCTAAGAAGAAAAGGTTTATGAGTTTTTCAATCTACACAAGAAAAAAATGGGTCTTGTTCTTCTTCTTATATTCTATCTCAAGCAATGATTAAAATTTAAAGATCAAGAGGTTTTGGAGATAGAGAATTAAACAATAAGGTTTTCTTTAATGAGTATTGTATTTAGGCGATGCAAATCAAGACAATGGTTGTTTGAATTAAACTGTAGGGGTTGTGGAGACTAGGGAACGTTAGTTAGCCACTTAGGACATTAGCTCTTAAGATCTTTCATCTATGGATTCATAGCCCCTTTTCCTTTGGATGGGTTCCATTGATTTGTTGTTAGGATATGAGGGTTCTTTTCATTTTCTTAAGAATAGGAGTTGGAAATGGTTTTAACGTTGTGAAAAATTACAAAGGAAAAGAAAATGAATTTTGGTGATTGGTTCAATGGAAATGAAGAGAAAAAATGTCATGTGGTGAGCTCCAATGCATGCACTTGGCTCCCCTAATTCCCAAGCTTTGAAGTTAAAAATTGTTATAAGAAACCAAAGCTTTTGCTCTTCCAAGAGAATCAGTTGTGGACAAAAAAAGAAAAAGAAGAAAAGAAAAAACAAACCTACTTTGTTTTAGAGAAAACAAAAATAAAGAATTAGAAGTTGTACATTGGGAGGTGAAATTTGGTTGATTCGATTTAAAAAAGGAGAAATGCTGTTTGGATTGAGTTTTGAAATTGACTTTAGAATCTTGCCTAACTAAGTCTAGACCCAACTATCTTATTCAACCTCCTTGATTTAGGTTACCTACAAAAAGTCATGTCAATTGGATGCTTCTTGCTAATAGTTTTCTTAATTGAAAATGTTAATGGTCACTTTAAAAAACTGAAAATGGCATAGCTAAAATCATCAATAGTCATGAATTTTGATGTTTAACTAATTTAAAGAAGGTCAAACAAGATAAATAGCTCAGGTCATTCAAAGGTGCAGATGAGCTAGACAAGGTTTTGAGTCATCCCTCAAATTCAATCTAGATAGCATTTCCCTTAAAGAAGGTGGGTCCCATTGGTTAGTTTCATGAAAATGAGTTGAAAGGACTACATTGATCCCTCATGGTAGTTGGAGTTCATATATTTCACTATTTTTTTAGGTAGGGGTTGTCTAATTTAAAATGAGTGGTAAACTTTTACGCTACAGCTGAGGCAAGAAGCCCCAGTCCAATTTTAGTGCATTTCCAAAGACAACTTTTGGATTATGTTATAATGCTTTGGTTGTTTTACCAGTGTGTTGTAGATTGACAAAGGGGGTAGTTGGCTTTGGAAATGACAAAGGAGTTGACAAAGGAGAACAACCCCCCTTTTGGTTTTACCAAAGTTTGAAAATCCATATGATATGACTTTAAAGGTTCTAGCCTAGCTCTGTGTGAAGCATGAGGGCATGAACAAGCTTAGTCTTTTGCTATGCATGTGACCTTGGGTCATGGCTTTTAGAAAGGCTACAAGTACTGACTCCTAATTGACTTATTTGGGATTCAAAAGTGAAAGAAACTATTTTATCTACTAATTTGGGGAAGATGCCTTATTTCTACAACCAGCTTTTGTAGACATTGGTGATAAAAGATGTGAGATTCAACATCAAATCCTTCTAGCATAATGCTGTAAGGAGTCTTTCTCCTAGATGACCAAGGTTCAAGGCCTCTTATAGTGTATGCATTTGTCTAACTTTTTCAATAAAAAAAAGAAGGAAAAAATTCATCCTAGTACCCTCAAGTTTATGCTATTTCCATAGAAAGGCCCATAGTTTTATTTTTCTCAATGTTGTGCCCTAACTTTTAAGTTTTAGCTTTGAAGTTCTTTCCATGAAATAGGTTGACAAAGGTAGCTCACATGCCATTCTAGTGACCTTTTAATGAGAGTAAAATGAAGATTCTTAATAAATTTTAGAGAAAGATAAAGTTGAATAAATATTAATTTCTCCTCCATCTTCTTCTATTTCTGAGAGAGAGAGAGAGAGAGAGAGAGAGAGAGAGAGAGAGAGAGAGAGAGAGAGAGAGAGAGAGAGAGAGAGAGAGAGAGAGAGATGCAAGATTCTTTACCTAAGCTGATGCATAGCTTCCCTTAACATCACCTCCTTCAACATTAATAGTCAATGAAGGAAAGGGCTCCATGAGTTGTCTTCCCTCTATCACTTTAATAAGTCCTTTTTGTCCTCTTTTGCATGCTAACCAACACACTATGCCAAGTCTTAATCCTTGAACTTGCTCTCTCAGGCAATCCCACCGTCAAAGCACCTAGATCTTCATATCCGAAACCTCTTCCAGTAACGCTCTATGGAGAATCCAAATCAAACAAGACCGGAACCCTTTGGCGATCTTGGAATCACTATTTGCCAAGAATCTCATCCGGCCATCTTCATCCATTTTTGGAATCACTATTCGGTCTTGTAGTCAAAACGGTTTATACTATTAAGTTGGTAGACCTACTTTTTATTTGACATTATTTGAAAATATGCACATTTACCTTTATTTTTTGGAAAAGATTCCCATCCAAAATTACTGGATTCATGGAAGGAGAAGAAAAAACACTAAACAAGGAGAAAGAAAAAATCCAATTTCTAACAGAATTTCTTATATTCCCATAACTTTTATGGCCAAAAGAATGTTTCCATATGTCTAGATGAACTCAAACAACAAACTAACATCTAATGCACTAAAGCTTTCTACACAAGTTAATCAGCTTTCACAAAACTCTCCCAGACTTATCACTATCGACCTTCTCTCCTCCATTTCTTCTCTCTTCTACATCGACAAACTTCTTACAATGCACCCCAATATTTTCATATCCATTATTTACTCGATGTCATTAGTGTGGCCCCCTACTTTTCCATGAAGTATCCAACTTTAGTTGATCCTGCTCATTCATTTGATTCATCGATGTCTTGGATGCATAAAAATGAAAATTGAACTATTCTAGCATTGAAAAATATATTTCTAAAATTTGATAGTTAAATGTAACCCAGTGATTGAAAATTAGTTTTCCATATTGCCAAAATTAGTTAATCATCCATCCTCATGGACCATGGCTTTGGGTCCACAAGATACATTTTCAGGAAAAAGGAAAAAAAAAAAGAAAAAGATATTCAAATCAGAAAGAGAAATGCTATCTAGACTAAGCTTTTCAAACGAACTCTCTAACCTTTTCATTGAGGCTGTACCTTTGGATGATTATTTGAATTATTCACCCTCCGTATTAAGGCCACCCACAAAAATTCATACCCATTAGATGCTTCTTTCTACTAGGATTCTCAATTAAAAGGTATTTTAATCATGATCATTGGACCTTTCAATTGAAGAAATGCAGTAATGGACAAAACTAGTAGCTAAAAGAGCCAGGTAGTTTGTCCTAGAAGCTCATTGGAGAAAATGAAATACAGGAAGCTGTTCAACTAAAGGTTGAGACAAAGTGGTGCCTTACATGGTAACAGGAAACTAACCCGCACCTTATCGTGAATCTAATCCCTCCCAACCACGAGATATGATAAGGGTAACGCACCGGGTAACAAAGTGCCCAATTTTTGTATCAGAGAGTCTACCTTTGGATGATCAGACCTGTTCATCCGAATGCTCCGGCTACTAAAGATCCAAGGAAAAGGAACGAGATGAACGGTAAGAGATCAACTGCAGATGCGACCCTTTACAAATTGGTTCCAAATAAGCAAGCACAATTCAACTTAGGACTTGCTAGAAAATTTACACATCAAAGCGGATTGCGACTGCCAGCGGGGTCTTTTCACTAAAAGGGGCATTTTCAATTTTGATCGACAGCTCGCAGAAGAGGACCCACGATATGGACGGTTAAGATTATCCACGCATCCATGCTGGTTGTCAAATCCTATCTGCGGCAACAAACGGATAAGAAAGCCCAATGGAGCCTTATTTCTCAAACGAGAGCTTCAGAGGGAGAGAGAGAGGCACAAGAAGAAGAAGAAATGGCACAAACAATGGCGATGCCTTTGGGTCCTTCACTCTGCATAGTGAGCAAGGTTGGGAACTCTTCAAACTCACTCCAAAACGCTATTTCCTTCTCATCAAACCCATCATATTCACTCAAGGTAAAGACCCATCTCCTCATTGTCCTTCATTACTTCCCTTTCCAAATCTTCTTCCTCCATTTCCTAATCTTCTTCTTGTCATACAGTTCCCTTCTCTAAGCATCCGCTGTGCTCGTGTTGGAGGAGTAGAAATCCCAAACAACAAGAGAATCGAATACTCTCTCCAATACATACACGGAATAGGACGCACCAGAGCTAAACAGATATTAGTTGACCTCAATATAGATAACAAGATCACCAAAGACATGTCTGAAGAAGAACTCATCACTATAAGAGATGAAGTTTCAAAATACATGATTGAAGGAGACCTGGTAATAAACCCCAAAACCACCCGCTCACCCCCCAAATCTCATTTTTTCTTTCAAAATTTTCTCTTTTTTGTTTGAATTGAATGATTACTTCTGGTGGGTTTCTTTTATCAAACTGTAGAGGCGTTTTAATGCGCTCGCAATAAGGAGGTTGAAGGAGATCAGGTGCTACCGTGGAATTCGGCATGAACAAGGGCTGCCTTGCAGAGGGCAGAGGACTAAGAACAATTGCAGGACGTTGAAGGGTAAGAGAGTTGCTATTGCTGGGAAGAAGAAGGCCCCTCGTTAGAAATCAAGAGTAGTGAGTAAGATTTGTCTGCTTCGTTATGTTAGGAGGGGATGCCTCTGTTCTTGTTTGATTTAGGGAATTTGGTTTCTTTTTTCCCTGTTTTAAGATGCTGTTTTTTGGGGAATGTATATGGATTTCATCTTCTAGTTGAGTAATAAGATTATTGTTGGAAAGTGGAATTTCATGCAGCATAGTTCTATGCTACAAAAAGGCTCCTCTTTTCACTAAACGCTTGCCATGTAGAAATATCTTGAATTAATTTTCGTTTTTTTTTTCTTCTCAACCGTGGAACTGAAGAAAGCTGTATTTTCTCTATGTTTGGTAGATTTTGGCTTGGAATGTTTCTGCAGCAATTGTTGCCTGCTGAAATATATGCACAATGCGGAGCTGTGGGTGTTCAATTGTAGTTATATTAATTGGTTTTTTTAAAGTATAAAGGCATGCTATGGAATTTGTACTCATGTGGTGCATGAGGAACAATTGATACTCTGAGCTTGTTGTGTCGATTTGGTAGTAGTTGTTATTTGTGTAAGCTACATGTGTTCTTCTTCTCATTTTGCTAGTAAGTAACTGAAGCAAGAAATAGTAACCAACTGTGGCTCTTGCTACATGGTTATTTCTTCTCAGATTTTCTTGTTATCACTCTTAGTGTAACTGGTTGTTGTTGGGGCACGATTCTGTATTCTTTCCCATAGTCATCTTGGCATGTTTCTCAATGAAGTCCTATCAGAACGTTACACTTGTTTGTACTAAATTTTGAAATTATCTAGTGAAGTTCATATCTTCCTCTGCTTTTTCTTTCCTTTGAAATTCCCAACTTATGCACTCCCTTAATTTGTATCCACTTGGGAAAATGTGATTTATTAGCATTTCCTCCAAATTTCTATCATTTTGAGTGAAGTGGTCTGCGGCAGTTTTCTTAGATGTTAGCTTATCATGATCTTAGCTCTTAAGATGTGTGTTTTGATGAGTGGAAAGGATAGTAGGGGTAGAGTCCTGACTTTGGAAACTGTCAGATTGATAAGATACATGTTAAACATGCTTAATGTTTGATTTTGATCTTACACCTTTTACCAACATTTGTTGCAAAACCTTAAAAACACAATGGTTCATATATTTATAGTTTTACTTGATGTGTAAATCAAACTCCTGTTGGGATAACCATTTCATGAGTTTGCTTGTAGCTCTTTTTCTTGCTGGTACTTTCTATTTGTTTGTTAATAACTGTAGGTGTACAAGGGCAAAATTATCCCTAACTTCCACTATGTGTTGAATATCTTCCATATCCTAGGGCTAATGGCCACAGCTTTTGCCTTGTTGACAATCCAACCAGCTAATCCAACTATGAGCTTATTTGTTAAGGTCCCATGAAAATGTTATCCATTGAAGCAGCACGACCTGCACATATTAATTGTTAATCTCTCATGCAGTATTATTATCAAATATTGTCTTCTCTTAGATGCCTGCTCTTGCTGCACAACATTTCCTTTTCATGAGCTTTCAATATCAATTTTTGGCCTTAGACTGATCAAACACTAGAAATCTGCGGAATCTACTTTGACCTATATCTCATATCTCTGAAGGCCTACCATCTTGTTAGTCTGCAAGTATAAATATGTGTCATTGTCCACAGACTGATCTCTGTCGTAGTAGACCTGTAAATTCCGAATTTATCCAATATATGTTCCATTTGAAGAATCAGTTGGTCATCTGCTTACAGATTGTTGGTTATATCCTCAACAGCAACATCTTCTAGTATTGTATATGAAGTGGGCGACTTCAATATGTTCACCGTTAGATGCTGTGTCCTTTGGACCTTTCCAGTTTGATACTGTACCGTTGTGTCCATAGATGTACATCCCCGTGGTTCTGTTCTTATTTCAATTCCCATTGCATGAAAACATAAGCATTATAACTTAGAAGTTGCAAGGTATTAGTAATAGTAAGTGATACTACAGCAAGGATCAATAAGGAGCGGGTTCACTGACAATCTACTAGTGAGTAGTAGGTACATCACAATGTTAACAGTGAAAGTTCACAAGAAAACTGCACCATCCTCCTTATCACATAAAAGTAGGTCCTAAGATTCATGTTTCTCCCATTTTGGCAGTCACGAGGAAAACGCCCTTCTCCATATTCTCCAGAGTTTATTGATCTACTCAGCTTGAGCCTTTTCTTATCTCCTCCGCACAAGCTTTATTGGGCTCCCACTTCTCCATGGTTGGTGCCTTCACATTCTTATTGAAGTCCATCTTAGAGCTCTCCACTGCCATTCAATCCTCTCATAGATTGTAGTCACTTTCTACTAGCTGAGTGGCCACATCTAAAATCCCAGCTTCACAACTGCTGCGTGCACTCTCCTTTCTTGGAAGCTATTCCATCCACAACAGCTGTGGTCATTTCTTGATCCGTCTGAATCAAACCCTTGCAGATCTAGCTTGAACCTGGTATGGGTTAATGTAATAACAAGAAGACATCAATATTGATATAATCTTAAGAAATGTACTATTCGTTTGGATGCTACCTTTCAAACATGAGAAATCAGTTAGGACTTGGTTATCCCCTTTTGTTTCTTGGATGTTGGATCTCATGACTCCAAATGCTAAAACTATCTTGAGGTTGGGAAGGTAACCTTGCCTGAAACATGTGGGATTTTATTGATCTGGATGTCAACTGAGATTCATCAATATCTGTGTGCTGCTGTATTTCCTAGTCTGCCAAAGATGCTTCTATCTAAAGTCATTGTGCTGACAGGTATATGTGAGTTCTTATTCTAGGAATGATGCTGAAAACTATTTTGAGCATTGTTTGTTTCTTGGCATAATGATTGCTTAGAGACTCCTTATTGAAAATAGGTCTTATTACATGGGAATGAATTTTAGAAGTAATGGGGTAGCTTTAGGTTCGGTCCATTGAATCCTGCAGACTATAGATTATTGCAAAGTTTGAAATGGGGATGAGTCAAAAAATTTAGAAAATTCAGGAAAAAGTGAGAGAAAAAGACAGCAAATTTAAAAATTAAATAAAAAGAGAAAATAATTCCAACCTAAATACTTCCTGAGCGCAAAGTTATATTACTATAAACAAATGAAACATCATATCTTAGAAAATAATTATATTCTAACAAATAGACTTGAAGCTTAGGATTGAAAAGTTAAAAAATTCAAACAATAAGTCATGAAAAGGAGAAAGTTGTAAAAATTGTTTTTTTTTTAAAAACGACCGGTTTTAAATGGAGAGAAACTCCAAAAGGATGAGTTTTATTGAAAAAGATGATTTTTTATTATTATTTATTTTTCTTTAAGTTTGATATGGCATGCGAAAAAGATGCAAATTTTCCAACAGAAAATGAAAAAAAGGGAGTTATATGAACCAACTTGTGTACTGAATTTTAGAGCTGGCTTCTAGAAAACCTGAGTTATGGTCAACCATAATGTTGTGAATTGAATTTTAAGTCCACCTACTCTAGGATAGTGTTTTGTGGATGCTTAAGAAGGAGACACACTTTTAAGCGCCACATAACTAGGCCCCACTAAGATGATATGATTCATTAATGATGTATGAACGTTTGGTCTGCCTTAGATTGATCACTTGATGATTTTAGCTATGCCGTTTTTATGGTTTTAAATCATGACCATTGAAGTTTCTAATTGTAGGAAGGAAAAAAAAGAAGCTAGAAGCATCAAATTGGCACGAATATTTGCAGGTAACCTAAATTGAATGAATGAATCAGATAATCCAAAAGTCGGCCTTAGATGTATGGCATCGATTTCAGCCTCCTGACTCTTTAAGTCCTCGTACAAGACCATAGCTGGTACACTTAATAATTCCCAGTTCATTTCATAAGGTTCACGTACAGTCACTTGAAATGAAGTCCAAAACTACAGGTGGTGCACTTGCAGTCGAAGAAATGCAAAGACTACCTGGTGCAGTTACAATCATTTGAAATTGCACCATCTTTAGTCGTGAGGTTATGCATTTACAGTCAGTGGAGATTAAATTGAAACTACAGCAACTGTAGTCTTGGGTTTATGCATTTAAGATCACTTGAAATTTAATTTATAGACTAGTAAGTCGCTGCAACTTGTGAGAGAGAGGAACTTACCAGAAAGTCATGAGAATCTTAGGTGACACCTAGAATGCAAAAGCCCTGGAATCTAGTTATGAGAATGCATTAGCCCTTGCCTTAGCAGTTATCCATTTACAATCTCTTCAAACCGAATCGAAAGTGCACCAACTATTGTCATGGATTTATGCACTTAGAGTCTCTTGAAATTGAATTCCAAAACTAAAAGGGCAGCCTTGGTGTACGAAACTCCTGTGCTTGTTCCAAGGAAGGGGCAGATCACAAGAGTCAATAGTATGTAGCTTTGTCTTGTATTTTGTAAGCACGCGCCCGTGATCTCAAAGTCATGCGACAACAACTCTACTGTTGCGCCAAGACTCCCCTTCATTGAATTCCAAGACTACGGTTGTTCAACTTACAATCCTGAGATCCTTCCAACTCACCACAACCTTATAGGAGCACTCAAAGCATTTTCTATCAACGGTAAAGTTGTCGTCATGTGACCTTGAGGTCACAAGTTCAAGGCGTGAAAACAGCCTCTTGCAAAGATGCAAGGTAAGGCTGTATACTATAGACCCTTGTAGTCTGCCCCTTCTCTGAACCTTGCATAGGTGGGAGCTTTGTGCACCGTAGCTGCCTTTTTTACACAGTGGAACTTAACAGAAACTTATGAGAGTCTGTGGTATGAAAACCTTTGACTCGATTGCTCTACCACAAAATGAGAATGTCCAAGGGACAATTCCCCTGGCCAACTTTCATGGTCTTTTCCCAGCTCGAACCCAATTTGAGAGAGATGCAACACCCAAGCACGAGGAAGCCAATGTGCTACGGAGTTTAACGTTACAAAAAGGGAACATTTGCATCCATATCCAAGCTTTTAACACAAGTGGCTGGAACCACAGATGGTCAAGCCAATGTGAATGCCTCTTACTATCACATCAGCTTATAGCCATTCTGATTCACGACTCTATCTTGTCAAAATCTTTGGAACTGCTGTTCGAGGAGCCCAATATACGCCTGAGCACAAAGTTATTTATTTATTTTTTTTAAATGGTAATAGAAATTTGATGAAAAAGATTGAGTCAGCTACTGGGAGCATACAACGGAACCCGAAACAAGCATAATCAAAACAACCTCTACATCTAGAGGAAGAAAACAGATCGAACCATCTCAAACCAAACAGTAGAAAGAGAACACTACATCAGAACTGTCTCACTCTTAAAGCATTGAGGCTCCCACCTTCCTGTGCAGATGAATCAGCTTATTATTATTATTATTATTATTATTATTATTATTATTATTATTATTATTATTATTATTATTAAAAGAGACATTCAATCCATCCGTTCAATCCACTCCCAAAGATTGCACGGAGGAGTTTAAAAATTCTGCATCCACCTGATGATGAGCGTCGCCCTCTTTGGTGCCAAAACTGATCAAGTGAAGTTGGCAGCTAGATTGCCCAAACGGCTATGGAAGGACCCAGTCAATATGGCATGACGTGGTTGTGGCCAAATATGTGGATTGATAGAAACTGCTGAAATTCAAATACCGTCGGTAGTTGTTCCTGCACGCTAGCTCATCTCTGGCACAGCCAAAATGATATGTGCCCCCGACTTAACCAGAGTTGAGGTCCAGGGATGAAAGTCACAGTTTTAAGGACTCATAAAATGCGATTAAATGGATCACATTTAAGAGCAGTTCGTTGGAGGTATATGAATGAAATCGTTCAAGTCCAACACTGTTTGAGAACACTTACAGAGTGTCTACAGAATGTGAGATTATCTGTGACTAAGTCCTTATTTCTGATCCATGATTAGTATCCAGTTTGCATTATGTTCATAGACCTGCTATGCTTTCCCGGTTTTCCTTGCTTTTAGTTATGTTTATCGAGATCTTGTCAGGACTCAGAGATCAGCAAGTGGAAACAGTCTTGGCGCAATGGTCAAGTTATCACCATGTGACCTTGAGGTCACGGGTTCAAGGCATGAAAACAGCCTCTTGTAAAATGCAAGGTAAGGCTGCATACTATTAACTCTTGTGGTCTACCCCTTCCTGGACCCCACATACACGAGAATTTCATGCACTGAGGCTGCCCTTTAGATCAGCAGGTGGAAGTTCTAGACAAAAGCTTAAAGGATGCCTTTTGATGTCACCACGAGACCTGCATTGCTTAGAGCAGAGGGATAGAAATACCCAACAGACCACTGTCTAAAGAAGCCACCTTTAGATCACTACGCTTAGCTAGTTCAAATTGTTTCAGCTGGGTAATATCAACAAATTGCAGAAGTTTTCGAGTTAAAATTCCCTTTGTTCACGCGAAAATTCATTTTCTTGTTCCCAAACAAGAAATCAAAACCAGGACCAGAAACAAAAATCATTGCTGTAAAAAAGAAATAAACAATGACGTAATGTTACAATTAATGCGATGGCGTTCTCAAATTCTCTCAAAATTTCTAATTGTATCCGCATGAATTCCCAAAAACAACTTCCCAGAAAAGGTATATCACAGGAATGGCTCTTAAGCAAAGCACCTCATAGACCAATTCTGTTAGAGCGTCTCACCTCCCAAATGCAATTCCCATTACAAAAAGGCCAACTCCTACCCAAAACTATTGTTGCATGTAACACAAAATCAGAGTACAATGTGGGCCAGATAACTTCTACAAGTCCTCTCGTTTATCTGGTTTCCTCTTCGCTTGTAAAGCCAAACGTGCATCTCTCTCCCTTTCAAATTCTCAGAGACCAGTTCTTTGCAGAAATGAAACTTTATCCAGATGCTGGTTTGGGCTCTTCTTGCAAGCATCCAACTCCTCTCCACCCTTTGTTTTCTTCCTTGTATTCGCCCCAGTCATTCTTCATCTTGTCAAGCACACTTAGTTTCTGTTTTTTCTTGATCTTTTCAAGAATGGCAGCCAGTCCAGAAGGTGGACTTACCAGGGCCTTTGCCTTCTCAGCTGCCTCTTTTGAGTCAGCATCCACAACCATCTTTACTTCAATATTCTGACCCTCAAAATCTCCAACCTCAGTGATCGGTTGCATGGAAAGAAAATTAATATATAAAGAAAATAAAAATATGCAAAGGAAGAAAAGATAAATGGATATGAAGAACTTGAGAACTTCCCAAAACTAATGTCTAATGATTCATTGTTATGTCCAAGAGATGTCCATCTACTAGGAAATGGCAGACTTGACAAACCTCACCTATGCAGCTCAAGTAAATGATAGACTCGGGGGGGCTAGTTATCGTTTTGCCTTGGCTTAAGATCAGAAGCTTAAAGACAGTATTTCGACCAAATTCCCAACTTGATGAACATACCAAAACAAAAGACACGTAAACTTTAGGAACTTGTATTTCTAGGCAGTGCTCAAGCAATTTGCTAGTTAGTTCCCTAGCAAAATAGGAAAAGATCAAGAAAGGGAAGATCTTAACTTTTTAACCTTTTATTGATACAAGCAAATGTAGCAGATTTATCATATTGCAATTTAGTGTGCTCCACCATAGATTAATGGTAGTATGAAAGTGACATCTATTTTAGAACCTAAATGTCTTCCCATTTATGGTCTTCACATTGGACTGTTCTATTATCGGAAAGATGTGGTTCCATTCATTTAGTGTGGATTATTGCTTATACAATGTTTCCAAATTTGAAGAAAATCAAATCAACTTGCACAAAAGTAATATAGTAGTAAAACACACACACACACACACACACACACACACACACACACACACACACACACACACACATATATATTTCTTGGGGATCAATGTAGATCTTCTATCATTATCTTTTAGGTTTTATATGATGTTATTAGTTCTAGCAGTTGGTTGTTTAGTCACGATAGCTTGTCAATTGTATGTTTTTGAAGTTTATATTTGTGATTAAAATTTCTTAGTTACATACTTTTTAGCTTGTCTAATTTAATATTGCTAGGACTGGGGGCCATTATTAATTTAGACAAGTTATTAAATAATAGAGTTCATCACTAGTGGGTCCAGTTTTGTCCTTTTCTGATCTTTTCAATCTTCTTTAAAAAATTTCAATATTTTTCTATTCATATTGAGTTGCGAAGGTTATAAAATGTAGAAGTATTAAATCAGACACATTATACTGTAAATATATATTGCACTGGCAGCTTTTGAACATGACATGCTTTTTAATTAAATTAGTGTGTGAAAGATAACAAGTAATCAGCTCATGAGAGTTCGTATGAATTCTACAATATTTAGATAATCAACTTAGTCACAATGAAGTGGTAACATTTTATAGTAAAATAGAAGTCCTACTTTTTAGGTTTTTTTTTTTCCTGGTCTCTTGGTTCTTATACATATATTCTTAGAAATGAATCACATTTACAAATCTGGTAGCGTTTTTCAAAACTACATATATCAACAGTATTATCTAGTATACAAATTTTTTCTCTCAAATTTTTTTCCTTTAACACTAATTTTTCATATTAGAGGAGATTTCAAGCCCAGTAGCTTTCAAATGTTGACAATAACATAATATAAGAAGTTAAAAGTCTTCTTATCCGTGTAAAGAATGCTCCTTTCATTACATTCTTTATACTATAAATGAAAAGATTTTTCTGTTGTTACTTCAAATAGCATCAATCGAGAGTGAAATGATCATTTCTTTATCTTTTATCATATATTTCTTTTGATTTTCACATGACTGATAATCATTTATTTGTAACAAATGATTAAAAAATGATCATAAAATTCTACATTTTCCTATAAAAATTGTAATGACTTTTTCTTATTTGAATGCAAGATGACAATGTATATCTCAAAGTCAAGATGACTATATATATAGGCTAACCACCAAAGTTCATGCCTATTAAATAATTTATCTCATATTCTCCAAGTTGAAAATTACAATAATATTTTTTCCTATTTTTCTTAAGTTAAAAATCATCACAAAAAACATAGGATAGATATGGATGTGAACTTTGTCCTTGACCTATCTAAGCTATTCTCCACACACACACACACACACACACACATATAACGGAGCTTTAAAGTCAAGCTCTTTAAGGCTTGAAAGTCTAATGTAGGAAGGTTGCAAAAAGTCCTTTCACTGCTTTTCCTAGCTCATTTCGTAAACTTTGCTTAGTCTGTTGTTCTAGGCTCAATCTCAAGCGCAAGATCCACTGGCTAGAACCGTTGTCACTTTAACACAGGTACTTCAGTGTGTTGTAGGGAAAGAAAATAATTCCTATTTGAGGGCTCAGGAATAGCGAATGCACTCACTCGGGAAAACACATTCAAAAAGATTTCGTTGTAAAGAGCGATAACACCCCATCTATTCTAGCAAACCAAGGGAGAGGCCCAAGTAGCAAGAACAAGAGGGGATCTTGCTGATTCTAATTAAAAACCACATCTTCCACTTAAGGGCTTGATAAGAATAAGCCTTCTCTTGGGACATCCCCTTGGCTTAAACAATCCTTGGCTTGATCTTCTACTTCTGATTCAATTGTATTACTTAAACTCCTTCAATTATATCTAAATAAAAGATATTTGTATGCTTACATTGGAGATAATCAAATGACGGACTTACTTGCCATGATTGTATCAACTATGTCGGTTCATATATCTATTTTACCTTTATTGTCGCGATATTTCAAGGGTTGCTTTTTCATGCATCTTATAGTTTGGTTTCTATTGACTAATATGTTATCATAGTCTAGCATTGGCTATACTTCTTTACCTATACATGAATAGAAAGAAGGAATGTCAAAAATTGATTCATGCATGGAATTTGCCATAGATTTTACTTGTCAATTGGCATCTGACTCAAAACTCTCCTTCTTTATCTCAGCTTGGGACCAATAGAGCAAAGCTAATGAATAAAAAGATTATTGTATAGATTAAAGATAGATTGTTAAACCCTTATCTAAGAAGGATCCTTCTCCTTCACTTTCACTTGATATTTCCTCTGTGAATTTGAAACTGAAATGACCAAAGTTGTAATTTAATCACTTAAAGATTGATAAATAAGCTTTTTTTGGGTTTTAACCACGTGAATAACTCATTTATTTTGGCACCCATTAAAGTTTTTATAAAGGTACTTTATCAAACAATTTATTTAAGACAATACCAAACAGTTCATAACAAATGGATTTTTCCTAATCCATCTTAAAACTAGATGATGTTGCATGCATAATGAATTCATTTGAAATAGAAATCATAAGCGATTACAACTCCTTCGGCCCACATCTGCCACTTCTAGTTTGTTGACTTCTGACCCATCATCTGTGGCTGTCTTCTTGTTCTTTTCCTTGTTCCCGTATCTTCTTATCTTGTTCGTAGCATTTTTCTACTTTTCCTTTTTTTTCTCCTTCACCTTCTTCTTTACTTCCCTAACTGTCTGCAATCTTCCATATGTTTGTTGTAGTTCATCTTGTTTCCTTGCTTGATTTTTTGCATTCTTGTCATGTCTATGCTGGCATACACGAGATTCCTCTTGAAAAATAGCTTCTTGCACAAAACTAACCCTTCACGAACTATCTTAGTTTCCTTCTTCTTTGCTTCCCTAGCTTTTCGTCTTTTTCCCCAATCAAATTTGCCAGTTTAACTTCTAACTTGCACAAATTAATTATCCGCAAAATTAATTATTATTAAATATTCATTTGTTGTTGTAAATTTTCAGTTATTCTTATATTTAAAATTGTTAAAGAGGCTTCTCTATTGTCAATAGAGCAGTTGGTCGCAGACAACTGAGTATCTCCCTAAGTTACACTTAGTTGTTAGTTTGAGTTTCCACTTTCTTTTTTGTCAAGAATTAGATCTAAAAATACGCGTGAATGAGAGAGTGAGTGATTTGCTTAATAATTCTTCACCTGTAATAAAACGGGGGCTTCTCTATCAATTATTTTGGAGTGATTTTATAGCAATTCAATGACTAAACATTTTGCACCATAACTTAACTTCAATCTACCCAAAATATTTACGTCATCTTTTTCATATTTCATGCTTTGTGTGTAATTATTTTTCAAATAATCCATGAAAAATATGAATAATCATAAAATTTCCTCAGATGGCAATAGGTTTTCTAAAGTAGAACTCTTATCTCGAAGCCACATTAACTCTTTATACCTATAAAGAAAAGTACGTGAGAACATGTTAACTCACTTATATACAGCTAAAATGTAGAATATGTACATTGAAACAACAAAACAGATGCAAATGTGCATACATATATGTGTATCATATCATCAAACTGCATAAAAGAAAAGAACTATATTAAGTAGATAAATATTGCTAATGGTCCCACCTTCAAATGTTATGAGGAACTATTAAAATTTTATCCCACACAATAATGTTATTTAAAAAAAGAAATTTTCAATTCTTTCTTATCTTATATTCACCGTCGTATACTAGTTCAACTACACATTTACAGAGAAGAAACATATATTATAAATATCGATTAAGACACAAATAGGAAAATGCATTACAAACTCAAAATATGTGTAATTATGCAAATGGAACCCTTGCATACCTCACTAACAACCCCACTTTAATGTGTGTGTATGCAGGCACTGGTAGAAACGCTTCTCACCCATACTAATGTCTTTTTTGAAAAAAAAAAAAAAAAAAAGGTACTTAAACTCTCAACCCCCCTTAGCTATACCAATTCAATTACATATTTAGAAAGAAAAGAACATACAAACACGTAAGTTCATTCAAACATACACAACTAGAACACTTCTGCATTAGAACTGCAAAAATAAAAGCATACATATATATATATACCATCAAAATACATTAAAAACAAGAAAGCATTTCACATAGTACACCTCACCATGAGCCCCAGCCACATGTGTATCGGATACACGCAGATTTGAAGACTTCTCCATGCTGACATCAAGGTATAGGTGTAAAGGAACCGTAGTATATACCCACTATCCAATTTTTTAAAATTAAAACCGTGATTCGTGAATGAAATTCTTCCAGAATTTAATACAAAATTGGGTATCTGTTTGGATATTATCAACTCTCAAAGAATCTCTGTTGCCTTCTGGTTTTGGCCCAATTGAGAAAGCAAAACGGGCAATTGCAATGTTTGGTAACTCAGTTTGCATTACTCAGGAACCAGTGAAATGACGACTAGATGCAGTCACGCAGTTAATGCGACAGAGATGAAATGGTGGAAGACAAATCATTCTTCCATCATTACCATATTTGAAATGGAGAACCCAATAAGATGAAATGTTTATCCATCTCTCCTCCAGATGTCTCCTTTTCCCTTCTCATTTCTTTGTAGCTTTGCACAAATGGAGAATTCTGTGTGTCGTCTTTTATGAGAGGAAGTAGAGGTTTGAGCATTTTTTTGTTGAAAAAAAGAGTGAAAAGAAAATGGATAACGTATGAGTTTAAGTTGAGGTTAGAGGACCTTTATAGAGTTCCTTGGGTGGGTTTTCTGTTAACTAGTAATTTGTTTAAACTTTTATAAATTTGTTGGCTTCTTAAGCATATATTTTTCACTGCATTTTGGGTGGTCTGAAGTTTGTGTTGTTTTTAGAATTCTGGAGTTTTATACCCATGTTCCAGTTTGTGGGTCTTTTTGCTGTCTTTAGTTATATCTTTTGACTGGCTTTTGTAGGTTGGTTTCTTGGTCTTTTTGTTTGTTTATATTTAGCAGTTGGTCTAATTTAGTTTTCAATTTGGGTTGGTTTTTGTAGAGAATTTTGGTACCTGGCTGGTTTTGGGGGATTAATCTGGAAACTAAGGATATATGGGAAAACAAGGCCCTTGTTACCATTGTGGAATTACAAGTGAGTTAGAATTTGTTTGATTAAATTTTGTTGGAGCAAAATGTTCTGCCCTTTGCATGTTCAAAGCCCCCCCACCATTTTGAAGGCTTTATCTGCTCTGTATAACAAGAATCTGTTTGAATGTTGTGGAGATCTTATGAACTGATAGCTTACAGTCGTGATGTTAAGCTTTAGCTGGCAGGCATTTTTGTCTGCTTTAGATGAAGAATCTGTTAGTTCTGACTGTTGTTGAATTCTTAACAATTGTCATGCACAGCCATGATACTACTTCAATAAATGACTATTAAGTCTTAGTTTGCTTTAGATTTAAAGAATCTGTGAGTGGATGTTGTTGAAATCTTTACAAAGGGATAGCCTACTGCATGATATTAAGCGCTGTTAAATGGTTTCAGTGATTGCTATAAATTGATGGCAAGTACTGATATAGATTATAAATTCTTGTCTGGAGAACCCAGTCTTTAGCTTTTTGAATTATCATGGCTTAGTTGAACAGTTCACCAGATGGTTGTTTCTCAGTTGTGCGGGAGGCAGGCGCAATGTCATGCTGACTTTTTCATTGTAAAAGCAGGCTGTCACTTACATTGTTAAGTAATGCTTGCCGTGTCCACATCTATATTATGGATTTGCTATCTTCACATGTATTAAGATGGAAATGAATTCCAATAGGCTTTTTCTTGGTTAGTTCTAGAAGAAATTAGTTCATTTGGTGTTTTATCTAAGTAATTCTTTGTGATCCTAGCCAAAGTTGACATCTTGCAACTTGGGAATCCCTTATTACCTCCGGATTCTACCTTTAGAAATAAGCATCTTCAGATGTGCACAGACAGATACACATCAAGGTACCCATAGCAGACTTATCACACATTTTAAGGTGGAAAATGATGATATATGTAACAATAACTCTCTCTCTCTCTCTTAAAGCTTCATATAGCACATCTCTTGCCTTATCTTAAATCTCAATTGCATTGGATTCTGATTATGGATGATTGGTGCACATATGCTAATTCAGAATAAAATCCTACTACGCATAATGTAGCAAGAAGTAGAGAACTGTGACAAGGCCAGGTGTTTAATCAAATGACAACACATGTCAGTCACTGCTTGCAAGTAGCTTGAGTTAGAGCACTTAACAACCTTAATGTTGAATCTAGAATACCAACTTTTCAGCATGAAATTTGAACCATCTGCCGATCCCATTATGTTCATCATGGGAATAACAACCATAATGAGATTGACTGTTGTTCGAGAAGACAGTATATTGGGGGGGGGGGGGGGGGGTGGTGTGGTGGGAAGGGGCAGCCCCGGTGCACGAAGCTCCCGCCTATGTGCGGTCCGGGGAAGGGGCGGACCACAAGGGCCTAAAGTACACAGCCTTACCGTGCATTTTACAAGAGGCTGTTTCCATGCCTTGAACCCGTGACCTCAAGGTCACATGACGACAACTTTTACCGTTGCGCCAAGGCTCCCCTTTCTTTGAGAAGACAGTATATGATGAAAAAATTGTTTCTGAAGTTTTTCAGTTGAGTAGCAGGTGAGATCACCTATTGAGGGATTGCTGAAAGAAGAGTTGGAAAGCACTTCCACTGTGGAAACTTCTATGCATAGGTTCATGAACTTGTGTTAAAAATATTTCTTCATCTTTAATTATGTAGGATTCAAAAAAGAAGGAAAAGTATACTATTACAGTACCTTTTTCTCCACATATTGCTGCTTATTCTAATGCTGAATACACTCATTCCCCATGTAGCTTGATCTCTAAATAGTTTTTCTTCTCTTGGCTATTTTTTTAATTAATGGTAGAAAAATGAAACTCCATAGACTGTAAGTGCATCTCTTAGGCATTAGTCACTTCTGGGTAGCATGGTTTGGTTTATCTTAACAGAATTACAGACCAATCTCCTTCCCAAGATGGGGATGCATTAAAGTGGTATCTGGATAGCTGTTTGTTCTAATCAGAAATGCTAACTGATCTCCTCCATGAGATTGGGGATGTTTGGAAGCAATCCCACTGTTACTTATTGGAATCTGAAATTTGGATACAGCAAGTAATGGCAATTTTGAACTTAAGTAGAGTAGGTCGCCGGTTGTCAAATCTGCATGCTTAGCAATCCCAGATAAGACATCTCATACCCTTTAGCAGTAGTTAGGATGTGGAAATCCCAAGTGGTATTACTTGGAAACACCCTCTATATATTCCTTGCTCTTCTCGCTTCTCATTCTTTCTTCTAAGTAAACTAAAAACATATCTATCTAAATCTTTCTTTTCTACTCAGTTGATTCTTGATAAGTTGTTTCTTCAAATAAGGCATCTAGGACTTTCCAGTTATGGGATGTCTCTTGTAGTTATAGCATCCATTTATTGTTACTCTACCAGTCTTCTTCCTCTCATAACTCCGTTCATCATGACTGTACTATACCCTATAATTTCTGTTCCAAGTTGGATCCCATCTTACAATTGGCCAAAAATGTAGAATCTGGATCACTTAGTTTGAATGTAAGTGGTTAGTAGCCATCTTTATTTTAAGGTTTTGGATTTGACACCTTAGAGCAAAGATCTAACCGGCTTTGGTATCCTAGGGCCTTCTTCCCACAAAATATAGGAAAGGGGCTTGCATGACGAATTAAATTCCGTACAGGCAGCCCCGGTGCACAAAGCTCCCTGTATGTGGGATTCGGGGAAGGGGCAGACCACAAGGGTCAATAGTAAGCAGCCTTACCTTGCATTTTGCAAGAGGCTGTTTCCATGCCTTGAACCCATGAACTCAAGGTCACATGACGACAACTCTACTGTTGCGCCAAGGCTCCTTTTCAATTAAATTCCCTACAATCAACATAAATCTTTAACAAGCAAAGTTCATTACAAATGTAATTAAATGTTTTGCTCTCAATCCACAGAATGCCTCTTCTTTTTCACCTTATGAAATGATTCCGAGACAGAAAACTAACCTATTATGTTTTCATAGTCTCAAGAGTGACTATGGATCTGATCTCTAAAATTCATGGTGAGGTTATATCTTTATTTCTGAATTTTACATGCAAAGCTATTACTGCCATAACCAACTTTTTCTATCTTGATCACTTGAAAGACACAAAGTTTCAGATCATATATATATATAGCCATTTTTTTTCTGAAAGGCCATGATATAGAAGCCATTGGCAACACCATAGCCAGTGAAGAACTATTATCAAAGAGAAACTTTAACATATCTAACCATAGCTACTCAATCAGGTTTACTTGTAAGGGCATTAAGGGGCATCAAATTTTGCCTAAGAATGTTGCTAATTTAAGAGGCCACAGTTTCTGAATCTGCAGTTCTTAAGTAGATTTATATTTATGCTTGTTACTCGTCATTTTTACATATCTCACCTCCATCTAGAATTATTTCTTCTTTGGTCTTTGGTTTTTTATATGAAAAACCCTCCTTCTATTCTTATGCATGCAATAAGGGTGTATTGGTAATAAATGCAAACACACGCCTAAGTGCATGTTTGGAAACTTGTTTTAATTGTATTTTGTATGTTTCACAGTAGAAAAGTAGTTTGGTTTCTACTGTGAAATAGAAAAAATACAATAAAAGCAAATAAAACAAGTTTCCAAATATGCAATAATATCATCACCATCATCATCATCAAGACCTTATCCCAATTAGGGGTCGGCCACATGAATCTTATTCCCCCATTCTTCTCTATTAAGTACCATGGCTTTATTTAGTCCCAAAGTTTTTGAATCTTTCCTCATCACTTCTATCCACTTTCCTTTGGGCCTTTGCCCTTTTAAAACCTTCTACTTGTATTGCCTCACTCCTTCTAATCGGTGCCGTTGTTGGTCTCCTTTGAACATGTCCAAACCATCTAAGTCTAATCTCCCTCATCTTGTTACTTATTGGTACTACCCCTAAATTTCCTCTAATATTTTCATTTCTAATTCTATCCTTTTTTGTCTTACCACTCATCCATTTTAACATTCTCATTTCTGCGACGCTTATCCTATGAGCATGATGTTCCTTAACTGCCCAACACTCTAAATATGCAATAATATACTAAATGCAAAATCAAGTTCTTTTAAATTATTCAATACTGCATATAAGGAATTGTAGTATTGCCAAATCAAATAGCTGATGCCCACTAAATTCCTTATCCATCTATAGAAACCAACAACTAGTACTATGTCTTTCCACAGTTAGCTACAGATTGATTTCTTTTCTTCTTAATTTGGACATGTATTTGATTTGTTGAACTGGGATTACTTTCAGGATCATTTAAGTACTACTGATACATTTTGCATGAGGCTGATGGTCTCCTGAAAAGGGGACATTTTCAAGATTAGTATTTATTCAGGAACTATGTGCAAGGCAATAGCTTCAGCTTGTAGATACTGATGGTCTCCTGAAAATGGAGCATTTTCAAGATTAGTATTTATTCAGGAACTATGTGCAAGGCAATAGCTTCCGCTTGTAGATATCTTCACCCTTCTTTACTAATAAATATGTAGCAAATTGGAAATTATTAAGTAGCTAAAATACTCCTTACAGAAGACGATTCTTGCTGTTCTTGCAGTTAAATATGACTAATACTGCTGCACTACCAGATACTAATAGGTTATACATTATCTATTTCCCACTTGCTGCAAATCTTGTTGGGGTTACAATTTGTATGTTGATTGGCTGTAGAATATTTGATTTATCATTGTTTCTTATCTTCTAAATGGTGAAAGGTGATACTATGGTGTAGGTACCCCACTTTGGAGGAATGGACCACCTGAGAAGCCTGTGCTATGCAATGCATGTGGATCAAGGTGGAGGACAAGGGGCACACTTGCAAACTATATTCCATTACATTGTCGCCAATTCCAATCTGTTGATTCTGATGGTTTCAAAAATACTGAAGAATATAACCCACCACCCAAGACCGAGTATCTGAGTTTGCCAATTGTGAATAGAAAAGATGGTGATGTACAAGGTGGATTGAGAATAGCAGGATATGGCCCTTGCTCCACAGGTTTTGAAGATGATAAAAGCAACAAATCTAGTTCAGGATCTGGAGTATCAGTCTCTGAGAGCTGTCTTCAAAAAGGAAGCATGGGTAGAACTAATATCTCAGGTTACCTATTATCTTTCAGCAGAAATAATGACATCTTTATATTGTTATAGTCTTTGCCTGTCGTCTGATGATATCTTTCTCCAATGAAATTAATGAATTTTAATACTCAAATTGCTCATCTGGTGCTGATGAATAGGATGCTAGAAGGCAGTCAAACATACTTTGACTACGTGATGCCTGGGTAGGTTTTATTCTTAATTGGCTCACTGCTATGGCATCTATATATCTCCTTCTTTGAAGTGGAACAATAGAAGACCCAACAGCAATATTTCTCTGCAGTTTCAGTTGCCTAAGAGAAATGGTTTCTGAGAGCATAACTTTTGAAAAGTTGTCTAGCTTATAGTCAGTGGTATTTTGTATTTAGAGTGGCCTGCATACCTGAAAAGAAAGAAGGTTACAAAAGAGAATCACATTAACAGAACAAATGCCTATTATGTTGTTCTTGTTTCCTTCTTCAGAATTTCAGGTGTCGGAAGCTTCTTGGAGACCTGAAAAATCTTAGTTGTACGTCTTGTATGTGCCATGTGGTATTAACTGGAAATATCTCTAATAAGTTAAAGAAACGGTGAATGGTGGCAAAATTGGTGGACAAATAACCTGTCTTTATAACTCCTCTGTATATTTAATTGGCTGATGTACAATTGTCTTGATTACTTGATGACCTGCCAGGTATAAAGTCTTTTCCCTATGAGTTGTTCTGTCTTTTTTCATCAAGTTCTATTTCTTAAATCTGTCTGAAGTAGCGAATTGGTGAATACTACCTTGTTCATCTAGAAATATTAATTTGAAGTGTAAATTATCAAGGTGACGTAGAATGCACTAGAAACAAAGAAAATGAAATTCATCCGCTCTGGTGCTGTCCTTAAAAGTTTGCATATTTATTTTCACCTAAATCTGGTAGCTGGCGTCCTGATTATTGATTTTCATTCTCCGGTGTGAGAACAAGTGATTGGTCTTAGTCATCCACTATATTCCTCTTAGTTTCTCTATATTTTCTCTTGAAGTTCTACTTGCTCCTTCCTGTTTGTAAAGTTGATTGATAATGGTAGACATTTCCCTCCAGGTCTTTTTATGGCCTTATTCACACGTAATCATTGATTTAAAATGCATTACCATTAGCATGACTCTTCATAGTAAATAAAGGTAAGGGAGTGACCAGTTTAGTGCTGGAACTTAAAATCACAGAAGTCTATTTCACCTAAGACTTGTTCAAGCAACAACATTCAGCACTTGGACCCTGCAATATGTTTGCTTGTACTCTTTTCTGTAATGAAAAAACTGCGATTGGAAATTCCGTGATGCATTTTATTGACCAGACTGTAATCTGTGAAGCTCATATGCTTTTCATTACCCTATAGTAATGCATGTAGAAGTTTATTTCAATTCAGTTGTTTTGCTCCACCTTCCTCGTGGCATTCCACCTTCAGCTCTATCACATCTCTGGAACTTCCAAATTCCTTCAAAGAAAAGGACAAAGAACAAACGCTACAGTTCAACTCCTGTTGAAAAGCTTGGGAGAGATCTCCGTGGTATTCTACAGAAGCAAGAATCATCCTACTTATCTGATCCTTCTGAGGAGGTGCTGCTTTTTGAAAGGGAAGATCCAATGCTTTCTGTTGAGACAAGTCTTGGGAGCGTTCTTATTAAGCAGCCACTATCATCAACAGAAGAGGAATTGGAAGCAAGTTCACTTTCTTGTACGAGTGATCCTTATATGGGATCATCTTTACCTTATATTCAGTCCAAAAGCTTTGAAAGAGAAATTAGATCAATCCAAGGAGCAAAAGATGGAGTTGTTCTGGATATGGGAGAGGGGGGACTGAAAGAACATTCTGCAAAACAATGTGCTCTTACAGACAAATCTTCGTAAGGGTAATTCTGTTTCATAGCCATGATTTTTGTTACATAGCCTATCTAAGAGATGACGTAAATGATGAATGGATTAGATCACACTAAAACTTGTCCTTATTACAGTTTACACTTACTAGTCCTCTCTCTCTCTCTCTCTCTCTCTCTCTCTCTCTCTCTCTCTCTCTCTCTCTCTATATATATATATATATATATATATATATATATATATATATATATATAATGCGTGTGTATTCATGTATGTATATATGTAAGCAATAAAAAGAATGAAATTATTTGATTGTGAAGGTAGAATACAATACACAAAAATTACACAAGGCCCACACAGTAGGTCAAGAAAACAGGTCACCTTTTGGGCTCAATCGTTGATATCCATGCACTGTAAGGCATGTCTATTGGATAATCCATACTATATTTATCCAAAACAGACGGGAAGATAACCAGTGCCCTGCAAAATGAAAGAATCATAGCTATTTTTCAATTGTGTAATTGTTATAGAGGTGGATTTCACCTGTCTAGATTATTACATGGATTAAAACACACTAAAATTACAAGTGATGCCCATATGTTGTTAATCTAAGCTAATCATCTTTGGAGCTGGGTCTTAGATACCACTCAGAAAGTTTTCTGGCAATGGCTCTTCAATGATGGTCGCATTATATAGATGGCTAGGATCAGTTACACAAAATATTGCTAAGAGCAAAATACACACAGTAAAGTATTTTTTAATGTAATAATAATTCCTCTATCTTCTATTATTTGAATTTAGTTAATGTATTAAACTTTGTTGGATCTTAAAAATTTTGTGATAGTTACAATTTCAGTCGCTGCATCCTATTGTTAAAAATACTAGAATTTCCATATAAGCACAAGGTTGGACAAACTTCAGGCTCTTCTATCACTTTTGCATTTGTCAGGGTCTGAGCAATAAACATTGTTTCCAATTTTTTTTTCACAGACATCATTTACTTCGATGACTAAATCATCAACTCTCAAATCCTTTGGATGGTTTCTCAAGCATATATGGTGGATTGCCAAAGGTAGTGTTTATATTGGACAAACTTGAAAATGGGAAAATGCCAATATGTTGGAGATGAGGGAGTAATCCTTATACATAATGTTATTCTTCAAAACCAAAAAGAAAAAGAAAAAAACCCTTATACATAAGGCTATTTTTCAAAACCAAAAACAAAAAGAAAAAAATCCTTCTACATAAGATAATATAATTATCAAATAAATTACACACATGCTAAGGAACAGACAGATTTCTCAAGTTTATACCTGTGGACGGATGCTTCTGCACTTAGACCTATTCCTTGATGAAGAATCTTATTGAAACCTTCTACTCTTTCAAGTCATTCTTTTATTCTTAAGAAATCTGTAATCTGCAAGTGACGGACTGGAATCATTTATTCAGTTTTTAACTTTTTCTCTACATAACACCATGCCTTTTCCTGGTATGCTTCCATGTGCCTTTTAGCAAAAATAACCTTCTGTTGTATGCTTCCATGTGCCTCTCAATCACAAAGTGGCTTGTGAAAACGGCAGGGAAAAAAGGATGTATGAAAGCTGGAAATAGTGGCAGCAGAAACCTATATAATTTGCGGCCTAGTTCCAGCAGAGCTTACCAAAGTGGATCTCTGCCCAAGGAACTGGGAAATTAGATGTGCCGTCTGATCTTATCAGAAGAAATTGCCCTTTTGCTTCACCTCCAAGAAAAAGCTCATTGCCTACATTTTGTCAAGGCATTACCTGCTAGTCTCCTCTGACCAAGGATGGGTTTCTATACTAACTCAGAAACAGTCAAATTAGAAAGAAACCCAAACACCATATGAAATGTTTAGATATCCCAATCTCTGTTTTCCCAGCCAAGTTAGGACTTAGGAAGAAACCTGAACATCATTTGAAATGTTTAGATATCCCAATTTCTGCTTTTGCAGCCAAGTTAGGAAGGAACACAAACGCCACATGAACTGTTCAGATATCCCAATCTCTGCTTTTCCAGCCAAGCTAGGAAGAAACCCAAACAGCATGGATCAGATATCCCAGTCTCTGCTTTTCCAGCCAAGTCAGAAAGAAACCCAAACACCGTATGAAATGTTCAGATAACGCAATCTCTGCTTTTTTCCTTGAGCATAGTCGAGCAGAAACCCATACAATATCTGAATTTATATAGTTATGTAGTAAGCATGTTATATAGTTGGTGTCGACCGATGCTTCTCATATGAAGTGTTTGTCAAGTGTTTCTTACGATCCTCCTAAGGATTATTGCCTGGTTTTGTGTACCACATGTTACTATTATTATGCTTCCGTGCCTCATGCATTTTTGACATTCAGATTCTTACACGGGCAGGTACAGCTTTACAGCAGCCATTTGCTGACAGTAGATTTCTCCATAGTCCTCGGCTGTACGCGGGCAATTTTGCAGATTCCAGTAATTATAGTCATTGCCTTTCATTTCAAAATTATGGGAACTAAGAACATGCAACAAAATTTGGAACTTTATGCAGAAAATTAGGGCGGGCTTCATTTAATTATTGTTGTTGTTGGACAATGGGAAATTGATGAATGTTGAAACTCAGCTCCAATAGTTGGAGCGTTAATAATATCAAGGATGCCTCAGTTATCATTGTGCAGACATTTATCCACACCTAATTGAATTTCTACATCCCTTCAGTTGAGTACTTATAATTCATTAGAATGGGATATATGGGTGCAGATATGGTACAGTAGTGCCTTAGGGCTATTGCAGTGGCTGATCTTGATCAAGGAGCATATCTTTTATCATAAAGGACAACTGTGATAAAAAACTCAGTACAAGTAGCCAGAAGTACTAACTCTTAGTTATTTGTTTATTCATTTATCTGTTCATCCGTTACGAGTTTATGATTGGTTCATATTGATGATTTTGTGTATTTGTTTATTCATTCATTTGTTCATCTGTTATGAGTTTTTACGATGAGGAATAGGGTATTTCTTTAATTTAAGTGTAATAGGGTCATCAAGTACAATATACGTATGACAATTCTTCAACTTCATGCAATAAAAAAATTCATCAGTGGCTGAAGTTGGTCTTGCAGAAAACCTTTACTCAGCTTCTTACCTGTGAAGGGGAAGACTGAAACAGCGCAAGTAACTAAATTTGGAAATATTTGATATCTTAGGATCATGCAGACAGCACGCAAAATCCTTTTGTTTTAGCAGGGATAAAACTGAACGAGTGGTTTTGGGATAATCCAACACATCTTGATTTCACATGTATGTTTAGCTGCAAGTTTAAATCCTTAATCCTTAGGCATATAAAAGTATAAACATATTAAACTCTAGCTGTAGAGCTCACAGACCATAATACTACAAATAGGAAGAACCCTGTGGTTGAAAGGACCCATTTAGCAAGGCTCATGTAACACGGTTTATGCGAATATGCTGGAGCTTTTATTTACTGATTTGGGAATGAATAATCTGGTGAAATCCCACAAACCGGATTGTGTTGCCTAGTTGGCCGGCCTCTTAGAAAATAGTTTTGATCTACCCAAATTGTTATTTTCTGGATATATACTTGAATCTCTTGAAATCAGAGAGAGAACCAACAAGTTCGAGTCACTGGACTTTCTGCGTTAAGAACGTTTAAACCTGCTGAAACAGAGTGCAATGCCTTGAGTGTATCACTGTTACAACCTCTTCTGCTAGATGTTTATTGGTTGTCTTGAACCCTTTAGTCTCAGTCCTGGACTTCTTCTCTTTCTTCCTAGTAGTTTCTCAAGTGAATGCCCCCACTTGTTAAATGATCCGAACCAGAGATTTGCTAGATCTGCTGTAGATGGATTAACAACGGAATTCGGCCTCATTGGAGCCCAGGCTGATAGCTGTAAAACCTATTCCTTCTTTGTTTTGCTAGCTGTAATTTAAAGGGTACAAATTAAGGTCTAGAATTTCCATTATGGTTGAACTTTCCTGCATGGCTTACTCCTGGCATGGTCTACTGGAAATGGTTTGTACCAATTAGACAACTAGGCCTACTTGTACTTCTGGCCGCCCATAGTGATTTACTTAAAGTAACATAAGAACTGTTTACAATCACACAACCGGGTTGGATCATCCAGAATGTGAGAGCTTTCATGCAAAATGTGGACGCACTTTTGGGGGTCGCACACATACAATGGTCTTATAATAGAGCACATACATGACCATTATGCAACAATACAACGCATGATTTATTATTTGCAAGACATCCAGAGCAGGAACAATCACATGAGCAAGTCAGATCATGCAAAGAGTAGCTCCACCAAAAGTAGTAGACTTGGATGCTGTATCCATTCAGCATTCCTCGTAAGCAGAAGAAAAATACCAAAAGTTATATTTTGTGGTAAACACATAACCATGCCCCAGCTTCAAACCCTAGTTAACAAAATGAGAGATTCATTTGGCGTCATCCGTGTCACTGTAAACATCTGATAAGAAAGATCATTAATGTTACAGATAATCTACCATTCATTTTATGTAAAAGCACAATAACATCATAAAACATACAACCATTAGATCATAAAACCACGATGATCCTAAATAATTCAGTAGATAAATCAATCCCGCTGATGCCTGCCTTCCTGACTCTGGTTCTCACTTTCGGACCTTTGATTTGGAGGAAACCGCAAGCCAACACAACCACTTCCAGTCCCAAACCTTACTCCATTGGTAGAGGCTCCACCACCAAATCCAAACCCAAATCCACCACCACCACCTCCACCTCCACCAGATCCACCACCACCGTTTACAGAACTAGAGCCCCACCCAAACCCATAACCTGCACCATTTTGGGCTCTCCCAGAACCTGAACCGAAGCCCCAAGAGGCACCACCAGGGGCTGAACCATAACCCCAGTTGTAGTCCCAACTTCCATCAGGAGCAGATCCTGAGCCAAAATGGGAATTTGAACCACCTTGGCGGTTTTGATTGTTTCTACTACCGCTGCCACGACCCGCCATGTTTTCTTCTTTGGAGGATTTTCTTCCTGCTTTTGCAGGTGAGATGAGAATCAGGAGTGCAACTATCGCCACCCCCACAACACTTGCCATTTGTAGAAGCTGTTTGGTGCCCGTTGAGAGAGAGAGAGAGAGACCCACTGAGTAAATGGACTTGACCTTTCTAGTATATATGGACCCTACTTCCTCCACGCGTGGGAGAGAAAGAACGAGACACGCAGCAGTGTCATTGTTTTGGTGTGACGATCAACTCCTCGTCACGACTCGTTGATGCAACCAACTTACCATGTGGTAACCTGATTGCAGGGTTCTTATTATGGCGGATATCCCACCAAAAACAACATACAATATATACCATGAGATCTCACCCATAGGCTTCCCGTAGAAGATAAAACGGTTTTAGATCACTAACAAATTGGGTCCCACATGTACACAGGAGAGAAACATTCAAATTTCTTCTTAAGGGAGACGGTCGTCCGTCTTTATTTCATACCAAAATCACAAGGCAATTCTTACTATCAATGTACCACATTTCAGGTCTATTTTAGGAATCTAGTCCCTTTCTCGTTCCATTTCTTACTCGTTTTGATTCAATGCAGATTCGAACCACGCGGAAACCCGCATCCATCTATGGCAAATTTGAGAGCCTCTCATTAAACATCCCTCGTAATCCCCTCAATATCTCTTGGAAATGCAACACAAATCCTTTCACTTTCTACCTGCCATTCTCATGTAAGCCTTCTTCATTTCCCATGTTTCTTCTCTAAAACTAGAGATTGGAAATGATAGAAGAAAGTTCTGGGATGGCCAAAAAGGCCAAAAAATCCTGTTTTCTAGTTGGGTTTTTCTTCCTGCTGATCTGGGTTTGTCCTTCCGGTGAGTTTTTCCTCTGTAACTGTAGATTTTATATATTCTTATAGGATGTTTAAAGCCATTAGAGAGGCTTTTCTGTGTGATTTTTTTGTTGTTTGTTTGATTGTAGATGCATGGGATACATTGGATCCTAATGGGAACATCACGATAAAGTGGGATGTTATTGAGAAACAAGACGATGGATACACGGTAAGCCATCCTTTCCTCTCCTTCCTTTCAGAGAGAGAGAGAGAGAGAGAGAGGTGTCAATATCAAACAGGGGGTGTGAAAAATCAATTTCGTGCATGTTATTCTTGTCAAATTGCTTTCGTTTGCACGGTGACCATTAGAGAAAACTATTCGATTTTAAGATCTGACAAGGGACAGGAAGGGTTCCTGACGCACCCACCCTATGGCTGGCTAAGATTAGCTCAGTTAATTAGGGATTCAAAGTTACAAATGCTAGAACAGTCAAAATCCAAATTAATTAGACGAGTAAATTATGGTAGGAAACGCGTTTAGCTGAGAGGTCCAAGGAGATTCATTTGATCAGGGCAATTCATAAGCATATCGTAATACGAAGCGTGCGTCACTTGATCAAACCGCCACATAACCAGAAGATGGTCATTGTCCGATGTTCCATAACTGTAACCCTGTTCTCCAGAGATCCCCAACGAGCTACAGCTAAAACAGCAGTCCAGGTCCACGAAGCTCTCGCATGTGCGGGATTCGGGAAAGAGACAGACTATAAGAGTCAATAGTATGTAGTCTTACCTTGCATTTCGCAAGAGGCTGTTTCTAGGCCTTGATCCCGTGACCTCAAGGTCACACGTGGACAATTCTACCATTGTGCCAAGACCCCCAAAGAACTACACCTATAGTTTCGTTTCTCCTCCTGCTCCAAAGAGGAAGTTTTGGAGGGACAGACTGTTTAGTGATGGTATCCATATTTGGCGATGTAGTGATGAGTAAGATCAGAGTAGAAATGGGGTCTACTAATTCAAGTAGATGGCATTGTGTATGGTACACAGCCTACTCTTTTGTATGTCTGCTAAATAGATGGTCTGGATCATTGGAAAGAATGAATTAAACAGTAAGCGGGTTAATGGTATCACAATGCCTTCACTTGTCTAGTAACTTTCCTTTGCAAGCAACGTCTTTCATATCACTCACCTTTGATCAATTGGTCACTAATTACTATCATCTTTTAAACCAGCAAATGGAGATTGCACAACTCACGACCAAATTTAAATCATGTCTATGTTTTAGTCTATACTATGCTTTTTTTTTTAATGGTGGATACATACACCCATGCAGCTGAGAGAAGAGACTTGTGCCACTGCACTTAGAGGCTTTCGTGCAGTTGACATATAATATTAAGATGCTTTATGGGCCACAATTTAGCTGGAAGATACAGATAAACTCCCATGTCATGCAGAGAAATGCTATCGGGATTGAGCTTCCTGGATTTCTAAATTACCCCATCTTTGGATAATCTGACCCATTCAACTTCTTCACCTCCCATCTATTGAGGCCACCTAACAAAACTCATAACCAATGGATGCTTATAGTTGTTAGCTTTCTTAGTTAAAAAGGTTTTTAATCATGATTATATTAGACTTTTCCACTGAGAAAATTACAGAAAACTATTGGCTAGAAGAAACCGTAATTATTATGAGTTTTTGCAAGCTGAATATCTAGTTGAGTGCAACAAGATAAATAGATCAGATCATTCAAAGGTGGCTGTCAATAGAAGGTTATGGAGCCAGTGCCGAAAGCTCGATCTGCATTGCAATTCTTCCCTATGTATCCAACAAGAGTGAGTTTTGCGTGTTTGGATGGCAGGCTACAGTGAGCATACTTAATCTCCAGCTATATCGGCATGTTGAAGGCCCCGGTTGGAGACTGACTTGGGTATGGGCGGGAAAAGAAATCATATGGGGAATGTGGGGAGCAGAGGCCACAGAGCAAGGTAACTGTTCAACATTCACAGGGAACCTCCCACACTGTTGTGAGAGGAAGCCGGTAATCGTCGATCTACTTCCCGGGGCCTCTTACAGTCAGCAATATCAGAATTGCTGCAAGGGAGGGGTGTTGTCGTCCATGACGCAAGATCCAGCCAAGTGGGGAGCATCATTTCAAATGAGTGTGGGGCGTGCCCCTATCATCGAAAATGCAGTCCAAATGCCTATTAATTTTAGTCTTGGACTACCGGGCTACACCTGCGGGCAACCTTTTTTGGTGCCCCCCACCAAGTTTCCATCCCAAAGTGGCCGACGATGGACGCAGGCAGTCAGTGAGTAGAAGAACTACCACCTCCACTCTCATTTCATTTTTGCTTCAAGTGGTACCTTCCCTATCTTATAGTACTTGTTAATTGCCGGTATCAGAGTTTCTGTTACCTTTTACAAAAAAAAAAAAAAGGATGGAAGATTTCCACCAGAAAGTAGTATTATCTGTGAATATTGTTTTATGCCTCACAATTGAATTACGCCTAAGACACAAAAACATTATGCTGTGAAAGTTTTTGACTTGGTGTAATTCAATTTCATGGTTCAAAACTCTATGCAAGGCAAATTCCTTTTCCATTTTTTATGGGAATCAATTTTCTTCCATTTCTTGCCAACCAAACAGGCCTACCTACATTTCCCAGAAAATTGGATGCCATTTGTCTCACTTTTCCAAAAAACATTTAATTTTGGCTTCCTGGGGAAGATATAGAATGGTAATTAATCTACAATGAAATTAAGTTCAGATGGAAATAGATTTATATTTCCACTTGTTTCTTGCTAGCCTACTACACCACATTTCACTTTTGAAAAGCCCCCAGTAGCTAACAATGCCCAGTACTTGTCTAATTATTATTTTATAAATCTCATTTTAAATTTAAATTTTTATAAAATGCAATTAATATCTCCATTAATTTTTTGTCCAATTCTTTTCTAACTTGCCCAACAGTTTTCCTTGGTTTTTGAACATTTTCCCTGCCAAACTTTAACAAATCAAACAATGTAGTTATCATTATTAGCCAAGTTTGCAACGCAACTGAGAAGATGCTTGTGTTACCCAAGACTGATCAATAGCTCTTGTACCTAATGACTAAGATGTTTAATTACTTGTTCTTTTGCTAGAATGGTTAATATTCATTAGCGAAATCCAGTGACAAGATCTAGCTCAAGACTTAAAGATACCATCTAAAAGCAGAAGGCAAAATTTGCTATAACAAAACTGAAACTCCCAATACAAAAAAATACACAATCTCCCACAACAAATAGTTTTTAGATACAGTGCATAAAATGGTAGTGAGGTATGCTCTAATGAGAATGGATCATCCCCTAGTTTTTCTTATAGTGGGTGTAAAAACACACGATTGAACTTAGAGACAAAATGGTTTTGTTACAAAATTTTTGACGTATGGCAATATTGAGAGTAGAACTAGCAAGGGAAGAGAATGCAAAGCCTAGAGCCTCAGATAATATAATGTTTGGAAGCATTAGTTCTGTTCATGATCTTATCGATGAGATTCAAGGGATATATCTGGAGTAATATGGTTAGAGAAATCATAGTTAACAATGTTGGTCTAGTCATAATTTTTTTCAGTCGCCATCATCAAACTTTGCTGCACCAACATAAGCTTTCAAATGCCGCACAGAATTCAGCTACTGACGTCAATGAAAATCAGCCACTGTCCAAGACTTTGTGACATTTTTTGTTGACATTCAGCTCTGAAAATCCCTATAAATAGGGATACAATTAAGAGCGTTTCATATCATCATACCATTACCTATCTTCTCTTCTTGTTAATACCCACATAATTCTTTCACTATATCATTTCATTTTATAGTGAAATTGTTCTGCATCTTCGTGGACGTAGGCATTTTTGGCTGAACCACGTTAAACTGGTCACGATCGACGCTAGAAGGAAGAAGACTGGTGCAACTACAGCATTGCTACAGTAAAAAAAATGTCTACTACAATGTAAAAATATTATCATTCAGTTACAGTGAAAGGCGATATTATTCTGCTACAGTAAAGAGTCATCATTACTGTCGGCTACTACAGTACTGAGTTGTAACAGTGCCCCCTAGAGGCGGGTTATAAAAGTCCGAGTTTCAACAAGTATGAGTTACAATAGTACTGAGTTGTAACAGTACGAGTGCAAACAGTAGCACATTGCTCAGTGACAGAGTTGTAACAATGCAGAGTTGAAACAGTACGCGTTGCAGCAGTAGCAGAGTTACAACTGTGATCAGACTGAAGCAAACCTATTTTTTATTGGTTTTCAAGGGGGATAGACTTGTTCTTGGCTAAATCAAAGGTCAAGAGAAGAATAACAGGGGCATGAGTATATCTAAGTCCAGATACAAGAATTTAGAGTGCAATTATTATAGCAAGAAAGGTCACATTAAAAACCAGTGTTACAAGTGGAAAGCTGAGAACAAGATAGAGAATGTCAAGCAAGAGAGAAGAAATGATGACGGGAATGATCGTATAGCCACCACCACTTTAGGCCTTGTTGTGGTCTGTGACGAGAATGAGATCAACCTAGCTTCCAAAGAGATTGGATGGGTCGTTGATAGCAGTGCTTCTTTCCACGTTACCTCCGGAAGAGAATTTTTCACCTCATACACTCTTGGTGACTTTGGAATGTTGAAGATGGGTAATGACGGGTTGTCAAAGGTTGTTGGTATCAAATCCGTCTGTTTGGACGCCAACAACTGGACAAGGTTGATTCTCAAGAAAGTTCGACATGTACCAGATATTCGGTTGAATGTAATATTAGCTGAAAAGTAAGTGTGCTCATTGTCTTGCCGGGAAGCAGTAATAGGTTTCCTTCAAAAGCCATCCTTCTTCCAAGAAGCCACACATGCTTGAATTGGTATGTTCAGATGTGTGCAATCCTATGAAGGTACGAACACTTGGAGGTGCATTATATTTTGTCACCTTTATTGATGATTATTCCAGAAAACTCTGGTTCTATGCTTTGAAATCTAAGGATCAAGTGCTTGACAAGTTTAAAGAGTTTCAAGCTTCTATTGAGCATCAAATAAGGAAGAAGCTGAAATGTATTTGCACAGACAATGGCGGCAAGTACTGTGGACCATTTGATGCTTATTGTAAGCAGTAGGGGATCAAACATCAAAGGACTCCTCCAAAGACTCCTCAGCTAAATTGTTTAGCAAAGAGGATGAATAGGACATTGATGGAAAGGGTCAGATGCTTGCTTTCTGAAGCAAAGCTGTCCGATTCCTTCTAAGGTGAGGCGCTATACACAGCAGCCTGTATTATTAACCTGTCTTCAATTGTTGCCTTAAATGCAGATGTTCCTAACAGGCTATGATATGGCAAAGATGTCTCTTATAATCATTTATGAGTGTTTGGGTGCAAGGCATTTGTACATATACCCAAGGATGAGCGGTCCAAGCTGGACGTCAAGACCAAAAAATGTGTTTTCATTAGCTACGGGCAAGATGAGTTTGGCTACAAGCCATATGATCTTATTACAAAGAAGATGGTTAGAAGCTATGACATGGTCTTTATGGAAGACCAAACCATTGAACACATTGACAAAATAGAAGAATTAGAAACTCAGAGTTCTAATATTCTAATCAATTTGGATCCAGTTCCTATTTCGCATACGCCAGGTGTAAATGGCGCTAATGACCATGGTGGTGAGCTAGCTGATGTTCAAGATGATCAAGCTAAGGGTGAGCATGAAGCTGTTGAAGACATGAATGTTTCATCAAAGAATGATGATGTTCAACAGTAGGTTCCTATTGAGGAGACAGTAGTTTCATTGAAACAAAGTTCAAAAGATCATCAACCCTCCACTCGATATTCACCATATGAGTACGTTCTCCTCACTGACAAGGGAGAGCCTAAGACCTACACAGAGGCAGTTGAAAGTGAAGAGAATGCAGAGTGGATTGCAGCTATGAAGGATGAGATGAAATTCTTGCAGAACAACTATACTTTTGAGCTAGTAAGATTGCCTAAGGGCAGACAAGCTTTGAAGAATTAGTGGATTATAGGGTGAAGTATGATGGTGACACTTCACGACCACGATACAAAGCTAGACTTGTGGTGAAAGGCTTTAGTCAAATAAAAGGTGTTGATTTCAAGCAGATATTTTCTCCTGTAGTCAAAATGTCTTCAATTCTAGTTGTATTGAGTTTGGCCGCAAATCTTGATCTGGAGGTTGAGCAGATGGATGTGAAGACAATATTCCTCCATGGTGACTTAGAGAAGGAGATATATCTGGAGCAACCAAAAGGTTTTGTTGGTAAAGGCAAGGAGAAGTACGCTTGCAAGTTGATGAAGAGTCTGTATGACTTGAAACAGGCTCCCAGACAGTGGTACAAAAAGTTTGAGCAGTTCATGACCCAACAGGGTTATAGAAAGACTACATATCATTTTGTATTTGTGTAGAGATTCTCAGAGGATGATTTTGTCATCTTGCTACTCTATGTTGACGATATGCTTATTGTTGGACGCAGCTCTTAAGGATCGGTCAATTAAAGGAGCTAAACAAAGTTTTTGCTATAAAAGACTTAGGACCTGCGAGATAGATTCTCAGGATTTCTATCGTTCGTGATAGAAGGAATAAGCGGTTATAGCTGTGTCATGAGAAGTACATAAAAAGGGTACTTCAACAATTTCACATGGATAAAGATAAAGTGGTTAGTACACCTTTTGTTACTCACTTTAAGCTTAGTAAGAATCAAGTTCTAGTGAGTGATGCTGAGGAGGAATATATGCAAGATGTTCCTTATGCTTCAACTGTTGGCAGTCTTATGTATGACATGATATGCACCAGACCAGACATTGCATATGCAGTTGGTGTAGTGAGCTATTTTCTATCAAATCTACAAAAAGAGCATTGGAATGTAGTGAAATGAATATTGAGATATCTACATGTTACTTCCAAGTTGAATCTAGGATTTGGCACTGGCAAGCCTATTCTTAAGGACTACACTGATTCAAATATGCCTGGTGATATTGACACGAGGAAGTCTACTTTAGGCTACTTGATTACTTTTGCAGGGGGAGTAGTGTCATGGCAGTCGAAGTTACAAAAGTGCGTTGGCTTGTCTACGATGGAGGCTGAGTTTATTGCTGTGACAGAGGCTTGCAAAGAGTTATTGTGGATGAAGAAGTTCGTAAATGAACTTAGCTTTATGTAGAAGATGTATGTGTTATTTTGCGATAGTCAAAGTGCTATACACCATACTAAGAATTCTACTTTTCATGGGAGGTCAAAGCACATTGATGTTCAGTATCATTGGATACGTGATATTTTGGATTCGAAGTTGTTAGAGTTTGAAAAGATTTATACTGATGATAATAGTTTGGATATGATGACAAAAGCATTACCTCAAAGTAAGTTCAAGATTTATAGGGAATTGGCTAGGATGAGCTTTTGCTAGAAGTCCATATGTGAAAAAACCTCCTTTAATTAATGGACTTGGAGGGGCAGATTTGTTGGTCCAGTCCTTTTTCTTTTCAGTCGCCACCGTCAAACCTTGCTGCACTAATAAAAGCCTTCAAACACGGCTCCATCAATCGCTAACGTCTAAGAAAATTAGCCACTACTCAAGATTTTGTGACATTTTTTGTTGAAATTCAGCTCTTAAAATCCCTATAAATAGGGATATGATTAAGAGCATTTCAGATCATCACACCATTCCTTGTCTTCTCTTCTTGTAAATACTCATGTAATTCTTTGATCTACATCTCCATGGATGTAGGCATTTTTTGTCGAACCACGTTAAACCGGCATTCTTGTGCGTGTGTTTGTGTGGGTGCATTATCCTAGGCAGGGCTAAAAACCCTCAACAAACAACTAACAATAATCGAGATTCATTGGAGTTTTTAGTAGAGTCACTTTGAAACATATTAAGAATATCCGACATATAAGTGGCTAGCTTGATAATGGAGTCGGTAGGTAATATGCAGCAGCTTTATGAATGAATTCTCAAATGCAACAATTGTAACTGTGGGGGAATGCACTGTGAAGTACAACTGCAACAACTACCACAAACATTGTTGGATCTTTTATAGTTTTTTTTTTTTTTTCCCCTTCTAAAATAAAGATTGGGTTCAAACTATAACCTCTATTTGTAAACCAACTCGGCCAAATCGACCTATGTAATTAGTTGTTCCTCAAAAGTGCTGGGCCCAATCCCATTTGGAGCATTTTTCAATAGAGCGGTTGCTGACTGAAGAATCTTTTTCTTCAAATATTGTGGCTACGTTAGACACCGTCCAAAGACTTTTGTGCAGGCTCATCAATTGACCTCCAACCACCTCGTTAAAGTTGAGCTCCTAAAATTCCTATAAATTAGGATGCTTGTGAAGAGCTAAAGTATTCACAAAAAAATTGTATACATATCCAGAAAAGAGGGAGGAAATATAAAGAGAAAATTGTTTCATCTGTTTCTCCATATCTATGAGAGAAATTTGTAGAGGGAGAGTGATTGAACCTCTATAATTGCTCCTTAGTTGTATTTCTCATTTGTTGATAGTGGATCATTGCTCTGCAACTGTGGAGGTAGGTAACTTGGCCAAACCACGTAAAAATTTGGTGTCTTTGCATGCTATGATTGTCTAATTGATTTTGGGCAGGGACTCTAATCCCAACAAAAAGTTGTTTGTTGTTCATTGATTATTTTTTTTTCACTTCTATTTTTTTGCAGTGACATGGAATGTGACATGTACTTATTCCCAATTCATCTCATCGAAGGGCCCCAATTGTTGTGTGTCTTTATCATCCTTCTACAACAGCACAATTGTCCCATGCACAGAATGTAGCTGTGGTTGCAAAGAAACAACCTCGGCCCCTAAATGCATTGAGTGAGTCTCAATGAACAATTCATAATTCCCGTTCTCCTATGTTCTCCTCATCTTAACACATCTTCCTCATATTGCAGGTCTAATAAATCACCATCTGTGTTAAAATTGCCACATGGAGATGATGAAACAACCCCCATCGTGCAGTGTTCCTCACATATGTGCCCAATCCGTATACATTGGCATGTGAAAGTAAGTTATAAAGAGTATTGGAGGGTGAAGATTACAGTGAGCAACTTCAATTATGTTAAGAACTATAGCCAGTGGAACTTGGTGGTTCAACATCCCAATTTGGAGAGCCTAACACAGGTCTTCAGCTTCAACTATAAACCTCTTCACCAGTATGGCTATGTCAGTGAGTTCTCTTCCCTTCACACTCTAGTATGCTATATATAACTCACGCATATGTCAATGTACCTATATGTAGTATTGCTGTGTTAGTGGGTTCTCTTCCCTTTAGACTATAGTATGCTATATATACCTCCAGGGGCCACTGAGCATCCATCGTAAGGTAGAGTAGATGAATGTTTTGGATCATAAACAAGTAGTGTCCTAGATAATATTGTTCTGTAAGGAATATATGCACATGCATCAGTAATAACTCTTCATTTTCTTGTTTTATTGTTTGATTTACGTTTGAACTAATCCCTGCAGATGACTCTGGAATGTTTTGGGGGATCAATTACTACAATGACATACTTCTACATGGAGGTGACGATGGGAATGTGCAGACTGAAATCTTGCTGAAAAAGGAACCTGGTATTTTCACTTTTAGTGACGGGTGGGCTTTCCCGAGGAAGATATCTTTTAATGGGGATGAGTGTGTAATGCCCCCTCCAGACACATATCCCGTTCTACCTAACAGCAGCCCAATAAATGGTCTTGTACCACCTCGTAACTCTATACACTTTTCTCTATTGTCCTTCTTCTTCATATTATTATTTTAGATGCTAAAATTCCTTCGACAGATTGGGGTTAACAGCAGTGTCAACCCCATTTAGATGTTTTATACTCAAAGGATAGTGTATGTTGAATGTAAAGGATAGAGATTAATTTAGATTTGGATTATCCATGGTCATTGGTTATTTGCGTTGGACAATTATGTTCAGGCATTGTGTTTTATAGGTTTCCTCCTCTCCCACGCCGAAATCGTAGATGTAGTTTTACTTTTGCTTTGCATTGTAGTTCTACTTCACATAAAATATATCATCAGCCTTCATATGATCTACATGTAGGAGAATTTTAGCTGAATTCATCCTACATGGGTTGCTTAGCATGGAGATAAGGAAACATGGCAAAAGTATCCTTGTGTAGTGATTTTGTCTCTGGCTGTTAACCCTGGAAATTCGGGAGATTAGTGAACAGTCATAAAATATAGAGAAGATTTCAGGGCATATGTGACTTTCCATAATTAACAAAGTTTAATTTGGCTGTATTTGAATCAATTCCAATAATCAACTTTAAATTATGTTGAGATTTCAAAGGGAAATGGTTTGAAGCAAATTCGACTATCTCATTTGGATTTCTCATGACAAGAAAGTGAATACAGGAAAACAGATCTACCACTATTATAGAGTATGTGGAACTCAAGTGTTTGGTTATCCCTGTATTTACTGGAGCAGTTCCACTGTGAGACGAAGTGTCAAGTGATCCATCCATCTAAATGTGTAGATAAAGAACCATGTCTTCGGTGATTCTTATCGTGTCTTTTGTAGGCCATATCTTAGATAGTTTATGCACTGAATTTATGGTCCCCAAAATGTGGGTAGAGACTAGTATTCTTTCCACTGAGCATGATGGCTAGTAATGTTTGTGTTTTGTACTGAATTCAGTGAATTTCTGCACAAACTTTAGACCAATCTTTGTTTTGCTAAACCACTATTAGTGGTTCTTGCCTTCGGCAAGTTGTAGCCCTATGAGTCTCAAACTTGGATGATCTTAGCCTTGTTTTTAGTTGAAGCATTAAGCAATTGTTAGGAAGTTAGGGAATTCCTTTCAAAATCAATGATTATTTCTAGGGAACCATCTTATATTCCTTTAAAAATATAGGACGGTTCTTAAGAACCATCTTATATTAATCTAATCATATAAAATAGTTTAAACATAATTGCCTTATATAATTATATATACATGTGTGTGTGTGTGTGTGTGTGTGTGTGTGTGTGTGTGTGTGTGTGTGTGTGTGTGTGTGTGTAATTATATAAGACTGTTCTGGAAAACAGTCTTATATGTTTATTGTATATAAGACAGGTAACCATAACCGTCTTATATAAATTTTATATAAGACGATTGTGTTAAAACCATCTTATAATGCCCCAATTTTAGTAGTGTTTAGACCTAGATACTACATTTGCAACATCAAGGCCATGAAATATTGAACAAAGGAAGAAAATGCATACAGACACATGTATCAGTTCATGTGACCACATGATCTACTCTACAATCTGTAGCATGTAGATATGTCTCCTCTTGAATGGTCCATATTATAGCAGCACAACCTCAAAAGTAGGCATGCAACAACCAGACCGAGAGGTAGGGACAAGTGCACCCTTGCAGAAGATGATGGAAGTATCTGAAGGGGATGGCATGTCAACACAACTATAAGGTGACAATGACTTATCCATGCAAAAACATGACCTAAGGTTATCACATAACCAAAGTCATGAGACTACATGACCCAAAAAAATATTGATTTTGCAACCTAATTGGTTAAGGCTATCCCTTGGAAACCTATATAAAAGAGTGCCCTTCAAGAGCAAAGGCAAGCAATGTGAGGAGAGTCATGCTATGCTTCTCATCATGTTGGTTTATACTTGAAAATATTTCTCACAAGGTTTTTATGTAGCTTAAGAAGGTTGAGGAAGCATGCTAGAGAGAGAAGGGTGATATAATGTACCACATTACGCTAAATTGAGTTTAAATTAAAGATTTTATAAGGATTCTTTGGAGCTTGATATTCCTCTATATTGGTTTTCTAGTTTTGTGGCCTTTAAGTATCTATTTCTCCACATAGAGTACAATTTCTTTCCTTCTTATGTTTAGTTTAATTTTTTTTCTTGCATTTAGAGTAGTTTGTATATAAGGCAAGTTTATAAGTCTAACTAATTACTTTTCTACTATCTAGAGTAGATTTCTTACTTTGTAGAATAGTTCCCTAACTAAATTAGAGTCTCCCCTAGAGGGGAGGGAAAGGAGAGGAACCAAGCTCCCTCCTTCTTGAGGAACCCTTTTAACTTGTTTAGAAGATCTCCTTATCCCCATGATAGGAGGGATCTTTCTAACATAAAGTAGAAAAGGTAATCATTCACTTTGGATTTTAGCCCATTTGGGTGACTTATCTAATAGAATTTTCCTACTTTTATAGTAGAAAAGTTTTCAAGGTGATATATTCTATTCTTGCATTGTGATAGGTCTTAATGAAGTTCATCAACTCAATGAGGAAGGCTACTTCACTCTTATATTGAGAAAGGCCTCCTATAAGGCAATATCATTCAAATGTTTCCATTCTTAAAATTTTATTAATCTTTAAGTAGGCATTGAAAGATTTCTCACATTCAATTTAAGATAAGATGCATGAAATAGTTAAAGACACTACCTTCCTTTCTTCAACATAAGATAGTCGACCATCCTATTTAGTAGAGACCAATTTTCAGAGTAAGTGAGATTGGTTCCTAACTCCTTCCAACTCTAAGAAGTCATGACCCAGTAATTGGATGTACATGGGGGAGTCCAAGAAAAAGCTTAGTTATTAGTTGCACCATGTGTGTATCGAAAAGGAAATAACTGCACACTATTGATAGATAATTTCTAAAAGTGTACATTCGGCCTGTCATCAATCGGCTTTATTGATAAAACCTTACCCAAAGGGAGAACAATTGAGTAATGAATTTGTCTCACTCAAATCATTCAACCTAACCTTTCACCCCAACAAAATACTCTCGTTAACCCATTATCATCACCTTTAATCTAAATCATGTCAGGAAGACCCTATCCCTTAGTGTAATTCTCAGTAAAATGACCAATGAGATGACCAACATGAGAGCAACTATGAACAAGATTTTAAAAGAAAATGCTGGAAGCCAAAGAAAGTTTTAAGAACCCCAACAATTTAGTCTGGAGGATGACAAGACATATTTGAAGGACCTCATCATGAAACTATTCACTAAAATTGTTTGGACATGCCAAAATTCCCAAGGATTTCAAAATGCCAAATATTAACAAGTATGATGGGAATGTATCTCTGAACACATCTAATTTAAATTTCTATTTGAATGGTCTTGATTCTTATGAATTCACAAATGACTAGTTGGCCCACCTCTTTCATAAGTCACACACTGGGGAAACCACAAGTTGACTCATAATAGTAGATTTAGCCATAATAAGGACAGAGGGAGATTCGGCCAATAGTTTTTTTGTTCAGTTTTATATAATATCAAGGATAATCAAACCACCATAGACCTAGATTTGGTCTGTCAAGAGCACAAGGAAACATTTTTCTGCATTTCTTGCTTGATTTAGGGAAAAGGTTGCAAAGACAAAGGTGAACTACCTAAGCAAAGATGGATATAGATTATTTTGAGAAATATGAATAACACATATCATCCTCCTTTTTATGACCTGCCCTTGGTCAATCTTGAAGCTCTAAAGACTACTAGACATAGGATTGAAGCAAGGTTTTCTAATACAATCCTCCCCCCCTTATGACAGAGGTGTCACAAAAAAAGAAAGAAAAAAAAAGGATCTACTAACCCAACCACCTAAACTTCCCAAACAATTGAAGTAAAACAAGTTAAGCCAAACCAAACCTCTACTCCTAGATCTAAAAGAACTATCACCCAATTAGCAATCACCTACAAGAGAAGTTTGCAAAAACTCTTGAAACAAAATGTCGTCCAATTGTCAAAGCTTATGCTTGCTCCCACCAATCATCCTCTTGAATATGATCTAAACAAGTATTATTACTTCCACAAGGACTAGGTCGCGATATCAAGAATTGTGGGACCCAAAGGAACACCATTGAGAAAATTATAGGAAAAACGATCATTGAGAATTCATCCACTCCAAGCATTTCTACTAATCATTTTTCAAACTAAGTGACACCCTTTATCAATCATGTGTTCGTAGGGGCAAGTGAGGTTGAACCTAAACTAAAATCCCCTCATATATCAAAAGCTAGAAAATATATTATGAGCCCAAGTACAACTTTAAAAGTGATAACCGAAGATAGATGACCCTTGGCTTTGGATGGAATTCAAGCCTCCTAGATATTTCACTCGGGTAGGACCACCCATAAAAGGGCTTGCCTAGTGAGAATAATGGAGGAATGAAAACAAGCTCTCTTGACAATCTAGAAGAAGTTTGAGGCAGTGATAAGAGAACTAGTCTATTAGGATATAGACTAGAATGAAGGAGTGATGTATAAAGGTTAGTTGATTTGGCTCCCAATATATTGTACCACACTCAAACCTTGAAGAATGATTGAAGAGAATGGAAGGAAGTTCGACCAAACCAATAAGAAAGTCAAGGAACTAGCCAAAGATGCCCCAATCTCACCCTATCAACTAAGAAAATCTTTTACTTACTAATGGAGAGTGGGCATTAGTACGACCATTAAGCTCAGTTTCATCCCAGTAGATCTGGCCAATTAATTTTTCCCAAGATAATTCATGAAACTAAGAGTCATACAAACCATAGCCTTTTGATAACTACAAAAGATGAAGCTGTTTGAGCTACCCTTACTTTAGGAATCAGTAGAAAGCATTCAAGGATACAAGATGGAACTTTTCGGTGAATTTCACCAAGGTTTGATTGTCACACCAATGAATGCCATAACTTTGGAGCACGGTTGCAAAGACTGTCAGAGTAGGAAAATCCAAGTTTAAAGTCTTTATACTGCTTAGGAAATAGGTACCCTACCTCCCTAACCATTCTTTGCTTCAATTTTGTGATTTTCATGAGGTCTAAGCAACAAAAAATGTTGGATATAGTAGTGACACCAAAAAAAATTGCTGAAGTAGTCTATGTACTAGCAATGGAACTAATGAAAAGACCTAAGGAGGGATTTTGTCATTATCACGACATAGAGAGGCACATAATTGAGCATTATTAGGCCATGATGAACCATATTCTAAACTTCCTCTTCCATACAACCTTAAGAAATCTTTAGTTCTACCATCACAAAAATTAGTAAAAGAATGTGTTAAAGTTCTCAAGCCTTAGGAACTAACCAAGAAGAAAATATCAATCGTAAATATGATATCCATGAAAGACAGGTTTGACAACTATATATTCGTTAAATATCTCATTTCTTTGGATGGATGATGAGGGTCTCATCACTAGTCAAACTAGTAGAATTAGCCTACACAATGACCGCAATGATGATGAAGAGGTGATATTCAATATTGGGTTTTTAAAAATTAAGATGCCAAACCTACAAGTTAAGAACCCTATAGCATTGGCCCATAGAGAAATTGGAGAGCTAAATGTACAAGAACAAGTACAAAAGAAAGACAAGGTTATCTAGTAGCTAAAGAAGACTACAACCAAAATTTTGATTTGGGAATTATTGATGTCTTTAGTAAAATATCAAAAATATGTATGATGGAGTTAAGCAGTGCCATGGTCTTTCTTGACAACTCCCCAGAACACTTAGTCAGCATTGTAGGGATAACTCAATTTCTAAAAACATCATCTTCTCTAACAATGTACTAGTTGACAAAGGTAGTGGCCATTCTCTTCCTCTTTACATGTTCATCATGTCTTAAAACATGGGTTAACAAGGTCCTAATTGATAAAGGATCTTCAATCAACACCATGCCAATCAAGACAACTACTCACTTGGAGATCAATCCAAAGGAATTCCACCGTATGGAGCAGTTATCCTAGCCTATGAGAATTGAAAGATTCATGTTCTAGGAGTCCTTTATACCAACCTTATGGTAGAACCAACCACCATCTCTACAAAATTTCATGTTTTAGACATCCATTCTTCATTCAAATTTCTATTTGAGAGACCTTAGATCCATTCTACAGGAGCTATGCCCTTTATCCTACATCAGAAAGTAAAGTTCATTAGTTGTTGTAAGATAGCCATGATTGAAGGAGAGTATGTAATTCAAGTAACCTCTACATTTGCTACTCCCTCAAAGGAAGAAAATGTCATTAGAATGAATGGATATGCTATAAAAGAAACCGTAACAAAGGATATAGAAATGTAGCTATCATGAAGAATATCACTTTCATGAGCTAAAAACACCAAAGTGTCAAAGATGATGCATAAAATGTGATATCTCCTATGGGCACTATTAGGGCAAAGAAATCACGATCTCATTAATACTCTTCAAGTGAAAATGCAAAACAATCAGTATCGATTGGGAGATCTTCCCACTAGGAGAGAGGAGAAACTAAAGAAAAAACAGCTAAAAGACTTCTTGCATGCCCTCAATGGCTAGTTCATTAAAGAAGAAGATTTCCCTTATTGTGGCTTCCTCAAAGCTTAAATAGATCTATTCATTGGCAAGGCTCAACCTAGTTTTGAGATATTTTTTGAAGATGAGTACTCTAAGGATGACTAATGCATCAACAACAAGGGTGGTTTGCCTAAAGATGGAGTTGAGTGAGAGATTATGGGAGAAGGTGTGCAACACCTTTTTGGCCTCGAAGAAGAGGCGAAATGCTTGTCGTTGGCCTTGACACCAAACTTTACCCTACCCTCTTTATAACAAACCCTGGCCTCTTTGTAACAAACCCTAACTTCTTGCTTGTTTATGCTTGTATTATCTCAGAGATTGATGTACCTGAGCATCCTATGGCCTGAAACTCTACTAATATAGTTGCTCTTTTCAATAAAATGAATTTAGATATTATGTCCTCACATATAATGAATTATTGGATGAGCATTATAGTCTCCCAATTGAACTTTTGGAGAAAAAGAAGAAGAAGAAGAAGATAAGATGGAAGGTGATAATGCACATCCTAATGAAGATAAAATAGAAATTTTTAGCACTGATAGTAAAGGTGAGTACCAAGATGTGTTTATATGGTCTTATGCAGATATGCTAGGAATTAATCTAGAAATTGTGTAGCACTAGATCCCCTTCTATTGAAATAGTAAGCTGGTTCAAGAGAAATTGAGAAGGATGAGAAAGGAATTAAGAGAAAAGATCAAAGAACAAGTCATGACGCACCTACCAGTAAAATTTATAAGAGCTGTATAGTATCCACAATGGGTATCTGATATATTGCCCATCCCCAAAAAGGATGAAAGGGTCAAAATGTGTGTCAATTTTAGGGACTTTAATAAGCAAAGCCTTAAAAATTGTTTTCCTCACCCAACACATTGATGTGTTTGTTGATAACACTATGGGTCATGCTCTCTTATCTTTTGAGGATAGGTTCTCCAAATGTAACGAGGTATATATCTCCTAGAAGATATGGAAAGAACTTTCTTTATCATATTATGAGGAGTATTATGTTACATGGTCATGCCATTTAAATTTAAAATACAGTAGCCATGTACCAAAGTGTAGCAACTACTTCGTTGTGTCACATAATACATAAATAAGTTGAGGTCTATATAGATGACATGATTGTCAAGTCAAAAAGGACGAATGGAACCATTTCATTGTCCTAAAAAAGTTCTTTGAAAGATTTTAGCAATATAAGATAAGACTTGACACCCAAAAGTGTGTCTTCGGAGTCTCTTCTGAAGAACTATAGCAATTAGAAGCACATACTAGGGTAGTTGAAATAGACTCATCTACGATAAAGACTATCCAAGAAATGCCTTAGCCTTTAAACTAAAAAGGAAATTCATCGTTTCTTATGGAGGATTCAATTCCCTAGCCATTCTATCTTGCAATTCATAACTACTTGCGAACCAATCTTGAAGCATCAGAAGAAATAAAATAAGAAAGAGTGGGATAACAAATCCTAAAAAGCATTAGAGAAGATTAATAATTGTCTCTCCAATGCCTTAGTATTATACCATAAGAATCAGGAATGCCCTTAGAAATCAACTATGGAATGTAGAAGATTAATAATTGTCTCTCCAATGCCTCAGTATTATACCATAAGAATCAAGGATGCCCTTAGAGATCAACTATGGAATGTATGTCTACTTAGAAGAATTCATAAGGGAAAGAACATGCCATCTACAACCCCAGCAAAAAGATGCTAGAATATGGAAAAAGGTACTCAAACATAGAGAAAACATATTTTTCCACAATATGGGCCACCAACAAGTTGCAGCATTATCTGATTTTTAGAGAAGTGAAGATAATCTTTGGAATAGATCCATTCAAATGTCTTTTTTGAAAGCCTACACATATTAACAAAACTTCTCTATAGTTGTTACTTCTATCAGAATTTGTTTTCCAATATGTCACTAAATAGTTCATCAAAAGAAAGGCAAAAGCAGACCACCTTGCAGAGCATTCAACATCCATGGCAACTTCAATGGTAGATGAATTTTTAGATGAGGATATACTTGTGATCGATAAAGTTACACAAGAATGAAAAATGTGTTTCAATAATGCTTCAAACCTAGAAGAATAAGTAGTTGAAGTGGTCCTAATTTCTCCAAAAAAAATATCACATCATAGAATAAGTTCTACTGTACCAACAATGACGCCAAATATGAGGCACGTATTGCAGAATTGGAAGTTGTTCTATCCTTAAAGATCAAGAAGCTAAATGTTTACAAGGATTCGATGCTCATCATCTACCAAACAAAAGGAGGGGAAAGATTGAAGCTTGATGGAGAATACTTAGATCAATTGATCACCAAGTTTGAGAAAATCACATTTACATTTGTTAAGAGATCTAACAACAATTTCATATATGCATTGGCCACCTTGGCCTTATTGATCAACTCCTTGAAGAACAAACTCATTCAGATAGAGCCAAGACAAGCCCCAGTATACACATTTTTGGTAATATTTAATAGGCCTTAAGTTCACATTGTAAGGACAAAAACCCTAGCATTATGATTTCCAGTACTACCTATAGTATTTTTATTTTCCCAAAGGAATTGATAATCTACCTTGTTTTTAAAGTTTAATAATTTCTCCAAAATTAAATTTTTAAAAGAACATTTTATGATAAAATAATCATAGTTTCAATTTGCTTCTTAAGTTATAAAAATATAAAATAAGTGATGGATCTTAATTTTAGCCAAGGTGATCTTCAATCTTAGACTTTAATCTTAGTTAGTCTTCCTTAATTCAATTCAATCTCATCTAGTCCACTTGATATTATTATCATTTCATCTTAAATTTTCTTTTAATTTAGTATAGTTCTTACATAATCTTATGTTCATTAATTTAGATTAATTCGATGCTTAATTTTTCACACTCTATCCTCCTTATGGATTTGACCCTGGAAAATACTACAACTAATAAGCTATACACTTGAATGAATAAACTCAAATATTCTTAAAGCCTATATAAAGCAGTGCCATCCAATAGCAAAGGCAAGCAATGTTATGAGTGACTTGCTATGCTTCTAATCAAGTTACTTCACTTTTGAAAATCTTTCTCAAAAGGTCTTCATAGCCCAAGAAGGCTGGAAAATCCAACTAGAGAGTAAAACTGTGATATACAGTACTGCATTATCCCAAGTAGAGTTTAAATTCAAGATTTTATAAGGTAGAATCTTTGGAGCTTATTTTGGATGGCTTTCTGGCCTTCTAATATCTATTTCTCTACTTAAGTATAATTTCTTTCCTTTCTCTATTTAGTTAATCATTTTTCGTGCATTTAGAGTAGTTATTGCATATTACATAGGCTTTTAAGTTTAATTTCTTGCTTTCTAGTGTAGATTCCATGCTTCTTAGAACAGTTCTCCAAAGTAATAGAGCGGCCTCCAAAAGGAAGGGGGAGGAGAGGAGCCAAGCTGCTTTCTTCTCTCAGGAACCTTCTTAGCTTGATTAGAAGATCTCCCTATCTCTATGATAGGAGGGTTATTTATAGAATAAAGCAGGAGAGAATCATTGACTTTGATTTCTAGTCCATTTGCATGGCTTATAAAAAGGAAGACCCACTATAGGGAAATGTTATTCAAATGTTTTATTCTTGATATTTCATTTATCTTTAAGTTGACATTGAAAGATTTCTTACATTCTATGTCAGATAAGATGTATGAAATATTTAAATGCTTTATCTTTCTTTTTTCAGCCAAAGACAGTTTGGCCATCATATTTACTAAAGACTAGTTTTCAAGTAGGGAAGCATTGTTGCCTACCACCTTCCAACTCTATAACCAATCTATGAACTCATCTCTAGATATGTAAGTCTTAAGGCATTTTTCATAGGTGGCGGCTTTGAGTTTATCAATAAAGGATAAACCATAATCAATTTATCCTAAACCCTCACAATAAAAAAACATAAGGGAAACAAACTCGTAAAGAGATAGGCTAATGGCATTTCAAGTGAAAAGAGAAAACTGCCAGATTCTAAGGCAACCATGGGTTCTATGCAAATCTGCTCTAGACACCTCTTCTCTAAACTTTTCTAACTTTGGCCTTTCTTGGGACTTAAACAATTTACAAGAATTCTCCAGTATAAAAGATGTCCAAGATACCCATTTTTATAATCAATGACTAAAATGCTCATTTGTAAGAGATGACACTTTCCCCCTTGTACTGTAGATTTCAAGTAGATTTAGAAATTAGAATACTAGTTTATGATGTAGAATGCAATTATGATTCAATTTTTATTGAATTTTGTATTTCATCTATTTTCTTCTAGTCTATAAAATTATGCCACCAACCTTTAAGGTTTTGAGTAAAACCTAAAATTATTTTAGTAGCAATTTATTTATTTAAATTTCCTTTTGCCAAAGTTGCATACATCATCATTCGATGTATGACTTGGGCAATTTTTTTGTCTGTCATTTGGTATATATTCCATTCATAAATTATATTAGGTCTATATTCATTATGAATAAAAGATCCCACTTTCTTAAATCAAAGTATCTACACGAGCACGTTTTTTTGTAATCAAACCTGTCCATTCTTCTATCCATCCTAAAATCTCTCTCCCTTCCTCTTTCTCTCTACATCTATCTTCCTCTTTTTCATTAGCCATGTACATAATAAGGAAATATCTTTCACCATTAGAAGTCCTAACTTCACTCACTTTATTTCTAAAAGTAGTAAGTCTCAATTGAAGTAGTGATTATTTTTAAAAGAAGCGAGCCCCATTTGAATCAACAAACAAATGGGTCACAACATTTCATTGGGCATATATACTAGTATCACTTAATGGTTGTGGATGAGGGTGTAATGTCCCCTTCATTCGGGCTCAATCAAATATCTTTGGTATCACATCTCTTATCTACTCGAATCTCTAAGGCCTTCATTTTTTAGCCTCTTGATGATTGTAAAATGGTCTTTGTGACACCCCGGGTTTTCTAAATCTTTTTCCAATACATATAGTAGTAATAAAAATCTTATTTTTATAAACTAGATGGGATCCCTGAAATAAAACTCAAAATATTTAGATATTTTACGCAACGTCAAGGAAAAAAACCCAACAAGAGAACCTTGGGGGTCATTTACACCCCAAAACCACACTGATGAACAAAATCAATTTCAGACACTTTGAGCATGCTCAAATTTAAAACCACGATAAATTATACAACTGTAAAGAGACAATGATAATAAAAGTCCCAATATTTAGATAGTTTATAAAAATAAAAATCTTATTTTTATAAACTAGGTGGGATCCCTGAAATAAAACTCAAAATATTTAGATATTTTACGCAACGTCAAGGAAAAAAACCCAACAAGAGAACCTTGGGGGTCATTTACACCCCAAAACCACACTGATGAACAAAATCAATTTCAGACACTTTGAGCATGCTCAAATTTAAAACCACCATAAATTATACAACTGTAAAGAGACAATGATAATAAAAGTCCCAAAGTTTCAAGGTCCATCCATAATCACCACATCATCCATGTGTAAGTATATGCATACTATATAGTGGTATGGGTCTAATCTATCAAATATACAAACATCTAGGTAGAGTCCCAAAAGTCCAATATAAGTCTAAAGACATACACTACTATGTCTCTGAACACAAAGAGTATATGGTCCTTAGGCCCTCGTCCAGATCCACGCTAGTTCACCCGCTTCCCTCTCTGACTGTCACACTCCAACTCTGAAGCATTGCAAAACAAAGCAATGCCTCAGCAAGCTATGCTTGTGTAAGTGATTTACATTCAATATAAAACAATAAGAAATAACATGGTACAAAAACCTCAGATTCATACGATGAAGAATATACCAAATCCATTATATGAATAAGGTAACATAAGACATAGTGTCAGGTCATGCAAAATCCAAAAAGATATACAAATACAAGTAAGCCATAGCCACGTGAGTCTATATCCAGAAACCAACATGAATGCATATCAAAAGCATCGAAACATCATACATGGTCAAGCCCTATGAGTGTTTCAGGCACACTCATGACAACATGGGGTCAATTCTCAATACCATCTGCTTTCACCCTTTCACCCACAACGGGGCACTCAGCCACTCACAGAAAGGCGTGTTCCAGTTCCGCTTTCACCTTTCACCCACAACGGGGCACTCAGCCACTCACAGAAAGGCGTGTTCTAGTTCCGCTTTCACCTTTCACCCACAACGGGGCACTCAAGCACTCACGGAAAGACGCGTTTCACACCCTCTTTCACCCTTTCACCCAAAAGGAGCACTCAGGCACTCACGGGAGAAGGGAGATGCATCCCATCACAAGCTCAATAGTCTCAATCGTTAAGGCATAGAGACTCCCACGTGTCAAACATCTCAACAGTCAAGTCAATGTAACTAAAATATGCCAAAAACAGTGCATAAAATATATACAAGAGAAGTAGTAAGCATATCGGTAATACATACTAAAAATGATCTCATGTAGTATGGTAGGGAATACAAACCTATGCCTCAAAGTTTCAATCACTAAGCCATGATTTGAGAAATCATGGAAAATCGCGAATGAAATCACCTACCTCAATAATGCAGTACTCTAATTAGGCGCGTAAGCAATATCAAGTCGTACGCCCTAACATACATATCACATCATAAGTCATCATTGATATTTAAACCTCTCATTTTCATCATGATACCTAAAATTTCTATTTTGTTTAGTGAGTCACGTGTATCTTTATGATTACGTATCGATATGATGGTCAAATCACTCTTGATCAACACATCCTAAAGTAGTTGCTCAAATCAATCGTCAGGATCATTTTTTCTTGGCAATTCCATGAGATCTGCCCTTCTAATCTCCTAGATCATCTCATGTTTAATGTGTACAACCAAAGTCTAAGGCCTGATCATATATTGATTGGCTTGACCTAAATCATCTAATAGTATTTAATAGTTTGACTATTAAAAAGTACTCTAAAATACATTTTTATCTTAAATATAGGTATGCCTTATTGAGACAATTATAACGCCTTTTTCGCATCGTGATTTGGACCTCTATAGCTCTAGAATCACATTTTTTATTATTATGAACGGATGGTTAGAAAACCCAAAATCAGGAAAACAAGGGTTGGTGCATGTGCTACGCATGCACGCGCATACAGCCCATGTGCGCACACGTGTGCACTACACGCGTGTCGAGCGCTTCACCTATCGCATGGCATGCTAGGTTGTGCTGCGGGTCGTGCCTGGTTGTGCTGGGTGTCGACGCATGGTGCTGTTGTGGTTCCGCCCGTAGCACTACGGTCGCGCCGGGTGTTGCGCATGCGCTCCCCGCCCAACACGCTCGCTGCCCTGTCGCAAGTCGCAGATGTTGGGGACGGTGACCTAACTAGTTCACCATCACCGGAGACAACCGCAGGAATTTGGTTGTCGGCGACCCCACGTGCTCCATTTTTTACTATTTTTTACACCACTTTGTCCAATTTTTCACATACATTCCATTTTCACCCTCCATTTCTGTAAATTCCTTCATTATCTGCCATTTTTTTCACGATTTTTACCATGTTTCTAAAAACCCTCATCTTACTGTTTTTGTGGTTTTCTGGCGTCTTTAGCCGTCCAATCACCATGAAATTTCATGGATTTGTCCCTTGCATTATCACATTCAAGATGAACGGTCCAGATCCTCATCTGATACCGTTTCATAGACTTATTATGGGGGCAACAATAACTCATATTACCCACCAAAAACGGCAGTCCATGCTGTTTTTCAGCGCTAAACAAGGAAAGAATAGGAACGCAAGGGACAGAGATGGCCTACCTCAGTCGTTCTGTCACACACTAAAGGAGGAGATCGACGGCATCCTCTCATGTGAACTTGTCACCGGAGATGATGTTGCGGATGGCTACAACAGTGGTCGGTCACCATGAAACGAGAGGGGGTGGGGAGGGAAGTGCATTTAAGGCACCCCCCACGCCCTTAAATGCGTTTTTTTTTTTTTTTTTTTTTTTAACATGATTGCCAGCATTTAATGCTATAATCATCACCTGCTAAGATGGGTAGCGAAGATGATTTTGTGGGTCCCGCTTGTGAAAAGACAGCTCTGCCCTTCTAATAATTTCAATTAATTATAAATTTTATAATAATTAGTCATTTTTACTCTGATCTTCGATTTTTGCGTTTTTAGTGGCGTTAGAGTTCATTTTTCTAGCACATCTCAAATATTGAAGTCTTAACTCGAGATTCTATCTCTAAATTTCTCAATTTTTTAAAATTCATAAAAAATTAGTTATTCTAGAATTTAAAATAGCGAATGTTACAATCTTACATCAGCCATTGTTGAGAGAGAGATCCAAGGGACTAACTCTAATATATATATAAAAGGAAAAAGAATAGGAATATTCGCACCAATCGACGAAAGAGTGAATTGCTTGAACCTTGAGTTCTTCCTTCTAACTCTATATATAGGTACGTTTCAACTCAAAACTCACCCATGTTGGCCAGCTTTCTAAAAATTTAACTATAAATGTATAGGACTCAAACTCAATTACCTTGAGCATACTGACTAAAAACATTGCTTATATATACTAGCAATTTATATATCTGACTCAAATCACACACTCGTCATGAATTATCCTCCCAATTTTCAGGCTAGTGGGAGAGGTGGAAATATTACTTATGTTTCATACAATACTAGCACCTTGCATGTGCAATGCAAGCACCCAGATTCATCATATATGTGGTTTTTGAGTTGTTACCCATAAAGCAAGTTCTGTTTGGTTCCTATTTGGTTGGTAGGAAATGGACAAATTTTGATTTTTATAGAAAAAGAAATTCTTTGTGAAAAGTATTTTATGCCTTGAAATTGAATTAGGCCAAAGACCCAAACGTTTAAGATGTTTACGCCATGTAAGATAAATTTACAATGTTTAGTAACAAAAGAGGCGTACAAATAGAGGCTAGGGAAATAAAATGTTTTCACAAATTGTTAGAAGTTTGAAATTTCTTTACTTTTCAACAATAAGAGATAAACAAAATTTTCAACTGTAGAGTGAGAGATACAATCTCACCTAGTAGCATAGCACTTAAAACTTGTTCCTTTCATCCTACATCTTTTGGATTACGTTGTCTCTAATAACAAGTTTTAAATAGCTATCACCAAGTAATCTTGTTAAAGACATGGACTCTCTGTTCAACATATGGAACTATCCTAAAAGGAGCCACTAGTAGTCGCCTAATAATTTAAAGGCCATTATTATCTCACACATACAACATGTTCGAAATGGGTCTGGCAAGCCAAAATGAAGTTTGAACCACAACGGTACTTACAGTAAACTTCTTTTGCCAAACATGGATAACCATGCTATTTAAGATATTAAATAATAGTTCCAAAACTAGCAAATTAACTCACAAAACTCGTCCAAGTTTCTTGGCTCAATAGAAGATCAAGCAACTCCTCGAGTTAACTGCTAGGAAGAAAAAAAAATTATCTACTTTTGCATAGATTTCGATCTAAGACCTCCCACATAATAATAATTACATATGCATTAAAAGTGAAAATTTTAAGTACAAACGATAGTAAACAAAATATTTTACTCAAGCAATTCCAAGTCACTATCTACCATTGAAAAAAAATAAAAAATAAAAAAAACCTAGTCATTCACATGTAACTTTGAGTTAACTCAACTCGCCCTACTTTTTTATCGAGTCAAGTTTTCGAACCTGTATTAATGGCTGGTTGTCAACCTAAAAGTAATCTTGTGTTTTCGCTATCTCAGTGGTAATACGCAAGCAGGCAGTAAATTCGATGTAGGGAGAGATTCACATTCAATTTGCAAAGTTAATTCAATTTATCAAATAGTTACTTAAGGCTATCTGCCCAACTAGATAGTTCCACGTGGAATCTAGTTAAACACCTCAGATTGAACAAGGGAACAGCACCCGTAAACCCATTGGCAAATGTAGTGCTAGAAGCCCGCAAGAAAAAGATTGACGATACGTTGTTCTAACTCTCACATCTTTGAGTAGCTCTTAAGGCCCCAGTATGTCAGATGCACCCGTGTTATACATTTATCCCTATTTTGTTGCTGGACGACCAAGGGATATCTGAATCTTCACTTGTTTCTGATCTTTGGTTTCTTAAACGACGTTGTATTTATTTTCAAATCCACAAGTAATTAAAAAGCCCACAACATCTTGAAATACAGCATCTTACTGCTCCTTGTTGGTCCCATGGTCTAGCATGTATAATGAAAAGGGAAGCGTGAGAATGTGTTGGGATTGGGACATTTTTATATGGCCCACATCATCAAACAAATTAGCTGATCTTATGCATGAGATGTCATAGTGATCTAAAAGCATGGAACTGATAATTTCATACTTTTACCAACATCTCCACCTATTTTCTTTGTCTTTTTATGAAAGTAGAGTCATTTTTAGAAAACACTAAGTGATAGATGGAAATGCCTCTAGATAGGGTCCTAAGATTCATACATGTGAAGTTCTTACAACCCAAAATCTTTATCAACACTTAATGGGAAGTTTCTTTTTCTTTCTTCATACAACTAGTATTATTATTATTATTTGTAGCGATGTATTCTGGTTGTCGATTTTGGTGGCTTTTTTTTGTAAGCTGGTTTTGACAGATTATTGGGGATATTGACTTCTTTATGGTAGAATATGGTTTTAATGTGGATATTCTTCTAGCAGTACTTTTCTCTAATAATGTTTTTTTCTTTTGTGTATTTATGGAATTTTATAGTAATTTAATTTATTTTTTTTGGAAAAACAAACAACCAATTGAATTAAGAAGAATGTTGACAAAAGACCCTAAATGCACCTTAGTCAAAAATGTCCAACATTTCACATTAAAGGAGTACACTTTGAATGATCTGACCCATTCATCTCGATCCTCAAGGCTTGTATAACTTGTAGTTGTAAGAGGGCTTGAATTGGATAATTCTCTGAAAAACTTTATATCTTATCACAAGAAATAAACAGTTAGAAATTTTGTTATGTAACAACTATGTAAATTCAACTCTGAAGAACATGTCTTTTTATGATGCTAAAGTCATCCATTCATTATGAGATTTGGTTTGCTAGTTATCCAAACCTAGAATGGGTCTAATCATCCAAAGGTGGAGCCCCTTAATACCAAATTGTGGGTGCTTGCAAATAAGGTCTACTTAGGTCCTTCAGCATTCCTCTAGAATTAAAGTCGAATAATTCATAATGAAGATGATGTTGCTAATTGAACTTTTCATTTTTGGATTTGGTTTTGGGCTTTTCATTCTATGCACGCAGTACTTACAATATATCATTGTGATTATTTTGAAGAGAATGCAAAGTTTTTCTGAGGGATTACAACTAAAAAGGAAAAGTCAACTAAAAGTAGTGACTTTAGCTATTTCAAGAATCTAGTTGATTATTTGAAGAAAAACATCCAGTTGTTTTTGAAGAAATTGTATAGTCAAACTTTCTACTAGACTACAATAGTTGAAGATTCGAGTCAACTGATTTTGCATCTTGAAGCTGTTTTTTGTGGCTTGAGAGAAAATTCAATTAGCTATCTAAGAAAATAGTCAAACTTATCATGAAACAAAATGGGCTTTGTTCCTAGGTTGAAAAACATCTAAAATGAACAACTAAATTTACAAAGAACAAGTTAAGTGTATAGTAGGATATTTCATGGATATTTTACAATTTCATTTAAACAACTAACTAATGGGAGGAAGACAATAAATTGTTTCAATATACATGTTGTTAGCGTAAGAACCCCAATTTTTTAGAATATATTTGAATAATATAAAGTCAAAATTTTGAAAATGGAGTTGGAATTTAAGATTCTAAGAAAATCAACTTTTTATAAATAAATAAAAATAGAATTAGGAGTTGAAACATAGATATTTGGATTGTACTCAAAAATTTAAGTCCAACGACTATAAGCGCTATGAAATAGGAGTTCGAATGAAAAATTCATATTTTTCTTAATTTTTAGAATTTAATTTTACCTATAAGGTTAAAATGGTAATTTTACTTTTGTGTAGTATCCACAAAAGTTAGGTGAGATATGAGTCAACTGGCACAAGAAATTTGAAATGATGAAAGTGAAAATAATAGAGAATTCACTTTCAATTATTTAAGAAAAGCAGAATAAATTATTAAAAATAAATAAACCTATAGATACCCCTTCCAAAAATCCCACAAAATTCCGCAAAACACTCCTCTCCCCCTCTCTTCCTGTCCCAGTCCCTTTCCCTTTCCTCTTCTCCTGCTCATTCTCCTTCTCCTTCTCCTTCTCCCTCTTTTTCTTTTTTCTTTTTCTCTCTCCTCTCTCTTATCTATCAATGCATCCACTGACACGCCCAACGATGGATCCAGCCTGTGTCAAGTTGGTGCATCAAGGACGCACCTTCCACGTCGACAAACCTAATTGTTTTCCCCTTTCCTCTCCCTCGTCTAGCATCTTTTCCCATTTTTCCCTCCGACTAGCGACCCCCCCTTTTCTCCTTTCCCTTTTCCCCTTCCCTCTTCCCCCTCTACTACTTTTTCCCCTCCATTTTGGCAAGATTAATGCACTCACTAAAAAATGTAGATCTCTCCTCTCTTGCTCTTGTTCTCTCCTCTAGACGGTTCCAGGTAGGTCTCCCTCTCCTACTCCATTTTCACCGTTAAAATGACCCACAAAACTAGTTTTTCCAGTCAGATTCACTTGTAAACTAGAACCAGTGCTACAAGGTTGGAACACCCTCAAAATGATCTTAAAAAGGTGATTTGAACCATTGGATGGATTTAGAGCACCTTAAAATGTAGGAAACTCAAGTTATAGTAAAAAAAATAAGATTAATGGATCGAAGATAAAAACAGAAATAGAATGAACTGTTGGGATCACACCATCGAAATGATTTCTATCCAACGGGTGTCCAGGACAAAGCACAATGACACACGACAGAGACGCACCCTCTAGGAGCGTCCTTGTGCATGCGACGTGGTCGCAAGTCAACCACGACGCTGCAACGTCCCGGTGACAAAGATGCACCTTGTTTGTGTTCTGGTTTCCAAGATGCACCAGACCATTTTGGAGCACAAGTCCCTCTCTAGTGCATCTTGATAGCCGTTTTGATGTGTTTTTTATCCACATCAAATCTAAACCGTTTAAAATTATCCAAAACTTAGGAATTCTATTTAGAAATCAATACAACTTCAAATTTGGATCTAAAATATCTATTGAAATTTTTTTGAGAAGTAAAATCTAATGGAATGATAAATTTTAAGATTTGAGGACTTTTATGTTGATCAAAAGAAAAAATCATGCAAATGTCTTTGATTAGTTAGATCAAAGATGATCATATCATCTGAAATTGTTGAATAAGTGATATAGTGATGAAATGAAATCAATCAACTGGTCAAATCTTTCATATATGAGATAAATCATGATTTGAACCATTAATTAAGATCAAACACTAGATCTAAGAGATCTAGAGTAGATTTGACTGTTCAATCAACACATAAACTTTATATATGTATTAAGATCATTGAAAATGTTATATCTTAGTATAATTAAATCTGGCCTACTTATCGATTGAATAATTAGCTTGATCAATGGTCAGGTTTAGCATAATATGAAATAATTAAGAAATAAATCAGAAAATAGTCAGAACTTCAAGATCTGACTGATATAATGTAGATTTACATTCTTACATCTTTATGATGGAATGAAATTAAGGGCCCACATGAACCCTTATAAGATAAGGACTGTATTTTATTACCAGATCCTTAGCCCACCTAAGAATCAATCCATATCTTTGAACATCATGATCATATTTCTTGGATATTAACTTCAAATTAGGTAGAAAGAGACTTAGGGTATCGAGCTCATAGGACCCTTTTAGAATGATTCAATCTATTGTCACTCAATGGCTTCTAAATATTGTATTTATAATAGGTGTCTTAAAATCTAAGTGATTTTTTCATACTTTCTCTTAACATTGGAGGAGGTCTAAATGCCCTATAACATGAGGATTGTATTAGCTACTTTTTGAAAAAAAAACCTAACTAGTAAGCATTAGTCAAATCTAGAATTAAGGAGGAGCTATCTAGATTTAAGAAAGATAATTAATACGTTACTCAATCAACAACATACTAAAACTGATTGTGCATCATTTAACTGAGAAAAAGTATCTAGACCACATATTGACAATCAAAGTCTAGAATTCAATGATCAGACAAAGCCTTTATGTAAGATGATTATGATTAAGCAAGATCAAATATAAGATCATGATTAAGAATGATCAAAGGAAGATCTAAGATTAATAGATCAAATCTTGAAAAAATAAAATGGATTATAGATCAAACTGAGATCAATGAAAACTAAAAATTCAAAAGTCTAAATAATCAATTTTGATCAACAACCATAAAGTGAAGGTGTATCAAAAAGATCAGAAATCTATAAAGATCAAGATCATCATCTTTAAATATGATCAAAGACCAAATAAGTTGTATATGAAGAATTAGGATTAGAAAATAGTTCAAAAACCTAAATCTAACTTATCATAAGTCAATCCAACACTCAGATTTATAGATCAACTATTATAATATAAGAAAAACTATATGTAAGAGATAGATTAGTCAAGATTAAGGAATATGAAGAAATCTAGACCATTAAATGTTAATTAGTGTTCAGAATGAAATGATCAAACAAATCTTGAAAGGGGACAGATATGATCAAGAAATACAAATGTAAGATAATCTAAAATTAGGATGATTAAGAGATAGAATATGACATTATGTGTACATATGAATTGATAGATACACAAATTGATATGCTAATCGAGATCATTGATTATTCTATATATTGGGGATTATCGCGTTCAAGGTAGGTGAAACCTTAAGAATGCATTTTCTTAAATTGCAAGATCTATATTTTAAACATGATATTAATTAATGATATGAAATTATAGAATTGAAATTATTCATCAAGTAGAATAATCATAAATTGGTAGGACTTAATTACTTAAAATGTCTAGTGATTTATTTAGAATGATATGATGATCTTATGCTTAGAATTAAATGATAATTATTTGAAAAGCATGTTATAGAATTACATTATCTACTTAAATTGAGAAATTGCATACTTGGTACATGGGTACCATTTTATTACATGTTTATAAATGAATTTAGATGGTGAAATTATATCCTCAATATATGAATACCAAATTAATGAGAATGATTATGTTATTATAGATTTTTTTTTTTTTATGGACAAGCAAATAGCCTGCTAGTTTTATCATTATTTTCTATATGGGCATGGAGGCCTGTGGATTTTGTTTTCAACAAGCATAGGCCTGAGGATACTATGTTAGGAGAGCTGTAGGGTTTGACTACTAGCTCTTCTAAATTGATGATAATATGGATACCATGCCTAAAGAGAGACTAAAAGTTGGGTGGAACAATTACGGGAAGGCTGTGACTGTGACAACCATGTTCCCCCCATGCAAATATGGATATTGTATTTTTCACCTTCGTATCAGTAGATTATCTTAGCAATCATCCAGGAACACTGGTATGGAGTGAGATTGCAACATGAGTCTTCTATGTATTTTTGCACTATGATGCATGGCATGATGAGATGTCTTATGTTATTGCATGATAAGATGCCCGGTATGAGCTTATTACCTAGAATTCCCATGAAGGGATATTTCCTAACAAAGGCTAGATGATTATGGACACTGTACGTGAGGGGTATGGATATTAAACATGGTTATGGACCACGTATATGTGGGGTATGGTTATCAAACATAATTATGGACCCCGTATGTGAGGGGTGTCGATATTGTGATATTATTATTGAAGATATTATCTATTTTCATGGTTTTAATAGTTTACATATATATGATATGATTATGAATTATTGGAGAATATATTCATAGAAGATTTTATATGAGAAATTACATGATAGAGTTGTTATATAGAGTATGGTTCAAGAAAATTGAATTACTTGATTCATATGGAATATAATAGATTTGAATATTAGAGTTATGAAAGAATTATTAGATTATAAATTATGTTTTAAATTTCATATGCTTCTTAAATTCCCTACCAAATATAGCTTACTAAGATATTGTAAATTTTAAATATTTTCAATATCTCATATATAGATAGACAGGAAGGGATGACACAACAGGGAAATACCGCAATCATACTACTAATCAAGGGTACGTACTCTAATTGAAACTATTATATTGTGTAGTTAGTTATTTGGTTTTGTGAACTTTGGACATTGCTTGAAATAAATATGAGGCGTGTATGTGAACCACTAGATGGGTCCTATTTTCAAGAAATGAATTTCTATTGATTAATTCAATAGAAGTATATGTTATAAACAAAATATGTATAAATAGTAAGAGAGTGAAATTGGGCATTCAGGATTTTAGAAATGAATTTCAAAGAAAACATTTTTTGTTGTTTGAATTTTAAAAAAATTTCCAAATTAAGCATGCCATCTTTTGAAAATAAACATGAAAAAGTGTTTCAAAAACCTAGGTCATCACAAGTATCCTACTCAGCCATTGTATATATAGGTCCAAAGAAAGGCAAGAACTTTTTCCCTCTTAAGAGAGCTAGTGTAGGAAGCTACATCTATAGACGATTCAACTAGTCTTGAGGATAAGTCCTCAGTTGGGGATTCTACAATTGCTTTCTTTTATGAGTCAATGGACAAATGGGAGGGTGGTGGAGACTTTTTAGTTTGACAATCTTTTAATTTCCTTATAGCATTGAGTTACATTTCTATGGCTCATTGCTCGGCCTTATTGACAGTCACTAAAGCATTGTTCAATTGCCTTTTCAAAGTCTTTAAACCTAGCTTATATAATATGTTCGTGACAAAATTTCTTAATCCATCTCGAAGCTTGGAAAAGCATTTCTGACTTATTTACAAAGGTTTGTTTTATAATTTTAGGTTCTAAATACCTTAGGCAGAGAATTCGATGAATTCCCTTTATCATATACAAAGGGTTTATTGGAGAAGCAAACCATAGATTTATTCATATAGGGGCTAGGAGAGATCTTAGTGTCCTTTTTAGGAGAGGCTAATTTAGTAGAAATTATTATGGGCTTAGATACTCCAAGTGTGAATAGAGGTGCCCTAGTACCAATGTCGACCCTCAACCCTTTAGAGGGAGATTAACAGCGATTGGTGCCTCTAAAAATGCACCTTTGTTGGTTCTTTCACCTTAAGATGATGCAACCTTAGTTGAGGATCTTAGGCTACTATCTTATCAAGGGGGTCCTATGCTATTGCTAGCACATTTTAGAACACCATTGAATAGTGCACCCCTAACAAGAAAAGGAGAGGAACTAGTGCCATTGCTAGCACCTTTGGTAGCACCTTTAGATGGGGCACCCTTAATGAGGAAGGTGGGGGTGCTACCCTAAAGAGGGAAGCTTAGAGACTTAGCATTCGCATTAACTTGAGTAGTACATATGCCAATCACACGAGTAGAGATGTTTGCAAAGATGTTTTCGATGAGGAACTAGTAATGTTTTAGTTCTAGGCTTGGATGACATTGAGTAAAGTCACAAGGCAAACAAGAGTGAATGTGATTTCAAGATGACAGGATAGGTAGGTCCCTCTAGACATGCCAAAAAAATGTGTGCGTGCTAAAGATGCTCATTCCATATATTTATAATAAGCAAAAGCATAAAGGAGAAAGTACTCTCTTTTTTCTTTTCTTTTTTTACTACTGGGTTCTTATCAATAAAATGAAAGTGAGTATTATATCCAACCCTTTGGATTGTTAATGAAAGAAAAAAATATGTGATTATCAATAAATTCTTTAATTTTATGTCATACGCGTAAGGCTAGAATGAGCCATTAATAGGTTTTACGGGCAGGAGTCATGAAGTAAAAAGGAACCATAGGCAAAGCACGGCTAACCATGGAGAGGTTCCAATGATAATATGTCATAAGATTCTCAAAATGGCAAGGCCATAAGTGTTCATGGTATTGAGTAGCACATAATTAAGCTAAGAAACTCAAGGACTATGGTTTATGCTGAAGCTAAGTCATGTAGACAAGATGTCGATATAAACTAAGGCTTAGTGTTTAGCTAATGGTTAACTTAAACTTAAATAGTCTAAGGCTCATAATGGTTAACCATATACAACACCATAAATGGACAAGACCTAAAAGGTCCAAGCTTGGGCCTTGGGAATATATCCCATTATGTGTAATAGCTAGACCCTTAAGGGACCGAAGCCACATAACAAATTTAGGCAGCATATACCAAATTGGGTAATAGTTGGAACCATAGTTGTATAGATTAACTGGACCACCTAGGCTCATGTTTCTCCTAAACACCTTAAATAGTAAGAAATCATAGTTTCTCATTATGTGAGTAAGGAGAGAAAGAGTAAGCGAGACTTCTTTAAGAGTTTATGTTGAATATAAGTCTAATTTTAGATGCAATTTTGAATGCTAAAATGAAAGGGGGAACCCATCATAGAATTGGACAAAAATGCCCTTATAACAGTCAAATGTCAATTAAAGGATGACTTGGCTTCGATCATGGATATTTTCATAATTGTATCAAATATTGTTACATAACCATCATTAGAGGAGACCCACTAAATGCTCTCTTATGCTGGATTGCATAGCATCCTAGCATTGGACACTATGCATAATAGCCTACACCCAAAAGGTCTGCATGGCTACCTAGCATTGGATGCTCTTGCTTGTGGAAATTTGGGATTGTCTAGCTCCATTGGTGCTAGACACGACTTCAAGGCTATCAAGGAGTGTCCAATGTCAATGGTGTTGAAACATCACCTCGAGAGAGTTTGAGATCTCCTAGTTCTAAAGGTGTCGAACTCTTGCTTGAGTCAACTTGTGTGTGTGTGTGTGTGTGTGTGTGTGTGTGTGTGTGTGTGTGTGTGTGTGTGTGTGTGTGTGTGTGTGTGTGACCAATACTAATGGTATCTGTCTCTGCTTTTACTTGAGAGGGACTGGCTAGTGTCATGTGAGATCTGTGGCAGCTGTAGCTGTAAACTGACAAAGTTAGTGTGCCTACAGTGCATGTACCTGTGAAATGTACTTATTTACATTATATCATTTAACTAAATAACTTTATTTCATTTAGTTATGATATTATAATGTAGATAAAAAAATCTCCATTTGAATTAAAAAAATACTCAAACAACTTATTGATCCAAATGTAAAATCAAAATTTTAGAGGCTAGGCAAATTTTCTTTAAATCTCAAATGATGGGGTATTTCTTCATTGTTAAAAGCTCAGAAATTCTAGAATATCATATTAATGCTAAAAGTAAAAAATCCAATAAGAAAACATCAATTTTTGGCTTTCTAAAAAATAGCTTTCTCAACTATTGTTATTCCAGTAATTCTTTAAAAGCCTTTGACTGTCTGATTAATATATCTTAAATTTTGTATTTTTTCCTAAAACTTTGTGAGCATCTTCACAAAGAAAATTGAGCATAATCTTGGGTGCTTCCTTGTGCAATTATGCACATCAACTTAGATTAGCTGATTCATAATAATGTGCACCTTCTCAAGATTTGATCTTCTATGTAGATTAGCCACAAAATGTCCTGAATGACAACACTAAATCTTTCTTATTTACAACATGTTGGCCTTTTAACAATCCAAGAACTGAGTATTAGGTACTTTTGGTTCATAAAAGTTTCTATTTTAGATGCAATTTGGAACCACTATTGGATCTTCATCTAGTAGTGCATCCAAAAAAAAAAGAAACCATAGAAATCCAAATAGTACTTATTTGCATTGATAATAACAAACAATATAAATGTAAACAAATGAGATTTAGAGATACATAAACTCATTCCCATCGTCCAACAAATTTTTGTCATAAAGATCTCTCTAAAAAAAAAAACCATCACTAGCTACAAGAGATTAAGCATAAAGAATATAATAACAATTACTGACTTACAAATTGGAGAAACCACAACTTTTAGCCCCTCCTAGTATCACCAACCTAGCTCTAATCACATGGATTAACCAAGCAAAAAAGCACCCAAAAAAATAAGTTCAAACTATAGCATATTTTTTTTCTACTTTTGTGAATATGAGAGTTAGAGTGAGAAAGAGCAACGTGAAAAATTGTAAATCCCTTATGTCTCTCTTTTATCTCCTAACTTTTATATTAAAGCACTAATAGAGGACTTAATCCCATCCATTCATTGAGCTAACATGATCCTATGGCTTAGCTTTTAAGTCGAGCACTAGTTACCAGCAATACTAGGTAATCTAAGTAACCCAAGGCTCACTCATGAACACCATGCTAGTTCTAAATATGTAGCCACTAGATGCAGTAATCTCAACAATTCAAATCTACTAATTAGTTGATCAAGCTAATGAGACGACTAGACTAACCATAATGGTTTAATTACATGAACCAAAATCATATATCCTATGGTTTGGTTGACCACTAGGACTTACAAGATGTATGTATATATGTATGTAGAGCAAGGTTTTTCTTTTTCTTTTTTCTTTTATGAAAGGCCTTCCAGAACAAGCTTCTCTAGGTGCATGCTTAGATCATTAAAAGAATGCTTACTTTTTGCCCACTCATGATAATATGCAAATCCAACATTTAAGAACTCCAAAAGATGGCAAATGATTTTAAGTAAAACTGCCATGTTCCTTTCAAAGCTTTCTTGTACCTCCCTTTGTGTGTGTGTTTCTCTAGTCCTCCATCCCTTTATTTCTAAGCATGGAAGGGTGTTGAAAGAATGTTGTCCCCTCCTAGAAAAGTCATAATACAACTTAGTTGGGACACAAAAGTTCTGTCCCATCCTATCCCAAACAAGGTCCTTGTCCCATCTCGTCCCTAAACTAAGGTTTGAAACAATTAAAGTCCCAAATAGTTTGTTGTTTACTTTAAAAAATAAAATTCTACTACTAACAACATTCAATAATCTAACCATTCAAAAAACTATATATATATATATATATATATATATAGTTTAAGCTATAGCTATACAATAGTTTCAAGTTTCAACAATAATATTTAATTTTCTTTCTCACTTTGTGTAGCTATTCGTGCATTCTAGAAAAACCAAAATTTACATCTTCTCAAAGTAAAGCACACTATTATAATGAAGATATAAATGGATTTTTAAAGAAATAAAAAGCCTCTCTCTCTCTCTCTCTCTCTCTCTCTCTCTCTCTCTCTCTCTCTCTCTCTCTCTCTCTCTCTCTCTCTCACACACACACACACACACACACACACACACACACACACAAAGATTAAAGAAAAGAAGAAGAAGAAACTATATATATAAAGCCTCCCAAATTGTTTGTTGTTTACTTTAAAAAATAAAATTCTGCTACTAACAGCATTCAATAATTTAACCATTCAAAAAACTATATATATATATATATATATATATATATATATATACATATATATATAGTTTAAGCTATAGCTATACAATAGTTTCAAGTTTCAACAATAATATTTAATTTTCTTTCTCACTTTGTGGTAGCTATTCGTGCATTCTAGAAAAACCAAAATTTACATCTTCTCTCTCTCAAAGTAAAGCACTCTATTATAATGAAGATATGAATGGATTTTTAAAGAAATAAAAAGCCTCTCTCTCTCTCTCTCTCTCTCTCTCTCTCTCTCTCTCTCTCTCTCAAAGATTAAAGAAAAGAAGAAGAAGAAGAAAAGACGAAACATAAATAAGGAAGGAATTTTGGTAAGATATAGTGTGTGCGTGTGTGTAAACACATAATTATATTTTAAAAATAGATACCCAAATTTTCAGTGAGTCTCTATCATGTCCCCTCCTGTACTTGTGGCACAGGACTGCTTTGTCCCATTTTCATCCGGGGTTTTATTTGAAACTGACTTCCCATCCCAAAATCTCGAGTTTAGGATAAAAAATCGAGTTTTCTCGAAGTAGCAGGTTATTTACTCAATCCTACTAATTGCACTATAACCTGCTGTGTCCTAAAAAAGGTATATAGAATGGTATATACTCATCGATTTTATGTATAAAAATGAATGGCAAAATGCAGCAATCATCAACTACACTAGTATCCGAAAAACTCTGACGTTGATCATCAAGCACGGATGGTCTAAAACTTTGGATTCAGCCACCAAAAATGGCTCTCAGATGCTGAAATCGTTCAATCATAATGATTTCCCAGGCCACTACATATCTAAGTAGGAGAAATCAGATGAACAGATCAGATACAACCTAAAAGAAAGGTGCGTCAACCTAACTTACGTGACCTAGTGTCCTACCGGAGCATCCTCTTCGAGAATACACCTGCTACATGTGGTTTGCATTATAAAAAATGTCTAGACATATATTTACTTCAAAAATACTTAATGGTCCCTGGCGAGATAATTCTAATCAACCTTTCGAAGCTTCAACGCACCTTCCTTCCGTGCATATTTCTGTGGTCTTCCATCCCTAGATTTGCACCACAACGTGCACGACTCGTGCCCCCAGAGAGCTGCATCGGTCGTAACCAAGCAGATCCACTGGAATTACAGCAAAACTTGTGGATTTCCCTGTTGATCAGAGACGTGGTCCTGCCTTATCTTTATTCAAAACTACTAGCTGAGGTAGGCGTGGGGGATGGAATCTGTCATGTCCCATACCTTTTACTGAGCAAATGGTTAGCTGACCATAACAATTCTAGTTGGGCGGCTAGAAGAACTAATGGCGCATGAGCCTTTGCTCAAAATGTTTTATGTCGTTTATTTTATCAAAACTTTAGGTTAGTTAACCTCACAACTAAATAAGCATCATCTATTAAAAAAAAAAGGATACTTAAGATTGTCTATGTGGGCAAAGATAAAAGGCAGCTTGAAGCTCCTGCATATGTAGAATAGAGTCCGGGAAAAAATAGACTACAAAGATATAAAATTAAAAGGGCCGGTGCATTTCTACGTAGGTAAGGATATAGTTTTAAAAAGCACCGCATAAGAAAGCGTTCGAGTCAAAGCAGTTCAGATTGGTCTTCGTTTTGCACGCATGACTCAGGCACATGGTTTAGGGTGTTGTAGACATATGATTTATACACTTGTTGTCGAGTGTTAGATTTTCTCATTATCTGGTTAAATTAAATAAATAAAGACCTAGCCGCATTAAATTGAATTTTTGCCTACCTTGAAGAGAGAGAGAGAGAGAGAGAGAGAGAGAGAGAGAGAGAGAGAGAGAGAGAGAGTTCTCTGACGACCGCTGGCATGTTAGGTGGAAAGAAAAGTGATGCACACGCTCACCTTTTTGTTCTTTTCTAAAGATTTACACCATTCACTTGAGTGGCTTAAACTGTATGGCCTATCTACCAAAATCGCATTTAGACCATGCTTTCTAGGCCTTCTTTCTTGAGCCACTGTGGCTTAAAATGGACAGTGTTTTAAGAAGAAAAACAAAGCTTTAGAGGTATTGATTAGATGTAAACTTGTTAATTTTACCTCATTAATTACTGGACCTATTTAACCTCATCACAGGTTATTGATTCACAACTCGTTAAAATTTGACCTGCACCCAAACTGGTTGACCCGTTTTCTTAAGGAAGAGAGTTTGCAAGAGTTTAGCACCTTTCAAGAAAGAGATTCACTGCTTTTATGTTATTTTCTTTTAAATTTAAAACATCATCTTATTTAAGCCATTGTATTTAGCCTTACTATGAATAGTCATGCCAATTCAAAGATCTAGCTACTGAATTTTTCACTTTTCTCTCTCAATATCATAAATTAAATCACAACTAAAATAGAGCTAGGAGCATCCCATAGGATTAATTTTTGGTACATATATAATGTAAGATATTCTAAATAAAATGAATAGATAAGTCTTCAGAAAGCTATGCATGAAGTGATGGGATGGCAGTGTTTGTAAATATGGAAATACCATGACTCTTGATAGAGAATGCTTAAATCACAGCATGAAATATTTTTACTCCTCATCTACTTGCTAGAGTTAGTTATTACGCTTTCTTTAGTGCTACATCTACTACACAAAAAAAAGCTCATCAAAAGTACTTGAATCCTAGTAAGCAACATTCAAGAGAAGAGGAGGTATACACACGTATTTTTACATGTTAGTTAAAACCTTTACAAAAGATCTAAGCTATTCATAATACCAAGAACATCATAGATAATCTAAAACTCAACTTTCATGCTAATTGAATGATTGTAGCTTACGATTTTTATAAAATTTGCAACCATTCATTTTTGCTAAAAATATTTAAAAACCCAAACAAGGATCACCCAAATGTATTGATTTCACATACCTATTTTTGACATTTTGAGTATGATGAACGGCATAGATCCACCAAACACAATGTGTTTGATGACTGTTGATAATTGTTGGCCAAAATTATCTATTTTGTCTATGAAGCTGCCATCGTTAATGGCTGGGTTGCTAGTAGCCATTTTATGACCCACAAGTTAGGATCCTTGAAAAAGTACAAAAAAGTAGGCCTCTACCTCACTCTTCTTTTTGCCTGACATTTACTCCAATGGTACATGGTATGGAGACTATTCATGTGGAGAGAGGGAGCAAAATTATACGATGCAACCAATTTCATCACCGTTGCATCATAGGCATCCATAAAAGTGGGTAGCAGGCCCAGGTTTTTATTTTTTTTTCGTGATCCAAGCCATTCATCTAATTCTCCTCATCTTAGATGGCCTAGATATTAAAAAGTTCTACCTACAATCTCTAAATTCTTCATTTTGGATGTTTAAAGCTAAAAAATATGCAGTATACTTCTTTTGAGGCCTTTTTGTATTTCACCATCCTTTTTTTTTAAAAAAAAAAATCCAAAGCACAAAGAATTTAGAGATATACAACAAATAAATATTTTTATACCTAAACTACGTAGCATAAGAAAAATTAGACGAACAATTCAAATCATAGAAAAGTTAGAAAAAGTAGGCCTGGCATCCACCTTAAGATGCTACTGGTCGCACATATAATTCCCCCAAAGAGAGAGAATTTCTTTTTCATTTTCCTCTAAGAATCTTGGTTATTGTATGGGCATTGTCCTAGGATCATTGAGAGAGAGAGAAAAATGAAAGATGAGAAATGAGAAATGAGAGGAGCGGAAGGTTAAATAAAGACAAAAATACATCTAAAAAATACATATAAAATATAGTGTGGAAGTGAGCAACATGTCCCCCGCATTTGAGTGATGGCCACCACCCCCACAACAAGACAAATGAGAAGGGACGGCTTCTATATGGCCGACAACCATCAAAATGAGGACAAAAGGCCAATTCTTTTTCTGTTACGAAGATACCCACATTCCCATGTCTTGATAAAAGCACCTCCCTGTTTTTATTTTGATAATGCCAGCCTCCTTTCCTGTAATTAGCTGTTGTAAGCTGTAACAATTAGTTTGAGGAAAATAAGAGAAATGCTTAATAGATTGAGTAATACCAGCGTCAAGCTTATCATAAACTTGGTAAAGCTGTGCAGTGCTTGACTGCAACCGTCGATACTTGACAATGTGTTAGCATAACATAGCTGACTAGAAGAAGGAAAAAAACATAGCTTTAAATCTAGACTCAAATCCAGCTTAATCTGAACACTTGCCCCATGAGAAGTCATCTCCAAACAACTACATTTGCTAATGATACTCCTCCCTTGGTCAAAAGTTAGGGTTAAAAGTTTCTAATTATTTTTAAGGGATTCTTAGTAAATTTCCCTTCTCTTAAAGCTGTTATCATCGAAGTAGAAATTTTTTTTAGCTGAACGTAGATTACCAAAATGTGGAATTACAGATTTCCCAAGTCTCTAGAAGAAAGATATTCCTGTGGTTCTTCAGGCACCCAATTACGGTGAGTTTGGTTATGTAGGTAGGTCTAATGGAGTCCAAACTGTTAGAATAAAGGATCAAAAGAAAAATATTCACACTGAGAGAGAGGCTAGATTTACTTGGTTGGTCAGTTTTGCCTACAGGAAGGGGAAGAGAGAATAACTTTATTATGAGAGGAGAAAAATTGAATGCATAGAACACCGTCTCTGGCTTTAATTTATAGGAGTCAGAAATCCTTATTTTCCTTCAATCTGCCCTTCATTACAGATCCTGATTTTTCCAGAGTTTTCAAATCAGTTTTTGGTTAATCCTGGTTGATTCTGACTACTTTTTGTGATAGGTCTGATCCAATCCGTCTTTCATTATGGAATGGATCTTATCACAAACACCTTGAATGGGCTAACTCTTCTTGTCTGATATCACACACTAGATTAAGAGTCTGAAAATATCACTACTTAAAATGGATATACAAGGAACTCGTGAATTTGACGTCGAAAGGTCATCTACTGAACCTCTTATACAGTAGAAGTGTATAGTCCAGATATAGCATTGACAAGATGAGCTTAGTCTTTTCATTTGTGCATGGACTTTGACTAGTGGAAAGGAGAAGAAATAACTCAACACATATGACCAATTTCCGTGCACAGAATGAATGAATCAACGTCTGTCATTTGTTGTGCCCCTTCCCCAACCCCGCACAGGCGGGAACTTCATGCACCGGGGCTATCCTCATATATATACATGTCTTCCACATTTAGCAAACTATAAAAAATGTTCAATACTACAAAGGAGAAAGAAATATCAAGCACTTAATGTTCACCTGCACTTTTCATTTTCCTTGTGCCGAACATATAATGAAATGAAACGATCGTTCAGTTGGTTACATAATACTCATCATAGAAACTAACATTAATCAAACAATATCCTAACCATCCGATTTGAACACTAATAATATATTGAAATAATAAGCAGCCATGCTTTACCAAAGCGGGGGTTTGTTAAACCAAGGACCCTTCGCAGCCTAAGAGTAATGACTTTTGACCAGCAGCCCTCCGTAAATGGGTGCAATTGAAAAGTTCTATTGCATGGATGATTTGAAAAGTACTCGAACAAAGACTTGACAAAGCAAATTGATCAACGCGTCGCATTCAATTGGCAAAAGTGCACAGTCTAGATGGTTAGGATTGTCGGATGGGTCCAATCTATGGTAGTCCAAATGGGTCCCACCTGATGACTAATTTCCATCGTAATGCATGCACCAACGCAGTGAAGGAGAAAGATCTCAGAGGGGTATAAAGTATGCATCGTGGTCTAAGGAATGTAACCTTTACAACTTTTGAGCTTATTTTATCATACGGTGTACTTAATGAATCATGCCTAAAGTGCTTGCAGTTACTTTCCTAGGAATACAAGGAAAAGTGACATGAGGAGCCACCTTTGCAATGACACAAAATTTTCAGGTCCCCCATTGGAGACGGCTCGTTGGTCAAAGGCCAACTTTCTGGTGAGCTTAACTTATAATTGGAGTAGATACGATGGGCACTTGTCCTAGACTAGGCTAACCTATAATATATATTTTTTCCATAAATTGGGAGAATTTTGGGTTATGCCAACCTGTAAGTAGATATGATGGGCTCTTTTCTAAGAATTGCCTATAATTTTTGGAACATTGTTGAAACAGCCATCCCAAATATACTTTGTTACCAGATATAATGTTATAACTTATTTTTACAGAGACTACTCCAGGATAAGCCTTACCCCAAAATAACACTTTATTGTGAGCATATATAGCTCTAAAACTCACAAGTCGATCAGAAAATACATCCAAGTTACTTGACTAGTCACCTCCCAACACGACCAACACGAATCCTAACGACCTCACTTAGTTTTTCTTTGTGCACTTAAAATGAAAATTTACATATAACTCGATATCAATAAAATATTATTAAAAATCTTACCTAAAGTATTTTAGAAAAACTCATGAGGATTCGAGTTTACTCAACTCACCTCACTTGCGAGTTGAGTTGAGTTTTTAAACTATGATTGTAAAAGACAAGGGCAAGTATAATTTAATATATATATATAGCATAAATGAAGAAAAATAAATAACTGATGCACTTTTAAATCTAACCCCTGGCAAAAGGCAAAAGAAGCAACTCGAACCTACAACTCAGCGATACAAAAATGATATATCCTTTTATTAATTCTAAGACAACCTACTGCTGAATATAATAAATCCAGAATAAACCCTTATTTGGAACCGCGTCTACTGCAATCAAACAATTCCAACACTCTTTTCGGTACCTTACTGCCTCTCTAATTTGTTTGAATAAATTGTTATACGTATCATGTCTTCTACACTACTAGTACTTGAACCCCACTTCCACCCTTCCCACTCCCTCACCCTACAAACCGCCAAAAAAAAAAAAAAAGCGGGGGAGAAGAAAAAGGAAAAAAACTAAGTATTGCATGAAAAATAATTTAAAACTGATATCATATGAATGAATCATAAACATAAATTTTAGATTTAATTACTAAACCTGTATTAACTTATCCTATCTTATCTTAGCTAACAAAGTCTAGAGCAGTTGGCTGCTGATAACTTGGTATCTCTTTTAGAATAAGCTTAGTTGAAGGTTTGAGTCGGCACTTTTACCCTTTGCCAAGGGTTTAAATTTAAGATGAGGTTAAGGAGAGTGAGTCATTTACTGTGTAAATTTTCACTTATATTTATTATTATTAGTATCATCGTAATCATCGTCTTATTCTACATCTTCTTGTCCCCACACTACTGCTCTCATGCTCATAGCTTTTGGCCTCTCAACTCCTTTAATTTGTTCTCTCTCTTTACTGCCTTTCCTCTGAGTCCGACACCAGAGAAAAGAACTTGGGCTAGTCGGCAAGAACACAAGGGCAAAATAAGAACTTTATTTCTCCAGACAACTTATCACCTCCACCCTTTGTTCACTTCAATCAAAATTTGTCGCGTATAAGACATGGGCTTACACCATTATTATACGCATGTACTTGTTATTTTACAGATACCGTTAAGTACATTAAATTTCTTACTTATGCAAGACTTCCTTGCTCGCTTTAAATCCGAAACCGAGTAAATGAGTACAAGGCTTTAGAGAAGAAAAAGAGCTGTAGAAAAAGTAAAGGCGGAGAAAAAAGTGTGGCCCAAGTTACACAACTGGCAAGGGCCACAACTCTAGGGGGCGGCTGATGGAAGCGTGGGAAGGAGAAGTTGGCCTTTTGGCGAAGTCTGGAGTCACCTAGGCTGTTGGGGTTAAGACCACCGTTTGCCCAACCCAAAAAGTATTATTTGGCTGTTGGACTCCCCATCCGCCACTTCCCACTGCTCGCCCCTTTCATTTTCAGCTCCAACCCCAAGTCCATTTTATTCTCTTTCTTTCTCCTCTCTCCTTCAAATTTACCGATTAATTAGCCTTCTTAACGCTCTCATGATCATCTTTTTCCTTCATTTTTTTTATGTGTAAACCATATATTAATGCAACAACATCTCGAATTATTAATGGATTAAAGATGCCTTTTCATTCACCAGTTACTATATAATTATTTTTGGGGCACGGATCCAAATCATTTACAGGAAGGTAGGATATTTTACCAGCTAAATTGGTTACTTTTGCTTGGTTGTTTGAGGGGCGTGGTTTGAACATAAGTTATTCAGGGCTAGTGGAAAATAAAATTTGAAAGTAAATGTGGGAGGATCAGTGGCAGATGTTACGAGAATACTAAGTTTTGCATATAATATTTTCCGTGAAAAAGATACGACATGAACTAATTATTTATTATGTATATTTCTTAAAAAGAAAAACATCTTAGGAAGAGAAATATATTGTAATTTGAATGCTGAATTAATAAATATCCTAGAAAAGAGGAATTTATTTTGTCATTGTCCAGTTGGAGTCTTCCTTTTGACCCCATCCTATTGGCACAACCAATGCACCAATCTCAGTTGTCCTGGGAAACCAAACACCATCAAAGATCTAGATTCAAGACTCTGTGCGAAGGGATTCATCGGCTTGAGGATCCATTCTAAAGTATAGCTCAAAATACATGCACTCAGTGAAGAACTCCATGTGCAGGCCTACATAGTACACGATTTTTCATGAGATTGACTATCATGAGGGAATGTTGTTGTTGGTATCTAGCCTGATGGTCAACGTCTTCACTCGTGGGAGAATATGCGTGATCGAACAAAAATGAGATCCCTTCGCACAGAGTGAAGAACAGATCCAATCCAACAAAAAAGAGAGGAGAATTGAACTGTACATAAGGTTTCATGGATTAAGGATCTAAGATCAACGGATCAAGGTAAAATCAAGGGCGATTTAGAGGATTATACTGTTTCAACGTGGTGCATGTGGGCTCCAAAATGTGTGTTTTGTTGGGAATGAATGTGCCAGCCAATGTGTTTTATAGCCTCTCTTCTTTATTTTTTTCTTTCCACAAAATTTCCCTTCATTGTAAAATTTTTTTAGTAACATAATAACGGTTGTTAGAGTTGAACTGAAACTTATCCTCATATGATCCTAAGAAGAGAAATTGATTCCTGACACCACTTTCTAATAGAAAATAGAAAGGGCATGATATTTTGTTTTCTTGGTTGGCCTTGCTTGGCTCAACAAAACCACAGGCCGCTATTTAAAGAAAGCAAGGCGGCTATCACCTCCACCTCTTCTTCCTTCCCCTCTCAACCCTTCCACTCCGGCCCCTCTCTAGTTTACATCATCAAGCTAGCTTTGGACCCCATCGACCCGTAAACCCCTATATAAGAGCAAAAGCCTACTCCTCATTTTTTCGCAGAACAAAAAGTGCAGACTCCACAAAACCAAAAAACAAGAAGAAGAAAGAGCGGCAATTATCATTTCTCTCTTTCTACGGTTTCTGTCATGGCCGCTTCTGTAGATAACAGGCAATTCAGTCACCTTGAACCTGGGCTAGCCACCATGGTCCGCGGCCTAAAAACAGGCCAAAACCGCCGGCCCGACTCTCCTCTTCGTGTTTATACCTTCCCAGTACCCGTTTCCGAAATCAAACCCCAGATCAATGATGATTCAAGTGATGATGACGAGCAAACCGACTGGACCCTGTTATTCAACAAGGAAACGGAGCCTCTAATCTTCGACCCACGCGACGAAAGCACAGCGGACAGTTGGATTAAGCGCCACCCGTCACTCATTCGTCTCACCGGAAAACATCCCTTCAACTGCGAGCCACCGCTTTCGAAGCTCATGCACCACGGCTTCATTACTCCTGCATCCCTGCACTACGTCCGCAACCATGGCCCTGCTCCAAATCTCAAGTGGGAAGAATGGTCGGTCGAGATCTGTGGGCTAGTGAAACGTCCCATGCGTCTTACCATGGCACAGATTGTTAATGAGTTCCCGGCCCGCGAGTTACCCGTAACACTGGTTTGCGCTGGGAACCGTAGGAAAGAGCAGAACATGGTGAAACAGACGATCGGATTCAACTGGGGCCCAGGTGGGATTTCCACATCTGTATGGCGTGGGGCCAGACTTTGTGACGTGCTGAAGCGTTGTGGCATCATGACCGGCAAAAGGGGCGCACTCAATGTATGCTTTGAAGGTGCTGAGGATCTTCCCGGCGGTGGTGGATCAAAGTATGGTACTAGTATTCGTAAGGAAGTAGCAATGGATCCATCAAGAGATATTGTCATTGCATATATGCAAAATGGAGAACTTTTGACGCCGGATCATGGTTTTCCGGTGAGGATGATAATTCCGGGATTTATCGGGGGTCGAATGGTGAAGTGGCTCAAGAGAATTGTTGTAACAACAGAAGAGTCTTCAAGCTTCTACCATTACCAAGACAACCGAGTCTTGCCGCCTCATGTTGATGCCGAACTCGCAAACGCTGAAGGTATTGTAACACCTTTACGGTTAAGTTTTCGCTTTAACTAAAAAGCGCCCATTATCACAGTGAGTTAATTCAGCCAAGCATTGATGTGACTCAGTTGATCTACATGGGTCATAAAAAATGCTAGTAAATTTTTAGAAAAGAATCTAATACAGATTATAGACTAAGAAATAGTTAGGAGAAAATAGAGGAGTCTGAGTACTAAACCATTTTTTTCCTCAAATAGAAGCAAAATTTAGATGTTAAATTTTAATTATATTACTAACTAAAAGTTATGAAACTTCCAATTAACTTCTTTTTCTTCCTATATTTTTACAGCATGGTGGTACAAGCCAGAGTACATAATCTACGAATTGAACATCAATTCAGTCATCACCACTCCATGCCATGAGGAGATTCTTCCAATCAATTCAGCTACAACCCAGGAGTCATACACGTTGAGAGGATACGCATATTCAGGTATTACACTTCTCTTTTCATTGGATCTTACACCTGTCGAATCTATGCTGTTGATGGATCTCTTTTATTTTCATTTGATTCTAACGGGTCTCCCTTTTTTCCCTTTTTAAAATGATTTTCCATACCTTTCCAATGGTCTCATTAGTATCTTTCACCAAAAGTGACAGACAGCTGTGTCTCTACAGTGACGTAGAATTTGCCGGAACCCTTCCCTTTTATGTTCTTTTTAATCTTCTTGCCGTGTGAAAAAGGAATCAAGTCGATGGCAAAGGTTCTTCTGGTTTTCTCCTTGCTGTAATTGTAGATTAAATACATGGGAATTTTGTTTTTTTTCCTGTGCTGATGTTGAGGGCGACTTGCTGGTTTTTGTTTTGTGGGAACAGGAGGTGGGAAGAAGGTGACGAGAGTGGAGGTAACGATGGACGGTGGAGATACGTGGTTGGTGTGCAAGATTGATAGGCCGGAGAAGCCGAACAAGTATGGGAGATACTGGTGCTGGTGTTTCTGGAGTTTGGAGGCTGAAGTATTGGATCTTCTTGGGGCTAAGGAAATTGCAGTTCGAGCTTGGGATGAGACTCTCAATACGCAGCCTGAGAAGCTCATTTGGAATGTCATGGTTAGTATTTGATTTTTCCATCCAAATAATGTCAAATTTAATTATAATTAGCAAATCAATAACAAATAAATAATAATTTCCGATGTCGTTATTATTTTACGGGTGCTTGGTTTTGAGTGGCGGTGTATGAGTACGAGGTCAGGGTCAGTGTAGGGACATTATTGGGGAGAGAGCTAACATGCGCACTGCACGCAGGGTACAGTTTTTCATGACAAGTAGTACAGTATCACAGGGCGGCCCAGCGACTGGGACAAGTCGTCTGGCGAGTTTTTTGGGTTGTTCTCTAATGTAGGCCTCCCAAGTAGGATATGGTTATCTAGAAGGAAGAGAAATCTTTGCTTGTTCTCCCTATGCATAGTTTTCAACTAAGAGAAATCTTTGCTTGTTTTCAACTGGGGCAGGTCGTTTTAGCCCACCTTTATGAGCCATCTATGTAGGGTCCGATGTAATAACTCGGTGGAATACCGCTCTGTACGTCCATGGCGCACTCTAGGAGAGTTTGGGTTAATATGCACCCTTTGCGTACTTTGTACGCGATGAATAACAGAACCTTTACGTGCGTTCATTGTACTGTATGAGCCATGCTAAGATGCGCTATGTGCATGTGTGGTTGTCTCCATGGAGTGGATCTAAGATGTAGCTCGATAAAATAAACGGTTCCTATAGCCAAATATATGGGACCCACGTCTAGATCGAGCTCGTTTGCTCTTGTGTAACAACATATAGTCCTTGACTTTTGAAATGACACACAAAACAATTGCTGGGAAACAGCAACCATAAAATGGATTAATTTTTCCTTTTTAGTTTGCTCAATCTTATTTTGCTTGGTTTCATCTTAAGCGGCTTATCTCTAACCTCCACGGGATGTTTGCAGGGCATGATGAACAACTGCTGGTTCCGGGTGAAAGCCAACGTTTGCAAGCCCCACAAGGGTGAGATCGGTCTAGTTTTCCAGCACCCCACCATGCCAGCGAACCAATCTGGCGGGTGGATGGCTCGCCAAAAGCACCTTGAGACATCAGAGGTCCAGACACTAAAGAAGAGTGTCTCTACCCCATTCATGAACACCTCCACCAAGCAATTCTCCATGTCTGAAGTTAAGAAGCACAATTCACCGGACTCGGCATGGATTGTTGTACATGGGCATGTCTACGATTGCACCAATTTTGTCAAGGACCATCCCGGTGGTGCTGACAGTATCCTCATCAATGCCGGAACCGATTGTACCGAAGAATTCGATGCCATCCACTCCGACAAGGCCAAGGCCATGATCGAAGACTTCCGAATTGGGGAGCTCATCACTACTGGCTATCCTTCGGACTCCTCCCCTAACAACTCAGTTCATGGAGCATCCAATCTATCTAGCCTTGCTACAATCACGGAATTACCTACACAAAGGCCTGCTGCTCTGATACCAGAAAAGAAGATACAGTGCAAGCTGATTGAGAAGATATCGATCTCCCATGATGTCCGGCTCTTTCGGTTTGGATTGCCCTCCAAGGACATGGTCCTTGGCTTGCCAGTTGGAAAGCACATCTTCCTCTGCGCTAACATTGACGACAAGCTTTGCATGAGGGCGTACACGCCTACAAGCTCAGTCGACGAGGTTGGACACCTCGACCTTGTAGTCAAAATTTACTACAAGGATGTAAATCCTAAATTCCCCAACGGTGGACTCATGTCACAATACCTCGAGTCGCTTCCAATCGGGTCCATGGTGGACGTCAAGGGCCCGTTGGGGCACATTGAGTACACTGGCCGTGGCAATTTTACTGTCCATGGTAAACCCAAGTTTGCCAGGAAACTTGCCATGCTAGCTGGTGGGACTGGGATTACCCCGATTTATCAGGTGATTAAGGCAATCTTGAAAGATCCGAGTGATGATACTGAAATGTATGTGGTGTATGCCAATCGGACGGAGGACGATATTCTACTGAAGGACGAGCTGGACGAGTGGGCTGAGAAGCACCCGAATTTGAGGGTCTGGTATGTGATTGGTGAGAGCATTAGGGAAGGATGGAAATACAGTCTTGGACACATTACGGAGAGCATACTCAGGGAACATATTCCAGAAGCATCGTGTGATACTCTGGCTCTAGCTTGTGGGCCACCACCTATGATTCAATTTGCAGTTCTGCCCAATTTGGAAAAGATGAATTACGACGTTAAGAACTCATTGTTGACGTTTTAAGGTAGCTGGGATTCTTTCTGCTCTGTATATAGTAGTACTGAAGATACGAAGTACTCTCTTTTTATTTTTGACGGTTGTATAAAGTCGATGGGATTAGAAGCAGCTTATCAAAGAGGGGCTCTTTTATGCTGGAATGACGCATTCTCATTGACTGAAACAAAAGTTTATAAATAAGATATTATGTTTTGTAAGAATCTCTCTCTCTCTCTCTCTTGGGTGCCTAAATTTTTCCTTGAAAAAATGTGAGTGGGTAAAAGTAGGGATTGTCTATACACCAAAATGCTCAATCCATACATATACAACAAGCAAAAGTGTAAATGAAAATAGTACAATTTTTCCCTTAAATGGGGTTTTATTAACCAAGTGAAAGTGAGTATGTATCTCAAACCCCTTGTTGTTTATTACATTTCAATAAAAGAAAACAAAACCTTTAATTTTCCATTACATTCCTTAATAGCAAGCCACAAGCCTTAAAATAGAGAGACCCATAAGTTAGATTATGTGAACCTTAAAGTAGAAGAGAAAACTAGATGCAAGGTTTGCCTAGCCATAGAGAGTTCCAACTGATTCTCGATCACATGGTTTCCAACAAGGCAAAACCATAAGCTTGCATGATGTGAGCTAACTTATGCTTGAGTGATGGGAGCCATGACTTATGCTTTTCTAGATAGAGTATTTGGTTAAGCATAATGGCTAAGTCCTATGTTTGCTTATGTGGATAGGAGGGCGACATGAACCATGGCTTAGTGTTAAGCCAATGGCTAGCTTAGAACTGAGTTGTCTAAGACTGTCAGTGGATCCTTAGTAAATAACATTGTGGTTAGGTCACAGATGTTCATAACACATGATGGTTATTCATAAGCACCATTACAATGGACAAAGGCTAATCAGTCCTAGACAAGACCTTAAGGAGCAATGCTACAAAATCGGCCAGTGTCAGACCCTAAGAAGTTGGACTAGACCAATGCTTAGGAACTAGAGGCAGGGACCCAAAATATGTTGGTGCTTAATCTTCTAGGAAACAAAGCCTAGTTCGAATCTAGGCTCATATATCTCTTTAGTACACTAAAGCCAGCAGCAAAAGAATGTTAGGGCTCCTCATCTTGATAGTAGTAGGGAAAGAGATGAAAATCTTCAAAGGGAGAGTTTTAGACTCTATAGACACGCACAGAGAGAGAGAGAGAGAGAGAGAGAGAGAGAGAGAGAGAGAGAGAGAGAGAGAGAGAGAGAGAGAGAGAGAGAGAGAGAGACTTAATTATTAGAGGAAGATTTGATATTCACATAAGGGGATAGAAACCATTTCTATAGTTTAGGGCACCTAAGTAGTTATTTTGGGTAATCAATAAGATTAACTCTTAAAGAGGAACCACCATAACAATTATAGTGGTTAGAAATGCCCTTGTAATCTACGAGGATTATATTAATGTAAATATCGAGGCCAAGTTTATGGAACTGGTGTAGCACTAATAAGGGACTTTATGTATTCGCCAATGTAGTTATGTAACTTTCTTTTTCTACTAGGTTTTGTTGAAGCTTATAGAAAGGAAGTGATGCAAGATATCTCATTTGTTCGAACCCTATTCATTACTCTAAGGGAACTAGCAAGTGCCACTTAAGAGAGAAGAAATCAACTGATGCCATACAGGTGTCAGAAAATTATCAGTGTCAGAGGAATGAGAGTGACCAGTCCCACTCTATGGCTAGAAACTAGGCTGACTTGTGCACCTTATGGAAAAGATTAGATCTACTAGTGCCACTTTGTGGTTCAAGGCCATACGACCAATGCCATCTTATGGCTTAGAGTGATTAGCCAATGCCAGTTGGCACCTTCTTAACCCTTGATCTTCTGAGATTACTTCTTTTCAAATAGATTGACACACACACACTGTGCAAGTGAAAATTGGATCTTTAGGCAATAGTGCCTATCCTCTCTTCAACCAATACATTAGGTTCCAAATTCATTGCTTCATGTTAAATTTCAATAGATGTAAGGCTTCCTACTATTTTACTCCCGTCTAGTAAAAAAGAGAGAGAAGTAATCTAGAGTACCAGGTGCCAAGTAATCTAGAGTACCCGATGCCAAGTTTTTCTTCTTACACCTGCTTGATTGAGGCTTTCATTGGTGCCAATAGCTACTACTTGCTTCAATTTTTAGTGGCAACGAGCCTGTTTAGTGGTAGATTGATGCATTTACAAGCCACTGCTAACACTTTTTAGGACCAACATCACCATCTCAAGGTAAGTTTAACACTGAAGTCAAACCTTCCAGAGCATCCCTTTCTAACTTGGTCAGAACCTTTGCATTGTACTTTTGAACTTCCTTTCCCTATGGATATAGCCTTGTTTATTGGGGAAGCTTTTTGATGGGCCAAATGACATGAGTCTTAATGAGCAGAATTCTTTATATGTTGAAAGAAGAATTGAAATAGCTATAATTAGTATAGGAGATTGGAGTGAGGCTCATCTAAGGGTCTTACATTAATAACTCCCTTTTTAGAAGACTAACCTAAGGCATGCTCTTATAAAACATCAGCCATATAATAGCAAAGGGTAAATATATTTAGGGCCCTCTTTCAAGATTAAGAGTAGCATGGTTGCCACTTTTGGCTGGTCAAAATGACCCTTAGTCATCATTTCCTACTTTGAAGTGGTGTAGACAATGTCCCACATATTCAAATCAATTGAGGCCACAAATCAAACTTATGTTAGATAATCTAAGTGCTTGAAGGTAGCTTTCAAATGTGGTGCCAGGAAACTAATAGCTTTTATTGAAGTATGGTGAATTTGGAATAACTATGTGGTGTGTGGCTACAAGTAGAGATGTACTTCTTCATGTATACACCACAATTCATACCACTTTAATAATTTTTGAGGGCCCACACTTTGTTTTTATAGTAAAAATAGATGTTGCTTAATTTTGCAAAACATATTTCAAAAGGGTTTTGAAATAGTTCAAAAATTCCCAAGGATTTCACTAAACTATCAAAAATCAAGTCTTCTAAAAAATATGCATGTGGACTTCACGATTGTAAGGTCACAAACCCTAAAACTTTACCATCATAAATTTGGCTTCTACTTTAAGTGTTACCCAAAAATGATCTCAACCCTTCATTCTTTCCCAAATCTAGAATGTCAATTGTTTTCTTTCGAATGTTTTTAGAATTGAGACACCTTCACTTCGTGATTGTAAACTCTAGATACTAAAAAATTTACAATTGTAAAGTGAAAAGCTTTTGCATATTAGTTATGCAAAAATCCATTATGTGATTGTTAGGGCCCTCCGAACTTTACAATTGTAAAGCATGTATGGCTAAAATCTAAATTTTATATTTTTTATATTGTCCTTGATTGTGCTTGGATTTATCACTTATACTCTCCTTGATTTTTATAGATAGGGGCTCTCTTACTTCATTTAGAGCATAGAAAAATAAAAAAATATCTCATCTTAGGTATCCTTCTTATATTTTTATTTTTCTTACACCATCTCTCTCTCTCTCTCTCTCTCTCTCTCTCTCTCTCTCTCTCTCTCTCTCTCTCTCTCTCTCTCACACACACACACACACACACACACATTTTAGGTTCTGTACTGCATATAGTGGGGAGAATGGAGTTTTCTTCTAAAGGAAATCTATAATAAAATTTTTAGAGGTTGCCTTAAGGAAAGATCCTTAATTCTTGCAGTACATTGGGCAAAAGAATTGAATTTGTAAGAAACTCTGCTCTAGAAATTTAGCGCGTAATATTAGAAGGAGAAACCTCCTTTTTACTATTTTTCCATCCTCTTACTTATATTTAGGATGTAGAATTGGGTTTCTAACTATAATCTCCTTACGTAGAATTCGGTTTCTAATTATAATCTCCTTCTAGTAGAAATTCTAAAAGAATTGCCAATAAAATTTTTCATTACATTTCCAAATTTTACGCAAGATTCCTATCTTTCTTTCAAAAGCAAAGGGATTAATAGAATCTTTAATTCTCTGTTTGATGACAAAGGAAGATTGCCTCAATATAACTTTCACATAATACCTTCAATTTGATTTTTTTTTATTCTTACTTTTTCCCACTCTCTTTCTTTAAATCATAGGATAAAACCCTAAGTATCCTAATAGAAGAATTTGGATTTCTAGGATCATAGCTTTGTGGGTTTGTTTTATGAAAATTGAAATTTAAGAATGAGAATTCTTAAAATAATAGATAGATTCCCTGGTGTTTCCTATATGTTTTCAATTTACTCGAATTTATAATTTTCAAAAAGTGAAGCACAAACTAAAGATCCATCCTCATGATCATTTTTTCTTTTAAGAGGCACTCTACAAATAAAAGCACTTTTAAAAGGAGAGTTTAGCATGATCTACACAATGACTCCCCTATTCAAGAAGAGAATTTGATTATAACATTTTTCTTTTTTTTCTTTACTTTAAATGTTTCCATTGATCTTAAAAAGAAGTGTTCTTCTTTTTAGAACCCACAAGTGCCTCCTCTCTCTTCTTTTGTCAAACATTCTATCGTACATTTCTATATAAATCAGATATAACGTATTAGCATGTTCAACTCTTAGTTGTAGACAAGTTCCCGATTCAAGCATTAATTTCTAAGATTCAGTTTTTGTGTTCCTAGTTCCCATAGCACTCACTATGCTCAATTCTTAGTTCTTAATTTCTAGCATTTAGAATGTATTTGCTTAATGTTCTAGTTCAAAGTATGTAGTATAGAATTTTATTATATTTGATTCATGTCTATATCATATTGCATTCTTCGAGTATATAGTTGTAGTGTTATGTCTATGTTCCCCTCTCCATTTTCATGTTTCTAGTTCTTGATTTCATGATTTCAAAATATAGCTTCTTCCTTTTTCATTTAGGACTAGTTCCTAATTGCCTCTGTATTTTTTATTATATGAATGTTTGTAATTCCTTGTATTGTTTCAATTCCATTCATGATTCTAATGTTTTGTTTTGTGCAATTCATGCATTATGTATGTGTCTTTAAATTTGTGAATTCTATTCTAATGTCTATATCAGCATGCATGTTTTCTAATTCTTAGTTTCTTGAATGTTTTCTATTCTTATATTAATTAGTTCATGTAAGATTATATGTCTAGTTCATTCTTTTATAATCATTGTGTCTTTCCCTTTATATTCATTATATGAATGTGTGTACTCTTCTCTTAATGAATGACTTACTTTAGGAATTATGTATCTTTCTTGATTACTTATCCTACGTTTTTTATCTTAACAAAAGACAAAAGTCAAACTAACTAGCCATTTAATCCTACAAGAACCAAAGGGTTTGGTTTACTTTCACTCCTTACCATCTTAGTTTTTAGAGATGTCAAACTTATATCTCCAGTTTAGTGGACTCATTATTCGAGTCATAGACCTATGACCTTTTTACCTTAAGTGGCAACTCCCTCTTTATAATCTACTTCAATTCACATAAATCTAAGTTAAAGACTTAGATAAAGCCATTACAAAAGATCAAAATAATTCTAACGTCTTCCCTTCCCCCCATTGCCCCTTTAAAAAAAATTAGAAGACTAATTCAAGTTAAAAGAAATGCTTAGACTTTATAATCACCTTAAATTATCATTTTAAACAAAATCACAATTTCAAACCTAGTGAAAGGTAAAAACTTTCTCTCTATGAGCTAGTGGATTGTGTCACACTTGCTGCTTTGACTCATTGCTACAAAACTAATTGTATGAGCCTTTCTATCTAAATGAGTTAAAATATCTTCTTTCTTTATGTTTGTCTCTTGATTACTTTGTGCATGAGACTTAATTTGATAACCTTGATTTTGATGCAATGCCTTGTGGACAAGTTGCAATGTCTTAAATAATAAAATTGCTCAACTTAAGAGGTAAAATCTTTTTTGAAAGAAGGCAACCTTTATGTTGCACCTCCAGTAGCATGAAGGTCAAGGCAAACATGGATATTTCTCAACCAATTCCTTCAGCAATCATGCTAAGAAAGACCAAGAAACTCAAGAAAGAGTGTGTGACTCTAGACCTACTGTATGAGATGGAGAGCATGTATTTGGTGTACCTTACATTTGTATATTATTTAATGATACTTTTAATCTAGTGGCTAATTTGTACTTCAAGGTTGGTAAGTGGTAGCCATGCTTGCAGCTTAGGTTGTTGCACAATGATGCAAGGAGCTGGGCAGTAGTACTTCATACATCAAGCTTTATGAAACTTAAGATAACAAATCAAAGAACCTCCAACGTTGTTGCTCTAGCTCAATTTTGAATGATAATCACTGAGACCAATGACTTTAACACTCTCTTGTAGAGTGGTAGAAGAGGGAGGTGGTTGTAGAGCTGTTTAATATTTCCTCTAATTCTCTCTCTATCTATACCTTCTCAAGTGAAGTATTTCTTGAAGAATCTTCCAATAATGGAATTTAGTTTGGTGTCATCTGGCTTGACAAGCAAGTAAGCATAGTTGAAGAAAGCCTTCTTAACAATGAACAGTCCATCCCATTTGGGTTTGAATTTTCCTTTAGAAGGACACAAAATGCAATAGGGAACTTTACAAGTAGAACCAGGCTATGGGTATAGACCATAGAGGGTCCATCCCAATAATCTCCCCCTCCATGCCTATGGGAGGAGAATGCACTAAAAGACATTGCTACTTTGTTTTTTGCTCCCCCAAATTTCTCGTATTGCTTAGATCCAGCTCACTCTCCAATAGTGGTCTACGCATTCCAGCGACTCTACTAACCATCTGTGCGTATCTGCGACTTCTTTTGGAAGGGTTGCTGCTCCCCCTACTCAATACTCTCTACAGAGTCTAAGTACTAATCAGTCATCGAGTGTACCATAAGCATCTAGAAGCTTGTCCACCTAGAAGCTTACCACCTAGAAGCCTACCAGTGCCCCACACCTACCCTCGTTGATCGCCCTCGTAGGCCACCCTCGTTAGGTGCTTATAAATATCACTCGCAATGGTCACATTCACTCGGAATGGTCACCGAGTCCACTCGAAATCGCAGCCACCTTTCACCGAGTAATCTCACCACTATTCACTGAGCTATCCCACCACTATTCACCAAGTCATCCAACTACTGTTCCCAAGTCAGCCCACTCGCAGTAATCATTGTGTCCACTTTCTACACTTGTTCACTGAGTCAATTCCTAGCTATTACCATACCACTCACCAGCTATCACCGAGTCAACTCACCATTTTTAGTTTTCTTGAATAGGGATGTCATTATCAATTTCTGGGGGTGCTTCTTTATTGCTATTATTGCAACTCGTCGTACTATTGCAACTCTGCTACTATTTGCACTCGTTCCTATTGCAACTCTGCACTGTTTCGACTCGCACTGTTACAACTCTGCACTATTGTAACTCATACTTGTTAAAACTCGGACTGTTGTAACCTACCTATGTTGCACTATTACAACTCACTACATGTAGTTATACTGGAGCACCAACATATAGGTCATGTAGCAATTTACTGTAGCAGTACTATATTGGCGATAAAATGATTACGCTTTTATACTGTAGCAGAACTGTATAGTCACTGTAGCATAGACAGAATAATCTTTTTTTTCATTGTTGGTGATGTTGTCTTTACATGGGGCCCACGTAATGATTATTCTGTTTTGATGTAGAAATAGAACGAATGAATGGACCTTCGTGGGCCTCTTTTGCCACTTGCAATGGGCGCAACTGTCAATATCTCTTAATTAGCATCGCTCCAACAATTCACCATAGATCTTGCTGATGCAAAACCCAAAACTACCATTCAGATCTGGTCTGCTATCATCATCTCCAGCAATCAAATTCTTGCGTCACCCTCTTGGATTAGTGATGGATTTCTCGTTCTTTGGGGATTCATCATCTCCAGCAATCAAATTCTGGATTAGTGATGGATTTCTCGTTCTTTGGGGATTCATCATCTCCAGCAATCAGATTCTTGCGTCGCCCTCTCAGATTAGTGATGGATTTCTCGTTCTTCGAGAATTCATCATTCATGGTTGCAGAAGCCAAGCGAGATCTAATCCAGCAGATAGCTATTTTCTTTTTTCATCATCAAAACTCTCCTTTAGCTGTCATTTCTTCCTCCTTTTCTACTAGATTTTGTTCAGCAAAGCATCAGCTTTGAATTGACATGCCCAAGGTGTCATCAGTTTGTTTGTTTTGTTTTTTTTTACTAGCGCAGCTGTCTTCATTGAGTGATCTTTTTGTCACCGGCGAGCATGAGACAAGCTTTCTTTCACTACCAGCTCTCTCTCTCAGCAGCATATCACCTCTACCATCATACCTGAGGCCACCGTCCAACTTGCTTTTTCCACCACAGATCTATGGATTGCGCCTGTTCTATCTGGCGTCAACTTTCCACCTCTTGCTCACCATCAATAGTTTGCCGTTGAGTTTTCTCCACCGTCAGATTGCATCTCCGGCTAGCTTTCCTAGTTCGCCCTTTGATCTGTGTTCAGATCAATTATCTATGTCTGGTGTGGGACAGCAACTCTATTCCACACAGGGTTTTCAATATCTAATCCGTCTGATCAAACTGATTTAGCTTGGGGATTGGACCATTGACAGGCCTGGTCTGGCCTTGGGGTTAAGCCTATGTTTTATAACAGATCAAATCAGATCTAGCTCTTTGCTTTCTTCCTTTGGCATTCCTCCAGGTTGATGTCAGATCTAGTTGTGTTCGATCAACCTCGCTCTGATACCACTTTGTTGTGCCAGATCTTTAATGGATCTCGCAACCAAGATCTCTGGATCTAAAAATTACGCAATAGCACACACACATAATAGGAGATGAGAAGATTTACATGGTTCGGCCGTCTCGGCCTACGCCCACAAGAGAGGAGAAAACACTATTTGATCATATTACAAAGGAGGAGGAGGATTAAAACCAGATCCTCTCTCAACTCTACTCATACAAACACTACATCTCTTCTCTCTCACCCTTTCATGATCTGAAATCTCCTATTTATAGGAGTTACTGGTTTATGTATGTCAGGATTTACAAGCAGTAAAGTCTTCAACCTACAGCGCCGCTAGCTATCAATATTGAATTCCATTGGGACGATGCTAACATTCTAGATGTCGGCTATCTTTATCACATGGGCATGAACTATAGCGGGTCCACCCCAACACAAGTCTCTTTTTTTAAGGGTTGTAAGTTGACTTTCTTGTGACATCCTTGCGTGATTAGTGATTTTTGGAGAAGAAGCTTGTGAATGCCCAAACTCGTAGATGTAGTCAGGTAACGAGAAGATGTCAAATAAGAATGACTTGAGCGATTGAGGGGAAAGGTGTCAATCAAAGACTGACTTGCCAATCGTAGTTGCCGTTTTCAGGCCAAAATCGAACTTCTAGACGGGTGTGCAATCAGAACTCCTGGCCATCGTTTCCAGGATGCAACGATCAGCTAGCTGATGAATACTTTCTGAACTAGCAAGCAACAACTTGAAGATGTAACTTGCCTCTTAGTTGAAATGTGCAAAATAGAAAATAAGATGATGGAGTACAAAGGAGAAAGTTGCAATGATTTTTCTCTGTATTTTCTCTTTTAATTTTTTGCTACTCATATAAATCAAGGGCACATATAAAAGTCTCAAACAGTTGCATATATATGTATGTATGAAAAAGAAAGCAATCTAAAATCCAAGCTGAGGCATGCTCAGAGTAAAGTTTTTTCCATGAAACTCTCTCTTTGTTCTAGATCCTATCCTTAAGAAAAACCGTCCTTTGAAAGAGAATAGACAAAGATTAAATTCTTTCTGAAGTTTTAAAACACACAACTATACTCGATACATGTAAACTTATAATTTATCAAGCGAAATCCATTCTTTTGGTGGAGTATGCTATCAATGAGTCATGCATACATATCTCCATAGTTGGATGATTGTTAGTCTGCTTTGTCTAGGGCTTGTAAATAAATGTGGATCATGGTTACTTGTTTGCTTTTCGACCATCATTTAAAGGCGAAGAATCAGACATGGGATCCAGTTTGGTAGATGCCAACCATATCACACTATATGAGTTAGTCATGGTTGGGATCACTGGAAAGATTGGCCCAACTTGTAGTTTTCCCTGCTCACGCATTTCAACTAAAACTGTGCATCCATGAACCAACGTGTGCTACAGATTTCTTAATATTTATATGCCAGAATGGACGCAAAGATTTCGGTGCCAGTCAAAAGGGCAGATCGCCTATTACAAATAAATAAAACAAAACGAATATATTTCAAACAATATAATTAAAATACATCAACAGATAGAGAAAGAGATTAAGACAGCCAGAAAGTTGTCAAACTGCGCAACAGGTGGAAGCTTCCAGCCTTTCCCATGTTAGTTTACACACACACACGCAGAGAGAGAGAGAGAGAGAGAGAGAGAGAGAGAGAGAGAGAATTAGGCCCCATATTGGACAATGAATCACAAGTAACAAATTCATCAGCCCCAAATGAAGAAGCACAGGTAACTAATAGGAAATATTGGGGATCTGTCATCTTACTGCCAAACTCTATGGGATGTGGACATTGCCTTTGACTAGAAAGCGTCCACTTTTGTTTCTTCGAATCATCTTTCACCAATGTGAAAAGAAATACCAGATCAACGTTCCAATTGCTAGGAACATCATTAATTAGAAGGCTAGGAACCCACCAACCACACAATTATATGTGTCAATAAATCACAGGATCAACTCCACCAAGCTGGTCCTACCATTGACTGATAACGATAGTGAGGCCTGATGGAAAGGACTAATGGGACTGCAACTTCAATTGAAAGGTAGAATTTTTTACAAGAAGACCCACACAAAAGTTGTGCGACCTGACCCGAAGTTACAGGTGGTGTAAGGTGGCGCAGTGGGCTGGCAGCTTAGCTTTTGGGCTTGTTTGTTTACTGAAAAGGCCAATTCGCGGCGTACTCGAGGGGACGGTATCGCCGCATACAAAAGTAGCCTCTAAACTGAGTCAGAATGACCCTTACCTCTTCCAAAGGCGAAACTTGTGGAAAACCGTTTTCTCTTTGTGCGCCCACACACTCCGCATGCTGTCTTATCCTGACCATCCAATCCGATACATATTGATAAGAATAAAAAATATATTTTTCATAAAAATTCCTAAATATTTCCCAATAAAATTATTGAAAATCATGAAATGTAATTGTGATTTAATTCAATGATCCAATGAGAGCTCACAAGTCCCGCTCAAAACCATAACGAGTTCTTGTTTCAAGTTATGGATTCAATGAGTGAATACAACCTCTTACAAAAATACAAGATAAAACTGCATAATATAAACATTGATCTTGGTGACAATTTAAAAGCTTTTTCTTTTCTTCTTTGTTATTTTTTCTTGAGAAAGTGACCCAAAGGCATTATCATCCTCAAGCAAGCTGGACACGGTAAGTTACTTGTAATTAAGTAGTAGTAGTTGAATGATACACGCCATTCATCCCATTCAGGCCAAGATATAGTCTGCATGAGAAAACTTCCGAACTTGGACCATCCTTGCTGTAATCATGTGGATGAACGGTTTAGAAATTGCCTTCACATTATAAATTGGTGCTGCCAACCCACTTGGTTGAATAAGTGTTGCAGGTCAAGAAATGCTGCAAACTTCAGATTCACAGGAGGTCCTCTAATTGGATCTTTGAGATTGTCTGGATGAGGTGATATCTCTAATGGCCCACTACAATGAACTTTTTGAATCAGGTATTCCCATTCAAATCCATTGGTTGCCTAGTCCACCTGTTCTTGTTTCCATTTGCATATTTCTACGTGCGCTTATTATTCTTGCAATTTTCTTTCAATTTTTTTAATAAATTTATAAAATATTGCTGAAATTTCTATGTTAAACAGTTCATTTTTTTGCAAATTGGGTGCAGGAATATCATATTATACATAACTTAATCAATAGTCTCTTGATTGCAGTGTATCTTGGCCCCACCCCAAGCATGATCTCATCTAATTTGTGTTTTTCTGATTTGGGCCCAGCACACATGCAAATCAAAATGCGTATGACTTCATCTGATTCTCCTAGCATTTGGATATAAATAATTTGTAGCAAACGTGCATTACCAACAAAATAAAAGAAAATGACAGGTAATGCTAGAAGTTTAAGTACCCGATCATCATAATAAGATACAAAGAAAAATATTTCCAAACCCCTCCTTTTTGATAATGACAGTCCTAATTTAACGAAATACTACGTAAAAAATTGTGGAATCTGCTATAGATCCTACAACAAGGCCCAGTGGGACGTCATGCATGAGGAACCAGACCTGCGTGTCAACATATTATTGGACAATCCAGATGAACATATAATTTTAAAATGACACAAAAAATAAATAAAAAATCCTTCACTAACATAGGAGGAAAAGCAGATGGCGTCTGAAGATACGAGCAACGTCATGGTATATTCCAGTTATAATAGCCCAGCCCTCTGTTGAGAAAGCAACGTGAAAAGGAGAAGGGTGCCGTTGTCTAAACAAGTATCTCCCTAAGTTTAGGACGAGGTCAAAGAAAACATGGTTTGGTTGGTGTCCGATCATGCCTTGTGTTAGGAAGGCAAGGGGTCACGTCCCTTTCTATTGCTGGTCTTGTTCCGGTGATTAAGCCTATAAACCATTATTATATACCAAGGTTTCCCTGACATAAAAAACTATTATCATTTCTACCTTACTATATCTATTTGCTATTGATATTATATTAATCTTACATAGAATGTTACATTTTTTTGGTAGTCATGCATATGCAAAGTCGCCATCGATCGACCTCCAACCCACCATCTGTGCAGCTTGGCCTAAAAGTCGTGGCTCATATAATATTTTATGTTGGCAGTAATATTTACTTCCAGGTATGGCTCTTTGGTGCAGCGGCAGAAGGTGCCTCTCTCCCATGGCAGGTCGTGGTTTTAGTTGGCGTGTGTATATGTCTAACTTCCTAAACAAAGAGAAAATGTCAGAAACTAGCACCCATGCGAGTCATATCCTTTCTTTTTTTTCACCTTTTTTTTTAAAAATTGTTTGAGATTTTTTAGATAATACCCTGAACTTATTTATGACCTATACGATTAAGACGATACACCTTGTGAGTGTTACATCGTTGATAATTGGTAATTTAGGCAATGAGGAGAAAGGTTCCTTCTTGTGCTATTTTATATGTGCTTATGCCAACAGGGATAGTTAGAATAATTATTTAATTGCCATGTAGGTTGAGTCGTGTGTTGATTGAGTTGTTCATTGTTAGTTAGTGGAGTCAGTTTCATTGTAAGTGACAAGATTTTAGCAACTATGTAAGATATCTGTTTGTTTTTTGGATTTTTTCTCATATGAGGTTGTAAGTTCCCTTGAAGTAACTTACTCTTTTAATTGGACAGTTTCTAAGGAGTAAAGATAGGCCAATCAAGAGGCAAACATGCCTTGCCTTCTCACTGACGTAGCAAAGGCTTTATAAAATAAGGAAAATGTTGGAACTGTTGAATCGCACACGACTACCAGCTACAACCTTGTATAAACCTATTGAATCTCACGACTACCAGGCAAATAGGCATTAAATTCTAAAAAGAATGCAAATTTTGGAAAGAAAACAGAGCCACCCTCTGAAATATTTATAAAACGGCTAACAAAAAAAACCCCTCCCCAGCCCTAGGGCGTACAATATATACAACCCTAAAAAAAACCCTAAAATTACCCAAAATAGCAAAAGTCCAAAAGTCACAGAAATTATGAAACTGCCACTAATTCAATTTTTCAAATTTTCCCATAAAAACACACATCATCTCCTCGACCGCATCACTCACTCTTCAAGGCCAAACACCCACTCTTTGAGCCATCCACGCATTAGTTTGTTATCAGAGCCAGGCATAGATCAGCGACTGGGATACGAAATTAAGGAATGACAAATGACCAAAGCTCCTATGGTAATTGTAAGTCCCCAATTCAAGGCTTGACTCTCGAGTTGTCATGTATCATACAGTACCTGGACCACCTGTGTCATGCATGGGACAATTACTTATAACGTTTCTTTAGGCACTATGGCTGCATATTCAAATCCAAAGTCTACATTTATATATTCTAGTCTGGTCTCTCCATAACTGGCATGACTTATTTTTTAGGGTTTGGTCGGAACTTTTTATTTAAGTTCTAAAACATCATATTCAATTATAATCAATAGGGAATAGGTGCCATTAATGGTTGATTATTTGCAAGGTGGACCAAGATTAACATTTGCATTGATGAAGAATGTACGGTGTATATTAAGAGGACAAGTCACAAGTCAACAGACATCCCATGTGGTAATGGCGAGTCGCGATTGTCACATCGAAGGAGTTGTAGGACTAACGAACAAAGGGGGAAAAAACATATAAAAGGAGGGAACCATCCACACTAAGGCAAACCATGTTTAAGGGCGGTTATTACTGATGTTTGGACATTGGAAGAGATGTTTATATTGATTGGTACTTGCACTAGGATTTGACTAATAACCATGACAGATGTATTGTCGGGTCTTTTAAATTTTCCTTATTTTAATTGGTAATGAAAAATCGGAGCCAACATACCTAATGGGCTTGATAACACATAAACTACATACACTCATATATAGAAGTGTGCTAATTTCAACTATATCATGCAAATGCAAGGAGCACATAACATTTGATTGGCTAAAAAATGAAAAAAATAGAAAAAGTTAGAGGAATTATATATATATATATATATATATATATATATATATATACATATATGTGTGTGTGTGTGTGTGTGTGTGTGTGTAAGGGGTGCTAATTTCAGTTATTTAATGCAAGTGTAAATTGAAGGTGACATATGATTAGCTGAAAAAAAGTCAAAAGTAACCATTGTCTCTAACTTTTTCTGCTTTTGACTTTTTTCCAGCCAATCACATATCAGTTGCACTTTACACCTCTATTAAATAGCTAAAATTATCACTCCTACATATATATATATATATATATATACATACATACATACATACATATATATATATATAGCCAGTAGTAATTTCAACGAGTTGCAAGTGTAAAGTGCACATGATATTTGATTGGTCGAGAAAAGTTTCTAACTGTCATTTCCTCTAATTTTTTCGTTTTCTACTTTTTTTCAGCCAATCAAATGTCACATGCTCCTTATATCTGCATGAAATTAACATTATATATATAATATAACACCCCGAATTTTTAAGACTTTTTTTTTTATATTAATAATGGCATTTTAAATAAGAGCATTTGGGATCCCATGAGAAAAGCTTTATTTAACATTTTACTAAAACCTATCTTAAAAACTCCAAGTGTTAGTTTTCCTTTCTCAAAATAGCATACATGTAAATTAAACATAAATAAAACAATCCGCGTATAAATCAACGTCAAATAAATCAGCGCCTTTATTTTAAATCAAATAAATGTCTACAACACAATAATAATATGGCTCAGGGTCTATCCATCATAACATCTCATATAAATGTCCAACATATGTCCAAACATCTAAATCACATCCAAATATAAAGTATGCAATCCATAATAAAATTCAAATGATAATCCTCTCTAATGACTCACATCACTGTCTAAAACTATAAGGAAAAGTAGTCTTCAGCAACTCTCACGGTTTATCAACATCTTTTCCTTTCCTGGTGTCGCGCTCGAGATCTAAGGCATTGCAAAACAAAGCAATACCTGAGCAAGCTATCGCTTGTGTAGGTACATAGACAATTAATATAATAAATGAAAGAAATAGTTAATAGTACTGATAAAAAGTCTATCATTTATGGAAATAGCAGTTTCATAAGTCATGTCCAAATAAATGCCAATTTATTTTCCATGCTAAAACATGCAATTTACGGAGTTAAAACATGACATGAATCAATATAAATTAGCATACAACAAAATATAAGGGCACCATAAGGTAATGGGTCCCACCATCGCACTAATCTCACTGATCAGGAGTACTCATAGTCAACCTCTGAATGTCGTCACACCCAGGCATACCATCCATAACCATGCTCATCATACATGCACACATAATAAGAATATGGGCCATCATGCTGCAGTGGCAACCCTCCCTGGGTATCAACCACCGCCGCTCTCCGTTGACACCATAACGGGAGACTTAGCGTCTGTCCCCATGGAAAGGCTCAGACCGGTAGTGTGGATTATCCATGTTACCAAACCCCTACTAAATGCCATCTATGGGTAGGTGTCTATCGTATCACAAAATCATCACATCATAATCTCAGAAGGTGGGTGGCCGGCCCTATCCCTCCTAGCATAACGCCCACCGGGCGAAAGCACCCGTCATCAAATATAAAATACGAAAATCAATATGTATATGCTAAAACTCAAGAGCACTTATAGCTCGAAATCCCCAAGACATGCCCCTCATCCTGCGGTTAGCCTATAAAAGGACTAGCTAATAAGCCTCTATTCTCATTTCCATGTAAATCCACGCATTTCCTATATATATATATATATAATAAGAAATAAGTCTCTATTTAAGCATAGCTAATTAACAGCATGCTTATAAAAGCATTTGAAATAGGTTTATTTAATAAAAGAATTCAATTTGGAATAATCATAATGTACTCAAAGTCGCATGAAATTCACAATAAATGATAATTGCAAATTAAAACACATTCACACATGATGTTATGTTTAAACATGGTTTCAAAATCAAGAAAATATTAATTGTCGTCACCTACCTCAATGTGAGACCACTAGCTTGCTAATAACTCCCTTTAACTGGTATATTCAAGTGCACTTGTACATGTCACACCACTATTTTAAAAAATTTCTAAAGAAAAAGTGGTTATTTATAAGTTTTTAAGTTAAAACTAGGTCCGCGTTGTCAATATAGTCACAACGCCTCTTTCGGATAGTGATTTGGACCTCTCTATCTCCCAGAAATCAAGTTTTAGTGAGAACCAAGCTTAAATGGGGCCTGCTGGACCACCATAAGGTGGTTTATACCAGCGGCTCGATTTTTCGCCGGTTTACACCGACGTACACCGGCATCACAAAGACGCCCGACCTCCAAGATGCCGCACGGGACACGCGGAGTGCGTCTTCGGTACTGTGACGCACCGCCGCGTGCGTCACGATCACCAAGACGCGCATTGCCCAGCCCCACAATGATCGCCTATCGGCGTCCTTCAGCGTGCACGCGTGCGATGACGACGTCGTTTGACGTCATCCCTGAGCGTCCCTGAGTGCGTCCCGACGTCGGCGCCCTAGCGCTGACGCCGTTGCCGACACTAGAGAAGACGACCGAATTTCGGTCATCTCCGGCAGAGCTACAGAGCTCCGTTTTTCGTGATTTTTGCGCCATTTTCTTCAGAATTCTCTCTAGAATCCATTTATGCCCTTCTTTTGCACTAATTTTGCCAAAAACCATAGTTTTTAAATGATTTTTCCCAAGTTCCTAAAATCATCCCTAGGTACTGGTTTTTGCGTTTTCTGAAGAAATCCACCGTTAGATCACTTCCAAATTTAAAGGGTTTGCTCTTGGGTCTCTTGTACACTAGTTGGACGGTGCGATTTCTAAATAGACAAGATTTGATCCGTGAAATCACCCTCCAACTGTAGGGTGCACAAAGTTCCCAGAGTTTTGAGGCTTACCTTGCGCCTGGCCAGGGTTGCTTGTCTTGCCGGGGTTCTACTCGCCGAAAAACTCAGACCTTGCAAGGCTAGGGTTCTAAGCTAAAAACCCCAGAGGAACGCTCAAAGTGGAGCGTTTTGGCTCCTGAGGATAGTTAGATATAGGGTTTAGAGTCTTGGGAAAGAGAAACTCTTCCCCACACATCTCTTCCCACATCTCTATGGAAGACAGGGGTGCCGTTATCAATTTGGACCCCTGTGTAACACGTCTCTGTCAAAAGACCAAAATGCCCTTATAACTTCGACAGCTCATAACTCCCTCGTTTGAGCTCCGTTTTTCGCGTTCTTGGTAGCGTTGGACTTGTATTGACAAGCACTTTCTAATTCTTATATTTTCAAGAAAAATTTCCATCTATAAATTTTAATTTTAATTTATTTAATAATTTCCTATTTTATACTAAAAATTAAGGATATTACATATAAACACACACACACACACACATATACATAGGTATAGTCTGTATGGATGTATATGCCACAATATATGCTTAATTACATGACAAGGAGCCTTATGATATTTTCTTTAGGCAATCATATCCGTGTTTCCTTGTTTTAATTTATGTAAAATTTTCACCTTTTTTCAACTGATTTACAAACTGATATGATAAAGTGTGGAAAGAAGAGAGTAACGTTATTAACCTTAAATGCACATATCATAAATCTTTCTTTACATATAGCTTTCTCATAAATATCTTAAGTTTCAAGTTTTCACTTGAAATCTTCTCCACCGAATATTGGATCATTGTTTGCTTGATTGACATGTCCATCTATTTTATAGTCTGAGAATTTGGAAGGAGTTTCGTTCCAAATATGAGTTGAGTCAAGCATGCCCGATTAGGGGTTGTAGAATTATGGAAATTAGAACGAGAACTCTAAGATCTAAAGATGTGTGTAGAGTTTTAGAACTTGAAGTTCGAGCTCTAAATTAGCCAATAGAGATATGGCATCAAAGTTTCAGTGGAAGTAAGAACTCAGTATTCTCAGAACTCCATCTAGTATATTTTTGCACCTTTTCTTCTGTGCTGGGTAACAAAAAGGAAATTATTGCTTGAAATTCCACTTATCATGGGCCAAAATATTGGTTACAAAGGCATTTTTATTTTTGAGAAACCATTTACATGGGTCATATTAGTTTTACTCGGTTTTGCATGTAATGCCTCTCCATTCCGCATTTTTTCTTTCCTTTCCTTTTGTGAGAAGAAAAATCCTACTTCTTAGGGAGTTCTATGTAGCATGGAGTTCACTACAACCCATTTGGTCTAATTCATATTTATGATTAAGAGTGATACTGGTGCAACTAGAATTTAGGCTCGCCACTTTTACATCATGCAAAGCTTGATTTGGCCTATCCATTTGATTTATAGGATATCTAGTAGCCCAAGCAATCACATAGTGGATGATTTTAACAGGGAGTCAAGGGGGACCCATAGCATCTCATTCATACCTATTACATATTAAACTAATAATGTTTTTCTCTAAGCAGCTATAATCCTATTTTTCTCCTATAGTGTTAGCAATTTTTTTAAAATAATTATTTTTATTTAATTCTACCTCATTAATTGGCTACATAGGCCCTTAGAGGATTTGCCTCTCTTTTTTAGTCATGTATCAATATCTTTATAGACTCTATCTTTTTCTATTATTTGGCAACCTTTTGTAAAATCTCTTAGAAAACAAATACTTATCAAACACATAATTGAGATATACAATTACTTTCTTTAAGAGGACTCTATAGGCGGTTCATAATTGGCAACTATTATCATCTAATGATCTAGGTCATCCATCTCTTCCTAATTGGAAATTAAATGTCATCTGAATGATCTAAACCTTCCATCTCTTATTGGTTGAGTAAGGGGTTAGAGCTTCAACTTGCGCCATGTGACAATTTTGCATAGACCTTATCTTTCTTTTTGCCACTAGGCATTTTTTTTTTTTAACTTAAATTATTTTTATTTTTAATCTATCTCATTAGTTGAATTAATGGGTCCCTAAGGATTTGTTTTATGCATCCTTCCCTTTTTAGCCACATGGTATTTCTATTCTATTTTTATCAACTTCTAATTCTAATTCAAAACTCTTTTTCCATAAAAATATGTGATCACTTCAAAATCATACATAACAAGTATCATAAAAAAAATTTGAAATAGATTTCCTATAGCCAAAATTGAGAAGCTAAAATTGAATAGAGAAAGTTCTTCGAAGAGCTCAAGTTGATGCAATAATGACAATCAAGAGAGACCACTACTATTAAAATTGAAGCTAAGGAAATTTTAAAATTTTCAACAAATTAGAACATCTTATTCTTTTTAATATATATATAATGCTCATTTCAGAGTAGGTTGTTTCAGAAGTAATTTAAAAAGGATAAAGAATTTGAGAATCTAATTAGCTCATTGCAAAAGAATTTTAAAATGGACAAAGCCATACATAATTCAAAGAGACCCAAATCCACAAATCAACTAAATGTAGATGATATCCAATTGCTAAGGTCAAAATAGCAATCTATTTTGCATGAGCATACTTTTTACTAAATTGAATAAAAGAAACTTGTTATTTTTTACTAAATTGCATAAAAGAATCTTTTTTAACTAACTACAATCTAATTGAATAGCTCATTTGGGGATAATGTGGATCAAAATGGTTAACGGGCAATGCAAATAGTAAGACACCTCTACACTAATATTTGTTTTGTGATGATCATATATCATTCTAAATGACTAATATGATTCTTTTAATGGTGTTTCAAGTCACTGCATAGTGGAGAGGATTTCTCCCATGGCTACTTAGATTATTTTGATATTGTTATCAAAGAAGTTCTACTTCATAATATTTTGAGAAGTAGTAAGATTATTGGATGACATTTTGACAATTATAATTAACTCATAATTAAGTTATATGCTTATTTATGAATTTATACATTAAAAATACAATAGCATTTTGAAGTGGATAGTAACAACATCTTTGCCTATTTTTTTGGACATCATCCAAGCACCTTGGTAGTTTAAAATTAAGAGGATTCATTCCTACAGTAGTATTGGAACTTGTGCATGGTATGTTAGCATGAGGGTGAAATAAAATAAATGGTCCAAACCAAAACTACATATGGAAGTTTTATCCTTCCTTAAAAAAAAAATCATATATATGGAACCCATCGTGTAAAATTGGTGTGCTTGTAATACTCCTCTACTATAGCATCTTTTCTTTCAAGTCATTAAATGCATTTAGGAAGAAATTTTATGGTGATAAGTTTGGAAAGATTATCCCAAGAAAGTATATATATTCTAGATACTTCTAATAAAATATATTTCTTTCTCTAAAGTCTCCAAATAAAATACTTTCCATCTACGTATCCTTTTCTTCTAAAAGATATCTCCATATCCAATTAAAATCTAAAATATAATAAAAATATCTTTCTCTCTCTAAAAATTCTTTTTATTCTCTCTAAAATCTCAAATAATACAGTTCCATTTTTATTTCCTAATCAAAATATAATATTATTATTTTTGTCATGCCTCAAGCCTAAATGTTTAAAGGAAAACTCACAACATAACACTTTCCTAGGCTAGTTGATCATATCAGACAACATAAGTTTCTAATTTCATTGAAATTAAACATACATTGTGTTCTTACAGAGCATAGCAGAGTAAATATATCTCGTTATCTCTTATTAATATCTCTCTCTCTCTATGTGTGTGTGTGTGTGTGCGCGCGCGCACATTAAATCACATCATGTGTCAATTTACAGCTACTTGCTACTTTTAGCCCCATGTCTAAGTGATTTGCTTTGTAATTTGGGACTTGTAACAAAAAAAATAGAAAAGAAAAACCACGAGTAGCCCCACATACACCCATCATGTGAAATTTGTATCTTCCATTATAGATATTTTATTTAAATAATAAACATTAGCCACCAATGAGTTCTAAAATGAAGCTCCACCCATGAGTTTAGAATTCAAGACAAAACTCCAAGCTTTAGTTCCAAGTTCAGTTCTGAAACTCTACATTAATTGAAACATTTTGTAGCACTTTTTATCAAGAATGCCTACCAGTATATGTAAACAACATTTGTTAATCAGCTTTGCCTATGGTAATTAAGCTTCTTCTAAACTTTTCTTTTTCTTTGCAACCTATACTTGAAGTCACATGGAAGTGTCCTAAAATTCCAAGATCAATGGTAGATTAAGAGAGATCAAGAATGATCAAACAATGAACAATCAAGATCATTATCAAACCCTCTTAGACAAACTTATTTTGGACATCCTAGATCATAAGGGAGTGGATGCCTTGAATTAAATGGATGTCTTGGATTAAAGGATGACAGGCGTCTTGGGTAATCACATATGACCTTTGTAGATCAATCAATGGAAGGTGTCCCACAGTTCAACCAGCACTTTCTTATTTCTCCATGGTTAAAAATGCTATATTGAATTCCCAATTCCATATAAGAACATTTCCAGTTGCCTTGGTTAAGCTATATTGTCTAGTCAAAGATTCTATTACTAGATGTAGTGTAGAGTCATAGAAGGTTTGTAAGTGAAGACTACTTGAATATGATAAAGAGTTCCGATAGGTGTAAATGCCTTTGAGTGTGAGAAGAAGTATACATCCTTTTTTTTTGTGTGGTACAAAATTTTGTTCTATAGATCTAAGTCATTCATCTTGCCTAAAATGGTTTAAATAGACTAGAGATCGAATTCCATGTTCATTGGATGCTTTTAGCCTATGTCTTCATGAGCAAAAAATAATGACCATTCATTTTTATTAATTTTTTCAAATGTATTGATTTCTTATGGGTAGCATATTTTTTATATGGTGAACATTATAAATGGTTTAGATATCATCATGTATGAAAAAATAAAAGCATGGACTTCTTCTCACACGCTCAAGAACTTGTCCACCTACTATGACACTATGATAAAAGAATTCCTTCACTAGGAGTTTCCTTGGGCCTTAGTACCTATTTGGTTGCAAGAAATGGATAAAAATCATGGGAAAGTGTTTTGGCCTTAAAATTGAATTACACCTGCAAATGCCATGAAAGATTTTTGTCTTTGGTGTGATTCAATTTAAGGCCTAAAACACTTTCCAAAAAAATTCCTTTTTCCATAGAAATCAATTTCTATCCATTTCCTTGCCAAGCAAACAGGCCCTTAAGGTACCCAAGTAGTTGAGCGGCACCATAATCTAAGGACTAAGTGGGTGTACAACATGAAGTATATCTGATTGAGTAATAGTAAGATAAATCAATCACCCTACAAGTAGCAGATATTGAGAAAGATCTTTAAGCAAGTCTTCATACGAAAGTTTGAGCTTTAGATGTTGCTCCAAGGGAATGGAGATGCTCTACATTCAAGCATATTCATATCAGTCAGAATATCAAAAGTATATTTGCATTGACAAAGAAATATGCCTTAGGACAAGCGAACAACTTCAATAACAAGGAAATACTTGAACGGACCTAGTTTTTTATTTTTCAAATTAGCATCGAAAAAGCTCTTCAAATGACAAATAGCAGCAAAGTCATCGCCATTAACAACAACAACATCTATATAGACTAGGACATATGTAGAACCCCAAGGTGTTCTTCAAAAGAAAGTGAATAGATTCTTTAGACTGACCATAATTACCCGCTTCATGTAAGGATTGTGAAATTTTGGCAAACCCTTGACGGCTTACTTGTTTAAGCCGATATAAGGATTTGTTCAATTTCTAAACCATGTTCTAGGCCTTACTGGGGAAAATCCAAAGAATAGGAATGTACACTTATTCATCCAAATTACCATGCAGAAAGGCATTATGTACATCCAACTGGTGAATTAGCCATTGCTTGACAGTAACAGCAGCAAGAGACATCGAATGTTGACGAACTTAGCAACAGGTTTAGCACAAGCGTTTTGACCATGAGGATAACCAACAAAAATACTAGCTTTAGCACAAGCCTAGAATTTATTTCCATGTTTGGGTGATATTATGTGCAAAATAAAAACATCTAAAAACCCGATGATGTGAGAATTGTAATTTGTTTAAGGGAAAAAGTCAAATAGCTTTAACAAGGTCCATTTTTTTTGTATATTTTGCAGCAGGGAAACAGAAAGGCACATTATTAGCCAACTCATGCTTCAAAAAACTGTGTAAATGAAGCATGGTTAGATAAGCCTCCTAGTTTGTATGTATATATAATTTTATTGGTTCCTCTTAAGCCTAAACAACTTAAATATGGTTAGTAAGTTTTCCACACTGTTTTCTCTTTTAAGTATTAGCATATCTATCAAAAGAGAAAAATAAATAAATTGGTATTAGCCCTCGCTCACAAAGCCTATATGGCCAATATTTTCCTTTATTGTCTCTCGCAGACTCTGCAATTTCTAACACTATCTTTGCGGGCGTTATAATGCCTTTATTTTGTTCCATGGACTTCACCTCAACAAGACCCGCAGAGGGTATACTGCACTACATTTGTGGGTGGAGAAGAGAGAGAGCCGCGAGAAACGAGTTAGTTACGGCAGACAGACACCTAACTCAACAAATATGCTATTTTTACTTTCAAATGTTTTACCAAGTTCAGGGTCCTGACTAACGCCAAGTGAACAAAAGCATTAGCATTGTATGGAGGAGGATAAGAAGAAGAAGAAGAAGAAGAGAAAGGGAGAGTATTGCAGAAACAAGAACGTTATCATCACCATCTATGTGGAGTCATCAATGATCCGAAGGCCAAAGAAACAAATCCACAGTTGGAAACCTTCGGCATCAGCATCGGGCGGATACGATCGCAGGGCACAACTTCTTGCCTACTCGAGACAGCTAAGGTGGTCGAAGTCTGAAGAAAACACGGGGCCTGCAAGAAACTGGAGGTCAGAAAGCAAGGTAAGCTTGACAGAAATAGCCAATGAATCAATTGCTCAGACGCTAATGATAATCAACATGTTGCAGAGAAAGACAACATTCTGTTTAAGATTCCGGATCTTGATCCGGCGGTTCTACACTCCCGTGAGAAGAATGCAAAGATACAAAGGGCGAGCACCTAGTTCCAATGGAAGGGCAGCGAAGAGACAGTCTCACTACTACTGTGTAAGGTTCATTCACCATACCAAACGTCTAGTCTTTGTGTTTATGAATGATTTAGTCGTGTTCATTCACCGGTATAAGTTGCCTCCATGCAGTGATCCAAACTGGTCATTTTCTAGGACACGTACTAGATCAAAATAGTATCCCAAGTATTATTTTATGAATGAAATTAATCATTTTGATTGGTTAATATATTGCTTTCTTGGCGTAATTGTTGAGTTGTCGTTGTGTGACCTTGAAGTCATGCATTTAAGGCATGAAAACAGCCTCTTGCAAAATACAAGATAAGGCTGCATACTATTGACCCTTGTGAGCCGCTCCTTCCCCATACCTCACACATGCAGAAGCTTTGTGCACTGGGCTACATTTTAAAATTGTTGCAAAACTTTCAGAGAATGTTGCGTGGTAGCGGTTCGGATCCAATGGACTATGGAGAGAATCCAGATGCATCACATATCTAAGGTGTGGCCTAGAAGTAAGCAGTTTGGATCACCAAAAATATGAACATGGAATCTACTTTGTCAGTTGCAGTTGTAGACCCTAGTCCAAGAGTTCACATCACATGATATCTGGATGATGAGATCTTACCAACGGAATGTACTGATTGGGTATTTCTAGGCCTTGAACTGACAGCATGTCACTTATGGACAACCAGATAAGCACTGGTCCAGCTTGAAAATCACAAAAAAGGGATGCCCAATTGGACAGTTCAGATGGGTCAGTCACAGTAATCTGAAGGTGTTTATAAAGAGAGAGAGAGAGAGAGAGAGAGAGAGAGAGAGAGAGAGAGAGAGAGAGTATTACTCTAGGGACCCACGGAAGCAAGCCTTGTCCAGCTACTTAGCATTAATACTTCATTTTGTGTGTTCATGTGCATGCAGAGGCGATTAAGGTGTGTACTCAAACGGCTATCCTCCAATTGGAAATGCGACAAGGGCTACTGAATGATTATTGTTAGGATTCTATTTTTCTGTCAATTTCGGTTAAAGAGAGCCTGAGCTCGTTGTAAAATATCTTAACCAAGTCAGTTGTTATTCATGCTTAAGGAAATTTTATTTATTTATTTTAATTGAAAAAGTTGTGACGGGTTCATTGCACCTTACCATTGTATTCTTGCCAATTCAGGCACTTTGACTGGTTCCAAAATGTGCTTAAAATTGGTTCAAAGTCACTTGAATAGCTACAATGAATTATTTATTTCTTTATATTATTTTTTATTTAATTTTTTTGGTTCAAAGTTAGCACCTAATATTGGGGTTATTATTGTTCATCCGTACTAGACATCTTATTTGGCGTTGCTGGTTTTGTTCCCATACCAGTTTGTGGAACTTGCCAATATGTATCATCGGTTAGCACTTAAAACTATCAGAAAATTTTACAAGCATTCAATTGAAACCAATAATCAACAAGCACATTAATTGAAATACGAAAACAGAATTTTTATAAATGTGAAAGCTTTCTGACTTGTCTCCGGTGTCAGATCTAATCAATGACACAAGATGAGCTAGTAAGCAACTAAGAAACAAGAAAAAATATTTTTTTTAAAAATAAAAAACATATACAAAGAAGTGATTTCAGCATAAGAAACAAATTAATAAACCTCAAAGAATACTCACCACCAAACTATTTTTGGATGCTACTTTTTATGGTGGACATAGAAAAAGCAATGCCAAAGAAGGAACCCAACAATCCCTTCTTCTACAGAAAAACCCAACTGTAGGTGGCCCTCCTATTGTTCTACAAATCCACATGAAATTAGAAAGAATTTGAAACCCAAAAAATGGTTTCTAAACTTTCTTGGTTCTTCCATCAAAGCTAGAGTTGTCTGTTGTTCTACCCTTCTAGTGCTTCTAGGAGAAAGAAGCTCAGAGTTGAGTTTTTTTTTTTCGCTGTGTTTTATTGAGAAAGAAAATAAGGGAAGTAAAAAAGGATTTTTTTTATTATAGAAAATTACAATTTTAACCATTACTAGTGAGATATTCTTAACTTACCTTAGGCAAAAATGGAAGAGATATTTCCAGTAATTTCTTCCTTATCTCTACCATCTAATACGCTCAACCTCGGTGGGCAATAAGGTCTGGTTTTGATCAGTTTAAAACGGAAGCAAGAAGATGGATCCTACAATTTTTTGCCCAAGACTGTGTTACCAATCGTTATAGTGCAAGAATGAAAAACTAAGGTAGACATTTTAAAAGGGGGATAAAGAAACTCATTCTCTTCCCTCCGAGGGCCACTGCCCAGTCAAATCCCAACTCAACAACCTCAAAATCCTCCTTGACCAATGATGATTTCATCAAATCCTTGGCTAACAGTCTAACCAATGCATATGTGAATGGTGGAAATTACTAAAATAGCAAATTTGAGGTCTCTTTTTTTACTCAGTCTCTGAGCCTTCTTGGCTTCTCTCTCTTTCTCTTTCTATTGTCATTCTTGTGGAAGAAAGAAAGATAAGCACAAATTAACAGTACCAAAAAAAATCCTATGCTTAAATATTTGTTTGTTACATTCAATGTCCTTGTTATTGGATATTAAGAAGCCAGAAATCATACCACTGCTGAAAAGCTTCTATCTCATTTTCTACACAGAAATAGTTTCATATTTGTGGCGGGACATATGCTTGTATAAAAAACCTCCATCTTGCTCAATGAAATTTGTCATGGTGAAGACCCCTGATCTTCTACAATTGAGGCTCTAAGCATTTAGATTTTATGTTTTGATAATTTAAATTTTCAAAAGACCCTCGATGTTTTTTTGCATAGTTGCTTGCCTACTTTGAATTCATGTCATCATTAACTTCTTCATTCCACAAATACAAAAATGATATGTATTTTTAACATTTTTTGTTTTTTCTTATGATGTGTTCTTACTTGCCAATATAACAATTAACCAATAAATTCGTGATTGGCTGGTATATAAATAATTAAATAAACAAGAATAATATGCAACCAAACTTTTGCCTCTTAAATTGTTCATTCCTTAAAATTTTCTTTTGTGCATCAGAAAAGACAATACATAAGAATCGGCTCGAACTAGAAACTAGGGAAAAGTTTTTAGATTACAAACCACACTCTAAAACAGTGCAATACTAAGAAATCTAAAATCTTAATGGTCCAATTCTGGTTTTCCATGGAACTAATCTAAGCAGGACCATTTGCACCTATACTCACTATAAATGATACCTGATATAAACAACCAAACAAATAATGTTATAAACAAAGCACCTAAGGGCCTAATTGGTTTGCAAGCAATACACAGAAATTGATTTTAACAGAAAAGGAATTATCTGTAAAAAGTATTTTACAACTTGAAAGTGAATTCCACCAAAGTTCTAGAAGTTTACATAGGCTAAAACTTTTGGGTCTTTAGTATAATTGAATTTTATTTTGTAAAACACCTCCCAATGAGATTTTCTTTTTCCATGGAAATCAGTTTCCTTCCATTTCCTGCCAACCAATCAGACACTAATGGTAAATGGATCCCGCAACAGATGCAGTAATGAACATTGTTATTAAAGAAGGAGAGGACAGTTTCTACTGTGATTAGGTTCCTTCACGACTCTAGTTTTTGGTATATGCCTTCACGAGTGTCCAATTCCCTTCAATCGTACTACTGCCTGTCCCACCTCAAAAAGAGAATATGAAAGAAATATCATTAGACCATCATAGGAGGCACGTTAATTGACCAAAAATCCCTTTAAAATCTCTGATCCACAACTGCACCCTCTTTGGATGATTGACTCGTTCATCTGATTTCTCGAGGATTTGGATGTTTCTATGAACCAAAAAATATAGTCATCAAATGATTCTAGTATCCTAAAACTATGTTTGATAGTTGAATTTAGGCTGTTGTTTATACAAAGTTTCTAATCTGTCCATTTCTTTCAAGTACAATGTTTCAAACGCCACAAATAGGAGCACGTAGACGAATGAGAGGAAAGGTCAACTAATACTGCTTAATATGGCAGTCTATTTAGCGTTCGTCTATTTATTAATTTCCCTACTGATTTCAAATAAATAATACCTCATCAAATTACTAAGAATCCTGAACAAATGCCTACTAGCAGGGCGGTACAAGAATGACCGCTCCATCTAATACTTCATAGGTTCGAGATGCTCATGAGTTTTATTTAAAATGCGAGGAAAAACGGAAAAGAATAAGTAAATAAACGATGAAGGAGCAGGAGAAGAATCCCTCATTCCAAATCTGCTAATTTATCAAGGCTCTTATTGTATTTCTGCCACTTCCTATAGGGTTGGCGCATCCACACAGCCAAGCGAGCATGTGCCACCAAAGGTGCTGTAGCTGCATACTTTTAAGCACGCGAAAAAAAGGATCCTAGCTGCAACTACCCAGACCCACAGGCAGTGCCCAACCAATGTGCTGTAGGCGCATACCTTTTAAAAGCAAAAAAATAGGACCTGAGCTGCACCATCGCCCGCCAGGGAGCAGTGCGAGGACGAACCCAGCAGTGCCCTGCAAGGGATGTGACGGTCTTTACTGTGCCAATTACCTCTTGTGCCGCAGCTAATATTACCTGAGAATCACATCAAAATCTTATCTCAGGGAAAGACAAACAAAGCATCAAACCAAAATACTCTTCTTTTGCATGCATGAGACCCGCCTTTGGATGATCCGATCTACTGGTCTTACTTTTCTACTTCGGGTTATCTCCTAAGAAAATAATTGTGATGTTTAACCATTCTAGGATCTTTTAAATGTTTTTAGGTGATTGAATTTGGACTTTGTTTAATAATAGCTGAGTTTCAACCGTCTATTAATTATGCCCACAGTTAAACTTTTTCAGATGCTTGTACCATTAAATCAGCAAGCTCGCTTGATGATTAAACAAGATAAACACCTAGGATCATCCAAAGCCGGTTCCCTTGCATGCAAAAGTACAGCACTTTGGTTTGGCGCTTTGCTTGAGCGTTTTTGTTTAGCATTCTCCGTCTTATATAGTGCATTGTAAAAGAAATGAACTCGACTTCGGCTTTCTCGCGGATGCAAGCAGCCGCCCACACTCACAACCACCACATCTGGGTAGGTCCAAGGGGAGAATAGGAACTTGGGTCCACGGGGAGGGGCCCATGACCCCAACCAACTCGCCACAACCCATTTGGGTTGAATTCCAATACCAATTCCAAAGCAAGTGGGAGCAGAATTTTATGAAAAATACATTTCCCACTGGTAATTATTTATATAATTTACAAGATAAGGCTGTGTACTACTGACCCTTATGGTCCACCCTTTTCCCGGGGAGCTTCATGCACCAGGGCCACCCTTTATTTCTAGAAATGGCACGTGCCTAAAGTTGGGAAGACACAGGATGAACTTGTGAAACAATCCAAACAATTTATATGCCAGTCAGCATATCGAAGTTCTTCCCAATGAAAACTCTCCTGTCTTTTGATATTGACCATTTTATCTTTTCCCTCTCAAAGGCTTACATTTTCATCTTCGTAATGAGACTCATGAATATGTAAGCCTAATTGAGATAAGGTCTTGATGATGATGACGACGAGATTCATAAAAAACTCACTAAATTTATCAAGACAGAAGTCTCCATATCTAATGTGCATCTTCGTATTCAGCAAAGGAAACTTGACTTCTGTAGAGTGTGATGGACAACATAGCAAGATTTAATTGCACCAGCAATCACTTACTAGGCCTCAAGCGAAAACCAGTGGCAGAGAATGAATATCGGATCAACCGTTGATGAATGACGGAGACCAAACTCAATAAAGTCTTAGTCACACTAGGCGGTCCTAATCATTTTCTGGAGCTGTTTCATATTTTTATGGTTTTCAGTTTAAGTACTCGAAGAATTCAGTGAAGAAGATATGCACAAAATTGATGGAAACATAAGAGTTAGACAGGCTACATTATTGAATGCAACATATCAGCATGTTTTCAAAACCAACTGATGGAAAGTGGAGTTAAACACTCTAAACTTCCCCCTGTCAATAAGTTAGAAGTTACTTGACCAGTTGATTCAGAATGTCAGCTCACATTACAGTCCTAAACAAGTTTTTCAAGGCTTCAATGCAATTTCCCAAATAGATATCCCGAAGTATTTTCTTAGTAATTCAAAAGGACACACTCATCAGAAAAAACATACAACCGCCGTGAAGTACCTGAAATTTAAAATTCCAATTGGAAGTAGTTCCATGTCTCTGATAAACATGGAAGAACATGTGCAGCTAAAATATTTGATTCTTAAAACTGCAGCAATTTAAACCGTTTACCTATGACAGAATCATAATTAGCACAGAAGGGGCCAATTCCATTCACTTCAAAATCAGAAATAATACGGCAACAGAGCACAACACTGAAGGTCCTACTGCCCAGGGTCCCACTGGTTGCAGGCGATTGAAACCAACAAAAACATTCATTTTCCCAGCTAGGACTAGAACCCAACCATAAAGATTATAACTTCACACCATTAACACAAACCTCATGAAACCTGTTCTGCCTTTTTATCCTCCAGAAGCTTTAGCTCTCTACGCCATCCTTCCAATTTGGCCAATTTATCTAACTGTTCTGGTTTCATTTCATCTCTCTCACCTTTTTCTAGTGCATCTGTGAGACGAATCTGTAAAATGTGTTCAGGGGGACAAGATTCACCAAGAGTTATTGTGCAAATGAGACATAACATGAAAATTGTTCAGAGAAATGGAAACTTGAAATGAAATAAACACAGTGAGACTGTTCAGAACGGGATAATATCCATGGATCGCTGTCCTAACACTGCTGTTAGATGTATCAAAATGGGAATAGAATATTTAACTGGGAATAATTTGTAGGAAAAGATGATTTTCTAGATAAATGAATGCATGGAAAGATATCCCTCTTAACCCCAACATACTTTTCAGCATATGGTTTGCATGATGTTTTAAAGCTTAGACCTAAGATGCACAATAAGATAAGGTCAACAGTGCAAATCATTCTATTTCTAGCCACACCCTATATAGAAAGGAGAACAGGACACTCCAAGAAGCAAATATAATAGATTAGACCAAAAGGCCCTCGCCAGCAACCTGGCATCCAGTAGAGCCTGAAGAGAACTTTATGTGACCCTCAAAACCTTCGCATCACTCAGACTCAGTTCTTAGGATTTCTTTTGGAATAGTGAATAACACTTAACTAGAGAAGAACATAAAGACCTTGGCGTTTCAAGAGTAGGCAATCTGATTTCTGCACTAAAGATCAAACAATACCAAGAAAGATTCTTGGTATATAAAGCATATAAGTAATGCTAGGGGATAGGTCCCTGCTACCAGGGATAAGCAATTTAGGTGAATGAAAAATGGTGCAGAGCATATGAAGCATATATGTAATGCTCGGGAAACTTACCTTCTTTTTCAGGGCTCTGATTCGTTTATCAAGGTCTGGCACAGAACCACCTGGATTTGAACTCTCCGTCAAGTCAGGGGAAGGATCCACAACTGATGGAGTTGCAGAAACAGCAAGCATATTCATCTGGCGTGCTACAGTTTCTACTGTTTCCAATCTGTGAACCACGTCTCCAGCAGGAGGTGCCTCTCTGGTTGCCACTTCTACAGATGCTTTTGAATCCAGGTCCTTTCCCTTATCAGATTCTGATGAAGTAAGAGCAGCCTGCCAAGATGTAATTGGTTAACTTTAATGAACACAATCAGAGAAGTTTTCAAGCTAAAGAGAAATAATTGGTTCATCATTATAAGCAGTTTCACTTCCTTAGAGACCTGCTTTGTCAATTGCTGGTAAAAACAGAATCTGAAGACCCACCATATTGCTTCCATTAATGCTGAAAACTACTGAGAATCAATGAACTTTGAAAATCAGGATCCTTTGGAAAGAAGAACAAGAACAGAATGTGTAGAACTAAAGGGCAGCCCTGGCGCACGAAGCTCCCACGTATGAGTGGTCGGGGGAAGGGGCGGACCACAATGTGTAGAACTGACTAAAGAAATATAAGATCTCAGGCTGCAGAGAGAGCCTTGGCCATGACAGATTTCAGATCCAGTGACCCAAGAACCACTCACTACCTCCTTGCCAACCTTAGACATGGCAGGTTTTTGATGCGTTAACTACAAGAAAACACTCTCCCGGTGAGTTGCCTGAAAACCTCAACATGGCAGGCTTTAGATGCCATGACTCCAACAGACGTTCCTATGCCCAAAATATGCATAAAGTTGTTGCCAGATAAAGTATATATAGTCTAGAAAAATACAGAAAACATATGACTTGAATGGAAAAGTTGGAAATTAAACACATAACATTAGATTGAAAAATGAACAGCCATTACAAACAGCTACATACATTGACTTCCACAGTGTACACCATGCAGGAGAAAATTAAAGGAAAAGAGTTCCTAACTTGATTGTGTGATCAAAGAATCAGCCATTTGGAGACTAGATGCAAAATTAGTGAAAAAATTGTATAGGCATCCAAGGGTGCAATAAACATAATCCATAGCTCACAAAAGAACAACCAAAAAGAAAGTGAAGATAGCTGACAATAGATGATAAAGATAGGGGAATGAAATTGGCACAAACCATTTCAATGATCCTAAGAATTATTAAGGTCAACAACCTTTTTAATTTCAGCAAGTCTTTTAGGTAGATAAAGTGAAATACTTTAAGTGAATAGCACAGAGTCGAAAATACCTTGTAAACTACTCTAATTTTCAAAGAAATGCCATTCATCTTTTATAGTTTTTCACCTCTTAGCTACATGAACTGTATCAGATTCCTACTTTTCTGGTCCTTTCATTCACTTCCATGCTTGAAATTTCAGAAGCTCGAGAAGAAGAAAATAGAATATATCATAGAAGTATCTGCCACAGAAAGAGGATTTTGCTTGAACTCTTTCACATTCCCTATTTGAATTCCTCTCAAATTGATGTTCCAAAGATCATAGCTCAACTTCTATACTTTGCTATTCTTATGGGGATAGCCAGAAAGCTCAACTTTTTATCCACTTCCGCAAATCTATACCACTGAATTCTTATGATTGATTGTGGGCGTGGTGTTGTCATAAGCCCCTTTTATACTGGGTATGTGGATCATGATGAAATTACCCATTTGGGTATTTTTATTTTTCTTCGAGTTATATAATAAGCCAAATGAAGTATCGCACCGATTCAAGCACTGTTTTATTTTGATCGGGCAACTGTAACTCCAGCAATCAGTTATCGCCCAAAAAAAAAAAGGTTTATTTAGGGCATACGTTTGCACTCCAATTAGCAGAACGTTACCCATTTTGCCTCATAATTCTTGCCAGTATCAAAATCTTTCACTCGAATATCATCATCCCAAAGATAGATAAAGAAAAACCAATGAAGAAGTATGTATGTCCAAAGAATAGGGCTGACGTAACACCTTATTGCAAATAATAGGGAGCTAAGACTTCCACCTATTTTCTGGTCATTGAAACCGCCACCCTCCCCCTCCTTCCTCCTCCTTACTTCCAACCCTTTCATTTGTGTTCAATTCCTAGTGGAACATAGTAAAAAACATAGGAGTTTTGAGTAGAAGGGTTTTAAGGTAACAACAAAGAGGCACAAGCATCAACTGCAAATATCTAGTTGCCCAATCTGGATAAACAAACCTTTACTCAAACATAGAAAGAAACATGGGAGTTTCCAGTAGAGGGGTTTTAAGGTAACTATACAGAGGCACAAGTATCACAACGCAAATATCTAATCACATTGTCTGAATAAACAACCCTCTTTATCATATACAATTTTAATTGGCTGGCATAGGAAAAACAATGTTCAAGAAACTCAGTCAACCAATGACACAAGCTTACTTGGTTTCATCCATCAGAGTCTCATTCTACGCATGGGGCTAATTTGAGTACCTGCTGGATCACAGACTTACACTGCTAAAGCCAGTTTTACATTAGGTTCTTCCCTTGATTGTGATTAAGCATTAAAAGGAACTTTGGAAGAAAAAGGATATGATAGACTGGCATTTATCCACCAGCCAAGTGCATCTGAATAACATTATATAACAAGAGCAAGGTATCAAAAATCACTGGGGTTATGACTCACCCCAGCGAACCTGTTTTTACATAGACAAATATGAAAAAACTCAGCTTTAGATAAAATCAATCTTGACTCAACCATTTTTGTCCATGATATTCAATGACTTAACATTCCAAGCCAAAAGAAATTTAAGAACTTCAAAAAATTATTATTTATTATTTTCTTAAGCCAATTGTCTCAGATTGCACCATACATACCCTAAGGGAATAAATGACATCGTGATTTAAGTGTAAACCACAAAGCACTTGTGGTTATGTTGAAATCATGAATAGGGCTCTCTTAACCAGTGACACTCTTTTTGTTCAGGTATGAGTTGTAATGACATTAAGTACTTGAGGAAGTACTTTGATAGATAGTGTCAAGATTGATAGCATGGAGTTAGATTCACACAAGAAGAAGTTAACCCCTAGCATACACTCAATATCTTGACTTATGTTCCCAACATGAGTGATGGAACTTTAAGATCAGAAAGCCATGGAGACTCATAAATCTATCAATTCTAGAACCAATCCTTCCAAGTTTACCAAGCAGTTGCTGAAGGTAACATATTCCCTATAACCACTCTTTGCAATGTTTGATCTTTTTAAATTGACATGTTCCGTTATGGCTCCCAAACTACTTTTCATGTAAAAACCCCTTATAGAAGCTAGCTCTTGACATAATGATCCCACTTACTCTCAATTTCATATGCATTTATCACTAAAAGCAAATGACAAATCCCCACCAATTGGTCCATGGTATGAAAAGCAATCATTAGCACTTACGTGGACTACACAACTCAACACTAGAGAACGGTGATGCTCTTTGTTTGAAAACTTGATCAGAACTATCAAAGTAGTAAAAGAGCTAGTTTAAGAAGATTTAGGTTGTCTATATGAAGGGGAGCCTTGGCGCAAAGGTTGAGTTGTCGTTGTCTGACCCAGGGGTCATAGGCTCAAGGCGTGGAAACAACCTCTTGCAAACATGCAAGGTAAGGCTGCATACTATAGACCATTTGTGGCCAGCCCCTTCTCTAGACCCCGCATACGCAGGAGCTTCGGGCACCGTGCCACCCTTTGTTAGGTTGTCTATATGGTGTCTTACGTGAAACCCACCCCATCTCAGTTGAGTGGAGACAATTACGGCCTGTAGGGTGTGGATATACAGCTGGATTGACATCTTACATCAGATGCCCTCTTATAGACATGCAAATGTTATAAGCAGAAGTATCTACCTTCTTTTTTCATTACATAGATACCAACAAGTTATGGCGCATTTCGATCTCACACATCAACGGTACTAGAGTTTGGGTATTTTCTTTGAAAATAGTCACTCTCAAGTTTTTATAAATAAATTATTTTCCCCAATAGAGATGTTAAATACTTTGGAAATATTAGTTATTTCAAAGAAAATAATTCTAGTACACATTTTAGAATTTAAGGCTAATCTAAATTCCAAACCAGCTTTGGTTGCTTATTTATCTTGCATTAGTTGATTTTGACATCAACACACTCAACCACTCATGAAAGGCTAAATTCGACCCTAACGATGTAAAGAGGGTTATTCTCTGATTTGATTTACTTGCTTTGTGTGCACTCAATAACGGCTACTAGCAATAATGGTCGTTCCAAGAACTCCAATCAAGTCCTTGTGTAAAGCAAGATGCAAACAAGGAAGCTTCCACCCACTGGAAGTTCACCCCCAAATTTGGTGACTAAGTTTGTTCCAAGAATAAGAAATATACTACTGTTGAAAGGTTCAAATGTAATGGCTTATGTCACTAAGATATTGGCAAGGAGCTACTAATTCTTTTCAATGTATGGAGGCCCATCTCCCCTAACTTACCTAGGACTCCCCCTTCAGCTTTGTTCCATATATATAACCTTAATAAAATAAGTGGCCGAACTCAGACAGAAGCTTTCAGTTGGAAAGGCTACTTATCTTTTAGTGGGACTCACTCTCATTAATATGGCTCTCACAAATTTCCAACTTGTCCATTGTGTCCACTTAATATTCCAGGTGTCATTGCGGAGCAGAAGACCGAACTACAAAAGGACTTTCATATGAACATCATTTATGTATAAATTTATGCCTCTTTGATTTATTTTCCAATTCAGCCAAAACATCCAATTTTTGGACTGTTTTTAAACTTTTTTAGAAAGGTTTGCTTTTAATTAAAAGAGTTTCTTGCTTATTGTCCAAGATCTAGACAGGAAAGCTTGGTCTATTAAAAGAAGGCTATCTTAGCAGCCACTAGAAAAACTTATTTTGTCTTTCACAGTATAGGTATAAAAGAGGATAGGGCAGGAAAGAAACTACCTATAAAAGCCCAAAAAGTTCCATTTTTTAGGGGTGGGTTTTCGCTGCTTCCACCTTCAAAAAAAGCATAGAAAATGTCCAAGAGAAGAAGTGGAAGAAGTGGATCAACCATGGAGAGTTCTTTAAGCATGCTGCGTGGATCGTCCATCATGCATGGCTAAATTCAAAGTTTAAGAATTGGAGGAAACCAAGAGATGAGTGTTAATGCTTTTTCATTCAATTTCATAGATTTTTATTTTTGAATTTTAATGTCCCAATGATTTTGTGATAAGTTGTTCTCTGAAGAATGGTTTTAACTTTTTATTTAACTTCAATTCTAAAACTTGTAGTTTAGAAGAGATGATCATGGGATGATTTTATGTTAGAGTGAATAATTTATTGAATGGATTATGATAAGATTAAATGAGTCGTGCCAGTAGTTTCTATATGACTCCGGCCAATCTAAATAGTTCATGCCATGAGATTGTTTACTCCTTCCTTAGAGAAGTTCTAGCTTGTAGCCAAGAGCTTCTAGTTTGTACATGATTTCAAGTAATGAGATATTAGTATGATTCAATTGGTGAATTCCTAATTCCTAAACTACTCTCAAATATCTTAGTTTTCTTCAATTTCCTTTTCTTCAAGCTTTAGTTTCAATTTAATTTCAATTCCAACAATAAAAATTCTTTAGTTTGGTAGATAATTCACTCCATCCCTAAGGTTCGAAAACTCTTCACACTTAACTAAGGCAATCAATCTTGTACACTTGCAAGGGTTTGATCTGAAACAAAACATCACTTTCCCTATGAAGATAAGAAGAATGGAAAAAGGTGAACATTTGGAAAGTGGGAGTCAGCAAACGCAATACAAATGAAGGATTGAGACCACCATGGTATTTTTTAACAGCGATTCTGGAAATCAGATATGAAACTACATTTCAGGAAAATCGAGGAGGATGAGTATCAGAATAAGGTGCAAGAAAGCAGCTTTTTAGTGTTAGGGTAGGGTTTCATTAATTTATGTTGACATAGACTAGAGAGGAGAGATGTATAGGATTTACTTTAAAGGTTTCTTCCTCTATGCTTTGCTTACCAAGCCCTCTATAGGTCAGTCTCTAAAAGGTAGTGCTCCTCTCAATTGCTAAAAGACTACCGATATATGAGTTCCTTGCAGATATGCACATATCTGATAGCAGCAATGATCAGAGGAAAACAGAGGCCACGTTCCCGACCAAATGACATCAATCAGCAAATCATCTAGCTAGCAATAAAGGAATAATCTAGCAACCACCACCTTGTTCGTCACAATTTGCCTAGAATTGTTTGAAATGGCATTTGCAAGTAATTTAAGATAGACCTAAGTGCCCCTAATCCAAGAATCAGTCGCAGAGATTGTGCTTGACTATTCTTAGGCCGATTCATTTATCGAACTGTAATAAGGCAAAAGGATCATGCTCTCCTTACAGAATAGTCACGTTAAAGAAGACAATCAGCAGTGGCATAAAAATTAACTTTTTCAATTTGATAGCTCAAGATCAAAATTCATTTTTTATCCTTTGTTGAGGGACACTAAATATACTAACTCACTGCTCATTATACTAGACTTACTGACAATAGTCAAGTAAATACGACAATCAACCAACTCATGAAATAACCACATCAACTTCAATGCACCCAGGAAAACAAAAAATACTTGCCAAATAGCAATTCCTGATTCGATCTATCAATAACCCAGTCAACTATTTTTGTGTGGTGCAAGAAACCGACTAGAACACATAACAAACAGATTTTTCCTTTTCATATTAATTCAGTTCCCGTTTCTATGCATTGTCCCAGACGAGTATATCATTATAACCAAGTAAAACTAGAAACAAACAAAGCAGGTACCTGCTGCTTCTTCTCCTTCTTCCTTTCATTTCTCTTCGCAGACTTGGTTTTGGGCTTGGCATCTAAAACAGGATCATACCCCGGTGGAACCTCCGGAACACTGCTTTTCCTTAACTGCATCAAAACCAAAATACCATCGGCTGCAAAATCCCCAACGATAATAAGCTGAAAAAAGAGATCACCGGGTTCCACAGAAAATGAAGAAGTCAGAAAACAGAGCACCCACCAAAGCGCCTTTGGACTGGTAAATCGCAACCTCATCCTGAGGAACATAGCCCGCCCTAATGCGTATAGGTTTGCGCAGAGTACCATCGGGTCTTCTGGTTGGCGCCAAAATCCTCTCGCCTTCTTTTAGGGTTTTGCCCAGTCGGGCGAACTGCTGTTCTTCGGTGGCGCTGCCCATTCTGAGGAGGTTTCAGTGAACCTCGGAGGAGTTAATGGAGGATGAAAGTATGAAAATCATGTTGTTAGGCTTCTGGTGTGTTTCTATTTGTGCTCTCGCCAGAAAAGAGAGAGAGAGCAGACTGGGACAAGTCGTATTTGCAGTGATCTGTAAATTAACTGTAGACATGATTAGAAGATAGGACATGAGTGGATATGTGGTTTTCCAAAACTACCCTTATCTTCGATAGGTCTGTTAACTGCATCGATCCGGTCCAGTCAGTTGAAATGCAAGGCTAGATATCCGTCTCTAAACCCTAACCTTGTTCGCTCTTACAGTCATCTTCCCAAATATCTCCAGTCTTCGCTTGCGTCCTGCATGTCTCTCCGATCTCTCTATCAAACTCTTAACTCGATCAAACGAAACTGACTCCTTACAGGAATCGTTAGAATCAAAAGATAAAATCTAAAGTGCCGGTCACATATCAAAGATCTGGACCATTCGTAGTTTTCCTCATCTCGCACAGAGCAAAAGCACTGTGAACAAGTAACGCTCGACGAAGGCACGACTTTGGATTGAGAAAAAAAAGGTAGATCTAGGTTTACATTTAATTTCTTCAAAATCCACCATTTGATTCGACTATTTGACGATGTTAGTGAGGATTTTCATTGGGAACAAAGGTGAGACGATCGCCATAGCAGTCCGGTTACTGTAACCAGTGTGATTCGTCTTCTTCAGAATGGTGATTGATAGAAGGCATCTTAGAGGTAAATGAAAATATTTTGCTTCTGAGATTGCCCTACAACATGAGCCTTGGCAACAAATGGGATTGACTAAGCTAGGTTTCTCTTTTTGGTCGAAAATGCTGAAATAGCATCACAATTTTTAATTTTTACTATAGAAAGGGGTTGGGATCCTTACCAAAATTCACTGAAATTATCCCCTGAAGCAAGAAAATCAACTGCAACACTGAACTCTTGAATTTCTCAGGCATGTGCCTTCGATTATAATAATCAACAAATTAATTAATTTCCGATAACCGGACCTAACCCAACCAAAGACCGATCGGTCGGTCTTCACCTGACACAAATCCGTTTGGTCTGGTACCTGACAAACCAGTTTGGTCCGGTCTCGATCCGCATCGTAGGAGATCGGAAAAATTCAGTTCGGTACGTTTTGGACCCTAAGGATGGATCGGACTATGTACACCCCTCTTATATTCGTTCCCCTGTTTTTTGGACCCTTGGGCCGTAAGTCCAGGTGGCCCATACTTACGAAGATCTAGACCGTTCACGGTGTTTACTTCGGTTGTAAAATGAACGGTCAAAATATTTAGCGAGATCGTAAACAGCAAAAGACAAAGATCTCATGCTTACAACATTTCTTTGCAAGGTTAAATGAAAAAGACAAGTGGAATTCCCCTTGGGACTCTTGCACAGGAAGTGTAGCCTTGAGAATTAATATAGGAGGTCTCATGATTTAAACTAGCAATCTCTAATCAGTAAAGTTCTAATTTCATGTTGGATTACCATTTTACCTGAAAGTTTAAGCGAATAAGAAGTGGGCCAACTATATTTATGCATATAATAATTAAAATTATTAAAAAAAAGATTAGATTAATTTCTTCTTTGAGCTTGATTGTAGAGATAGGTAGCGCAAGTTTTCCTAAAATCTCTCTCTCTCTCTCTCTCTCTCTCTCTCTCTCTCTCTCTATATATATATATATATATATAGATAGATAGATAGATTTTTTGTTTTAATATTTGAATGAGTTTCCATGAATTGCAGGATCTGTTTTTTTGTTAAAATTTACTTGGTTATTGAATGGCTTTTCTGTGCAAATTGTTTAATGGTCTCCAAAACAAACAATGAGCAAACACATCCATCACCAATGTGCCTAAAGGGTTGAAGAGTGCCGAAGGTGTATACATTTTGAACAAAATTGAATCCAAAAAATAAATTTTATAAGTGTTCCAATTGGTATGGGAAGAATGTATATGGCTATTTTAGGTTGATGCATGAGGGTCTTGGGAGAAGAGAAGTTGTCGGTAAAGAAGTGTCGAGTGTTAGAGACACAATTGGTCCCTTGAATGTAAGAAAATTTGCTACACAACAAGTTGAAAGTGTGCACATTATGCTGGTCTTTAATATGATTATTGATTTAGTATGCTTTGTAGCAATTGTAGAAGACGTTCCCTTAATGTTGAACTTGAGACACAAAGCATAAATTTATTGGACAAATGCATACCAATTATTAGAAATCTATTACAAAATTGAATTTGATGAATCTTAGCGTAGAGGCACGAGCCAAAATGTGATTCTTGAACGTAGTTAATGCCCCCCAAATTGTCGAAGGGACATGGTAGTTTTATTTGTGAGATTCATGCAAGCTGAACTACATATGTATCTCAACTAATTTGTACAATTAGAATTGATGTTTACTTTATTCTCCAAATGAATGCTTTAAACTTATTTTCTCAAAATAATATGTAAAAGAATATATATCTTGATCAGATAGTAAAAAAATAGAGATCTTGCGAGTCAAGAGAGAAATAAATCTTGACAACCAAAGAAATATGAAATCAGTCAAAAAAATAAAGGTGTTGAAAGATGATAATAAGAGAGAAATTCCAATCAATCACCCAAGGCAATAAAGGTCTTGAAAGAAGACAATAAGAGAGAAATATTAGTTAATCAATTAAAATAATAAAGGTCTCGAAGGATGTAATAAGAAAGAAAAATCAATCAATTAATCAAGACAATAAAGAACTTGAAGAATGATAATAAGAGAGAAATCTCTGATAGAATAACTCAAGAATCTAACATAGAGGGTGAGAGAATGAATGGTGTGTCTCTGAAATGACCTGGGCTCCTCCTTTACATAGGGCAGCCTTGCTTGGCCATCAAGCATGTTTGCTAAATCATCAATCCCCCATGATTTACTTGGTTGGCAAGATGTTGCATCTAGATAGAAAATGAGTCAAGGTGAGAAGATTTACACGGATAGAGTTTTTTTTTTGTAAGATATCGATTATGGTTTCACATTTACATAAATCTCGTAGAAGGGGAGCCTTGGCGCAATAGTAAAAGTTGTCGTCATGTGACCTTGAGGTTACGGGTTCAAGGCGTGGAATCAGCCTCTTGCAAAATGCAAGGTAAGGCTGCCCTATTCACATAAATCTCGTCTCCTTATTCATGTAAGAAAATGCAAGTTTCCTATTCACATAGATCTAGTTTCTTTTCATGTAAGATATCAATTATAGTTTTTTAATTTACATATATCTACATCCCCACCAATGTTTTTAACTTGAAACAAATTCTAACATCAACAACTCACAACTATTTTTTAATTGCTTCCGTATAAACTTCAAGTGCAATTGAGATCATCGTCGTCGTTGTCGTCAAGACCTTATCCAACTTAGGGGTTGCCCACATGAATCTTGTTTCTCTGTTCCTTTCTATTAAGTGTCATGTGTTCATTTAGTCTTAAAGTTTTTAAATATTTTCTTACCATTTATATTCATGTTCTTTTGGGTCTTTCATTGCTCTCTTAGAATTTTCTACTTGCATTGCCTCACAACTTCAAGTGTAATTGAGATGACTTGTTTAATTGGGAATATAATTAGGGGTGGCAATTCGGGTTGGTGGGTCATGTTTGTGGCGACACGAACACGACACGATTAATAGTCGTGTCAAAAACCTATGACTCGTACACGACCCGGTTCTTAAAAAAAAACACGACACGACCTGTGTAACACGATTTATTGACTGAGTTGTGTTGGATATACGGCACGACATGAAACAACTCGATTTCCCTATTACGACTTAGTAAAAAAACTGCTCCCAAGTGAATGGAGCCAAACCAACCACAAAACATAGGACAGTTATTTTACAACCGTCCTATATGTTATGTTTTATAGGACGGTTGTGAAATAACCGTCCTATATGTTATGTTTTATAGGACGGTTATGTCATAACCGTCCTATATGCTATGTTTTATAGGACGGTTAGTACATAACCGTCCTATATTGTCTAAATATAGGACAGTTATGCACTAACCGTCCTATTTTTACATAAGAATATAGGACAGTTAAGGACTAACCGTCCTATTTTACACGTATGGATATGGTTTATTAGTACTTTACTAATCTGTGAGTATGACTGTGATGTGTCAGACTTCCAGTGACCAATCTGCCTGTGCCGGCAAACAGCCTAGCCTTGGCGCCGGCCTACCTGATAGGGACAAATAGTTTTCTTTCCTCTAATTTCAAGCTAGCAAGTGGCAACTGGAGTTAATGAGACTTACACTTCAATCATTTGTCAAATATTTTGAGTCCTTGATGTTAGATCCAACGTGTGGGCCTTCCTTGTAGTGGCAGGAAAACAAAATGAAAATTGAAAATATAAAGGTTTAACTAATTAATAATTATCTAGGTCTAATAAGTCAATCTAGTCTAAGGCAATTGTTTTGTCTTTTTGTATGTAAGCCCAATTCCCATATCCAATTATCCAATTAAATTTGAAGTCTTATGCTAAAGCGCCCTAGCCTAGCTGGTGGTTGTTTGCTATAAGCCTATAACTATAAGTTATAACCTAAGACTTAGTTAACGTACACACTGTCTCTAATTTTCTTATCAAACATTTTAAGATTAGCTACACATTGTTGGTTACAAACTTACAAGTTACACTTAGTAGAAAATTAGTTAACCAAGTTTTATAACTTGTACAAGTACAAGTGAAGTGAGAGACTAACTAACTATCATATATTGTATAAAATTATAAATACTAATGATTTTCTTATGTTAATTTCATATGTCATCACCAATTGATCTAATATATCTCTTTTTCATCAAATTCATGAATATCATGTATCTAACTTATATAACTCAATATTTGTTTCTCTTTTCTAACTCCTAATTGATGATAATAGATTAGGAATAACTCATTCATCCATGATCCATCATTCATGCAGAGTAAAATTTAGTAACTTCCTTAGTAATATCATTCAACATGTGTTTTTTCTCTCATGATTATTATTCATTTTACCATCAATGCCACTTCTTTTCAGTTTTCACTATAGAGTATAGACCACAATCCATAATTAATTTTAGTTTCACCAAAGTTATCATATCCATATCCTTCTAATTCTCTCTTGATAAGCTTTTGTGTTAATTCAATACATAACTCATATTCTCTGATCTCATTCTCACCTCACATAATGAGTTAATTACATAGCTAACAACTATTCCCTTCATATACTCATTAGCCACCAATGAGATAATTACATAACTCTTTATATACTAATTCTCAAGGCAATTGTTTTGTCTTTTTGTATGTAAGTAAGCCCAAATCCAATTATCCAATCGAATTAGAAGTCTTAAGCTAAAGCCCCTGCCCTGGTCGGTTATTTGCCTTAACTATAAGTTATAACCTAAGACTTAGCTACACCTATACACTGTCTCTAATTTTCTTATAAACATTTTAAGATTAGCTACACATTATCAGTTACAAACTTACAAGTCACACTTAGTATAAAATTAGTTAACCAAGTTTTGTAACTTGTACAAGTACAAGTGAAGTAAGAGACTAACTAACTGTCAAATATTGTATAAAATTATAAATGCTAATGATTTTCTTATGTTAATTTCACATGTCATCACCAATTGATCTAATATATCTCTTTTTAATCAAATTCATGAATATCATGTATCCAACTCATATAAGTCAATATTTGTTTCTCATTTCTAACTCCCAATTGAAGATAATATATTAGGAATAACTCATTCATCCATAATCCATTGATCCATCATTCATGTAGAGTAAAATTTAGTAACTCCCTTAGTAATATCATTCAACATTTGTGTTAATTCAACACATGACTCCTATTCTCTGATCTCATTCTTACCTCACCTAATGAGTTAATTACATAATTAATAAACATTCCCTTCGGACCCTTCCTATACTCATTATCCACTAATGAGATAATTACATAACTCTTTCTATACTCATTCTCAACTCTCAAGCTACTAAGTTAATTACATAACTGTTTCTATTCTCATTCAGTCATTCTTACCTAATGAGTTAATTACATGACTCTTTCTTTACTTATCCTCAACAACTTTTGATTTGAGTATGAGTTACTTACATAACTTTGTTTTTTTAAGCTGATCCTCAACTGAGATCAGATGAGTTAAATACATAACACTTACTTTACTCATCCTCAACCTCAATAACTATTGAATTGAGTATGACAGTATGAGTTACTTACATAACTTTGTTTTTAAGTTGATACTCAACTGAGATGAGTTAATTACATATATACTCTGTCTTTTTAAGCTCATCCTTAAAAAAATTAAGATGAATGAATTATATAACTCTTTCTTTACTCTATATTTAATAACTATTTTTATTTAAACACATCCTCAACTAAGATTAATTAAATACATAACTCTTATAGCTTATATGACGGTTATGCAACAACATGTTAACAACCGTCCTATAACTTTCTAATAAATAAAATAACCATCTTATATAACTTATAGGACGGTTATAAAAAAATTGTCATATATTTCATTATATATATTATAGGATGGTTATTTAAAAACCGTCCTATACGGTTATTTAAAAATATTCCTATATTGTTTTATATATCATTTTTCACTTTGATCAGCCCTAATTTCAAATTTTCGATCTTCTAGCGGTCCAAACTACTGAGAAAGTGAAAATGACTATTCCTCTTCGATATTTCATAGATCTAAGGAAAATAAGGTATGTATTTACGAATTTTACAATCTATATACAGTTCTATAAAAATCATAAAAGCCAGTACCCTTTTTTTCAATTTTTTTGTTTTTTGTTAACTATTTTCCATAGATCTTGATGGATTTTAGTCTGAGAAGGTGAAAATGACCATTCCTCTTCGATCTTTCATAGATTTAAGCAAAAAAACATATGTATTTACAAATTTTATAATCTGTATTTATTTTTTTCAATTTTTTTGTTTTTCGTTAACTATTTTTCATAGATCTTGATGGGTTTTAGTTCTGTGTATGAGAAACATTTCATTTGAGTTTTATATTTCTTTGCTCTAGATTTAAGTTTATTTTTAGGTTTTTTACTATTTTTTTTGAAAAAATCAGTTACGAAAATTTAAAAAAAAAGTCGTTGTTTTTTCGTATTTCTTCATTGAAAAGTATTTCTATCCACATATAGAGCTTTCCCATGTTGTGTATTCATGTGTGATAATGTTTTCATCTCTTTTTTATTGTAATTTAGTTTTTTTTTCCAAAAAAAATAAGTTACGAAAATTAGGAAAATTTTGTTATTTTTTATATTTATTAGTTAATACCTATTCTTATCCACATATATAGCTTACTCATGCTTGAATCTTCATGTATTAATGATTTTTAGCTAATTTTTAGCATTTAATCTAATTTTTAGCAATATAGGACATTCTTGAAGAACCGTCCTATATAACTAGCAATATAGGACGGTTATTCAGGAATCGTCCTATATAACTAGCAATATAGGACAGTTCCTCAAGAACCATCCTATATTACATGAGTAATATAAGACGGTTCCTCAAGAACCGTCCTATATTTTCAACCATTTCATAGGTTAGAATCATGTCAAGGTGATGAGTAAATAGGTCGCGTGTCAAATAGGTCGACACGACGGGTCAAATTGATTGACTCGAACACGACATGATTTTTGGCGTGTCATTTTTGGGTCACCCGATAAGACTCGACCCGAACCTGCTAAATTCGTGTCGGGTTCGTGTCATGTTATCGTGTCGTGTCATATTTTGCCGCCCCTAAATATAATGATCAAAATCTGAGAGTATAGATGAAAAAATGCAATTAACACAAGATTTTCCGGATAAAATTTTCTTTTAAATAAGAGTGCAAATTTATTCTGATCGAAAGCCTAATATCATCCTACAAGGAAGATTTTTTGGAGTTTCACACGTGTAAGACTTGGCTTAGAAGATGAACAGTATGGCTCAGTCTTAACCAATCCGAACGCCGTGCTAATAGGACAATCTAAACCGTACAATTAAAGGTATGCTTGCCGCCGAATGCAGGCTGGACCATCTAACTGACTGGGTCCTACATTTCGTTGATCCAACCCCTTTATTTGATTTATGTCGCTTCGGATGTCCAGTAATCCAGTGTACATGAAGTCTAGGATGTGAAAACTTACACTTTGGATCAAGAGGAAGCGTACGGTCAGGAAGTGAGATTAAATCGTCCAATGATTGTGATGTACGAGACATCCATCCATCCAGAGTGGGACAAATCAAATGGACGGATGAGATCAACCAAAGCTGGGATTGTCGGGGCCACGTGATAGCAAAGCGTTTCTCCAGGTCATGTTTCTTGCCCAATTAAAATCAGGCGTTTGCCACTGCAGCGAAGGGAATATGAACTCTAACACCAGATTCCTCATCTTCTTCAAACTCTGAACGGAGAACTGGCTGCAAACCCTTTCCACCTCACTTCTCTCTCTTCTCAGAGGCATCGTCCTTGCGCAGATTCTTCCATCTATCTTTGTCTTTTCAAGAATTCCTCTCGATCCATTCCCTTTGCAAGCACAAGTTCTCGGCATAAAAGCTGCTGCAAAATTGTCTGCCAAACGGCAAAAACGTTATCGAAAGATAGCTGTGACCCAGAATTCGCCATTCAAGTCGGCCAGCGTCGTCTTTCCAAGGTAATCCTCACCGCATCGTCTTACACTTTTACGTAGCTTAGCTGATAATATCGTTATGCATGAAGTCGTATGGATGGAAATTATATATCAGATAAAAGGATAACATTGATTTGATGTTCTAATGGTTGAGGCAGTATGCTTATCGGCACAACTGCCTTTGCATGAAAACCGGTCGATTCCGATGGTAATCATGGACAATAGGTTAGCAACTTAATCGATGGTCCTTAAAACCTCAATATGGGATTGAGTCCAGAGATAAATTCTTAATGAGGATGATAACAGGCTCAACACGCTCCTAAGCAATGCCCGGGTGGCTCAGTCTCTACTGCTTTCACTCTAGTTTCTCCAGGTAGCCCTTTGCGCAAGGTCTATTCTTTGGCGGTTCTCACTCTATCTTTGTTTAGTTAGCCATTTCCGTAAGTTGCGTTCTACGAGACTCAAGACTTGGCATCTGAAGCCCGGTACGAAATGTAATGAACACAACCATTCTCCTTAAAGCCTTAAAGCAGAAAGCTGAAATCTTAACTAAGATCATAATAGAACATTTTTGGGTGGAGAATTGTGCATGATGGAATTGCTCTGCTGCTTCTGATTGATTTCTTTCCATCAATTTTCAACAAAAATCCCGAATTATCTTTGTTTGTGGGGTGCCTAGTGGAAGTTTGTTCTTATAAGTTATCTGTCCAGGGAGGGGCATTTGAAGGAGACTAGCTGTTAGCTACTACTGATTGATTGATTTTCGTGTTACATATTGTTTGTATGTGCTGCATTTCTTAATGATTTGTAATATCCAACAAATTTAGTTGTGTCATGGGAAATAATGATTTGGTTTGTAAACTAAGAAAGTCAGCCACTATTCTTTAATTCATTTGGTATATTTAGATCCATTTGCTTGTGTAATTGCAGGTTCCCATTTCCAACATCAGAAACTTTTCCATTATAGCCCATATTGATCATGGGAAGTCAACTTTAGCAGATAAGTTGTTACAATGGACTGGAACAGTACATCAAAGGGAGATGAAAGAGCAATTTCTAGACAACATGGATCTAGAGAGAGAGAGAGGTATCACAATCAAACTACAGGTGCGGTTCTGTTCTGTTTTTTTAACAATCTCTGATTATTTTATTTTATTTTATTTCCTCATAATTATTAATGATGAGTATCTTATGGTATTGCATCAGGAACTTCTTTGGTTGATGTGTATGCATTTTATGGTTTTTATAGCCTGGCCTCAATAGTCAAATCAAATTCCTATTAGGTTACTGATAGATTGAAGCCGCTGACAACATAGGCTCCCCTGTACCATGTCTCATATCCTAAATCTGATGTAGATTTAGCATTTTGTAGTTATTCCATTTTAAGTTGTCCATTCAAGAGTACCTAAACTGCATGAAGAATGGGAGATAATCATTCAAATTTAATATAACATAAGTAACCTGTAGATTAGAAGGGGAGCCTTGGCGCAATGGTAGAGTTGTCATCATGTGACCTTAAGGTCATGGGTTCAAGGCGTGGAAACAGCCTCTTGCAAAATGCAAGGTAAGGCTGCATACTATAGACCCTTGTGGTCCACCCCTTTCTCGGACCCTGCAAAAGCGGGAGCTTTGTGCACTGGGCTGCCCTTTTTATAAGTAACCTTTAGATTAGTTTCTCTAGCCTAGGCGGACCCCATACTTTCCGTATTTACGTCGAGAGATAAATATCGAACTTATGTCATGTCTAAGCCTTCCACCTCTTAGGGATGGCTTGAATAGTGGAACAGATGAATATAGATAAAAATGTTATTTCGGATCTCAAAACTTCAACCCATTGTTTGAACAGGTTTCATGGATTCATGAAGATGCCCTTTTTTCTGGAAAGAACATAGAGCACTTACTTTCTGGATCAGGAACATGAAATCTGGAAACACAAATGTGTGCACATCTTGAAGTTAGTCTGTCAAAAAGCAAGTTGCCAGAGGCAAGAATGTAGTAGAAACCGCTTCCATTCACCAGCGCAGACTATAAGTGCTCTCCAAACTGTGCTGGATAGTCACCCATCACATGGCTCTCAAACCCAACCTGTGCTTGTATGTAAAAGTTGGGCAGTAGTGCTCATTAACGTCTTCACATCAAAACCACTCCGTATGAGAAAGGTCTGTCCTGACTGTGTGGATTGACAGCTACCACAAAACATGAAATAGGCTGTTAGAATTACTTGGATTGCGCAAGTATGGGTAGCAGCTTCTCCATGAACTGATATGGATGAACAAGAACTGAACCATGCTCCCAACCTGATTGGATCATGTTGAACAGAACCTTGCTTATATTCTGCAGAGGGATCATCTATCCATGCTCCAATGCCATATGCAATGTGAAAATACTAAAGGAATGAGAAAAGGAGAAGAGTTGGAAGAGAAATGTAAGTTTGGATTCCTGAATTTACATGCCCAAACTATTTACATATCATTGCTACATAAGTATTCATTTGAGAACTGATTCAATGAAAGAAACTATCTATACTTTGCAACTGTACTAACAATAGAAAACTATCTATTATTTCACCCTAAAACAAACTAGGAAGGTAGATTAGCTAGGAAACTAACTAATTACAGAGCCGCTGGCATTGAGAACTAGTGGATATAGAAACTCTAATATAGAAAACTAATGATCATCACAGAATTCAACAATACGTCTTGCTGTGTAGTCCCCAATCACAATAGGTACATTCATCCCAAAGATACTCTTCAGTTCCAGCAAGTACATGTACTACTCTTGACAATTAGCTTCCCATACTGTTTCACGAGAATTACATTCACTGAGATGTATTTCTTTCTCTTCACTCTTTCTGATTTCTTCTTTTTATTTTTATCCTTGATGGATTTGAAGTTTCTTTACACCAAATATTGATACAGGATGATATTTCAGCACAGGAAATGATCATTGACACATGTATATCTATATATAATGGAAGGATATGTTACAGTTAAGATATTTCCTTGGCATTGAGATAACAAAGTCAAGATTGGTATCAGCCTGTTAAAAAGGAAGTTGGTTACAGTTTTATTATAACATACGTGCATCTTAGGTCAAATCCTAATGATACTCCTGTTCAGTCTAATTTGAAGATGTACTAGACAGTAGGTGAGAGTTTAAGGAGCCTTACCTTGTTGAATTCCTCTTTATTAGACAATTGTGCTTCCTCATACCGTGTTCTCTGTGAGTGTAGGGAGCTTTCCTATTGTTGATATGTGGAATTTCAGTTCGTATATTCTGAGTATCTAAAATATGAAACTGGGAGGAGCTTGCTTCGAAGAAGAATGACCCCTTAGGGTGACAAGTTGTTCTGCTGTATGGTGGGCAGAATTGCCTTCTGGCAGATTTTTGACTAGTGGATGTGGTTTATTACTTGGCAAAGAGAGTAAAGTGTAGTTGCACATTCTAGTGGAGAAGCAAAGTGCCATCTGATGGTTTACACTTCGTGAGTGATGTGGTTAGAAACCTATTACAGAAGAAATGGTTTTGGGGATCAACAATCCAACAAAGATACCATGAAGCTACACATATTGCTAGTAATCCCACTACTTTACAGACACTAGGCACATTGAGGTGAGGTTCATTTTGTTCATGGAAAGGTCACTATCAAATTTGTAATCTACTCCATATGCAGCATCAAATGATCAACTGGCTGCTATAGCCATTGAGGCTCTAGGTCATCGTTAGTTTGGCATCAGTTGTTGCAAGCTTTGGCCTATACTCTTTATTGCTTTGTTATTTCATCTAGAGCTTTTACTTCTTGCAAGTTCTCTTTATACAATGCGAGGTGTAGGAGTGGATCTAGAACAACCAAAACTTCAAGAATTCCTTACTTTGGTTTTTTGTTCTTCTCCTTTTGTTTCTTCCTCTTTTCTTCATCAAACATAAGTTAGGCGTTTCGTTTTTTTTTTTTTTTGCTTCAACAAGGTTAATTAACTAAATCTTCAGAGGTTCTCAACCGAAGGGAATGAATTTGATAGTTCCTTATTTGTCTCTCCTTTCCGTTTCACATGAAAGGCTCTATCTTTCTTGTACATACTAGGATAGAGATGCAGCTTTCAGCATACGTGGATTGTTTGCTAGAGGTAGAGTGGATATTCTACCCAAAGAGGGTATGACTTGTAGTATTTTCTTCATGATCAAGGGGCATAGTTTGCTCTTTACTTGCTTGCTTGAATTAATCACCACTACCATTCAACCAAAAAAAAAAAAGGAACAAAAAAGAAAAGTGAAACAAAAACAAAAAGAAGAAAGATCCTTTCATGAAAGTTGAACTCTATCTAGTTTATTTCATAGTCTCCTGTGACGTCCTAGGTTTTTATAAATAGATTTTCTAAATATTTTTGACTCATAGAAGATAGTTGCTAGAGATTAGGATTGATTCATATGCATGAAATTGTCAAGAGAGCGAAAAGTAAAACAATTAGTTTATGTTACATGGCAACATACAAATGGTAATTGGCATAACCCTCCAGCAGTCATATTACTATCATTCAATTTCCTTAACAGAGCAACTCTCATTTTGCACAGGCCAAGAAATTGCATCCTTCACTAGAACAGCTGATGCATAGGCATCTTTTCCCATACCCTTCTGTTTTTCTTATGTAGTCTATGCACTTCCACAAAGACAAAAGATATTCCGATATGCATGCAGGTACTCCAAAGCATGTACCAGTGAAACATAAACTATGGTTATTGGAGATTAAGAAAAGTATCTTGGAAGTTGTCACCGTTGTGGATATTCTCTGGTTTAATGGGAAGTTTTCTCTTATTTATTGTCTATGTTCTAGGGAATCAAATACCCATACCAAATTTTCTTTTGCTATGCCCATAACTAAAATCCTATTATCTGATGATTACAAGGTTACATTTGAATATGAGATCCAATCAAGGAAATACAGAAGGCAGCTTTACGGTTGTTGGAAGATAATATTTTGTTTATTGTGTCTGCATTTGTGGACCATGTAAATGTAGTTATTTCGTACACATGTGGACGGGGTATGGTTACCAGGATAGCACAACTGTGAATGTATTTCGTTTATATTGGATTCTAGAAGAAAATTAGACAACCATTATATTTATAAATGTTTCTGACTACTCATTAAGTTACCTGGCACTTTATGAAAACATTCGAGGAACAACTGATGATTAAAACCCAACTGTAGCCTGCCTCTCGTAAGCAGACATGTGCCATCCATTAGGTGACACCTAGAAAGTGTTCATAGATTTAAGGAGCGGGCATTAGCAATTTAGAGCAACAAATAGTTGAGATATATGCTCACTGCTACAACATAGGATGGAAGATACTAATGAAATCTTGGTTGCCTGTGATCGAGTTTCAATACCACAATGATGTTTTTCTGAATTATTAGCATAAGATTAATTACTTTTGGTTGTTTTTACTCATGAACCATTTATTGGAAGTCCAAAAGTTTATCATAGATTTCTTTGTCTGTCATTGAAGTATAAGCTTTTAATAACAGCATACCTTTCTAGGCACTGGTTTTTTATGGTATGCAATCCCTTCTCAATTGCAAGGTATCGAGAAAGTGAATTGATAAAGCTTGACATTCAGATCAACGGCGATCCAGTTGAACCATTAGCAACTATTGTCCACAAAGATAAGGTAATCTGGACTTTTGACTTGCTCCTTCCTCAGTTTCACCTTTTGGTGAAAAGATGTTTATCATACCTAAGACAGTGGGATAAACAAATTCTCTTTTTGGTAAAATCTTGAGGAATGAGATATAACCATTTGCAGTTGATATGTCAAGACCCGGACCCCACATATGCAGGAGCTTGGTGCACTGGGGCTGCCCTATTTCAAGATCTGGGCGTGCATTTTCCATTTCACTGTATCCCTTTATTTTACTCTTCATTGTAGGGTCCTCCAAGTTGCACATCTGTCTAATTTATCAATTTGAAAATAAATGGAGGTCAACTATTTACTAGTTCAATTGATATTCTGTTAATGAAAAAATGTTGCATACTGGCTGTCTGTGTCATTTGATGATCATTGTGTTTACCTTGATCTTTGCAGGCTTACACTGTAGGCGGGGCTTTGACTCAAAAATTAAAGGAGCTTATACCACGTCAAATGTTTAAAGTACCCATACAAGTGAGATCCATATTTCTTTCCTATAGTGCCAGGTAAAAGTCTTGATTAAGTTTGATGTTATAAGGTTTCTGGGGGTCAGTAGACTTACTAGATGTTACTGCTCCCTCTAGACAATCTCAAAAACTAAACTGAAATAATTTTCTGCCCTTGTATATTTCTTTTCTAGTCTTTTGCTGTAATTAAGTATGCTTACACTGTATGACAGGCATGCATTGGTTCCAAGGTTATTGCTAGTGAAACTCTATCAGCTATTAGGAAGGATGTTCTATCCAAATGCTATGGTAAGATGCAGAAGTTCCATTCTCTACTGTGTTTCAAAAACTCTTCTTTAGAGTTCATGTGTTTTAGTTACTGAGTTCTTTCTACTGATAAAATACTAGCTTGCTCTTATGATCCAGTAGACACCTTGTGTATCCTCACTCTATCTCTGCAGATTCATTTGTTGTAGAATCTGTATTATGTGCCTATCATTTGTCACTGCCCAGATCTACAGATTTTATAATAAACAAAAGGGAAATGTTATCCACATCTCCCTTGTTTTAATAATAGCAGTCGCATAGGTTGACACTTATTAGCTACTATAGGATTTCAGCAGAAAGCTATAAAGAGCCAATTGGAATGTGTTCAATGAACTGTGCTTTGTTGAATGAGTTGTGATAACTAATGAAAATTGAGAATGAAGAATTATGGAATAATTAGGATTTCATTCATTCTTTAAAACTACATCTGGTGTTAACTTTATACAGAAAATCCTAGCTATGAAAAGGAAACTAATTAGGCTATCTCAGATCCCATGATTTATGGGATATTTCTACAAAATAGGAAACTAACTAAATTAGCCTAACTCTAGGAATACAGGCTGTTACAAACAAACTCCCCTAAAATAGTCTAATTACTATACACGTGTAAAATATAGGCCATTAATTTTCGTTTTCCCACACTCCCCCTCAAGCTGGTGAATAGGTATTTGCCATTCCCAACTTGGATACAAAACTTTGAAACACTGAACTACTTAGTACCTTGGTAAGGATATTGGCGAGTTGGCCATGCATAGACACATAAGGTGTAGATGAAGTGTCTGTTAATTTCGATGTGCTTTGTTCGATCATGTTGTACCGGGTTGTAAGCTATGCTGATTGCAGACTTATTATCACAATAGAGTCTCATTGGACCATCCCACTTAATCTTCAAGTCTTCTAAAATGATCTTCAACCATAGTAGTTCGCACACACTCTGAGCCATTGCTTAGAATTCTGCCTCCGCACCAGACTTTGCTACCACATTTTGTTTCTTACTCCATGTCACGAGGTTTCCACCAAGAAACGTGCAATATCTAGAAGTTGACCTTCTGTCAACAATTGATCCAGCATAGTCGGCATTTGTGTAAGCCTTAAGTGCTAACCCTCCATTCCTTTTGAACATAATACCTTTACCTAGTGTCCCTTTGAGGTATTGTAACACTCAGTGAGCTGCCAGTAGATGAACTTCCTTTGGGCTATGCACGAACTAACTGATCACACTCACTGCATATGCTATGTCTGGTCATGTGTGAGATACATAAATGAGCCTTCCCACGAAGCGTTGATACATTTCTCTATCTATTGTAGCATCCTCTTGTGCCTCTTCAAGTTTAAGATTTGGGTCTATTGGAATACTTGCTGATTTGCATGTGGCCTTGCCAGTTTCTTTGAGAAGATCTGTAATATACTTCTATTGGGAGATAAAAATGCCTTGCTTAGAGTGAGCCACCTCTATCTGAAGAAAATATTTTAATCTCCCTAGCGCCTTGATCTCAAATTCCTTAGCCAAACATTGACTTAGAAACTGTCTCTCCTTATCATCATCTCTTGTCACTATTATGTCATCGATGTACACCAAGAGAGCTGTGCCCCCCTGAAGATGAGTGTTTAATGAACAACGTATGATCTCCTTGACTTTGCCTATATCCCATGGCTATCATCACTCTTGCAAATCTTTTAAACCATGCTCGCGGTGATTGCTTAAGTCCATACAAGGCCTTTTTCAATTTACACAGTATTAGCAATTAAATTATTATCATAACCCAGTGGGACCTCCATATAAATTTCTTCCTCTAGTTCTCCATGCAAAAATGCATTCGTGACATCAAATTGCTGCAAATCCCAATTGTAATTAGTTGCTAATGACAATAAAACTCTGGCAGTGTTCATCTTTGCGACTGGAGTAAAAGTTTCTTGGTAGTCAATCCCATAGGTTTGAGTATAGGCCTTGGCAACCAACCTAGCCTTGTATCTTTCTGTCGATCCATTAGCTCTATATTTCACCATATAAACCCATTTACACCCCACAGGCTTCTTTCCTTTTGGCAACTTTACCAGCTCCCAAGTTTTGTTTTTTGTTTTTCTAATTCCTCTATCTCCACATTCATAGCTTGTTTCCATTTTTCATTTGTCAAAGCCTCGAATAAGGTGGTAGGGGTGGCAATAGTGTTTAGGCTAACAAGGAAGGCTCTATGAGATGGTGAAAAACTTTTAAAGGACAGGAAGTGTGTAATAGGGTATAGGGGTCGATTGGTGCACTCTCTAATCCCTTTCCTAATAGCAATAGGGAGATCCTGGTCATCATTGTTCATATGAGATTCAGATTGCAATGAAGAATTAGAAATTGTTACCTTATTCTTAGGATCTAGACTTGGACTTAAACAGATTCAGGGACAACTGTCTTCTTTCTCGAAAACACCTTGCCTTTGCTAAATCGCACATTCTCACGGAAGAGTTTAGATTTTCTGTCACAGGTTCAGATCTAGGATTGGAATTTTTAGGCACGGGTTTTGGCTGTTTAGGCAATTCAGGCATAGGTTGCTTAGGCAAGGGTTGTATAGGCTCAATCAAATGATCTGTGGGATAAGATTGTTTCGATACAGGAAGTGATGGCAGATTAAGGAATAAAAAATCCCTCCTATCCTTATCTTCCATTACCGAATTATCCCCCTGAAGATAAGGAGTAGTGAAATAAGATTCTTGTTCATGGAAAGTAACATCCACAGAGACAGAGAACTTTTTTGATGGAGGATGGTAACACATACCCTTTTTGAGTTGAAGAATAACCCACAAAAACACATTTTAACGCCCTTGGATCTAACTTCCCTCTGTTTTGACTATGAACATGGACAAATGTTACACACCCAAATATCCTAGGAACAAGATTATTTGGAGTGTGTAGGTTTGGATAGAATGTTGAAAGTATGTCGATTGGACTTCGGAATCCTAAGACTCTAGAAGCCAAACAATTAATGAGATGAACGGTTGTAAGAACTGCTTCCCCCCAAAAAGAGTGAGGCACATTTTTTTGAAACATGAAGGATCGGGTTGAGTAAAGAAGGTAACCATTCTTTCTTTGTGCTACTCCGTTTTGTTGCGAAGTATTAACACAAGATGACTCATGTATTATTCCTTCTCTTTGAAAGTATGGAGTTAGGACTTGATTGAAATAATCCTTAGCATTATCTGACCTAAATATTTTGATATTGACCCCAAATTGAGTTTTAATCATAGAACAAAAATTTGGAAGGATAGTACTGACATCGGATTTATGTTTGAGCAAAAAAATCCAAGTGACTCGAGTACAATCATCAATGAATGAAAAAAACAATTTAGCCCCAGTAACATTAGGAATAGGAGAAGGACCCCAAATATCACTGTGAATAAGATAAAAAGGAATAGAACTTCTTTTATTGCTAACTGGAAAAGATACACGTTTGTGTTTAGCAAGTTCACACACTTCACACTGAAAAAGTTCAATATCTAGACCTTTAAATAAAGAGGGAAACAGAATTTTAATAACCCTAAATGATGGATGTCCAAGTCAGCGATGATGAAGCCAAACTTTTTCTTTATTGGATGAAAAAACCTCTGAGACAAAAGAATGAGATGATATGCCCTTGGTAATGCTTGATTGACTTGGTGCTTCGAGATAGTAGAGTCCATCCCGTTCTCTAGCATGTCCAATCATCTTCCCTGAAGCCTTGTACTAAAATACACAATAACTATGATAAAAAACCACATTGCATCATAAGTCTTGAGTGAGTTTTTTTATAGAAATGAGGTTCATGGTTAACCTAGGGACGTGAAGAACATTTTTTAACATCAATGATGGGTTTATTTTGCATTTCCTATACCTGCTACAGTAGTCAAGGAACCATCAGCTGTGGCTATTTTCCTACTGCTTGAACATGGGGAATATGAGGAAAAAATGTTTGGTGAATGGGTTATATGGTCGGTAGCACCTGAGTTAATGACCCAAGAGTTGGTAAAGGTTATATCCAAGATATTTAATCCAATAGAGAATGGAAACTTACCCAAATATGCCAATGAACAAGTACCTGACGGTTTGTCAAGGTTGCCAATAAGTGATCTCACCCTCTCGACTTCCTCTTGGTTGAGATTACCTATCTCTTGTCGTGTTGTTTCATTCTGCTGCACTGCCGCAATATGGGCTTGGCCGTTATTCCTTGGTTGCTCACCCTTCTGTCCCCACTCACGGCTTGGTGGTTTTCCATGTAGCTTCCAACACCACTCACAAGTATGGCGTGCCTTCTTACAATAAGTTGTCTTTGTAGTCATGGTTTTGAGTTTTTGGTTGACAAAATCTTCCATTGCCAAGTACTAGTGCTCTTTCCTATTTGTGGCTAAATTGTTGTCACTTCCATCCACCATAGCAAAGATGTTCGTGTTCTGTGGATCAAGCATCAGGCCTCTTCTACTTTCCTCTCCTCGGATCAGTGCCACCACCTCATTAAAACACGGAACTTCTTGTTTACCAAGAATCTGGATTCGCGCTTGGTCAAATTCTGGGTTGAGTCCAACAAGAAAATCATACTCTTGTTCTATGAAATCCTTGAGAACAGCATCATCTTCGGGAAACTTGGTTTTTATTACCGTATAATGATCAAGTTCTTGCCATAAATATTTCAATTGGTTAGCATATAATAGTTTTACCTCCCTGTTTTGCAGCAGCAGTCTTTACCTTGACCTCGTATACTTGGGCCGCATCTCTTGCTTTAGAATACGTCTGCTAAATTGCATCCCAAATGTCCTTGCCAGTACCCAAGAACATACATGTGTCACTAATTTCAGGAATCATATAATTCCACAGCCATGCCATAATCATGGAGTCTTCTTCATCCCATGCTTCAAACCGAGGACCTCTTGGTTTCGGCCCCGTACCCATGAGATGATTAATCTTCCCTTTCAACACCGTGCGAACGAGTTGGGACCATTTCAGATAATTTTTTCCATCCAGCCTATATGCAGCCTGAATATTCTGTAACTCTTCGGGATATTGGGGTCGAATAATCTCCTCCGATTGGGTTGTATCAGTTGTTTCTTCGACATTGTTTGACATTGTTTCCTGCGATGAGGGCTAGTCTCGGCAAAGGCTGACCAGATATCTCCAACGATAACGTTGAAGATTAAAATTAGATTCTGGTAATGAAGGCCAAAATGAAATTTTTTTCCAAACGAGTCTAAAGCTCTGATACTATGATGAAATTGAGAATGAAGAATTATGGAATAATTAGGATTTCATTCATTCTTTAAAACTCCATCTGGTGTTAGCTTTATACAGAAAATCCTAGCTATGAAAAGTAATCTAACTAGGCTATCTCAAATCCTGTGATTTGTGGGATATTTCTACAAAATAGGAAACTAACTAAATTAGCCTAATTCTGGGAAAACAAGCTGTTACAAACAAACTCCCCTAAAATAGTCTAATTACCATACACGTGTAAAATACAGGCCATTAATTTTCGTTTTCCCACAATAACTCCCAAAAGACATGTTCCTTTTTAATTTTCCAATTTACTGTTCTCTCTCTCTCTCTCTAATGCCAACTGCTATGGTAAATGCCTCTTGAAGTTTTTAGTGTTTTAGTGGGAGACCTTTCAAACCAGCCTTGCAAAATTTTGATAGTTCTGTGGAACTTTGTTGCATTTGTACCTTGATTTATTCAAATTTGTTTTGATCCTTGGAAATCATATTGATATAGAGTTTTGTTTCTGTTAGCAACATCGATTTACAGGGAAATCTTGAATTCATTTTATGTTTCTTGCAGGGGGTGATATTACAAGGAAAAAGAAGTTGCTGAAGAAACAGGTACTCCCCATCCAAGTAGCTAATTTTATCCAGACTTCTTATAAGAACTTATTTGTAGTTCTGCAAAATGTACCAAGGATAGTCCTCTATCTGTTTGCGCTCTTTTATGAGATTACTTACTTTTGGCATAAGGCGTTGCTAAAACTGAACAGCAAATGTCAGACAAAAGTCTAAGCAATGAGGAGCAGTGCAGCATAAGGATATAACCCTCAACAGCCTTAGAGTGTTAATTGTCAAGCAGATCAACTGTCTAGCTCATTGTAATTTGATAAAGTGAAAATTGCTTCAACAGAACCTTTCAATTCATTAAACCTAATATAAGCTGCATCCTTTATTTTTTTGCCACTACATTCATTGGACTGGAGAAGCCAGCAATAATGTGACCCCTACTCATAATAAGCATGTTACTTTGGTGTAGGAAGTCTTTGTTTCACATCTTGTGGCATCTAGAAGGGAAAAAGTTACCTGCATAAATTCTAGGATAGCAAACATTATTGTTTCACTGTCTACAGTCTCCAGGTTATATACATACTGCATATTATATCAATTCTGGTGTCATAGATGTTGATATATTCATATTGATTTAACAGATTATTAATTCCCATTTTAACCGTAACCGATATTTAAAATGATGTTAACAATAGTCATTGCATTAACCAGTCCAAACAATTGTGACAACTCAAAGAAGCTAGGTAATGTTTCGTCTGATGAATGAAAAGCATCAGTTTTTGTGATTATTGGCCTGAAAAGTATGTTGATAGTCTGGGTTGAATGTAAAATCATAAGGAGAGCAAATCATGATTAATAACATTATCTTTTTCCTGAAAATTTGGAGAGCTCACGAAGAAAGATAAAAACATGCATCTGGATGTGAAAAAAATATAATGCCAAATCATCCATGACCTCTAACATTAAAATATAAAGATGAAATCTCTAATGCCCGTTTACCCAGTCATACCCCTACTATCTTTTAGAAAGACAAAAGTGCCCTTGGGAGTATCTTTGAGTTAAGCCTGCTTCTTCTTATGACTTCCAAAAAAAAGAATCTTCAAGGAACCCTGTTTCATGGTTTTTCCTCTCATCTTTTTCTTTCTTTCTAAATCTCTCACAACCATGAATAACATCTTCAGTTCAAATCCATGCTTGGAAACTTTGCCGCCCATCAACCCTAAATGTGGATGGCATTCAAGGTTTCTGCAACTAAGCTTTTTTGCTTTCTTAGAATTATTAAGTATCTTAAACTAAGTCTAGAGGAAACTAACAACAATTGAAAATTTCAATTGTCAAATTTGGATAAAGCAAATAATTCAATTGAGAAAGCAGCTCCACTCTTGAAGAAACTAAATCAATTTGAAATCAAAGTTTTAAGTTTTCAATGATTAAATTTAGATAAAGCAACCAATTTAATTGAGAAAGTGGCCCCACCTTTGCTTGACTATATTCCCACCAGGCAATGCTCGCTATTTTTTCTTGTTGATGGGAATGTGACTTTTTAGAGGGAGAGAAACAAGGATATTATATATTAGGGTTAGTTCCTCTTAATCTAAAAGTTCATATTGGGCCCAGTTTCTGATGATTGAGTCTTGTCACCTCCTCTGGCCCATCCATCTAAATGAGCCATCATAAAAAAGTGGGCCCAAGATGTGCTTTTGGGTTAAAGGATGGAAATGCGAATTTTCTGGAGGGAGAGAAACAAGGAGGAGAAAATGAAAGAATGAGAGAAATAAGGGAAATGACTTATTTCTTTTTGAGTAAAAATTCTTGAGATGAGGTAGGAATTAGAGCTGGAATATCTCATATGATATACTCTAAGGGAAATTTTGTCTTTCTAAAAGCTAGTGGGGGTATGTGCAGGGTATGACTAGATAAAAGGGCAAAGGGTATCAGATATATTTCCTCGAATATAAAATATATTAAGTTAGCAATACATTTGTTACTGTCTCCTCCTACTCATGTCTGTGGATCATGTAACTTGGAGCTCCCATGCCAAGCTGCTTATTGTTCATAGAGTACAGGATTCAAGTAGTTGAACATAGCCATTATACATCTTGAGAACATATGCCTGATGGATTGGTAAATTCCTTGCAGTATTTGATCACTGTTTGAAAAACACAACTTGTCCTCTAAGAATTTCTTTGTACCATGTGAGCAATACATCGTGTTATGCTTGCAACAGAAGTCCTGAACTGACGTGTAGTCATATCTAATCTAAGATATTTCCAGCTTTTATATCTTTAAGACATTGTTGAGAACTGACTTTTGACCAATTCAAATTATTTCCCCCTATACATTTTTAAGAAACACCTTTTAATTGATCCATGGGAGAGGCTTGACATAGTATGCAAGGATCATTAGTATACAACTAAAGTTGTCAGTTTCTTTTGAAAGTTCCTTTATTTATTTATTTATTTATTTATTTATTTATTTTCTTTTGACAAGCAAATAGGAATTCTTCATAAGTTCCTAGTTTTTAAATAACTAGGTAGTGAATATCCATGACATTTGAGATTTTTTTTAAAAAGGGCAGTCGCGGTGCACAAAGCTCCCGCCTATGCGGGGTCCGGGGAAGGAGCAGGCCACAATGGCTTAAAGTAGGTAGCCTTACCTTGTATTTTTGCAAGAGGCTGATTCCACGCCTTGAACCTGTGACCTCAAGGTCACATGACGACAACTTTTACCGTTGCGCCAAGGCTCCCCTTCACATTTGAGATTTTTTTGCATATGGATATTTCTGTCTTTGTTATCAACGTGTACCAATAGAGGCTGGCTTGTATGATCAAGTACAGTCTCATATCATATTTGCTTATATGAGAAGGCATCTAGCAGATTTCTCAATGGAAGAGATTTTATGTGAACCCCACACGCATAGGTGTAGGAGTGGCAAAATATGACACGACACGATAACACGACTCGAACCCGACACGAATTTAGCGGGTTAGGGTCGAGTCTTATCGTGCACGCCAAACATCGTGTCATGTTCGGGTCAATCAATGTTGACCCGTCGCGTTGACTTGTTTGACACGCGACCTATTAATTCGTCGTATTGACCCATCTGACCCGCAACCTGTTAACCAATCGAGTTGAAAATATATGATGGTTTTTCAAAAACAGTCCTATATTATAATAGTAATATAGGATATATTTTTATGATTTTTAAAAAACCATCAATATATGAGACGGTTATTGAAAAATTGTCCTATATTACTAATATAGGACAGTTTTTCAATATTACCAGTCCTATATTTTTATGGTCTTTAAAAAACCATCAATATAAGATGATTTTCAAAAATCGTCATATAGGACGGTTTTTGAAAACCGGTGGTTTTTGAAAAACCTTCAATATTGGACGAGTTTTCAAAAACCATTCTATACGGATACTCCTATACTCTATATAGGACGGTTTTTGAAAACCAGTCTTATATTATTACATTTTTCTAAAAACCTTCAATATGGGATGGGTTTTCAAAAACCATCCTTTACTCTTATAGGAATATAGGACGGATTTGAAAACTGGTCCTATATTTTTATGACTTTTGAAAACCATCAATATAGGACGGGTTTTCAAAAAACCGTCCTATATTTTTACGGTTTTTGAAAAACTAACCGCCTATATTCTTATACGAAAAACCGTCATATATTAGTTATTTTACATTCATTTAATCGTGTTACACGAGTCATGTCATGTCAACTCGTTTAATAATCGTGTCGTATTTGAGTCATAGGTTCTTGACACAATTATTAAGCGGGTCATGTTCGTGTCGACTTATATACTATAATAGGTCAGTCTTGACACAACATGAATATGACCCGCCAACCCGAATTGCCAGGCCTACATAGGTGGAACGATAGGTGGGATGTACTTAAAAAAAGGAAGAATGTGTTATTATCAACAGCCAATCTCTGGTGAATTGAGGTTGACTAAGTGCTGTAGTATGTTTTTTCCTTGATCCACTATTTACCAGAAAATGTTAATCTAACATGGATGCAGATATACTGTGTGCTATAGTATAGATTTTACCAATCACAACTAGAGGACTGTCCTCTATGAATTGCTTAGCTAACGTAACTTCTCCTCTTCAATGATCAGGCTGAGGGAAAGAAAAGGATGAAAGGAATTGGCAAAGTTGAAGTTCCTCAAGAAGCCTTCATGGCTGTTTTGAAACTGGAAAAGGAGGTAATATGATTAGATATAATGTAAAAGGAGACAGAGAACCGACAATGATAAAGTAGGCAGAGAGAAGCCAAGTGAAGTTCATACGTGGAAATGAGGTCCGTTAGAACCATTTCTTCCGGTGATTACCACCAAGTATTTTGCCGAAGGAGTTGATACGTTGGCATGCTAGCATTCTTTTACGAATAGCAATATCACATTGAAGTCAGTAAACTTGGGATGAACTTTTACTCCAAGCTGCTGATAGTTCAAATTGCACTCTCATGGTCTGGAAGAAATCACGGGTTGGCTTCCTCAACTGTTCTCTCTACCAGTTGGCAAGCTTGAAGGCAAGAAAATTACAGGTAAGTCTGATACAGCAGTTCTGGGAAAATACATATTCGATTGGAGGTTTATTATTAAGCCCTATTATTCGCAAACCCGAAAAACACTTTTCACATGTAGCAAGGCATTGAAACATCTTAGCCCATGACCCTCTATTATGAGGTAATTGGTTCTTTGGCCGTTATTTCAAAAGCTCGTGTCTAGTTGACATCCATCTGTAAAAGCCAAGGGACGTCATATTGCAGTACCCCACAGTGACTAGACTTTGGATAAGATTACTTTGTCATGATTCTTTCCTCTACCGGTAACCTTATGTCCAACTTTTGCGCTTTTAAATGTTCTCCTTACGTAGTTGTTGCAAGCTAGTTGGAAATGTTTCTGTACCCGTGTTGTCAATCAGACCAGTTGTCAAAGCAACGCAATCACATCCATACCTGTTTAAGAAAAACAAAAGTTAGTTGTTTCTTTTTGCGCTTGCATCATTTATGTTTTCGTGAAAGATCAACCCTTGTTTTATGTCAGTCACCGCCTGAAAATCAGATTTTTGGTTTTATAGGTTTATGGATAATAGCGCAAAAAACAGACATTCCCTGGTGATGATTGTGTAGGTAACATGGGAGATTAAGGGTAAGAAAGTGAAAGGATGGTAACTTGAGATCCTTGATCGAGTAGTTTTGTTCAACATGGATCAGGCCTTTTCTGTGTTGTGCTGTTCAGATATGATAGATCAGATATTGTCATTCATGTCATCTGGAAGCTACTGAGCTTGCAAGACAAGAACTCTTTCTGCTGTTCATCTAAGTACACTTGCTCGTGAGTTTTAGATTTGCAAGAAACAAAAGAGAGAGCCTCATTATCTATTCAGCCACTCATAAAATGCGTAGTGTTGTGCATGTTTCTTTAAAGGGATTTTTGCAAAAATGGCATTACATTTTGACATTTTTATAAAAAAATCCTATATATTTTTTAAAATTTTGCAAATTTGTCATTAAGTTTTCGGGGACTTTGCAAATTTGCTAGTTTAGTGTCTTTTTTTTTTTTTTTTTTTCTGCTAATTTTTACTAAATAATAATATTACATCCCTTTTGGTAACCCCTGTTTTCAAGACATTTTTCGGTGCCCTTGTCTTTGCTAGCCCAGTCACGGCGTTACCCAAACCCCAGATTCCCTTGTCGGCGCTACCTAGATCGCACCCCCCTCCTTCAGTCGGTGCCATCCAGACCATACCCTCTGCCCCCCTCCGCCACACCGACAGGGGTTGGCGCTACCCAGACCACACCCCTGCCCCTCTCCTCCTAGCCAATGCTACACAGGCCTCCACTTCCCCCGCTTCGGGACAGCAAGCAGATCCCTAATAGACAGCACTTCGATCCTGCCCCCCGAGGTTGACCCCACCCTTGCACAATGTCCGCTTTGCTCCTTAGGTCACAGTGCCTTTTTTCGACACTATCGGGAGACAAATGTCTATTGGATAAGGATAATATTAAAATTTTGTAAAAATTAACGAGGAAGGATGAAGGAAAACTAACAAAATGGCAAATTTGCAAAGTTCATTAAAACTTAATGGTAAATTTATAAAATTAAAAAAATGATGAATATTTTTGCAAAAATGTCAAAATATAATGCCATTTTTGTAAAAAACCTTTATTTAAATGATCGGTTTTACCTAGATTGTTCAGTTGGCCGTTTGGTGGGTTATTTGGACATGAATCTTTATCAAAGAATATCATGGAAGTGACCATTGTTTTTGTCTAGAAAGATTCCGCATCAATGTTTCTGATGTTGCCATTCATGCAACAGGTGTTGGGCAGACGGCAGGATCACATCCAAAAGACCCCACCATTTTCTTCTTCGTTTTGCAGCCTGGTGGACTCGAATACAACGTTGTATAAGGAGGTTTGACGTATTTTTCTGACCAAGAAATGGCTTCCACTAGTACAAATTGTCTTCTCAATCTCGTAGCAAATGCACCTTTTGTCCGCAAAATGTTCCACACCCATGAGCATCTTGGAACCTGTGACCTAGTAGGTACAAATAGGAGAGGCCCTTCTTGACCCGCTGGTGTTTTATTTGAGTACCATTAACTAAATATGCTATCGTGAGAATGAATGTCTAGCACAGTTAGTCGTAGATAACTCAGCAGCATTCTTAGAGTATGCTTGGTCACAGGTTCTGACCTTTGGCTGGGGATTAGTTAGGAATGTGTGAGTGTTTTGCTTTATAATTTGTTGCGTATTAAGGAATAGGAACGTGTGAGTGATTTGCTTTATAATTTTATGTGTGTATTAAAGGGGGAAAAAAACACTAGTGTAAGTTGCAAAATGCTATTATGTACAAATGTAAAATCTGATGTTTGGACATGCAAAGATTAATTCTTTTAAATAAAGTTCTTCAAGACTTCTAAAATGCTCTAAGAAAAAGTCACATGACAACCACTTCATCTTCTCTTAGAAACTTTTAATCAGCAAGAAACAAATATTTAAATCACTAATTACCCCAACCGTCTAATCTAATGGTTGATCTTAATAATAACTGAAACAACATAAACAGGAAAAATTAAGGAGCTAAAAAGAAATAAACAACATGTTGGAATGCTTTGATCTAGTCCTGCCAGATTTGACAGAATGCATCGTCCAATGCACGAGCCACAGATGCAGAGTTAGCATCACCTTGCTTCTATTCACCTATCTCACCTTCTTTTCCTATGTTGACATTGCTATTGGGTCACTCACAGTTTAATTAATCATATTTTCCTTCCGTGAAGGGTTAGTTGGTTTGCCTTCTCATCCAGCTTGAGTTGAGATCGGCCATATGGGCTTTTGTTTTGTTAATTGCTTTCCTTAACCTCACATGTCTTACCCTGTCAAATGCATACTTCAATGTAAATTCCACTACAATTGACTAGCCTAATAGCAAGTCTTTGGTCATAGGAAAAGATTGATTCTGTAGGAGATGTAAAAAAAAGGACAATGTTAACATATGGGCTTACTTGCGGAAAAGATAGCCGAGCAGTCTCATAGCCCTTGGAAAAACATGAAGTTGTATCTTTTCACTTAGTATCAGTACCTCAGTAAATAGATCATTGTAAGCATGAAATATGTAGCCATAATTGACCCCATGCCAAATCATCAAGCACCTCCTTTGCACCGAAGTTCCATTTGTCAAGAAATGCGTAGCCATTAATTTGCATGATTATCTCTGAGCCTTTGACTGAAGTGGAGCCTTGGCATAATGGTAAAGTTGTTGTTGTGTGATCTTGAAATCATATGTTTAAGGCATGGAAACAGCCTCTTGCAAAATGCAAGGTAATGCTGCATACTATTGACCCTTGAACGCGGAAGCTTCATGCACTGGGGCTACCCTACCTCTAAGCCTTTGACAGGACAAAGCTTGCAACTAATTTACCCTGAACATCCTCCTCTACAAAGTAGTTGCTCTAGCTAGGTAGGGTATGGGTCATGCCACCCAAGTTGTCAAAAAATGGCTTTAGCAAGGTATCATGCTCTCTGCGATATTCGTCAACATCTCCATCATACTTCATCTTCTTCACTAGATATAAGCAGAGCTTCCTAATTTCTAAAAATCTATGCAAGATTATCTAGTTGTTTTCGTATATCTGCGAGCTTTGCCAGTTGCCAAGTCTTGGAAGTATGAACATTACAGAGTCATGTCTTTCACCATGAAAACAGCAAGATAGAAATTGCTCACACATGCAAAGATAAGTTCAATAGCTCTTGCATCAACTTGGCTAGACCGGCTCAAATGCGCAGTCCAATCCAACTAAAAATGGACTTTTTATATAAGAAAAGTTGTATCTCAAACTGCTGATCTTCAAAAATCTGTGAAAAGTTCTTAACTTATGCCGGGAGTAATTTCACAAAATTTTAGCTTAAGATTCTTTCATTTGATTCATTTACCCACTAGTCAAAGTTCCCAAAATACTTCCACAAATGAGGATTTTTCTTGTAAAAGTTCTCTCTCTCTCTCTCTCTCTCTCTCTCTCTCTCTCTCTCTCTCTCTCTCTGCATACACCCCCAAAACCCACGTAAATTGTGAAAAAACTAGCAATAATGTGAGAATCCACCCAGTAAAATTTCTTATGAAATTCTTTTGTAGATTTTGTTTCGCTTTTCAAATATTTATTCTTTTTATATAACAAAATTGAAGAAATTGAGTTTTCTTTTGTAAAGACATCTGAATCTTCTAGGAATGTTATGGATGACAAACAGGGATTAAATACCTCTAGGAATCACACTACAAACCATCTTGACTTGAGCGACCTCCACCTTCAGTCATGGGTGGGATATTGCTCTCAGGCTTTGATACCAACCGGTTGCAGCGAAAATTAGATTAAGGAAAAGAAGCCTGCTCTTCTAGGAACTAAGATAGCTCTTCCAGTCTAAGATTAAAACTCTTCCACATTGTAGAATGAAGTTCTTCAAGACTTGTAAAATATTTTCCAAGATAAAAATTCGCAATAACAATCACTTCATCTCTTTTCACATAGAGTCCTTGAATAAGCAAAACAAAAAGGGCAGTTTAGTGCACGAAACTCCTGCATATGCAGGGTCTAGGAAGGGGAGGACCACATGGGTCTATAGTATGCAACATTACCTTGTATTTTTACAAGAAGCTGTTTCCACGTCTTAAAAAACGAAAAGAAAAGAAAATCATTACTTCTCTCAACTGTCGAATCTAATTGTTGAAATTAACGATAAATGAAACAACTTAAATAGAATCATAAGTAGCTGAAAAAATCAGCAGCAACATGTTTGGAGTGCTCCATATCAGAACTACACTATTTCCAGGCTTTTGTGGACTGCAGAAGTCACCTGTGAGTGAAATGCAAAATATTAGATTTTCACTTGTCATGGGTTCTGAAGGGGAGCCTTGACGCAACGGTAAAAGTTGTCGTCACGTGACCTTGAGGTCACAGGTTCAAGGCGCAGAAACAACCTCTTGCAAAATGCAAGATAAGGTTGTGTACTTTAGGCTCTTGTGGTCCACCCCTTCCCTGATCCCTGCATAGGCAAGAGCTTCATGCACCGGGACTGCCCTTTACTTGTCATGGGTTCTACGTGGAACTTAAAATCTTTGATATTGGGCTTTCCATGATGGAGTTTGAAGGGTCGTCAATCAAAGAAAGAACTGAATTCCACCTTGACTAATGGCCTGTTCAAGTATTATTTTAGCTCAGTCTTATTTAAGAGGAATGCTAAACTGACTAGCAATCATATTTTTGTGGAGTTCACCTGTGCATGATCAGAATCATTTATCTTATTGTTCCAACTTTAGTTTTCTTATAGATCAAACATTATGTGGCATGAATGATTCTAGCCTCTAAAAAACTACTTGTTTTTTTATAAAGTTTCTAAACTATCCATTTCTAGATACATGAATCCAAATCACATGGCTTTTAATCTATAAGACATCTAAATCTGGAGCAATGAGATGAGCAAGTCAATTTATTCAAAGGAAGGCTCCACAAAATGTAGTGGCTAGATGGCACTTGTGGTCATTTTAGCATTTCTCCTTAATTATAGCGGCAGGAATGGCTTAACCACTATAGTTTTAGAACTCGATACGAGGTACATATGACAGAAAATTGTTTGATTGTATACAAAATTTAAAGTCCCTCGGTTGCCTTGTGCATGACTTTTGCGGTCTGGCATAAATGTTAAAAATTACTGCTTTGTTTGCAAACCTTGTATGCTTCGATGTGAAAAGGGAACAGCTCGTGGCATCAGTTCTAACTGCTAGCTGTAATTTGCCAGGACAGTTTCTAGCTAGAATATGACCTTTGTGTCATTGAATTAGCTGTTAGAATAATTCTGATATTGGTGCAACGGTAGAGTTGTCCTTGTGTTACCTTGAGGTTATAGGTTCAAGGTGTGGAAACAGCCTCTTGCAAAATGCAAGGTAAGGCTACATAGTATTAACCCTTATGATCCGCCCCTTCCCCAATCTTGCATACGAGGGAACTTTGTGCACCGGGGCTGCCCTTAGGGTGTTGTCACTCCATTAGGCTAGAATTAATTCCTGTGGACGTCCAAACTCACCTGTAAGCCACCCAAATCAAATAAGTCCGGGGTTCCAATTGTACTGGGGTCGATGGGGAGCAAACCCGACTCCAACCAACTCTGCACACCCCGTGCGGGTTTTAAACATAATGGTTTGTAGTCTATTATGTATCATAACCGAGCTGAATTAGTGATTGGCTGGCTGAATCTTTTCATAAATGGTCTCTAACTATGCAACATAAACTTGGTCTAACCATGAAATATAGAAGAGTTCATTTGTACAGTCTTCTGAATGAAATCTTTTTCTAACATTTGTAACTTGTGCCACCCCTTCTGATGTTTGTCACCCTTCAAGCGACTCGAAGTTCCTCGTGCCTGTACCACGAGGAATGCTTCAATGGGGTGCGAGATGATGCACACCGTCCATCAGGTAGATCCCATTTTGGATTTCTAATGGATTGAAGTCATGCCAGGCCTACAAATATATTTGCAATTGCATGCATTTTTGGTCGTCAGGAATGAATCAGTGTTTGTACAAAGTTTGTTACCATCCATGTCAAGGATTTTAGAATTGTTCAATCGGTAGTGTAGTTGGCTCATTGTAGAGTTAAAGTGTATGCCACTTGAAGGGTCTAGATCAATTGAAAGTGGGGCCACTATTAAAAAAGTGGGCTGCTTTGTATTGCAACGACATTATGCCATACTTTAAACATTTTTAAACGCGTAGAATGTGATCTGAGTTTTTGTTACTGTTACACTTCTTTGGTAGTTGCACTTATAGATGGGCTCACAACTCACATTGAATTCTCCTTTAAGTCATTTCAGTCTCTTGATGCATCTGCCACATTCACAACACTCAACCCCACAAAGAGGGGCATACAGCTCAATCATAATCTCTATATTGATCAAAATTAAGCTAAACATATATCAAATTTCCGTTAGATCAAGACTTCTTTTGACTTGTTATCATAAAATTCTCAGAGAGAGAGAGAGAGAGGGAGAGATCAGCAGAAACTGTTCTCCATGAGTTTCACAAACTCAATAAAATCTATCCGTCCATCTCGATTCTTGTCATGGGCTTTGATCATCCTTTCATAGATATGAATACTTGATCCTTCCATGAAACCCAAATTGCATAGAACTCTTTGTAAATCTTCTGCATCTATGAAACCATCTCTATTCTCATCAAACACTGAGAAAGCCTCCTTTATCTCCTCCAAGCTTGGTTCGTCCTCCTCAAACACGACAGAAATCTCATTCAAACCTAAACACTCCTTGAAAGTGGAGTTGGAAAATAACCCCAGCTTCATCATTACCATCTCAACTTCTTCTTCACTGAGCTCTAAACCTCCCTTCTTAGATACGCTAACCATTCTCTCGTCTGTTGAAAAGCTCTTGCTCGGTTTCTCACTGCATAATGGTCTCCCAAAGACAAATTCAACTTGGGATTTGAAGAAAGACAAGAACGTAAAATAGAAACTCTTGATGACCCAGATGAGAATTCTGTGAAAGAAGAGAAACCCATCAAAGTCAGCAAAAAACAAAGACCTATTAGACGGTGACAAGGTGTATGCTGATGTCTTCTCCATCTTAGATCTGAGGAGATGGGCAAACAATGGATTAATGGGTTTGATCAATGAAACGTGGAGATGGGAAGTTGGAGAGAGATTTGGTTAATGGGTTATCAATACATAGGATGTAGAGCTGTGAAGTTTCTGGTGAGAATTGTGAGGTTGGAGAGGATTCTTATAGGAGAGGTTAACGTCTGTTTGAAGGCATCAACGAAGATGCTTGCATGTTGCCGTCTTATGCAGACGAAATGGTCTTCAGAGAAAAGAAATGGGTAACATGAAACTTCCCTTGTCCTGGTTTTGAGGAGTCTGAGAAATAGAATTTCCATTGAAATTACAAGGAAAGAGAAGACTGGCCTGCTTTTTGTCTTTGCCTATTTGGGAATCTTTTGATAGTTCGAGGCAAGTGGTTTCGGCCCAATGACTAGCAATGGCCGGTTATTTCTACGCGGAAAAACCTTAGCCCTCTAGCGTTAGTTCTCAACTTCGGGGCTCCACATGCTGAAATGCACGAGTAATCGCCACTGTCGAAGTTGTAGACCATTAATGGATGACCCACATGGTTCTTGTCACACGCAGATCAGACAGCCCATCTCAAGATAAGGTTAACAAAAACCAAGGGGTTAAATCTTGCTGGAAGAACCTTGTCTGATGCGTTATTGATCTAGCCAGTCGATCACCCAAACAAGTAAAATCAGCACGGCGAAAGACAGTCCAAAAATAAGAGATCGGAAAGAACACAACGGCAAAAGCACTGTGCTGGGCCGGCACTGACATTGAGAGACGAAGTTAAGGCAGCAAATGAGATTTAGTCCTAGCTGTAAACAATGGGTACTAGGCGCTGTGCGTATCGATGGAGATCCGATCGGGTCCACATGACCTGGGGCCATTATGTTTTTAGCTTAATTTTCCCTATGCTTATGAATCTTATTAACAATCACCGCAAAATAACCTTGATGTTTATTATAACCAGCATTTGATCCAGGACAGATTCCTACCACCTTCAAAAGGAAATCAGGTGCGCAAAGTGGGGAGCTTTTATGTGGTGCCTGCATGTAAATTACAAAGAATTCTCACAGGGCTAACAATTAGAGGCACATTTAATTGGTGATTAAAACCATTCATCTTCTTCCTGTGTAGTCCACGTGCCCCACAATTTTTCTCTGACACTGGATGATCCTAATGAGTACCATCCTAAACAACAACAGTCCTCGTAGAGATTGAATGGAAATCAAATAGGATGTGATTTGCATAAAATAAAATAAAAAGCCTTGGAGCAACAGTAGGGTTGCTGAAGTGTGACTTTGAGGTCACAGATTTAAGGCGTGGAAACAGTCTCTTGCCTGCATAATATTGATTCTTGTGATCCGCCCCTTCCCCGGACCTCGCATACGCAAGATCTTCGTGAACTGGAGCTGCCCTTTTTGCAATAAAAAACCTTCCCAACTAATGACATTTTCATCTATTATCCAGATTTCCAATGGAAATATAAAGAGAAGGGTGCAATTACATCACTTCCCCACCACTTATGACCTGTGTCTTTCTCATTGATCGAAAGAAAAGGGCACTCCAGCTAGCAACTTCTACTCTAGTTGCTGGAAACAAGAGGTCCAGTGGATGGACCCTGCATGCCATGGATGTTAATAAGAATTTTCTTTCTTCAAGTGGTGGAACCTCAATCCCTTCAAAGCTCTATTTAGTTCAAATCAGTCATTCAATTTTCACAAAAGAGAGACCGTTGAAAGAGAATTATGCCCAACGTCAGCTATTGAAGACTCTTTTGTTTACGTGTGCCTAACTTCACTGTCACGGAGTTTTGATCAGGTTGTTTCTTTTGAGTAAACTAGACCCTTGTCTATACACAGATGAATTGGAAGGAGAGTTCGTATGGATCCACCAGCGGGTCATGTCTTGTTGGTGGACCAATACTTGCACGTCTATTGGTGTCTTATCACCTATTAACGTGTCAGACTGATTCTGGCTTGTTGCTTCTTCCTGGCAAGTTTCTTTCTTGAACTTCTGGCCTTGTTATTTCATACAGGGAAAAAAGTAAGGACCCCAGTTGAACGTTCACTTTCTGACAAACTGAACCCTCCTCCGTCCGACTGGTACCCAACCTTCTATGGATCCCAGGACGCGGATCCTGACGTCAAGAGTCCGTGTGATTTTGGCCACCTTTGAGTAGTTTAATATTTTTCTTAGTTTTTTGGCAAACTTAAGGTTGAAGAAAAAACTTTACCTCCACCGTCCTCACCAAACTCTCAACCATTATCAAAATATATTTACAGGCGCGCATGTATTTGTTGTGTGACTTTTAGAGGAGTCGTCTTGGCCTCCAACGTTGAGTTATTATCAACCATTATCAAAATATATTTACAGGCGCGCATGTATATGTCGTGTGACTTTTAGAGGAGTCGTCTTGGCCTCCAACGTTGAGTTATTATCTTGTAACTTTGAGGTCATGAGTTTAAGACTTGAAAACAGTCTTTTGTAAAAATATAAGGTAAGACTGTGTACTATAGGCACTTATGGTCCTTTTCTTTTTTAAATCTTGTAACGCAGGAGCTTCACGCACTAGACTGCTGCAGATGAACAACTTTGATCACAAGGTACAAAATACCTAGCCTATGGAGTGTGTGCGGGTGTGTTTTCCATTTGTTACGTTTTACGAGAATTGCAATAATGAGCTGGTACATTTCTCCACTTTGTTTCCTTTTAATATTTATTTTTATTAAAATAACCTTAATTTATTGATAGATATAGATAATATTGGCTCCCTTAACTTAGAAAACTATACGATTTCTTTTTTATCAATAAAGCAAACAACCCACGCGATAAATGGTAAATCCATCCACCATCCTACCAGGAGTATTTACTTTATACATAGTATAAATCTCTCACATAAAAGATTTTACCCTCATCAGCCATTGGCAGACCACCATACTTACAATAAAATACCTTAACATTTCTGTAGCACCTCTTCTGCAAATCTTACTCGGTCCATCATTGAAAAAAGACATGGATCTTTCTCCTATTCTACCTCAAACTGGAGCTACTTATAAAGCTGCTACTATTATATATGACCACTTCCATTGACCACAACCGATGAGCTTAAAATATGCAATAAATTAAGTAATACAATACATCAAAACTCTCCCTTGCAGCTCATATATGTTACTGCATGTGATCCTTTGCAGCTCTTGCAACACCCTCTTCACAGTCCCTGGACAAGAGCAAAGGAAATCAAAGTTAGGATAAAAGAGTTTGCTTTTCCTTCTTACACTTACAATCTTTTACCTTCAATTCTCAAATATTTTCATGTTTTCTCTCGGAAGAAAAAGAAAAGGTAAGATAAGTATTAAAGATGGAATTTTAATAAAAGTATCTACGCCATGAGATAGATGGTTGGTTTGTACCACTACTAACACCACAAATATAAGAGACATCCGTTTGTTAGAGAATGGAGTTCAACGGGATCTTCTTCTTTTTTCTTTTTCTTTTTCTTTTTTCCCTTTCGTACATTATTAGTAAGTGGTAAGTGAGAGAGAGAATTCTTTTAGTCGTTAATAAGGAGAAATAGTGTAGCCTTAGAAAAAAGAGGAAAGAGAAAATATATAGAAAGAATTGGAGAGAAAAATACAGTAGTTTTTTTCTAATGTAAAAAATATGGTAGGTTATGGAGAAAGAGTAAGAATTGGCAAGAGCCTAGGGAGGAGTATCAGCTTACCTCTCTTTCCTATATCTAAGTGATACAATATTAGAAAAGGAAAGAAGTAGAAGAAGAATAATATAATATAATTAATTAAGAGGTAATATGTTGAAGATCTATCTATCTATCTATATATATATATATATATATATATATCTTGTTGTTCCTCATTAGCTCTCATGAAATCATGAAATGGTAGCTATAACTTTAGGTTGGCCTAAATTTTAAAAGATCCAAATTGTTCAGAATATTTTCTTTGACTTAGATAGGCTATGCCCCAGAATTCTTATTTATAGCATGATCTTAGCTACTATTTTCTTCAATTATAAAATGGATAGTAAAAGCTTTACAATTTATTATACAACTAAAAGAAGGAGCTCTTAAGTTTGTTCAATGAATAAGAATTCTGGAGCATAGTCCAACTATGACAAGTGCAATATCAAGAATGATTTGGATCTTCAGAAACCTAGGCCCACCTTAGAGCAATAACTTCTTACCATTTAATGAGGCGCTCACGAGGAAAAATAAGGTTCCATATTTTTAGATTTTAAATCGAACTCATAATGTGGTTCACATTATTACATTATATTTCCTTTTGTTTTAGTTTTGAAAAACTATCATATTTGAAAACTAGAAAAGAGGCAATAAGAAGATAAAGAAAAGAAGCAACATATTTCTTTCAGTTCTAGTGTAAGAGTGACATCAGTTGAGAGACTCTAATTTCCTAAAGCCTCTCACGCCATACATATATAATCGATGGAAGTATATATAAAGACAAAACTTTATTGGGAAAGCCTTAGTCTTTCATATAAATTAGTGATTTAGTGTTCTATCAATCCTTTCTTTAAGGTTTTGCAAAAGATTAGAAGTTTTTCTCATTTAAGGCTCAAAATTAAAGATTTGAGTCTCTTTTCAAAACAAAAGAACTCAATGATGACTGGAAGTAAGTACTTTCTTCATATTTCATATTTTATACACATATATTACTAATCTATGTTTTGGGCTTATTGCTAAGATTGAAGCACGCATCCTTCTCATTCATAGGAAAAACCATATTGGCATTATATTTTTTTACTTTGCCTTCTTTTGATTATGTTATATCAAATTGCAAACGTAAGTCTCGGTGGATGCAAATGTTCCCATGCATCCCAAGAAGTGATGCTATCCTTAGAGGCTTTTTTTGGAAGATCTAAGCCATTCATCGTGTTTAGTACTTAAAAGTTAGGTAACCAAAGAGAAATCATTGCATTTGGATGATCCTAAATATTACTTTTGGGTCTTTAGGAAAAAGAAATAAAAATAAATGGTTCTGATCTTTTACAAAAATATGTATAAGCTAAAAGAAATATATGAGAATGAAATTTGTTCTCTGGCCAATCGAAGCCATTGAGAATATGTGACTGGCTTAGATCTACAAAACACTATCACCGTGAACAAAAAAAAAAAAAATGACATCGTCTATATCTTAGAATGATTGTGAGCATCTACAGCTACCAGGACATAAAATTAAACTAGACAAACAGATATGGCCGTGTTATATCAAATTGCAGATACTTAATATCAAACTGAACGAACAGATATGTTTGTGTTGTATTAAATTGCAATCTTGAAATTAAACAATAAACAGATGCATGAGTTGGATCAAATAATTTTTTTTATTAGTTTTTCAATAAATCTTTCTCCTGTTTTTTTTATAGAGAAATGCTATTGAGCTGACTTTTAGGATCTCCCTATCTAGGCGCCACCCTGAATTATTTGATCCATTCAACTTGTTTGGCCACCTCTAGATTGCCTAGACACCGGCATTCATAACCGCTGGATGATTTTAGCCATTCTGTTTTCCATTGTTAAATCACGGCCATTAAATTTTTTAACCGAAATACTAGTAGTTAGAAGCGTCCTATGGTTATAAGTTTTGACAAGTAACTAAATAGGAGAGACCAAACAAAATGAATACGTCAGACAATTCAAATCAAGTAGGGACTAGCGAAAGGAATCATATGTCAGTCTACAGTTTTCTTTTTTCCTTTGTAACTTCTAGGCTACTAGCCACGGGCTTGCCCTATCGTTACTAGCAAGCAACTACCTTCATAAGTTTTTGCATCTTGTAGCAAAGTATTCAGCAGTCGAGATGCTTTCCGTAGCCATAACTTTTTTTCTTTTTGCCTCTTTTTTTTTTTTTTGTAAATTCAGAGCCACAATGTGATTGTAGAAATTTCGTGCAGGAAACCCAAAATGGCATCTTAGCTAGTGGAAGAAAAAGGATATCAATTGGCACGAGATTTCACGTCTTTGGATCCGATATTAAAAGTCCAAATATATCCTTAACAAAAAAACAAAAACAAAAAAAATCTTTTTTTTTACAAGGGAAGAAATACAAAAAAAAAAAAAAACCATTTACTTATATAAAACAGGGCAGCCTCGGTGCACAAAGCTCCCGCATATGCAGAGTCTGACAAAGAAATAGACTACAAGAGTCAATAGTCCACAATCTTATCTTGTATTTTGTAGGAGACTATTTTCACACTTTGAACCTGTAACCTCAAGCCACACAACTACAATTTTGCCGCTGTGTCAAGGCTCTCGTATACAGTATCCTAACTCTATCAGCGATGGAGGGTGACGACCTCAGACCCACAATCTAAGTAGCTCCAATAGGAGAGGCGCATGTGGGCGTGTATGGAGTGTAATATCACTGTTTACATGCGTGTCCACATTACGTTTAAGTCACTTGCTCGCTCAAATCAGACTGTATTTTGGCCCGACCAAGTCGATCAAAAACCCTTTCAACCCCCAAAGAATTGACAAATGTGGGCTTGAATCGACCGACTGACTTGTACAGGTACCCATCTACTTTTGTTTTTTTACATCAAGCCAAGTTATTGGCCGAACACAAGTATTTAAACCATGAAAGACAGGTTGTGAAAGATGGCCGGCCATGCACGTGGACTCATTGTCTCCTTCTTCCCTTCACTGCAGTTTCATCTTTCACGGCTATGTGATGGAACTCTCGCATTCACAAGGTTCCCTGTATTGTTCAGCAATGTGTGCATTGCTTCCTCCAATGAGAGCAAAATTGCGGTCTCAAAGCACAAATGGACCACCAGCCTTTGTTTTCTAGGAGTTAGTGACTAGGAACGGTTATGTTTGGACAAAAAGGATGGGACCAACTTCATTGTCAACTTCGTAGTTTTGGACGTACATCCAAATATTTTGCCTATAAAGCAGACTTCAAAAAGAAGAAGAAAAAAAGTGGCTTAGTAAGAGGGTGACAACATAATGCAGTAAGCTGATAATGGGCCCCCGGTAGTCAGGATCAACAAAGATAATCAAGGCTAAAGGCCAAAAACTAGTAATGGTGGTTATGACTAGTTATAAATGATTGATCAAGAGAGCATAAAGAGGATTTACATTCTCTATGACAGGCTAATTAAGCAATTGACAGAGATAAGAACCCTGATCTCATTCTCTTTTTTCAGTTCATATTGTTTCTTTCCTCTATAGCTTTTTTCTTTTTCTTTTTCTTTTTTCCTTTTGTAGAATCATTTCTTTCACCCATAGTTAAACCTCAATAAACAATAGCACCGAACTAAAGATTTACAAAGGTATTATTATACTAAAAACAAAAAAATTGGCAGTAAATTTGTAGATAACAAAGGCATCTGACTTAGCACCCGTAGCATCTTTTTGGGAAAAAATGGAAAAACTTTGTTGAGTAGAAAACATCACTTGTAAGTTTAAAATTTGCTGTTGATATTAGTTTAATTTGTGAAGAAATTTCACTTTTGGGGACAAAAGTTTGCAGAGTTTTCTCATTTAAGGACAAAAGTTATAGATATTTTAAATTGGTACCCAAACATTGTTATAAAAGTAACTTAGTTAAGGGCATCTGTCAACTATCAATAATTGAAGGGACAACTTATTCTGAAAAGCTTTGAAAATGACTAAGACTACCCCAAATTAGAGTCAAATTTTCAAAAAATTGCCCTTACCAGATAACTAAAATCTTCCTCAAATGATTTGAAATTTGTGATTTTCTCAAAAAACCAACAACCTCTCAAATCCTACTTAAAAAGAACCAAATCATTCTCTGTATTCCCTATCATTTCTTCAAAAGATCAAGTAATCCTTCTCTATCTTCCTTCTACTTCTTTACTCAAAGATTAATAGAGATTTAAGCTATGCAAAATCAACTATATTTAGATTTCATATATTGTTAGGCCAACTTTTGGTTGATCAATCTGCTCATCTTGTTTGGCGTATCCAATTTATAGCTACTTGTAAAAATTCATTACAATCAAATGTTTCTACCTACTAGTTTCTCTAGTGGGAAAAACTCAATGGTCATAATTCAAAAATCCAAAATTAGGACACCACCTAGCTAAACCATGTCATTAGATGATCTAGTCTATTTATCTTATTCAACCTACCCTATTTAGGTTACTTTTGAAAATTCATGCCAATTGGATGCTTCTACCAACTACATTTTCTAGTTGAAAAATTCTCTAGTCAAAATTTAAAAATCCAAAACAAGAAGCCACTTAGGTAAGAATGATCTGATATATTTATCTTGTTTGGCTTACCCTATTGCTACTACTTGTGAAAATCTATGCTTATCAGATGTTTCTACCTACGAATATTTCAAGATGAAAAATTCAATGGTCATGGTTCAAATATCTACAATGGGACTCCACCTAGCTAGGCCTGGTCTTTCAAAGATCTATCCATTCTTGTATGGGTTCTACCTACTAGTTTTCGTAGTTGAAAATTTTAAAAATGGGACACTACCTAGCTAAGCCCTAACTTTAGATGGTTTGATTCATTCATATTATTCAACTTATCCTATATAGGATGCTCATGAAAAATTCATGCTAGTGATGTCTATACCTACTAGTTTTTTAAGTTAAAAAGTTAATGGTCAAGATTTAAAAGTTCAAAAAAGAGAAAATTTCATGTCCATTTTGGTAGGCCATACCATTGGGCGATCTGATCCATTCATTTTGTTTAGCCATCCTATTTAGGCAACTAATGAAAATTCATGCTCATCGGATACTTCTACATACCTAGTTTTCTAGTTGAAAATTTCAAAAGTCATGATCCAAAAGAGCTAAAATCTGATTTTAATGTCACATGACACCATTGTATTTGCTTCCTTATATCATTTTGTTGGTTTTGTTAACATAATATTAAACATTTAAGATATAAAATAATATGATCAATTTTATTTTAGGGCTTTTCAAAAAAAAGGTTATGTTGACCAATCATGTCCTAATCTAGACAAGTTAAGAGTGGCCAACCTACTTTGTACCAAAATGCCATCTTATCCCTAAATTGCTCCCTCTCAATTGTAAATCCCTTTCTCTCTAACCACATTGCAAATATTGCCTCCCTTCTATGCCATATAAAAAGTCAATCAATTTAGTTTATAAGCAATTTTAAAGAACCAAAACCATATAATATCAGGCAAGAAATATCACTTCCCTTTGATTGAGTTGAATCACCTAATACGACAAGTCTTTCTAATTTTATTAAGTTAGAAAGTAATTTTTACATATTGCATCTGACATTCGTTGGGCTTCCCTCTGCGGGAGCTAGCATCCCACCGTTTGCAGCCATGTTGACCAAAATGACTAAGTTTCGTGACTTGACTGGTTACTCACTCTCGTATTCTAAGATCATCTCACCCTGTGGTTGACATTCCATTCCTCTTAGTCATAGGTGCTCACTCTATTTTGTTTGAATGGGCTGAGTCTCCTGAAAATGGCACATATGTATAGCCCTTCCCATGTCTTGGTGATACAAATAAAGAAAAGATGAACTCCAATTACATCACCACCAATCTATACCAAAAGAAGAAATAGAATCAAATAATCTACAATATTTTCTTCCCAATTACAATTCTTCCAACAAAACAACCAAAACCACTGTTGATTAACGCTCATTTGAAAAGAAAATTCAAAACTAGTTTTACAAAGAAAGTCTAAAAACCATTTGGTTTTTCTCTAATTTTTTCTAATTTCTACACTCAGAGACTGCAATTCTTCTTTTGAAAAAAGAAAAAAAAGAAAAGAAAGTGGGCTCCAACGGGCCGAAGCCATGGATGAATGTAATATCCTTAATTTTAAAGATAAAAATAGAAAATTATTAAATAAATTAAAATAAAAATTTATGGATGAAATTATTTCCTGAAAACATAATAATTAGAAAGTGCTCGTCGATACGAATCCAACGCCACCAAGAACGCGAGAAACGGAGCTCAAACGAGGGAGTTATGAGCCGTCAAAGTTGTAAGGGCAAAATGGTCTTTTGACAGAAACGTGTTACACAGGGGTCCAAATTGATAACGGCACCCCTGTCTACACACGTCTCTACCAGTCCGGCGAAATCGCCGGAGAGACGTGGGAAGAGACGTGTGGGGAAGAGTTTCTCTTCCCCAAGACTCTAAAACCCTATATCTATGCTCCTCTAGGAGCCAAAACGCTCCACTTTGAGCGTTTTCCATGAATGCTACGCAAAACCCTAGATCTGTAAAAACTTGAATTTTCCGGCGAGTGGAGCCCCGGCAACACGAGCAACTCCGGCCAGGTGCAAGGTAAGCCTCAAAACCTATGTTTTTCTGTATTTATTAATTAGGAAATTAATTAGGAAAACGTTTAAAAATTTTGGAAAAAAATCAGATTTTTAGGAACTTTGTGCACGCTACTGTTGGAGTGTGATTTCACGGAGGCGACCGGAATCCGGTCGTCTTCTCCGGCGTCGTCAACGGCGTCGGCGCCCTGGCGCTGACGCCATGACGCACAGCGGGACGCACCAGGGACGACGTCGGATGACGTCGGCGTCGCACGCGTGAGCGGCGGCCCGCGCGCGGACGCCCTGCAGTTGGCAGGTGCGGTGGGACCGGGACGCGGCGCGTCCTGGCGACCGTGACGCACGCGGTGCCGAAGAAGCACGGCGCGCGTCCCGTGCGGCGTCTGCGACGCCGTGCGTCTTCGTGCGCCAGAGTACGCCGGTGTAAACCGGCTGAAAAGAGGCGCCGCCGGTTTAAACCACCTTATGGTGGTCCGGCATGCCCCATTTGAGGGTAGTTTTCACTAAAACTTGATTTTTGGGAGCTAGAGAGGTCCAAAACACGATCCGAAAGAGGCGTTGTGACCGTATTGACGACGCGGACCTAGTTTTAACTTAAAAACTTAGAAATGACCACTTTTTATTTAGAAAAATTTTAAAATAGTGATGTGACATGTACAGGTGCACTTGAATATACCAATTAAAGGGAGTTATTGGCAAGCTAGTGATCTCACACTGAGGTAGGTGACGACAACTAATGTTTTTCCTTGATTTTAAACCATGTTTAAACATAGCATCATGTGTGATTGTGTTTTAAATTGCGATTTTTATTTACCATGGATTTCATGCGACATTGCGTACAGGATGGTTATTCCAAATTGAAATCTTTGCTTGAATAAACTTATTTCAAATGCTTTTACAAGCATGATGTTAATTTGTTATGCTTACTTAGAGACTTATTTCTTATTATATATATAGAAAATGCATGGATTTACATGGAAATGAGAATAGAGGCTTATTAGTGGTCCTTTGATAGGCTAACCCGGGATGACGGGCATGTCTTGGGGATTGCAAGCTATAAGTGCTCTTGAGTTTTAGCATATACATATGATTTCCGTGTTTTATATTTGATGACGGGTGCTCTCGCCGGTGGGCGTCATGCTTAGGAGGGATAGAGTAGGCCACCCACCTTCCGAGATTATGATGTGATGAGTTTGTGATATGATAGACACCGCCCATAGATGGCATTCGGTAAGGGTTTGGTAACATGGATAGTCCACACTACCGGTCTGAGCCTTTCCATGGGGACAGACGCTAAGTCTCCCGTTATGGTGTCGACGGGGAGCGGCGGTGGTTGATACCCATGGAGGGTTGCCACTGCAGCATGATGGCCCATATTCTTGTTATGTGTGCATGTATGATGAGCATGGTTATAGATGGTATGCACAGGTGTGACGACACTCAGAGGTTGACTATGTGTACTCCTGATCAGGGATGTTAGTGCGATGTGGTGGGACCCATTACCTTAGGGTGCCCTTATTCTTGTTGTATGCTCCATGTTATTGATTCATGTCATGTTTTAACTTCGTGAATTTCATGTTTTAGCATATGGAATAAATTGGCATTTATTTGAACATGGCATTATGATATCACTATTTCCATAAATGTTATACTTTTCATAAATCTTTGTTCATTATTTCTTTCATTTATTACATTAATTGTCTATGTACCTACACAAGCGATAGCTTCTTTGAGGCATTGCTTTGTTTTGCAATGCCTTAGATCTCGAGCGATAACAGGAAAGGCAAGGCCGTTGATAAACCTTGAGAGCCTTGAAGACTAGTTTCCTATAGTTTTAGAAAGTAATGTGAGTCATTAGAGTGGATTATCATTTGAATTTTATTATGGACTGCATACTTTATATTTGGATGTGATTTAGATCTTTGGACATATATTGGACATTTATATGGGATGTTATGATGGATAGACCCTGGGCCATATTATTATTGTCTTTTGGATGTTTATTTGATTTAAAATAAAGGCGCCTATTTATTTGACGTTGATTTATACGCGGATTATTTATTTATGTTTAAATTACATGTACGCCATTTTGTGAAAGGAAAATTAACACCCGGAGTTTTTAAGATAGGTTTAGTAAAATGTTAAATAAATCTTTTCTCATGGGATCCCAAATGCTCTTATTTAAATTGTCAAAAAAAAAAAAAAATTTGTCTTAAAAATCCGGGGTGTTACAATGAAGATGGTCGAGAATCTACCGAAAGTCTCTTGATTTGTACACATACATATTCTGACAATGTTTGGCACTGTAATATTCAAGAGGGAGAGAAAATTTTAGGTAGCAAGAAGGAGAGATTTATCAAGAAAAGGGCATTTAGGTTACAAAATAGATTGACTACTGTGAGTTCCCTGGATAGGATATGACCGTAGACATAAATGTTAAAAAATAATAATAATAAAATAAAAAGAAGTCATTTGAGAAGCACGATATGGAATTTACCCAAAATAATAAGATATGCCTATTAATCATACTAAGGAGAACCTCTTAAATTAATACTCACTAAATTCATTATCCTGCTATGTTAATGCAAAGTATCTAGTTCTAACTTGAGCCAATATGATAATAAGATAATAAATTCACTGAATTAATAAGATAATAAATTTTAAAATTTCTTAAAAGCCTAGTAACTAGATAAATTAGCACTGAGAGAGAGAGAGAGAGGGAAAAAATAATAAACATTAAGAGAAAGTAGGAAAGACAAGGAATTTTGACTAAATTAAGATGGTTAGCCGTTCAAATAAAATGCAATAAATCGATAGGTATTACATACAAGAGTCCTAGTAAAAGTACATGCTCAAGGCCGTTCAAAAAAAAAAAAAACACTATACGCTCAAAGAAGTGTTACCGAATACACCTTTTTCATGAAAGATTGATAATTTTGTGTCCACTTTTTTCAAAGATAAAAAACAAATGGTTAGATTGTCCAGAAGCTTTAGTTTCTAGTGGATCACCTATGTTTGGTATTCTAAACATGATGAACGGCTTAAATAAAACTTTAACAAAAAGGGTAGTCCTGGTGCACGAAGCTCCCGCATATGTAGGGTTCAGGAAAGGTGTGGACCATAAGCGTCAATAGTACCCAGCCTTATCTTGCATTTTGCAAGAGGCTGTTTCCATGTCTTGAAGCCGTGACCTTAAGGTCATACGATGATAGTTGGCTTTCTACTACATGTGAATTTTGAAAAACAACAAGATCAGCTTGTTAAATCAGAGGTTTAGGATTGTACGATGCATGAGAGGCTTTTAGGCATAATATATCCAACATGGGCCGCAGAAACGAGGCTTAAGATTACCAAGAACCTATGGTTTACTGAAACTTGTAATCTCCTTTTCTTCTTTGGTGTAACGCTGGTTTTTTCAGTAGCCCATATATTCTATAAATCCCATGTTTTGATGCACGTATTTCAACTTTCAAGTATGGGATTGGGGTGGGAATACACATTGTTCGTTCAGATCAACAGATCAGATTATCCATTCATGCAGCATCATAGCGGGCCAGACCAAAGGGAGAAATACAATTCTGAAAGGAGTCAGCAAGTAGCAGCATTTCCTTCCAAGCTTGAATTCATCAAGATCCTCCAATGAAGTGTTGCTCTTTATCTGGAGTGGAGAAGGCAGAAAACGAACCCAACCGCCCATCCGCAACTTTCTTTATAGAGAAGCTTTCCAGCGTAAAAGCAAAAGCAGAATCCAACCGTGCTTCTTCCTTGCTTTTTAACCCATGGAAACTTGAGAAAAAATGTCCCTTCGAGAGAACAGTGCATCTCTATATCCAATTAACAGAAGACGGCCAATTGAAAGTCTCCCAGATCACTTGGTGATCTCCTTTTCCGTACAAACATATTCTCTGACTACACTCTCCTTTATACTTATAGAACTGCTTCCCAACTGTACTTGCACTGCAACTACATCATCACTTGGCATCTCTTCCTCTTCTGCTCTCCTCCCACCCTTTATATATCACCAGTCATGGGTCATCCCTCAACAGTCTCAATCATGAGTTTTCAGTAATGAATGCCAGCCACCAAGTCCAGCTAGAGAAGAATCAAATCAGAACCCATTTCTTTCTGCAAACTCTCTCTCTCTCTCTCTCTCTGAATAAAGGCAAACAGTCAATTCGGATTGATTGCAAAGCCAAAAGATGCTTTAGAAGCTGTTAAAGAATCGAGGAGATTGGAATTATAACGATGTTGGCGAAAAGCCTGAGGGATAAGTCATTAATGATTAAGACTAGGGATAATGCTCAAGGGTCAAGACCACTAAAGAGCTACAATTCTCTCTACTCTCTTCGCGTCCAGACGTCCCAAGATTCTCTTTTACCTGCATGGCTTGGTGCCTTCTCTTTCGGAATGCTAAACTCACCGCCTGCAGGTGAAACCAAGATACAGGTGGCGTATGACTGTCTTTAGCTCGTATCATTAGATATTAAGTTCTACATTGAGCACAATCTTCTTAATTAGTTGCCACCATTAGTAAGGTGAAGATGATGTCAACTCATCATATCCCTTGTCCTGGGCAACACACGTGCTACAGTATCCGGGACAAAGGATCGTGATCTTCAGAGGGTGAGTTAACCCTAAAAACCCATTCTAAGTTCAGATTACAGGCTATAACTCATCTGCATAAAGCTAAAATCGCTAGTAATTGCTGGTAATCCATACGGTGGTGAATTCGTATAGATTTAGATGTTTTATAGATAAAAAATCAAATGATTTGAATAATTCTAATATCTAAACATCATCTCAAAATTTATATATAGAAATGAATAATTTAGAAACTTCATAAACAATATCGTCTCTTCAGTAATTACAATCACCCAAATCAAATGATTTTTTTATCTATAAGGTATTTAATTATTGATCAACGAGATGAGCGAGTCCGATCATTTAAAAGTCGACATGACAACATATATTCGCTAGAACACGACTCATGTGTGATCAGTTTATCATTCTTCTTCTCTTTCTCCGTTAGTCATTGGGAATTATCATTTTGAACATGCAGAGAGAAAAATGGGTTCTCGTACCAAAACAAGGGGCTAAATTTTTACCGACTTCAAGCTTCTTGTCACGTCTCAGGCCTCTTTCTCTTCCCTTTTTTGGCCCTTTTTCTGGTGGTTAGGTATTTGCGCTACAGATCGGATGGATGGATTATCACCAAAAGTCTTTAGGGCGGAATCATCATAACAGCTATCATTCTCTCGACCATTGGAATGCTATGATCCTGTGGATCAGAAGATGAATGCTTTGGACAATCAACAATTCCGGCCGGACAGGACACTGTACAAGTTCTTCTAAACTTTGTAGGGTAAAAAGTATAATCATTTACATGCACTCTAATACGAGCCCAACAAGTATGCAGTGGTTTTGGTTATGCGGTTACGCCATGGCCCCAAAATATTGAAGATTCAACTATCCTTGCTATTATCATAATTAATTGGAAGGTTAAGATCATCATCAAATGGAAATGATTTTTGGAGCATCGTGGATCTAGAATCTGAAGGGGAGCGTTGGCCGAACACTAAATTGTTGGCGTGTGATTTTAAGATCAGTGATTCAAGGCGAAGAAACAGTCTCTTTTAAAAATGCAAGGTAAGACTGCATATTATAGACTCTCGTTGTTTGCCCCTTTCCTAAACCTTGTATATAGGAAACTTCGTACATCAAGGTTGCCCTTTTTGTCGATCTAGAATCCGGCCCACAAGATGAATGGCTTGTATAACCAACTATCCAGCCAGACTGGTGACCGAGATATTTCATGTACAATATTTTGAGACCTTATAATTCATATATAGATTCCTAATATGAGTGGATATTAGTTGAGGGTGCTTATGATATAAACCATATATTTCTTTGATACCATAAGAATAACAATTATTGCCATGTTGGTATCATAATGTGGACAGCTGGTTTATTCTTTTTTTGGTCATCCATCAATGTGAGTATAGCCCAATCAAATCGGGGCCCATATTTTTGTCATATTTACAACCATACACGTGTATCTGTAATGATCATTCTTCCCAGGGTAAAGAAATAATCATCCATTCTCCTCCTTGTGAATATTTATATCTAAAACTCATGCAAACACAGTTTATAGAACAGGAGCTGAATGTAAGCCAGTGATTTGATCAGGCTTTTTGCGATCGAACCGCTTATCTTCTAGGTAAGATCGTAGATGGAAAAAGAATTTCTGTTGGCTGATTCTACCACTATTTTTCTAGATGGAAAAATGGATCTCTACAAAAGCTCAAAATTATGGTTGCAAAATCTTAACTAATCCGAGGGTTGAGATTATTCAATGAGGAAAATTTCTAGGATGTCACCCATCTGCACCTGTAATGTTGGCCCCTGATGATGAACAAATTGATCTCCTACCGTCTGGGACCCAAGGTTCATGCAATTGGAAATGAATGGTTAAGATCACATGGCTAAATCACCAACAATTCTATGGTCCCAATTACTTGAATCATTGGAGGGTACATGAACCTGTAACTCATTTTTCCATGGTAAAATCAGTCATTAAGCAAGCAAGCAGTAGGATATCTAGACAGATATTAGAGATATAATTTAGAGATAATTATATACTGCCTATGCATATAGGCAGCACCATGTGGCCCAATGGTGGATGATCCAAACCGTGCATCTTCTAGACAACATCCTAGATGGATCAGAGCCAGCAATTATATTAAAATTATCATGCAGTGAAGAAGTTGAGTAACGTAGCATGGGCAAAAACCGTTTGCATTCAACTATGAATTAGTCTAGCCTGTTAATTAACACACAGGCCCACAAGATTAACGATTCAAATTACTAGTCTGGGTGCATGAACTACCTTCCGTCTCGCCAAAAATTTTAAAAAAATAATAATAATTCTTGCCTGCCATCTTATCTCCATAATTAATACTCAATGCATGCAAGGAGGTGGAAAAGGCTCTGAAATACATCAACCAATCCGAGAAAGGCGTATGGATAATGGTACTTTTGGCCGTTTTCCACCGATGGAAATCTCTGGTGACGTTCACTGCTCTAGAAAGTAGAAAATTTAGTGCCTGCCACTTGATCCCATCCCAGTCCCAGGCTCTCAGTAAAAAGACAGAGAATAAGGGGTGCCTCAATCAATTCAAGACCCAATCTGTCTTGGACAGTTGATGTGGTGGGTTTATCCTTTTAAGAAACGTCTGAAGGCCATTTCATGTACTTTTAGGGCTGCAGTGAATGCACACATCGTACAGTCTTTTACTACCACAGATTCCCACCCTTCTCTCTCTCTCTATATCACCCTCTCTAATAGAAAGCAGTCTGCAGACACAGGGAGAAGAGAAAGAAATGGAGAAAGTTAGGATCTTTGACAGTGAAGAAGAACTCTCAACAGGTCTAGCAGATTATGTAGCACAACTTTCAGAAGCAGCTGTGAAGGAAAGAGGAGCCTTTGCTATTGCTCTCTCTGGTGGAAGTCTCACTAAACTCTTAAGGTTCTCTTCTTCTTCTTCTTCTTCTTCTTCTTATTTGCCTTTTGCTTTTGAGTTTTGATTGTTTGTATTGATTTTGTTCTTCTGGGTCTGCTTTGTTGTTGATTGACAGGAAGCTGACTAAAGCTCCATTCCTGAAAACTGTGGATTGGTCGAAGTGGCATGTGTTCTGGGCAGAGGAGAAGGTGGTGGCAAGAAAACATCCTGACAGCAACTACAAGCAAGCCAAGGAAGGGTTGCTGTCAAAGGTCCTCTTCTTTTCTCACTTCCTTTTCTTCTGAAGTTCCTACCAACCATCCTGTTTTGATCTGATTCGAGCCATAACACTTTCCTTACCCCTGCTTATGATATGGACACCTTCTTCCCTATCTTTAATGTAAAGATCTGGGCTTTGCTGTTGCCAGCTTGTTGGAAATTGTAGCAGCCAATGACAGAAGTTGCTAACAGAGAGTCTTACTTTATGGTTGGTTGATAACCCAACAATTCATCCTCGACACGGTAGCGTTTTCTATTAGTTTGCTTTATATGGTAAGAATAAATGTAGTACCTAGTACGAGATTTTGGTGGATTCTTCCATTAGTTATGCCGTATGGCTAACGCAAAGGGGTGCCCCAATCAAAACAAGGAGTAAGGTGTACATGGCATATGAATTATTGCCGCCATCTTTTTCATTGCTTTTGTCATGTTCATCTCTTGCATCGTGGATGTTGATTTTCACTAGGAATCTAGTAAATAGCAGATATACATGTGGGCCTATGTTTGAATAAATCCAAATCGTGTGTCGCCCAAGAGCATTCTTCACCGTTTGATTATTCTTAGACTCTGATCTGTAGCCAATCCTGTAATTTTCTCTGCCTTTTCCTCCTATTTATTTGATTGTGAGCTTGCCGATTTTCTGAATGAAATCACAAGAGGAAATTACGTGCAGATATGGTATCATGAGATGCCTAAATAATCAGCTGGGACCAGCCCAAAGAAAAGCAAATGGCCGACGTTACGCCTGTCTGATAATATCCGACTTACATAGGACCCGCCTGTCAATCCTTCACAGAGCAATCCTAAACCATCCATAGAACTCCACCTGTCGTGGGTCCACGTCCAACCTCATTTAGCAAATCTAAACGCTTGAAAAAATCCATCTGTAAAAGATAAGATCATCAGTGGACCAGCTGCATTATACGATGAGGCACAACTGATCGGACGGTGGCCAGACAATTCTGACCAAATTGCTTGCTTTGGTTTTGAAGGTTCCTATACTCCCGGCACGTATTATGTCCCTCAGCGACAGTGACTCTGCGGAGTCGGCAGCGGAGGAATACGAGTTCGGGATCCGTCAGCTGGTGAGAAATCGGACGGTGGACGTATCTCGATCGAGTGATTGTCCAAGATTCGATCTAATCCTGCTTGTGCTGGGCAGTGACGGCCGCGTGGCATCCCTCTATCCATACCACCCGGTCTTGGCTGAGGAATCACAATGGGTAGCCTCGGTATCGGTCGCAGGTGCACCAATTGACACGGTGACACTTACCCTTCCAGTCATAAATTCAGCAGCCAATGTGGCTATCGTTGCCATCGGAAGCTCAGTGGCTCAACCGTTAGCTTCTGCCGTCGGGAATGCGGTCCCCGATGAGGGTTCCCCTGCGAAAATGGTCTCACCTACGGATGGACGGCTTGTGTGGTTCGCAGACATGGCAGCCGCTGTTTCTCTCATGGGCCCCAATGGAGTGGGCCCGTCGGATTTATGAAAGTTTGTGGGCATCCTGGAACATTTTGGCTTTCCCTGTGAACGTGGGCTTTGGTTATTTATGGGCAGGGTGGTAGTCCTGGTTGAGGTATAGAAGAAGCGAAAGGGATGGCAACTGCAAATGAGGGTGTTATAGTGATGAGAATCAACTTTTTGTAGAGCAAGGATGTAAAGTTGCTTCCTGCTCACTCCGGTTTAATGGACAGGATTTCTCTCTCTCTCTCTCTCCCCGCAGATTTTTCACTTGGAAAATAAAATAGAAGGATCATCTTAGATATTTTATAGATCAAAATGATATGGTTTGGACTGTTGTAGCTTCTGAGAAACAGCGTCTTCTTTTAGCACAGTTTGTCGTATACTTTGAGATGCTAGAGTTATCCAAATGACATGCTTTTTAATCCATAGACATCTAAATCGGGACAATAAGATGAACGAGCTTGATCATTCAAAGGTGAGCTACATAAAATGTGGTTGCACTAATTGTGCTATAGGTGTATCATTAGCTTAATAAAAGAGGGGTGTATCATGAATGAGTCATGCATAAAAATTCTATCAGCATTAGGATTCCATTCTTTTAGATCAGATCGCGCGATTACAAAGATCTTGAACTTTCAGGCCCAATCTTCTCAACATAAGAAAAACTTGATTTTAACTTGATTTTCCAATCACAAAGAACCACGAAAAAGAAGTTTACAATCATAGATTAGTAATGTCTTTGTGGCATTCTTCTGTGTGTGTGTGAGAGAGAGACAGAGAGAGAGTTCCAAGTAGGCTGCATCAACCAAAGCGATTTGCTTTTCAGCATTCTGAATCCTGGGTTAATGTAATATAAACAATTGCATAGAAAGGAAAAAAAGAAAGAAAAAAAAAAATGAATCGCCCGTAAATGACATGAATATTGACAGAAACACGATTGAAAGCACTAAATTGTGATTTTCTTTCATCAGTGGGGATTATATTCTCATATCATTACCTCTTATCCTCTTCTTCGTCTTCATCAAAACTGAGAACATCAGCTTTCCCTGAACTCTTTATCTTTTTTCTCCTGCTTGACTAAGCTCAATTCCCCTCCACCAGTTAGAGATTGTGCATCTTCATCATCAAGCTCTTCTCCTATATCTGAGCAGGCATACCTGGTCCAAATATTCAGCCTCAAAAGTAGTAAAATTGACAACCAAGGTAAGGCTGCATACTATATTGACCCTCATGGTCCACCCCTTTCCCGGACCCCGCATACGCTGGAGCTTCGTGCACCTGGGTTGCCTTTTTTACTAAAATGTTTTTCCACCGATGCTATTTTATTTCATTGCAGATATGTTTTGGGTTCTTTAAGGAGTTGGGATTGCAGGGGAAATTTTTGTTAATGAAAAGAGGTCAGATTAGTATAGTGGATTCTGAATCTCCTATACATAGACATGAATCTCCTGATGAAAGCATACCTCACAATTTGAAGTCGCAAGAAACAAGTTACATGAACCAACTAGCTCCAGATAAATTAACACCACTCACTGAGATCGCAAACATGAACATTATCTGTAAGATGATGAGAAAACCATCCAGAGATTTAAGTGACCTCACAAAGAAGAAAGTTGTACTAGTAATTAGAGTTTTAACCATGTCAGAGCTAATTACTCCTGCTTGTTTCTCCTTCAGTTGGCTCTAACTAGTCACTAACAACTATGGTATTGACATTTCTTGACTTGGTCAGCTTGTAATGTGATTCCTGAGGATTCACTCAGTTAATACTTTTGTAGTCATCTCCACTTTCTAACCAAAGAAATCTCGTCCTTGTATAAAATAGTAAACTTGGCTTTCATCTACTTCTCCATGTCAAACTTTCATATTTTGACCAATATAGCTTATATTTGCCGAGCAAGTACATGACCTAAATAGAGTCACCTAAGTAATGCTTTATATTTCAGAATCAAGTCCTCGGCTCATCTCAGAATTACTTCATTTTATTCTTTTGGATTATTTATTTATTTTTTTACTTTCACGAACCAGTACAGAGCTTGGCACTAAATTCAAGAGAATCTAACAGAACTGTGACTGAAGCTGTTACCAGGGAATCTCCGGGTTGGTATAAGAGTTCATAACAGGGATTTGTGGTTTTATGTGTGTACCCGTCTACTAAGCCAGTTGAAGAAGCACACGGTACTCCTAGCCTCTTTTGCAAACATATTAGCAACTCTCAGTAAATGTGCAAAATATCGGATTTACTGAAAACTGACATTATCAGTTTACACATTTTGATGAGTGCAACTGATTGCAATGCTTTTCTCTCTCTTTTCCCTTCTTTAAACCAGATGACCACAACATTTTCAAATTACAAACACTGGCAATTTGGCAAGCAATGAACAACCAACCACCCCCAAACAACCTAAGCAATCCCCACCTGCAAACACCACAGACACACACCCAAACTAACATCCTGCAAAGCAGCAAACATACACAGTGGAATTTAATTGGTAAAAGATCATATGAGAATTGATGGCTTGAATTATAGTTCCAATATTGCAGTCTAGCTTAAGTCAAATCTAGTCTGGAAAGCTATAGGTTTTAGTCATCAGTTCTAAATGCACGCTGGTGTGCTGCAAATTTGATAAATTCTAAAAAGTTCTAGACTGCTTCATATATGAAATGGCTCATTCATCAAGGCACTTGGGGAAGCTGGAAGCAGGAACTTTTGTTGCCTCAATGAAATAAACCAACAAAGTATAGGAATTGACTCAATAAATGAGGTAGGCCAGCAACAAATATATTGGAGACCAAATATCTCGGACAATCCCATTAAAAGTTTGTAGGCAGTGTTGGAGAAGGATACTTCACACAAAGACATTCAGCTAAATATGTTATTTGCCACGCCAATAGAAATGAAGAAATTATTCTGACATGACAGTGTTATAAGAAAACGGCCCCCTTAGATTTTAAGGGAACTAAACTGCTTATGATCTAGCAAAGGGCAAAACATTTTCAAAATATAGAAATATCAAGATCCCATAGACAATGCATGGACTGGGACCCATGGTATCTAGAACAAATTGCACTAAATTCAATTCCTTCCTAATCAAAAAGACAAAAGTTCATCTACATCAGCTTGGGATGGTACTCACCCCAAAATCAACCATTAGCAACAAAGCTCATTTAGCTAGCAATTTTTCCTGAGAAAAGATAGTACCAAAGATAAGCTTCTCAAAAATGGTGATAGAGTTTCTTAAAGATTCCAATATATGTACAGTTAAAAAAATAAGTTATTTGCAAATATTCTCTCTCTTAATGGACTTGGAGATCCCTTTGATCAATGTTAAGAATCTCAGGAAACCAGAAGAATGCCTTCATGGAGAAAAAGTTAATCCAATGTCAGAAAAAAAAATGAATGGTGAGACTCAGATTGCACAGCTTATATAATTAGCTATTAACACTTAAAAAGTTTTACTTCAAGAGACAGTGTGTCTACGATATTTGACTCAAAAAAGTTATTTCTGATGTAACAGATTAGATTAATTAGTTTCCTTGCCCTCATATAAGTTCTAAATAAAAAAAACGACATGACATCGTAAATTTAAAATCCAATAAAACCAAGTCCAGGGCGAAAGAACATGTTCGAGGCTATACTTGAATAAGTACAAAATTTTAATTGACCCTTCTCCTCAAAATTTGCTAATATGAGTGGAAATCTAATTCTGCATGTCTTGCCTATCTGCAATCAACAGAACAGCCATAAATTTGGAGAGAGTCAATTTTTAAAAGATTCAGATTGTCACCTACATAGGTTTCTCAAGTTTATATATGTCTGTTTCAGAATTATGTGGTCAAAATCCTCAATCAAGATTTTTAATACTTCCACTCATAGTCTGAATCATATAAGTTCTATTATAAGAGCTTAGCAACTAAGGTTTAATTGAGGTAAACTTAAGAGCAGGTTTCTTATAAACATCATAGATGGCTTGAATGTGATAGTGCTGATGTTCATGACATCCCTATCCATCTCCTTACTCTTTATTATATACAAAGAGAATTCCCAGCTTGACTTCCAAAAATGGTTTCACCAAAATATTAGTTGAGGGGTATCCTTAAGGAAAGGAAATAAGGTTTTATCCCAAAGAAATACATAAAGGCAAGGAGCACTTTCTAAGGATATATGTGTGTGTGTGTGATGGTTATTAGTACAGATCTTTGTCAGCTTCATCTTGTAAGGCTTTCATCTTTCCTTTCATGTTAGGCTAAATTTTTTTAGCCAATAGTATAGATACTATATATGCATGGGTTAGGACTCGTGTTTCTGGTATGACTTAGGATGTTTCATGTTTAATCTACTAAATTATGCTAAAGTTTAATTCTTGCGGTTGTTTGTATCATGCCATATGTTATTCTGTTAAATATCTGCTACATTGCATGGGCGTTTTTCCCCGTTTCCTGTGAGTATTGCGTTTGGGGTCCTTGTGGCTATGGTTGACAAGCAGGCTTGTTTAGCAGTAGTAGCAGGTAGTAGGATCTTGCTATAATTTGTGAATGATTTTATTTTAGTATAATCTCAGTCGATTAGCATGAATCATGTCTAATATTTTATCAGTTGCATACCCTGTTCTATAGATCTATACTACTAGCTCACCTCTCGGCCTCTTTTGATATGGCTAATAATTCAGATTATCATGTTAAAAATACAAGTCTGGTTGATTATCCTACAGACAGCGAATCATTATATTATTGGACTCTACCTTCGGTAAAACCGAAAGAAGTTTATAATATAGGGAAATTTGATTTCTCTTCAAATAAAATAATAAAAAACATAGAACAAACAATCAGTCTTGATAATACCAAAAAGATCATAAACTTGTTTGCCGAAAATGATTTACGACCTTATATGAACTCTGGAAAATACAAATTCATTCATGTTGGTTTAATTCAGATAGGATTTAAACCATTAACCCTTAATTGCCTGAATGCCTCCATTCTTGCAGTCTTTCGAGATGCAAGATGCCTTGATTGGGCTCCTTCTCTTATGGGAGTAATACAGACCAGTCTATGTCATGGACCGGTTTACATTAATATTTTCCCTGATTTTACTCTGTCACTGTCTAATCCAAATATCTTTGATACTCTAAGTCTGTATATTAAGATTCACGGTTACAATTTCAAACCAAGATCCGAGACAATAGCTCTCACCTATAGACTTCAATTTAAAATCTTACCTACCTTGGATACTAAAGCCAAAACATAAATCTCCAAAAGATAAAACAGTTTTAATAGAAACCAATCTCTTATCCTCTGACATGGCCGTTAATAGGACTCTTAAATGGGAAGAAATTGATTTTCCTCAATCATGGCAGTTATCTGAATCTGTTCCTCCTAGAAGATCGACTGATCAGAGACTTGATCAAATTATTCAAACCGATGATGGAGATGTGGAAATCCGTTTTGATAATAGGAGATCCTTCAGACTTCCGCGAATCACTTCCTGTTCCTCTAGTTCATCTCGATTCTCGGTGGACAATAGACAGGACATAGAAAATAAACCTGAATCTAGTTCCGTTGATGAATTAAAATTTTCAGATAATAATATTGTCCATCCAATTTACAAAAATCCTTCTCAGGATCATACTCCTACTCCATCTGAGATGGCTTTTCATTTGTAAATTGCATGGATTTTTCCCCCAGGAGTTTACTGAGGAAAACAATCAATAATGAATTTCAACTTCCTAAGCATTAAGACTTTAGGAAATCGTATTTTAAAATGTTTAATAAAAACAAAATACAACAATATAAAGATCAATTTTACAAATATCTGTCTAAAACACAGACAATTGAATGGTTTGTACCTTGGTTCTTAACAACTTATGTTCAAAACGAACTAAATGTAATAAAAATTTGGACAACCTCCAAAGGCGAAAAAATATCAGCTGAATATCCTCCACCTTATCCAATGAAAATTCCAACCGAAGGTAGTGATCTGAATATTGTGTGTTATCTTGATTCAGAATCAGTTCTAAATGATATTAATAGTATAATACAACAGAACAAATATACAAATATGTACATTCACACCTTAGGAGAAAAGGTCGATACAATTGAAAAAGGCATAAGGCAAGTGGTTGATTACATTAATGGCATAAAAGCAAAGAAACAAGAGAAAATTGATTCTCAAAAAATTGAACCATCAATTAAGCCACCCCCTGATATTACAGGATTCAAAATGGGTAATACCAGTGAACAAATTCTTGAAATTCTGAAAAATAAAATGTCAGATCTCAACCTTAGTTCTCTTTCAGCTCATGAATCAGAGGTTGAGCCAGACCCCTCAAGTATGACACAGTCAGAAGATTTTGAAGAATTAAGTGACCCTACAATCCTTCAGATTCAAAATCAGTTTTCTCAGGTTAATAAAATTGAGAGAGAACCTAGAAATCTTAGTAAGTTTTATTATAAAAGACCAACACCTATAGATATTCTAATTGAAGAAAATGACATTTATCTGCAGAATGAATATCGAGCCAATTCAATCTATGAATGGAACATAGATGGCATGACTGAAAACCAACTTTATCAGACAGTACATCGTTTCCTCATGTATTCTATTGTCTGTAAAGCTAGAGGAAATACTGTCAGGCAAATTGCTCAAATGATTATAGCCAGTTTTATAGGAAACCTTAAGGGCTGGTGGGACAATGTACTTACCTCGTCCCAAAAGGAGGAAATCCTTAATACCGTAAAACCTGAACCTAATACTGGGTCAGGTAAGAGAAGATGCAGTTTATACACTAGTCTGTACTATAATACAACACTTTACAAGAAGCATCCAATCATAGTTTGAGAACTCTAGGGCACTGTTAAAGAATCTAAGGTGTCCCTCTCTTACACATTTTCGCTGGTATAAGGACGTGTTCCTTGCCAGAGTCCTTCATCTTGGTGATGCAGGCCAAATTTACTGGAAACAAAAGTTCATTGAAGGACTTCCATACCTGTTCGCAACTAGGGTTAAGAATTCACTTAATACCCAACATGGTAGGGAAATCCCCTATGATATTCTGTCATACGGACAACTAGTTCATTCCTGCATAAATGAAGGAATCTCTCTATGCAATGAAATTAAATTGCGAAATCAACTTAAGAGAGAACGAATAACAGAGAAAAAGCAATTAGGAGAATTTTGTCAACAATTTGCAATTGACATGCCTAAAACAAAAACTTCTAAAAAGGAAAGGAAACAATATGTTCTTAAAAGAAAGAGAAAATTCTCTAAAAAACATAATGAGAAATTTAAAGGAGTTAAAAATCCTAAGACAGGAAAAACATCTTTTAAAAAGGATAAGTCTAAAATCAAATGTTATAAATGCGGAAAATTGGGACATACAGCCAATAGATGTTGAACTCAAAGAAAAATTTCAGAACTTCAAATTGATGAAGAAACCAAACAAAAATTATTCAAAATAATATTAAACCCTTCTGATTTTGAATCTGTTGAATATGTATCATCTACTTCTAATTCAGAAGATGAACCTTGTTGTAATCAATGTAATACTCTAACTAAGGACACTGAATATTGGAAATCCATTGTTGACATGAATAATCTGTCTATCAATGTTTTATCTCAGCCTCAATCTGATCTTCTTGATATAATAACCAAAATTGAAGATAAAGAACTTAGAACTTTGCTCCTAGAAAAACTAATGGCTCTCTATAATAAAGATGGAAAAGAGCAGCCAGACAAAGTAATTGAGACAGATAATGTTTATAAAATGTCTGAAGTTACAAAAAGACTAAGTACGAAACTAGCTTTAAATACGACTGTTTCCACACAAGAATTGAAACATGAAATTAATAATCTCAAAACAGAAATTGTTCTGTTGAAAAATGAAAATCAATCTATAACTCAAAGTATAACTCGATTAGAGAACTCAAAATTAGAAATAGGACAAACATCAAACATTGTTGATGCGTTTGATCCAGAACCACAATATCTTGACCTAATCAGGCAAGTTACTTCACAAAAATGGTATATTAATGTTACCATATCTGTTGCAGGTGATTGGTACCTTTCTGACCTTATCGCGTTAGTTGATAGTGGCACAGACATAAGCTGTATTCAAGAAGGATTAGTTCCTACCAAATATTTTGAAAAAACCTCACAAAGTCTCACTTCAGCGAGTAATAATAAGCTTAAAATCAATTTTAAACTTAACAATGCAGTTATTTGTAATAACGATATTTGCATTCCAACTCCTTTCTTGTTGGTCAAAGACCTTCACCAACATATGATTTTAGGAACACCATTCCTCTATAATATTATGCCTATTGATAAAATTGATCCTTCTGGAATATATTTTTCTAAAGAAAATTGGCAATTTTCCTTCAAATTTATTATTGACCCTAAAACTCATTTGCTTAATGAAGCTAGACAAATCTTGTTAAAAGAACAACAGATTAATTTTACAAAAGAAGAAATAGCTTATCACAATGTCCAGAATAATATTCAGAACAAAATGTTTCAACAGAAAGTTAAAAATCTCCTTCATACTTTCTTAGAAAACCTTTGCAATGATCTTCCAAATGCTTTCTGGAATAGACAAATTCATTGTGTCACTCTTCCTTATGTTGAAGACTTTTCAGAGGATAATATCTCGACTAAAGCTAGGCCAGCACAAATGAACTCTCAATACATAGAGTTGTGTAAAAATGAAATCTTTGATCTTGTTAATAAAAGGCTAATTCGCAGTTCATCTTCCCCTTGGAGCTGTACTGCTTTCTATGTTAATAATGCAGTCAAAAAAGAAAGAAGAAAACCTAGACTTGTGATCAATTATAAACCTCTTAATAAAGTATTAAAATGGATCAGATATCCAATTCCCAACAAATGTGATTTGCTCAATAGATTACAAGGATTAGTAATCTCTTCAAAATTTGATCTGAAATCAGGTTTTTGGCAAGTTCAAATTCATGAATCTGATAGATATAAAACTGCATTCAATATTCCTTTTGGACAATATGAGTGGAATGTTATGCCTTTTGGTTTGAAATATGCTCCTGAATTTTACAAGATTATGAATGATATTTTCAATCAGTATAGTCAATTTATCATTTCATATATTGATGATGTATTAATATTCTCAAAATCTTTAGATCAACACTTTAAACATCTTGAAGTTTTTCGCTAGTTGATTCAGAAAAACGGACTTGTTTTATCTGCTTCCAAAATGAAGTTATTTCAACCTGAAATTAGATTCCTTGGTCATAATATTTTTCAAGGACGTATCGTTCCTATCCAGCAAAGCATTGAATTTGCCTCGAAATTTCCTGATGAGATTATTGATAATAAACAGTTACAAAGGTTTTTAGGATCTTTAAATTATATTTCCGATTATTATCAAAATCTGGCAGCCGATACTAATATCTTATTTAATCGACTCAGGAAAAATGCTAAGCCTTGGACTGAAGAACATACTAAGATGATTCAGAAAATTAAGTCTAGGCTTAAAAGTCTCCCCTATTTAAATCTTGCCAATTTCAAATGGTTTAAAATTGTTGAAATTGATGCCTTCAATATCGGTTATGGTGGTATTTTGAAACAAGTTAATCCCTCTTCTAATAAAGAAGAACTTGTTCGATTTACCTCGGAAAAATGGAATGATACCCAAAAAATATATTCTACCATCAAAAAGGAAATGCTTTCAATTGTTAAATGCATATCAAAATTCTAGGATGATCTCTTAAATAAAAAAAATTTACTTCGAATTGATTGTAGTGCTCCCAAACAAATTATTGAAAAGGATGTTAAAAATATTGTTTCAAAACAAATTTTTGCTGGCTGGCAGGCACAACTATCCATCTTTGATTTTGACATTGAATATATCAAGGGAGAATATAACTCTCTTCTTGATTTTCTAACTCGACAATTTTTGCAAGGATCATGACTGATCCAGAAGATTGCTTTACCCCGGGTAATACCTGTAGGGGTCGTGGAAGAGGTCATAGTAATATCCAAGACCGAAAAGGAAAGCTGAGCCAATGGCCACCTCTTCAAAGCTCGGCCTCCAAGCCAAAATTAATAACCTTAGGCAATATCCCTCAGTTGAGTAATAATCCGCCTTCATCTTCCATTGATGAGGAAATTCCTCGTCAACAATTTACTCCTCAGAAATCTGCTAAGGAGGTGCTCACTATTGCCGCGAAGCAATATTTACTCCGTGACTATCAAGATGTAATACTTAACCTTGATAGCTGGCAAATATTGCGAGGATATGATCCCCAAAATCCATCGGATGTAGCTTATAAATATTGGCAAAATAATACCTACCCGCCACATGTTAGGCGTAGTCAATTCCTCATGAAAAAATTTCTCCAAGAAATTAAAGTAGTGGAAATCAACCACTTTTATAATCATGACAAATCTGTCATCAATTTTAGTAAAATCCTTATTCATAAGGTCATGTGTCCCCAGGAATGGGATATTAACCTAGGCCAATATAAATGGGTTGAAGCCAAGGGCACTCGCTATCCATATAACTGGTGGGATTATGTTGACTCAATGAGTTATGTAATGCACCTCGAAAATAATTTGAGGAAATACTCATGGTTCATCAGAATAAACCCCGAGTTAATACAAGGGAATCTCTCTCCATGGTTCTACCATTGGTGGAGATTTGGACCATCTCTGGCAATATTACCAGAAAAGCTCAAAGAGATATATAATAGATAGGTTGAATATGCACCAGAAGTAAACTCTATCTCTCCTGACCAGTTAATAACAGGTCAATGCGAGGCAATATTCTTTATAAAATTTGATATTTCATGGATTTGGAAGTGGTCAATGACCATTGGCAAAGACGAGCTTAATATTCAGGCTCTAAAAAGAATATATTTTGTTAAATGGTGGACAAAATTTGATTCAGAAGGCAAGGCCCGTGAGATTGAACTTGTTATACAGCATAATAAAGCTGTTTGGGATAATAAGCCCAGCCAACAGTCATCTGCCTCAATCGATGAAATCAAGAAGATGCTCCAGCGCAAATGTCCGACCGACAACGAAGGACAAATACTTGTCAAATGTATGGATTTTGTGAAAGATCAGGTTATGCAGTCTTTTAATATCTCTCCAGTGGAATCCTCCTCCACAAAAGCCATGTCCGAAGACAATGTCTTCCAAGATAGCTAAGATCCTAACAAAGATGAAAATTTTGAAGACTATTGGGATGCCTCAATGACGGTTCTTACTCAATTTTTGAAAGCCAAAAATGCTCAGGCTAATCCTCCTAAGGAAATTCCTCCTCCGAATGAACAGTTTCAAAATATTCTTGAAGCTTACGACAAAAAGATGAAAGCCTTACAACATGGAGTTGACGAAGATCTGCACTAATAACCATCACCCGACAGGATGGTCCTTCCAGTCAATTTGTCCGACATAGCGGGCTCACCACGAGAATCTCTTTATGTAAAGTTCCTCAAATTATTGAGGAATCTCCTTTTCTTTATACCATTTCTTCTTTTACTTTTGTCAAATCAAGTCTTTTGAATTATTGAGTTGGATTCCAAATCGTGTTAAGTCCGGAATCCAAGAGTCTATAAATATCTAGTGTGTTTCAGTCTGAAGGCATTGCTTGCTTGGTTGCTCTTCTGGTGCTAAGCTTGCTATCTCTTGTAATCGTTTCCCTCTCCTTGTAATCTTTCCCCTTCTTATAATAAAATCCCTTCGGGGTCCTTTCTGTGATTTTGGGTTTTAATTCTTGCTTTTGATGAGCGTCGTTCTGAATTAAACCAACACGAATGAATTTGTATTTTCCAGAGTTCATATAAGGTCGTAAATCATTTTCGGCAAACAAGTTTATGATCTTTTTGGTATTATCAAGAATGATAGTTTGTTCCATGTTTTTTATTATTTTATTTGAAGAGAAATCAAATTTTCCTATATTATAAACTTCTTTCGGTTTTACCAAAGGGAGAGTCCAATTATATAATGAGTCGGTGTCCATAGGATATTCAACCAGACTTGTATTTTTAACATGATAATCTAAATTATTAGCCATATCAAAGAGGCCGAGAGGTGAGCTAGTAGTATAGATCTACAAAACATAGAACAGGGTATGCAACTGATAAAATATTAGACATGCTTCATGCTAATCATCTGAGATTATACTAAAATAAAATCATTCACGAATTATAGCAAAGATCCTACCACCTGCTACTACTGCTAAACAAGCCTGCCTGTCAACCACAGCCACAAGGAACCCAAACGCAACACTCACAGGAAACGGGGAAAAATGCCCAGGCGACGTAGCAGATATTTAACAGAATAACATATGGCATGATACAAACAACCGCAAGAATTAAACTTTAGCATAATTCAGTAGATTAAATATGAAACATCCTAAATCATACCAAAAACATGAGTCCTAACCCATGCACATATAGTATCTATACTACTGGCTCAAATATATATATATATATATATATATATATATATATATATATATATATTCAATGGTAGAGACGCACACCCCTGCAAAGTCTTGAACCCTTGTCACCCAAGTGAGAAGTCCCTTGCGTCACTATGCTAGAAGGCATTGTTGCAAGGAAAAATGAGAGAGAGAGAGTGGGAGTTGCAACTTTTCATAAACTAGGGTGCACTGTGCTATACATGCACATTATTGGGGAGATACTAATTTGTTGATATCCTTAAAATTTAGGCATGGAAAAGTGATAACCTGGAAGCATAGTATGCACCTTTCATTTATTGTTAAGGTAGAGATTACAAAAGAATCTAATCTCTTATCAACGAGTTTGGTGACATTCACACAAACCCAAAGTTCAGCTTCAAAAGATAAGCAAGTATTATAAGAACCCTAGGTATTCCTTATTCAGAAAACAATGTGGTAACCTCAGGATAAACTGATGTTTCTCAGTGATTAGGATGCAAGATTTGCATCATCAGATCTGAAGCACAACCAGAACTTAAACGCCAGAAAAAAGGTCAGTTCCTCAAGCCATGAAACACTTGTTAGACAACATCATCAATGAAAAAGGGCAGCCCCAGTGCACGAAGCTCCTGCCTATGCGGGGTCCGGGGAAGGGGCGGACCACAAGGCCTAAAGTATACAGCCTTACCTTGCATTTTGCAAGAGGCTGTTTCCACACCTTGAACCCATGACCTCAAGGTCACATGACGACAACTTTTACCGTTGCACCAAGACTCCCCTTCACAACATTATCAATGAAGATGAGCTAAAATGCTGAACTTTCACAGAATGGGCACAAGACCCTCAAACATCTTTCCTCGAAGAACTGTAGTGAACATGAAGTATTCAACAAGCGTTACACACAAATTCACTTCTTAAGAACAACCTAATTGCTAGGAACTGCAGCAAGTTTGCTTTTCTGCTCTGTTGAGCCTAATATTAGATCTATGCATCATTAGCTTATGCAAGGGCAAAGACATCATAAATGCAGAAAGGAAAAGAAGATTAAAAGAAGGAATTATGAAAGACAAAGTATGAGTTCTAATAATGTATTTGTTCCACAGATAAATGTATGGATTTATGCCCTTAAGTATTTGTGCATCTCCCAAACCACATCTTAGATGAACATGCACTAGAAAGTATCTCTGTCATGTGATGATAAGTAATCCAAAAACAGAGGGGGCACAGGTAGTCCAAAAGCAGAAAATCCATGCAGCGGTATCGGGTACAAATACAATGCGGCAACTTGTATGGGACAGGAGCTATGATGTCAAGTCTTACCCAACAAAAAATATAAATGGACCTGAATACAGAATGGAAAACCATACCTCATAACAAATCCAAGCAACTGAAGCAACCACAGGCACTGCTAATACATTTGTGAATTTCCTATAGGTATCCAACTTGACAGAGCTCTTCCTTGCCTGGAAGTTACAAAAGATTATTCTAATCTTCCACATAAAAGGATGTAACAGTAGAAGTTGCTAGATTGCTTCAGAAGGGATTTCTATATTAAGAGCACTCTTCTTCAAGAGACAACTCAAGATACGTGGAGTTTCTCCAATGACTTAGAAGGGGAAGTGAAAATCCACAAAATTAGAAAGGCATCAAGAAATGAAGCAGGAAGGACAAGGAACAGTTTCGCTTTCCCTGATATGTCATCGATGGTACCCATATTCTCTGTACTATCCAGCAACTCAGATGCCAAGAAATATGTTATACCAATAAGAAGCCTGGAGTTTCTCCAGCAACTCAAGATACCTGGAGTTTCTCCAATGACTTAGAAAGGGAAGTGAAAATCCACAAAATTAGAAAGGCGTCAAGAAATGAAGCAGGAAGGACAAGGAACAGTTTCGCTTTCCCTGATATGTCATCGATGGTACCCACATTCTCCGTAATATCCAGCAACTCAGATGCCAAGAAATATGTTATACCAATAAGAAGCACTTTTGTGGTGAGACCACCCAGAGTAGGTCTTACAACACCATAACCCATAGATGCAGACAATACAAGAAGACGTGAAACTGTATTTTTTACAGCTCCAATTGTCACTACCCAACTGGTAATTTCAACTGGGCCCCGCGCAGGAGCTCCATGCACCAGGGCTGTCCCTTCTTATTCCAGTGTTATTGAAGTTCAAATACTCCAGGTACCAGAGGGTCATTTCAAACAAACCAAGAGCAATTACAAGAGTGATGCAATGCTCAATCTGCAGGATATTCCTCCAAAATCTCATATACTGAGAAAACCAAACAAAACTGAGCAGCACATCTGCAAGTGACATGAATATGTAAAATGTCATTAATGGATCCATCCTTCCAGGTAAATAACCAGTGGGGTTCTTCCAGAGTGTTTTCCCACTCATTACTAGTCACTTGAGCTTTGGGTCACAGGAGATGAGAAACAAGCTATGCATTCCAGTCTTGATGATGTCAACATCTATAGAGTCCATTTTATTATACAAATAATTTGCACTGAACTGAGTGCTTATGACAAAAGGCCAGTTGGGATCCCCAGCAGAAGGTCTTCTAAGGATTTCGCCTAGTTTGCAACCTTCAACCTTTGCCAGATCACAAGTGCAACATATAGACCTTTGTCCACCATATGCAGAACCACCAATATTATCACAATCAGCTGCCTCAAAATAATAGCTCAAACCAACCCAATACTGTGTTCAACACTTGAATGCAGGTCAGCAGCTTCTTTACTCCTCCAAAATGTAACATTCTCAAACCTGTCAGTGTCACTCTCAAATCAATGCTTCAACCACTTCCCAATAAACTAATATCCTGATCGTTAAGCAAAATGACTTTCCCATAGACACTGATACGAGTTATATACAGAGTATAAACTGCTTCAAGGCGCACATAGCCCCAATTAAATGAGGGGAATGTGGTGGAATGGCAGGAATCCATGGGGTCATAAGCAAAAGGATGCTCTACTCCCAGATCAATCCTAAAATTTATTTTCAACTAATTTAAAAATGTAGCTTCTTAAACATTTCTTAAGTTCAATAAAAGATACCATAATAATAACGGAGATAAAGTTTCGGCAGGAGAATACAGAACATAAATTGATGAAGGCACTCTTTCAAGAACACTTGCATATTTGCACGTGCGATTACTTATAAACTGCAGCAGAAAAGTTATAACAATAACTTTGAGTCAATTATAAGCTTATTCAGGGATAGCTTACTAAGGACATCAAATTGCTCAGGTTGTAATAGGATTAAGCCCTGCTAAAACCTTCTTTCTTCTCAGTTTCTCTTAATGCTTCAGCATTTTCTGAATAATTGGCTTATTACAAATGAGCTCCTCGCACATGCTCCACAGGAATACAAGGTCATCTGCAAAGGATCTATATCTCCATCACAATCAACCATCTCAAGCTGCAGCTGAATATGCAAGTGTACTATCTCCTTGTTCGCCACAGGTTCAGGCAACAGAATTGAAAATCCCCCTTTTGGTATGCAGAAACAATACTCTGCAACTTAACGGTGGCTTCACTACATGAAGATCCCGAAGAACAAAATTGACTCTCCATCTCGCCCCTCACATAGCAATCGTTTTCTTATGATTTTTACCTTATTACTTATAATACCAAGCCTATTTCAGCAACCATAAAATGTTTTTCTAGATTAATATTGTTCTAGATAGTTCCACCTTTCCAACTTGACAATGGTACCCTTGTTCCTATATCAGATCTTGGAAATTTAATAGGAAAGCCAAGACTTGACCAAGGACATCAACCCTGTGCCAAGGATGCAAATCAGCAAAATAAGCATCTTTAGAAGAAATTATTTGACACAGCTGCAGGAAGTTCCCTGGAACTGGGGAAACTCGCTTCAAAAGCTCTCAGCGACAAAATGGAGAAGCTCACTTTCCTAAAGCACTTTTGAAGCAGGAAAATGCCAATAGAAAGACTGAAATTTGAAACCTCAATGCATCAAACACCTTTTTTGGCTTATTTCTTGATATTTCTTCAATGCTTCTTCAACTTTTTGTAATCTTTTTTCATTTTTTTTTTGGGTTGTATTCTGTGTCTTCCACTTCCCACCCTCAAAAAATCACTCACTTCCCACTTCCGCTTCCTGCTCCAGTGACTATGATTAGTGGGAGACTATCTGTGGCCATCTTAACTGTCTTTCAAATTGGAGAGTAAAGCAAACTTAGTACAAAAATTGGACCATGTGAGATGGTCACAAAATTAGCCAACAATGCATATCAAGTGAAGCTTCCAAGCCAAATTCATCCCAAGATATGTTTAAATGTTAAAGTGTTAAAGACTTAAGGTCAGTTCAGTAGACATTCCACCCAAAATCGATTTTCCCATGTTTCTTTTTTCATTTCAGCATTGTTAGGAAAAGATATTGCAAAGCAACATTTGACTCTTCATAAATTGACTACTATGAGGGGAAAAAAGGAACAAAAATACCCCAATAAATGCAAGTCTACCAAGCACTATTCTCTCACATCTTCCATTCACTGGTGAGAAAAATCTGAAAAATACTGATGCAGAGTGTTTACAAACATGGACTTAGTTCCTACAAGGTCTGAAAGAAAATGATACCAACTCGAGAATGAGTTCCTGCCAGCCTACATTGAATAATGGCGCAGCCAAAGACATGCTACAGTACTCCGCCCCTTCCCCAAACCCCACATAGGCGGGAGCTACGTACACCAGGGCTGCCCTTATGATATATGCTTATATTGTGTGTGTGTGTGTGTGTGTGCGCGCGAGCACGCATACATCATACATATATATATATATATATATATTAGTTTGTGGGCCTAGCTAGTGCTTAAGTTAAGCACTAGGATTCTCTTTGCAAGTTGTGACAAGTAAGAATTGGGTTATTTTCCAATGAGACTCATTGGAATCCTAGAAATGTTTTGAATGTTCCCAAGCACAGGCTTTCTTAGAAAGCCTAAAGAGTTTATTCTGTTATCTTGGAAGTTTGGCAGTTTACTTAAGGATTGTCGGTGGAATGCTCTAGGTCTTGTATTTTGAAATCTATATTAAATGACATAGACTGAGAATGCAAAATTTTCCACTATTTCCTTATCTGCTTAAGGATGCAACTTAGGTTTTCTCAGCCATTTTCTGCTGTTTACTCATTTTACCTCTTCAAATCTTTTATCTTGCTAACTACAACCATTCGCGCATCTGTTATGTGTTAACTGAGCTGTGTGCTGCATCAGGGATCCTCAATAACCATGTCTTTTTTGAAGCAGTATCTGAAAATCATTAAGAATCAAAGAAATATGAAAGGGCAGAGAATCATGTCAAAAGTTAAGAGATTTAGACTATAAGTTAGCACTAGCAGTTGCAACTCTATGAACATGAAAGAGATCGATAGATTTCCCTCAAATAATGATTTTGTCCAGCATACAGGATGCTGTTGAAGGGGAGCCTTGGCGCAACGGTAAAAGTTGTCGTCATGTGACCTTGAGGTCACGGGTTCAAGGCGTGGAATCAGCCTCTTGCAAAAATGCAAGGTAAGGCTGCCTACTTTAGGCCATTGTGGCCCGCCCCTTCCCCAGACCCCGCATAGGCGGGAGCTTCGTGCACTGGGGCTGCCCTTTTTATACAGGATGCTGTTATTCCCAGCTCCATGCCTACTCCATGACATGTTCCCATCTACCATGCAAACTGCAGTTCCCACTCTTTCTAAAAGCACAGCAGGTGACAACTACTTCTAGTTTAATTTGTTTACACCAATTTGATGTACTCATATGTTCCCATCTTTCATGCAAACTTCAGATCGAACTCTTTATACAAGCACTGCAGATAACAACTACTTCTAGTTTAATTTGTTTACATCAATGCTCTCGCAACTGAGAGAAAATTTGCAACTTCAACCAGAGATTGAATTTAAGCCTTGAAACAATAAAGATATAAGCATTTTAGCCCATTATCTCTCCTGGCATTGAGCATGCTTATCCCTTCTATATACTTTAATCTTTCCTGGCAGTGTATAAGAGTATTTCCAATTTGATGTGTTCATATGCATAGGAAATGATGAACCTTCAATAAATAACATTAGGTACTCATTTTTTATTTCTGCAGCAGAAATATGTAGATCCAGCCTATTGCGGAATGATCTAGCAACAAGTAAATTTGCCATGTTCAAGCAAATTTTCTTCAATTCAAAATTTATGTTGATTAGCAAAGGGCAAAAGCACTGCAGTAGATTTATGTCAAGTATCTTCATCACTCTTTTCTATGTTAAATATTATTCCAGTTTTACATTTTTCCATTAGCCTCCTAGTTATAAGCATCTCATCTAAAGGTGCACTTCCCTCTCAACCAGCCAAGGATTTTACTTATGCTAGCCCAAACAACTCAGGGATAGAAGTATTATAAAACCAAAAGAGAAACCATAGGGATTGAGCAGAGAATTTGTATCCATGGGTTGTACTTCAAGTAGGCATACATTTAACCCAAGCATCATGGAACCTCGGTTGACCTCAGCCTAGTTCCCTTATTCTGCAGCTCTTTTAGTCATCACTTCATGTAAGTATATTCCCAATTTAATCTCTAAAAGTTGCTCTTTTGATAACCATCCATCATGGACATAAATAAACTACCAATCATTCACCAGATTGCAGATCTGGAACCTTCAGCTCATGGACATTTCTGAGATTTGGAGATTCTTTTTCAAAGCATATGTTCCATAACCTGCTAAGGCAATGACGACTTGCTTCTGATATGAAAGATCTAGTTAGTTAAGAGTCCTGTACAAGCCCATATTCACAAAGGACAGTGCCCTGATGGTACTGCTTTTAGTTGATGCAGTGATCATTCAGTTTTCAGAGTTACTGGTTCTGAATTCATTTCACGAAACAAGCACTTACTAGAACTGAGTTACAATATCCTGTTTTCTGTATCTCTGCCATGTCTATTGAATCTGTTTCCATTATACAAACAAGTGAAGGAACAGCGGACCTTTGAATTATTACATAAACAGGTTTCTGCTCTTCCATGTTTGAATTTCACCAAATAAGTTAGCAGCTTCGCTGATGTAAAGAGCGCTTCAAAAGTTAAATTCCGCTTCAAACGCATAGCAATGGGATGCATCCAATCAGCTGCGTAAGTATATTTTCATTATTGCTTCTGTTGAAATGGTATCAGAGCCATCTTTTCGCTAAGAAGTATGGGTTAGTAGTTTAGAATTGCAATGATTATGGGTTAATCTATTTTTATTTCCATCAGCTGGCATGTTTTTATGTATTTGGAGAATTTCTCCTTCACTAACATCATCCTGGTTGTCTAAATGAGACATGTTCTCAGGATCTGGTTCAATATCAGATTCATGTATTGAAAGAGTACTAAGACTTAAATCTGACATCTTTCCTTTGAGTATTCTAAGGATCTCCTCAGTGTCTGATTCCATCTTAAAGCCTGTTATTTCAGGAGGCGGTTTAATAGATGGTTCGATCTTATCCGAAACTTGTTGTTTTTTAGCTTTAACAAAATTGATGTAAACTATAATCTGGTTTATGCCATTCTCAATATTAACCATTTTTTCTCCTAAAGTTTGGATGTAAAGATTAGTATAATTATTTTGTTTAACTATGCTTCGCAAGTCATCAAAAGTAGCAGAAGCATCAAGATAAGCATTGGTTTCTAAGGACCTACCTTCACTTGGTAATTTGAGAGGAGTTGCAGGAGGATATTCAGAAGAGATTTTTTCTCCTTTGTTAGTAGTCCATTCCTTAGTTGTATTGATTTCATTTGTAATATAGGTTTTAAGAAACCAAGGAACAAAATATTCAATGGTCTGTGTTTTATTGAGATATTCATAGAATTGAATTTTATAATTTTGTACTTCATCTTTATTAAAAGTATTGAAGTACCAAGTTCTAAACTCCTTGGGTTTAGGTAATTCAAATTCATTACTTATTAGTTTTTGAAGCTTGCTTCCAGGACTAAAATCCATAAAACTTAGATATTAAAATCCATTTTGGATGGTGTAGGATTGTTATCCTGAGATGATTTTTTATAAATTAGATGAACAATATTATTATTTGAAATTCTAAGTTCCTCTATTGAACTCGATTCTTGTTTATTGTTAATAGAAAATCTAGAAGAACTAGTAGAGCTTGAAGTAACTCTAGGAGGTCTAAAAGATCTTCTATTATCAAATCTTATTTCTACATCACCATCCTCAATTTGTATTATCTGGTCAAGATTTTGTTCTGTAATTTGTCTAGGAGGAACAGCTTCTGTATGCTGCCAGGATTGAGGGAAGTTTATTTCATCCCATTTGAAGGTTCTATTTACTGCTATATCAAAAGACAGTAGGTTAGTTTCTATTAGAACCGTTTTATCTTTGGGAGATTTTTGTCCTACTTTAATAACCAGAGTTGGAAGAACTTTGAATTGGACTCTATAGGTCAATGCTATTGTTTCCGACCCAGATTTGAAATTATAACCATGAGTTTTAATATAAAGACTCAATGCATCGAAAATATTAGGGTCTGAAAGTGACAAATTGAAACCAGGGAACACATTTACATAAAACGGGTCCATGACAGAGACTAGTTTGCAACACTCCCATCAAGGAAGGTGCCCAATCCAGACATCTGGCATCTCTTAAGACCGCAAGAATTGATGCATTTAAATAGTTTAATGTTAAAGGTTTAAAACCAATTTGGATTAACCCAACATGGATAAATTTATAATTTTCCGAATTTAAATAAGGCTTAAGATCCTTTTTAGAAAAGAGATTGATTATTTTTTCTGTATTATCAAGACTTATTGTATGTTCCATATTTTTTATTATTTTTGTTGATGTAAAATCAAATTTTCCAATATAAACCTCTTTAGGTTATGATAGACGGAATTGTCCAGTTATATAGGGATTCAGTATCAGTAGGATATTCTACCAGATTATTATTCTTAACATGGATATTATCTTGTGCCATAACAATCAGGCAAAAGTAGAGTTAATAGTATAGAACATACAATAAGTAAGTTAATCTAAATCTATTGCTATCTGTCCTGGAAGAGGTTTATGCAATTCTATTTTATGTATTTTATAATGAGACTGTTGACGCATTACAGCTATTCCTAAAAGGACAAAAATTATATTCTCCCACAACTGGTTATAAAGCACGACTGTCAACAACTTCGGCCAAAACCCCAAACTCACGAGAACACAGTCTGTGCGACTTAAGTGCCGTTCCACGTAATAAACAGCAGAGTAAACAATATAATCAAAGGCCACCGTCACAAAAATCAAACCATAAAACAATAAAATAGAATGCATAAAACAATTCAAGATATAGTAGTAAAAGCAAACTAACCCATATTTTGTAGATCTATACTACCAACTCTAAAAATTTTAGCCTAAGATGGCTCTGATACCATTTGCATATATATATGTTAGGCTGAATCTTTGAGCCGCTAGTATAGACTTATAATGTCATGAGTTAGTTTCTTTGTACTGTTATTTTTTGGATTGCTTTATGAAACTCGATTTTGTTTAGTCTATAGTTTGATAGGTTATGGTGGTCTTTAATTCTGTTGTTTACTTTGCTATTTATCCTTTGCTACGTCGCGTAGGCGTGTTTCCTGTAAGATGATAAGGGGTTTTTGCCACTGTTGACAAGCATGTCGGGTAGCCAATAATTGTAAACAATAGACTCTTAACTGTAAAGCATGGGTTGTTTAATTGTAGAATATTTGAAATAGGGTTACATAAATCAGTTCCAGGATAAATAACACTAGATTTAGATTAACTTGTTTTATTATAGGTTCTATACTACTAGCTCTTTCTGTGCTCGATTGATATGGCTAATAATAATATTCATGTTAAAAATACTAATATGGTAGAATATCCTACAAACACTGAATCTCTTTATAATTGGACAATTCCATTCGTAAAACCTAAAGAGGTTTATCATATCGGCAAATTTGATTTCTCTTCAACCAAAATAATAAAAAACATGGAACAAACAATCAATTTAGACAATACTGAGAAAATCATAAATCTGTTCTCTGAAAATGATCTCAGACCATATTTGAATTCTGAAAAATATAAATTCGTTCATGTTGGATTAATCCAAATTGGGTTTAAACCATTAACTCTTAATTGTCTTAATGCTTCAATTCTTGTGGTTCTTCATGATGCCAGATGTCTGGATTGGGCACCTTCCTTAATGGGAGTGTTATAGACGAGCCTCTGTCACGGGCCAGTTTATGTCAATATCTTTCCTGACTTCAGTTTATCTCTGTCAGATCCTAATATCTTTGATACATTAAGTCTTTATATCAAGACACATGGTTATAATTTTAAATCTGGATCCGAGACAATGGCTCTCACATATCGCGTACAATTCAAGGTTTTACCTACTCTGGTTACTAAAGCCAAACACAAATCTCTGAAAGATAAGATTGTCTTAATAGAAACCAATCTTCTGTCTTCTAATATAGCCTTCAATAGAACATTGAAATGGGATGAAATAAACTTCTCTCAATCCTGGCAGTTAACAGAAGCTGTCCCTCCTAGGCAAATTACAGAACAAAATCTTAATCAGATCATACAAACTGAAGATGGAGATGCCGAAATTCAATTTGATAATAGGCGATCCTTCAAACTTAATAAAAAAACCTCTTGCTCTGCTAGTTCCTCTAGGTTTTGTCTCGATAATAAACAGGAATCAAGTTCAATAAAATAACTTAGAATATCACAAAATAATATTGTTCATCCAATTTATAAGAAATCTTCCCAGGATAATAAATCTACACCTTCCGAAATGGATATTAATCTTTGAGTTTTATGGATTTTTCCCCCGGGAGTACACTGAGGAAACAAATCAGCAATGAATTTGAATTACCAAAACATAAAAACTTCCGAGATTGGTACTTCATAACATTTAATAAAGAGGAAGTTCAAAATTATAAAATTCAATTCTATGAACATCTTAATAAAACTCAGAAACCTCAATATTTTGTTCCTTGATTTCTTAAAACCTTTGTTCAAAATGAACTTAATACTATAAAAGAATGGACTACAAGTTAAGGAGAAAAAATATCTATTGAATACCCTCCAGCCACTCCTTTACGACTCCCCTTTGAAGGTAGAGATCTTAATACTACAGCCTATGTTGATTCAACCTCTGCCGCAGCCCTTAATGACATCAGTAGTTAAATCAAACAAAATAACTATACTAATTTATACATACAAACAATGGGAGAAAAAATAGTTAATATCGAAACTGGGATAAGTCAGATTCTTGCTTATATAAATTCAATTAAAGCTAAAAAACAACAACAATCCGAAAAGATAGAGCCTTCAATCAAACCTCCTCCTGAAAGAACAGGATTTAAATTGGAAACAGACACTGAAGAAATTCTAAAAATTCTTAAATAAAAAATGGCTGATCTTAGTCTAAGTACTCTTTCGGTTTATGAATCAGATGTTGAACCAGATCCGAACCTTGTGTCTCAACAACAAGAAGATCTCGGTGAAAGAGAAATTCTCCAAATACAAAATCAATTTTCATAGATTAATAAGATCGAAAGAGATCCTAGCACTCTCAGTAGGAATTACTACAAATGACCTACACCTACAGACGTTTTAATAGAAGAGAATGATATCTTTCTTCAAAATGAATACAGAGCTAATTCAATCTATGAATGGAACATAGATGGTATGACTCATCATCATCATCATCAAAACCTTATCCCAATTAGGGGTCGGCCACATGAATCTTATTCCTCCATTCCACTCTATCAAATACCATGGCTTCATTTAGTCCCAAAGTTTTTAAATCTTTCCTCACCACTTCTATCCACGTTCTTTTGGGCCTTCCCGTTGCCCTTTTAGAACCTTCAACTTGTATTGCCTCACTCCTTCTAACTGGTGCCGTTGTTGGCCTCCTTTGAATATGTCCAAACCATCTAAGTCTAATCTCCCTCATCTTGTTACCTATTGGTGCTATCCCTAAATTTCCTCTAATATTTTCATTTCTAATTCTATCCTTTCTTGTCTTACCACTCATCCATCTCAGCATCCTCATTTCTGCAACACTCAGCCTATGAGTATGAAGTTCCTTAATTGCCCAACACTCTGATCCATAGAGCATAGCCAGCCTTATAGCCATCCTATAGAATTTTCCCTTTAGTTTGAGTGGCACCCGCCAATCACATAAAACACCCGATGCACATCTCCATTTGTTCCAACCCGCTTGGATTCTCTGGGTAACCTCCCTCTTTATCTCTCCACTCTCATGGATCAATGATCCTAAGTATCGGAAGTGGTCTCTCACGGGGACCTCTTGGTTATCAATCTTGACTGGTGCTCCACTCCTACTCTCCTTGCTAAAATTACATTCCATATATTCTGTCTTAGTTCAACTAATTTTAAATCCTTCCGATTCTAATGCTTCTCTCCATAACTCTAGCTTTATGTTTACACCCTCCCTTGTCTCATCAAGTAGGACTATATCGTCTGAAAATAGCATGCACCAGGGAATCTCCTCATGCAGATGTTTTGTTAACTCATCTATAACTAATGTGAAAAGGTATGGACTCAATGTCGATCTTTGGTGCAATCCGACAGTGGCAGGAAAATCACCAGTCACGCCACTAGTGATCTTAACATTTGTTACTGCTCCCTCATACATATCTTTAATTATGTCTATATACCCCTGAGAAACCCCTTTAACACCCAACACCCGCCATATTAACTCTCTAGAGACTCTATCATAAGCTTTCTCTAAGTCAATAAAGACCATGTGTAGGTCTTTTCTCCTCTCCCTATATTTCTCTACTAATTGTCTTAGTAAGAAAATAGCTTCCATGGTAGACCTCCTAGGCATGAAACCAAACTGATTCTCCGATACACTTGTTTCATGTCGTAGCTTCTTCTCAATCACTCTTTCAAAAAGTTTCATGGTGTGGCTCATAAGTTTGATCCCTCGATAATTAGTGCAGCTCTGAATGTCTCCTTTATTCTTATAGATTGGTATAATAGAGCTTTTCCTCCACTCATCAGGGATTTTCTTTGATTTTATAATCTTGTTAAACAACTTGGTCAACCAAACTACCCCAATATCTCCCATATGCTTCCAAACCTCTATTGGTATACCATTAGGCCCCATGGCCTTTCCTGATTTCATCTTTCTCAAGGCCTCTTTTACTTCAAGCGTTCTAATCCTACGTTCATATCTATAATATCCAGTGTTATTTAGATTTATAGTATTTTCAATCCCTATATTCTCAAGGCCATTGTCATTTAACAATTTTTGAAAGTATATTTCCCACCTTTGTTTGATCTCATCATCTTTGACTAATACCCTTTGATCATCGCTTCTAATGTGCCTAACATGCCCTAAGTCCTTACCCTTCTGTTTTCTTACTTTTGCAAGTTTAAACACATCTTTCTCACCTTCTCTCGTTCCTAGTCTATTATAAAGCTCATCATATGCTTTAAGCTTAGCCTCACTTACTATTCTCTTAGCAATGTTTTTAGCATTCTTATATTGTTCATAGTTTTTATTATTTCTAATCTTCTACCATGCTTTAAAATGCATTCGTTTTTCTTTAATAGCTTTTTGCACTGTTTCATTCCACCACCATGTTTCCTTTGTTAATAGCCTTTTACCTTTAAATACTCCTAAGACATCTTTTGCCACTTTCTTAATGAACTCGGCCATATTAGTCTACATGGTATTTACTTCTGTTTCATAGTTCCAATTTCCTTCTACCATCAACTTATTTTTGAATGAGGTTATTTTCTCTCCTTTTAAGTTCCACCACTTAGTTTTTGGATGTGTATTAAGTTCAGTTCTTTTACTCCATCTTTTGATATGAATATCCATAACCATTAACCTATGTTGTGAGGTTAAACTCTCACCGGATATCACCTTACTATCCTTACATATAGATCGTTCATTATTCCTAAGTAGAAAAAAGTCTATTTGGCTTTTATGAAGTCCACTTTTAAAGGTTATTAAGTGTTCATCCCTCTTCTTAAAGAGTGTATTTGCAATGGATAGGTTATATGACAAAGCAAAATCAAGGATATTCTCCCCCATCTCGTTTCGTTCACCTATACCATACCCTCCGTGTATTCTATCATATCCTTCCTTATCTTTTCCTACATGGCCATTTAAGTCTGCTCCTATAAATATCCCCTCAGTGTTGGGAATTTCTTGCATGACTCCCTCCATATCTTCCCAAAACTGTCTCTTAATTATATCTTGTAACCCTACTTGTGGTGCATATACACTTATAATATTTATGATCTGCTCTCCTAGAATCATTTTTATTATTATAATTCTATCACTGATTCTTTTAACGTCCACAACTTTATCCTTTTATTCCTTATCCACTATTATTCCTACGCCATTTCTATTATTTTCCTTTCCTACCTACCATAATTTATACCCATCTATTTCTCTAGCTTTAGCCCCTTTCCACTTGGTTTCTTGGATACAAGCGATGTTGACTCTCCTACGTTTCATCGTGTCTACTAACTCCAAACTCTTACCTTTCAGTGTCCCTATATTCCATGTAGCGATGCGAATCTTACGTTTTGGAGATACCCTATTTACTATCGCCTTTCTCGACCTCCATGGTATGAACCCATGTCCACTTTTCACTACACCTGGGTTCTGATGCAGTGCATCGCTTCCGAGGAGACGCTCTAGCAGCCCTTGCCCATTTTTCACTACACTCGGGATCCAATGTAGCATGTCGCTTCTGGGAGAACGCCCTAGCAACCCTTGCCTATTTTTCACCGCATTCGGGATCCGATGCAGCACGTCGCTTATGGGGAACGCCCTAGCTTGAGCGAATTTCAGTTTTCGATTCATGTCATGTTGGGGTTGCCATAGTTTTTAAAAAGCTGAAGATGATTTTCATTAAAATCATTAAAATCATCTTCAGCTTCACCCTTGCTGGCTGGCTACCTAACACAAGGGTGACCATATTTTAAGAAGCTGAGGATGATTTTCATTTCTTCCTCACAAACTAATATACAAATGCATATTTATTTGTAAGAAAGAAATAACAGAATCATCTTCAACTTCCCCCTTGCCAGCTGGCTACCTAACACAAGGGTTGCCATCTTTTAAAAAGCTGGAGATGATTCTCATTTCTTCCTCACAAACTAATATACAAATGCATATTCATTTGTAAGAAAGAAATAATAGAATCATCTTCAACTTCCCCCTTGTGGCTAGCACCTGATGCAAGACCCTCCTTTTTTATCCGAGCTTGGGACCGGCATTGGCGGAGTTATAGATGGTATGACTAAGAATCAAATTTATCATATAGTTCATCAATTCCTAATGTATTCCACTATCTGTAAACAAAGGGGTAATACAGATAAGCAAATTGCTTTAATGATAATAGCAGGGTTCACCAGAAACCTTAAAGGATGGTGGGATAATGTAATAACTCAAACCCAACGAGATGAAATCCTTAATACTGTAAAGGATGAACCTAATACTAGTCAACCTAGAGAAGATGCAGTCTATACTTTAGTCTGTACAATAATAGAACACTTCACTGGAAGTATCCAGTCTCAATTTGAAAACTCTAGAGCATTGCTATAAAACCTTAAATGTCCTTCCTGAACTCATTTCCAATGGTATAAGGATGTCTTTCTGGCTAGTGTTCTTCACTTGCATGATGCAGGGCAATCTTACTGGAAGCAGAAATTCATAGAAGGTCTTCCTTATCTGTTTGCAACTAAGGTAAAAAATTACCTTAAAACTCAATTTAATGGGGACATTCCCTATGAGCAGTTATCTTATGGACAATTAGTTCATTCCTATGTTAATGACGGCATAATTATTTATAATGAAATCAAATTATGAAATCAATTAAAAAGAGAAAGAATAACGAAAAGAAACAATTAGGAGAATTTTGTCAACAATTTGCGATAGATGTTCCTAAAATAAAAAATCCTAATAAAGGAAAGAAATAATATGTTCCTCATAAGAGAAAACGTTTTTCAAAGAAACATAATCAGAAATTTAAACAAATTAAAAATCCACAAACTAGAAAATTTTCCTATAAAAAAGATAAATCTAAAATAAAATGCTACAAATGTGGAAAAATGAGACATTATGCTAGTAGATGTTGGAATCAAAAGAAAATAAAGGAACTTCAAATAGATGAAGGAATAAAACAACAGCTTTATAAAATTGTGCTAAATTCATCAGAATCTAAGTTATCTGATAATACAGAATTTGAATCCTCCTCGTCTGAATTAAATAATGAACCATGCTGTAACCAGTGCAACACAATTAACAGAGATTCTGAATATTGGAAATCTATTGTTGAAATTAATAATCTGTCTATCAATGTTTTGTCACAATCTCATCAGGATCTTCTTGAAGTCATCAATAAGATAGAAGATCAAGAACTTAGAAAATTACTCCTTGAAAAGATAATATCCTCTTGACATAAAGAAAAAATAGTAGATACTACTGATAATGTGTATAGAATATATGAAGTTACGAAGAGATTAGGTAATAAACCAGTTTTCACTGCTAATGTGTCAGTTCACGATTTAAGACATGAGATTAATAATCTTAAAACAAAAATTGTTTTGTTAAAACAAGAGAATACTCGACTGGATCATCGATTCATTAGTCTTGAAAATAATTCATCACAAAACCTAATTGGTGAAACATCTAATGTTGATGCTTTTGATCCCGAACCTCAATATCTTGATTTAATCAAACAAGTCACCTCCCAAAAATGGTATATAAATATAACAATATCTGTTGGTGGAAACTGATATAGGTCAGACCTTATTGCTCTTGTCGATGGCGGTGCAAACATAAGTTGTATCCAAGAAGGTTTGGTTCCAACAAAATATTTTGAAAAACTTCACAAAGTTTAACTTCAGCCAGTAATAATAAGCTGAAAATCAATTTTAAGCTTAATAATGCAGTAGTTTGTAATGACAATATTTGCATTCTTACTCCTTTCCTTTTGGTTAAGGATTTGTATCATCATGTTATACTTAGAACTCCTTTCCTGCACAATATAATGCCAATAAATAAAATTGATACTGCTGGAATATACTTCAGCAAAGAAGACAGACAATTTTCCTTCAAATTCCTGACAGATCCTAAAACACACTTGCTTAATGAAACTCGTAGGATTCTTTTGAAAAAACAACAAATTAATTTTATTAAAGAAGAAATAGCTTTTAGAGATATCCAAAATAATATTCAGGATAAAAATTTCCAATCAAAGGTTAAAAATCTCCTTCATACTTTCCTTGAGAATCTCTGTAATGATCTTCCTAATGCTTTCTGGAATCGTAAAATCCATTGTGTTTCCCTTCCCTATATTGAAGGATTCCTTGAAAATCATATTCCAACTGAGGCTAGACCAGCTCAAATGAATGTTGAATATATAGAATTATGTAAAACTGAAATAAAAGACCTTATTAATAAGAAGCTTATTCGCAGTTCTTCTTCCCCATGACGTTCTACTGCTTTTTATGTCAATAAGGCAGTTGAGGAGGAAAGAGGAAAGCCTCATTTGGTTATCAATTATAAACCACTAAATAAGGTTTTGAAATGGATAAGATATCCAATTCCTAATAAAAGGGATCTTCTCAACATATTACAAGGATCTGTAATATTTTCTAAATTTGACCTAAAATTTGGATACTGGCAAATCCAGATCCAAGAATCTGACAGATATAAGACTGCTTTTACAGTTCTATTTGGACAATTTGAATGGAATGTTATGCCTTTGGGTTTGAAAAATGCACCTTCTGAATTTCAGAAGATTATGAATGATATTTTCAATCCTTACAGTCAATTTATCATTTCATATATTGATCATGTGTTAATATTCTCAAAGGCTATTGATCAACACTTTAAACATCTTGAAATATTTAGATGGTTGATCCAGAAAAATAGTCTTGTGTTATCAGCTCCTAAAATGAAACTCTTTTAACGAGAAGTAAGATTTTTAGGACATAATATTTTCCAAGGAAGAATAGTCCCCATTCAACGAAGTATTGAATTTGTTTCTAAATTTCCTGATGAAATAACTGATAATAAACAATTACAAAGGTTTTTAGGTTCCTTGAATTATATTTTTGATTATTACCAAAACCTTATGGTTGATACTGCCATTCTATTTAATAGACTTAGGAAGAATGCAAAACCATGGTCAGATGATCATACAAAAATGGTTAGGAAAATCAAGGCTAGAGTTAAATCTCTTCCTTGTTTAAACCTTGCAAACTTTGAATGGTTTAAAATTGTTGAAACTACTGATTCTGATATTGGCTATGGAGGAATTTTAAAACAGCTTAATCCATCTTCAAATAAGGAAGAATTAGTTCGATTCACCTTTGGAAAATGGAATGATATTCAGAAGAAATATTCTATAATTAAGAAGGAAATGCTTTCAATTGTTAAATGTATTTCCAAATTTCAAGATGATTTACTTAATCAAAAAAAATTTACTCAGAATAGACTGTAGTGTTGCTAAACAAATAATAGAAAAAGATGTAAAAAATATTGTTTCCCTACAAATATTTGCAGGCTGACAAGCTCAATTATCTATATTTGATTTCGATATTGAATATATCAAGGGAGAATATAACTCTCTTCCTGATTTTCTAACCCGTGAGTTTTTGTAGGGATCATGACTGATCCAGGTGAATAGATTACCCCAGGTAATACCCGCGGACGGGGGTAGAGGAAGAGGTTGTGGTAATATCCAAGACCGAAAAAGAAAGCAGAGCCAATGGCCATTGCTTCAAAATGCGGCTTCTAAACCTAAGTTAATATCCTTGGGTAATATCCCTCAATCGAGTAATAATCTGACACATTCATCTAATGATGATGAACTGCCCAAACAGCAGTTTACTCCGCAGAAATCTATTAAGGAAATTTTAACAATGACAATGGAGCAATATATACTCCAGGAACATTAGGATATAATACTCCATCTTGGTAGAAAGGAAATGCTAATCAGATGCGACTCTCAAAATCCTTGGGATATGGCATGCCGACATTGGCAAAATAATAATTATCCTCCGCATGTTGGGAGAAGTCAATTATTTCTGGAAAAATTTTTCCAATAAATCAAAGCGGTGGAAGTAAGCCACTTCTATAATCATGACAAATCAGTCATCAATTTTAGCAATATCCTTATTAACAAGTACCTGTCTCCCCAAGAATGGGACATCAATCTAGGACAATACAAATGGATTGAAGTCATGGACACCCGCTGTCCATATAATTGGTGGGATTATATTGACTCAATGAGTTATGTCATGTACTTCGAAAATGATTTGAGGAAACACTCATGGTTCATAAAAATCAATCCCGAAATAATAAAGAGGGATCTCCGCACATGGTTTTACCATTGGTGGAGAATATTTGGACCAATTCTGGAAATATTACAGGAACAGCTCAAGGAGCTTTACAATCAATGGATGAAATATGCACCTGAGATTAATAATATTCCCCCAGACGAGTTAATAATAGGTCAATGTGAGGCAATTTTCTTTATCAAATATGATATTCCATGGATATGGAAATGGCCAATGACCATTACCAATGATGAGCTTAATATTCAGGCTCTTAAAAGAAATTATTTTGTCAAATGGTGGACAAATTTTGATTATGAGAGCAAGGCCACAGATGTTGAAAAAATTATGCAGCATAATAGAGCTGTTTGGGAGAATGCTCATAGTCATCAATCCTCTACCTCTATTAAAGAAATCAAGAAGATGCTTCAACGAAAATATCCGACAAATTCAGAAGGTCAAATTTTAGTCAAATGCATGGATTACATGAAGAATCAAGTAATGCAATCCTTTAATATCTCTCCAGCAGAATCATCATCGGCAAAATCTCAAAATGCAATGTCAGAAGATAATATCTTTCAAGATATCCAAGATCCAAATGACGAAGACAATTTTGATGATTATTAGGATGCTTCGATGACAGTGTTATCTTAGTTTCTTCAAGGCAAAAATAAGAAGAAAAATATCAAAGCTTATATTCCTAGGAAAATCCCTCCTCCGAATGTCCAGCTCCAAAAAATGGTTGATGAATATGACAAGAAAGTCGAAGAAAAGATCAAGGCACTTCAAGAAGACAATGAGGATCTCCAATGAAGATTGCAACCCCACCAATAATGCAAGGAAATCACCTTTATCATAAATAAGAAATTTCTTTTTCAAAAGCAAATCCAATAATAGAGGAATCTACTTTTCCTTTATATCTTTTCTTACTTTTGCTTTTCTTACCTTGCATTTTGCAAGATGCTGTTTCCACGCCTTGAACCCGTGACCTCAAGGTCACACGACGACAACTTTTACCGTTGCGCCAAGGCTCCCCTTCCTTTATTTCAAATCATGTCTGTAATAATTGAGTCCAATTATTATAACGGATTCTAAACAATTTTAAATCCAGGATCCAGTGTGTGTGTGTGTGTGTTAGAACACGGAAAACTTACAAAGTTGTCACCATGCACAGTAAGAACAGAGATGAACTCCGAGATAAACAGAAAGGACCCCGAAGGGATTTTATTATCAAACTGGGAAAGATTACAGAGGAAGGCAGCAGGCTAAGCACAGAGAGAGAGAGAGACCAAGCAAGCACACCTAGACTCACAAACAAACTAACATTAAATAGACAAAGGATTCCGGACTTCACATTGTTTAGAATCCGACTTAATAATAGAGCTGATTACAGACTCAAAGTCAAAAAGAAAAAGTAAAGTTGACATAAAGTAAAGTAGATTCCTCTTGATTTAAGGTAGCTTTTCCAAAAGGAGATTCTCCTATCTTGACTTGTGGGTCCAAGATGTTGGACCATAATTGAGGCTGATCATTTCACAGATTACTATAGGTCTTCGTCTTCAGTTGGTTCTTGTAGGGCCTTGCCTTTACTGTGCTTCTTCTCGTATTCTTCAATTTTCTTCTTGAATAGTGAGCTTGGCGAGGGTATGTCTCTGAGAGGATTGTCACGTGTATTACGTCGTTCATTCTTGCCTTGCAGGAATTGGGAGAGTACAGTCATTGAGGCATCCCAATAGTCTTCGAAATTTTCTTCTTCTTCAGGATTCTGACTATTTTGGAAGACATTGTCTTCAGACATTGCGTCATGTGACTTAGTTGATGAAGATTCGGCTGGCGAGAAGTTAAAGGATTGCATTACTTGATTCTTCAATAAGTCCATGCATTTGACTAGAATTTGACTGTCGTTGTCGGCTGGATATTTTTTCTACAGCATCTTCTTGATTTCGTCGATGGAGGCGGAAGATTGTTGACTAGGCATATTATCCCAAACAGCTTTATTATGCTGTATGGCTGTTTCAATTTCTCGAGCCTTGCCCTCATAATTAAACTTTGTCCACCATTTGACAAAGTAAACTCGTTTCAGAACTTGTATATTAAGCTCATCATTTCCAATGGTCATTGACCATTTCCATATCCATGGGATATCAAATTTAATAAAGAATATTGCCTCGCACTGACCAGTTATTAATTGGCCTGGAGGTATACTATTGACTTCGGGCGCATATTCCACCCAGATATTGTACAACTCTTTGAACTTGTCTGAAAGAATTTCCACAGATGGTCCAAACCGCTTCCACCAATGGTAAAACCATGTAGAAATAGTACCCTTTATTATTTCCGGGTTAATTCGGATGAACCAGGAATGTTTTCTCAAGTTATTCTCGAGATACATTACGTAACTCATTGAGTCACAATAGTCCCACCAGTTATATGGATAGCGGGTGCCTTTGGCTTCAATCATTTGTATTGACTAAGATTAATATCCTATTCCTGGGGACTCAGGACCTTATTAATAAGGATTTTACTTAAATTTATGACTGATTTGTCATGATTATAGAAGTGGCTAATTTTCACTACCTTGATTTCTTGGAGAAATTTCTCCATCAAGAATTGAATATGCCCAATATGTGGCGGATAGCTATTAGCCTGCCAAAATCTACAGGCAATGTCCCATGGATTTTGGGGATCACATCTCTCATTATTTGAGAAGAATCAAGATGGAGTATTACATCTTGATTCTCACGGAGTAAATATTGCTCTGCAGTCATAGTCAACACCTCTTTTGCAGATTTCTGCGGTGTGAACTGTTGACGAGGTAATTCCTCATCCTTAACAAGAGTATTACTCCCTTGTGGGATATTACCCACGGTAATCAGCTTTGGCTTATTAGCCGCTATCTGTAACGTAGGCAATTTGCCTTGCTGTTTACGGTTTTGAATATTACCACGACCTCTTCCACGACTCTTTCGGATATTACCGAGAGTAAACCAGTCTCCTGGATCACTCATGATCCCTGTAAGAATTCTCGTGTAAGAAAATCAGGCAAAGAGTTGTATTCACCCTTAATATATTCTATGTCAAAATCAAAGACAGATAATTGTGCTTGTCAACCTGCAAAAATTTGTTTAGAAACAATATTCTTAACATCTCATTCAATGATTTGCTTAGCTGCACTACAATCAATTCTAAACAAAAAATTTTGATTTAACAAATCATCCTGAAATTTAGAGATACACTTAACAATTGAAAGCATCTCCTTTTTTATTGTAGAATATTTTCTCTGGGTATCATTCCATTTTCCAGAGGTAAATCTGACAAGTTCTTCTTTATTAGAAGAAGGATTAACCTGTTTAAGGATTCCACCATAGCCAATATCAGAGGCGTCTGTTTCCACAATCTTAAACCATTCAAAGTTAGCAAGACTTAAACAAGGCAAAGTCTTAACTCTAGCTTTGATTTTCTTTACCGTATTGGTATGTTCTTCTGTCTATGGTTTAGCATTTTTCCGAAGTCTATTAAATAGGATTGCAGTATCAGTGGCAAGATTATGATAATAATCTGAAATATAGTTTAAAGATCCAAGAAATCTTTGCAATTGTTTGGTATGTAAAATTTCATCAGGAAATTTGGAAGTGAATTCGATGCTTCTCTGAATTGGAACAATTCGTCCTTGAAATATATTATTTGCAAGGAATCTAACTTCTGTCTGGAAAAGCTTCATTTTTGGAGCAGACAGTACGAGACCATTTCTCTGTATAAGCCATCTAAAGACTTCTAGATGTTTAAAATGCTGATCTATGGATCTAGAAAATATCAGAACATCATCAATGTAGGAAATAATAAACTAATTATATTGACAAAAAATATCATTCATAATCTTCTGAAATTCAGAAGGAGCATTCTTCAGTCCGAATGACATGACATTCCATTCATATTGTCCAAAAGGAACAACAAAGGCCATTTTGTATCTATCTGATTCCTGAATCTGAATCTGCCAATAGCCTGATTTCAAGTCAAACTTAAAAAAGATTACTGATCCTTGTAATCTATTTAACAAGTCTCTCTTATTTGGGATTGGATATCTAATCCATTTCAAAACTCTATTAAGAGGCTTATGGTTAATAACCAGACGAGGCTTTCCTCGTTCTTTCTCAGCTACATTGTTGACATAAAAAGCTGTGCAACTCCACGGAGAAGAAGATTTACTAATAAGTTGCTTCTGTAGTAAATTCGAAATTTCATTTTTACAGAGCTCAATGTATTCTGAGTTCATTTGAGTTGGCCTAACTTTGGTCGAGATATTATTCTCAAAGAATCCTTCTATGTATGGAAGGGAAACACAATGAATCTTCCTATTCCAAAAAGCTGTTGGAAGATCATTGCAGAGATTACTCAAGAAGGTTTTGAATAAACTCTGAACCTTCTGCTTAAATATTTTGTCCTGAATGGAATTCTGAACATCCCTAAAGGCTATTTCTTCTTAATAAAATTAATCTGATTTTCTTCAAAAGAATTCGCCTAGCTTCATTAAGCAGATGAGTCTTAGGATCTGTAATAAATTTAAAACAGAACTGTCTATTTTGTCAATTGGCATAATATTATACAGGAAAGGAGTTCCTAATATGACATGATGATGTAAGTCATCGACTAACAGAAACGGAGTAGGAATACAAATATTATCATGGCAGACCATAGCATTATTAAGCTTAAAATTTATCTTAAGTTTTGTATTACTAGCCGAAGTGAGACTCTGAGATGTTTTCTCAAAATATTTAGTAGGAACTAATCCTTCTTGGATACAGCTAATATCAGCTCCACTGTCAACAAGGGCAATAAGATCGGAGTGATACCATTCTCCTCCAACTGAGATTGTGATATTGATATACCACTTTTGAGAAATAACCTGCCTAATTAAGTCAAGGTACTGGGAATCTGGATCGAAAGCATCTATATTAGATGTCTCTCCAGTTATTGGCTCCAGATTTTCTAATTTGGTGATTCGCTTTTCTAATAAACTATTTTCATTTTTTAATAGGACAATTTCTGTTTTGAGATTATTAATGTCATGTTTTAAATCACTGACAGAAAAATTTACTGAAATTGCAGGATTTTTTCCTAGTCTCTTTTGGACCTCGGACATTCTGTAAACACTATTTGTGTCCATAATATTTTCGTCCTTTTTCTTTTCTGGCTCGTATGAAGCTAACAATTTTTCAAGAAGTAATTTCTTAAGTTCTTGATCTTCTATTTTGGTTATTACATCAAGAAGATCAGATTTTTCCTGAAATAAAACATTAATTGAAAGATTATTCATTTCAACTATGGATTTCCAATAATCTACATCTTTAGTTACAACAAGGTTCATTTTCTAAGTCAGAAGATGATGAGGCAATTTCAAATTCTTCCGAAGATTCTGACCCTGAGGAATTCAGAATGATTTTAAATAGCTTCTGTTTAGTCTCTTCATCAATTTGAAGTTCGGAAATTTTTCTCTGTGTCCAGCATCTATTTGCTGTATGCCCTTTCTTTCCGCATTTATAACATCTAACTTTGGATTTATCTTTCTTATAAAACTTTTTACCAGTTTTCTTATCTATTTTTTCTCTAAATTTTTCATTGTGTTTTTTAGAGAAAAAAAATTCTTCTTTTTAAAGAATTTCTTCTCTTTATTATGCCCTTCTTTCTTAGGCATATCAATTCCAAATTGTTGACAGAATTCACCTAACTATTTTTTCTATGTAATCTTCTCCTTTTTTAACTGCCTTCGCAATTTGACTTCATTACAGAGGTTTATTCCTTCGTTAACACAACAATGTGTTATCTGTCCGTAGGATAAGGTTTCATAGGGGATTTTCCCATGGTATTGGGTTTTCAAAGCAATTTTTACCCTATTGGCAAATAAGTAAGGAAGTCCTTCAATGAACTTTTGCTTCCAGTATTCTCTTCTGGCATCATGAAGGTGTAAAACCCTAGCAAGAAATACATCTTTATATCATCTAAAATGTGTCAGTGAAGGACATCTAAGATTTTGCAATAATGCCCTAGAATTCTCAAATTGAGTATTTATACTACCTGTAAAATGATTTATTATAGTACAGACTAAAGTATAGACTGCATCTTCTCGGGGTTGACTGGTATTAGGTTCAACCTTGATAGCATTGAGAATTTCTCCCTTCTGAATATTTGTTAGGACATTATCCCACCATCCTTTCAGGTTTCCTGTAAAGTCAACAGTGATCATCTGAGCAATCTGCTTATCGGAATTTCCTTTGGCTTTACATACTGTGGAGTACATTAAGAACCTATGAACAACCTGATAAATCTTGTTTTCTATTAACCCATCTATGTTTCATTCATAGATGGTATTAGCTCTATATTCGTTCTGCAGATAAACATCATTTTCCTCAAATAAAATGTCTGGAGGAGTTGGTCTTTTGTAATAATATTTTTCTAACCTTTTCGATTTTCTCTCAATCTTATTAATCTGAGAAAATTGGTCCTTTAGATTAAATATTTCAGTTTCACTAAGTCCATCTAAGCTATCTGGTTGGGAGATATTATCTAGGTCAGATTCGACCTCTGACTGCTGAGCTGACAGTGTGCTTAATTTAAGATTTCCCATATTTTTCTTTAATAATTCAAGCATTTCTTCTCTCTGGCTTCTCATATTAAATCCCTTAATATCAGGTGGAGGTTTTATTGAAGGTTCTATTTTCATAGACTCTACCTTTTCTTACTTCTTTGCTTTAATACCTTCAATATAAGTGACTATTTGTTTTATTCCACTTTCTATTGTGTCTAGTTTTTCGCCTACTGATTGCAAGTACAAGTTTGTATAATTGTTTTGGCGAATAAGATCACTAAAGTCAGATAACCCTGCTCTAGTGTCAAGATATGCTGCTGTATTAACTTTTTGTCCTCCTTCGTCAGACGCAATTGACAGAGGGTTTGCTGGCGGATATTCAGAAGAAACAATTTCTCCTTTCGCAGTTGTCCATTTTTTTATAACATTAAGTTACTTTTGAACAAATGTTCTTAAGAACAAGGGACAAAACATTCTATCTTTTGTGTTTTATTAAGATGGTTATAGAATTTTGTTTTATATTATTGTACTTCATTTTTATTAAATGTCTTGAAGTACCATTCTCTAAAGGCCTTATGTCTTGGTCTTTGAAATTCTTCACTTATTGTTTTTCGGATTAAACTTCCAGGGCTTAAGTCCATAAAATTAAAATTGAAAAGCCATTTCTGAGGGTGTAGGAGTATTATCCTGTCTGTATATAGGATGAACGACATTATTTTCTGAGATTTTTAATTCTTCTACTGTATTAGAATATTCTGGTTTTGATTCAGGTTTTAACACATTTGAAAACCTAGAAGAACTTGACGAACACGAGATTATTCTGGGGAGTCTAAAAGATCTCCTATTATCAAAACATATTTCTACGTCTCCATCCTCAGTCTGTATTATCTGATCAAACCTCTGATTAGTTAGTCTTCTTGGAGGAACAGCCTTGGTTAACTGCCAAGACTGGGGGAATGATACCAAGACTGTGGAAACAGACGCCTCTGATATTAGCTATGGTAGAATCCTTAAAATGGTTAATCCTTCTTCTAATAAAGATGAACTTGTCAGATTTACCTCTGAAAAATGGAATGATATCCAGAGAAAATATTGTACGATAAAAAAAAAGATGCTTTCCATTGTTAAGTGTATCTCTAAATTTCAAGATGATTTGTTAAATTAAAATTTTCTGCTTAGAATTGAATGTTGTGCAGCTAAGCAAATCATTGAACGAGATGTTAAGAATATTGTTTCTAAACAAATTTTTGCAGGTTGGCAAGCACAATTATCTGTCTTTGATTTTGACATAGAATATATTAAGGGTGAATACAACTCTTTGCCTGATTTTCTTACACGAGAATTCTTGTAGGGATCATGAGTGATCCAGGAGACTAGTTTACTCCCGGTAATATCCAGAAGAGGTCGTGGTAATATTCAAAACCGTAAACAGCAAGGCAAATGACCTACGTTACAAAGAGCGGCTAATAAGCCAAAGCTGATTACCCTGGGTAATATCCCACAAGGGAGTAATACTCGTGTTAAGGATGAGGAATTACCTCGTCAACAGTTCACACCGCAGAAATCTGCAAAAGAGGTGTTGACTATAACTGCAGAGCAATATTTACTCCGTGAGAATCAAGATGTAATACTCCATCTTGATTCTTCTCAAATAATGAGAGGATGTGATCCCCAAAATCCATGGGACATTACCTGTAGATTTTGGCAGGCTAATAGTTATCCACCACATGTTGGGCATAGTCAATTCTTGATGGAGAAATTTCTTCAGGAAATCAAGATAGTGGAAATTAGCCACTTCTATAATCATGACAAATCAGTCATAAATTTAAGTAAAATCCTTATTAATAAGGTCCTGAGTCCCCAGGAATAGGATATCAATTCTAGTCAATACAAATGATTGAAGCCAAAGGCACCCGCTATCCATATAACTGGTGGGACTATTATGACTCAACGAGTTACGTAATGTATCTCGAGAATAACTTGAGAAAACATTCCTGGTTCATCCGAATTAACCCTAAATAATAAAAGTACTTATTTCTACGTGGTTTTACCATCATGGAAGCGGTTTGACCATCTCGTGGAAATTCTTTCAGACAAGTTCAAAGAGTTGACAATATCTCGGGTGGAATATCGCTAGAAGTCAATAAGATACCTCCGTGCCAATTAATAACTCCACAACATGGCGAATATTCTTTATTAAATTTGATATCCCATGGATATGGAAATGGTCAATGACCATTGAAAATGATGAGCTTAATATACAAGTTCTGAAACGGGTTTACTTTGTCAAATGGTGGACAAAGTTTAATTATGGCGAGCTCGAGAAATGAACAATGTACCATACAAAGATAATAAAGCTGTTTGGGATAATATGCCTAGTCAACAATCTTCCGCCTCCATCGACGAAATCAATATATATATATATATATATATGAGCTCCAGAAAAGCTGCTTGCACTCCATGGTCCTGACAGTGAGCATTCCCTTTCCACAGTTAGAACTTTCGAATTTGCATCATGAAACGCGCACCCTCTCAAATTCAACATACAATATCCCAGCGCATTTGCAACTCCACCATGTATTCTAGATCCCTTTCCATAACTTAAAACCTACGACCTAATTTCCTCCTCTCTTTTTTTCTAGTTCTTTTAATTTGGAAAGGTGTCTCATTTCTAATCTCAATTTCTATTCCACGAATCAAATTAGCCAATTTCTACTCGATACTACCCTAAATTGTACAGATCCACTTCAAATTCGTGAGAGACAGCGTATTTAATGTAATTCCAGGAAAAAAAAATACAAAATCAAGGTGGAAAAAATATGAAAGCAGAAAAACTGACAACCGAAAACTACCGAAGAAAAGAACGGCCATCACGGATTCCAGATCCAAGACTTCCACTGCCGGCGACTATTCCATCGCTGCCGCCAGAGAACAGGAAAGAATTGCCGGTTTCTCTGAAGGAATCGTGATGGTAGGCGTGGAGGCCGCCAGCCACCTGAGAGAGACGAGAATGAAGAAGGGAGAAAAGGACAGGAGTGATAACGGTGCGAAATTCATGGGCGGTCCGCAAATGAGGCGAGGCGTTTCGGACAAAAAAAAAGGCGATGTTTGCTGGATTCCAGGACGCTAGTACCAGGCAAGTGATCCAGACCGTTGAGCTAGTGGTTTCGCACATAAATTTGGGGATACAACATAAGTCCTATAAATCAATTAGCTGTGGACAGAAGCTTTTCTATTAATAAGCAAGATTATTTTTATTTAAAATATTGCTTATAAACTAATATACATATGTTTATTATTGTTTATATTATTTATTAAATAATTTAATATTATTTTATCTTAGCCAATGTTTTGAAGAGTTGTAAAAAAGGGACGGCCAAATGCTTTTTCGTCCATTTTCCAACTAAAAAAATCAGGTGCTCCGATCATCCACCGGCAAAATGACCGTGTTTTAAACGATGCTGTTTTGATCCTTCGCCAAATATCTTTTGCGTGCGGACATGAAGATAGAATTTGTACAAGATATTTTCGATAATAAAAAAATCCATGCATATTTGTCACTACCCTTTATTTACTTCTTCTTTTTCTTCTTTCTTTATTTCGATTTCTCTCTCTCTCTCTCTCTCTCTCTCTCTCTCTCTCTCTCTCAAATTTCTATCATGCAAAGCTTGCACAAAACTACATGCATTTGGCCCTGTTTTTTCAGCCGTTCATTGAATTCAGCTTGTCCCGGATGGCCTACTAACAAAACATCCATCCATCCGATACCACTAAGACCATTTTCTTGGACCTTTTGTGATTGTCAAAGAGATGCTATTTAGTTGTTTTTGTAATATACCATCTATTTTCAAACCATAAAACACAAATAAATGAGGTTTACTTGTATCCAATAGATGAGATGTTCCGTACCTTGGCAATCTAGGATACATCAAATCAGATGAACGGCTTGGATCATCACTAAAAGTGAAGGAAGTGGGCTGATCATGCACATTTTTTCAATATAGTGCTATAAAACTTTACTTGATGCAAATAGTATCTCTCGTTTTCTCTTTCTCCTTACCTTGCTATGAAAATTTGACCTAACGGGCTCATTGAATATTAATCTTTTGCTTTTGTTACATATAATTTTAATTTATGTAATTAGTGGGTCTAAAAGAAAATATAAAACTATATAGTCTTATACATTTACTGAGATTATTAATTTATCATATTTGCCTAAGTTTGATATTAGAGGCATTATATTATCTTAGCATGATTATCAATTCATCGATTATCAGTTTAATAATCCTTTGCTATAATACTTTTTGGGTGCTAATATATTCACCCCCTTTCAACCCCGGCCACCCCTTTGGTCATCCACAATTAGGCAACATGGCATGGCCAGCATTTTCAATCTTACACGACCCATAGAATCATTTTGTGACAGCTTTAGTGATGGATATATCCGTTACTAATAAAATTTAAATTTCTTTTTAAAATAAAATCAAGGATAAAAATATCCATTGATAATAATTTAGATATCTTTGTCACTAATATTTCGGTTGTGACAAAATATTTTCATCACTAATAATTTTTATAGTGACAAAATATTTCTATTGGTAAACCATCCTCGTAGCCCATGTAAATGTAATAATTTAGAGAAGGAATATTTTTGTTACTAATATCCCAGTTGACATAAGAATTTAGAGATGGAATAATTCCGTTACTAATAATTTTGCAAAATCAAAAGGATATTATTTTATATTCAAACAAATCATAGATCATCAGCATTCAACGAGATTATATCAAAGTCAATATCTGGAAACGAGTAACATGGATTTCTACACAAAATCCAACAATTTCATAAAAAATAATGTATTTGCAATCTCTACAATATAAAGCCGAGAAAGACGCAATGAGTGTGGATGCTGGTGAATTTATTATGCTAAAGAAGTTTCATGGTGATTTAAGTGCAAAGGTAATGTCACTATTAAATTTTCCATTGTTTGGAGATTTGACAATCAAGATTGTATGATTGTAGATCTGAATAGGATAAGTACATACTAGCAAAAAAAGACAAGGAGTTTATATGATTCGACTATCATATCTATATCTACTAGAGAGGTGGAATCTACTATTTGATCAGACTATATAGTTAGGAAGAGGAGAAGGAGGCCATCCTCCTCTGCTTATTTACATCTCAATCTCTCGTATTCACTCTTACAATGACCTAGCATTATATATGTATGAGTGATAATTTCAGCAAGGAGTTGCAAGTATGGGTGACATTTGATTGGCCTAAAAAAAGTTTATAGCTGCCATTTCCTCTAACTTTTTCTGTTTTTTGCTTTTTTTCAGCCAATTAAATGTCACCTTCTCCTTGCACCTGCATGAAATAGCTGAAATTAACATACCCATATATATATATATATATATATATTAAAATTTTCTCTCACATGGATATGACCCACATGTGAGCCCACCTCACTAGATAAAAGAATTTGTGCCCATGTCTGGTAACTATCGGCTCTTCATTTATAAGCCTCGTGTTGTGTATTGTAGGAGAGAGAAGCATAGAGATAATCTCACTTTATAAGAGATAAACACCACTGAGACACTTAAACAATTTTTATTTATAGACTCACCATTGGTTACTTCTTTTTGAAGCTGAGAATGCTCAACATCCATTCACCAACTTGAGAAGTGAGTAGGAGGTTGCCTTCATAAAAAAATTTGCTTCATGTGTGTTATCAACTTATCATCTATGTCATTTCTTTCATTGATTTTAACATTTACCAGGGTACTAGGGTATTATAGCGAAGTTGTAATTTCTTCCACTCATGTAAACTATTGGAATAGAAGATGCCTCCAACATTTGGGGAATTTTTTCAAGTTGACATAATCTTGAAAAATGACTTGGTTGCCTGTTCATATTTGTATGCCTAAGCTTGACCTTGGAATTGAGCATAATATTTAGATCTAAATGGCTTTAAATTTTAATTTAAAGTTAAGATTTTCTAGCTTTTTAGCCCTTCACTTTGGTTTTGACCAAGTTAGCCGGACTTTAAGTAATATCAGGACTCTGTCATGTGACATTGAGGTCACAGGTTCAAGGCATGGAATCAGCCTCTTGCAAAAATGCAATGCAAGGCTGCCTACTTTAGGCCATTGTAACCCGTCCTTTCCTTAGACCTCACATAGGCGGGAGCTTCGTGCACCGGGGCTGCCCTTTATCAAGACTGTGATTGATTGAAGCTGTCAAGGGGGAAAGGGATGCTCCACATGGAAGCTTCACGAAACATTTGACCTTTGCACGATCTAACTCATCTGTGTTATTGCTTCAACTTTGGACGCTTAATATGCAAAAAAGCTTATAAGTTGATGATCTCAAACCGTGTCTGTTGTTTATTAAACCTTCGAGCTGGTTGGTTTTAAGCACAACTTTTTAGGCGCTACAATCAACCAATTCATTTGCTTTTTAACCATTAACACATCTAAAGCTAGAGCAATGATGCGAATGATCCGATCATACAAATAAATGCGAGCTTTAAAAATGAAAAATTGGTCATGTGAATGCTATATCTCTGAATAGTGTATGGCCAAAGGGGCAGATTATAAAAGATCTATAGTACGCAGCCTTATCTTGCATGTTTCGCTCTGAATTAGGTGCGTAAAATGCTAGAAAAAAAAAGACATGGTCATGCTCCCTGATAATAAAAACTTCATGGGGCCTGCGGGTCCCAGACGTGCACAATCAAATCCGTTAATCTTGTAAGTGATGATAGATCATCAAGTTAGCACTGATCTTGTCATGATAGAGTGATACTAAACGCTTGATCAATAGCCTTGGTTAGGAGTTAGCAAGCATGAATCATTGATTCTCGTAATACTGTATTCTGCAGACCCGTCATCCGTTTGTCATGTGTTAACGGCGTAGATTAACACATAAACCATTACAACGTGGGCCCCTAAAGTTGAGCCTCTTTCTCCCTTGATCACGACGACTTCCCGCGTCTGAAATGTACCACGTTGGCGCCCCAACGAAGCATCTTGTACATCGGCTTGTCCATCAAGCTAAGGATATTTCGGTCATTTTCGCTATCATCCCTCTCTCAAACTCGCTGGTTTTCACTTTTCATTTCCCGCTCTCTCTGTCTTCCGCCATGGATGAATCTTCTCTCATCTCCAAATTGCAGAGCGGCAACTGCAAGAATCTGCATTCTGAATTCGTCCATTTCTTCCAACCTTTCCACGGCTTCGTCTATCTTTCGGACGATGACCTCAATAAGAAGAAGAAGAAGAAGCAAAACGACTGTAAAAAGAAGGAGAATAAGAAAGAACCCGACAAAACCCTAATCCATCCCGTCGCAAAGAAATTTCACCCTTTTCTCTCTCGCCTCTTATGCCTCTTACCCCAGCGCATTCTTAAATCCCCCGAAGGAGTTGCAGCCGAAAAAGAGCAAGAAAATCTCACCGAATTATTCAAAATTTACAGGCTTGCTCTTGATTGCTTGTCCTGTATTTCTTGCTGTTTGATTGTAGAACCCTATTTCATCCATTTGAAGAGAATGTCTTTGATTCTTTGTTTGGAGAGTCGTGGACGACATATCGAAGCTGAACGAGATGGTTTTTCACTCCTGGAGGATCTCAGACTCGTAATTTCAAAGAAATCGCAGAAGCAGAAGCCTCAGGAGGTTTTCTGCCATTTGCCGGAGCTCAAGAATGGATGCGTGAATATTGAGCTCGCACTGTCAGTTGTTAAGATCGTTCACTGTCTTGTTAGATGCGCGGCGAAGATTGCATCGAAGGATGTGAATTGTTACCGGAAAGTTCTTGCTTTGGTTAATCAAGTTTCTCCTTGGTTTGGGTATGAGATGGATGTTCGAAGTTAATGCACAATTGATTCCATTTTTTAAAATTTCTTTTATTGATGAATTGCATCTGGTTTTTGCTGTTTTCATAGGGTTCTAGATTCTGATGCATTCAGTAAGTATCATCCCAAGTTTGTTTGGAGCTTACACCAGTGTGCATTAGTTGTGGCAAGGGATGCACAGTGTTTTGATGCAGATTTGGTGCATAATTTATGCATGATGACATTGAAAGAGTGTTTGAAGTCCCCCAGTAAAGATTTGTTTCCAGAGGTGCACTCGTATTTAGATCTAAACTAAGATATTCTAAGCGTTGTCAACTTTAATTAACATACATGGCTTGGATAATTTATGGACTTAAATGTGCAAAATGCAGATTGCTCGCAGCATTTGTTCTTCCCTCAGCACAGAATGGGAGGGTAGACCTTCACTTGTCCTTGACATTTTAAGATGTGGTTTGGAAGCTATTGCTTGTGAATGCAAGGTCCTATTACTAAAACCTCAACTCTCTTCTGTTTTGATACATTCTTGTCTTTTCTGTTGTCTTTTGTTCTTGAACACCATCAAATGATTTTTTTTTTTCTGGAAAGATGATTGGAGAAGTATACAACTAGTGATGACTGTGTTAGTTACAGACAAGCTATGGATCTTAGACAATAAAGTAATTTATGTTTCTAAGCCTCGTCATGAAATCAGACGATGATGAAAAACCATCGGCTTAATTGGCTAAAGCCACCTCACACTAATGATCAGTGAGCATCTATTAAGAGATGCTTATCAATGTCTTATGATCCAAAGACTTTTCAGTCACATTTGCTGGATTTCACAGTAATCATATGTTGCCTTCATTCAACAACTTATGTTAAGAGAATTCTGCTGAATAATAAATAAACCCTTAAAAGAGGCTAATCAGAAGCTTCACTCCTGCTTTGTCAGAGTTCTTATCTTTAGAGAGACAAGACTTACTGCTCCTTTGTGGCCCAAAGAAACAAATGTCTTAGATGGAAACTGCTGCATACTGAGCCCTTAAAATTGAAGTGAACATCGAGACTTAATGCATTAACTGCTGAAGTTCGGAAAATCTTTTCAACAGGGTCAAAGAATAGCTTCCGCAGAAGCTAGTGTAGAAAACAACCCTAATACGTGCTTCCTCTTAATTGAAAGTTGCTTTCCATAGAGTATTGTCTTTGAAAGGGTTGTATTTTATCATTTGCTAATGCCAAGTGAGTGCATCTAATAGTCGAAACCTTCATAAGAGTCTTGACTTCTGTTTGAAAGTCCAATCCCACCAAAACATTGTATAAGTTGGGTCTAGAATGGCCTTGATTTCTTCCAAATTTGTAACTGTAGGAGATGAGCTAAACATGATTCTTGAAGCCTCATTTAAAGAGCTCAATATGTTATATAGGCTTCAATCATATGCCCCTCTTGGCCCTAAGTTCTTTTCAGAATGGGGACTGGAATGCAAGTTACGAACGCATAGTTTGTGGCTTGTGAGACATGGAACTTAACCAACTTGTCTAAGTACTTGAACCCACAATCTCCTGGCCCCAAGTTTCCTTCCTCCTAAAGCATGTTTTGGCTATTCTAAGGTGTAGAATTGTGCAATTTCTGCATTCCCCTGTTGTTATCTTAGAATGCATAACATGCTTACATTATCTCAATGAGGCAAGGAGTCATTGCATCAGGGTGCAATTGGTAGACCTTGATGTCATGTTTTTGTTCCTAGGAAAAGTCAGGCTTTACTGCCCTCAACAGAAAACAATCCTCTACCAATGCTTGGTTTCTTGAAAGAAGCAAATAATTTATTGTAAAGTTTTAGTGTGGTCACATCCTTAGGATCTTTGATTAGTAGCTGTTTTAGGGAACTAGATAATGCATGATGTATTTGGCCGATATTCTTGAGTCACCTTTAATTCACATGGACAATTACCTGAACAAAACATAAAAATTAGCAAAGATTTTATCCATTTGATCACTTGTTATTTCTATAAGCTATCAGTTTCCTTCATAATCATGTTGCATTGAGACATTCCTCTCAGTCCATAAATGTGTCAGAGAATAAGATTGATTCAGGTGAGTAAGATTCAATCATTCACAGGGCTAATCTCTATTTCACTATATAAAAATTTGTGGTGAGCTAATTCATTCATTGAAGCAAGAGTCTTTTTACGAATAAACCGGGATGTGGATCAACATCAGCTATCAAACTCTAGACTGCGGACAAACTATTAAGTATATTTGAAATAACCAATTGCAATTCGACGAGCTAACCTACATCACACTGAAATGTATGGAGTTGGGAATCGGTGCAACATTGTGATCCTCACCCTATTTTATGTGCATTTCGATGTCCTCCATAAGAACATTTTCATTACGATCTCTCTTCAATAAGGATTTGACAGAATATTATGTTAAAGTATAGGGTTAGGATGATAGATTGGTTGGCAGAAGTTTGAAGAGATTTCATATAGAAAGGTAAAAGAAGATAATTAGAAACTTCTACTTTTAGTAAGACAGGAGGCATTGCCCAAGATGAAAAGGGAGGCTTAGCTAAGGATAAAATGGTTGAAAGAGAGCTCAAATTGGGAATGAAGGTTTTGACTTGAGGGTCATTGATGTTAAAGAGATAACAAGAAAGATAGATGAGGTCGGACTTGTGTCTATTGAGACTTTAAGTCACTGAGGTGTTAGTTGTGGTTAAGTTTAGAAGGGGAGCCTTGGCACAATTGTAGAGTTGTTGTCATGTGACCTTGAGGTCATGGGTTCGAGGCGTGGAAACAGCCTCTTGTAAAAGTACAAGGTAAGGCTGCGTACCATTGAACCTTTGTGGTCTGCTCATTACCCTGACCCCTTGTGTAAGCAGGAGCTTCCTGCATCGGGCTGCCCTTTTAACAATATGATTAGGTTCAGGAGAAATGCTTCCTTAAAGTGATTGTAAAGGGCACAAAAAGGCTGACATGCACCACAAGACGAGAAATAGTGGTCTAGATGCAAGTGAGACTTCCCACAACAGAACTGAGTACTTGAACTCGTCTTTGGATCTTCTAAAATAAAATTTAACTCCTCTTAGTAATAACTTGAAATCCTATATCTTATCTCTGTAAAAAGAAATGCTCAGAGATATAAGCCTTAAATCAACATTGGAACTTGCAACGTTTCAAGTTATGTGGCAAAAAAAGGACAGCCTGGTGCATGAAGCTCCTGAGTATGTGGGGTTTGGGCAAGGGGCGGACCACAAAGGGTCTATAGTATGCAGCCTTTGCATTTTCCCTGGAGGTCAAGGGTTTGAGGTGTGGAAATAGGCTCTTGCTAAAATGCGAGGTAAGGCTGCATATTACAGACCCTTTGTGGTCTGCCCCTTCCCCAGATCTTGCACTTGTGGGAGCTTTGTTCCCCGGGCTGCCTACCCTTGTTTGCCACATAACTTGAAGGGTTGTGATTTCCAATGCTGATCTAAGGCTTATATCTTTGAGGTTGTCTTTTTGCAAAGATAAGGATTTTGAGTTATTATTGAAAGGAGTTTAAATTTATTTTAGAAGATCCAGGGAGGAGTTCAAGTAGTTAGTTTTGTTATGAGATGTCTCACTTGGAAGGGACTACCATTAGCAAACTAAAGTGCAATTTTGATGGGTTGTGTTCAACAACCCTTGAATATTGGTCTAGATAGCTTGTTTAGGGACTGAGAATGTATGATGAGGTTGGCATACTCAGGACCTTGGCAGTTTGTAGTGATGCCGTGTTGTTAGTGCTTCAAGGATTAAACGTAGTGTTACCTCAAACACGAAGATTTTTCATTGGAGGTTCTCAGACCTAATGGAGAATCTATTATAGTTTTGTGTATTCTGAACTTTGTTCTACTCATAATCCTAGAGAGATTGATAAGGAAGCTAGTCCCTTGGCAGATATAGATGTAGTTGTATTGCAAATGTTTGGAGAGGTTTTTTGATTTAGTTGCGAGAATATTATCTTTTGTATTGATTTTTCTGTTCTTTTGCCCCATCTTAAGTTCAAGACCATTTGGTTCAGCTTCTTATACTTTTTCCATTTTAATAAATCACATTATTATCATTAGGAAAAAAAAATTGCTATCTAGAACTCTAAGCTTAGGAATGGTCCGACTATAGTTCTTCCACTTATCAGTACCAAGCTAAAATCGAGTCAATAACTTGGGTCTCTAGTAACTAGTATTCTAACCAATTACTTTCTTATATGGAATGTAACTACTTCGTAGTTAGCTTCTTGATTCTGTTTGTTGCTAGTTCTCTCAAAAACAAGAAAAAGATGTACTTTCCTACATGTCATACTTGAGGAACTAGACATAACTTGTAGCTTCACAATAGAAAAATCAACATTCAAAAATTTTATTGACATCCAGAGAAGTGCTTGATCTATACTCAGACTTATTATCCATTTTGGGTTCTGATAATATGACCACGTGCATACTTGCCTACTGGGAAATCTGATACGATACTTGTCCAACTGGGAGCTTTTTTAACTTCACAGCTTGATTCTATGCATTCAAGTGCCAATGGTGCGAAGAGCTCATATATAAAACTTACTGCACTAATATTTGACTTGCTCAAATTAACTACATTTAGACCTTTGGACCTGTTTGGCTTCTCTTGGTCAATGAAGGCCTCATTATTGTCATTGACTGGCTGTATCCACTCAATCTTTACTCAAGTAAGTTCATGACAGATTTTTTCGAGAAGATCTGCTGTTCTTAATGGGTCTTACTTCTCCAAGATTGCTTCCAGAAAAAGTACCTGCTGTTCTTGAAAAGTTGAGATTTTACTTAATGATGTCTGGAGGATATTCTTTAACATTATATGTAGATAATATTCGCTAATTACTGTTGCAGGTGAATGTGGTAAATATTGTGAATGAATATCTTGACTTTGTATGTCATTTTTCCAAAACTTTTCGGACCTCAAGCACATATATACATAAAGGTGCCATCACACATCTCAAAGAAATGGCAAGTGGCTTCAAGCAGGTACACGCTTCTCTTTGTTCATATAATTGACACACTGTTTGAGTACTACCATCCGTGATGAGGGGTTACACAGTGAAGCCCAGAAATCTGGATGTTTTGGTATTTGGATTTTGTATGAGATTGTGATTCAGAGCAAAATTTGTTCATTCATCTCAAAATTTTAATTAGTTTCCTGTATCATTAGTAGAATTTTTGTTCATAACATTTTTGGGAAGGGTTAACTAGACTTTCAGGTTGCTTCCCTTTCTGCCTCACATGCAAATGGAGCTTAAATCATTTTTGCTTTTCCTTATCGAAGTTGGATGTATATCCTTCCATTTTGGAGGTATGTTCTGTCTTCTGTTGTGAATTCTGATAGCATGTTATTGTCACAGCTTTTGGCACCTGTTGCATCGATATTAAGACTCTATGCTGCTGGATTCTACTTTATGTCTGGTGATGTTCTGGCTACAGTTGGTGATTCTAACCCTGGGGAGACTGTATCTAGGATTATGTTGTTGCATGACAATGAAGAAAATCTGCAATATTTGGCTACTTCTCTTGGCTTTGTAGCTAACTACTTGCGTGATACTAGCAGCGGCAATGGTGTATTCTTCGGTCAGGTTGGAAAAAATTCAACGAATCCACCATGTCTTGCAGAATCTAAACCCGAGGTTTCAAAAGTGTGTAATTGTATGCATGGGAAGATCTCTTTATTATCCTATGTAAATGCTTTGCATTTCTTCTGCAAGCCTTTGGCAGAAGATGTATGGAAGCATATGGATTCTGAAAGAGATGTAGCCTTCTCTCTGAAACTAAATTATGTTCGAGATGTATTCCATCTGTTTTCCGATGCATTTCTAAGTGGTATCAGGTGAGCTCCTGGTTGTCCTTTTTTTTAACAATCCTTTACATTATGCTGATTGTTCTTTTGTTTTTTCATCCTCTATATAGTTCTTCTATTTATTATCAGGTTTTACATTATTGGATTCTCTCCTGCTGCTGTTATTAGATGCTCACATATATAACTTTTTACCTTCAAAATGTAATTGAATTGTTGCTGTATTCTGCAGGAACATATCTGGAAGAGACAGAAATAGGCTGCAAGAAATGCGCAAAACATTGTTTTATGCACCAATAGCAGCTTTGAAAATCAGTCTCAAGATGGATGGGAACATCCAGGTTCTCTCGTAATTTGCTTAAGCTTTGAAAATGTGCTTTGTTTATTGGAGGAGCATATGCTCTCTTTTGTTTTTGTTTTTTCTGCTGAGGTCTTCTGTGTTTCTTATTCCAGAACAGTGTGGACTGCATTGACCGTGTTATTTCCATTACAAGAGAATGGAGCCAGCCTCAAGAGCTAAAATTTCTCGTTTCATCCCTCTTTAAAATTGGGGTATCTTTATCTGATGTTAAACAATATAAACAGGTAAGCAATTTTTTAGCTGATAGATTTCAGTAAAGATAAAAGGACCTATTGTCTGGTAATAGTGACAAGATTTTTAGCTACTTTATCATTGTCATTTGGTTACTAGTTCTTCATATGATTTTAGTTATAGTTTTCCTTTCTGTTGGTTCTGTAATCTTCTATCTGCTGCGTGTATAGCATATGTTCGTCTGCTGATCTCGAGATTGACTATCTGCTTGGAAACTGAAGGAATGATTAGAGATCCTTTCATATTTTGAATATGTTTACACTGAATATATTGGTGCTGGAATAATATGGAGGATTCTATGAAGAAGCTTTAGTGGAAGATTGGTAAAAACAAGTCAATAGTGGTATTAACAAGAGGGCATCATTCTGAGGGTCTCCAGTTGAACTTTTGCCTCTATTGGCTAGAATTAAGGACACGTGAATGTCTGCTTGGGTTACATTGATAAGTTCATCCTTTGGTTAAGGGCATGTCATTTAAATTTTTATTACTCTATTGGCGATTCGGCATCATAGTTGATACACAAAATTAGTATTTCTTCCATTTGTAAATTGTTTTCTGAGTATAGTTAACCACAGAAAAGCACTTTCGGAACCATCCCCATCAGTTTTGTGGATTGTAAGAGGTAAATTTTTAGGAGGGCGTGAAATATAAGTTCAGGCAGTAACAGAATTGGATTATCTTTTCTTTCAAAATGCCCAGTAGTTCAGCCTTTGTTCTAGCCTAACCCACTCCTCCCAGCTGTCTGAATTCAATTTTCAAAACATTTCACAAGATTTGAGTTGGTTTAGAAAGGCCCCACCTAATTCAGTAGTCTTTCTTATATGGAAAATCTGGTATCTTCCAGATCAGGTTGCAGTTGCACCTTAAAAGGCACAGGTCTATATAACAAGACTGGAAGCAATCTAGAAAGCTAAGGTTATTGATGAACCGGAATTTGGATAGTCACTTTGTACACATAAAGCGTTGGCAGTAACATAAGATTATCCTATACTGGTCAACGTCATTCTTATCCTCCCCTGAATGTGGTTCAACTCTCATTTAGTGGATTGACTTTGGGTAAATCCCGGTGATGCAGGACAAGGAGATCATTTTTGAAACTTCTATGGTGAATTTCTTGCAGAATTCAGTCTGTGTTTGGGGACTCACACAAAGAATCAGGCAGAATGGTTGGTCCTACTGTATGGCCTAAAGTTAGCTCTGGAACTAAATATTTCTATATTCTTGATGCAGTGACTCTCTGACTTGGACATAATGATGATGATGAAGAACCTTCAAATAGGGATAGACTGTGGAAGAATACGTCATCAGTTTCAAAGGACATTGTTTCAGCAAATCTTCCTTGAAGCTAAGGATCTAGCAATTGGTGCATCTAAGTCCTAACTAGTGCCTCTAAGTCCAAAAGTACTGCTGTGCAGAACACATTAGAATGCTAGAGTCACAGAATGCTTTAGGCTCAGCTATGTTCAGATATGAAATAATTTTATTTGTTTTTTGAATTTTAATACATCTTTGCTTCTACTAAAAGAATCCAATTTAGGTTATCAACTTCTCATTTCCAACAAAAATTTCAAACAAAAAAATCTGTGCTGCTCATTCAAAAAGTTAGGAAATTTCAGGACTGAGCAACTGATAGAAATATAAAATATTTTATCGTCACTTAGCAGCAACCTTTTTGGCATCAGCAACACAGCCTTTCATATATTTTCTTTGAAATGTACTTTGGCAGCACATGTGAAAAGCCAAAGATCCAGAATGTGGGTGTGGACAAAGACAAAAAGAAACGAAGGTACTAAAATGAAGATGTAAAATAAAACACTGGATATAAGTTGCTTTAAATGAATAAAGTATGGGCCAGAAAAATAGAAGCTCCATTAGACAAAGAAAAGTAATAATATGTCAAATATCTCTCTCTCTCTCTCTCTCTCTCTCTCTCTCTCTCTCTCTCTCTCTCTCTCTCTCTATATATATATATATATATATATATAAGATGGAAAATAAACACTAAATTGCTTTAAATGAATAAGTTTCAAAAGAAAGGGCAAAAAAGCAGAAGCTGCATCAGACAAAGAAAAGTAATAATATGTCCAAAATATCCCACACAGCATGCCATTCTTAGTACATTTTAAAATGCGTCTAGAGTCCAGACACATGTCAATGTGGGTGTTTACAAAAACATAGTGAAACATGATTAATCCATAGGATCTGAAGTTAAGACCTTATCCCGATTAGGGGTCATGCATCTCTCTGAAATATGATTTAAAAATGCTGCAGTGTTAGAAACTCTTTTGAACATTCTGCGCCTCTTTAATGTACTAGAAACTCTTGCCTCTCAGAAAAAATAAGGAAAAAAAGTCTGTGCCAATTTTTTATCTTCCTGCATGAGAAAAACACGTGCCAAATCCAAGTAGGAAATTGCAATTTATGCACAAGAAGTTTGTCAAGCTTATGGAAACCTTCAATTCTTCTCATAGTTTCCATGGTATAATTGCCACTACTATCCCGATGCTTATTTGTATTAGTGAAGGGATCCAGGAATTGCCAGAGCAGATAACTGGCACAGGCTTCTTCTTCCTCTTTCCTTTGCTTCAACAATGCTGTCTTTTCTGATCCTTTTGGAATATCTAATTGAGCCAAACATAAGTACTAGGAAGACTGACAGCAAAGGAGATTGCTAGAGGGGATGTAGGTCACCCTTAGACTGCTACAAACATATATTGGTACTTAATATTTGCCCCATGTAATATCTTGTGAGAGTGCCTGTTTGTTGCTATTACTTTTTCCTTGCAAGTATTTATTGTTAACCCCTTTCATTAAGAGCTTTCAAGTGATGAGTTCTTTCTTGTTACAAACTTATAATGAAGCCTGTAAGTGATCTTGATATTCTATGTATTGTTTCTTTGTTGTCTTATTTTTCAGGCATCGTCAGTTTTGGAGTTATGCTACACTGCATTGTGGACTCATGTTTCACTTCTTTGCCAGAAGTTCTCAGATAAAGCAGAGGGATTTCCTGGTGAAGATCTATCAGAAGATACAATTGCAAATTTTGTTGAAGATGCATGTGCAAAAACCAATATTTTCCTAGATGTTCTTCATCACTGTGGCAGTCTTGATAGGAATAAAGTTATCATCAATAGTCTTCTAGGTTGGTCAGTTGCTAATAACTTGGTGAAAAACTTAACTGCCCCTTCGGTCTTGTTGAAGCAATGGGTTAAGGTATGATAGTCTGGTATTTCACTTCAGTACTTCTCTCACCTTGATCAAATCACCAATTTGTTACTTGGATATAGAAAATATGTACAGGTTTCGTGGATGTTGATGCTGTGGATAATGCTCCAAGCCTATATTCCTTATTGTTGAATGCCTGTGCAACATGGTCAAAGACATCAATAGGCTTCATATTGGAGCAGGTCGTCTCATGTGTGATAGTAATTTTCATAACATACCAATACTTTGCACTTTGGGCCCTTGTGGTCCGCCCCTTCCCCGGACCCTGCATAGGCGGGAGCTTTGTGCACCGGGGCTGCCCTTTTTTTTTTTACCGATACTTTGCACTCTTGGCATTGTTAATAACAACTGACTTGTGAAGGTGTGTTTCTGATTGTTTGTAGGAGCTCTTAGCATATGCAGAAATGAAAGCTCGGTATCAAAGCCTATGTCAGAAAACGGAGATAAGTGCAGACATGAATGCTCTGTACCAAAGCCTATGTCAGAACATGCAACTAAAAGTAGTTTGTATTCTATTAAATGATGTATACATTTTAGAGGATTACTGTCTGCAGAGATCAAGGGTTCTTATTATGAAGGCAAAGATTCTTAAGACCCCTGGATTTGATGGCCTAAATGCCAGTATTCAGTGCTTATCTGAGGCTATTTCTGTACTTGTGAGTGATCTTTCTTTATTTGTTTCTATTTTGATCATGTCTTATTTTGATTTGAGAATTCGCTGTCCTAATTCTTAGTTTTTTCCTGAGTTGGTTATGTTTTTGACTTGCAAATACTAATGAAACAGAAAGGCTTATCTGGGGAAGATGCCAAGAATACTGGTTCTTGCTATCAGTTAGCCCTTGCATACTGCTTACACGCGCTGTATATTCAGGAAGCTGATCAGAACTCAGAGGTGGTATTGACCAACAAAAATATTTTGGCTTATGCATCCTCACATTTATCAAACTTTTAGATGTTGTAATTATTCTAGTTTTTTCTATGAATGTAGTTATAGCTGACAAGAAAATTTAAATGAAAGACACCCCTTGTTATGCAAATGATATTTAATGCACATGCATATGTGTCTAAATGCTACACAAACATTGATAAGGAAATGATAACCTATGTATATGATTGGTAAATGATATCTGCAATCCTTGTTTGACAGTGGCACTCTCACTTTTGCTGCTGATAGTTTGCAGGGATTGTAACATGCTTTAACATCTAATTAGCAAATTGACAAATGCGATGTCTGTGTGTGCTTGTTTATAAAAGGAGAAATCTGATCCACATTTATTCTAAAGCAGGTGATCTTACATGATATTAGCTGCATGCTAAAGCTGTTATCAAACATAAGTACTTCACGTCCTGACTCTTCAGACGGTCACTCTGAGCTGTTGGCTGGAAATGCTATACTGCTGCTGTATCATGTTACTGATTTGTTGTCGCTGAAGGTAACTGTGTTATCAGCTAGAGACTATATGGGCCCACCTAGCCTGCCCACTAGTCACCAGTCACTCCTTCACTCTTTTGGTATAAAATGTATATGGATGTGGTTCATTCCCTTCTTGCTGTTAGCTACTTTTATTTACCATCTCTTATTATGGAATTTCAGGGGCACTCAGATTTTCTGTATGATATCCATAATTTGATCATCATTCTGCACAAGTTGCAAAATATTCCATTGGAGAACTGCTTGGCCATGTTCTGGAGAGATAGAAGGCTGACCCATGCCCTGTGCATCTCACCAGTTCATGAGAATTTCATGCTGACATTGTCTCAACAATTTGGGCATCATGTCAACTCCATAAATTTTTGGACAAGTTGCATGGAACGTTTGCCAGGGTCATTGCTGAGTTTCTTGCAAAATTTTTTCCTTTCTGCTTCTGTTTCCCCTGTGGTGTGTGACATTGCAGTTGACAAGATAAAGGAGGCTGCAACAGCTATGATGTCATGTGTAAGATTGCTGTAATTACTTTTTACAAATCAGTAATGCTTTTTCAACTCAAGATATGCTGATCAATATGCCTGTTGATCTTTCGATATTGTTGTGTGTTACAGGATTCTGCACCCAGTCATTCAGCTTTCATTGCAGGATATCTGTACTATGACTTAAGCGAAAGGCTTCTTGCAAATGGACGATTTTTTGAGGTAATGTGCATTAACTCTTCGACGAATACATTTTGCTTCACTCTATAAAGCTATTTAGGAGATCTCTTGGCAGCCATAAATAATAGTTGGTGTCATAACTCATGAGGGCATGTATCGTGGAACACCACCCCCCTCCCCCCCCCCCCCCCCCCAATACCATTAGTTGCCACCATTAAACATAATAGATGATTAGCCAGTCATAGGTTGCAGTTGAAATTGATGGATAAAAGTAAAATTGCTATAGACCATCTTGGAGGGACTTCATTAATTAGGTGGAAGAGTTGATAATGCTTTCCTTAACACTGGTGTCTGAGATCTGATTGAATACAGATCCATATACATGTATGGTGTGATTGAGAACTGGCCATACAAAAAGTCTTATGAATATTGAAAATAAAATATGTGGTAAAGCATGTTGTTGGAGGATATGTTTAGTCCTTTCATTGTAACACCAACAACAAAATACACACGATAAACTGGAATAGATTGCAAAAAGTGGATGGTGAATGGTTATATAAAAATACTGGTCATGGGCCTCGCATGCAAATCCTTTTTCTCTGAGCTATAACACAGCATGAATGTTGAAAATAAGAAACTTAATAGCTTTATTGGCATAAAACATGATCTTTAAATCTGACATTGAGCTAGATTACATAGAAGGGGAACCTTGGCGCAATGGTTGAGTTGTCACTTGTGTGACTTGGAGGTCATGGGTTTAAGGCATGCAAGCGACCTCTTGAAAAATGCAAGGTAAGGCTGCGTAATATAGATCCTTTGTGGTCCACCCTTTCCCTGGACCCCGCATATGCATGAGGTTCGTGCACTTGGCTGCCCTTTTACTGAGTTAGGTTACACCCAATACCTATGTCCAAAGCCACCTATCTTACATTAACTATAGCATAATACTATTAGAAGGAAGTATTTCAATCTAGATCCTGATTACCACATGTTGGTCAGTGCCTGATGCACCAAGGAATGAAATACCATAGTCCTGCTTCAAGGTGACTAAGATTAGTTAGTTTTGCAACTCTGGATACTGTGAGAATATCTATGCACTAGAGTTTCTCTACATTTCTTTTAGGACGACATTCTTATTTCCCATTTCAGGGTTACAATATAGAGCCGTGTCTACAACCACTAGCTAGATATTTGGATAAGGTTCCTTCTTCAAGAATTCAACTTCCCTGCTTTTGCTAATTATTAAGAAGCCTTCCTTAAACAGTGGAGAATCTTGTTTTTAGTAGAAAATCAAGCATACTGGTGTCTGATGTGTTTTGCTATAGTTTTATCAGGATCCTATTTCATACATATAATGCTCGGTTTGCTGATGAACTAACCTGAGGAACTGCAGGAGATCAGTTCACATTTCTTGTAACCTTGTCTGGAATACGAGAGTCATATAAACTTCCAAATTTTCAACTGATTATGAGAGTAATAGATGAGCTAGATTTTAATCTTGTATTCCAATATGATATATTGTATGCTATATTTAATTGTTAATGAGCTAGATCTATAATTCTAAGCATGATCCACATAGTATTTGTCTAGGTGGCCTATTTCTTAGAGTTTCTTTAATGATTATTTTTGGAAATTCTTTCTAATAGTTATTTTTCTCTTTTATGTTTGATATTTGACATTCTTTGAACCACATCTTTGTGTAGGATTTGCTTTTTGTTTTTCCATTCTTTTTTTTATTCTTGTACCATGGTTTTCTTATTCAACAAGTAGTAAGAAAACATTAAGCAAATAGTTAGAGAACTCGGCAACCCTCTAGAGCCCTAATAAATCAAGTTGATAATAGTAGATCATAGTCTCGAGTTGACTGGTTATATGCCCAAACGTTTAGATTTTGAGAAACTCCCAACATAGAGGTGATATTTATAGGAGTAGACATAAATGATCATGTAGGAAAAGAAAAGGATATGATAGGGTATATTGAGTATATGATATCGAAGAACGAAATGAGATGGGGGAAGCTATCCTCAATTTTGTTTTGGAATATAACCTAGCCCTAGCAAATACATTTTTTAAGAAGAGGATGAAAACTTAATAACCTTTAAAAGTGGACTCTATAAAAGCCAAATAGATTTTTTTATACTTAGGAATATTGAAAGATCAATGTGTAAGGATTGTAAGGTGATACATGGTGAGAGTTTAACCTCACAACATAGGTTAATGGTTATGGATATCTACATTAAAAGATGAAAGAAAGGGAATGAACTTAATAGGTGTTCAAAAACTAAGCGGTGGAACTTAAAAGGGGAGAGAATAATATCACTCACAAACAAGTGATGGTGGAAGGAAATCAGAATAATGAAATTGAAGCAAACACCATGTGGATTAATATGGCTGAGTCCATTAAGAAAGTGGCAAAAGATGTTCAAGGAGTATCTAAAGGTAAAAGGCAAGGAAGCTTAGTGTTGGAGTGAAAAAGTGCGAAAAGTTATTAAAGAAAAATGGATGTGTTTTAAAGCATGGCAGAGGACTAGAAATAACGAAAACTTTGAGCAATATAAGAAAGCTAAAAAGGTTGTTAAGAGAATAGTGAGGCTAAACTCAAGGTAAATGATGATCTCTATAATACACTAGGATCAAGAGAAGGTGGGAAAGATGTGTTTAAACTTGCAAAAATAAGAGAACACAAGGGTAAGGACTTAGACCATGTTAAGTGCATTGGAAGTGATGACCTAAGGGTATTATTGCAAGATGACGAGATCAAACAAAGGTGGGAAATTTACTTTCAAAAATTACTAAATGACAATAGCCCCGAGAATATAGGGATTGAAAGTACTGTAAACCCAAATAACATTGGACATTATAGATACTACCATAGTATTGGAATACTTGAAGTGAAAGATGTCTCATAAAATAGGTGAAATTAGGAAAGGTCCTGGGGCTCGATGGTACACCATTAGAGGTTTGGAAGCATATGGGAGATACTAGAGTAATTTGGTTGACAAAGTTGTTTAATAAGATTGTAAAATCAAAGAAAATGTCAGATGAATGGAGGAAGAGCTTTATTGTACCAATTTATAAGAATAAAGGAGACATACAGAGCTGCACTTAATATCAGAGGATCAAACTTATGAGCCACACTATGAAAATTTTGAAAGAGTAATTGAGAAGATGCTACAATATGAGATGAGTGTATTGAAGAACCAGTTTGGTTTTGTGCCTGATGGTTTGAAAAAGCTTATGATAGGGTCCTTAGAGAGTTAATATGGTGGGTGCTGGGTGAGAAAGGGGTTTCATGGTGATTTATATACATAATTAAAGATATGTATGGAGAGCAGTAACAAATGTTAGGACCATTAGCAGAGAGACTAGTGATTTTCTTATCACTGTAGAATTGCACCAAGGATTGGCATTGAGCCTGTACCTTTTCTTGTTGGTTATGGATGAGTTAACAAAACATCTGCACGAGGAGATTATATGATGTATGTTATTTGTAGATGATATATTTTTAATTGATGAGATAGGAGAGGGCATAAATGCAAAGCTAGAGTTATGGAGAGAAGCATTAGAATTTAAAAGATTTAAAATCAGCCAAACTAAGACTAAGCATATAGAATGCAAATTTAGCAAGGAGAGGAGCAAGATTAGAGCACTAGTAAAGATTGATAACTAAGAATTCCCCTTAAAAGACCATTTTCGATACTTACGATCGATGATTCACAAGATTGGAGAGACTGAGAGGGAGGTTAACCAGAGAATCCACGTGTTGGAACAAATAGAGATGCGCCTCTGGAGTTTTGTGTGATCGGCGAGTGTCACTCAAATTGAAAGGAAAATTCTATAGGATGTCGATAAGGCTGGCCATGCTTTATGGATTAGAGTGTTGGGCAGTTAAGGAACATCATGTACATAGGATGAATGTAGCTGAAATGAGGATGTTGATATGGATGAGTAGCAAGACAAGAGAGGATAGAGTTAGGAATGAAAACATTAGAGGAAACTTAGGAATAGCACCAATAGGTAACAAGATGAGGGAGATTAGACTTAGATGGTTTGGACATGTATGTCGGAGATCGAAAATGGCACCGATTAGGAGTGAGGCAATGCAAGTCGAAGGTTTTAAAAGGGCAAGGGGAAGACCCAAAAGAACATAGATAGACGTGGTGAGAAAAGATTTAAAAACTTTCAGACTAAATGAACCATGATACATAATAGAGGGGAATGGAGGAACAAGATTCATGTGACTGACCTCTAATTGGGATAAGGTCTTGATGATGATGACGAAGACACATATTTTGGGATATTTGCATCTCTTAGCTGGTACATAATTGTTTTGGACTTCAGCTGATGTCCCAACTGTTTCTGTTGTTTGATTCTGGCTGAAGAGTTGCTTATAATTTGCCCGAAGAAAATTCATTTCCCTTTTGTTGATTTTGCTTCTGCACCCTAGTTATTTTCATTTCTTTTTTCTAGTATCTGGATTTTCAATTTGGATACATTAGATAAAACATTTAATTGCCCAAGTGAACAATTTCTTTTTCTAGTTTGTATCCTGCTTTCCTTGAATTGTTAACCTGCTAACTTTGTGGTCCATATAGATTCTCCTTCTAGAACCAATGACCTTCACATTGTAAGTTGCCATTAGTTGAGTCTTGTCTGATGCACCAAATTTGAGGTTATGCATAATTTGACAGCCTTTTGGGCATCAGAAGCTGCAAACTGCTGAAAAGGTATTATGATCCTGGTCATCCCTCTCATGATTCATTGTATGTTAATTTTTAAACACTGAGTTTATGTAAGGATTTGTGCTTCTATATCTCAACTCTCTTGTTAGAGAGACTGTCAACCTTGAGGTCTTATCTTAGTTGTCAATCCTGTAATGTACGGCCTGGTATAGCTGGTAATAGCTGTCCCGGGCCAAAGAACAGTACAAAAATTGAGCCTTTCTGCTACCATTTTAAACTGCTCAAAACTGGACCTTACTGGTTGTACTGGCCGAGATTGGGTGTATCGGCCATACAAGTGGTAATGACGAAATTGCCGAGAATGCATGTTTTTGCCACTTTGCCCCATGTTAAGTTTAATTAACATCTCAACAACAATGGGTAAGATTGTAATTTAATTTTCAGAAGTCTCTTTTACTTTTGTTCTTCTCTTTCTTGATGGCAAAAAAATCTTCTCTTCCATTCTTTCCAGCAACCCTAGAATGCTAACATAGAGAGATCTCAAACTGGTTCTTTGCAGGCAATGAAAGAAACAATGATAAAAAACGATTAGAAAGTAGAAACATATTTTAGGTTTCACTCTCTTTCTGATTTCCAGTAAATTTCAAAAACGATAGGTACCTACAGTTGGGTTGTTTCCATACAGAGGGTTGTTGGGTTCCTTTTTTACCATTGCTTTTTTTTGTTTTTTTGTTCATGGAGTGGAAACAGCCTCTTGCAAAATGCAAGGTAAGGCTGTGTACTTTAGGCCCTTGTGGTCCGCCCCTTGCCCTGACCCTGCATAGGGGGGAGCTTCATGCACCGGGACTGAATAAAAAAGAGTAATTACACTATAGCAAACAAAGGCAAAATATATAGTAACAGAAGGAAGCAGGCTACATCACTTATTCTCACTTGGATACCTAAACCCTTTGATCTTGAGGAAGGAAATGGAGAACAGGAACAGAGTGATCCTGGCACCTTAATAACTGGAAAAGCCAAGTGCTTAGGATTCCATGTTGGCTTGTCTGTGGCTTATGGCCACAGCCTCGACATGGTTCCATCTTTCCCCACAGGTGTTGAGTGTATCTTTCACAGTTTCGGCTTTCAGTGATTCGTGGGTGATTGAGAATGGCTAGTGATACTGGCTAGTATTCTTGTACCAGTGGTATGTGCCAGTTTGGCTCTAAGACCGGTTTGGGAAACTTTTTTTAATTTAACATGTGGGCATACTGGTTGGTTTGACTCATGTCAGTGGTACATTCCAACCAGTTCCACAGACCGGTAATGACAACTAAGGGTCTTATACAGTGGGCACCTATTTCTAATTGAGAAAATGGGCAGGTAGAAGTATAAGTTGGAACTACTTGTTCTGTAATTCATGCCACTAAATTCTTACTTCATACTAGGGATGATCAGTGCATCAAATTTCAACTCTTATCTCACAATTTTTAGAATTTCATGATTTCTGATGGATGTTCAGTAAATTAATTAGAGCACTCATGAACAAACTCTCATAAAAAAAGGCTTAAAGCATTGAATTAGAAAAGGTTTCTGTGTACCAGTCATCTGTATCAAAATCTAGTGAATGGATGGTTTTGATTATTGAAGCCTGGGCTAAACTTATGTTTCTAGCTCCTCATGGAAAAAACGTGCATTGCCTTTATTTGCCTTGCTATTAGTTCAAAGCTCTTTGTTATGTTATAGAAAGTGTTACCATATTCATCAATGGTATGCTTTAGTTTTTTGGAGAATAATCTGGATACTTTCATATTGGAAAATGATGTTGATACTGAATAGGATCCTGTTTGGGCTGCAAATAGCGGCCATGTTTAATGATCCCTGCCTGACTGACTGGTAGGGCCAGCTGCAATGAATGATGGGCTCCGCTGAACACTGGCCTGCTATACACAGTTAAAAATGCAAGATCTGGCTACTAAGTCTCTTTCATATTATAGCTGTTTCTCTCCCATTGTTGTTTGACCTTAGATAACAATCAGACTCATTTTTCAGGCACTTACATATGCAAGTGAGGCCCTCCATTTGCGTTCAAAACTTCTAATTAGGAAGTTTAATATACAGAACGAGCATGGTCATTATCGTCTTGAGGCAATTGGCTCAGTAATTACTCAAATTCAGCCAGTTATCACTGAACCTCACAACTTAGAATTCCCTATTCTTAGTCCATGGAATGTACTTAAGTGCTACCTTGAAAGTGCACTGCAGGTTTGTTGCTTCTTCTTTATCCATGATTCCATGTACAGATTAAAAGAGTTTTTTAAAGATTTAAGTCCATTTTGTCTTACCATTTTCCAATTCTTGTCTAATATTAGGTTGGAAACATCCACGAATCAATTGGAAATGGAGCTGAGGCTGAATCTTATTTAGTGAAGGGGAAAAAGATATCCTGTTTGCAGGATTTACCAATTTTTGAAGTTGCTTTTGCATCTTCCTTAGGTATTATATTTTACTCATCTATCATTTGAATTTTGTTTTAAAAAGTACTTCCACTTTGGTCAGAAACCATTTTTGTATCTCAGATGTTTAATTTATTTGTCTTATATTTCAGGGCGTGTATATTGCAAGAAAAAACTCTGGGATATGGCAGAAAATGAACTCAACTTTGCTAGGCAAATTTTAACTGGTTGCAATAGCATTGTTTCATGCAAGAGATGCAGGTTAACATGGGAAGTTACTATGGATCTCCAAAATGGAGATCTTGCTAGAAACAGGTTTGACACCACTTTACGAGTTAGGTCTTTAAAGAACCTGCCTTGTGCTCTGGACCTGTACAGGTCAGCCCTAGAAAAGCTGAATCTTGTGGACTGTATCAAAACTGGAGAAGTGCATTTCTCAAGAGAAGAAGAAAGCTCAGTTTTATCTGGGATTTGTCTTTCTTCAATGGGGAAGCCAAGTGGTCAAGTAGATGGACATCATCAATCAAATACTGGAAAGCTCTGTTCTCTGATGGTTGGTGGTGATGAAATGCTTGCAAAAAGGGATGCTAGGAAGTCAAAGAACTCTAGGAAAGCATCCATATGCGTGTTGCAGAAAGGCACTTTGAAAGCTGTACGTAGTTCAAGAGTCACTCGTTCCATGAACCAGTCTTGTCCTTCAGATAGTGTGCATGTTGAAAATGAACTGGATCCAAAATGTACAAGTCACATTCTTGAGTACGCTTCTTCTGTTTGTCATGGTTTGGAAGGAAAATTTAGTTCTACCAGAATTGATGACATGAAAGCTGGTGGGATGCTAGATGTAATTTATTTGAAATGGGAGTTTTGCTGGAAACGTCTTTCAGTGAGGCTGCTCACAAAGATAGGTATGCCAGAGTGAAGATTTGAGAAGCTTTTCTGATCTGTTTCTGGTTCCAAAAGAAAGATATGAACAGTTTAACTTCAAAGTACAATGGAGGTCAGCATTTCGATGATTATCGTCAAAATTGCACCATAAACTGACCATGGTCTAAAGTTTTCCTAGGAGATAATGAGACTCCTGCCTGATTATGTGGACTTCTCTTCTTCATTGGATTTGCAGGCCACACATATGAGGCCTAGCATTGTTTAATAAGGGAGACTTTGGAGCATGATTGTCTTTGGTGGAGGGCGGGTGATGAGAAGACTGTGATTGACAGTGGCTTCCATCTTTTTGTTATTTCTCGAGATACAGCTAGTCACAATATAAAATTAAGGAATCCTTTCATAATGAAATCCTTCTTTCTTGCAAGTGCCTCCTAAACATTTAAATGGTTTTTGACTAAGATGAAATTCCTATTAACTTCATTTTCTTGTTTCTTGCCAGGGAATTGTATAGGAGTTAATGGCGAAACTGATGAAGTGCATAAAATATTTTTGCAGAGCATCTCCCTGCTCCTCAATAGAGATCCATTTGGTCAACTTTCTTGCAATATTCCAGACATGCTGGAGTTAATTGGGAAAGTGGACCAAGGGGATGTATTTACTGTTGAACGTGCCACAATTCTTTACCATATTAGTTGGTTTTCAGTAAAGAACTGCCTTACTGAGAATTCTAGGTATTATCACCTAATTGTTGAGGGTTTTGACTTCACATGTTTCTTACCTAACACAGCTGATATTACATCTAATATTTATAAGTGTTTGTTATTGATTTTATCTTTCTATTTTCTTTGCCAGAGCCCAATGTTGCTGTTTGTATGACATACAGATGCCTAGGATAGTAACATGGCTACTGCAGGCCTTTATCCTATGTCGCGAACACCCTTTGCTCTTCCAAAAGGTTCTATTTGTTTTAGCAATTTTTATGTTTGTGGATTAATTTAGGTGATGTAAATGTTGTACTATCTTTAGCATCATATGCAACTAAATAGTTGGCAACTGTTTTTCTTCTTCTTTTTTTTTTTGAGTTACTCCCTTCTAGAATTTATAGTGGCCGGCTGCTATGAATTTTGATCTTAATGTTGATAATTCAGGTATCTCGGCTGCTTGCTATCATATTTTCACTTTCCTCCCCGAATGGCCCTTTTTCCTTACCTGCTTATTCTGGTAAAGCCCTGTCTACAAGTCATTGGGCTGCATATTTTCATCAGGCTTCTCTTGGAAGTGGAACTTGTTTACAACACCAACACCTTTTTAGTATGAGTGGAAAACTTAAATCGTGCAGCTCTACTGCTTTGAAGGTTTGCTTGACCTCTACCTTTTGTCTGTTTCATATTGCACATCTGTACTTCTTGCTTTTGTAGCATTCATTGCAAAACACACTAATCTAGAATGATATGTATTTAGGAATTTTGTTTCTCTTCTTCCTAATTGATGATCATTATTGTTTCACTCCTGTTTTAATATATAATTTCATAAAACACTAATCGTTTAGAACACTGAGGACGTGTATACCAAACTCATTGATTTCATAAATGTCATCAAGAAGAAAAGCATACTAAACAATCATGGAATAAGTAATTTCAGAAAAGAAATGTCAAATTACTCAATAAATAATGCCATCTCATTCAAACATCCTTATTCTTATATTTGTTTGTACTTCTCACTCAGAGAATGTAGGATGAATCCTAAGAAGATAGATCCCATGTGCCTTATGACAATATCTGATCCTCCTCATATTCATGTCCTGATACATAAAATGAGGAAGGGAAATGTGACACAACAATGTAGAACTTTCCTAAGATCACTAACAAATAGCCAATTGTTTGATGACACTATGAACAAGGAAAAAGTATGAAGACACATCAGTTATGATATCAATCTTTCCTTGTCCAAATATAGAAAACAGACAACCATCAGGTGCCTCATGTTTTCTTTTCTGGAGTAATGGTGAATAAGGAAATAGGAAGGATATATCCTCCACATGGTCGAATACACCAGGGTTTATAATCTCAGTTGGAGGAACTGAAGAGCTGGCACTGGCACGAATAGATGAAAAACAGAAGTGTGTATATATCTGGCTAGATGCAAGTGTGCCTTCTGTTGTATCATACAAAGGAGGCTTCAGATTCTTCCTTGCTAGAAAGCACTCTTTTTGAAGAAGGTGCGGCTGCCATGGTAGTGCCATGGGTAGTTCCTGAGAGATTTGTGAGCACTTCCATTGATTGACACATTATGGGCTGCAAACCATGATACTCTTATGTATTTTCCCAACTTGGCATTGAAAATCTTCCCTAGTATGATGAAAGTTCTAAATTGTTGTCACATTTCTCTTCTTGTTGTGTCCATCAGGACATGAATATGAGGATTTTCGGATGTGGTTGCGAGGGACATTGTTTCTGTCTTCTTAGGATTGGTCCTACATGCTCTGGGGAGTGCCTGAGAGATGTGAGCACTTACAGTGATCAACATACTATTGGCAGCAAACAACAATACTGTTGTGAATTCCGATGGTTTCCTAGCTACGCCTCGAAAATTTCCTCAGTATGATGAATTCATGAAACTTCAACTCAGCTTATTTGTCAGGTCTCTTCTTGCTAAATTTCCTTCCCAATCCTCTACTATCCTCTCTATCAATGGTACTAGATGCAAGAGCAATATCTCTAGTACCATATTTGCATACTGATGTCTCTACTCTCCTCAGTCTGCACTTTTTTGTATTGATTTAAAGACAAATGCTCTTATCTGTTAAGAATTTCAACCCTTTGTTCAAACTCAAGATCATGGCCAGTGAAAATCGGATACTTGTAGATCCTTTCAATCTTCATATACAGGCAGCTATATCTTCTTGACACTGCTTTGTACCAGCAAAATGAGAAGACAAATATCTCCTGTTCCAATGGTTTTTTCTTCTCTTTTGGAAGTTGCGGTGTAAGTGGGACTCTGAACCCGCAACTTTTAGGATGATACCTCATTTTCAATCTAATCGAAGCATGCTAAAATGCTGTGGACCTTGTGCATGCAGCATGCCACAGGTCATGTCTGTCCTAAATGTAAGAGGGAATTACAAACTACCTTATTTGTAGTAGTGAAACAGTTCCTTGTTTTCGTGTCAGTGGCTCTTCCATATTTTCAGCCTTTATCTTAGCTAATTTTTTGTGGGTTTGTTGTGTACTTAACATCTATTTATCTTCTGTCCATAATAGCTACAAGTTAAAGTGTTACATGCTAATGTTCAATATTAATTTTCCTTCTCCATCTTCCAGGGCTCACATATTACTGGTTCAGCAAACATTGTCTCAGGGCCACTGAATTCTATAAGGTGTTTTTGGTTAAACAACATGAACAAAGATATCCGTCTAAGCAGTATCCTTGTCTTATACGGTTTCATTTCATTTGGTACTGTTGCAGATTTGTGCCAGAAAAACATGATGATCTAGAAGGATTTGTAGATGACTTTTTCAAAGGCCTCCCTTGTGTCACGGTTATCTGTATAACTCTCCTTTCCAATGATTACACCAGCCTTCTTGCTGAGATACTGCTTCTACCTACAGTTTTTCCAGCATGGATGGTTCTGTCACGCTTAAATTCAAAGAGAGAACCTGTTATTATTCTTCTGCCCGTGGATTTAGTTCCTGAAGGTGCTTAGCTCTACTGCTGAAAGCATGTCATTTTATTTTGTGCACAGTTAAGTTTAACATCTGAAAAATATATGTTCTTTCTCGTTAGAAACAGAATGTAATGATTCAACTTATAGCATGGGGTTCTTCTCTGAGAGCCCTGAATCGACAGACAACTGGATATGCCCTTGGGACTGCGCTGTGATGGATGACATAGCTCCACAGTTCAAGTTGATCCTAAAGGATAACTACCTATCAGTTAAAACTTCTGCTCCTACTGATTCACATACACATAGGCTTACCTGGTGGACGAGGAGAAGAAGACTCAATGATCGTCTTGGTAAATTCTTGAGGTAGGTCTTTTCTTGAGTACATCATTTGCTTCTGTTTCTCCTTCAAATCATAAGTATGTTTAAGTTTTGTAAATAGTACTTATTGATAAAAGGTCAATGACTTGTAATTGGTCATCATCAAAGCCTTATCCTGATTAGGGGTTGGCTCGATGACTTGCAATTGTATGAAAATTAATTATTTACTTCAGATCTCTGATTGTAGTTGTAAACTGTTTTTTCCTGGTTAATGTTGTTAACTGCCTGGCTGATGGTTTGTATAAGAAATCAAGATAATTGCAAAGCTGTCTGGGCTTTGAAGCAGCAATTAACTCATGCTTTCTGTCTCGTGCTGCCAGGGATGTGGAAGATTCATGGTTTGGCCCTTGGAGATGCTTGCTTTTGGGGGAGCTTTCAGAGTCAGAACTTATGGATGAAGTAGTTGCAAAGTTGATGGATGATTTGGAACACAGATGCCGTTTAGAAATAAATGAGGCTCTTTTGAGGACTATACTTGGTGGTGCCTTGTCTATTGCGGAATCAGAAGAGTGTTTATCTCAGCTACTTTTATATAAAGGTTATTTTGGTAGAGGTGGGTGCTGTGGGAAGGAAAGATTACAGCCATTATCTTCTCATGATGGAGTTGGAAGTGTCCATGGGTTGCCTAGCCAACTTATCCGAGAAGCCATTGTTGAACTTGCAAGAATCACCAATAGAGAACCAGTTGTGCTGGTGTTGGATGCTGACATACAGGTATGGTTTCTAGTCTTCTAATGCATCTTGAAGACATTATTCTTTTCATTTATCATTTCTGCAATCACACTAGCTTAGGTGCTTTCTGTGATATGGTCAAATCACTGCACATTTTGGAAGATTTTTGCCATGCTTGGCGAAGTGGCAGTAGTTGAAAAGTTCTTACTTTGAGTTATCAAGTTGCATGAAGGTCTGTTCTATTACACCAGTCCTGACCACATACAAATGAAGAAAAAATGATTTCTTTTTCATTTTGAGGCAAGATTAACTTGCAATGAAGTCTAGCATTTTTTTCATGCAGGTCCTTGCTTTTTACGGATAATCATGTCCTTCATATTGTGGAAACATGTTAGTAGTAGGCTATTGGAAGGGAATTGTATTCTCATGATTTAATTCCATGCTAAAGCTTCACTCTTTTCAAACAGATGCTACCTTGGGAGAGTTTACCAATACTGAGGAATCAGGAGGTCTATCGGATGCCATCTGTGAGCAGCATCCTTGTGACACTCAACAAAGAATGCTGTCATCAAGAAAGATTTGACTGGGGTCTTGATCAGTACCCATCAGTAGACCCCTTGAATGCATATTACCTGTTGAATCCTGGTGGTGACCTACATCTCACACAGATTGAATTTGAGGAGTGGTTCAGAAATCAAAAGTGGGAGGTAATTTCTGAAAATTTCATTTAATCTGGAATTCTGAGGATGACTTGCATGTTTAGGAGGAACAGGGAAATGCACACCTGAGAAACATTGCAGAAACAAGAGAGTCAAGCACATGCCTTGTGCATCTCTCTCTCTCTCTCTCTCTCTCTTTCTTTATTGGATGGACCCAAATATTTTTCTAGTGAAGAATATGACCACTCAAATTCAAGTACTGGCTTAGTGACCCAAAGCATTTATCTCCCCTGCCTTACTGTGGATGACTGGTGCACCAAAATTTAACCATATCTGCAGATTGAAGCTAGAATTTCTTACTTTTGAAAGGATGGCTGTGGAAAGAGAAAAAAATGGCTTAGGGTTCATAAGAATGCCTCAGTAAATCAAAGGAGAGAAATTTTGGGACACAGCCCATCCTAACAATACCCAGTGAATCAATGTTTTGATCATTGAACAAGGGAGCTCCACTTGGTATTTTCAGCAGCTCATTCCTAGAATAAATTCCTTGTTTAGATGCTGTCCTCTCTGTTTCACACATTTGTTTAGTTTTCAACCAAAGCTTGTCTCAATTGCATAGATATTGGCAGCTGAGGTGTTTAATAAAGTGAAGGTACTATTATAGAACAAGGAAATGCAGATATTATTTTCTTTGTATATGTATGTAGATACTGGATAATAAGCAGCCTGTGAAAACAGCAGGCTAGTATTCTCAGTTTTCGTAGCAGCATCACTCTTATGACTATTGCTTTGGCTTTTTCAGTAACACAGATTTTCTTATTTCATATGAAAGAAATAACTAGCTGGAGTGAATGAACTTATGCTGGTATGCCATGACGGCTAATCAGCTATTTAGGAGGATTACCTTTTCATTTCACACCAGATGCTGCCACAGATTATCTCTTAGAATTGCAAGGAACTCCTATTATCCTCTAGTCCCCTAATATTGTTCCTGCTTTTCTCATGTTGTGAGTTTTCTGGTAATGGAAATTTAATTGTTAATGCATACTCTACAGGGAAAAGCTGGACGCATTCCTACAACTAAAGAGTTGGAATCAGAGATAGCCTCAGCCTTGGAGAGTCATGATCTATTCATCTACCTTGGACATGGCAGTGGTATGGATGACTGGAGCTTCTACTATCCTTTGCTTGGATTGGTTATTGATTTAGCTAATTCTTATTAGTTACAGCGCGCTGTGAATTTTGCACCAAATAATTTTGCCACTATCATGAGCAGCTCTTTCCAGCTAAGATGACTCATCTGCTTTCCTTTGTGCTGATGTAGGGACTCAGTACATACAAGGGAGCAAGATTCAGAACCTTGATCGCTGTGCTGCTACTCTCTTGATGGGCTGCAGTAGCGGCTCTTTCAGATTTAGCGGGTATTATGCTCCAGAAGGGGCACCTTTCTTCTTCCTACAAGCCGGTTCTCCTGCAATTATTGCAAATTTGTGGGATGTTACTGACAGGGACATCGATCGCTTCACTAAAGCTATGCTCGATGCTTGGCTTCAAGTGGGAGGGCCTTGTTCTAGATGCTATGCACTATCCAAGGAATTGATGCAGATTAATATAGGAGACAACAAGAATAGAAAGGCCCCCAAAACGAGGAGGAAGGCCCTTCTAAGAGGAAAGGTCGAGGAAGGAAACTGTAGGAGCAAGGATTGTTCATGTAAATCTCGTTTTGCCACATTTATGGGACAGGCACGAGATGTTTGTCAACTCCCCATCTTAATAGGGGCAGCACCAGTATGTTATGGTGTGCCAACAGTTGTTAGTAAAAGGACATTATAGCATTATCCAAAATTGTTTTTGTGCTACTTCAGTCTGATATTTAATCAATCAGTCATTATCAGCCCAAATATCCGCATTAAAAACATGACAAGATAGCACAGTTATAACTATGTGATCAACGGCCATAATAATGGAAAAATAAAAAACTGGAAGTAATGCTCTGATGAATGCTTCTGCAGTGGCTTTTAATTTTTGCCAAATAGACAATCTGGAACATTTGGCCCCTTTCATGGCACTATACCAGTGCTAAACTACGGCTTTTCCAAACTCTAGTGAAAGCGAACCAAGGACTGTTCAAGCTGCTGCCATGATTTCTACATACAGGTTCATTTACGAAACAGCTCTTGCAAAGGTCTTAAGATGCAGGAAACCAAAATCCAGGGACCTAAGCAAAACTCGGTGGAAAATTGGAGCAGGCCATAATTTCAAGAAAGAGAAAAAACAATACTCTAAGAACATCTTCTTGATTGATCTAAACCAGACTTTGCTATGTTACTGCTGGATGCCCCTATCCAAACAGTCCTTTGGTATAGCAAAGAGTTATGAAGCAAAGTACCTAGAAGCATATCCTGATTCTTAAATCTACTTGAAATCTCCCTTACAAGGAGAAAGTATCACCCCACACCTCCAACCAAGCATAATGATGAAATGCACTATGATGTCTGTGACCAACCATGCTAGTTGGCTTTAGGCAATCCCTACCCAAACTTAAGATACTAAAGAAAAGGGCAGCCTGTGAACGAAGCTCTTGCATATGTGGGGTTCAGGAAAGGAACAAGCCACAATGCGTCTATGGTATGCATCTTTATCTTGCATTTTTCAAAATACTGTTTTCACAAGCTTAGATACTATCGTTCATTATCATCAAGACCTTATCCCAATTAGGGGTTAGCCATATGAATCTTATTCCTCCATTCCTCTCTATTAAGTACCATGGCTTTATTTAGTCCCAAAGTTTTTAAATATTTCCTTATCACTTCTATGCACGTTCTTTTGGGCCTTCCCTACCTTCTACTTGCATTGCCTTACTTCTAACCGGTGCCGTTTTCGATCTCCTTTGGACATGCCCAAACCATCTAAGTCTAATCTCTCTCATATTGTTACCTATTGGTGCTACTCCTTAATTTCCTCTAATATTTTTATTCCTAATTCTGTCCTTTCTTGTCTTACTATTCATCCATCTCAACATCCTCATTTCTATGACACTCATCCTATGAGTACAATGTTCCTTAACTGCCTAACACTTTGATCCATAGAGCATGAATCTTTTATTTTGAGCGGCACATGCTGATCACACAAAACTCAAGATGCACATATCTATTTGTTCCAACCCACTTGAATTCTTTGGGTAACCTCCCTCTCAATCTCTTCACTCTCATGAATCATTGATCATAAGTACTGAAAGTGGTCTTTTACGGGGACTTCTTAGTTATCAATCTTAACTAGTGTTCCACTCATACTCTTCTCCTTGCTAAAATTGCATTTTCATATATTCTATCTTAGTTCATCTGATTTTAAATCCTTTAAATTCTAATGCTTTTCTTCATAACTCTAGCTTTGTGTTTACACCCTACATTGTCTCATCAAGTAAGACTATATCATCTGTAAATAGCATACACCAAGGAATCTCTTCGTGTAGATGTTTTGTTAACTCATCCATAATCAACATGAAAAGGTATGAGCTCAATGCTGATCCTTGGTGCAATTTTATAGCGACAGAAAAATCACTAGTCTCACCACTAGTGGTCTTAACATTGTTATCGCTCCTTCATACATATCTTTAATTATGTCTATATACTTCCGTGAAACCCTTTTCTCTCCCAAGACTTAACTCTCTAGGGACTCTATCATAACCTTTCTCTAAGTCGATAAAAACCATGTAGAGGTCTTTCCTCCTCTCCCTATATTTCTCTACCAATTGTTTTAGTAAGAAAATAACTTCCATGGTAGATCTCCCAAGCATGAAACCAAACTTATTCTCTGATACACTTGTCTCATGTTGTAGCCTCTTCTCAATCACTCTTTTAAAATATTTTATAGTGTAGCTCATAAGTTTGATCTCTCGATAATTAGTGTAGCTTTGTATGTCTCTTTTATTCTTATAAATTGGTATAATAGAGTTTTCCTTCACTCATCAGCCATTTTCTTTGATTTTATAATCTTGTTAAACAACTTGGTCAACCAAACTATCCCAATATCTCCCATATGCTTTCAAACCTGGTATACCATTGGGTCCCATGCCCTTTCTTGATTTCATCTTTTTTAAGGTCTCTTTCACTTCAGGTATTCTAATCCTCTGTTCATATCTACAATATTTAATGTTATTTAAATTTGTAGTATTTTCAATCCCTATATTCTCAAAGCTATTGTCATTTAACAATTTTTGAATGTACGTTTTCCACCTTTGTTTGATCTCATCATCTTTGACTAATACCCTTTGATCATCACTTCTAATGCACCTAACGTGATCTAAGGCCTTACCCATTTGTTATCTTACTTTTGCAAGTTTAAACACATCTTTCTCACATTTTCTTATTCCTAGTCTATTGTAGAGCTTATTATTATACCTTAAGTTTAGCCTCACTTACTATTCTCTTAGCAACCTTTTTAGCATTCTTATATTGTTCATAGTTTTTATTATTTCTAGTCTTCTGCCATGCTTTAACTTAGATAATATGATTAAAAAAAAAAAAACGAAAGAGAAAAAAGTTAGATTAGTATCTTTTGATGGCTTTTCAGCTGAAACCGTTTTGAAATCTGTTTGCTGTTATCTCACATTATTTTTTACGAAATGGACACACGCACTCATGCACATGCACCCTTGAGCAGCCTTAGCTCGTGACCTTCACGGTTAATGACATCCCGCTCCTTCACATTAATCTTGAGTGTGGCTGCAAAGTGGGAAAAATTAAAAGCAAACTAAATGCAGCAGTGAGCAAAGGAGCCAATCGGCTTAATCAGGATGGTAATGTGAATAATGCAGCCATAAATAAATGAGGAATGGTAACTGACCAGAGAGGGAGCTGTGTATAAGGAGACCTCACCTATGTATGACTCTAATGGGTCAAAGAGCATGTGAATTGAATTTTTAGCATCTAATAAGTTATGCTTGAATACAAACAATTTATAAATTTTGATAAACAACGGTCCAATTATTGGATCTCAACAAATCCACATGCCTTTTGATCCATTAGACATCCAAAGTGGAACAAGGAGATGACAAGTCGGATCATTTAAAGGTGAACTCTAGAAAATGTGGTCACTGAACACCTTCCTTTGTGATCAGTTTAGCATTCCTCCAAATATATGTAAGTACTCTAGCAACAAGTATACATCAAGAGTGTAGAGAACTACATGTCTCCACAAATTCTTTTGAAATATCTAAGCTATTCATCTTATTCCGTATAGAAAATTAGGTATTTGGATGATTCTAACCATGGAGTATCTTTTATTCTTTTTTCCCCCCATTTTTCCTAATATGGTCTGATTTTCCAGGAAACATAAGCTGAAAGCATCCAATGTGGATAAAATTTAATATGTATCCTGTCTAAGCCATCTCAAGCATCGTGAATAGCTAAGGTCTAGAAAAAACTATCACCATGCATGGAATAGTTGTCTACCAGTACAAAAGCAGTGTGGATGGAATGATTCCAGCATCTGGCACTTAAGCCTTCTAAGCACGGCCGCGCAAGAGCCTCTCACCTGGGTGAACAAGGTTCCAGGCTGCGTACGGGTGCATGTATGTGTCACTTAATTTTTAAAGAAAAGGAGAGAAGAAAAAGATTATACCATCTGAAAATAATCTACTTTTCATTACTCGAGACTCTTAGAACTTGGTATAAACGAGAAACAGAAAAAAACTGATTATAAACTGAATTAAAACAGAAGCCAACCCTGCATTTTATCACTTCTCTTTATATATAGCAAAGTATAGGTGAATAACAGGAGTCAAGCACCTTGCAAGCACTTCAAGAAGCTCTTATAAAGTGAATCAGTTTTTACATGGACAAGATGCATGCCAGAGGCACTACGAGAATCAAACATGTATCAGCCCACCAAATCACAGACCAGCTTTTCTGATTCACACTATATTGCATGGGCCAATGTATCACACCTCTTAAGGCCCACGTGCACTCGCTGTTCCGCCGACGGGCAGACTCCTGAAACAGTCAAACGTCATTCACTTCATCTTTTCCTTGATTCTAATATAAAATTGCAGGACTATGAACCAAGCAGCTTTTTCCATCGCGCATAGCCCAGAATGAGAATGAAAAGCACAAAACATGCAGACGACGTGCCCCCAACAAAGGGGCCAAATACACCATGTCTGTGGTACCATGTGCAATCAATGTTCATGCCAAACAAACTCGCTATCAGTGTCTCAACAGCAATGGAGAAGGATGCAATAGTCAAGGTAAGCTGGAGCTGAATGAGCTCATTTCTTTGGTTGTCAAGCTGGATGTTAACATAATCCTCTGTGTCATCAATGTATTCACGGACCTGTTATCAAGGAAAGGTTTTAGTAAACTATGTTAATAAGGATACAAGCATGAGAGGTTGAAAATGTCATGTGGTTAGAAGTCGAGAGAAGTTTGTTACAGTTCATTAAGTTGAAAACCACCTATTTGACCCAAATTCATCCCATTAAGCAACTCCCATTAATCAATATGGATGGGAACCATAACATATCACTACTGACAAAGGATTGTAACAAAATAGAGCAATCAACAGATGACATATGATACCATCATACGAAAATGTTTAAAAAGTGGTGTGAAGGTAATGCCTTGGAACAGGTTCCAAATTTCAATCTAATACTCATTGCTAATTAGCTATCAAAAAATAAAATTAGATTTACTTGCTATTCATGAGTGTGAGTGTGTTTGTGTGCACATATATTACGTGCATCTCATATGTATACATGTTTTACATTGTTACTATGTTTGTAAGTTTCTCCTCCATGCAAGAACAGCAGTAGACACATCAAGTGATGTTTAGTATGGCATGTCCATCAACAACATGCTTATTCTATTATTCAATAAAGATGATGACTCACCGACAAGATTTTGTTCCTGGTGCCCTCGAGCTGCATGAAATAAGCCTCAAGCAACATTTCTAAATCCTCCACATCGTGATCATCTGAGTGGGTACTGGTAACAAAACTTGCACTGCTCTGTATATTAGAATTAAGCCGCAAGAGGCTGGAATTAACAGTGAGGATGCTATTTGCAGCTCCTGCTGCCACTGAAGCTTCCAATTGTTGACTCTGAATCTTTCTCCTTGTTAAGTATAAATGTGCCATATCTTCATTGTCATCTAAAAGATGCTCGATCTCATCCCTAACCTAGTATGAGAGAATCATTAATCACTCATTGGAAAGAAACCATACAAATTAAAGATAAAATGGGAAAGGTTATTCAGGCTAGTTGTGATCTTTCAACTTGCCAAGGCAAGAAGTCATATATTAAAAAACAAAAAAAAAAAGCATGGATTAATTGAAAGAAACATGAAAATTTTGAAATTCAGAAAGAAAAAGAACCAAGGAGCAAATAGAACATGCTGCGAGAACAGCTTACTGTTTTGCCAGAAATTACATTTTTTGGGAGTACGCAGTAACACACTGGGGAAGAGAAAATATACCCAATTTACCATGAAGGTTACAGCCTTGTGTGTACATAGATGGGCATGTCCTACTGTGTGTGCATACATGGGTATGTCCTACTGTGTGCGCACATCAGCCTCCACATGCCAGAAAGTTCAGTGGTTGAATATTCGCATGCAAATGATTTCATATCTGCATCAATGAAGATACTCCACACAAAATAGTTCCTTGTAGAGGAAAAATGCGTGCAGTAATTATCAACTGGGGAAGCAGCAAGAACATTGTTTGTCAACTGAAATAAGTTGGAGATGCCATGAAGACACACTCAAGCCTCATCTGTCAAGTGTAAGACACGATATAAGGTGTCTTACACTGCAATCTTTAAAAGTCACCTTTATTTATAGGGAGCTGATAATCCAAAAGATATGTGTAGGTTATCACTTTGTTTAGACTTGCACCATGCTTAATAGGCAAATAAGTGACTAATGTGGTTGTTTTGCCATTATAAACAAGTTGCTTTTATGTGATTGGCAGGTGCCACTCAAATTAAAAGAAAAATTCTATAGGATGGCTGTAAGGCCAGCCATGCTCTATAGATCAGAGTGTTGGGTCGCTAAGAAACATGTGCATAAGATGAGCGGTGTCAAAATGAGGATGTTGAAATGGATGAATGGGAAGATAAGAAAGGATAGAATTAGAAATGAAAACATTAGAGGAAACTTAGGAGTAAGAGCAACAGGTAACAAGATGAGGGATATTAGACTTAGATGGTTTGGACATGCCCAAGGGAAACTGAAAACGGCACCAGTTAAGAGTGAGACAATCCAAATTGAAGTTTTTAAAAGGACAGGGGAAGGCCCAAAAGAACGTGGGCAGAAGTGATGATAAAAGATATAAAATCTTTGGGATTAAATGAAGCCATGACGCTTGCTAGAGGGGAATGAAGGAACAAGGGTCAAGTGGCTGACCCATAATCGGGATAAGGTCTTGATGATGACCATGAAATGAGTTGCTTTTAATAAAAAAGATGTGCCCTTTCTCAATAAATTCAACCATTCAAAAGAGTTACAGAAATACCATCACTTTCTTTTCCTAAAGTACCCTTAGACTTAAAAACTCAAGGGGAGCCTTGGCACAATGGTAAAGTTGTCGTCGTGTGACCTTGAGCTCATGGGTTCAAGGCCTGGAAAACAGCTCCTTGCAAAATGTAAGTAAGGCTGCGTACTATTCACCCTTGTGGTCTGCCCCTTCCCTGGACCCCCCATAAGCAGGAGCTTTGTGCATCGTGGCTGCCCCACCTTACCCTTAGACTTAAAAACCCCATTTTTCTCTCTTTCCCTCTTCCTTTCTCTCTCCTAACTGCACCTACAGCCTGTAGCAGCTCCATGGTCGGCACGTTGATTGTGAGAGAAAGAGGAAGGTCACTGAGGATCTTGATATTTCTCTTTCCTTTCTGTCATTGTGTGCTGTATGGCTAGATATTGTGCTCACAATCAATGGAGTTCAATTGCTTCCTCATTCCTTGTTTTGTTTGTTTATCAGATTTAGGGAAACCTCTTGTTCTTTTTCCTGATGCTGTTTATGGATTTCATTTTGACCTGCAATGAACGAATCGTAAAGCAAAATACATCTAAAGGGGCAAAACCCACAAAGAGTAGTTGAACAGTTTTATACGATCCTAAATCTCACCAATGGAGGGATGGTGGTAGGCTATGGGTGGTACAAAGAAAAGAGAGCTAGGGTTTCTCAATGGCAGTGTCCATAAATTGAGTGTCAATGTAAGGATAGTCTACGATGACAATTCTGTACTTATAGATAATTTAAAAATCAAAAGACTGCAAACCCGTTACAAATTTACAAAGTACTCACTTTTTCAAGGGTAGAAAAGATTCATATGAAAATTTGCAAAGCTGGTAACCTACAAAATATGTGTTGTAGTTTATCAGCTTGCACACACACACATATTGATTTTACAAGTCAAAGGAGCATGTGTTATGATCATTCAATGGTCTTGATTTTTGTTTTATAGTATATCTAAGCGTTGAAGGGGCGCCTTGGCGCAATGGTAGAGTTGTCGTTGTGTGACCTAGAGGTCACGGGTTTGAGGCATAGAAACAACCTCTTGAAAATACAAGGTAAGGCTGCGTACTATACACCCTTTGTGGTCCTCCCCTTTCCCTGACCCTGCATATGTTCCCCTAACCCCGCATATGCTGGAGCTTCCAACACCATGCTGCCTTTTTTCCCTTCTTTAGGCTATCTAAGAGTTGTTTTGAATGATGAATGGCTTAGATCACCCAAAAACTTGTCCACACTTATTGGCTACATTTGCTGGTCCTCACACACACCAACACCCCCCCCCCCCCCCCCGCCACACACATACTGTGAGAGAGAGAGAGAGAGAGAGAGATGTGCATGCAGCTCTATAGCTTGTCCTTGACACCACACCAGGCAACAGCTAACATATATCATAAGCTCAAAAGATAAATGTATGGCAGATATCAAGATGAAAAAAGGAATGTAAATTATATAAAACACTTAACTGTTTCAATAAATCAAGTAATGAAGGCCTAGTTCTATAGAAATTTATAATGGTATGTGTGTGACATTGTGTATGAGCAGCAATTTTCCAGAAATGGTAAATCCTTCTACGAAACCCCTCCTAACTGGTAACCATCTACAATTATTTTTCAGACATATTTTCCCATCATGCTTATTACTATTTACAAATATTTGTTTTGTAAATGCCTAATCAGTGGCTCTACGTGAACGACATAATGAAAACTAATTCTTGTTATATGAATGACATGGCGTTTGATTGCCTCATTATAGCATAAATTTGTAGACTGCTCATCTTCTTCAAATATTTTCAAGGAGGAAATCAGAACTCAAACAAAGCAAGAAAGTAACACCCACGTAGCAGCGATAAGAATAGGTGCTGTTATGATACAGGCAGTACTCATAGTCTCATTCTTCGAGGAAGCAAAGTTGAGAACATAATACCACTACAACTATTTAACTTTGATGACATTAAATTGAGGCAGAGAAAATAAACCAAACAACAAGGAAATGTAACAACAACCACTAACTATACCTTCTGCACACGTGCAAGCAGACGGGTAAGATTGCTTTTCAGACTTCGGACACGCTCAAGATTCTTAGTGCTAACGTTTCTGGCTAGTTCATCCAACACAGGGTAAGCATCTATTTCAAGATCTGCCACATTAGAGTCCAAGTATGTGCAGACAACCTCCAATGCAATCTCCAAAACTTGAAACTCAAATGGCAGTTCACACTGCAAACCTTCAGCTGCCTCAGGAACAGGCAACCATTGTCCATCACTAGGATGATTTTCTTTGTCTAGCATGTATGCAGAGCCATGTTCGTGGATCCTGAAAGGGCTTTTAAGAGGGAGCTGTTGCCTTAGTTGATCCACAAAAGGAAGAACTTCCTGACACAGAGGATCTAGCAGAAACACTTCTTCAGCAGTAACAATGGCCTTTATAAATTCCAAATTCACAACCATAGCTTTCTCTCTGGCTGTAATGGGTTCAAGGTAATAAAAGATAAAGTAAGAACAATTTTATTATGGCCAATTTGAAATCACAAAATTAAAAGCTATACTATATATAAATAAATAAACCTTATAAGGAATGGTTGACGGATTCACCAAAATGAATAATAATGTCTAAAATGGATAGATATATTTTAATACATTTTATATTGCATACTATAAATATTAAGATATTATAAGTCTTTGGAGTCCGACCAGTCACTTTTGATTTGCCTCTCCAATCGCACAAAACAAAAATCAATCTGCTTCCTCCTTTCTTGCTCTTCCTTTCTCTTCTCTAACTCATTAATCAAGAGAAGAAAAATCAGGATTCTCTCTCTCACTCTCTCTTACATCATCCAAAGAAAAGGAATTTGACCAAGGTACTTTCTCTCTTATATTTTCCTTTTTCCTTTAGGGTTGTTTATCATTTTCAAGATTTAGGTTTGTCTATCCCTCTAGAAGGGGAGCCTTGGCGCAACGGTAAAAGTTGTTGTCATGTGACCTTGTGGTCGTGGGTTCAAAGCGTGGAATCAGCCTCTTGCAAAATGCAAGGTAAGGCTGCCTACTATAAGCCCTTGTGGTCTGCCCCTTCCCCAGACCTTGCATAGGCAGGAGCTTCGTGCACCGGGGCTGCACTTTTTTTTTTAGGTTTGTCTCTCTCTCTCTCTCATCATACAAAAAAGGAAATTTGACCAAGGTACTTTCTCTCTTACATTTTCCTTTTTCTTTAGGGTTGTTTATCATTTTCAAGATTTAGGTGTGTATGGGTTTGATGTATCTCACTGCATTTTATCCTTTCTCTGGTACAGTTAATCTTGTTTTCTAATCCAAGTACCACTTTTGTCTTTTGTAATGTCCTTTATCATTTTCCTATTTTGGTGACTCTTGAAGCATAGCTCCTAGCAGCTATTCATAAGAAAGGGAAGAAAACCCACCTACAAAGGTCATCTTTCTACTTTATCCCATTTTCTATGCGGTTTTTCTTTATCCTTTTTCATGTTAGGGAAGCATTTTGAGTTTGAAATATCTTACTTTTTTTTATCCTTTCTCTATTGCCTTCTTCTAATTCAAGTATCACTTTTATCGCCATTCTGGTAACTCTTTAAGTATAGCTCCTATCTCCTAGTGTTTATAGAAAGCAACAAAGGAATTAACATAATTGAGAACAGCACCAATATCCAGTGTGCTTTAGTGATTATTATAATCATTCAAAGAACACTAGATATAAATGGATGATATACTACCATCCATGGTTCCAATGGCAGAAAATTTCAAGATGATATCACTCTATCATGGAAGAAATCAGCACGCAAGCCTGAAATCAATAATAGAGGATTGGGTAATGCTAACAAACTATTGATAGCCCATCTTCATCTATGAAGCCACTACAGTGGACCAAAAGATACCAAATTTACAGTTCTAACAGCATCTACATTCACCATGGTACATAATTAAATGCTAGGAAAGCAAAATGCTGATACACTAAAATGGGACGTGCTATTATATTTCAAAAAATATTAACCTTTTTGACAGTGTAGTTCCTGAAATTTGGTAAACAAAATTGATACAATTTAACAGTGCTAATGATGTTGACATATCAACTATTGTGAATCTTTTGCTTTTTAGTAGAAGTTTGTAAATTGCATAATATTAAAATTATTGCTCAGTTAGTAATTGGCTATTTGGTGCCACAAGCAAACAAGACTTGCAATGTTCTCATTGAGATTTTAGAAAAACTATCTAGATATTTAAACAGATCTAGTAAACAACAATTGTTTTGAAGAATGAGAGATAAAAAAAGAAAAAGAAAACCAAATAATGCTCTAGATGGTAATGAATAAAGTAAAGACAGAAAAGATTAGACAATCAATTCTGAGAAACAAATATTCTAAGTCACTCCATCAGCAACAGAATAATGATCAGTTATAACTGATCAGAAAATCAATTCTAAGAACAGGATCTTTCGCCTCTTTGGAGTTTGTTTAATTGTCCCAATTTCTTTCAGAAGCATCTTGGACCACTGGAGATATGCCTTGTTGAAAATGGCATGATTGTGGCAATGGTTCCATCTGTGCTGATTTATGTTTTGAAGCGAGAGGGAATAGAGAAATTTGGACTAGTGTTTCTTGGATCATCAGTTTGGTGGCTCGTTGGGAGAAAAGAGTTAATGGGTATTCTGTTAAAGATATCTTCAGAAATTGGAACTAGATAATGTTGGACTACATGGCGAAGGATCAAGTGAGATGGTCACCCACGTTGAACTTTGATGGGCATTTAGAGCAATCTGGGGAGGGCTGGCTGGGGGGTAGATACTGCCTAATACCACTGGGAATTTTTCATGTCTTCTCAGATATTATTTAGTAATACAGATTTCAACAAGGCAGAGGTTCATGCTCTCATTGTTGGACTGCAGGCACCAATTAAGGCAGTTGAGTCATTGTCAAAACAAGGTTTCTATCTACTTTGGGCTTCCCCTGCCCACTTTGTAACTCATTTTCTTTGTTGCTATCCTGACTATCTCCTTAATACTGGTTGTTGTTTCAGAAACGGAAAAAACAAAGTTAAAGAGAAAAAGTCAATACAGCCCTTCAACATAATACTACCTTGATGTTTCCATGCTCTTTACAGTTGATCCCTTCAAATTCTCATTAGTGCTTGCACAAAAGATGATCCTTCCTGGCAGTGGTTCTTTACTTTCCCTTATGCTCCCCAAATTTCCACAGAATGTGCCATACTGTTTTCTCCAAATAGTCAACAGGCACAAATCACACCAAATTCAAGAGCAAAGTTTTCTCTACATCAATAACAGGACAATGACCAAGAGTCTAGAAGGTCAGCTACTAATTATGGCATTGTGCCTTATATGTGAAAAGGTCAGCCCATAAATCCACAAAGCATGTTTATGAAGAAGAAGAACCGTGATGGTCGAAGATTCTTTAGAAGCATAGCGCATGATACTTCAATGTTGTACACACATTTTAAGATGCTTTAAATGAAACACTAACGAACCTAAAATCACCATAGAGCAAGTGAACAGTGGTGCCACTACACCGATGTAAGAAAGACCAAATCCTATGACTAGGCATCAAAACCTATCTTGACCTTCACACTGAATGAAGCGATTCAGCAGAAACAACCTTCCAAACTCCTTTGCTCCTCCATCTGACACTGTGAGCCAATCAAATCTGTCAAGTGTCAGACTCTAATAAAACATGAAGTACTTACTTTATAGTGAAGAAGTATCTGTGCAAATCAAGGCTGTTGAAATAGTTTTACATTGCAGGGATGTCCCTGACTAGATAGAGAAACTAGTGTAATTAACACAAATTGGATTTTGGGGCATCAAGCAACTCCCAAAGCAAAGGATGTGAGTCCCTGGAAATAGATATCCTTGTCACATTATAGAAGTTGCGTCTGAACTGATAAGCAAACTAATAACAAGATCAGCCAATAAATTCTAAACTAGTACACTAGTTTTCTTCAAGATGAATATGAAAAATAGCAAACAAAATTGTCCAATACACACCAAGATACAAGAAGATTATAATTCTACATAAATAAATGTCATGTTTTTGGAACAAAATGTTGATAGTGACAATTCAGAAAAAGCATTACAAAAGATTTTGACAGATTATCAATAAAGGACATGAGATTGATCAATAGCGTAGTTATAAAATTCTTCAAATAATTTATTTTTCTCTTTTTCTTGAAAAATGTCCCAACTTCTTATTCCTCCTAATTGATCCAGTATAACTCAGACGTTCTTACTTTTTTCGAATTAAATGCAAACTCACCATATTAAACTCAAATTTCAGAGAAAATATGTCAAGTTCTCAGACATTATTGTTAATAATGATAAAAAACATAACTTGACATTCTAAGTAATTTCCCCGGATCTTTCCCAAGTTATTTTATTTAATTTTTACAGATGTTGCCCAAAATTCCAATTCCTTTGCATTCTCGAACCCTAACTTCCTAACTATGATCCGACGCATGTACAAACTAGAAAATTTAAAACGAATCTGAATAAACAGACCAATCAGTCATCAAATCAACGCATCTTTCATAACTGAAACAGAAATCTAGGGTTTGGAATGAGAAAGGAAGGAAAAGGTGAATGTTGATACCGAGAATATTGGAGGAATGTGAGAAGACGGGGCCGAGTATTCTTAAATCACGGGCGGGGATAGAGACGCGTTTGATAATGGAACTCTTATCGCATTCGATGATTTCGGATTGGCCGAACCGGTCGAAGCGCATCCAGAGGCGGGAGCCGGTTTTCTTCTTGGCCTTTGGAGGGAGAGTAGTAGTAGTGTTTGTGTTGTTGTTGTGGAGAGAGAGGGGTTGCAGTTCCGTTGCTGCTTTCTTTGGTTGTTGCCGGACATCGGTTTTCTTCAATTGCCGGAAACTTCGACGGAGGGAGAAGTTGGATTTCCCCATCTGAGTTTTCCGACCGCCAGCTCTGTCTCTCTCCCTAGATTGTCGAGGACGCACGGGTTGGGGAGAGGAGAGAATATGATAAGGAGACGTTCGGCGTCGAAACGCAGTTGACACTGCCTATGGCGTCACGAGACCTGGGACCCACAAATCGGAGGAGAGCTGCTCTGTAGTGGTCCACTCGGGATTCTGGTCCAATCATCATGATCGTTTGTTTATAGGATATCCAAATCAAGATCAATCAGATGAAAAATCCGGGTCATTCAAAGATAGGCCCCTTAATCAGATGGTCATCCAAAGGTGAGCCCAAAACTTGGCCGTTACAACTAATACAAGCTCCCACCTATGCAGGGTTCAAGAAAGGGCAAGCCACAAAGGTCTATAGTACGCAACCTTACCTTGCATTTTTAAAAGAGACTATTTTTAAGCTTCGAACCTATGACCTCTAGGTCACATGACAACAACTTTTACCATTGCCCTAAAGCTCCAGCCACAACTAATACAAAGAGAATAATTGGCACTTTGAAATGTGGCGTATTTCTTATTGAAAACAAAAATAGAATAAGCGTGAAAAAGAAAAATGGCATGCCACGATTGCAGGGCTAGAACCAGAGAATCCTATAATCTCATTCAAATGCACTCTGCATCCTTGGATCTAATGGATGGCTAGGATTTATTTTAATAAATAGATGTTTGCCTTAGTCGATCACATAGGTCGTCCGCCGTTGACCGAAATAATGACGCGTAGAAATAATCATACACTGGAACAACGTCTGCACAGCCTGCACATCTGAAACCACACGTTCTAGCTCTAAGGAAATGCCAATGAGCTTCTGTACAGGACGGTCTGATCGACTGCAGATAAATTTATCCAGGAAAGTAATCTATCTTATTCCACTGTCTGCAGTGGCATACATTCATTAAGTTTGAGGAGGAATGGCATACATTCATTAAGTTTGAGGAGGATCTTGGTGCGATAGTAGAGTTGTTGCTGTGTGACCTGAAAGTCGTGGGTTCAAGGTGTGAAAACAGCTTCTTATAAAAATGCAAGGGAAGACTACATATCATGAACCCTTTGTGGTCCGTCTCTTCCCGAACCCTGCATTTGCGGGATCCTCGGGGCTGCCCTTTTTCACTAAACGAAAATAGATTGATTGTTATTCCCATGCCAAAAAGTCCTCCAGGAGACCTATTTTGGGTTTGGATTTCAGTGAATTTCCTGAACACAATCCTACGCGAGGAAAGGAGTTCCATGGAGAACATAAGAGGAAAACATAAGCCAGATGACAGCTAGCTACAAAAGAATAACCAGTACGAGTTCAAAGTACAAGGAATCAGCCTCTAATATATGGGAAACTGTCAAAACCAATGCTACCCAAAAACAGATTCAAGGGTATCATATGAACATTTAGAATTGAAGAATTTGACAAGTCTATGACATGGATACAAAACCCGTTTGTATCTTCACATCATAGATGAAACTTGAGATTACGGAACCCGGTGTTGGATCCACGTAAAATGCAGGGACAGAAGGCTACAAAGTAGAGAGTGAAGTGACAGCCACCTTTGGAGGTGAAGGAACAGCATCATTGTCTGTCCAATTGGTTTCCCCCCAGTGCCGCAGCATACTCTTCCAGAAACAGAAATCCTCAAAACATATCTTCAAACGGCGATCGGTTATTTTTCTCCTCCAATGCCCATCTGTGTAGTTCCCTTTCTCAGCCTGCCTCCTGTCCCATTCTAGGCCAGCTTTCTGTTTTGACCTCAGTAAACAGTACCTCTGTAATTTTTCTGGCATGGTGTCGTGCACCTTCCACCATTTCTCATGTGCAACATCACTCGCAAACTCCTGTAATATATCCACATTCCAGTTACAATCATAGTCTCGGAAGCACAGCCATGGTTTATTGCCCAGATAGTGAAGAACATATAGGATAGGAGGATCAGCACCAAACAGACGTGTTTTCTGCTCTTTCTTCTCTGGCTCGTCACCTATCCAGAAATGTTTCAAGAAGTTCATGCGTTTCGGTATTCGATGCCACCATGTAAAAATCTCATTCAAATATCCCTGATCACCACCGTTGTAAGATTCTATTTCATTGATGTGGTCCATCAGTAACTGAAACGTGCAGTTTGAAGGCTCAATTACCATTACGCCAGAGTTGAAGAGTGTTGCATTGTTACCAGTTGCTGTTATCTCGGGCATCCGAAATAGAAAATCAATGTTTCTCAGTATGAGTAGGTCTGCATCAATGAATATTATCTTGTCATAGTCTGTCAGTTGCCAAAGTCTGAATTTGCTGTAGTTCCATTCATTGTAAGCATCTTTCTCAGCTTTAGGATTTCTGATTCTCTGAATGGTCCGGGTTTTCCAGCCTGCTGCTTCAAGTCCCCCCCTGTGATAATCACTGATTGTTTCATCAACAAGAATCACAAGGTCTCTTTTTGAACCTGTTAAACGAATACTCTGAGCAGCAGCTATTGCACCACAGACATAAAAGTGGGCAGAATGTAGTATTGTTGCATATGCTTCCCGATGCACATTTCCTGAGTACACTCGCTCTGTTGAAAGAAGTGGAATTAAACACCTTATCAAAGTAGTGCCTTATTTATTTCCCAACCATGATGAATATAGAGTTATTTGCAGGGAGAAAAGAAAAGAGGAAGAAAAGGCAGAATCCATGAAAATGCATTGCTGTGAAGCCACCAAATTAAATGTCAATGGAAAGTAGAAACCAGCAAACGAGAAATAAAATACAGGAAGTTAAGTAGCCAAAAGTCCATACGAAAGCAGATAATTTCATGTTTTTCTATCCTAAAAGAAAATGATCCAAGGAAGAAACCAATATAAGATAATCATTATAAAATGAATCGAGAAACATAGAAGGGTTGGCTGAAAAGAAAGGATTAGAGTTTCTGAGTTCCTCTCATAGCTATGAGAAGGAAAATGCTGAATGCCAAATGTTTGTCCCAACATATGGATCTGTAAATTGTTCTGATATTATTTAATTAGCCAGAGATTCCATTTTGGTTTGTTTCAACAAAACCATCTTAATTAATTGCATATTGTCACTCCATATATGTATTTTGTATGGTCAAAGTGATTTCAACTTGCAACAGTCCAGCCTTGTTGGATGACTACTGTTCTCAAACTGACTGGTATCTCCTAGCATGGCCCTTCTACCTGATGCCAGACCCAACAAGATGCCCTGTATCTTCTAACTATACAGCCAGTAAGTACTGATTTCTGAAATCAGAGAGGTACTTTCCAATGGATCGGGGAACTCCACGCTATATCAGTTCAATTTCAAATGAGACCCTTGTGGTCCGACCCTTCCCCAGACCCCACATAGGCGGGAGCTTCATGCACTGGGGCTGCCCTTTAGATGAGAGATAAGAAAAAATAAAGAGGAGAAATAAGGAAAACTAACCTTTGGCTTTGAGAGAGAGTGCAAGTTCACATGACCCAACTGGAAGCCGGAGCTTTTCCCGTATCGCTCTCAAATTTGTATTGTAGAGCCACATATTTTCTTTGTGTTCAATAAGTTCCTTGCATGTAAATAGATTTGGAATTGGGAAACATTCAGTAATGAAGAGAACATGCACAGCATTGCCTTTTGAAGCAGCAGCAACCTTTGCAGCTGCGAGCTGCAGATGCAGCCGAGCAACATCTCTCGACCAGTTTCCAGACCTACGACACGGAAGCTTGACGGCAATCAGATTAAGTCTTGACTTTTTTGGGACCCGAGGCTCAGGTAGTGATGGACAAACTGGTACTTCAGATTCTTCTTCCTCATCAATCCATTCAGGATATAAAACCTCCCAAGTAATATTACTCCGAGCATATTCTAGGTGTAGAACAACAGATTTTACACCGGTTATCAGCTGCTCCCATTGACTAATTTCGCTACGATTGAAATTTAATAAACCAATTTCTAACTTCCCTTCGTTCTTCTCAGCTAGTTGCTGAATAATTCTTGAAACTTGAGCCCAGTTGATGTCTACATTGGATAGATAATGTGAATCTGAACGAGTCCTCTCCCATATCCAACCCATATCTCCAATTTGTGACCTGCATTTTTGGTAATCTTAGTATATTTTCATGCATGTATGAATATAATACATAGAGAAATAAATAATGAACTTTTCAACTAAATTGCAGATGTGTAGATGAAGTTGTATTTTCAGAATCTCTAATGCTAATAATCGGAATATTTATATGGTAGAAATACTTCATTTATCTTTCCTTGTGGGTGGTAAGTTAGTTCTTCATTTGAAGCCCGCATTAAGCTCTCTTGCTTTTGTAAATTCATTGTTATTCCACAGTTCCTTCATATACAGGGGCTGCAGCAAAACACAACTTTTTCTGAGATCAGAGATGGATATCGAACACCTAAGTTATTTTCTTTTTTTCTCTTTACCCAATAAAATCTATCAGAGTTTAGGATATTTTATTCATCTGCTGCAAAAGTAAGGCATATATTTACAAATAATACTGATGCTATGCAATGATCCAAAGAAATTGGAGTAATTAGATCCTTTTGCAACCAAAAACCTAAAGCAGCACCAAGTAACAAAAGGGACATATGGGAATAATGTAGCACTTACTGGGAAGCATAGTCATTCTGATATAAAGCTGGAGAATGAAGGAGTGTCATGAAAGAGCCACATATAATAATAACTAGGACAATTTTCAAAGAAAAAAATCTACAGCTTGAGCTCTTCTCTTTGATGGATGTATAGACCTTATCAACATCTTTAAAGACTTCACTTTTTTTAGACCTTCTTCTGCTTGAGTCATCACTGAATTAGAAAGGCATTCAAGAACGAATTAGTGATTTATTGAAGCACATGAAGCCAACCAAGCTAGAAGGAAATAAGAAAAAATAGGAACATACATTAATAGAAAGAAATCATGAAAATTACTGGAAAATTACATCAACATCAAACAGTAAATTGACAGAATACAATGCAGTTGGAAGAAATTTCCAGAGACAAAATACTGAGGGCAGCAAGGATATTGTACAGACTACAGATAAAGTAGAACAGGAGGAATAGTGGATTACTGAGTGTCCAATTTAGTACCAGATGCCATATTGAGTTTTAAAGGAGAAACCATAATTCTTTTTTTTTCTTTCCTTTCTCATCAACATAGAATCAAAACCATGGACTTATAAAATTCAAGCCACATTGTAGAACTCAAAATGCAGATGCAAAAAGAGCCTCTCCAAACTTCATCAAATGAAAAAGAAAATGGCAAATCAATGGACATGCTAAGTGATTGTGCATAAAATGAGGTGGAAATATTGTTCAGGTTTTATGGTTCCAAAGGCAAATTGGAAACAGTCTAAATGCCCTAAATGTATAATTGTGAAAAAAGAAAAGAAAAGAAAAGAAAAGAAAAGGTCCTTCACAACAAAGAACTTATAGATACCCTTAAACTTGCTAGTTCCTTCATAATATGGAAGTTAAAAGAGAGATACAGCATTGAGGAAAGATGAAGAATGAGGAGATTTCAAGATCATAAATTGGGGATGGAATCGCTACTTTCGAGAACTTAATACATAATCTTTTAGTATTTTCTTTGTCTGGCATACAAACAGTGTAGTAGTACATATTTCTTTATTTAATGTGTGTTATAGATCTGCAGCCAAAATGAGGAAGGAAGTAGATATGTAGCACCAACTGAAAGGATGACTGACCCTGAGTAGCTGGTCCATCACCAATGAGTCTGGTGAGGAGCAGCAAGCTAAACCTCAATCAAGGGAATCCAAACAAAGCAATGGACTTGATTCCACACTTGTTGCAACCCAAATTGTCTTACTCAAGCAAGCAACAATGAGTATAGAGGCAGCTAAGCAAGTTAAAAGAGCATAACGAAGGTGTATATATTGGAATATACTGGGCAACAACTCTCTAACAAGCTTATGAGACTAAACTAATCCATGTCTTAGACTCCTACAGATGAAAAAAAAATCCCTAAAGAGATAAGCTACTGAAAGGTCAGAAGCTGCCCCAGTCTGACATCCCCTGTAGATGCAGTTTCACGGTGATGATTCTACTGCAGAGAGCTGACTGGCACATTCCCATTCCAAGAGGAGATCTGAAGATGGTTACAAGGTTCCATGGTTACCATATGAAAAGAAAGACCTCCCATGTATAGCACCTAGTTAACAGAAGAATGAAGGAAAAACCAAGTCCAATATTTTAAAATGAGAGACGTGAGGAAGAGGGTGATGGTTTTGGTGAAGCAAAGGGTTTTTATGGATACTGGACATATACCCACAAGCAGCCCCAAACCTGGGACCTAACATGGGATGGGCCCCTCAAGGACCACTATGTTAGAAGGCCTTATTTATGGCCTATTTACAAAATGAAAAACGGAATCCGAGTTTTCAGGGACAATCATAAGCAGATAGTTGAGTTGATAGAATCTATGGCCCAAGCGAACCTCACTTTCCATTTTCCAACTTTCCTCAAAGGCATGAATTATGGAAATTGCAATCGCCATTGCCTCTAGAAAAAAAACTTGATTTTCCTTGGATTTGGAACATAATCTGCTGATCTTATGAAGATCAATATTTTGAAACAATTCATATGGCCTACAAGTACATAAATTGACAGAAACTCAAACTAGAAGATAAATATTTCAAAAAAACCCTGAAGTTTGGAGCAGATACAATTTTACCTAACACAATATGAACAGCGCTAGGAGTTTAGATCATCATCGATGCTCAGGTTGATTCAATGTCAGATTACTAGGTGGCTATTCCTCATGATGTTAGTACTGCTGTTATGTTAGAATCATCCTAATTTAGTAATCTTCAGTCCAAATAGATGTTACATAGCAGTCAAATAAGACAACGCTTCGGATATGAGTAAGAAGTTGGTAGCGAAATGGTGTTCATAAACAGACTGCAACATAGTGTATAGCAGGAAGCTTTTACTTAGTATAGCCTTTTATTTTTGTCTCTACTTTCCATAGCTCAGTCTATTTACTATGCCCTGCATTTTCCTTTTCAGTCCTATATGCTGTGCTAGAACTCTACAATTTAACAATCCTACAGAAAAGTTATTTTGTTTACCATATGGAAATTAAGGAAATCTGTAATTGCGTGAATTTTAGTGACTGAAACCTGTGCTTAAGTGGCCTGATTAGTTAAGTGATCTGCAGCTCCTCCACTGTATGCAGAAAATTCAAGAACTGTTCAACTTCTAGGATTGCTGACTGCTGCTATCAATGACTCCACGAGACAGGACTCACATCCTCATTCACAGTAAACTGTAAGTAAAAGTTTCAAATGTTATTATTAAGAAGTTTGGGACTGTTGGGGTGCTCCAAGACTGACTTCCAATTTTCTTAGAAGGTTGGAAGTACAATGACATTTTGTAAAAGGCACTAAGTGGTTGGTCTATGTGCTCCTTTGTAGTGGTTTGAACAATCAGAACCACAAGAATGAAGAAAACCTCAAGGATAATGATATTTGTCATTACCCAATATTTGATTGTGGTTGCTTGCTCATTAGCAAAGAGTTTGTGTACTACTGGTGTTTGCCATGTGCTTTAGAAATGATATGAGCAGCAAATAGGAAAATATAAATGGGGAAGAAAAGTTCTAAATGTCTTCCTTTGCTAACTATCAAGGTCAAATTTGATTGATGGACATCAGAAATTATGGTTCCACAAGCATAGCAAGCATCTTGAGGGATAAGAAAGGGGGTGTAATTTAGGCATTCAAAAATGCCACTATTAATCGAGTATTCTAATGAAACTGAGGCAAGAGCTCTACTTATTGGTCTTCATTTTTTCATATGAATTGGCAAGAAGATTGTGGATGGAAGATGACTGACTGATGACTCTTCAAACACAATTGCCGAGGCTTTTCACCATCCAGGACTTGATAATGTACTCGCATCATAAAAGACTGTTGCAATGCATAAAGAAGAGGACTTTTCTTTTCCCATGGACTTAAGATGGTTGGTGATGTAGAGTGTAGACTCTTACAAAGAGAAGTAGGCAACAGGTTTAAGCATTGTACAATCTCTGCCCCTTTTGTAATTTATTTTTCCTATAATAAAGGATTTCTGCTTTCAGAAAAGATAAGTCCAAGCAGAACCAGATAGATTGCTATAAAGGGCATCCCTGGTGCACAAAGCTCCCACCTATGTGGGGTCCGGGGAAGGGGTGGATCACAAGGGCCTAAAGTACACAGCCTTACCTTGCATTTTGCAAGAGGCTGTTTCCATGCCTTGAACACCTGACCTCAAGGTCACACAACGGCAACTTTTACCGTTGCGCCAAGGCTCCCATTCTAACCAGCTAGATTGCTATAATGGGACTTATATGTAAAAACCTAAAATTCCAAAAAGAAACAGAAAGTTCACCCAACAAACAGATAATGGGAAATGGTAATTCTATGCGCTGGGCAGAATCCACATTGTTCCTAAACTCAGCACCTAATATTAGAAAAGTAGGTTAATACAATATGAACCATGCAGGCGATTCTCTAGTCCTAAATTTGGGGGTTCCTAAGTAAAATGGAGGACAACAAAACAATCCATAAGCAGCTCATTCAGAGAAAAGAATCTTCAAGTAAACAGAAACTGCATCCAATTTCAATCAATATTTGGCATGCCATAGCTTTTAAGCAATGCGCAGAAGCTCATAATAGCAATGTTTGGTTGGACATAGTAATCCAATTAATTGACTACCCTCAATAATGAACCTAATCAAAATCAAGCACATGAAAAATGAAAATCAGATGCAAAGCCCGATAAAAGAAACCCAAAATCCACCATGTGAAGAAACTTAAGATGCATTACCATCCATGCCAGCATTTTGGCCTCAGTTGTAGCTCAGTGGTTGTGGTGATATTGGAAGTTCAAAGCATGAAGACATCAGACTAAAGAAAGAAATGAAAGAAAGAAGAGGCTCACATTGATCCAGCGGACCGATGCCTGGGCTCAGCAGGACCAGGAGATGTTCCGATAGACCCTCTCATCTTGATCCGATGCCAGCAGCAAAATACATTATCCAATCTACAAATTTAACAAAAGAGAAGCCCAACAAATAAGAAACAGAAAAAATTACAAAAGCCATACTCATTCCAGATGGATTAACAAATCTATTACTAAAACAAGAGAGCATTCAAAATTCAAACTGAACCCCGGATTCCAGAACGTTGAAACCAACAAAGTACTAAAATAGAAGGAAGAAGCCACTTGAAAACGAAAAATAAGAAGAAAAAAAACAGCAAAGATTAAATCAACAATAGCATGCTCAGATTGAAAACAAAGGAACAAGCATTCGATCAACTCAAACTATAAAAAAAATTCTGGAACTAAAAAAATTCCAGATTATGGGAAGTCCCACATCAAGACAATGCCACAAATAGGAAGATTCAAGAAAACAAGAAACAAAGAAAGCCCGAAGTACGATCCCACAGCAAAGCATAAGCTGTCTGTAACTACATAGACAGCAAACAGTGAAAACCAAATTACCAGAAACCACACTCAAAAGAACCCAGTTGAATTAAGACGAATATGAAACGACCCAGTGACCCAAACAAGAACAATCATTTGTATGCAAAGATCACTGTACATACCCGGAGAAACAGTAAAAGAGAAGCGAAGCAGAGGGAAGAAGCAGGACAAACAATACGTCTTTCAGTTCTTAGGATTTTGAGGCTGGATTCAAGGCTAAAACCTTGGAAGGAGGAATTGAATAAAAATGGTGCTAAGAAGCCGGTGGAGTGTTAGAAAATTCGAAGGTCTGTGTCTGGTGGGAGTCGAGGCCGTAAAGAAATGAGGAAGAAACTAATTTTCGTCTTTTCCTTTTTCCAATTTATTCTTTCTTTTGTAACGGCGATTTTACGTTCCTCGCCAAATCCTCGGGAGATTTTTCTGCTTGATTTTTAATAACTTAATTAAATTTTAGTCTGTAAGAGGACGCACGTCCAGCACGCACTCCTAGCGACGGCCTATGACCACTTACGACGTGTGAGGCTACAGTTTTGAGCGTCCAAGACCTGTGTCTTCCTTAAGGCTTCTCAAAGAAGAGGATTAGTGGTAGCAAATTATAGCAATAAAGTTAGATATGGATTGATGGATGATCTCCTAGTAGTCCCCTACTTGGCACATGGTTCTTAATGTAGTGGGCCCCTTTAAGATCATTTAAAGTTGGCAGGTGTAGTGGATTATCCTAGAATGAGAGCCTTGGCGCAACATTAGAATTGTGGTCGTATGACCTTGAAGTCACATATTTGAGGAGTGGAAAAAGCCTCTTGTAAAAAATGAAAGGTAAGGCTATATATTATAAAGCCTTGTGGTTCGCTCCTTTCTTGTACCTCACATACTTGAGAGTTTCATGCACTAGGCTGCTTCTTTTTAGGTGTAATGGATCATCCTAGAGTCATATAGATCTAATTGATCAACCCCCACTTTGGGAGGAGGCACCCATTCTCTTGAAGTTACAAAGCCATTTTGCCAAGTTCTAGCTCTGCAATGTTAGATGCAAGTATAATAATAATAATAATTTAAGGTTTTTATAGGAGAGTTTTTGCATAAATCTCTCTCTTGAAAATTGCTTTGTGTGAATCTAAAATTATGAATTATGGAAAAAATAATTTGAGAGTGTGGTCCTAGATCTCCTCCCTATAGACATAAATTCCATGGGAATGCTAACGCGGTGCGGTCAAGTGACCACATTTTATAGGGCTTACCTTTGAATGATCTAACTAGTTCATCTCATTGGTCAAGACTTAGATGTCTTATGGATTAAAATGTATATAGTTTGGATGATTCTAGCTACTAAGAAATTACATGATTTAGATATCTTAATCTAGAGCAATGTGATGAACGAGTCTCATTATTTAAGAGTGGGCCTCATAAAATATAGTCACTATACTTCACCTACAGTGCAGATAGTTTAGCATTCCTCGAGTTTAAATCCCACTACTTGATTTACTCTAGAACATGCGAAGGCACACCCATGACCACCTCGAACCTTTGGCTTATCAAGTACCATGAGAGAGGGCTTACCCTAACGTCCATGATCTGTGACAATTAGATAAGATAAAGGGCAGCCCCATTGCACGAAGCTCCCGCCTATGCAGGACCTGGGGAAGGGGTAGACCACAAGGGCCTAAAGTACACAGCCTTACCTTGCATTTGCAAGAGGCTGTTTCCACGCCTTGAACCCGTGACCGCAAGGTCACACAACGAGATATGACATCTAATTTATTTACACATACCCATGAGCATCTGGTACCCCTAACCTTACAAGGTACCATAGGAGAGGCCCTTCTTGCCCACGCTAAGCTAGACAGATTTTGCTAGTTTCTTTTAATGAATGAAAAAAAGATGAGCTCTATTTGTAAGGATGACATACTAAGAAGGACACGATGGGGCGCAACAGCACATGTAATGCATGTTAGCATTGGTATTTAGGGACTTGATGAAATGTGGTATTAAAAATCTTTTGGCTAATTCATAATTCTTATCGTACTTTATTTGCTTTTTAACTTGCCTCTTTTGTCGATCTAAGTAGTTTACTATGAAAGGTTAGATAAATTAAGTACAAAATTTGATGCCTATTTAAATACATTATCCTATATACCTTTAAGGTGAAACTTACAGCCATGCCTGTCTTGTGTTTCTTTTAAGTTAAGAATCATGGCAAAACAATAGGATAAAGTATACAATGAACATGAAATTTGGTATTCCGCCTATCTAAGCCGGTCCGGACATGGTGAACGGCTTAGATCTAAAAAGTGGCAAGTGGGAACTTTGTAAAGCGCACTTGTCTTAAGATAAATCTAAGTACATATTTATATTTATATTTATCATTTTTTATTTCTTAATTTGTATTTTTGGGGCGTCTGTATCATTTTTCCTTACTTTTACAATGGAAAAACAACGTGATTCTGAGGCTCATCTTTGACTTATATTTGAACTTCTTATGGAAGATGCATTGCTACTTCTTTGCGGAAAGCAAGGTTTTGTCTAATGGCAGTCTAATTTTATATGGTTCGGTGACGTGGACTCGTTACTGATCTCTTTAAGGGGCAGCCCCGATGCACAAAGCTCCTGCTTATGCAGCACCTAGGGAAGTAGCGGACTACAAGAGCCTATAGTAGGCAGCCTTATCTTACATTTTGCAAAAGGCTAATACCACACCTTGAACCCATGACCTCAAGGTCACATGACGACAACTTTTACCGATCTCTTTTAAGGTAATAATTGTTATAGTTTGTGTTAACCATCCCAAGTGCTGTACATTGTCTTTCCTTTTATATCATTGCACGAATCATCTTATCTCAATGATCAAGGGGTAAACTGAGGTATACTCTTAAGATTGAACAATGCTTGCCTGCTGCACAAAATTCTTGCTTATGTACTCTAGAGAATGGGCAGACCATAAAGGGTTTATAGTATGCAATCTTACCTTGCATTTTTTACGAGGCTATTTCCACACCTTGAACCCGTGACCTTCAACATTAAATAATAATGTGCCATCAAAAATAATGTTTCTAATTTTGGAACCGAATTCCAATCCCCATTCCGGAGAAATTTGATAAAAGAAAAGGAAAAAAAGGGATGAATTTACTGGAATTACGGGCTGGAATGGGAAAGGGCAGCCTTGGGGCAATGGTTAAAGTTGTCCTCGTGTGACTATGAGGTTATGGGATCAAGGCGTAGAAACAGTCTCTTGCAAAAATGCAAGGTAAGGCTGCGTACTATAGGCCATTGTGGTCCACCCCTTCCCTGGACCCCGCATAGGCAGGAGCTTTGTGCACCCAAGCTGCCCTTTTATTTTATGGGCTGGAATGGAGAGGATAGGCCAGATTTTAGTAATCCGGGAGTTAAGATTGGAACACAGAGGAAGTGAGAAAGTAGAACCCACAATCTAATAGTTTCACATTTGTTTGTGATTTTCAACTTAGACTTTCTCAAATACTTTCAGTCCTTGTGGTCCGCTCCTTCCCCGGACCCCTCATAGGCGGGAGCTTCATGACTGGGACTGCCCTTTTACTTTCTCAAATACAATATTGTGTCACTTTTACTTGATTTTCTACTGGGAATAAGATTCAGTAGTTCGCTTGTGTATTAAAAGACATTTTTGCAAGCAATTTAGAGCAGATAATTTATGGAAAACCTTGCTTTATTTTGAGCTGTTCCTAATGACTGTTGAATGGTCTTTGTAAACTTTTCCCATATTTTGACTGGGGTTGTCTTGGTAGGTGGTAGAGAGATTGAAGGTCTAGAATTTGGATAGATGAATTCTATTGCAGTGGATGTGGTGGACTGTCCCATCTTACTTGACAAAAGGGAAGGGAATGGATGTTACATCTCACTGAACCCATGAGGAGCCATTTTTAAGTTAGAAATACTTGTTGGGAGCCTAAAATGGTAAAAAAATGATGACTGGGATTTTCCTAATCTGGAAGCTATTGCTATTTACCTGGTATGTGATCTTGAAGTCACTGGTTCAAGGTGTAGAATCAGTCTCTTGCAAAATGTAAGGTAAAGTTGTCTATTGTAGACTCTTGTAGTTCGTCCCTTCGTCGGACCCTGCATAGGTGGGAGCTTCGTGCACCAGGACTGCCCTTTAACTGTCAAAGCCCATTTCAATGACTGGGCTCAATTTCTATGCTGTTATTGCTCAACTAAAAGATCAGATATAATGATAATAGGCAACTGTAACGGTGAAAACTTCCAGTCAAAAAAGAAAGAAATGTTAGAAAACTGGATAAAAGCAAACCGGTAGAGGCTTGGGCGGCAAGGGAATAAAAACAGGCAGTGGTCTATTTTTATTTTTTAATTTGAGTTGTATTCAGCTAAATGGAAGCCTTGGCTCAACTTGGAGATCATAGTTTAGAACTGTGGACATAACGTCTTGTAAAATGTAAAGTAAGACCACATACTATAGACTCTTTGTGGAGCTTCATGCACCGGACTACTCTTTTAGTTTTATTAAGCTACGGTGTCAGTTTCATTTTAATAATTGGTACTTGCAGGAGAAAAAGAAAATGTAAATAGAAGTTGTGTTTGACTTTTACACTACAAAACTGTTAAAAATATTATTAAATGTTAAAAAATCTTGGGGTGGGAAAATTATTTCCCTAAGCAGAAGGTGTTTTCTATGGGGAAGGTACGACTACGAAGCAAGGCACTTGCTTGCTTAAGGGAGAAGTTCGAATCCATGAGTTTCATGTGGCACTTTTTTTTCTTTTTTTTTTGAGTTTTATTTTTCAAATTAAGTCCAAGAATGTAAAGAGATGATATATTAAAGTGCTTTTCTTTTCTTTTTTTTCTTTTTTAATCTTCAATTATAAGCGAAGAATTACAAAGTAAATTTCTCTCTCTCCCTACTAAATGTAATCGACTGGCAAGAGCAATGACTCTAATCTACGGCCAAATATATCTTAGAGGAGATGCTGAGTTGTCTACAAGCAACTATGCTCAACATTTGTTGGCGACTTATCAAGGCTCTTTAACTGAGCCTTCGAATAAGGCTCCATCTCAACTTGCCACTTGTCTTAGCAAACTCAAACACTGGGTTAACTCTCTTATGCTAAGGAGCCTCATTTTGATAATTGGATAAAAAACCCAGATATATCATTTTCCTTCCAAAATAATTGTTGGATAGAAGCACAATTTCTAGAGAAAGGTGTCACGTGGCACTCATTGCTTTGCGCTTCTTCTTCGAGCAAGCAAGTGCTCTTCTTGGAAGCATTTCTTGGAAACTTTGCTCGAGTCTGCCCCTTGGTAACTATGCTACAATATTATTGAACGTCTGCCTTGTTAATCTACATATAATACTCTTTTATTTATATTTTTCTGCGTGTAGTGCATTCCAACAAAATCTGCTTTTATCAATGAATTTGAATATTAGATAATTGTTAAGTTGGGTTCGACCCCTCAGTGGAGTTGGTTAAGTGGGTTCGACTGCACTTGCCATTCACCAAAAAAAAGAAAAAAAGAAAAGAAAAAAGAAGAAGAAATAGTTATATGACACTTAATTATCAAGTTTATGGAAGTAAGTATTATTAATTATTTTTGAAACTATTAATTGGTTTTCTTATTAGTCAAGTAAGATTTTATTGATGAACAGCTACTATCACACTGTCCAAATCTCTGCTCTGTCAATTGGTTGCTAGTCATATCCCTACCAAAGTAAACCCACTAATCAAACACTAATCATAGATATAAAAGAAATTATTACAAACTGGTAAAACAGTAGCCTAGATTAAGCAATTTAATCACAATCGCCAACCTACAATTTTGAAAGGGCCCATCAGATTATGAACTAAATGATACATGGTGAACAGTAGAACAGTCTCCCAATTGGTGGGCTCTACTGTAGGGCCCCCAGATGACGATCCCAACATCATTTCTAATCTGGAAAATCTGCAAATTTTTTCGTAATTTGGCTAGATTATTTGTTATAAGCATGCTCCATCTGAAATTGTGCCTTATGAGTAATTATTTCCAGAAAATTTTAAGGCCTATGATTGTAACTAGAGAGGGTCAGCTCTGCTGGTGGGACCCCTGTTTAAAAACACGAACTGTTGTAAGAAAAAGAAAAGTTCGACGATTTTTTCATTATTGAAAAAAAAAAAAAAGTTGGCCCCAAAAAATCCCCGAAGATTCACACAGAAAACATTAGAAAACACTTCTACTTGCACTATTGGATCGATGCCACTATAATCCTAAAAAAAAACGAGCACTAGCCAATCGCTTCGGTACAACTTCTAGCCAATATGGGCCCAATTTTTGGCCGATCTGATCCGTTCATCTTGATTTCTCGAATTTCAGATATCCAAAAGGCAAGAAGGATAAAAAAAAAAATTTAATCAGATAAAATTAAGGCCTCGATCAACCAAAGTGGGGTCCCCACTGTAGCTTGGCGCTCAATGAAGAGGCTGTTGTCTGCTTCTACCAGAAAAAAATAGAGGGAAAAAGAAAAGAAAAGGGCCCATTGATTACCAGCCAGAAACTGTCAAGTATGATGTATTACTTGCCCCGAGAGCTACGTCTCTACTTTCATGGAAATATAATATATGCATTTCTACTTTGATAAAATTGTAATATTTTCTTTATGAAGTGTATATATATAAAATAAAATACAACAATTATAAATGATATTAACACACAGTAAAACAAAAAATCATTGGCAGGATCACCTGAAGTATGTGTTTTCTGGAATTCCATCTGGGGTAAGACGGGTAAAATGAACGATTCAGATCATTCAAATTATGGCCCCACCAACACTTTTAATCTAAAAACCCAGCTTATCTTTTCCCTAACTAAAATGTGGAGGAGAGTGGAAAGGAAACTTGGGAAGCGTAGAAACGTGACAAGAAGCTGGTATGTATTTGTATTGAAAGCAAAGCAAAGCAAGCAAGAAAGGGAGTGTTGTTAGATCACGCTTTGGTATCATGTAACAGGTGACGGTGCATTTGCTTTTGTTTCTAGAAAGGGAAATAATTATGGCACTGCTCGCGGGCATGAAGCTTCCGCTTATTTGCGGTTTGGGGAATGGGTAGACCACAGAGGCCTATAGTACACAGCCTTACCTTGTATTTTTACAAGATGCAGTTTTTATGCCTTAAACCCGTGACCTCAAAGTCGCACGACGACAACTTTTACTGTTGCGCTAAGGCTCTCCTTCGTGCACCTTAGTTAACTAATGCACCTATATTGAAATCTTTTGAAAAATCCTGACCTCCTATTGTCTTGATTTAAACTTTTAGGAAGTTTCTAATTAATTCAAATTTCCTTAGATTTCTCAAGTTAAATGAAAACAAATGTATGAAACCAATTTCATGCTTTATTCATCATCTGTATATGCAGTTGTGGATGAATTTCTCTTAATAGATGGAGAACAAGTACCAAAACATAGAACACAAATTGTAGAATCTTTCGATGCATGAGCTTTATTATTATTATTATTATTATTTTAATAAAAATTCTTTATGTAAAAACATTAAGGTTTTTAGGTTGGCCTTACCCAATATGCAGCCTAGAAGATGAATGGTTTAGAGCACAAAATTGGGCTCACTCGTAGGAGAGACAGTTGACGTCCAATATTTGTTCTAGAAGGTCTTCGTTTCTCTGTGGGATTGTCTTCCTATGGTCCAAAGAATTACAAAAATCTCATCCATTGAATGATTCTAGCCATTTCTTGAGTAAAACAAATATGTCCATGTCGATGCTTTTTATCTTTATAAATATTTAGGACTCTTCTACTCAAGAGATTTCTATACATTAACTAACTAGAACACAATAAAAGGGGCCGCCTTGTTTATAGGTGGATCTCACATGTTCTTATCTTTTCAAACATTTAGTACCCTATCCACATAAGAGTCCTACACATGTTATTTTCTAGACAATATAAAGAGGACCCACCATAGTTATATGTGGACCCATTTGAATTCAAATAACAAAAAACACCCATAAAGGGTTTCTTATCTTCAAAATAGTTAGGAATCTTCTATGGGGAGAGAGTTTTACATATGTTAGTTCTCTACAGACTTAAAATGAGACTCATCTTTGGTCACAAGTGAGATTCATTTCTTTTAAAATAAATAAAAGAACGGGTTTTTCTCTTAGTTAAGATTCTCCCACAAGAGAGAGTCTTACATCATCGTTATCATCAAGACCTTTTTCCAATTATTTTAAGTCTTTCAATTATCCCAATTACACGTGATAAGCTTTTTGGAAAATTTTCAAACGAACAATTTCAACGAAATCTTTCAATTTCTTATTTTACTATGTTCAACTCTATGTATTCCTCTATCCGTAGAGTATATTGAATTTACAGAAATGGCTATAACAGAGTTTCTGTTATTTGTACTAACAACTACTCTAGGAGGAAAAAGTATAAAATGAGATCCAATTTCTTTCTCCCTTTCCTTGTTTGAGCGGGACCCATTTCTCATTTTTTCCTCCTCATGTTCTCTCTCTCTCTTTCCTAGCCTAAGTGAGACCCATTTCTCTCTCTTTTGTCCCCAACTCCGCGTCCTCTCTTCCACTCTATCTTTCCCACATTTTCTTCCCTTCTCCCATTCTTCTACTCTTAAGAATTTCCATAATTCCCTACCCAAAAAAGTGTATAAATACCTACCCCTTCTGCCAAAAAGGAGACATTCAAGGAGACACACAAAAGAAAAATAAGAGAGAGGAGATTCCATTGTTAATCTAAGTTTTTCAAGGTGATTCCCCTCTTATGTTTCCTCTAAGTTTCTTTTCCATGGGTAAAGCTCACTATAGAGAGGGACTCTTCTCTTTGTTTCTCTGAGCCTCAATATGCTCATGTTTTTTGGGTTAGAGCTCAACTTGCCCAGCAAGTCCCCCACTAAGGCTAGGGTTTAGTAAACTTTCCATTATAAGATAGAGCTAACCATGTCTAGGGAAGTTTGTCATGTCTATCTATCTGAAAGGTGACAAAATGGATCCCCATCAGTAACCTAGAATGAGCCACACCTCTAATTAAACTAGAGCCATCACCATGTTATCCAAATTCATTGAACATAAAAAAATAAAAGAAAGAAAATACAACAATTCTCGAACCTCTAAAAGTTAAGCAAATAATAAAAGAAGAGAAAGGAAGAAAGAATTCAAAGTAGGCTTCAATTTAAGATTGCGGACCCTAGTGGAAAACTTCTAAATAGATAAAGTCTTAGAGTGGGTCTTGTCTGATGACTAAAACTCCACATACTTGACTATATAAAGTCTTGGATTGGGTCTCATTTGATGACTAAAACCAAACTTGAACTCTAAAAAGGGCAGCCTCAGTGTACGAAGCTCTCGCCTATGCAGAGTTTGGGGAAGAGGCGGACCACAAGGACCTATAGTAGGCAGCCTTACCTTGCATTTTGCAAGAGGCTGATTCCATGCCTTGAACTTGTGACCTCAAAGTCACATGACAACAACTTTTACTGTTTTGCCAAGGCTCCCCTTCAAACTTGAACTCTATAGACTCATAAATTAATAAAGTTTCACAGCCAGTCCTAGTTGATGACAAAAGTTAGGAAGAAAAAGGGGGCTCGAGTTGGCAATTGAAATTGACATCAAACAATTTGAGAAAAAGAGTCAACGGGTTCCACCTCACATCTAATGTTGGCACCCTCTTTCCCCCTATTCACTTCCATGGAAGTTCTAAAATACTTCAAAGTACCTTAGTTGGGCCCTAATTGGAACTCCCTAACATAATCAAAGTCTTATCGGCCTATGACTCTTAAAGTGGACCCCAATTGAGATTCTAAAAAGTGATCTAAGTCATATCGGCGTATGGCTCTTAAAGTAGACATCAATTGGATTTCTAAACATAATCTAAGTCCTATTGATCCATGCCCCTTAAAGTGGACCCTAGTTGATATTCTAAAACATAGTCAAAGTCCTATCCAATTGAGATTTTTAAATACAATGGTAGGCCTATATGCATATGACTCTTAAAGCGGATCCTCATTAAGATTCCCAAACACAATCAAATTCCTATCACCCTATAACTCTTAAAGCACACCGCAATTGAGATTCTGAAAAAAAATCAAGGTCCTATGGCCTATAACTCTCAAAGTAGACCCCACTTGAGATTCTCAAACATCATCTAAGTTCGATCAACCTATTACTCTTAAAGTGGATACTAATTGAGACTCTCGAACATAGTCAGAGTTTGAAAACACTAAGACTATGACTCTAGTTGAGTGGGCCTTGTAGCTCAGGAGTCCCAAAAATTAAATACTCTAACTAGATGGGCTTTGCAATTTGAAGAGTCCTACAAATCATGTACTTTATTTAGATAGGCCTTACAGCCCAAACAACTCCACAAATTATGGGCTCTGACCAAATGGGAACTATAGCTCAAAGAGTCTCACAAACTATGGACTCTAGCAAAACAGGCCTAGCAGTTGAAAGAATCTCACATATTATGAACTCTAGCTAAGCAAGCCTCATAGAATCAAGGACTTTAAGAGTACAAGCCCCATAGCTTAAAGATTCATAGATTTTAAAGTCTTTAACTAGATGGACCCTGTAGCTTGAGGAGTCTCACAAAATAAGGACTTTAGCTTGATGAGCCCTGTCAGCTTAAAGAATCCCAAAATTCAAGGGCTATAGCTAAAATGTAGCCTCATATGAAGAGTGCTAGTAATCAAGGACTCTAGCTAGACTAGCCTTGCCGCTTGAGTAGTCCCATAAAATAAGGACCTTAGCTTGACAAGGCCCACCAACTCAAAGACTCCTAAAAATCAAGGATTCCAATTAGATAGGTCCTACCGATTGGAGAAGCTTCAAAAAATACAAGGCAATTACCTAGAAGGGTTTCATCAACTCATAGACCCCAAGTGGTGAAGATTCAAATTACATATGACTTACTGTGCATGAAGACGACGTGCAACAACTCTAACAAAAGTAAGCCTTGAACCCTCTTGATATTAAATGGTCAATGACAATATTTATGTTATCGTCCAATATTGAATAGCTAATGTCTAAAATGTTGTATAACTCCTTTATCTCCACGAGGATAGCATTGATATGCACTTAAGGCCACAAACAATTGCTTATGCCGAAATGATTAAAGAGAGGATACATTAATATTATAACTAATACTAGATAGAAAGGCTTCGAAGGTCACATACTTTTATTAGTCTTTGTGATACTTTGGAAGATATGCTCATGTTAGTTTTGACCGACTTATATCTTAAAACCGAGTCAAACCTAATCACATTGAAAATTTGATGTAAACCAGAATATGAAGATTGTCAAAGCCACATATTGTCATGTTTTGGTCGTACACAATCAACCTTTAATCAATAATATTTTCTTTTTGTGTATATATGTATCTAGTAACCAAAGATTATCTGTATATATTTAGCAATCAAATAATTATTTGTATGTATTTGATCATCAAAGAAATATATTAATAATTATGGATAAATGAGAAAGAGAATCTCAATACTTGAAGTAAATGGAGGAATATATCTCACAGTCACTTGATAAATAGTAACCCGTGGCTCTATCCTTGGAAAAATTGACCCTCAATTTTTCTTTGTGTGACTATTTATATGCATGACGTAGAATGCAAAATTTGACGAGGATAAGCACAAGCAAAGAATTACAGAGCAAATCACTTTCATACTCGCACTCACTCATATCCTATATCTAATCCCTGACCTAAGAGGAAATCATCATCTTAAATCATGAACAAGGGTATTTTAAGGGACATGATGAGTTGCCTGCAACCAACTATTATAGTCATTTGTTGGTAGTTGGTTTTGATCTTAAAAGACATGTTATAACATCCTCTAAGGTTTCAAACATCATGTTATTCTATCTATTATGTGCACCGACATGCCACCTATTTTGTATTTAGGCAAAGTTAGGTAGAGATCAAGGCATGGAATCAGTCTCTTGCAAAATGCAAGGTAAGGCTGCCTACTATAGGCCCTTGTCGTCTGCCCCTTCCCCAGACCCCACATAGGCAGAATAGCAAAGGGTCAAAACCAATCCTCAAACCTTATGAAGTTTAGAATAAAAAACGTGAACTCATTCTTTCTAAAAGACTCCTACTCATACCTTGGAAAAGGATGCTACAAAGGACCGAACTAATACAAACCCCTAGATTTGCGTGATTAAATTGTTCATCATGTTTGGACTACTCTATTTAGGCGGCATGCAAAAAATATGCCCGTTGAAGTCTTCTAAATACTAACTTTTGTGGTTGAAAATTTTAATAGACATGATTAAAAGCAAAAAAGGCATGGCTAAAATCATCAAATGATTATAAAATTTGGTAGCAATCAATCTAAGATAGGATGAATACGATGAATGGATCCGATCATCCAAATAAGAAAGCAATGACTCAAACATATGACCAAACGTATTTCGAGAGATGCTGAGTTATCTATGACCGAGTGCAACAAACATTTGTTGGCTTAATAACGTAGGTAGAGGAACCCAAAGAGTTAATTCTACTACATTGCCTAAAAGTACAAGATAGGCTTGTGTATGATTAAAAGATTCATGTTTTGACTTCCTCTTACATAGAACATGTCCCAAAACAAACACTAAGTAGCAGCATATTAATCGAATAAATGGACAGAGCTTTCAGCAAGGGAGCCTTTGCGCAATGATAAAATTATCGTTGTGTGACCTTGAGGCCACAAGTTAAAGGTATGAAAACAGCCCTCTTGCAAAAATACAAGATAAAGCTGCATACTATAGACTCTTGTGGTCCGCCCCTTCCCCAAACTCCGCATAAGCGAGAGCTTCGTTCACCGGAGTTACCCTTCATGGACAGGGCTTCCAAAAATTGACTCCTTAGGCCCTCAATCTAAGACTCACTTTTAGATGACCTGATCCGTTTATCTTTTCTCGTTCATCTGTCGAGTCGTATTGAAAAATTCATATCTATTGAAGGTTTTTAGCCACTGGTTTCTCATGTTGTAAGCTTTTTTAATAATTAATTATTGTACTTATTTAAAGGGGAGCCTTCACGCAACCTTTAGTCATGAATTTCAGGCGTGGAAGTAACCACTTGTGAAAATCTAAGGTAATGCTACGTAATATTGACCTTTGTGGTTAGCCCTTTCCCCCACTCTACATACATGGGAGCTGCCTGTGCTGGGCTGCCCTTTTTCGCTTCAAAAAGTCATCGTTATAGCCAACTGACGGGCATGAGTATTAGAAGATAACCTATTTAAAGGATGAAAAGAAGATGAACTGATCAGATGATCCAAAGGTTAGGATCATGGTGATATGATCGTCGCCATCTGATTAACAACCTCTTCTTCATGGTATGTAAATCCACGGCTAACTTTGCTTAATCTGACCCTCGATGGAATTGGACCGGCAGATCAGGTCTGATATATTCTTCTCTGGCCCATTTTTCGAGTTGTACTCTTATATAGAATCATCCAATAAAAAATGGCAAATGAATCCAACGCACCAAAATCGCGGATCAAGTTCTTTTCCCCCGGGCAGATCTCGTCGCTGCAATCTCAGCCGGTCTAGACTAACTCCTGAGCAAGTTGATCACTAGCAGCTGTAAATCAGGCCCCAAACTCACAAATGTCGACATATTAGAACAGATATGCTCATATCATCCAATCTAATCGAATGGAATCCGATCAGTAGGCCCCATTCGTGGTCCTCAACATTTATACTATCACAAACAAAAAATGAATCCAACCGACTATTTTAAAACCCACCACTCCTCCTCGACGGACGTGCAGGTCTCATCACCATCGATCTCATACTGACCGCATGGGCCCACAATCCTAATACTCAAAGATCATAAATTCCCTCGCAGAAAGATTAGTGGGCCCACGTTAGCATTACTGGGATGCCAGAATGACGTAAAGATGACACGAAGAAAAGTGTCAACTCGAATAATCCGATGAAACGTGGCCACGACCGCTACCTCTCTCTCTCTCTCTCTCCCTGCGCTTTTCCCGAACTTTCACTCAACTTCAACAAAGGTCTAGAGAGAGAACGAGAGAATTTTAGAGAGAGAGAGGGGGGGCCTCTATTTCTCCGCCCGTCTAGCCGCCATAATATCCGAACTGGACCCGCAACAAACCCTAGCCCGTATTTCTTCTGAAATCCCGCTCATCCAACCATCAAATAGCTCCCGGACATTTCTCATGTCCCTCCAGGTATTTTTTATTTTTTATTTTTTTGGGTTTCATTTTCATTTCCCTCAATTAAAAATCTCATTCTTTTCATCTCCAGGGCTTCAAGTTCGCATTCTTGGCTGATTTTGATGTAACTTTTCTGGACATTTGTTTGTGCTGGATGCTAATCTCATCTCTTTTTAAATTCAGATTTCAGCTGTCTTTGAGTGTTCCTCTCATCGAAAGCACGTGCTTTGGATTCTTTATTACATTTGGGTCTCTTTTGAATTCTTTGTTATATCTGGAAATCTGAGTTCCTTGCATGGTGGGGAAATGCTTTTGGGGATCTGGGTTGTTGGTATTTCCTCCTAGGTTTGTGCGGTCAAACCGCAGAAGGCAGGTGAGGTTGCGATATTTCTAGCTGTAGATGTAGTTGTCGTAGAATTCATCAAAAAACTCTTCTTCTCTCTGATTTGATTGCTTTATAGTGACTACGATACCGTTTTAGTCCCTGTGCGTAGCTATTTTTACTTAAGATTAAGTAATGGTCTTTGAGCCTTTAGATGGCAGCCGAAACACTGTTAATCTTCCCCTAGATGTGAATTTGTAGGAATTCATCGGAAGAATAGCTTTTCCTCTCTTAGGATTTAGCTTCGCTTTCATCATTTTTGCAATTAGTCCCTTTTAAAACATAGATGTTGTGATAATGCAAGTAGGTTGATTAGTTCAATTCTTCGTATAGGATTAGAGGAACGTTTCTGATCACCTGCTTAAAATCCTACTCCTTTGCCGAGAGTGGTGCTAAGAGAAATCTGTGCAAGAATCGATCTCACACTGCCAGTTTAATCTCTGTCTTTGGTCTTCAGGGGCTGAAATGGTGAATGATATTTGGCTGAGAGATGCTATGAGGAAATTTTAAGTTTGTCATTGGTTGATTGGTGGCTTTGCAATAGGATATTGAGAAGCTTCTTATGCAGCTGTCCACATTCAAGTCCTCATGGCAGATAGTGAAGGTTGTGCAAATCAGAGATTCTTCATCTTTGTTGTATCAATACTCGTGGGTTAAGGATTCCTGGTGTGCTTCTTGCAGAATAGCATGTAAATGGGTATTTATACCCATCCAGTTGATCCTTAGCCAGTTACACATGTCACACGTTGCTCAACTAGGAAAATCATGGATGGGACACTTCTGGATGGATCATTGTCCAAATACGTATGCAATCAGACTATTTCTGTTGATGTGTCAAAAAGTGAAGCTGGCTTAACTTAAGTCTTTCATTTGTTGGTTGATTGGTTCATGGATCATGAGCGATCTATACTGTGGCAATCCTTTGATAATCCTGGTTGATCAAATTGTGCAATATGTATGGCTGGGAAACACCAATTACAAACTTGCCTATTTGTGGAGCAATTAAGTGGGTCTAGCTTCTGAAGTATCAATACAGTTCAAAGTATTTACTTGCATTAAGATTCTCTTCTAGGTTCTCTGTCTCTCTGTTGCTGTAGGTTTTGAGATCTTCTTGTGCATCTATATGTTGTCTTTGGTGAATTCCTTATCATTTATGTGCTCCTGGTGTGATCTGTTGCCTTTCTCAAGGATGGTCGGTGGACTTCTTCAAGAATAGCCCACTCTACCTCCTTTATCGATCGCTAGTGTTGAAGAAGATCCACCACTTATGGATCAGGTCCAAAGGTTTATTTTTGGGAAGTGTGCCTCAAGTAATTTAATCTACTTATAAATTGGCCTTATATCATCATACTCTGGAGACATCTAAAGGGCTCCATATCCATGTCAGATGACCTCAAAGAAGTGTTTTTCCCTGCCGCTTAACTTTATCACCACTAAAGTTCAGATGGTCATCTTAAGCATTGTTGCAAGTGGGACCTTTTTTTTGCAAAGATTAAAGCCTGGATCCAAAGTGGATCTACATAGAACGGGAATGTGTCCTACTTCTTTTGTTTGATTTTTCTTTTTAATATCATTTTATTCAGTATATTAGCCTTGATATTGGCAAGCTTGCTCAGTTTGTGGCTTTTTTTCTTGGATGATGGGTACTAGGCCTTCTATAGTTTTACATTGTTGTTATTTCTCAAAATAAAAAGGAAAAAGAGCAAGTGCCAAAGAATGAACCTGTAAGAGAAAAATAGGGAAGAGAAAGTGACCTCAAATCTGATAATAAAAAAAAAAAAACCAAATTGTAACATCAATAGGAAAATCCTTACTCCCATAGTTTGTAGGGCTGGTGGTTTTTTGTTTACTTTGTTGAAGATATCCCATAAAGAGGGCTAGGAAAGATACAAGCTGTTGTGTTTGAGTGACTTTTAACACAATCTTATGCTTTATGACTTTCAAAACCTTGTAGTGTCACTCAATTTACCATGTAAGCTGCAGTTCAAGGCTGATAGCACACAGATTGTTGTTGGAATCAGTTCTGACTCAAGCTAATGAACTTAGTCTAGCTAATTAGCATTTGATTTTGAGGACACTTAAACTCAAGCTTGACTAATGCTTCATTTGGCAGTTGAGAGAGGTTGCATTACAATGGTTTACTCTTGTCCGTGTTGGTGCCACGGGCTAGGGGAGTTTTTGATTGCTTTCAAATCCAAGGTCTTTTCACTTTTGTCTGATTGATATCTAACCATTCATCTGTCACTGCATTCATGAGGGATGTGGGCATTTAATTAGCTAGTTTTGTAGGTTTGTTGGGTGTGAGGCTGCCAAAACAAGGTTTGCTCATGCAAGTACTAGAAAGCTGTTTCCAGTGTTACTGGCTTTTTCAGTTGCACTGGATAGTTATCATTCAGGTTTTTAAAATACGGTACCAACATCCAAGGAACTGCCCAATATATTGGTGACTGAGGTGCTCCCTTGACACTTGAATTTTATCAGAAAGAGTTCCAATCGTTTAGCAGAGTTTACTTTTTCAGAGTACTTGAAAGTCCCTACTTAATTAGAGTTGTCTAACAGATAAATTGATGTTCATTGTCCTTGTCATACTTTTGGCCAAGAACAGTTGGATATATTGTCTTAAAGTTAAAAGTTTTGTAATTTTAGTCACTTTTTAGCATGAAAAGTATGTATTCCTTTTACAGTTGTACCAACTTTTCCCTTTTGTCTTCTTGGTTACTGTGTTTAGACTGAAAGTTCTTTGCTTGTTATCTATTCAGCTTGATTGAAGAGCACAGCAACCAGTTCTTAGGAGTCCAGGCTTCTTGACTTTCAGGTAACTGGTGCTTTGTGTAACTCAGTGGACATGAAGAGTACTCTTTCTATATTACTGAATGCAGCAAAATACTTAGTTTCTGAAAATTTTATTTCTATATTGTTTCTGAGAATGCCTTGAAAAGATAGTGGCCCAAAATGAGTCATGAATGGCCTGAGTCTGCACTGAAATGGGTTACATCTTCTTGGAAACATTCAACATATAAGTTATTGCTTGTACTATATATTGCGGAAACAACAAATTCCATGCCATGGTTGTGTCTTTAGTCTGGAAGCCTGAAGTTTGTCCTGATAACATTTAGCATTTTTATGATATTCCCGTAATGAGTTGTATTTCCTATGTAAAATTGTACAGAAGATGAGAAAGAGTTCTGATGAAACAGATATCTCCACTTTGGAGTTATTGATCTACTAATCCACCACCTACCCATGATATTCTGGTGTTGATTATGTTCCAGAAGGTGATTACCCTTTAAAAAATGTATTAATTGAAAATTGTCATTTTGGACCACTTGGGCCCCCAAATAGGCCCGAGATCTACATCAGTGTTGCAGTCTCTAGCATACATTGAATTGGGGCCTTGACCTTGGTAGCTCTCTGCGTATTATGTCTCTCTCACTGAAAGCATATGCTTCAGTTCCCCTCCAAATGGATAAATAAAGTCTTGAAACCTCTATCTGTGTTACAATCTAATTTCCCTGATGAGCTATGAAATTTTCTTCTGACAAGAAAAAGTGACAGAAGATATATAAAATGAAGCTATGTGATGGCTATGGAGATGCAGTCTTAACTTACACCCCCATCGTACGTGGATCTGCTCTTGAATTATGTTCAGGTGCTGGGGTATCTAAAATCCTGATATTTACATTTCTTTGGTATGCTCGGCTGCTTCTCAATGATACCTTTAGACTTGATCATAGTCAGAATGTGGGCTTTGATCAAATTAACCTCCCAATTTTGACATAAAGCAGAAGAGGCTTTTATTTATGATGCAGAGGACTTCATTGCAGTAGAATCCTTCATTTGATGAAGCCAAGTATAAATACAAGCCAACTGGTGCCTAATCGAATTCCTCCACACCATTATCATAAGGTACATGATGTAGACCAACTTATTGACTGAGAAGTAGGAGACATGATTTCCTTTGCGTTGCCCCTCAACGCCATTGGGTTTGAAACTAGAGGTCAAGATTTCCTCTATGGAAAAATGATCAAAGTTCTTAGATCTTCAAACTATACAACCTATCCATTATAGAGGAACTAACAGGTGAAAGGAAGAGAAATGAAGTGATGAAAACCAAGTTCCAATGTAAGTGACTTGAAAGGCTTCCTAAAAAGAAACCAGACAGTGTGGAATACAAAATTATAGGTGGAGGGTGGTGTAGTAGATTTGTTGAAAAGGCTCTTGTAGATCTTCTTTGAAGCTTGAGGGTTTGGTAAAAATAAAGTGGTGTTTCTATGACTTGGATTCTGAGAGGAGTGATGGTCAGCATGAAAGACTCTATATCCATAAGCTTTGCTGGTATTTGCATTTACGAGATCACTGCAAAGATTTCAAGGTTTTAGTAGACTGTCTTGTGGAATACAGGCAAATTGGATGGAGTCCATTGCTCACAATTAGTGTCTTGACTTGAGGAGAGCACAATTAGTGTCTTGACTTGAGGAGAGCAAGGAAGGTGAATGTGTAGATTTTATAAGGTTCACCTGGAAAAAGTGTTGTGACATTTTGAGTGGAGACATTATCTAGATTTTAAGAAAAATGGTGTTCGGAGAGACCTAGTGGAATGTTCTAAAATTTGAACCTGTTGGTATATGACAATGCCCACCTCAATAAGATACCACTAGAAGTGCTATAGTGGTATGACCAACTTAGTTGTTGACGAGGTCATTAGAGATCGTGATGGTTACAAGAAGAAATAATGGGGGTTCGGGGGTAGGGCCCTGAGGAGCACAGTTTGAGGTGGTAGCCCCGGTGGGGGTCAAGGGGGCAATGCCCTATGGCGGCAGGGTCCAAGGGCTGCCGGTACACACTATTTGAAGGTTGTAGCTCGAGTTGTAGTTCAAAAAGTGTCGAGTATGAAAGCAAGAAGCTTCTTGCAGCCACCCTTTGTGTGAACACAGGAAGCTTCCAGCAGCCACTCTATTGATCCATTCTATAGCAGCCATGTGGGAGGTGTGCTGAAAGTCCAATTCGATGGACTGGTTGGTGAAGGGTTGGTGAAGACTCAAAAGCTATAAATAGGCATGCCACAAGCCTCTCAAGGACATAGTTCTTTTTTAACTTGTAGTTCTCCTTTCCTATTAGTTCTTTTTGTTAGTCCAGAAACCATTGAAGCTCTGTTAGAGAGCACACGGTGGGATGATCATCTATAGTAAGTTATCAGATTAAAAGTTTGAGTAGTGTTATCTTTCCTCTTAATTGGTGTTCAGATGTTTTTGGTGTAAGATCTTTTTTTACAGAACCTAGAGCAGCTTTTAGGATTAATCTTTCCTTAGACACAAGATATGATGGGTTTTCCATTAAAGTTCTGTATTTATTGGTAGTAGAGCTGATAGAATGGGCTAAAATTCCAATGGTAGCCACATTTAGAGTATCAGGGAATTTCATCATAAGTACGAATGCAAACAGTATTCCCATTTTCTTGGAAAATTGACCATCATGAAACCACTTGCTGAGCCACCATGTGCATAGATTATCTGCTGGTGCTATTGATCTTCCTCTTTTTTGGTTCCAGTGTACCCACTGTCATTTTTCTTCATGCAAACATCATTGTAATTCTTGGGTTTATTTTGAGGCTGAAAAAAGGCACCACAGTTCTTAATCCATTTCATCCATGTTTCCAATTGTAGTTGTTTAACACCATTAAGCTTGTCCAAGCGGCAGAGTTAAGTCCTTCACGTTCAGCTAGAGACAGGTTTTCTGTTATCTTTCCTGTGATACTGTGGTTCTAACTGGTATTCTGATTGTTACCCTAACTATAAGTAAAAAGGGATCAATTCTGTCCAACTCTTGCTGCTTAATGGATAAAACTTGGCCTATTCTAAATGAAACTGAAAGATATTCTCACGATTACTACCATACCTAACATAAAGTGTGTAAGTAATGGGGGAATCATTTCTACCTAACACTTTCAGCAACTTAATGGATAAAAATTATCCATGATAATGTTTCCACTACTTATGAAACTGAAAAATCTGGGTCTTTCCGTCGTCAACAGCATTTAAAAGGCTGAGGAATGAATGCAGCGTTCAACCCTTAAGAGTTGCTCTGTCACTGAAATCCTGTCAGGGATGTGATCCGTATTTCCCTTTCCTCAGAATCTATTTCTTCCAGAACCAGAGGAGTTCCCTTGCTCCTGCTGCATACAATTAGCCACCCTGCTGCGCAAAGGGATTAGACGTCCAGATGAGACTTTTGGAAACTACAAACTTCCTTTCCTTGACAACAATCTCTGCCAGTTTCTTGGAAGACTGATCTAAACTATCATACTGGTCCTAGCTTAGCTTCTCAGCTTATTGCAATTTCTGCTCTTTACAAAAATATGCTAGGACCCTGGACTTTGTCATTCATTTGAACAGCTTTGTTTGCTTGGTTTTCAAAAAAGGGACAACCTTATTTTCCCGTGCAGATTAGGAATGCTGTGTACAAAGGAAATTCGTGATTTCTTCTTGTAACACTCGCAATGCTCCAGTTCTCATTCCACTTATAAAGATGGTAAGCAGTAAATGAAAGGAAGAACAACGAAACACCTGTGTAGATTTGGTGTTAACAATACTCTATTTTGAATATTATTTATGAATTACTGTGTTTCTTGATACTAGATAGTGTTGCATGGGATCTACTGAGCTTCGTCATGTTGATGTGAATTCTATGCCGGTTGCTAACATAGCGTATTCACTGCTATCCTGACATTTGCAAAAAGAAACACAAGCTGGAAATTGTTTTAGTGTCGTTTGGCTTGTGTACGAAGTAAACCAAATCAATTTTTTGCTCATTTGTTGTGGAAGCTTCATCTAATATATGCTTCATCATGATAAATTGGCTCACATCTTATTGTTTCTCCTCGCTGAAAAAGTTCCAGTCTTGGGGATAGACATCTTGGTTTGTACTTGTCTGAATTCCATTTTGGTTGATGATGGAATTTAGTATAGTCTGACTAATAGTAATTATCAACTAGTCTCATTTGTCTTTGAGAATTTGCATCATTGAACTTACATTCTATCTAGGTTATTATTGGTACTTGTGGGTATTTTATGATTGATTTTCTGATTCAGTATCTCATATGTAATATTGTAGCTTGGTTCGTGAGTTGTTCGTATCCTTGAACTATGATACCATGATTTCATGCATGCATGTATTACCGAATTAATAGTCATTTGTCTAATATTTTTAGACCAGCACATATAGCTTGCTTGAATTGGTTGTATGAGTCTATTGATTTAATCTAGATTCATGACACAGTTAATTGTATACATTTGTTACAGTTGTTAATATAAGTGAAAGTCATTCTATAATAAGAGACAGATGTAATGGGGTTTCACGGGGGTATATAGATATAATTAAAGATATGTATAAGAGAGTAGTAACAAATGTTAGGACTAGTTGTGAAAGGGCTGATGATTTTCCTATCACTATAGGAGGATTGCACCAAGGATCGGCATTGAGCCCATAACTTTTTGCTTTGGTTATGGATGAGTTAACATAACATTTGCACAAGGAGACTCCATGTTACATGCTATTTGTAAATGATATAGTCTTAATTGATGAGACATGGAAGGGCGTAAACATAAAGCTAGAGTTATGGAGAGAAGTATTAAAATCTAAAGGATTTAAAATCAGCCAGACTAAAATAGAGTATATGGAATGCAATTTTAGCAAGGAGAGGAGCGGGAATAGGAAGGGGAGCCTTGGCACAATGGTAAAGTTGTCGTCGTGTGAGCTTGAGGTCTTGGGTTCAAGACTTGGAAACAGCCTCTTGCAAAATACAAGGTAAGGCTATGTACTATAGACCCTTGTGGTCCGCCCCTTCCCTTGATCCTGCATAAGTGGGAGCTTTGTGCTCTGAGGCTTCCCTTTTTAGGAGCGGGAATAGAGCACTAGTAAAGATTGATAACCAAGAAGTACCCTTAAAAGACCACTTTCAGTACTTAGGATTGATGATTCACGAGAGTGGAGATTGAGAGGGAGGTTACCTAGATAATCCAAGCGGGTTGGAACAAATAAAGATGCTCTTTTGGAGCTTTGTGTGATTGGCAGGTGCCACTTAAACTGAAAGGAAAATTCTGTAGAATGGGTACCAGGCCACCCATGTTCTATAGATCAGAGTGTTGGGCAGTTAAGGAACATCATGTACATAGGATAAACGTAGCCGAAATGAGGATGTTGAGATAGATGAGTAGGAAGACAAGAAAGGATAAAATTAGAAATGAAAACATGAGAGAATTTAGGAGTAGCACCAATAGGTGAGAAGATGAAGGAGATTAGACTTAGATGGTTTGGATATGTACATACGGAGACTGAAAACTGTACTAGTTAGAAGGAGTGAGGCAATGCAAGTCGAAGGTTCTAAAAGGGCAAAGGGAAGTCCCAAAAGAAGGTGGATAGAAGTGGTGAGAAAAGATTTAAAAACTTTGGGGCTAAATGAAGCCATGGTCCTTAATAAAGGAGAATGGAGGAATGAGATTCATTGTGGCTGACCAATAATTGGGATAAGGTCTTGATGATGATGATGATGATGATGATGATGATGAGACAGATTTACTGGGGTCTCCTCACATAACTAGAAAATAGGATGACAAGAAATTGGCAAAATGATGCATCCTTCAATGTAGTACAGGTAAACCAGAGTTTGTCAGCTTTGTCATTGAATAGCTGCCCTCAATGGCATTTCTGTTCGAACCACCCAATCCTACTAAGAACTGAATCTGACATGTATGAGAGACAAAGATACAGAATTTGATGCATTGTTAGAGACATGGATAATGAATCAAGAGAATGCATTTGTTGTATCTCATAGAGCTTTTGTGAGTGGGAGATTCAGTCAGGCATTTGTGACCATCATAAGAATCTCCTTTCTCCCTGATCATAACCTCACAAAGAAGTCGTTTCTGTAATGGGGTTTTACTTCCTGCTCCAATGCATGTCTACTTGGATTTTGTTGTACACAAAGTCAAACATATGGCTTTTTGTACTGTTAATATGTGTTGTTGGCTTTTGTGTTGTAGATGAATTTATTCCCAACCTTCTCCAGTATCATTTGCTTTGTAGCACTCTTTCTTCAAAGTTCTTTGGAAGTCCACTACTTTTGTTCATCTGGAAGAATTACAGCATGTTGGGTTGGGTGTAACTTAAATATATTGGAGTTACTTATGATGTAGAGCTGCTTGTTGAACAAAATTTGACTGTAAAGGCTTTAATTGCCATCTTGTGGTTGGTCTGAATATGTGGAGTTGCAGGGGTCATTTGTCACATTCCTTTTACTTGGGAGATTGGGGAGGATACTTCATGATATCTTGGTTACAACAATTTAGATGTACAGCTCGATTATGTATAATGATCTGACAACTAAGTCCTGTTTGCGGCCCATGTATGGACCTTAATTTGGACTCCATGACTAGTCAAGTGTACTCTAGATCTTAAACTAGATTGATGTCAAACAATGATGAATTTGCATGGCTAAACTTTCATTGCTTGTTCATTAAGCTTTGTAGCTCACTGTAGATATGTTGTTTGAGGAGGATATGGTCTAATGTGGGATATGATGCAGTTGATCATCACAGTACCTGACAAAGGTTGATCATTCTTTTGGCATCAGAATAGTTGTTTGACAGGTGCCTACCTTGTCTCATTTGTTTGTTAGCTCTTTCTGGGTGGTCCAAGTAATGCCATTGCTTTGCACCAACCAATCCATTCCTAAACCATGCTAGATTTTTTTGCTCTCTTGCCGAAGGGTGTGACCTGATCATTAACAAGCTAAAAAATGAATATACTGATTTTCTGCTCATTTATGTACTTTTTTAAAGGATATTTTCTCTTCATATCCAGTCACCTTCATATGAACTCGGTGCCCCTATACTCAAATTTACAGCCTATTCAGAATTTGATTGTATGTATAAATGGTGGGCTTGCAAAATGTCTATGCCTTGCACTTCGTATGCTAAGCTCTGTGTTTTATTAGTGGATTGAAATGAATTTACAACTTGTTTCCCTTTGAATTGAAATTAATTTACAACTTGTTTTGCTGCTTACTTATCAAGCATCTATACATGGAAGGCATGTAAACAATTCAAGCTTTCCATTCAAAGAAATATTTAGGTATGAGCTTTGAAAGGTGTTGAACAGGTTTGTGTTTACAGTTTGCCCTTCCTTCAAGTGTTCAAGGTTTTGACCTGGGTTTTTCTATACAAACCCACAGAAAGGGGTTTCTTTATCTCATAGAAATAGTCTAACACACATGTCACTGTGTGTACTTGCCAGTCGTATTAAGAAGTATCTGGGAAGAAAACCACGTGTCCTTTGACCTGGCATAAACCAGGGGAAAGTGCCATGTGTCCTTTCACTTACATATTAATCCTAATGCCTTCAATCTCCTCACAAAGGGAGAAGTGCCACCTTGAATCTATGGCCAAGCATAAACCAGGGATAGTGTGTCGATGGCTTTTGGCTTCCTTTCAAGAATTAGATTTCTGATGGACTGTTCCTTTGTTTCTACTACCATTCTTACGGTTCTAAACTATCTTTATTTGTTACAAGCAAAACTGTTTGTTTCCACCTTTTTTACTTGCCCATTTTTCTTTATAATTTTGATCTAGCTTCTTCCATTTCATTACTTTCTTCTTATTATTCTTTTCTTTCTTTCATGCCCTAGCCCTTTTTTCTTTATAATTTTGAACTAGCTTCTTCCATTTCATTACTGTCTTCTTATTGTTCTTTTGTTTCTTTCATGCCCTATCGTCCCACTAGTATTTTCTTTATTTTTTATTCTTTCTGAACTTAAATAGTTATTTTAAATATTTTCTTTATTTTTTATTCTTTCTGAACTTAAATAGTTATTTATTTAAAATGACAATGGATCAGAGTTCTGTTTCTCTCTTCTTTGTTGTAACAAAAGCTAAAAGGAGTAGAAAATAGTGATGTAAGCTTAACTATAAGTCTCCCATTATCGGGCATGTATAACCAGAAGGCTAGATTTTTCTTCTTTTCCAAATGCTTGAAACTTTACCTAAAACAGGATTTTCTTGTCTGTCAGCTGAGCTCAAGCACAGAAGAGCTCACAAGCATCTGTTCTTTTTTGTTATCTTCAGCAGACAATCATTTTTGAGAATTTTATGCAAGCCCTCTCTCTTTTCAATAAAGAGTGGAGAAGCTGGAGTGAAATGTTGGCAGTAAAGAACTCATGTTTGTAGGAAAATTGGTATCTTCTCAGCTTGCATGAAGTTGGAGGAATATGTTCATTCTCAAGAAGGAGCCAGAATCTAATGCCCAAGAGGTTATTTGCTATTGCTGGACGAAGATATAGGGATCATACTAACCCTACTATAGTAAGACAGAAAATAAATAAATAATTCCTAAGAGACAGTAATGACAGCTATACAGCCTGTATTGCATGTTAAAACACTCAAGCTTTGACCAGGTGTCGGCTGCGAAAGCCAGCTGAATATGTCCACCACTTGCTGGTACCCAAATATAAGTAAAGATAGTATGCTAGTGGTCTTCTTATTGCAGACAAAATGGAATTTATTTATATGCAACTTGATTACACGTGTAAGGTGCCAGTTGACTTCCACACACTTTCTTCTCTTGTGAAGGATTATTAATGGTCTGCATGCTGCTTTATCATATATATCTATGTTGAAACAAGTTCTGCAAGATGGATATCAGAGTCAAACATTTTCAAATGCTTAAGCTTGTGTCCTTATAAACCTTGTACTCTGAATTGGTGCTTAATCCAGCTTCAATGCTTCTCTTCTTGCAATCCAATGAACCAATTTCTTCTTAAAATGGTGATTATATTTTGAGTAGATCACCAACAATAGGCATCCAATTTGCCATTCATTTGAGAAGCCTAAAATTGAGATATTCACAGGAGGCAGATCAGATTCACTGATTGGATATAGCCTTAGATATCTAATGATGGTTATAAATGATGGGCCCATATTTTGACTTCATTAAATCCAGACCAATTTCTGATCAATGTGATTCCTTGTGATCTGCTCCCTATTTCTCAGTCTCAGTATTCCATCCAGTCTATTAGTGTCTTTTGAAATAGAGGGAGAGGAGGATGAGGAAAGTGGGTTTCTTCGTCAAATCTTTACTGGGCATCTTCGAATCTACTTCTCCCTCTCATATCTTCCCCTCTTGCCAGAGAAAACCAGGAATCCTGAATAGATGCACAAATAAATTAAGTGTTTCCTTTTCATGGCCATTTGAAGGTGTGACACTAACTACGGCCAACTGTCCAGCCACAACTTGCCACTGTTCATAGTTCTTTCTCCCAGCAGCATGTAGCATGACATCATACCAAGATAGCCAAAGGTTAGCTTTGGATTATTTCCAGTAGAATACATGTGAATGTTGAATTAGAACTTTTCTCTATGGAACGCCACAGTTAGCATATTATGTTTTTGGTTGTATTAACTGACTTGTCATTACCCCAAAGGATTTTTGCTTCTTTCGCCTTCCTACCTACATCTGTATCTGTAGGATGATAACAAAGACAACTGCTTTTGCTGATCAATATGAAATGGAAAATGTCTAAATTATTGCTGCTTGTTACATGCAATGGAGCTCTCCTATATTTACAGTGTACTCAAGGTATTTTGTCTAAAGGGTCATTTGCAATGGACGCTTTCATGTTAGTCTGTTCTTTTGATATTTTGGGGGGGGGGAAAGGTGACGTCAGAATTGTAACACAATTCATGCTTATTGGGGCTGTTTGGATGGGAATAACAGGCCGTGAATATATTTATCCATGGATGATGATTTTATTCTCTACTGTTCGCAGCCCTAAAACATAGATAAAATGATTAGAGGATCACAAATCAAGGTTTTAGAGCTTTTTAGACTTGAATCATTTATCCATGTTTAAGGGCTGCTAATTGCAAAGGATAAAAAATGACTATCCGTAAATAATTTTTCTCTTTTTACTTGTTACTGTGCTAAACAAGCCTCATAAGGTTTTGTTGGTTCCCAAGATATTTATAGCTTTTTAAATGAAGAACTGCTTTCCAGTTGCAAGAAGCTTTGCAGGTTTTCTATTTCTAAGGCTTATTACTTTTGAGTTAACTTGTAATTACCAATGTATACGTGATCATCATCCTCCCTGCTGTTTTATGTTTGGCTCCTACAGCTATGTTCTTATGGAAGGATAATTTGACTACACATCTTATGATTGCTTGAGCCAAAACCTACAAGCAGCTGATTTTCTCAACCAACATCATCTTCTGTGTAGTAGCCAGTTTCTTCTTCTAAAAAAGGGGCTGTCCAGTGCACGAAACTTCCGCTTACGTGGGGTCTGGAACGAGGTGGACCACAAAGGGTCTATAGTACGCAGCCTTACCTTGCATTTTTTGCAAGAGGCTGTTTCCATGCCTCAAACCCGTGACCTTCAGGTCCCATGCTAACAACTCTACCATTGCACCAAGGCTCCACTTGTAGACAGTTTCTTTTTCTAAGACTCTAAATTCTGGAATCCTTTGGAGGTGGTTTTCCATTGCCTTCATCACATATGTAACTCCAATCTAGGAGAAGATGCTTTCTTTTCCCCTTTATTTAGGTTCTGTGAATCTCACATTAAATTGCGAAAGAGATCATTTTGGTGTGTGCCGTGATGCAAATGCATTGGCATTGCAAGTATGCTTTGAAATTCATATCCTGTTCAAAAATTTGATGAATTTTTTCCAGCATGCAGGAACTGCTAGAATAAGTGACTTCAAGCTGAATTTTCTTGAACTGGGTTACTGAGAAACTGTTTGAGTCTAATTGCATATTAGTATTTAACTTACAGTTGTATCTGGGAACTAAGCCTGACTCCGTGCTGTTGCTGTGAACCCTGACCGATTATTGCTTGTAGTGGCTGAGTATTATATTATTTGCAGTCTGATGTGTTTTCTTTATCAGAGGAAGATGGCAACAGAAAGTACCATGAGATGCTAAACCCTGTTCTTGCATCAGTTGATAGTCCTTGTCATTCATTGCTTCTCCCATTTCCAATTAAATTATCATGACCGTCCCTCTACATAACTACTTTAATACCTTATGGCTGTCTTAACTTGGGTTGTCTTCTGAATGATGCATAGGATTTGCTTCAAAATGGCAAAAGGTACCAGGGCCCGATGCAGACTTGCTTCAGGCAAATACAGGTCCACGCCATACCCTTTGCCGCCTTGTAGTTGGCAGGATGTGGAGAAGGAAGTGAACCAGAAGAAAACATCCAAGGCTTTGGAGAAGAAAGACTGGGAAGATGCTACCTGCTCGGTCTGCATGGAGTGCCCTCACAATGCTGTGCTCCTCCTCTGTTCTTCTCATGACAAGGGTTGTCGTCCCTACATGTGCGGCACGAGTTATCGCTACTCCAATTGTCTTAATCAGTTCAAGAAAGCATACGCCAAAATGATGTCACCTCCTAACGAGCAAGGCCAGGTTCAAGACAGTCTATACCAAGGTTTTGGCTCGAATCTTGCTGGGCCAATTGAGAAGTGTGAAGTATCAGAGCTGGCTTGTCCCTTGTGCAGGGGACAGGTTAAGGGATGGACGGTGGTTGAAGCAGCACGTGAGTATCTCAATGCCAAGAAGAGAAACTGCATGCAGGATGATTGTTCGTTTGTTGGGACATACAAGGAACTCAGGAAGCACGTAAGAGCCGAGCACCCTTGTGCACGTCCACGTGAGGTGGACCCTGTACTCGAAGAGAAGTGGAGTCATCTTGAGAGAGAGAGGGAGCGTAATGATGTAATCAGTACGATAAGGTCATCAATGCCAGGAGCACTGGTCTTGGGGGATTATGTGATAGAGCGAGGAAATAACGACCTGGATAGCGATGAGGAGGAAGCCCACGAGCACGGAGATTATGATTTGGGTGATGATGGGAATTGGCTTAATGTCCTTTTCCTTTTGCAAGCTTTTGGTCGTGGTGGAAATGCTAGTTTCAGCTCACGCCTGAGGAGGGCTGGTGGCAGTATGTCCCAAATTTCTGCGGCTACAGTCACCAGGGCTGCTGTTGCTTTCTCATCCGAAGAAGAGGATGATGCGCCAGCCCCTACTGGAAGAAGAGTTGTGGGCATTGGGAGGTCTGCTCGGCGGCGGCATAGAAGCCGGAGAGATCGATGATACATGTCACTGAAGATAAAAGAAGTTGGGGCAACATCACATGTAGGCTAGTAATTTAGCTGCAGGAGGATGCATTGTGACTGTCATATTTCTAAATAGATCATGGATAGAGCCCCATTTACTCAATCCGAAGTTCATCATGCCAAGATGAATGATTAGTAAATTGCCTAGTTCTTATTTCTCCAATTTTCTTCCCTTTAATTTATAGTTTTTGTTAAATGGCCTGAAAGCTGAATGATTTGGCCACTTGCTTTGTTGTAATGTACGTTCATTTGTGTAACTTGTAGATGTCCCTGTAATTTCACCCTCGATTGCTGAAATGTTTTCACATTTTATTCCTTGGGATGATTCTCCCATCAGAAACTATTTGGTAGCTTTTAGATCTGTGTTTTTGGGAAAAGATTGTTAGCTTGAAAAACAATAGCAGATGGTGTAACTAGGCGTTTTCTTTTATATGATCCAAAAGTTTATTGATGCTGTCATGCTCCAAATTTAGATCCATCTAAATATTGCAGACTTGCGTCTTGGGCCTTCATAATACTGATGGTATTGACAACAAAGCATGGACAAATCAAACGCTACAAATCATTGAAGTCCTCCATAATTCGACCGTTTTTAGCCTTTAAATTGTGGTGGGGTTTATTGATGAAGTAATCCGCTGTCTTCTTTGTTAACGGTGTTGATCTTATTTACCCGAAAAACCTATAAGTTAATTGCTCTGCAATTCAGTAAGATCTGTAAATTCTTGTTGTGGAAGAAGTTTCCAAGAATGGGGTTCGATGATCTATCGGGCTCAAAGATTATCAGGGATTCCCATCTACAAGGTCAAGGTTCTGCTAGGAAGACTGCCCGAGTTTGGTCCTAATTTCTCAGCACGTTCTCTTGCAGGAGAGGGACTTGATTTGGACAACTTGTAACTGAGTTGCCCCAGTCGTGCCTGCCTTTATTTTTTTGTTTTCCATCTGCTTAGACTTTTCTTCCCTTTGTTTGGCCTATATGGTATTTATGGGCCTCGTCGGACTCCTTGGTGTAACATCACCTCAAAACCTTTGGCTTAATTTTAATAAAGTAACTTAATTGCCCCTTACTGTTTTGGCCTACAGGTTTAAGGTGCGGAAGCAACCTCTTGCAAAATTTAAGATAAAAATGTGTACTATTATGATCTACCCTTTTTCTGGACTTTGTATACACAAGAACTTTGTGCACCGGGCTGCACTTTTTGTTTAGTATGAATTAGGTCCAAAAATCTTATCCATTGGATAATCGTAACCCTTGCTCTTTTCAGTAATAATGCACGGTGTTACTTTTAAAATACACTGTTTATAGAAAACTTTTGAATAGCAAACCAAAATACTAGTACGGGCCTAATTTATCGAAAAATTGGGGTGCTCATATCACCTTCCTTGATAATCTTAGCTTTCAATACAGGAAGAACGAAAGTGTTAATCGTTAGACGATTCTAAGACTTACTGTAGCCAGTTTGGATCGCTGAAAAATTGGACCTTGCAGCTACTACTTGCAGGCGAAAATATGACCGTCAATATTCTTGACGCGATTAAAGAAGAGACTCGCGCCCGCTGAATGCACATTTTCAGTTGCAAAATAGGAGCAGGCAAAATTAAGAGGAACCCACCTTCGAAATGATCCAAACCGTTTATCAGCCGGAGCTTGTTGTGAATGAGGCCAGTTATGGCTCTGAGCCTTTGATTCGTGGATCATTTTTCTTGACACGTTCTATTGCCTTTTCTATTCTCTTCACCATCTGTTTGAAATGCCAATATCAGTAGCTTACAATATTCGTCTCCCTCCCAAATTTGAATCATGGATCATCCATAACATGATCTTGAAGATAATGGTTTCCACCGTTGAAAAGAGTGGGCCTCACAACTAAGCACGTCAAAGATCATTTGCTAAGAATTCAGCACAAAAAGGGCAGCCTGGTACACAAAGCTCCTGTGTATGTGGGATTTGAGGAAGGGACGGACCACAAAAGGCTTATAGTATGCAGCCTTACCTTGCATTTTGCAAAATACTGTTTTCACGCTTTGAACCCATGACCTCCAGGTCACACGGCGACAACTCAACTCGTGCTAAGAATTCAGCACGCAACACCTCCGAAAGTGGGTAAGCTCCCTCGAAGCCAGCGGTGTCCCAGCCTGCTAAAGCGTCATAAAAACAAAGGCGTAGACCTCCAGGAGATCATCCCATCAAATAAAGATTCCAAGGGGCCACCTCCTGAAGGAGTAGCTATTATCTTTCCGAGGCATATCTTCGCTAGCCACTGACCCCGGGATGATTTCTGACCATTTTGTGAGCTGATCACTGAAGCCTTGTAAGGTGATCTCACCCTCAAATCTCATAACTACTGGGCCATAAATGAGTAGCTAGCAAACCAAAAATGGAGATAGCTCAATTCAGAGAGTTAGCTCTGCACAATTCGGTTATGATCTCGACAGAGCCACTCAGGAAGTTGGAAGCAGAATAACAGTAACAAGAAATATGGACTTGGCTGGAAAGACAAGAAAGATGTAAAGGACATTTATTTGACACATGTTCCGTGGCTCAAGCATCCAATTCTTTACAACATTGGGTCGCCCGCAAATTTTCTATGAAATCACTCTTTTGTGTGAGAAGCATAAATCGCATGTCCAAGAAATGAATCAGAAGTAGGAAACTACAAATACAATTGCAACATCAGGAAGCACTAAGTAGCTAATTGTTTGTACCTGCACGACGTCACATGTTATATTTGAGATCACCCGGCTTTACCTCATACTACATTGAAATCTTGACCACGAGAAGGATCCACAAAACCAGTTCAGAGCTGCCATTAAGATGTGATCAGCAATGGAATGCTATCAGGAAATCAGAAATTCTTCTAAGGGAAAATAAAATAAACTCCAGACCAAATTTCCCTTCTTTTTTTTTCTTTTTTTTTTCCCGAATGCCATTTCATGATAGCAAGTTTTGGCAACTTCATGGCTTGTGGAAGGAGCCATGAAGTATTAGCTTTCAACAGTGGCAACAGCTGGAAAGCTTCAAGTATATAAGAAACCGGCAATAGATGAGTGATTAGTAAATATTAATCTTACATGAAACAGAAGTGGTGAATTTGGCTCATCTATTCCACATTCCTAGGAGACGCTGAGCCTGCAGAAGCTGGCAGTGGCCTCATCACAAATGGATGATCTAGTAACTTGGATGCTGAGGGCCGATCATCTGGGTTGACTTGTAGGCATTGATGGATGAAATCCCGTGCATCATTAGACACAGAATTAGAAATAGTTGGTGGTTCACCCCGTCCAATCTTAAATAGTGCCTGTGTCTGCAATATTACAAATTTTGAAATACAAGTCAACCAGTTCAAACCAGAACTTGAAACCAAACAAAACTGGAAAAACACAAGATAAACCCATAACAGATATGATACTCACCCATTCCAGGTTAGAATATGGAACCTGACGAGTTAACATCTCCAAGACAGTGCAACCAAGGCTCCATATATCAGCCTTGAGCCAGTAGGCCTGACGAGGATTAACAACCTGCAAGGTGCACGAGGCATTAGCAATGTAAGGCACGAATATAAAAAAACCTTGATACAAGAAAGCACCATGAAATCCACAGATAACTAGCATACATAGCCAACAGAAATCTCTAAGCTCTCATTACAGGAAACCAGGTGTGGCAATGTGCTGGATCCAGGCCTTAATTCATTTTGAAGCACAATTAGCTATAGACCTACCCACTGCCACCCCTGGGATTGGTTTTATTACTTTGTATATAAAGACCACTAAAACAGCAGCAAGCTTTCAAAACAAAAAAATGTTATGCAAACAAAAGACAGCCCTAGGTGCATATCTAAACTATGTCATTCATAAATCTAAGGATGTAAGTTTTAAAAGAATATCACTTTCAGAATGCAAATCAGCATCTTATACAACCGTTATGAATGCAGCTCTCTTAAATTTGTCCGCGATGCAGATGAATAGCTTTACAAGAGAGAAGACACGAACCTCTGGAGCCATCCAGTATGCACTTCCTTTGCAAGACTTTAGCATGTTTAACTTGCTTGTCTGTAAAGGTCAGCAAACAGCAGCATAAGATAAAGATACCTCTTGCACACATGACAGAACTTATATGCTGGCTATGAAAAAGAGACCTCTTTTGCCAATCCAAAATCAGCAAGCTTCACAGATCCAGATGCATCCACGAGGATATTGGCGCACTTGATATCTCTTGGAGGCCAAAAGAAGATATATTTAGTTCCAAGCTAATAACAATAGAAAAATGAAAACAGAGCAGAAGCAGAAGCAGAAGCAACCTGATCAAAACTATGAATGTAATGCATCACATGAAGAGCTAACCCTAATCCAGAAACAGCTTTGCACTGAACTCATGTAAATAATCAATTTGTTGAAGAAGTTATATCAGAAGGAGCTGAGGTAGTGAAAATGGTCGGCTTGGCACATTTCAATCATCCTCCGCATATGCTAGAGCAGTTCATACATTTTGGTGCATTCTTGCTGCTTCATTTGCAGACAAACAGCGTATAACAAAACTACTGCAGACCTGCAAATTTTTGGCTTATATGCTACAGATAATAATTGGAATTTATTTCCCCATAACTCCAATGTACTACCCTCAAACAGCACTATAACCATGGCAGGTCACAGCACCTATGAATTGTATATGCAAAAGACTGAATTTTCAATGTCCAGGATATTCTACTAAAATCTTTCCAAAGGTACACAGATGTCAAACCAACATATTATTCAACCAGACAATCCCAAGAAGAAAACCATCTAGCTATCAGTATTCTTCAGACAATCAAGTTTATCAACTGAGGCACATATATCAAAGCAGGACAGAATGAAGGTTGAAGTTGGTGGTTCTCTTCTGAACAAATCAACAGCTAAATTTTATAAGAGAAATGCAAGACAAAAGCGAGAAAAACCCTAGCACCACCATAAACATCCAAATTATGGTTAGGCAGCATAGCACCAAGCAGGATCGTACATATGAAAGAATCTTCACAAACTGTATATATATGAAAAGGAACAACCAGCTTTAACTCAGGGACAGTTCGACATTTTCCTTCAGCAAGTAAACATGTCACCACCTCAAACAAATACAGCATCCAGTTCACTTTGTCATTTGATAACCCAGTGGCAAGCAGACAAGACTAAATATCCATTAGGAACAATCATATGTCACAATGTTGAGAAAGAACCTCAGTTACATAAGTAAACTATAGAAAATTATGGGATACCTGTGCATCACATTCCGATCATGGAGATAATTCAATCCATTCAGAATCTGTCTTGTGTAAGCACAGACTTGGGAATCTCTCAAGTTGTACCTTTGGTATAGAGATGCCAAAGAACCTTGTGTTACTAGCTCAAGGAAAATATACAATTTAGCTTCCTCCTGTAAAGATAGTTGTAGAAGTTTTAGTTATACTAAAAAGCAATAGTTAGTAAGCAAGTGTACAGAAGCAGATATTTATATTGAACAATTACCACATCCATGCAGAAGTTAAAGCCAACATGCAGGCATAAAATAAAGTGCATAATCTGGAAACCGAATCAGAAGTATCTGACAAACTGCAGATATCCAACCCAAAAAGAAAAGGATTTGTTGAATTTTACACATAAGTATATAACCAGCCTGACTTCTGACCATCCTGATGGCTGGTGTTCTGAGACAGATTTGAGAAAAATATTTAGGACCCTAAGTGCGTCCAATATCCAAGGATTTTTACTCAACTGCAGTATCTTACAGTATCAACACAATTTATGCACTTAAAGAGGTAAATGTACATGGCAAAGATGTGTCTTCCATGCAAGGTTAAGTGAGAGATGTCCCTAGTCAAGCACATATTTATTCCCTGTTCTCCATTGAGTTTGGTGTGCAGTTCCGAGGGTGAAGATTTTTCTAGACCCACTAGAGATGTTAACAATTAACATTGAACTTGACTTGGGTGAGAGTGCCACGATTCAAATGTCTGTTGTTCCATAGCAGTCTTTTGGAATTTGTAACTGGAGAAGAACCAGAGGACAATGGACAATTCATGAACCTCTTTCAAACAGATAATCTAGCATCTAAGACACTGCAAGTTCAGTGAAGGCCTCCTCTCCGTGCTTCAACGGTTACATGCAATAGTCTACTGCATGTTTCCAGTTCTTTGAACCTTAGCTCACAGAACATATTGACAGGGACAGGAGAAGAAATTTGTGAGACACGTAATATCAGTGAGTTGGGTCTGGGAATGTGGCAAGTCATAACCTACATTCACTTAAACAGTAGAAGATAGCAGTGTTACATAAGGACAAGCCATAAGCCATAAAAAGAAAAAACACAACATAGCCTTTGGTCATTGTTGTCTCTGCTTCCTTAGTAAGCATTTTTCAGCATGCAAAACATTATAAATGAAGGATTAGTGAAGTTTACCTTAAGCTATGTTAATTTTACGAATTCTATTATTCAATTCCATCCACCTCTTTCTTTCCTTTTCTCTTCTTTCTTCAATCCATACTCCAGTTCCTTTTCTTCTTCCACATGTATTTTAAGTGGGTGTAGATCATGGGTTCATAGACACCTTTTTATCTTATCCAACACTAGTAGAGATGAAAGAAAGATCTCAATGGCTGTGAGACTTATCATATTATCTGTAAAATAGTTTTGACAGCAGTTGTGCACGAAGCCTAGCTGATGTGGACCAATCAGGAGATAGCAATCGAATCTATTCTGGAAAACATTTGAGGGTATAGTTTCGTAACAAATATTTAGAGTTTGCTGCAATTAGAAACTGCAAACTAAACTTATTTTAACTATTCCTGATAAAGAAGGATTGTTGTCTTAAAGTAAAATATCATTCACTTCATTGGTTTGCTATAACAATGAAAATACTGAGTGGCTTCAAACTTATCTGAACTAAGTTAAGGCATTTAGATCCTTCTAATGTGATCTGTCTGACTGTACAACATGGTACATGAGAGATGGGTTAGGGTCTTCATCATTGTCTATGCCAGAGATTTAGAGAACCCAAAGTTTTACTCCACAGTTGAAGGAGAGAGACTGCACCTTTGCAAAACTCAGGGAACTAACCCACTGGTTCCAGAAAAAAAGTCATTGGATGTCTCAATAAGAACCTTGTTATTTTAGAGACACCTTATAATTCTGGAATGGCAGAGGAACTGCTAGGTACTCATACTTTTGCAAGCATAAATCATCTTTCTACCTCCATGATATTTGGGTCAGAGCTTCAGATAGTATGACTGGAAAGACGTACTTTTTCTAAAACATGACATTAAATTACAGACGGATCTTAACTTCTTTTAGGTCCTGAATACAAGGACATATGCTGCTTTATCCAATATTTACTGCAGAGTTCTACCTAATTGATTTGATCATAGTTACTCTTTCTATTGAACACCTTCAGCATCATAAGTGAACCCTAAAGGGCAGCCCGGTGCTTGAAGCTCCCACATAATGGGGTCCAGGGAAGGGGCAGACCACAAAGAGTCTATAGTACGCAACCTTACCTTGCATTTTTGCAAGAGACTGTTTCCACACCTCCAACCTGTGACCTACAGGTCACACGGCAGCAACTCAAACCGTTGCACCAAGGCTCCCCTTCTATGATAAGTGAACCTCAAAGTTCAAATATAGCTCTTGTATGACACCAGTCCAGGTAGAAATTTAAGATAGGCATTGAAACACAATAGCACAAGTGAAAGACAGCAAAGTACCCACAGGATTTCAGCAGGTAACAAGTATAATAACAACTGCCAGCGTTACAAGCTTTATTTACACAAGCTGCATCAGTTTCTGAACTCAAAACTGACCACCGGCCATAATTGCATGCTTTGTCCACAAGCAATTGCCAAGCATATGCAAGTTAATCATACTTAATAACTGCACATTTTTCTCATTCAGAACTTCATATGCCAAAAACTAAATTAGGCTGTTCCTGCACCATTGAACTCCAAAAAGACTAAGAAATAGTACCTTGTCTGTACCAAAATATTGAACGATGTTCTCATGTTCAAACTGACTTAAAAGTTGAATCTCCTGAAAAAATGACAAGCTGGAATTAGAGAAAGAGACATCTCAGGAAGACAAGCTGGATTTAGAGAATTGGACATCTCAGGAAGGAAAGCAACCATCAATGTTTCCAGTGAATAGATGTCCAACAAGAATTTCTAATGCCTGAAGTTAGTTAGAAAGAGAAGTACAACCTTCAGATTATCGAAAACCCACATGTCGACAAACATAAAACATGACCCAATAAGAACAAGACTTAACATTGCCTAACCTGCTCAAGTTGATCAATGCACTGCTGGGCCCTGCTACCTTGATCAAGCAAAGAAACCTCCTTTACAGCAAAAAAGAACCCATCACTGCAGAGGAAAATTTTTTAATGAGCAAATATAAGTATAATATTCAAGAGATTTGGACTTAAAGATGACGAAGAGTATAAGACAGTTTTATTGTTTGAGAAAAATGCTATGAGCAATTGAAAGCAGAACATACAGCCAAACCATCGCATTCAAGAAATGTTTAAGTCCCACCTTAAGATGATACCTCCCTACTCTTGATCCAACGAAGAATCATTAAACAAAGTTCCTTTTATCTTTTGCATGTCTTTAATGTTGTTAGTCAAGTTCTCATCTCACATCAATCACCATACATGAGAAAGAAGATTTTACACAAAAATTTAGCTACACTGATTCCCATGTATGGAATCTAACATTCTATATAACTCAGTATTATTTGAAGAAGGTTAAACTTTGGTATTTGATATAAATCAAGAAAGCAGGGAACCACATAGTTCCCCCTTTAACCAGTCCAGCATCTGCATCAACCCTAAAATATAGGGAACAACTCATCTCTCCCTCTTGTCAAGCAGTATGCAATGCTTTTTCATAGTAAGATTCTAAGTCTGTACCTACACAAGGAGTTTGAGATATTGTTGGATTTTGTATACCTTCATATAATGTCGCTCTGCTACTGCAATTAATATTGGCTTATCAGGAGAACATTTGACACTCCAACTCCCAATATAATATCAAAAAAGCTTCTGGTATATTTTGTTGACCTCACTCCATTCGTATTGTTCATTATTTTCAAAAAGACATATCAATTTTCTAATGTAGTAGAAGCTTAAGCAACATTTTTCTTTCCATCTGAGTTAGTTCACCTTCAGTAACACAATAGACACAGCCTTTCAAGTGCACCCCAGTTTGAAAGACTTCAATGCAAATCAGTATTTGCTTTCTCCACTTGAAGGAGTACTTAAATGGTCATAATTAGCATTACACTGCCTGTTGGTTGACACAAGAATTTTAAAACAAGGAGATCTGGTCAAGACTACAGATGATTAATAAACACTACCATGACAACAAAGAGCAGTCAAGTGATTTAGACTTATCTTGAAATAAATATCTTTCTTTTCTTTTCTTTTTTGTGTGCCGAACATCTTCACAAAGGAAGCTTTGCACTGATTATTTTTTGTTCTTCTACTGATCATTGACTTTTGAATTTCACCAACATCTCATTGCAGTGCCAAAAGATCCAACTACACAGAGATGGAGACAAGCAAGAGATGGCCTTTCAACTTCAGCAATTTCCTTTGAAACAGAGATTACATAATTTAGAACAATAACTACCATTTCATCCCTCTTACAAAATTCCAATTGTGAATATGTTGAACGGGTCAACTTTTGCACACTGGTTCCTGTTGGATACATGTCACATTTTTCCTTGCTCCATGAGCCCTCCCTCTAATTTGACATTTCTCAATGTTTCTCACTGTAAAGCCATTTCATCTTTTACTCTTTAAATTATAACGCCTATGGTAACGAAATTTTTTAACTCTGTGCATTTTCACTCTTTGGTTTTCTATATTTATTTGCCTCTTTATGTTTCTCTTCTTACCAATAAGGTCTCTTTTTGAGACAGAACCCACTTGATATATTGGACATTCAAAAGCACCCTAACTATGTGTATCTTATACTCCCAAAGCTATATTCTGAAATTAACCTTGGTGCTCCCATTTCGAAACAGCAAGCAAATGTGACTCCCTCCCTATTTTCACTAAAAATACCAGTCTCTCTCATATCTCTTGCCTCATTGTCTCTCTCCTCTTTCCCACACCTCACTTCCACTGTCTCTAACCCATTTATTTTCCTGAGTGTGTGCACAAATTTCCTGCTTTGCTAACTTCCCTAATTATCATAACAGAAGGTCTAAGCATCACAATATCATACACGACCTATTTTAGAGAAAGCATGTGAAATGTGTGTATTTGGCCACAGATGTTTAATCTTTAAATGGTGTCACATGGATGAAATAACCAATTTAGAGCACTTATCAATGGAAGGATGAACATAACTCGATTAATGAAGGTAGTGATAGTTATTGTAGTAGTAGTTATTAGAGTTATTTAATTATTTAATGGTTATAACTAGAGCAATGGTTAGACTCTTGTTAGGAGGTTTTGCCCATCTTGAAGTGGCATCAATGGAGGTTGGGCCCCCACGAAGTGATCATATCAGTAAATTTGTTACTATTTCGAGTGCGGTATACTTCGTTTTGATGCAGCTATATAACAGTACGGCACATAGTGCAACTAAATTTAGCAAGACCGCAAACTGAGAAGTTTTAGCAGATTTAACTTACTCGCTGATTCCTTCATACACCGTTCCAAAGGAGCCGCTTCCAAGAAGTCCGCCGCGCATCCATGACTTGATATTCCGCTTAAACTTCCCATTAGGCGAAATAACAAACATTGTTTCTGTAGTCGTACTAGAAGAATCATCGTCATTCGAAGTTGAAAACGAACACGAACCCGTAAGATCAGCAGTCTCCCCCAATCGAGCCCCCCCACCCTCTACCAATCTAGCATCTTCTTCAACGTTCTCATCTTCCTCTTCACTTCCCTGGCCATCACTATCACTAGAACTATCTTTGCAAGTAGATGGTGAGGCAACTCTATTATCTTCAGGTGCCAGAGACTTCAAAATATCCCAAGTGGATGACATCTTATCAATAACCGGAAGCGACATGGACGGTGGCGGAGCGAGAACCGGCGGCCGCACTCCCTTAATTCCACCTGATGGTGAAACCCTTGCAGTAGAGGACTCCAACTTGTTCAACTTAGCAAAATCATTTCCAACCGTAAGTCTAACACTAAAATCAGCCAAAATATCATCTGTTTCTTCTTTTGCTTCTTTTCCTTCCTTCCTGTAACTTCGTTCTTCCGTTCCCAAAGAATTAGGAATCTCCAAGTGCTGCAACCGCGATCGAGGAAGAATATCAGAACTAGACCTAGCCTTCCTAGCCTCCCATGCCGCAGTTGGAATTGCAAAATCTTCCGGTCCAGAAAGCCCTAAACTCCGGCAAATCCGCTCGATTTCACCTTCACCTCCACCAACACGGAAGCTAGTTTGCCCGTCGAGAGATCTGGTGCGGAGAGAAGTAGAATCCTCAGATGACGGTGAAGACAAGGCGTCATAATCGGAGTTCTTGATCGCGTTTCGCCGTTCCAGCCTCGGTTTCCCACGCTTCTGCTTGGAACCCATTGCCGAAGTTTTCTTCTTGTTATCGGGATGGAAGGGATTCGTGAATGAAGAGAGATAAAGCTTGGACCATTCGAAAGCAGAAGATGAATCAATTGAACTGCAGCTGCAGAGATTTTAGCTTTCAATTTCTCTAACTCCCGTTTCGAATTTCGGTGTCCCTTTTAGGGTTTGTGAAGGCCGCTGAGTTGAGAAGACCCAAAGAGATGGCAGGGAAGAGAGGAAGAAGAAGAGCAGAAGACGCGGTGATTGAAATGGGACACCAAAATTCCTTTTTCTGCCGCATGTTTTTCCCGAGTAAGTCTCTGTCTGGTCGCGTGGACCAGTAGAAGGTTGAGCTTAGGGCAGACGCCATTTGGCGCGTGACTGATTCTGCCAGGCCTTCCCCTCCAAAACCTCGGAACGCGGTTTGTTTGCCTTTGGAAGATCTCAACCGTACGATAAGGAAGATTTTGATGATCCGATGGTTGCACTAAGATCACGACACGTGGTTGAAAATTGATCATCAGGCGATCTTACTTGCTTGAGGAATGCCGATGATCCTGGCATAGAGAGCGACGGCGCCCCAACAACAGCGCAATTACTTGACTTTTGACCGGTGGCCCCACCTACCGTTGATCCTCACCGTTCATTTGACTTCTCCAGTTTTAATTTTAGATATCTTCTGGTGCAAACTTTATTGCAAAAGAGCAGCTCAAACATCCGAGAACACAATCGTTGGATGCTAATTTTGGCATGAATTTAGTACCAATAGATATCTAAAACCAAAACTAGAGAAGTTGGATGAACGGTGGAGATCAATGTCATGCGGAGCCCATCATGCAGAAGCAAAAGAGTTACCACCAGCATTCCCCGTACTAGTTTGGAGAGAGATGCTAGTAAGTTTGTTGTGGGACCTGTAAGTTTTAAAAAGAGATTTTGTTAATCGGGTAAAGGACAATTACCGTACTTAGTACCAGTGTTGCGTAGTGTCTGCGCGTTTAAAATGGCCAGTATTTCCGCCAGGAGCTAAAAGTATATGTGGGGCCTGCCAACAACGATTGAATTGTAGAGGATCGAGAGTTATGGCGTAGGCATCGTAAATTCCTAAACAATCAGAGGGTTGAGATCATCCTGTGGAAAAGATTGACGTTGGGGCAAAGATGAACACAGGACCCACAAGTATTTTGAGCTGTAAGCACGTGTAGTTCACAAGCACTAGATTGGATACTCGGGATCATTTAATCAGACGACTTCTAAAATTCTTTGTAACTTATGGACCGTAACGGTAGAGTTGTTGTCATGTGACCTTAAGGTCACAGGTTCAAGGCATGAAAACAAACTTTTGCAAAATGTAAAGTAAGGCTGCATACTATTGTCCCATGTGGCCCGCCCTTTCCTGGACCCACAGACACGAGAGGTTCATGCACCGAGGCTGCTTTGATGGACCCTTTTGGAGAAACAATTATCATCAGATGGAAGACACCCTCAGCCCTGGGAAAGTAATCAAAAGAATTCATCCAATGAAGCAAGTGAATACCTAGTCACTACAAATGAAGAACAAATGAAGAACAATTGAACAGTTTAAAGAACAATAAGTGCCCATCAACAACATGTTATCTTACATAGCCTTTTTAGTGGGGGCTTTTGTGGTGGTGGGTGGGGGGTTTTGGTTGGCAAAAGAGAGGTGCCAATCTATAGCATCTATTCCCTTCTTGACAGCTTTCAGCAGGAAAGTATTGAAACCCAAAGCCCACCTGATAATGTTAGATAAACATGGAGGCAACCACATTTTTTATGATCAGAAACTGCGAGCACAGTCATAAGTACATGCACAGCAACAGGTAAAACATCATTTAGTTGATTTGGATTGATTAATAGAATTGCATTCCAAGTCTAAGTACAGATCAGACAAAAATTATGGCAGCAAAACCTGTCAACAGAAGAAATTACATATAAATTATATCAAGCAACTTTATAAATTTACTTTACATATTTAGCATATATAAGGATTCAAAACCTGATAGCTTTGGGAGGAGAAGCAGATACCATGATGGGTGATATTCTATGTTGCTTGCAGGGCAAATGAAAAATAATACTGACTTGCCACCCCTAGGACAAATACACGAATGGCAAATCAAAATCTTTAGAGTTAGTAAGATTTTGCAAATATTGCAACTTCATCAGCTGTTTTGCCTGTCATTAAGCAGGTCTTTTTTCCAGGCGGTTGTTCAAAGGGGAAGCACCTAATAGTTGCACCAGTCTCCTCCTTCACCTTTAACTCGTCCTCGTCGCTAAGTAAATAGCCGATCAACCACCTCGTGAGTAATAAATAAAATCAAGATCATTTAAAATGCATATGAACTGGGATGAAATCAGTACCTCGCTGACCATGGACCTCTGGCCCATTTGCCTTGAGAGATTGCTGCCTTGAGCTCATTGTAGGAGTTGACATCCACAATATTACTGTACATGAACTTCTAGAGTCAGCAAAGAGGACTGTTTTCTAGGCAAAGCAAACGTGAAGTTTTGTATTTCTGCCTGGCATATATATGCATGATCAGAGAACACATAAGCATCTTGTCTAGTTGTCTTATTCACTTCTGCAGAAATATCCCTCAACCTTTACTTTCCAGAGGGTAGAACAGCAATTTGAAAAACAATGTAATAACAACCATTTGCCAGGAAATAAAGGCAACGACATGAAATTCAAGAATTGCACATAAGGAACTTGTTTAGCAAGATACAGACATGAATCAAAACCGAATTATTCTTTAACAAGAAATCCCCATGGAGAAGCTTAACAGAAACAGCTTCCACAAATAGTAAAGAACACCAAGTATATGACCAAAAAAGACCATCTTTACATAAGTATTATGCAATACAATATAACATATGTGGGTATTTTAGTAACTTCATCAACCTTCAGCTTTTTCTTAGGAATAAATGTATTACATCAATTGATGAGAAAGAAATAACATGGCAATATTCAATAAATACTCTAACATCCAGCTCATCTCTTCTTGGATTTCCTAAGCTCATCTAAAGTTTTCATGGTACCAAACAATATTCACTTCGCAGCGCGGAATTTCCCCTCTTGTTTTTCCTTTCCTCTGGTCTAAACTATTTAAGGCCCTGAACCATTCAAAATCCCTAGATCTATCATTCAACAAACTAAAAGGGAAGCCCTGGTCCAAGCTCCCGCCTATGCGGGGTCTAGGGAAGGGGCGACCACAAGGGTTTATAGTATGCAGCCTTACCTTGCATTTTTGCAAGAGGCTGTTTCCACACCTTGAACCCGTGACCTCAAGGTCACAAGATGACAACTTTACCATTGCACCAAGGCTCCCCTATTTCAACAAACTATAGCATCTAAATCCAGTCCAAACCTATTTGAACAAAACTCTACGTACAGCCCTAAACTTTACACAGTAACCTACATTTAATTCTCCAGCTATGCAAACAATCCTAGTTTTAGTCTCCATCCTCATCTCAAGGGACCTTTATTCCCTAACTCCGTCTCATTTAAATTGAAGGGATGATAAAAAAGAGAGAATATGAACAAGATTACTGTCTGTTGCTAATGTCCATAAGCATATCATCATTAAGGTATTTACGATCTTAGTGCGGCCTATTACTATTAAGGTGTTTATATATGGCTTTGGCACTTCATTGACATCAAGATTTATCATCTATGCCACTTGCGTTAAAATCCATAAGTACCCCGTGTACAATTTTTCTCTATGATATTTTTCATGCTTAGATCCCTAAGCATCACTTCACATCTAATTCTGTAAGAATTTCAGAAATTCATTGGCATCATGTTCATGATATTTTTGTTCACTCTGCAGCTTCTTGGCATGGGAATAATCCATCAGTAAGCTTTTAATGGACACCTATCCTATCTCTTGCTATTTGATGTCCTAGAACAGAGAGAAATTATAGAATATAAAAACAATGAACAGCTTCGAGGAAAAGGGTGGCCCCTAGATAAGTCAATCCATTATGAGCTTGATGCATGGACAGCTACTATGTGCTGGACAGCCCCATTTGGGTTTCTGAGCAAGAAAGTTTAAGGCTCTCTGTGACTTTCAGTAATCACCTCTTGATTCTATGTTCCTACTCCAATGCCAGCTTTTCTATCAATCGCTTGCATTCATCACTTACCCTCTTGCCTGCTTGCCTTGCCTGATTATGATTAGCCAATGACATCCGCTGGTAGGAGCAATATAATTACCTTACTAGAAAAGAATAAGTGAAAACCTAAAAAATAGATGAAAATCTTATCTAGCACTCTTGGTTATACAATCCCAAGTTTGAAATTTTGGCGATGAAATATCAAAATTGTCCATGTTCGCAGATGAACTATACTCTTTCTGCTCAAGACTTGCTAAAATCCTGCCAAGCACATGCAACTCATGCCGTCTTGAATTTTGATATTTTATGAAACTTTTGATCAACAGTCTGAACCTCATATCACAGAGCTTCCTGCTTCAAAATTGTCAACTTCATAACTAAGAGGAATAGTGCACCAAAATATAAAGTGTCAGCTTGAAAAGCAACTTGCTGATGGTAACAAGATGTCCTGGCCAGACAGAGTAGCAATAAAGCCTTTATCAACACCATACTGGCACTGACCGTTTTCCTGCATCCACTAAACAGAAGACTCAACTGCCTTCATCTCTATGTAGTCACAGGAGCGACTAGTCGCAAGGCGCATGAAGGCGCATGGCATGCGACTCGACTTACCCCAGGCACGCCACTAGTTGCACTCCTGGATGCGACTTGCGTCTAATGCGCCCCCGACTCCAGGCGCATCAACAGTCTTAAAAATAAAACCCTAGTTACGGGGTTTTTTTTTTCATTCTTCTTTTCCCCACTCGAATACTTCCTTTGTAAACCTTTGATCTTCCATCCAACTCCAAGTAATTGAGGTAAGAATCGTAAGATTGTAACTTCATTACTTTCATTGTTTTGTTTTTTTGCTTTTCTATAAAAAAAACGGTAAAACCAGTATCGTTTTTTCATTTTTTTTTGCATAATGCTTCTTTTTTCTTTGAAATCTCAACATATGTATACTCTAAAGGTAAAAACGAAAACTCCATTTCATTCTTTCCATTCGTTTTCATTGATTTAGTGTAATATGCAGTAAATTTCTAGTTTTCTGGAATTTTTTACCTGAAAATGAAAAATACATCAGTAATCCTTATTTTTTTCATTTTTTTAAGCAAATATGCATATCCTCACTATCATAATACTAAAAACGATTGACCCATGAGCTTAATCGACTTTTTCTTTTCTTTTCTTTTTTTTTAATAGAAACCAATAAAAAACAGTATTTTTTCCATCTTTGTAACAAATGTGTAAGTGTCATTATAGGATGATACTAGGAATGCTAAAAACAACTTATCAATAAAATGTTTTGATGTTTTTTCTTACTTTTTTTTTTCACTAACAATGGTATTTTTTTTTATTGTTAATTATTTTATTTCGTTTATTTATTTATTTTTCCATTTGTTTGCAGGTTTTCTCTTTTAAATCTCTGATTGCTTGATTTGATTTCACTTTCCATTCCACTCTAAAGTCTCCAATAGTTTCCTGTATTCCTATTGATACATCAAGTCTACAATATGTCATCATCAAGGGGCTCCAGCAATGCTTCTTCTAGATTAATGGATCTAGGGTGGGAATATGCAGAGGCACGGGATCCAAATGATAAAAATTTGGTATGGTGCAAGCTATGTGGGAATAGATATAGTGGAGGAATTTTTAGATTAAAGCAACATTTGACAGGTGGGCATAGGAATGCCAAGAAATGCTCTCTAGTCACTCCTGAAATATCTAAAAAAAATTTAGATTATATGGATGAAACAAAGAAGAAGAAAGAGACTAGAGAGAGAATAACAAGGGAGATGGAACAACCAGAAAATTTGTTTGGCTTGAATGATGATGATGAAGAGGAGGATGTGCAGGAGATTGATAGCACCAGGCCTGCTGGTATTTCTATTGGGGGGGATAACAGGCGTAAGATTCCCGCACAACAAACAAAAGGGCCTATTGATTATCTCTTTGCTCCCAACCCTGAGGCCCAGAGTAAGGGTAAGGGAAAGGCACCCATGCAGCAGCAAGCGACAATGAATCGAGCATACAAGAAAGGGTTTAGAACAAGAGCATGCAATTATATCGCCTCTTGGTTCTATGAACATAGCAATGCATTCAATGTTGCTCGCACTTGTTCATTTCAGACCATTGTAGAGGCAGTTGCGCAACATGGTCCAAGTAGATATCTTATATTTTTTATAATAAATAGTTATATATTTGTTTAGCCTTTTACCTAATCTTATATCGTATAATTTTATGTGACTAAGGTTTCAAGGCACCCTCGCATCATCAGTTGAGGGTGAATTTTCTTCAAAAGCAAGTAAAGGAGACAAAAGAATACATAGATCAGCGTAGAGGTGATTAGATTAGGTATGTGTTCAGTGTCCTTTTTTGCAACCTTGTATATATTACTTTTAAGTCTTAAGGTGACACTGATACTAACAACAAGAGTGCTCCATGGTATTATTCTTTTATAGGTATGGGTACTCCATCATGTCAAATTGATGGACCGATGGCAAGGGTCGCACGCTTGTCAACTTTTTGGTGAACTGTCCAACTGGGACAGTATTTTTGAAATCTATTGATGGGTCTGCACATGTCAAAAGTGCAAGCCTAATACTTGACATGTTGACAGAGGTGATTGATGAAGTTGGAGAGAACAATGTGATTCAGGTAATAGTTGTTAAGTATTTTAAATTGCTTATAAGCATATACTGCAAGTTCATCTTATATAATTTGACCTTTTTTGTATTTTAGGTCATAACTGACAATGCCTCCAACTACGTTACTGCGGGAAAGGAGTTGATGGTGAGGGGGCCGCATTTATATTGGACCTCCTGTGCAGCTCACTACATTGATTTGATGTTGGAGGATATAGGGAAATTATCAATTGTGAAGAAAACTGTGGCAAAAGCTAGAGCGTTGACGGTTTTTTTATATAGCCACACACATGTCCTTCATCTTATGAGGAGGTTTACAAAAAAAAGGGATTTAGTCAGGCCTGCAGTGCGCGCTTTGCCACCAACTTCTTAAGCCTAGAGAGCATCCACAATTTCAAGACAGAGCTGAGGGCAATGTTCCACTGTTTAGACTAGATGAACAGTAAATGGCCAAAAAGGCCTGAGGGTAAAAGAGCTGAAAAGATTGTATCGCGCACCAACTTCTGGAACCACATCCTATTCTGTTTGAAGATTATGGCTCCACTCGTAGAGGTGTTGAGGGTGGTGGATAGTGAGGAGAAGCCAGCGATGGGATACATCTTTGAGGCTATAGTCAGGGCCAAAGCCAAGATTCAAGCCAATCTAACAGGGGATGAGCGCTAGGCCACTCATGTTTAGGGGATTATCAGCAGTAGATGGAGTTCTCAACTTCACCAGCCTTTGCATGCAGCGGGATATTACCTCAACCTGTCCATCTATTATGACCATGACATTGAAATTGAGCGTAATTGTGATATTAATAATGGTCTAATGCATGCCATTAGTAGATTATATGATGGAGATGGGGCTGACATGGTGATAGATCAGATATCTCTTTATAAACATGATAGAGGCTTGTTTGGCAATGACCTGGCAATACGCAAAAGAAAAACCCTAGCCTCTTGTAAGTATTTTATGTTATCCTATGTTTTAAGTTTTATTTTATTTTTTAACTTTAATTTTTTTCCAAAATGTAGGTGAGTGGTGGATTACCTTTGGGGCTGAAGTCCCACAGCTTCAAATATTCACCATTAAGGTCCTCTCCCAGATATGTAGTGCATCTCCTTGCGAGCGCAATTGGAGTGTCTTTGAGAATGTACGCTACTTAGATATTAAAATGTAGTACAGTACTAGTAATTAGTTACTAGTAATTTAGTATAGCATTCATTGTATTCTAAATTTATATTTACTTCTTTTTTTTTTCTTTTCTTTTTTTTTCAAATCCACACTAAGAAGAGGAATAGGTTGCACGCTAAGAAATTGAACGATCTAGTATTAGTTCAATAGAATCAGCGCCTTCGTCGTCAACATGAGGATCGTTTGAAAATGCAAACGTATACAGATCCTATTCTATTAAGAGATGTCGACAAAAGTGATGAATGGATTATTCCAGAAGATGCTGGAGATGATCTGGTGTATCAAGGTGATGACCTCACCTGGTTAGATGTTGAGCTTGCCGAAGGATCAAGTGAACATGATGCTCCATCTACTAGGCAATACCAAAGGCGACGGAGGGGGCAGAGGGGGAGCCACATTTCTCAATCTCAAGCTCATGCTCATCAAGAACCAAATGAGGATATTGGAGAAGAGCAAGGCGATGAGGAAACTAGGGAGGAGGATGTCAACATCTCTCAGAGAGATGATTCTGATGATGGTCTCGATCTTCCTGATGAGGAAAAAAAGGTGCAGGAAAATAGCTATTAAGTCTTAATAGTTAACTTTCACATTTGCTTTACTTTATTTACAAAACTATTGTTTGATTGGTTATTGTTCCTGGATTTACAGGAAGATGGCTATGATGATGAGCATGAGACCACAGCATGACAGCAGATTGAGGGAGTAGCCCTCCCTGGCTGCTAGTGCTACTCCCTGTTATTTCATTGTTTATTGTATTTGTATGTTTCTTAAGACTCAACTTACTTCTATGTATATAAGTGTATGATTGATTGTTTGATTTAACCTTTAGCTCCTTACTCCTTAGTCCTTAGGTTGTTAGTTTGTTATTGTATTGTTGACAAGTATTTATTCATATCTTTATATTTCTATACTTCGTAATTTTTTTGGATTTTTTTTTTTTACAATTTTTTAGATTTTTTCTGATTTTTTTCTTTTTTTAAATATTTAAAATTCTTATTTTTGTGCCTTGATGCCTAGGCACGCCTAGTCCCTTTGGGCGCAAGGCACACCCCTTGCGCCTGGGTGTGCCTTGCGCCTGTGACTACATAGCTTCATCTCTATCCAAAGTACACCAAAATATGCTCTTGTACCTCAAAGACAAATTTGATGTCTATAAATGGTATAGCTCCTAGGGCAGTCAAAGAACGGCAAATTCTTAAAGTTAAGGCAAATTTCAAAATAAGCCTCATGTATCTAGCTAGGCTTCTTACTCCCTACGGCCAACAGTCACACTCCAAAGATACACTATCCTCTGATTCGTCCCTCTCATGCACCATTCTTGAGGTATTGTTTGCGCTAGTAAATTCCTGCACACTTGACAAAAGAAGCACATGCTCAACATCCTCCTTCCTATGCCTGGGAATGACAAATCTATACTAGGTACCATCATGCTGCATTCAGTTACTTCCATAATTTTGAAATCCATTGCCATCAATGCCTTGACCCACCAAGTTTGGCAATCAAATCCATGAGCACTCCCTATACAATCCCATTTGCAACTCCATAGATTGTTGATTCAAGTAGCGACATTTCTTAAATGATTTGCTATACTAGTTAATCCCACATCATCTTCGGACATGAAAGTTCACTTCCATTTCTCGTCTAGGATCTGATTCATCATCTTTTCTTGGCTCTCCAACTATTCATAATGCCTTGTTGGTTCCGAATATTTAGAAGAATGCTTCTGCACTCATCTCAATATTATTGCCATTTTATTTGTAAACTTCTTGTCTGTTTGTGAAGAATATATGTTCGACAAGAATCCTTGCTGAAGACTTATATACAGTGAAACCTATACTTCCCACCTCAGTCTACTGATTGATGCTCTTTCCACGCCAATCCAATTTTTGCTTCTCAATTGGGAATGGTGCCATTTATTCAGCCATGCAATTCCAACCAATCTAAATAATCTAAGAGGAATGCTTTCTAGAGCACCAGTTGTCAGCTGGAGAGGACACGTTTCATTATTTTAAGTTAATTCATCATTCTGGTCATGTTTGGGCACCTAATATTACCATCTTTTTCAGATCCTGCTACTCTTATTTTTGGGATGATTTGTCATGTTTTATATTCCTCCTCTTGCTCAGAAACAATTCAAATGTGTTCATTATTTATTTCACAGTTTCTACTTCCATCTGAATATCTATAAAAACACCATTGCAGAAAGAAAACATTCTCTTCCATACTGGGGCTCTAAGACTAAAATGGACATATAATAATTTCATATGGCTAATCTCATCATCAAATGTCTTCCCTCACCCCTAAGCAACTATAACTCTTCTTTCTAACTGGCTTTTGGTACTACTCAAAACTGTGCTGCCACATGATCCTTTGGCTGCACATATGATGTGATATTATTCACTCATGAGCAAATCAATTTCTCCTAAGGCTATCACACGCATCAAAGTAGGCTACCATGATGATCATAAAATATCTGGTGCCGTTCACTCCAGTCCAGGAAGACTTTGATCTCCAGATACATTATATCTGATGAAGACACCCTTTATTATCTGCCAAAAATGTCTCCCATTATGGACACTGAGTCTTTCATTCAATAACAATGAGGTGTGCAGACAAATGTCATTCACTTGCAGTCCCAAATTTAATCCCAAACACTTCTATGCAATACCAATGGAAACCACCAAGCTCGGGCAGGTGCATCACTAACCAAAAACTAATTCCAAAAATAAAGCATTGTCTATATGGGATAAAAAATAGTTCTCCAACCATGCAACAAATTTTAAGTTCCAAGAAAGAAATAGTGATTGTCAACTTAATCAGATGCTTGCTAAGTTTAAAGATTAAACAAACAGCTTTGCTTCCAAGAAGCAAACACAAAAAATGGAGAGGTTGATATAATGGTAGCGGAAATTCCAACTCCATACAAAAAATGGCATGCAAGACACTAACACGACTGTTAAGTGTTTAATTTTGGCTAAAAGATCCTTAGTTTAACATTCAATTAGATTATCAAACCGTTCAAAAGTGCAAAATTTAGCTTGATTTTTTAATTGGGCTCAAATTGACCATCTAAACTTTAAATTTTCAAAATCAACGGTTAGATGATCATTAGAGAGTATTAGATGATTAATGTGCGGTTTAGATGATTCTAATTTAATCTTTTATTTTGCAGATCAACTGAAGGAAGGTTGGATGGCTCAAATCTATGATCAACGATGCAGATCAAAAAGGCAAGAGTCCTAACCAACGAGGATTCCTAAAAGGATGGAGTTCTAATTGGAAGAGGAGAGAGTTTCCCCATAGAACTCTAACTCTTCAAAGAGAGAGTTTAAGGAAGGAGTTGGACGAAGATAAGGAAGGAGGTGGAGAAAAACAAGGAAGGGAAAGGCTATAAAGAGGAAACCTTATGAGGGGGAGGGGGGAAGTTTTGGAAGTTTAGAGTTTTGGAGTTTCTTTAGTTCTACTTTTAGTTTTCCAGATTTTCATCGTCCCTTCCCTGGTGCTTTATCTTTTTCACTGTCTTTTATCATATTTCATCTCTACATCACGTCCTCTTGTTTCCCAATTTCCTTCTTGCACCATCACCCACACCCCAGCCTTCTTCCCATCTTCTACTCTTTCACATTTTCCCTCTCTCTTCCACGTTCACTATTCCAAGCTCTCACCTTGTATCCAAACCCCAGGCCAGCCCAATAGAAGCCAGGCGTCCTTGCCCAAGCCCCTCTGCCCCAGACGGTGGCCAGACAACCCATCTTCTCTGTCTAACCACACCCTTCTCATCCATCGTTTCCCTTCATTCACTGGTCGCACGCCCAGACCCATCCAGGCGGTCTAAACCAGCACCCCACCATCTTCTCTAGTTCCCTTTGTTTCTCTCACATCTACCCAATCTCCATTCAACACACAAGCACCATCTTCCCTTTTGCTTCACAATCACCCTACCTTCCATCGCACCAGTCTCATCTCCCCTTCTTTCCTATTCCCAACCTCCACTTGCCCAACCCTCAGGAACTTCCCTAATCCATTCTAGGACTATCACCAAAGCCTGGATCATCTTCTCCTCTTTTCTTCAAATTGGAACCAGACAACGAACGTAAAAGGCGTCGTTTTTTTCCCGTTTCACTGTGGAGCAACCCTAGCCAGTCCAATGTAGTTGGCACGACCGCATCATCAGCCTAGACGACGAACCCAGTACCAGGCGCGCCTCCACTTCTAGAACCAGAAGTAGCCCAAAAAGGGCGTTGTTGTTTCACAGACCAGAACTGGACGACTCCTAGAGAAGCCCATCACATTGAATTTGGCAATTTCTCACCTCCGGACATCCCAGAGACGAAAACCCGAATTGGGTTTTCCTCCCGCGTCGCTGCCCTCTTCTCCTTCCTCCGGATCCATCTCCTCCATTCACCGGTCATCTCCTTCGTTGGGTTTTTCCTGGTTTTTGTTAAAAACCAGATTTTGAAAAGAATTCCAGTTTTGCCCTTCTGTTTAAATGCAATGACATTTCTATTCAATTCCATTAATTACATCTGCATCCCCTGTTTATTTACATCTGTATCCTCTGTTTATTTTCATCTGTGCCCCTGTTCCATTTAAGCTTTATTTTATCCATTTTTTTACAGTGTTATCCAGGGACAATGCCATCAACGGACAGTGTGATTCAGAGATGTTTTGATTAGTTTTATTGTGCTTTCTGGAATTGAAAGTTATTTAAAGTGCATCATTTGAATAAATCTGAATGGTTAGGCTAGTTTTGTTATTCTCTTCAAGTTTCAAATAATTAAATTTTATTAAAACTCCACTTAAAGCGAGTTCGTGTGGGTTCAACCCGTATTTGCATCGCTATACTACAATAGCCCGTGCACTTGCGAAAAACATCAACAACGACCCCAGGACAGGAACATAATTGCGAGCTTAGCAAATGAATGAGAAACAATTGAAAAGACAGAAGAAAGCTATGAAGCTTGTCTGGTATCGAAAGATTTTTTACCAAGAGACTGGCATTTACTCTGATGAGGCCATCACAAAACTTACATCAAATGGATGTTAAGACTCAAGAATGCTTTCTTGCAGGAAAAAAGAGCCAGTGTGGGAGAAACAATATGTACAATGCATCAAACAACCAATAGTATCTCTGAACTAAAGCAGGCCCTCTACAGATTGAAGTAAGCACCAAGTCCTGGTTTCAATGCTTCCAGAAGGCGAAAGGTATACATCACAAATCCTTACAAATAGACCATAAAGTGACATGACTCCTTTCCTACTCTGTGAAGATGGCATCAGTTCTAGAAAGATGTCAATCATAATGGTGAAGGACCACTTCCACCACCACATTGACATGAAGAGGAAGGATATATAAGACATCTGACCTTCTTTATTAGGATAAAATAAATGAATCTACTAAGCAATGCTTATAACTCAACAATATTATGAAATTCAAGCCCTGTTCCTACTTCTACTGTCTTGCACAAACTACTTAAAGGAGATGAATGTCAACCAGTATCAAACTCTATTGTATAAAAAAGTTCAGGAGGTTTCAGCAATTAAGCTTCACTAAACCAGATACATTCTTTGCACTTAATCATGCCTATAAATTCCCCAAATGATCAAAAAGAGTCAAATGAAGCTGCCAAAGATATTTTACATTAATACTAAATGGCAGTCTTGCCAATAGGCTAAGTTACCCTGCAAAAGGAATAGAAATTTCAACACTAGAAGATCCATCTCCAGTATCATTTTTGTCATGATTAATGATGTCTGACTTGCAGGAGTATCACAGAGAACAACTGTTGGATCATTAATAGATGCAAAATACACGTTTATGGCCGTCATAATTGGAAAGCTAGCAATAGGTTATCAACTGATGATGCTTGAGCTTAAAATACCTTTGCTCAAGCTTGAAAGAAGATGGAGGGCTTACCTATCCCGGTATGATGTAGCCTTTTCCAAGAGAGATGATTGGATATCATCCAATCTTTCCTTCACTTGGGCTACCAAAACCAAAGGTTCCATAGATATGCCAAAAGTCTTTCCTTGCTTTCCAGGCACATCTCTCCTAGAGATGACCAAAGTCCCATTTGCAACATCACGAGGTCCAATTTCAATCCTCAAAGGAACACCCTGAAGAGAAATAGTACAATTGTTAGAGAAACATCATATGCTAAACCGCAATCAGAAAATTTTCTCTTTCCAAAACAATTGCATTCTTGAAAAAAGCCTGTTATTACATTGAGAGCTCTATCATGTTCAAAGCTGGCTGAGATGTGAAAACAAATAGATACTTTACATGTAGTAAATCAAGTTATTCTGTATGGTTTGTGCCAAATAAAAATATACAGCCACTTCCATTCGTAGTAGGTGCAAATTTTTTATTTTTTCTTTATGTTTTTGAATGAAAGTGGCTGCATATTTTTATTTGGTAGAAACAGTACATGAATAACTTCATCTGCCACATGCAAAACACAAGTCAATGTAGCAGCTTGATGACAGCTTGAGATTTAACAATAGAATAAAGTACATCAGTAGCAGGATTCCTTTTTAACAGTGAGGGCATTACTTTCATCTCCCAGAAGTTGAATTTCCATCCCGGGGTCCTCTGTTCCGAGTCATCTACTTTAACTTTGAGCCCTGCCATTATCAATGTTTTCTCTACCGATACCATAGCATTCAGAACTCCTGCTTTATCATCAGCTGTCTTCCATATTGGTACTATTACCACCTGACAATTATGTTATTAACACATATGAGATATTATGTCAGACAAAAATGTATTAACAAAAACAAGTACAGCTACAGATCCATCTATTGCTGGTTCAAGACGCAGATTCTTATTCTAGGAACTGCTAAAAGACAAACAGTACACATAGCAATATTAGTCTACTTTGCTGATAGGCCAGCTTCATTAAAAATAAAGTACATAAAAGTTCCAAGACTTACATGAATAGGCGCCAGCCTTGGAGGAAGCATCAGTCCAGCATCGTCTCCATGAGTCATGATGATGCCACCAACAAAGCGGGTGCTGATAGCCCATGATGTCTGCCACACATGTTGCCTTTGTCCATTTTCATCAGTGAACTGTTCGCTGATAAATATATTAGATGAGAGCAATTGCTAATTGAGGTACATATAATCATGCCCTGGCACATAAAAGCTCTAAAAAGTGAATCAACATGGGCTCTCAAGAGATAATGTGTATAAGCCATCACATCCTATATAACTATGAGAGACAGGGAACACCTCTTTCAATTGTGTAAGAACGAAACCCTATCTTACCAAGGAACTCAATAAATGGTTCCTGGTCCCAGAGTTGGTAATACATAAGAACTGACTGTAAAGAAATAATGGGATTTAAGCGTCGTGGAAATGAGGATGTTGAGATGGATGAGTGGCAAGACAAGAAAAGATAGAATTAGGAATGAAAACATTGGAGGAAACTTAGGGGGTAGCTCCAAGAGGTAACAAGATGAGGGAGATTAGACTTAGATGGTTTGGACATGTCCAAAAGAGACCAAAAATGGCACCGGTTAGAAGTAGAGAGGCAATACAAGTAGAAGGTTCTAAAAGGGCAAGGGGGGAGGCCCAAAAGAACACGGATATAAGTGGTGTAAAAAGATTTAAAAACTTTGGGACTAAATGAAGCCATGGTACTTAATAGAGAGGAATGGAGGAATAAGATTCATGTGGCCGACCCCTAATTGGGATAAGATGATGACGATGATGATTTTATGTATTTAGCTAAGCTTAACATTATATGTTCAGAAAACTTTATAAACTTTCTAGCTTGTCATCTTATTGCATCGCGATCTTGGGCACATATAAGGTCATGAATAGGCATTGAGAGTAATTGACTTTATTGGCAGTGACTAGAACTAATGAACCCGGAAGTATAAAGTTCAATGTATTTGAAAGTAAAGCAGATAATCTGTACGTCAAATAAGTATAGAATAACAAAACTTGTAAGCTTCAAGTACTGAAAGGAGCATCATTATTGTTATGATTTGTATCCTTTACAGCTCATGCAATCCCATCAAGCATAAGATACTTCAACAAAGTGAAAAGATATATTCTACCTAGATGAATTGCAAATTGCAACCAAGGAGAGATGCTTGAAAGTCACATCTTCCAAATCCAAAAGTAAGTACAGAAGTACAAATTCAGAAGTTCTAAGACCTGTGTTCCAAAAGCTCGAGAGAAATTCTGGCCAAGGTTATGACTAGTTCCAGCTTGTAAAGCTTTTCGATCACCCATCATAGCTTCAATTGTATAGGTTCTAGAAGCACCAGCAAATGTCTCAGCCCTTGATTTTCGACCTGAAATGACAGGTATTGCTGCATGCTCATAAGCAAATTTTGTATAGATACCAATCATCTGTAATGCCTGCAGCACATTAACAAGCAGAAGTTAAATCACATGATACAAAACATCGAAATATTATCTTCCACCTTACACTAACCTCCATTTCTGCTTCCTCTACCGTGGCATGAGCTGTATGGCCCTCCTGCCACAAAAATTCAAGAGTCCTCACAAATGGCTTTGTTCGCAATTCCCATCTCGTAACATTTGCCCACTAAAAACAAAACTTGAACAGATAAAACATTCATTAGTTAAACATCCAATTGAAAAGGGAGGAAATGATATAAAATGCAAGAACAGAGGTGCACCTGATTAATCATAAGAGGTAGATCACGATGACTATGAATCCACTGCGTAAACATATGGTTCACGATGGTTTCGCTTGTTGGTCGAACCTGTCAGGTCCTCAAGGGTGCAGAGCAAGAAATCAAAGCCAAAGTCAGGGAGATGTTACTTCATAACACACTAAATAGAACATATACTTGACAAAAAATACAATATAGGAGCACAAAAAAGTCAATGCTCAAAGAAAGGTACCACAAGCTTCTCTTCAAGTTCCTTTCCTCCTCCAATGGTCACAAGTGCAAGTTCTGGACTGAAACCTTCAATGTGGCTAGCTTCTTTCTCTATGAAAGAATATGGTATAAACTGCAGTCATGATTCACATGTGGAATAAGCTACAAGAATGCCACAAAAGCATGCATGAAATCAATAGCTCACACTTTAGCAGTAACTTCACTATTAGGTAACCATATAAGTATATGAAATTAATAGGTTACTCTATAGGGACATAGGCATGTGTGTGTTTATATATCATCAGCATAATCAAAGCATTATCCCGATTAGGGGTTGGCCACATGAATCTTGTTCCTCCATTCCCCTCTATCAAGTGTCCTGGCTTCATTTAGCCCAAACGTTAAATATTTTCTCACCACTTCTATACACATCCTTTTGGTCCTTCACCTTACTGTTTTAGATCCTTCTACTTGGATCCACTGACTCCTAGCCAGAGCCATTTTTGGTCTCCGTTGGACATGTCCAAACCAAAGGGGAGCCTTAGCGCAACGGTAAAGTTATCATCGTGTGACCTTGAGGTCATGGGTTCAAGGTATGGAAACAACCTCTTGCAAAAACGCAAGACAAGGCTGCATACTATAGACCCTTGTGGTCCACCCATTTCCCGGACCCCGCATATGTGAGAGCTTTGTGCACCGGGGATGCCCTTTTTGGACAATGTCCAAACCATCTAAGTCTACCCTCCCTCATCTTGTTACCTATGTGCTTGGAGGAACTAGGTGAGCCTAGTCACATGACTAGTTCCCTCGGTGGAAATTAATAAAAAAAAAAGGGCAGCCCCGGTGCACAAAGCTCCCGTGTATGGTGGGTTTGGGAAAAGGGCAGACCACAAGGGTCAATAGTATGCAGCCTTATCTTACATTTTGCAACAGGCTGTTTCTATGCTTTGAACCCGTAACCTCAAAGTCACACAACGACAACTCTACCATTGCGTCGAGGCTCCCCTTCCCAAATTAATAAATTAAAAAAAATTATATCCAAAATTTACAAAAAAATCTAAAAAATAAGAAAAACATAGGAGTATAAATACATGAACAAAATACTTATCAAATGGTGAAATAGAATCCTTAAATAATAAGCAACCCAAGGTCAAATCAACCAACAACTAATGCTCCCTATAGAGAAGCATGAAAAGAAGCATGGAAGATATGAAAAGAATACAATGGAGTTGTCATTTTTAACATTAGAATGGAAACCCATAGAGATTTGTTACAAAAACAAACAGAAAAATAAAAAACCAAAATTTATTTCACATTTTTCAGTAAAAAATAACAAAAGGAAAAAACATAAAAGATATTAAAGAATGAAATGAGGTTGTAACTTTTAGCATTAGAATGGAAAGCTATGGAGATTTGTCACAAATAATAATGATAACGATAAATCATAATTTATTTCATAAAAAAATATAGGAGAAATAAAAAACAATACATAAAACATTAAATATATGAAAATAAATGAAAAAATTGAATGGAACTTTTGTTTTTAGCATTAGAATGTAGATAGGTTGAGATTTCAAACAACAAAAAAGAAAAATGGTATTTTTTACCATTTTAACAAAAATGCAAGATTAATCCTTAACTTCTTACCTTCATTCGCTTGAACTAGGCTTCAATTGGTGATGGAAGATAAGGAATGTAGCAAGAATACTTGGAATGGACAAAAACGAGTTCTAGGAAGCAAAAGAAGAAGAAAAAATAAGAAATAAGGGTTATATATCACTTACCAACGCCTAGAATTGAAGGAGCAAAAGTTGCCAGGCGCAACTAGTCACGGGTCTAGTTGCACCTAGTTACACTGCAAAATTTCCCCTTGCAACTACCCATAATCGAGCCGCACACGGTGTACCTTTTTATGCCTAGCAACTAGTTAGGCCTATGACTATATAGCTTATTACCTATTAATGCTACTCCTAAGCTTCCTCTAACATTTTCATTTCAAATCCTATCCTTCCTTGTATTGCCTCTCATCCATCTCAATATTCTCATTTCCCTACGCTCATCCCATGTACATATTGTTCCTTAATTGCCCAACACTCTAATCCATAGAACATGACTAGCCTTACAGCCATCCTATAAAATTTTTCTTTCAATTTGAATGCCATCTGCCTTTCACACAAAACTCTAAAGGCTCATCTCCATTTGTTTCAACCCACTTGGATTCTGTGGGTAACATCCTTCTCAATCTCTTCACTCTCATAAATTATCGATCTCAAGTATCAAAAGTGGTCTTTTTAAGGGACTTCTTGATTATCAATCTTATCGGTGCTTCAGTCCCACACCTTTCCTTGCTAAAATTACATTTTTTATATTCTCTGTCTTAGTTCAGCTAATTTTAAATCCTTTAGACTCTAATAGTATCTCTCCACAACTCTAACTTTGTGTTCATACCTCCATTTTCTTATCAATCAAAACTATATCATCTGTGAATAACATGCACCATGGAATCTCCTCATGTAGCTGTTTTGTTAAATCATCCATAATAATAATAATAATATATACTTTTAATGGGATAGAATCAAACAACGGTCATCCTTGCAGGGGCAAGATTCATGAGACAAAGGTGAAACATTGCAACATTTTGTGTGAAGAAAGAAAATTTAAAGTTTTGCAGTTATATGTTTCGGGCATAGATAATGAAACATAAATGCACTGGCAACAAAACAGACACCTTGACAGAAGGAACCATGTAACTCCGTGCAAATAAGCAAAGAAGCATATTAAAATTTTCCAAAAATTCAAAACATGCAAAAAAAAGCATCTTTGATGCTTGACCATGATTCTCCAAAATGGGAAACACATGTTTGAATTGGGTCAAGAAACATGCATGAAAAGTATACTATTTCCTAGTTCTCAGCAAGTGCTAAATTGCAACTATGGACCAACAACTGGAAATACTAAATGGCAGATAATTCTGAGGACATTAGTGAACTAGTTGACAAGTCATGCATAGGCCTACAATCAGCATGAACAGGATGCACAAAAGCAAAATAAATAAGATGGGAAGTGGAAAGAGCATTCAAACTTGTCTCTTTCCAATCTGGTTTCACACAGTAGTTATCCTTCACTTCTTTCCAATCTGGTTTCACACAGAAGTATCCTTGGAGGATAGATATCCTCGTCAAGTTACGGTAACAGCTCATGAGTTAGTGGTGCTAGAGTCTATGACAGAGCAAATAGCTGAGCAGATGCTGACAGCAGAATCATGTAGATTGTGGATGTGTGTGACTCTGTAGTGAGAAGTGATGCAAGCTGAGGGAGGTAGATTCAACAGAGTATCACAAATAGTCAAAGCTTTCTAGCAGAGCCAGGAACTAAAGGGTGCCCTTTCTTCCAATATGGAGAAAATAGATAGTATGCAACTGACCAATCCTACTAGTAACCATTGCAAAAGCAGTATCATAAAAGCTATCTCGTGTATGAAATATCATATAACAAGAACAGAACACTCACTGTTGTTGATGAGCTACAATACTGATCCTTAACACCCAAGATAATTAATAGAAAAATGGAAGCTTGTGCAGCATCCATATACAGCTCAGGTATCAACAGTCTAGCAAAGAAAGAAATGCCTGGCACCAATGGTCCCTATTAGGACATTGCAAATATATTATCTAAGAACACTATTTATGAAAGAAATTTCATCTATGAAGTGCCAAATAGCAAGACTGAAGCTCTTGCGGATGATGATGAACCAAACAGACAATAAACCTTTAAAAATGAAAGAAGCAACTGCAGCTCAGCTATAAAGCTTACTAAGTCCAACAGACTACTGGACCTGCAGTACGAACACCTATCATGTTTCCAAGGTGAGCATCCCATTTAGCTTAGTCATCTAAAAAAACCACTCGCACGAGATCATGCATGCAGACTTTATGTATAAGTTAGCGGAAAGGGAAAGGGAACTGAATGCAACGAGAACCCACGCAAACAACATATCTCTACAACCGATGCACAAACCTAGCACGATCAAAAGCAATAACACATTCTTCAATTATGCACTGCCGAAACTCACCATTACCAATAAAAACCACTGAAATTTGAATTCAAATTGGAATGTGTCAAATTTATGCTTGAATCTTAACTAACTCTTTCCTAAATTTGAAGCTTTAACCTTGTACCATTAACCATTCAAAAAAACTAACCTCGAAAGCTTACTACTTTGACTAACAGTTATAACCACTTAAAACCAATAACATCAAGTACCCAAACCAAATTAGGAACTAAAAGGAAATACATACCTGTGGGAAGTACATGTTACTATGGCCAGTTTCCTTGAACTTGACATTCAAATACTCCTACAAAAAAAAAGAGATAAAATCCACAACTTTCTTAAGCAGATTCCACTAGAAAAAATGCCCAAATGATCAGAAACAAACAATAACTACCTGAATGGCTTCCCAAATAGCATACCCATAAGGGCGAATGACCATAGTACCCCGGACAGGGCCATAATCAGCTAGCTCCGCATTAGCAATAACATCGAGATACCAGGCATTAAAATCCTGCGAGCGAGGAGTAATGAAACCTTCCTTGCCATTGTTTTTAGGGCGCTTATCGTCATTTTGTTCTTGTTGGTATTCTTTCGTGGTTGAGAAATCGCTGGCTACGGAGGATGCAGAGAAAGTACGAGGAAGACGAATATGGGGACGGTAGAAGGGCGGGAAATGATACCGGCGAATGGGAATGCTGGAAGTGGTGCGAGTTGAAGAAGAGACGAAGAGACTGAGAGGGGGGAGTCTGAGAGCCCCCATCGCGTAAGAAGCAGGCAACTCCTGGTGCCTTCAGCAGGATGGCGTTTTGTTGATAAGCGAGGAGCATTACCGTGGTCGGTCGTTTAAAGCGCAGGGGGTTTACATGGCCGGATACGAAGAAGGCGAGGAACAAAGTAGCGTTAGCCGCATTGGCGTGAATTTAAATTACATATTTTCAAAATAAAGTGACATTTTATATGGTGTACGGTCGGTGTTAGCCAATAAACGATTTTCAAGATGATATATAGATATAATTAAAAATATGTATAAGAGAGCGATAATAATGTTAGGACTACTAGCAAAAAATTAGTGATTTTTCTATCACTATAAGATTGTATCAAGGATTGGCATTGAGCCCGTATCCTTTTACATTAGTTATGAATAAGTTAACAAAACATTTATACAAGAAAATTTCATTGTGTATGTTATTTGCAAATAATATAATTTTGATTCATAAGACATGTGAGGGCGTAAACACAAAGTTATAGTTAAGTAAAGATGCATTGTAATCTAAAAGATTTAAAATTAGCCAAATTAAGACTAAATATATGAAATGCAATTTTAGTAAGAAGAGGAGCAGGAGTGGAGCATCAGTAAAGATTGATAACCAATAACTCCCCCTAAAAGAATAATTATGATACTTGTGATGGATAATTTATAAAAGTGGAGAGATTGAGAAGGAGATTACTTAGAGAATCCAAGTAAGTTTGAATAAATGAAAATGCACCTTTGAAGTTTATACATGATCGGTGAGCATTACTCAAATTGAAAGAAAAATTCTATATAATAGCTGTAAGGTCATCATGTTGTATGGATCTGAGTGTTGGGCAATTAAGGAACAACATATACATTAGATGAGTGTCACCGAAATGTAGGTGTTGCAATGGGTGAATGACAAGACAAAAAAGATAGAATTAGAAATGAAAAAATTAGAAAAAACTTATAAGTAGCCCTATCTAACAAGATGAGGGACATTACACTTAGATAGTTTAGACATGCTCAATGAAGATTGAAAATGGCACCGATTAAGAGCAAGGCAATCAAAGTTGAAGATTATAAAAGGGCAACGAGAAGACCTAAAAGAACGTAGATAAAAGTTGTGACAAAATATTTAAAAACTTTGTGATTAAACGAAGTCATGACACTTAATAGAGGGGCATGGAGGAACATGATTTATATGACCAACCCCTAATTTTGATAAGGTCTTGATGATGATGGAGGTGATATCTTATTTTTTGACATTATATTTTTATTTATTTTTATTTTATATACTTTTATATATCTATTTCTACCTATATTTATTAAGAGCTATTTTTAAATATATTATTATTTTACTATTCTAATAATTATATTGGTTAGCCATCTATTTGCTTTTTATCTTCTAACTAGTGATTTTAGAAATATATAAATAGGAAATAAAATATAATTTTAGATAATTAAAATTATATTTATACTTATATATTAATATTATTTCAGACATAGCAATTATTATAATTATTTGAATATCTACTAACTTTGTGTTATCTCCTCTTATTTTTCTAATACTTTTATTCTCTCTCCCTTCTTACATTGACTCCTAAAAGTTAGCTATTATATTTTCATTTTCATTTCACTCATCCTAGATTTCTCATTTATCTTCTTTCTCTTGCTTAGTTGTGCAAAGCACATGATATATATATATATATATATATATATATATATATATATATATATATAGATAGATAGATAGAGAGAGAGAGAGAGAGAGAGAGAGAGAGAGAGAGAGGGAGAGGGAGAGAATCTCGATTATTGTAGAATGTAGAAGTTGCCTAGTAAACGCCCTTTGTGTGTAGGCCAAAGAAGCTATTAAGCTTCTGGGTGGCAAGCTACAAGTGATCGTGAGAGTTAATTCTACATTGCTTGCTAAGAAGAAGCTGGGCCGATTATAAGGGTTCGTGTGGTATCTCCAAGTAATGAGGCCTTTCCTTAAGAGAAAAACAAAACCGGTTATAAGTAGATGTTGGATTTTTTTAGTCATGGTGATTATGTTTAATAGATCTAAGTCTATTATCATGTTTGGAATAGATTGGATGGGACATAAATCGAATTTTGGCCACAAATCAAATTTCATGACCCTTCATTGCTTTTAGCCTATGTTTTTTTAGGTCAAATATTGAGGCCATCCATTTTTTGTGTAAATTTTCAAAGTCCAAGATAAGTGGCTATGAAGGTCCAAATGCATTGATTTTTATTGTGTTACCTAATGTTTTTACACTTCACATAATGAATGGCTTAGATCTTCCAAAAAATGCTATAGATTTGGCATCTACTTACTAAGTAGAATTACTATAAAACACACCTACTACGGGTCAACAAGCACTTGTACCTAATCTAATAAGTTTAAAGAAATAGAAGAAATAATGTAGCAAATCATAATAATATGGCAAGTAAATCCATGTAGTAGTCTATTTTCTTCTAGGATGCTAGGCTGAATGTCCTACACAGACCTTCCCCGTAAGTGCCCAACAATTTGGATAAAGGGGCCCACTTTTGAATAATCTAAACCATTTATTTCATTGTTCCTCGTATGGATAACTAACTAAAATGACCAAAGTCGAGAAAGCTACGTGTTTTGGCATTTTCTTTTTAAGTTGCAACTACCACATTTGTCAATAAACATTCTCAAGTATGGGGTGTGAATATCAATTTGCTAAGGCATAACTAATAATAATGAAGAAAATTAAAATTAAAAATGTAATTGTAATTGTAATGCTAGGCAAAATATCACATATATAGTGCACTATATCCTATATTTTGCCCAATATTCAAGATATATAAATATATCAGAAAATATGTACCAATATAAATAATAATTCTAATCTCCCCATGGCATTAAGGTAGATTTCTATAACCCTTTTCTCATCATTTCTATAAGTTGCCAAGGAAGTGTTTTAAGGTCTTTAAACCAAACTTGTATAGTGGGTTGGTACTTATTTGATAGTTGTGGGTGACAAACCAAAAGAAGGTTTACTGGAAGTTATGGGTGCAACCATGGGCAAAGTGTGACTAGCCACGGGAGGTCCAAAGGACAATATGTCAAAAGGTTCCTAAGATGGCAAGGCCATAAAAGTACATGGTGTTAACTGTCACATACTCAAGCTAAGTGACTTGAGGACCATATCATGCCTAATTCAGATTATGTAGATAGTAAGTTGGCATAAATTAGGGCTTAGTGTTTAGCCATTGGTCTACTTAAACTTTAATGGTTTAAGTCTCGTTCGTCAATTCCTTAGTTAATGGCTTCATAGTTAAGATCAGCGTGGTTGAAGGCTTGTGATGGTTAATCATAGGCATTACTAGAGTCTATACCAAAATAGTTAATAGCTAGTTTCCCTCACAACTTCAAGGAGCATATACTTAAATGGGTAATGGTTGGAACTCGTGAAAATGTATAACAACTAGATCTAGGCTCATATCCTTCATAAATATCTTGAAACAAAAGAAAACATAATTACACTTCTTTAGAGAGAATATTCTAAATGAAAATTAATTATGAATGCCTATAATAAAGGGAAAACCCCTATTTATAGTTTTAGGTGCCCTAGTTTTCAATGAGGGTAAGACACCAAAATGGTAACTACCATAACCATGGTGCCTGTAAAAAGTATCTTTATAGCAATCTAATGCCAATTAGAGGACTATTTGGCACCGACCAATGTCATTACAGCAATTGTGTCCACTATTATTACATAACAATTACCATGTAGAAGAGGCATTGTTTGCTTTCATTTATTGGGTTTCATAGAAATGATATATCCAACACCACATGAGGAGGAGATGAGATCATCCAGGGCCAATGGCACTAGATAGCTTATTGAAGAGATTCAAGATTGTCCAATGCTAGTGGGGCCAGACTCCACTTTTGAGGTATTTGAAGTTGTCTGGTGCTAGTGGCGCTAGACTCTTCTTTTACGACTTTTGAGACCATACAACACTACACCTCTCCTTTAAAGCAAAGTCTAATGATGGTGCCACCTCAATGTATGTTTGGCTCCAATTTTTAGTTCTAAAGTGTTTGTTTGATGCTAGAATTCTAGGCCCACTTCTTTTTTCAACTCCAATGAGAAGAACTACTCCTTGATGAGTGAAGGACCAATACCATGTGTCATTTGCAAGGATATCAGTAGAGAGTTACAATGACATTCAAGAAACTCGTCCATGCTTGGTCCCTTCGTGAAGAAGACTTGGTACCTAAAGAGAAGAAAGCTTCATGATACTAGTAGCAAGTTTGTGTAAAAATGGGAAGGGCCACTCTGAATTAAGCAAATCATGTCCATAGGAGTTGTTAGGTTGCAAAAGATGGATGGTGCAAAAATAATGAAGCTTGAAAAACTGAAGAAATTTTATGTGTGACTATAAGGATGCACATTCCCTAAACTATGCTAGGTATGATCTCATTAAAATGGGTACATAGGTAGTCTATGTCCCAGATGATCTCAAAGAAAAGGGATGGAATGAAGGTGAGAACATGGTTCACAATGACACCAGTTCATCCAAGACTTCCTTAGAAAAAGGGGCATGCTTTGGTAAAGCTACACAAGAAAGGTCCGTCCGAGAGAAGAAGCACAGTGACACTCAAGACTTGTCCTCCTCTTGAAAAGAAAAGGGAGTATCCTCTTTTCATAAAGAAAAGGGATACATGGCCGTTGAGGTTGTGAAATTTGATAGAAATTTAGGAAAGAAATTTTTTATTTTCCTATATATTACAATGTTAATAAATCTATCTTTTCATCAAAGATGAGTAAAGCGGCAAGGATTTACTTGAAAACTTTATTTCACAGTAAGAGTAACTTAGATAGAGTAGTATATAGATCTCAAAGAAGAATACTAAAAAACAAAAACATAGTTCTTCCAAGGCATTAAGGACAATATTAACAGAGGCCAAGGCCAGACAGCCAATCTTCATAGTTCTCATCCAGCTTTGCACAAGGAATTTCACCCTCATCTTGCATGGCAATGGTTTTTGAACCTAAGAAAGCCTTATAAAAATCATAATCATATGGCATAGTCTGAGTGATTCCCGTCTAACGATGAATATGGTTGGGGCAATAAAATGAAGTATAACAAAGACCACAAAAGCAAATGGAAGAAGGCCAGCTCATAGAATATCTAAAAATGACATGCTGCATGTAACAAGCCAACCAAAAGATCTCATCCCATGTGAGGGAATAGAGTCATTCTTCTCACTCCAAGTAACTAAAAAGTCATAAAGCATGGGAAAGTTCATCACTTCATCATCAAAAATATGGCTTCTAAAATCCAATAAGAAAATCATGCCAAGATGCTCCCTTGATCATACTTTAAGACAAAAGTACCAAGATGAGTGAAGGGAATTGAAATTCAAGAGAAAGTGCAGAAGCACACTTACATAGAGAAGAATTGGGCTCTTATGAACGATCTCATAATTGCCTGTAGCAAAATCATCAATGTTGTTAAGAGTCTCGACAAATGTTATTGCAAAAATCATTTTGCCATTTCGCACTCCTTCAACCACTTTGTGTAATTGTTTTTCTTCTATCTTTCCTTTAATGAAAAAAAAGAGGCATGTATAGTAGCAAAGTAAAAAGGCATTATCACACATTAAAGAGTATATGTTATGAGTGGAATGATCCGTTTACAAAATCATTCATGTTCAAATATTCCTCTCTCAAGAACTGCTCAGCCTAATCATAGGGAATGCCAATAAATGAAGCCAACATATGTTCCAGAAACTCACATATGGGAAACTTATTTAAGGAACCCCAACATCTAACATCTAAGAGCTTGACAAACTCTTGAACTAAGAGCAAAGTTCAACAAAGGGAAATCTAAAGACTCCAGCTTTTTGTGTTCCAAAACTGCCAATGTGCACACATGAAATCCCAATCCACTTGAATATCAAGCATTGATTGAACAAATTTCAAGCCAAAGTAACTAAAATTCACCATCTCCACCTCTAAATAATCATTCAACCAATCTTTGAATGTCATGCAAAGGAAACTTATTTGCAATATAAGCCATTGGGGAGAGTTTTCAATTTTCTATAAAGGCCTAAAAGAAACAACATATATTTTATGGGCTAAACTTGGGTTAAAAGGGATAAAAGGAACACATTTCACATAATTCAACAATGAGTGGGTGCATCCAAAAAAGTCCAATATGGTCACTACCAACCCATCATGTGACTGCATGACAAAGGGACATATGTCCCTTGTACCAGTCATAATAATCTTCAAAAGGAGGTCACAACACCATCTTCAGCTACATACTCATGTTACAACCTTATATCTATAGTCATGTGACTGCATGACGGCTATGAGGAGGAAGTAAATAAGGGTTTTTTTTTATTCTTTAAAAAAAGGGGCCAAGTGTTGGGAATTTCTTCAAAAGAGTAGAGAAAGGGAAGAAAATCCACAATCATCCATACACAAATAAAAATCAATGCTAATCCATCATATCCAAGAAAGAAAATAACAAATCCAAATCCAAAAATAATTAGTTTCAAATATGTTTGTCCAAAAAAACAAAAGTAAATTAAGACAGCTTAATCATAGTCCACCTTCTCACTTCCCTCAATCTTGTCCTTGGCATCCTTATCTCCTAACTATTTTAGTGGGTCTCCTCTAGCTTGATCTCCACCTTAATGTGAACCTTCTTACCAACTTCAGGAGTGTGAAAACTCCAATTTTTCTGAAATTATTTGGAATTTTTATGAAAATCATGGAATATTATATTTAATATAATATTAATTTTTAGAAAAATAATGAAGTCTTGAAACATAGACATTTGGAATCATTCACAGAAAACCAATCAGAATGACTATAAGCACGTTGAAATATGAGATTGGATGAAAAATTACTATTTTTCGTAATTTTTATGAATTTATATTTACCCATAGGGGTAAATTAGTCATTTTACTTTTGTGTGAGGTCCACAAAAGTTAGGTGAGCAGGGGGACAGCCAGCACAAGAAATATTAATGATGAAGAATAAACATAATAAGGAATCTCTTTTGAATTAAATAAGAAAAGTTGAAAATTCATTTAAAATGAAAAATAATTAAAATTTTAATTAAAATAATCTACAAATAAACATATAAATACCCCCTAACATTCTCACGAAATTGCACAAAAAATTCCCAAGCTTCCACTATTTCCTTCTCTTTCTCTTTCTCTTTCTCTCTCTTCTCTCATTTTTCCTTCTATTTTTATTTTCTTTTTCTCTCTCTTCCCTTTACAACCACAGAGTGCGTCTGCGGACTCACCCGAGGAGAATATTCTCCCAGATTTGTCGGGCGCATCGTCCTAGACGAACCCAAGGTTTCACCTTGGTACTGTTTTTCAATTAGGCATCCGATTTCAACCGTTGCAATCACGATTTGAACCGTTCATGTTGTTCGGATCATACCAATCCTCAAATGCCCTATGATTTCACAATGATCAGATATGTATTCAGCAATCAAATTGCCGAAAAATAGTAAGTCTGGCGACCCTGTATTTTTCAGCTTGGATCTTGATTTTTCGGTGATATTCTTCTATTTTGGACGCTACAGATAGGTACCCCTCATCCCCCTCTAGCTATTCCGGTAATTTTTCCTATATAAAGATCATCGAATTGGATTTTTGGGCTAGATTTTTTTGGTGAAACCAGTACCTGTGACCTTGGTGGAAAACACCTATGAAATATGATTTTTGGGAATTTTGAACTGTTGGATGGATTCAAAGGATCCCAAAATCCCAGGATAGGTGATCACAATAAAATTTTATTAGATTTTGGCTGTAGATTCATGTTAAAATAAAACGGACCGTCCAGATCAAACGAACCGAACGGACCGCATTGATTTGCGTCGAAGACGCTGATCTGAAACGCATGCAGGGACATTCCCTATGGGAGCACCTCTGCATGCGCTCTGCTCATGCAACGCGAGCAGGTTCCACCTAAGACGTCTCCTGCATCCCAGTGACGGAGATGCCGGCCGCCCCTGTTTTGTCGCATTTTGGATTCCAGATCAAATTTAGATATTTCATTCTTATCTGAAACTTAAAAATGCAATTTAGAGCTCATTTTAACTCCAAATCAAGATCTAAAAGCATCTTTGGATTCCTAATGAAGAGTAGAATCTAATGGAAATATAAAATTTAGGTTTTTTTTACTGTAAAATTTTGTAACTCACAAAAAGTGGTACTAATTCCTAAGATCAGTCAAATCTGACGTGATTAGACTTTGGATTTCTAATCCATCAGTGATCTAGTGATGAGAGAACATATAATCAAGAGGTATATGTGACTAATATGGGATGAATTAAGAAATTTAACCTTAATGAAAGAGAAATATTAAAAATGATCATGGATTTACTTTATCTGACTAATCAAGAATGATAAAAAACTATGAATCAATATGGATGATGATCTAATGATAAGATCATGAGAAATAAATAGCCTGATGTGGCTAATTTGGGGTAGATTGAGATCTATGCCCTTAATTTTGATAAAATAGCTTAAGATCTTCTTGATCGGTTGGATCAAGAAAGATTAGATCATATGATGAGATGCATCAATGATTAGTGATAATATCACATTAAGAGAATGTGATAGATCTGAATAAAAATGAAAGATCAATATCTAAACCCTTAATAGGATGAAAAATGAATAGAAATCAAAATATGATCATTGGACTAAAATGGACAAATATGATATATTCAAATGAGCATGTGAATTATTATATTCTATTGTAAATGTTCTTTAATTTCTTAGTAAGTGTAATTGTTAAATTTATTTATTTATGCTTTAATGTTTATGTTATGTAAATTACATGAAAAATATAATTAAATAAAAATATATATTGATGAACATTTACAATGAATATGGACATGAACTTAATGATAGTAAGAGCTATAGTTAATAGGACAATATAAGGAATATCATTTCCTTGGCCCAAATTAGGAGAATAATAAATCACATGAATGACATTTTAAATGTTCATGGATTTAATTAAAATCAAATAGTAAGAATACTCAGGGTTTAATGCTCATAGGAACCTTATGAAGGTTGAGCTAAGGTCACCCAATAAATGTTGAACGTGGTGGTTAAGGGGGTTTTCTAATATAGCTTTGCTCTTCTCCTACCTTCTGATGACGTTTGTGAAGTCTAAACGCCTCCTTACATGAGTATTGAATTAACCACTCTGTGAGCAGCTTTTAATTGGTAAGCCTTAGTCAATTCTGAAATAAAGAGGAGTTGTCTAGAATTAGAAGTGCATAAATTATCTTCAATCAGTAAAACATTAACTAGTTAAATAATAATAAGATCATAAAAGGATAGAAAACTATCTAATCATAATAAAAATGGTAATTAAGATAATCAAAGATCAAACAAAATCCATAAGGAGATCTTAAATGATCAAGAATATGAAGAATCATAATATTATATGTACGTTTTGAAGTAGTATAAATATTAGATTCAAATTTAGATCAATTGAGTAGACCCTTGATCAATATGATCCAAGGAATAAGATCCAAATAATCTTATGTAAGGATGATTAAAAGAACAATTAGGAAGTATAAATGAGTTGAGGAATGACTATATACATATTATTTGACAGATACATGAAGGATATGATGATCAAGATCAATGAGAAGATAGATTGTTGAAAGTAAAGGTAGATGGACCTTAAGAATATATTCAATATAGAAGATACATGTATTTTACACATGATCTTATCCTGATAACTATTAATTGTCTTAGAATTTTTTATAAATCAACAAATGATGTTGACATGGATACAAAATGATTGATTAAGTACTTATGAAATTGCTTAAGGCAACAAATGATGTGAAAATGAATACAAAGGGGTTGATTAAGTAATTATGAAATTACTTAATAGGTATAATGAGAAGATTTAAACTACATAAGTTGGACCCCTAAATCTTAAGGAAAGAAGTTATAAGCATGTCCTATTATAACTAGACACACAGTTTGTAAGTATGAAATATTATTTTTCATATAAGCATGGAGGCTTGTGATTTTGTTTTAAGATAGGCTTACACCTGGAGATGCCAATGTTAGGAGAGTTATGAGGGTTTGTTGAATGTTTTACCGCAAGTGCACGGGCTATTGTAGGGTAGCTTATGCAAGTACGGGTCGATCCCACGAGGACTTGGTTTAAAATGATGGAGTTTCAATAAAATCTAATTAATAAAAGAATCAAAACAAAGAATATAGCAAAATTCAACTAACAATAAAATAAAATCTATATTTATTCAATTGTTGCAATGTGCACAATTATTTATTCCAAAAACACAGAAAATGCAATAAAATGATCAGTCCTGGATAAGCCTGTCTGGATTGCAATTGTCCTGGATAGTCAAAATGATGATAAAACAGAACCGAGACATAGATGTAAATAGAATAGGGACCCAGTTGGAATTAACTCGGGGACTCAAATGGAATTAAACAGGGGACCCAAATGGAATTTCTGATAAAGGACAGAAGTGGAATTAAAGCAGGGACTCAGATGGGATTTCTGAGATCTGCCAGGGGCAGACTTGGAATTCTTCAAGGTTCTGGTTTTAAACGAAAAACCAGGAAAATGTGGGGTTTGAGAAGGAAGAGGAGAGAAGAAGAAAAGAGGGAGGAAGGAGAAGGGAAGAGGAAGAAGGTGGGGAGAAAATCCAGAATGCGAGAAGGAAGGAAGATGGGAGAAAACCCGAGTTGGGTTTTCTCTCCCGGGGCATCCGGTGCGGTGGAGATGAAATCTGGGTTGAGGGAGAACAAGAGAGAATAGAGGATATGAGGGTGGTGCTGTGCGTTGTCGGTCTAGAGAGGATGCGATCTGGGTGTCATGCGGTGTTGCGTGGACCAGACTGGGCAGAGGGGCATCGCCAGTCTGTGTGTTGGCTGGTGATGGGATGACGCCTAGGCCAGTGAAGACGCAGGGAAAATCGGTGATGGGGAGAAGAGAGGTATTGGGCTGCTTCAATCGAGCTGGAGTGCAAACGCAAGGAGCGTGGCTTCCTCAACTTGGGCAAGTGCGATGGAAGTAGGGGACTTGGGGCTGGGGAGAGAGGTTGGTGACTGGCAGAGGCAACCCATGTGAGAGGTGGACTAGAAACTGGAGAGAGGAAAAGCTTGGTCGATTTGTTCTTGCAGACGCATCATCTCATGCGATGGAGAGTGCTAATTACCAGTGCTGTGAAGACAGAGATTTTGGTGGGAGCAGAGAAGGAGCAAGGGAAGCCAGACAACTTGGAGGCGATGAGGGAGAAGGGTAATAAAACTGGGAAACAGAGGAGCGATAGAGGGGGGAAGGAGTAGTGCGGCATCGGGTCTGGAAATTGGGAGCAATGCGGTGGAGCGGCGAAGTGGGGTGCAGAGAGAGAGAGAGAGACTAGGATGGTCCTAAGGAGAAGAAGGTGAGAAGAAGGGAATCTGGGTACGGTTGTGGAAGAGAGGGGAGAAGAGGTCTGGGGCTGGGGAGTGAGAGAAGGGAGTAGAGAGGAGTGGGAGAAGGGGGGAACGGGTATGGTTGGGAAAGAGAGTGGAGGCCGATGGGAAGAAAAAGAGGAGAAAAAAATATAAGAAGAGAGACTTGGGTACGTGAGAATGAAGAAAGGAAAAGGAAAAAGAAAAAGAAAAAGGAAAGAAGGAAAAAGAAAGAGGAGAAGGAAAAGGAAAAGGAAAGAAAGAAAAGAGAAAAAGGAAGGGAAAAAGGAAAAAGAAAGAAAAGAGAAAAGGAAGGGAAAGAAAGAAAAGGAAGGGAAAGAAAGAAAAGGAAGGAAAAAGAAAAGAAAGAAAAGGAGTGGGAAAGGAAAGAAAGAATGAAGGAAAGAAAAAAAAGAATAAGGAGGGAAAGAGGAAGAAAAGGAAAGAGAAATGGGGGAAAGAGTTGCCCTTTACATGTTCTTTCCATTTTGTCCATGATTTCTATTTTATCTATCTCCATGGGTGATCTGGTCCATCCATCGTCCTTTAAGATGGTCTGCACCGTTATCTTTTACTCATATCTATCCGTGCGTCCTTTGGTTGATCTGCAAAAGAAAAGACTAAATTAGAATCATCTGAACCGCACATTAGTCATCTAATGAACTCTAATGATCATCTGACCGTTGATTTTGACAAATTAAGGTTTGGATGGTCAATTAGATTTATATTCAAAATCAAGCTAAGTTTTGTAAAATTGAACGGTTAGATGATCTAATTGAACGCTAAATTAGGGAAATTTTGACCAAAATTAAACACTTAACAGGGTTTGGCCACCTGCTCTTTGAAACTAATTATGATAATGATACTGTGCCCAAAGAGAGGCAAAATATCGGGTGGGGCAATTATGGGAAGGCCACTGCTGTGACAGCCATGGTTCCTCCATATGAACATGGATTTGTATTTTTCACTGTGGTATCAATGAAGTATTGAGCAGTTATCCGAGCGTGCTGTATAGATTGAGACTGCAAGCATGGTAGTCCTTTGATTATTTTGCATTATGATGCAATTGATTATGGCATGATGAGATGCCTTATGTTATGGCATGATGCGATGCCTTATGTTATGGCATGATGCGATGCCTTATGTTATGGCATGATGAGATGTTCAGTAAAAGTTATCATCAAAGTTGTATTGGAGGATGATTCCTAATACGGTATGATTATATATTAACACATAGTATTGTTATTGAAATTAGTTTGAAAATGAAATATTATTGATGACATTGACTATATTCATAATTTTTAGTGGTTTTATTTATATGCAATATATACACATAATTCATATGATGAGTGAAGGATGAAATGTTTATCCAATTGTATAAATTGATTTATATCATGGATATAAAGAATTATTGATTTTGAGATATATTGATTATATTTCTTAAATCCCTTACCAAGCATAGCTTGATGAGATATTGTAAATATTTGAATGTTTACAATATCTCAGATACAGTTAAGGAAGATTAAAAGCTCAAGACTTGAAGCTAATCATCACCGAACTATTACTCAGGGTATTTACTTTGAGGAAGATTGTATTAATTGTTTTGTAATTTGGATTGTAATATTTGGAAAATATATGTAATGACTACCGGGGCTGTGTATATGAACCACTGGATTGATCCTGATTTTAATAAAAGTATTTTTATTGATATTAAATGAAAATTTCACTTTATATAAAAATCTATGTATGATAAGTAATTTGAGGTGGCACTTGGGTTTCTGACAAATCAATTTCAAAGAAAATATGTTCCGGTGTTTGTATTTTAAATGATTTTCAAAATTAGTGCCTTACCTTTGCAAATATTTATAAAAATGTGTTTTAAAAACCTGGGTAATCACAAGGTGGGAGTATTGGTCACCTAGTAAAATCGATCTCTGGAATATTGGCCCTAACAGAAAATTTTCAAAGAAAAAATGGAGAAAGTCAAGATTTGCGACCTCACAAATCTTGACATTCAAACCTATGTATCCCTTATAAATACAAGGCACTTGTGAGTGTGCGTGTGTGTGAGTGGGATGTAATATGATCAGATCAAATAAATCCTCTCTCGTGGAAATAGGCCATTTGACCGAACCATGTAAATCTTCGTCTCTCCTATTGTGCGTGTGTTCATAGTGTCGCATACTCTAAGATTCTAATTGTTCAGTAGATTTGATTCCAACAAAGTGGTATCAGAGCTAGAGAGGATTGCAAATTATGATCTGTCTTCAAAGAAGACTATGTGACAATGTGGATTGGGATTTAGTAATCTTTGGATTTGAGATCTCCATCTCATATAGAATGAGTGCTAGATAGCACTACTTTTTGCATTAGGCTACAGCCATCAAAGGAGGAGCAGTTGCCGATGGGCTAAGTTATCACCACAGAACGTTGCCAAACAGAGGCCATCAAGATACATGATTAGAAGACAAATATCAGACTAGAAAAAGATGCCAATGAACCCATGATTGCCAACCTAGGAAGGAGACTGCTACAAGGAGAAAGGTATTGGGGGAGTCAACAACTCATCATCGAGAAAGTGTAGCCCATAAATGAAGTGGAGACATCGGGCATGCACGGTGCGCGTCAATCATCAGAGATGAGACAACGCCTAAAAAGAAGAAGAAAAGGAGAGAGAGCCACTGACAAGATCGCAGTGTGTTGCAGTAAAAAAAGTGCAAATGAATCCTAATAGATAGAAGGGTTTGTTGATGGCATCAGCAAAGGATAAACATTGGCAAAAGCAAAGAAAAAGCATTTCAAGAAAAGACAGATATGAAGAGTGAGAGGCAACATCATTGGAGGACTACAACGCAGCCGTGACCACCAGTGAGAAGAGAATGTGGCATCCCTGCACATGCACTAATTTGTTGATGGAAGAGACCCCAGTTCAATATCTTCTCTGACTCCATCCAAACTAAGAAAGCCTTCTTTAGCTTTGCAAGTGGTGTGATGAATATGAAATTGATTACGCTGGATCAAGATCCAATGTCTTTGATATGTTAGTTGATTATGGCCTTGAGGAATATGCTTCAGCATTGTTCAAGTGGTTAGAAATGCCTACGATCGGAAATTCAACAAGCATCCAGATATTTACCGTGGACATGAGTTGTTTACAAGAGTAAATATAGGAGTTGTTGACTGGATAAACATAGGAGAAATTTGTTAGGGAATGATTGAGTAATTATAGGAGTCTGCTACAGTTTTTCCTAGAATAGAATTCTTCCCAAAGTGTAATTGTATTTGTATATATTGCCTCCATATGTGAGAAGAAAATACAGAAGTTTTTACCCTAAAGTATCATTGTTTACATGGTATCAAAGCTAGGTTAACTAAGCCTTGAATTGAAACTCTTTACCTTCGAAACCTATGCTCAAAAAACCAAATGGACTCCCAAGGATCTCTTGTTCCAGCAACAACAAATAACTCACCAACACAACCAATCATCATTCAACAAGACAATTCTGTTTTTCCATCAAGTATTATACTCGATGAGACTAATTACTCATCATGGTCTCAACTTATGGAGATTCGAATCGGAGCACGCAATAAGGATGGATATCTCACTGGGATAGCGAAAAAACACGCACCTGAAGACCCAAATTTTGGGACATGGATTACTGAAAATAAAAAAAGTGAAAAGTTGGCTTATTGACTCAATGAGTCCATCACTGATGCAACGACTTATTCATCTTCCTACTGCCACAGAAATATGGGAGGCTGCATAAAAAGCTTTCTATGATGGATCTGATGAAACTCTTCTCTTTGAATTGAATCAGAAATCTTTTTCTATCAGGAAAGATGGTAGGCCATTATCGAATACTACAATGAACTTGTGACTATTTTTCAAGAAATTGATCATAGGTCAACTTCTCAAGAAGGGACTGTTGAAGGAGTAATTCAATTACATTCAGCAATGGCTAGGCTCCGAGTTCATATTTTCCTAAGTGGACTTGATTCCAATTTTGATCAAGTTTGAGGAGAGATCTTACACAAAGACCCAAAACTTGACTTGGAAAGCACATATGCATATGTAAGGAGAGAGTATCAACAAAGACAGACCATGGGAGGATCTCGGTCAATCTCTAAACTTTCAATGATGCTGGCTAATCAAACCCGACAAGGATCGTCATCTAGCTCGGGAAAGAATCGCAAAAATCAACCCGTTGGAAAATCTAACAGTCTTGTGTGTGATCATTGTGGTGAAACAGGTCACTCGAAGCAATGCTGTTACGAAATTATTGGTTATCCTGACTAATGGGATTTTTCAAAAAAAAAACCACGAAAGAAAGTTGTTGGGAAGGCTATGGTGGCAGTTATGAACGAAGTAGAATCTAAAGGAGAGGAAACGTCAATGACCATGGAAAATATTGCTCATTCAAGTAGTGTGGGTGAGGCAAATGCTTTCTCTACAATTTCAAGGAAAAGTATCTGGATTATTGATACAGGTGCATCTGATCATATGATTGGAAACTCTAGCCATCATGTTCCTTATTTGCCTAGTTTAAATAAAAGTTCTAAATCATTTGCAGTTAGACATTCAGATGTATGGGGACCTTCGAAAATTCCATCATTGTCTAAGGCTAAATACTTTGTTACGTTTATTGATAAATGTACACGTATGACTTGGATATCACTACTTCATAAAAAAAGTGATGTTTGTACAGCATTTCGAGAATTTTGCAACATGGTGAGCACTCAATATCATAAACCAATTCTGGTTTGGCAAACTGATAATGCCATGGAATTTATGGATGCCACCCTTGGAAATTTTTTGAAACAGCTTGGGATTCGGCATCAGATCTCGTGCACCTATAGTCTGCAATAAAATGGCTTAGCGGAAAGGAGGAATAGACAAATATTAGAGGTGGTCCATGCTTCTCTCTTTGGAATGAACATGCCACTTTTTTATTTGGGTGAGGCAGTAAAATCTGCATTTTATCTTATTAATCAAACACCATCTCAGGTTTTAGATTTTCAAACTCCTCAACAAAAAATGCAATCCTTACTTTCAATTCCTCATCTTCCAAACCTTGAGCCTAGAATCTTTGACTGTACAGTGGATGTTCATATCCCTTAAGACCTTGAGAACTAAACTTGACCCTTGTGCAAAGAGATGTGTGTTTGTTGGATATTCAGATATTCAAAAGGGGTATCGATGTTATGATCCTCAAACTCAAAAATTGCATGTAACCTTGGATGCCTCTTTTCGAGAGTTAGAACCATATTATTTATGGAGAGTTTCAATATCTTCCCTTCAGAGGGGAGAATGGTGGTGAAGGGAATATGTTACAAGGCACAAAAAGAAATGCAGATGAGTGCTTAAACTGGACGAAGTTGTCGATATTCCACGCAATGCAGATGAGTGCTTAGAACTGGACAAAGTTGATAACAATGACAGCCATGAAGAACAGCCTAGTAATACAGACTTGCCTACTTTAACACCATTAACTGAAGGGTCGACCCAGAATATCCAAAATGACAACTCTCAAGTAATCTCAAGTCCAGTGTCTAATAATTCTAGTAATGAGTTTCTTGTTCCTCTTTCAAAATACCCACAAAGATCAAACAAAGGTGTACCAAAGAAACAATATGAACCTGATCTTAAAGCAAATGTCAAATATCCTATCAAAAATTATGTTTCTACTCAAAAATTGTCTAAGTCATATGCATTTGTTGTTAATCAATTATCCAGTGTTTCTATTCCTAGTAATGTGCAGGAAGCCTTGAATGATCCAAAGTGGACTAAGGCAATGAATGAAGAAATGGAAGCTTTGCAAAGGAACTCTACATGGGAACTTGTTTCATTACCCGAAGGAAAGAAAAGAATTGGGTGTAGATGGGTATATACTGTAAAACTCAAGGTTGATGGGAGCATTGACAGATATAAAGCGAGGCTGGTTGTAAAAGGTTATTCGCAGAAGTATGGAGTAGATTACCAAGAGACATTTGCACCAGTAGCCAAGCTAGATATAGTCCGCATTCTCATCTCTATTGCAACAAATCAGGAATGACCCTTAAAACAGTTTGATGTTAAGAATGATTTCCTCAATGGAGATATAGCAGAAGAGGTATACATGGAGCTGCCACCAGGTGTGAAGCTTGGTTCATCAAGCAAAAATAAAGTTTGCAAGCTGAAAAAATCATTGTATGGGCTCAAACAATCACCTAGAGCCTGGTTTGGGAGATTTTAAATGACAATGAAAGCCTTTGGTTATAAACAAAGTGGTGCAGATCATACCTTATTTGTAAAACACAAAGGAGGAAAAGTAACAGCTTTAATTGTGTATGTTGATGATATGGTCTTGACAGGAGATCATTGTGAAGAAATGAAGCTTCTAGAAGAACATTTAGCTACTGAATTTGAAATGAAGGACCTGGGACAGCTGAAATACTTCCTAGGTATCGAAGTAGTAAGGAAAAATCAAGGAATTTCTCTTTCACAAAGAAAATATGTACTTGACCTCTTAACTGAAATTAGAATGCTTGCCTGCAAACCAGCTGAAACGCCTATGGAAATGAATCATAAGCTTGGAATTTTCCCAAATCAAATTCCAACAAATGTAGGGCGCTATCAACGGTTAGTTGGGAGGTTAATTTATCAGTCTCATACAAGGCCAGATATAGCATACGCACTGAGTGTTGTTAGTCCATTAGCCGAGTGAAGAACACATGGATGCAGTGTACCGAATCTTGAGGTACTTGAAAGGCTCTCCAGGGAAAGGTTTGTTCTTCTCAAAGAATAATGTTTCCAACATTGAAGGATACACGGATGCGGATTGGACAGGTGATCAAACAACTAGAAAATCTACATCTGGTTATTTTACTTTTGTGGAAGGAAATCTTGTAACTTGGAAAAGCAAGAAGCAAAAGGTTGTTGCAAGGTCAAGTGCAGAAGCTAAGTTTCGCGGTATGGCTCATCGAATATGTGAATTATTATGGATTCTATTAGATTTGGGAATTAAGCATACAAAACCTATGAATCTTTATTGTGAAATTAAGGTTGCTATTGAGATTGCACAAAATCCTGTACAGCATGATCGTACCAAACATGTTGAAGTTGATAGACATTTCATCAAGGAAAAGTTAGATCGACAAATTATTTAGTTTCCTTATGTCAAGTCTAAAGATCAACTTGCTGATGTTCTTACAAAAGCGGTTTCAAAAAGGGCATTTCATAATGTGATTGTCAAGTTGGGCATGTTGGATAATTATGCTCCAACTTGAGGGGGAGTGTGGACGTGAGCTATTTACAAGAGTAAGTATAGGAGTTGTTCACTGGATAAACATAGGAGAAATTTGTTAGGAAATGATTGAGTAATTATAGGAGTCTGCTACAGTTTTTTCTATAATAGAATTCTTCTCAAAGTGTAATTGTATATGTATATATTGCCTCCATATGTGAGAAGAAAATACAGAAGTTTTTACCCTAAAGTATCATTGTTTACATTTGCAATGAGAGTGGCGTTGTTGGATTTGACCACCAGATGTTTCTGGGTGTTGCCTACCAGGAAGTCGATAAGAGGAAGTCCACCAACAGTAAAATGAAATCTGTTGGTGGAGATACTGCTTTATTTTAGACATTGCAACGGGCACATAAGCTCTACTGAAAGAAATTGCTAGGAAATGCTTCTGCAGATGAGTTGGCTTCCTTATTTGCTAAGTGTGCTATTGTTGAAGCATAGCTGATGAGGTCTAAAAGTGGTGTCATGTGAAAAGAGGAGAGAAAAATATAGTCACTGTCCAAGGAAAAGAAAAAGAAAAAGAAAAAGAGAAAGTAGAATCATTATGTTTTTTAATTATTAAAGAAAAGTAAGAAGGGGAAGAATGATTATGTTTTTTGAATTACTAAAAGAAGAAGAAGAGGAAAGATGAAATTGTCGATGCTATAGGAGTTCAAAATTGACTGAGTTGTTATAATATGCGAGTCAATACAATGATCTGAGTAACTACAAGAACAAGTTACTACAGGAACGAGTTGGTACAAACAGAGTTTCAGCAAAACCGAGTCGCAACAAGACCAAGTTGCAGTAGCACCGAGTCACAGCAGTATCGAATCGCAGCAAGAACGGTTCGCTACAGTAAATGTCGCATAATGACCAAGTTACAACATGAATAACTCGCTATTAGAAATGTTATTAAAGTCTTTTGAAAGTGTAGATAGCAACTTGAGGGGGAGATAAATCTACTAGAAATTGAAGAAGCCGAATCAAGTTACAATGGTTCAGTATATTCTCCTCCTATGGGCATGGAGGAGGAGATTGTTGAGGTGGACCTGTATGTGATCCATGCCTATGTGAATGTAATAAAATCGATCTTTGGAATATTAGCATTGACAGAAAATTTTCAAAGGAAAAATAGAGAAAGTTAAGATTTGAGGCACGACATTCAAACCTATGCATCCCCTATAAATATGAGGCACTTGTGAGTGAGTGTGTGAGTGAGATGTAATCTGATCAGATCAAATAAATCCTCTCTCGTAGATGTAGGCCACTTGTCTGAACTACATAAATCTCTGTCTCTCATATTGCGCGTGTGTTCGTAGTGTCGCATACTTTAAGATTCTGACCGATCAAATCTGCCACTGATTGGCAGATCTGCTTCCAACACTCGCTCGTGACAGCTTTGCCTAGAGATCCCTCTCTCTCTCTTTAGCATTAAGGCCAGTCGTTTGCTATACTCCCATTCCTCCAAGTTGGGACGTGACCTTTCCGCCTCCTCTAGAACCCACTCCTTTTTTAAGCTTCGCTAAGTTCCACTGATAAGCTTTGTGATCATTCATAAGCTGAAAAGAAAAATTCAAGTGAGCTCTCTTCAAGGAAGGAACATCTTAAGAAAGACCCTTACCTAAGAAGAAACTGGCGGGCATGTTCACGACTCCGCTCAAATAGATCCAACACAGAGTCAAAATGCTTTATCAGCACCTGTTATTATTACAAGGAAAAGTGAGAAAATTTTAAAGAAAAGTTGCAATGAAAGCAACATATTTCGGATGCTTACCAGATGGAAGCCCAGATATCCCATAGGCTGAGAAGCTGCAGATCAGAAATGAGGAAAGGCTAGCTCCTCAATGAAGCCCTCCACTACCTCCACGACCATAGCAAGAGTGAGAGAAGGAGACCCAGCTCCAGAGATAACACCGCTGCCTCTACTCGCAGAGCTCCACCATGACTGGCTAGAGTGGAGCCAGAGATTTGCATCCCTTTGGAAGAGTTGTCGCTCTAGAATTGGATGGATTCAGGGATTATGAAGGAGTAGAGAGGCGGGATCTTAAGTCACTTAGACCACCCGATTTTCGATGAGCCTCTCAATCAAGAGCCTACTGCATGGCCCAAGTCGTCAGGGTCGGAAAACAGAAATGGACAAGTTAGAAAAGGTTTCAAGCTGATTAAAAAAGAGAAATCTATGCCACTGAAGGCATGAGCTATTGGGAGCAAAAGGCAGTGTAACTTCCCAAGGAAAGGAAGATTCCTCAAGGGAAACACTGCAATGAAAGCCTCCAACTCATCGGCCCTAAGATCCACCATCGAAGGGTCTACAGGAATCTGTCACACTCATTTTGCCCCAATACCTCACCTACTCGAGAAATATCCATAGGACGTACTAGCAGTGATGATCCTTGGATATCAATCATAGAATTGAATCATACATATCTTCGCCTATTGGGTCCCATGTTGAGTGCAAGGCCACGACAACCCTTAGTCTAGGGTCCACAAAACACTGATGCTGATGTCGAGGATCTCTAGACCTGCCTCATTAATAAAAGGGCTCCTATGCCAAGGCCTCTAAATGACTTGCAAAAGAAAGAATGAGAATCCACCAAAGAAATGAAAAGTCAAAAAACCACAATTAAGAATCCACACTCACCTGCGTCTCCTCGATCTCCTCCAAGTACACACCAAACCCTTCTTCCTCCATATGAAGTTGGTATCGTCATCCTCTTGGTTCATGGGGACCTCTGTCAAGTAAGAGGAATGACAGCCCGAAACTGCATGAAAGGTCGGCATCAGATCAGGATGAGCGGGGACATGAGTAAGGAAGTTCTCATAAGTCAAACAAAGTAGCAGAAGTCGACAAAAAGAGTAGTCAAAATTTCACCAGCAATATATAGAGAGTAGTGGGGTAGGAATTCGTAACCTCCTCAGCTAATAAGCCCAGGCTGTCGATGAGGGCAACATAAGCAGCACTCCCCTAATCCAGCTAGCTCAAATGAGGAAGACCCTTTAGAATTTAGATAAAGTAAGCTCAAACCATGTTTGCATTATTGGAAAACAAGGTATATCTCATCATCATCAAGAGGAATCTACGTGCCACCTGCATGTGCTCCTTGTTGCTGTCGTCTGTCACCCAAAGTGCAGCCTGGCAAGTGGACCCATAAAGATCTCCAAAAGCCACCTTCAAAGAATGGTGGCCACCAACGACTGGGAAATCAATGAGACCTAGTAGTCGTACCACCTCTATCAGCACGGCATCATGAGGAAAGTTGATCTCCTTACGATTGAAGTATAACCATTTTAACATGCAAAAGCTAACAATGATAATACACATCTGGCCTCAACGAAAGTGGAAGGAGCGAGTGGTGGGACTCCACCTCTCTACCAAGGCCAAGGCCAAGGCCACCAGGAGGAATAACCTGCAAGCTCCACTGATCATTGTCTGGCAGAAGTGCTCTAAACCTGCTTGATGTGTCAAGGCCTTTATCCTGGCACATAAGTCCTAATAACGCTGATAGACCAAACCCAAATAAATCCAGTTCATATGTAAGTGAAGGACGTACAAAACAGGAAAAGAACAAGCCCAGGAATCAGTATTTCAAAAGGAAGAAAATAAAAACAACATTAGGTAATGCAGATTGTATAAAATTAGGCCAGTTGCATGATACATCTCCACCGCAAGACCTGCACTCTCCCTCTCGCATGATGTTCTGCCACAAGAAGTAGAAGATAAGTCACATGACTTCCCTAAAGCCACATGATATGACACATCACACCCAAGAAAGAGGGACACATGTTCCAAGGGTCCAAAAGATGTGTAGTTCATCACCCAATGTCGCGTGACAAAATTGAGATCATATGGCAAAGTTTGTTCCATGATCCATCTCATGACATTTGAAGCAAGGGACATGAGTCCCAATCATTGGAGGGATAAGTGGCTGCATGGCACAAGGTCATATGACAAAGTCACAAAGGTCATGCAATGACTTCTTATCAGTGGTGAAACCACATGATCGTGTTGGAGTCTGACTCAAACTCTAGCGAGTTTTTTGATAGCCATATCTCAGTAGTTTAGGGTCTGATTTCCATTATTTGTGCGGGATTTTGATTTCTTTCTAGCCTAAATCCATATCTAACACTACATTTAAGATCTAATGGCTAAAATTTGGGAACAACTTTAAAAATGAAAGATTGTTGGAGAACCACTTACCTCTCTTCACAAGCATAATGGGAAATGTGGTAACCGGCGTTGAGGTAGAGATCTTTTGGGCACCTAGCAGCTCAAAAATCTCCTATTGGCAACAGAGGCATGCAACAATGGAGACTGAGATTTTGGTGTCTCTCTAGCCTTCCCACTTCGAAGCCCTCTCCCAACTCCATCTCCTTAGGATTCCACCCCGAGTTCTTCTGATTGGAGAGAGGGATCAGTAGAACATAGCCATACAATTGTATGACCATCATCATACAATAAACCATTCAATGTATGACTGGTCATAATGTAACTCAATTTTGTCGCATGACACATTGTATGATCACTGTCGTGTGACAAAAGAAGTCATTTGACAATGTCGAACGACTTATGACTTTGGAGTCATGCCATTGCAAGATCAAGCGAACGCATGATTAGTGATCATGCAACACAACAAGGGTCATGCCACAAGCTGACTTTTAAAGCTCAAGATCAATCATATGATAAATCAAGATCAAACCATAATTAAGTCATCTAATAAGATCAAGTGATATGATCAAGATCAAATAATCAGTTCAACTTAAGATAAGTCATATGACAAAATCAAGATCAAGTAATCTAATAGAAAAAAGATCAAATAATTTGAAGAAATCAATATCAAGTCATCTGATCAAATCAAGATTTAGTCATCTAATCAAATCAAGATTAAATAATCTAATCAAATATAGATCAAATAATTTGATTAGATTAGGATCAAGTGAACTAATCAAATCATGATCAAATAATCTATTCAAGTCAAGATCAATTCATTTAATCAAATCAAGATTGGATCATTTAATGAAATCAAGATCAAGTCATCTTATCAAATAATCTGATCACATCAAGGTTGAGTCATCTTAACAAATCATGATCAAGTTACATAATCAAATTAATATCAAGTCATTTGATCAAATCAAGATCAAATCATCATATCAAACCAACATCAAGTCATTGGGTCAAATGAGGATCAATGTTTTGATCAAATTAAGATCAAATCATATGTTTAAATCAAGATCAAGTCACTTCATCAAATTAATACCAAATCCTCTAATCAATTTAAGATCAAGTCATCTAATCAAATCAAGATCAAATTATTTGATATGTTCAAGACCAATACATCTTTTGAGATCAAGATTAAGTCAAGATCAAGTCATTTGATTATATCAAGATCCAATTATCTACTCAAATTAAGAATAAGCCATTTGATCAAATAATCCAATTAGATCAAGATCAAAATCATCTAATCAAATTAAGATAAAAATCCAATCATACCAAGATCAAGTCATCTAATCAAATTAAGATCAAAGTCACTAGATTAATGCCATTTTGACGAAAGTCATTTGATCAAACCATCAAAGCTGTCTTTTGAATGATCAACATATCAACCAAAATCACTCAACCAAGATCAACTTGGCAAAGTCCACTGAGCATGCCTAGGCAAAGAAGCACTAAGCCCTCTTTGGCAAAGTTCACTGTGAAAGCTAGGAAGAGGTACTGAGCCATCTTTTGGTAAAGTCTGTTGAGAAACCTAGGCAAAGAAGCATTAGACCATCTTCGGCAAAGTCTGTAGAGAATCCCTAAGAAAAGAAGCACCAAGCCATCTCGAGCAAAGTCTACCAAGAATCTTTATGCAAAGAGGTACTAGGCCATTTATGGTAAAGTTCATTGAGAATCCCAAGTGAAGAACACTAGGCTATCTTTGAGAAAGTTCACTAGAATCCCAAGGTGAAGTATTAGACTACATTGAGCAAAGTCCACTGAGAATCACTCGGTGGGTTATCCCATGCAAAGTTCATCAATTGCTTGGAACCATTAGGCCATTTTAGGCAAAAGCAATCCCACTTTCAAATTCATCGTCCTAGGAAAACCTGCCAAAATTTTTCTAAGCATTTCAAATCTTCGGGTGTTACCACCCTCTTTAAAGATTGTTGCCAAAGAGTGTTCCTCAAATATTGACGTAGATTTAAGGCAAGGGCAAGGTACGATGAATTAAGAATCTCAAGTTGCAATAATTAATAGGAGTACAAAATGAGAGTTCAGTTCAGATTTTATCATTCGCACATTAATATGTCCTCGCCAAAAGAGAGGCATTTGTTGTGACCAAAATTTGACTCCACTTCAATCATCACAGGTCAAAATCAAAACTTACCCTACGATGATCCACATTTACTCTTAGATATCTAATTTATTAAGAATTTTAAAGAAAATTTAGCTAAAAGGACTTGCAAATTTAAGAGCATGAAAGATATTGAACAAAGACAAAAAGATCAAGCAGTTGCATGACTCAGGTTCATACAACAACATGATCCATCTGTAACTGCAACATATAAATAGTGTCCCCTTTTAGAATATTCCATGTTGCAACTGCATAACCTTAAAAATGGGCATGCTACAACAACACCCAAAGAGAAAAGGAACGTGCTTCCTTCCAAAACATGAGTGAAGTATTCAAGATGACATGTCCATGCAATCACAAGATGATGATGACATGTTCATGCGGCCACATGAATCAAGCTCATCGTGTAACAACCGGGTTTTTATAATGCTTTTTAAATGCAAAAGACAATTATGATACGAGATCGATCTCTATTAAAAGGATTTTTAAAAATCAAATGACAAAGAAAAAACACTATTGTTCTAATACTCATTTTGAAAAACTCCGAGTGTTATTATTATTCCTTTTTTTCTTTTCTTAAAAAGGATTGTCGATGAAATGAGTACTACACAAAAATCTGGCAGAGTTTTCTCCATTTTTCAAACATTAGACATTTAACGCATGTCATTGAGAGGTACCTGATAAACATATATTTAATAATTTTAAGCAATAAATAAGACTTACTATGGTTTGGCCTCAAGACTTGCCAATCACAGTCCAAGTCATGAAATTATACAATTCAAATTTATTACATTACATTCCCACACACCTTACTATAGTTTCTATGAATCATATCAATTCTATTACCTTTTTCTTATCCTGATGAAAACACCAAACTCACTATTGCTTCTGTTTATCCTGCTTGCAATGATCTGTAATAAAAATAATAGGTTGAGTATTCCACATACTCAGTAGGTAATCTAACACTACCAAAACCAAAAACACAGCATAGCATACATGCAAGTTTAAGAACATGTTTTTCGTGTGATAGGAAAACATACGACAACCTTACCTGGGCTGTCTCATGCAATGCATCAGCAACACTCAGTTACACATTTACATTTTATAGGTAACTAAATTCAACAAAGGAAATCATCGACTAACTTCATAACATACTAACTTCAAAATGCTTGAAGTAAAAATCGATCAAATCTCCTGTCAATCATTCTCATTCCTTCTGCAGGCATCATACAAATAGGAAACTTGGCTATATATTAGCCATCTTCGTCACAAGTACTCGTTTAAAGACCACAATCTCACACCTATGTGGGCTCACAAAATAGAAATCGCATGAACTACTATGCTCTCGACTAGATCACTGAATCGTGTCTCTCTAGCATGTAGAGAATAGCCACCGCAGCCTTTACGGCAACTATAGATACGTTTCGAAAGGGTGCTATGACCACCTCTAATGGTTGTTCCTACCACAGTAGTTGAGAAAAATGATGCCACTTTGGGCATGGATACGTCCCACCTTTGGTGGTTAGAGGCTAGGAGGCTACCCCGTACAACCTCTTAGCATAGTAACCATTAGGCCTATTGGCCCAACAAATACTAAATTTATATAGATATTACAATGTAAGCATTATATCACTTTGCAATATTTCACGTATTCCTAATCATGTCATTTAGGAAATCCATCTCAAATCATGGAAATAAATGCATACATGAAGTTGTCCTTTTCAATTACAAAATAACAATTGAACATGCAAGATCTCAATAATAAAACTTTCAATTTTGCAATATGAGTCATGGAGCCAAGTTTTCAAGCTAGTTACAATAATACACTATGCTCAATTGTTTTAAAAGTACAAAGAAACACTAGTTCATCATAAAATCATGCATGCTAACATTATATACATGGAAATTCACACATAAATACATTATAAACTCTAAAATAATACCAATGACGGTTTCAACTTGAAATTCATTTGAAAACTTAGTAATGTCAGATCATCTACCTCTTATTAAGATTCTCCTTTCTTTCAAGCCTTTGCAATCATCCTCAATGACATAATTGACTACACCTCATCCTACTGAATGCCTAATCCCAAGGTTTTTATGGTTAGTTCTCATTTCCATACAAATCTATATACACATAACTTAAGATTTCATCCTTTTCAAAGTTTAAGGGTCTAAATCAGCTCAGGATCATGGAACCCTTGGGTTTTAGATTCGTCATTGATCCTAGGCTATAAGTTTGAATCACTTATTAATGGCCTACCATCCTTTTCAATTTCTAGTAATACGCCTGGTTACAAGTCATTGTCCATGTAAACTAGTGTTTTACAATATTCAATCTTTGCTTTTGTTGTTGCCTAATGTCACGAGTTGAGATTTTCAAACTCCCGTGCAGCACTTAAATTGGCTTTTCACTCCGAACCAACTAAGTAAGCCTGACTGAAACTCAAAGGAGAAGAACAACTGAAAGAGAACTTTGAAGGAACTTGTAGCTTTATTGCTTGAAGATGCTTACAACTTTCTTGGATCCCTCTAGGATCACTACTTGCTCACACACTTGGATGGCTCACTCTCTTGGATGCCTTACAAGTAAGGAAGCTCCCATATTTATAAGTGCTTGCCTCCTTCCACCTCCTCAATAGACGGTGGGGATCTTTACATATGTTAACCATCCAACGGTTAGAGACTACTCTATAACTCTCTCTAGAAGTCTCTACACAAGCCCTTAGTTCCTCCACACTCAAGAAGCTCTTGGACCTTTCTAGACTCTAGATATTTACATGATGTGTTGGGGGCTTTTAGATTATGGATTCTTTAAATGGATCTGAGTCCTTTAGTCTGACCCATGAGCTGAGCAAGCCTCCATTGGGTTCCTCCACAACAAACTTATGTCCTCCATGTCAGTTCCACGTCCTAAGTGAGCCCTCCTTAGAGGCTGTAGGCCTTGGTCACGGGCTTTACAATGTAAGCATGTGACATTAAGTTAAATAATTTAAACACTTACCTAACTTGATTTGGTCTGTTAATCTTCTTTTTCCTTCGAGATCTAAGGATTTCTTCTATTTGCACATACTAATGATGTTTTATGGCTGATCATTAGTTAACCATTGAGAACAGTATTAGGCCCTATGATTTCCTGTTCACCCTCTTCACTAGCCATCTAGAGGTCTAAAGTGGTCTAATTCTAATTTTTCTCTATTCTTAAATGCTTTTAATGATGGAATTTGAGTCTATTTTCATGATTAGTTGTTTATAATAAATTTCCATAAATTTGGATAATCAAGTCAGCCTTTTTAAAGATGCTCCTGTTTCTAACATTGATTGAAAATGATTGCTTCTCTTTATTTCATACGATCCAACATTATGAGTCCCTTAGATTTGATTTTTTGTGCAATCTATGTTCTAATCCATCATAGATCCTACAATTTTTACAGAATTTACAATTTAGATTCTAATAGTTGAATTCTTTTACAATTCAATGGTTGTATTTTCACCATCTGATCTCAGATGGTTGATTTAAGTCCCTGTTCATCCTTGTTTACTAAACATGGACGGGATTGACGGCTCGATCTTACTGTCAGTCCCTGTTCACGTTCATGTATGAGATTGATAGCAATTTTCTTGGCTGATCAAAGTTGCAAGGGTTGGATCACCATTGTCTGGCTCCGATCAGAACTACAAACAGGGCAATCAATGGCCCTGTACGTAGGGATGAGATTTGAGACATAAATCCCTTTTTTGGGTTGATTCCACACTCAAATCAACACTGTGGATCAGTTCAGGGATCGGATTTGTCCCTATCCGAACTCCAGACGGATGATCGAAGCTCCAATGAAATTGTCAGAGTTTCTAAGGTTCATATCCTTTGATTAGGGACGTGCTTATTCGCTTGATCTGGCTATTAGGGTCAGATCGTGTACCCTACAATTCTAGAACCCTATATCTACTAGCATCTACACAAAATCAAAGTAAAACAAGGTTAGGTTTGCGGAAAACCTACCTTCAGGGTGTCCACAACGTCGGATTATCACCAAAGCAGACGGGTGCAGCTATCCCCTTTGATTTCCAAAGTTGTTTCTTCTCTGATGGTGGTGGAAGCAAAGGGGTTTTGTTCCCCAGCCTCTAAAGATGTGAGTGAATAGTGGGATCTCCTTCCCGACGTCGGTGTTCCCCCGCCGATGTTCTCTCTCTTTTCCTTTTTTTTTTTTTTTTTCTTTTCCTTCGTTTGTTTTCTTTGAGCTCGAGAACAGACTCGACTTCTGTTTCCATCCCACTTAAGCTGAGGGGGGTGCCATTATCAAATCCGACCCCTCCCTTTAATTACTTTAATAATAATAATTTTCCTTAATATATATAAAGTAGGTGATGGTGATTTTTTCACCATCATCACACCACTATGGATCTAGTCAACACTCATGATGGCTACTCATGGTGTTTTCTAAACACCATATCGTCGAGCCTAGGTTCTTACAAGTGGGGGCCATTAGTGAATTTACAAAAATGCCCTTCATGAGAAAAATCACGATTTATTCGCCCGAACTCAAATTTCAGCGAAATTAGTGTCATTAGAATCGTTTTTTCAAGTACAATTCAATTATAGAGGTCTTAACACTCAATTTGATATTCATCAAAACTTTTACTTTTAAAACTCAAATTTCCAAATTCGCACATTTTCATTCCATTTAAAATTTCAAAAATACAATAGGAAAACTTAAAAATTTAGGTTGTTACACATCACATGATGTAACACCATACAACAATATGACCCAAATAGCTAGAAAAAAGAAGAAGATATAATTTGATTGGCTTATTTTTGGTCTTTTTGTTTTCTATTTCTTTGCTTAATCAAGTATAATTACTTTCTTTTCTAAATATGAGTTTCTATCTTATTTCATTTAGAATACCTTTACATATAGAATAGGCTATTTGAGTTTATTTATTGCTTTCTTGCTTTCTAAACTGGATTTCTTACTTTATGGAGTAGTTCTTTGAATTTAGTAAGACATCCGACAAAGGGGAGGAGAAAAAGAGGAGTCAAGGTCCCACCTTTTTGCCAGAATCCTCATAACTTGGTTAGAAAACCTCCCTATCCTTATAATAGGAGCGATTTTTATAACATAGAGTATAAGAGGATTATTTACTTTGATATACAGTTCATTTGCATACCATGCCTGAGGAAGTTCTCCTATTCATATAGTAGGAAGAACCTCTCACAAGGTAACATAATTAGTGCATGCATTTCAGTAGATTTTAGTTGAGTTTATTGGCCCAATGAGGAAAAGGTCTCCCATAGGGTAACATAATTCAAATATCCTTATTCTTTAAGTTCAATCTATCTTTTAGTAGGCATTAAAGGATTTGTTACCTTCCATAAAGTAGTCAAATAAACTAGCTTCTTCTTTTGACCTTAAGATAGTCTAGTCATCCCATTTAGTAAAGACTGATTTTTCAACCAAATGGAGTTGGTGCATAACACTTTCCAACCATAACCAAGCTACAAACCTAATATCTGGATATCTAGGTCCTAAGAACCTTTTCCTTAGGTGACAACTTTGAGTTTATTAATAGATGATGAATGATAACCAATTCATCATAAACCCACGTAATCAAAGAACACACAGCAGATGAACATGGAAAGGGAGGGGCCAGTGACATTCCAAGCAAAGAAAGAAGGGCAGGGTTCTAGACACCCACAATTTCCCCACATTTATCTACCACCTTTTTTAAATACTGTTCTTAATGTTCATATTTATAGATTTGAAAGTATATTTTACATTTTTATACCCCCATTCCCATGTCCATAGTTACAATTCTTCGAATCTTTTCCTTTTTTTATTTATGACATTTTGGTGAATATGTGGACCCTTTTCCTATAGGGTTGTTTGCTTTATCTAAAGTATAGATGACTATGAGTTATGGGAGCCAAATCTCAGCACCAATGTTTTAGTTGTCCCAAAGGAAGGGGTTGTGATACATAATGTTAGATGTTGACTATGTAGATTACCATGAGGCGGTTCACATGGTCTTTCTCTCAAGCCAAATGAGATATACATATTGTCCCCCTACTTCTTATCAGCTTAAATTTTGAGGTTAAGTGGTAGTCTAATATGGTACCAGAGACTTACTGATTAATCGAGAGTAGATGAGCCTTCATTGTGAGTATACATTATGTGGTGCCCATATATTTGCTACCATGTGGTTCCATTAGATGATTTTAGCCATTATTGCTTCGACAATGGATGGTCTGACTTTAACGAATAAAGTAGACGACCGTAAAATATGAACATCATCTAAAGGGCAGCTACGATGCATGAAGCTCCCACCTATGCAGGATCCGGGGAAGGGGCGGACTATAAGGGCCTATAGTAGGCAGCCTTACCTTATATTTTATAAGAGGCTGATTCCACACCTTGAACCCGTGACCTCAAGGTCACATGATGACAACTTTTACCCTTGCGCAAAGACTCCCCTTCAAAATATGAACATCATCTAATGGAGTATAATCTATAGTGTGCCTATTAAAAGGTTAATTAACATGTAAAATAAAGATGAACATTGGAAGATCAACCATCTAGGTCTATCCTACATTACTTTAGATGCACATCAACATAAAAGAAAAGGAGAGTCAAAGTAGAAATAGTTTATCTCACTAGTTCAGGAAGAGATTCAGCCTTTTCCCAGGAAACTTGGAAACTAGAAAGGCCAATAAAGAGGCAGCCCCGGTGAACGAAGCTCTCACCTATGCAAGGTCCGGGGAAGGGGCAGACCACAAGGGTCTATAGTAGGCAGCCTTAACTTGCATCTTGCAAGAGGCTGATTCCATGCCTTGAACCCGTGACCTCAAGATCATATGACGACAATTTTTACCGTTGCACCAAGGCTCCCCTTCTAGAAAGGCTAATGTGAACATGAAAAAAATTACATTGTAATGGGATGGCTAGATGATTCTTGGACAATAGGAGGGTGACCTTTGTATACAAAAATATGAAAGCGTGTATGCATGTATTTATTTATTTGTTCTGTACTAAGGAAAGATGGTTATATAAAATTCATGCAATTCACACTCCACACTACACCTTGAAGAGACGTCATTGATTTGCTTATAAGCCACATGTCATTGACTCTTCTCTTCTAAAATACTTGTAAGAAATAATAGGAACGTGTAACCAATGCACCCATGGATGGGTAGTTGGTAACATGCGGTGCCAATCTAGACACCACCCTCCCAATTCAGTCCCCATCTTATGTCACATGCCAAGTGGTCCATCAAAACGTGGTCACAATTTAGACGCTTACGCCTTCAATCTGTGATCTTAATGTTGCAAGATGACAACTCTACCATTGTGCAAGGCTCCTCTTCAGGTTAATAATCAAGCAAAATCCAAAACCAACGTCCAAGATTATCCTATCCTATCTATCTTGAAATGAATGCAAACATTGAACGAGAATGCTACTAGATGGAGCGATGGCATGGTAGTAACATGCTTCATTGCCAATTCTACATAATGGCCCCGTCAAAAAGTTGATCCACACCGTTCACGTTGTATTGAATGTAGACTGTTCTTTATACTAAGTTTTCTCACCGTCTAGTACATAAGGACCAAAACATATTCCATCGGATGATAGAGTTGTCCAGACAAACTGGTGAACGGTTCAGATCAACGAAGGTGGGACCCTTCATATAAAAGTGGGCTACATGGAGTAACTTAAAATGAGGTCGCGCCTTATTGTAACATTTCCTTGAGTTGAATGGACGAGTAGGAGACGAAAACTGTCTAAGAATTAAATAAAAATTTCTAATACTTTATTTCCCAAAAAAAAGGGAAAAATAGAAAAAGCCACAAAGCGCGCAAAGATCACGGACTTTTCGCAGTCTTCCTCCCTTTCTTCTTCTAGTGTCAGTCCGTTGAAAAGCAGAGCAAAATCAAAATTTTCCATCTGAACCAATCATTCTTCTCTTTCTATCTGGCGGGAAAAACTCAACGGCTCCGATGTTGCGAGCAGCGCGAGCCGATTCCTCTGATATCGTTCTTTGGATCACCGATCCTTCTTCTCCTTCCTCTGTAGAAACCAGTTTCCGAGAGCTCGATGATGTCTTTTTGCAGGTAAAAAATCGCAGGGAAAGAGAATAAATAGTCTTATTCACTGTGTTACTTGATTTTCTGTCTGCGTCAGTTGAAAGATCGAGTTCTTGCAGAAAGTTAGGGTTCAGAATCTGTTTACTGTTCTTCGGATATTTTTTTATATTTGATTTCGTCATACTCCGTAGACTCAGACGAGAATATGGCTTGGAGAAGTTCTTCATACGAGATTTGATGAGGAGGTTCCTGTTGCTGATTTACTTGCTGATGGGGAACTGCTGTAAGTTTCTGATAAGACATGCATGTAATTTTTCCTATTTCCATGTCAAATTTTGGGTTGAAGCTGGTGATTCTGCACTTGGAATCTAATTCTTAAGTGACAAATTGAACTTTCTGGAATTGGATTCCACTGGTTGTGCACTTACTATCGCTCCAAATTGAATTCCTTAGGGGCATAAGAATCATTAACTAAGCCCTTTGGGTGGCATTCAATTCCCTTCTTATGACTATAACAGTCCTTATTAGGTGAGAATTAAGGTCCAATAATTCATTCCTCCACTCAAGAACTTCTTAGATTCAGTTACGATAAGGAATGATAATACTGTGTTTTAAGCTGTTCTCCTTTAACATGTTACAACTCCTATTTCTAAATTTCATGCAACGTAGCTTCTAGTGTTACGAGAATCCATTTGGATTTTCTGATATGACACTTCCCACACAGAAGCTCCAACACACTTGCTTCAATTTTTTCAGTGAGTATGTTCTTTAATATGGGAATTGGGAGATGGTTTGTACTTACGTTCAATGGATTTCCAATTTTCTTGCTGGAGACAACTCCCATTTCTTGATGTATGTTGTTGTTTTCTTATGCCCAGAAACTCATACCTTCATGTTAAAGGAGAATACGATGCATCTGACTTGTCCTTAAAAACATTGCTGTTTACAATAGCACTTGTTACATGTTTGTCATATAATCTATAGATAGAGAAATAAACATTTGATGTAGAGTGTTACATTAGCTTTAGCTAATAACAGTCTGAATACATTAAAAAACATGAAATATTTACCGATTATGAAAAAACTTCCACTTAAGCATCTAGAGTATTATTGTTAATTTATATTCATGTTCTCTTGATTTACTTTACAGGTTTAAGGTGTCTAAAGTGGTTTGGAAAATGCTCTTGACAGCATATGATGGGACAAAATATTCAAAAGGTTACATATATGAACCTTCTAAAAGTGGTGGCCGGTACATGCCTTATTCTAATGTCGATGCATTTTTGAAGGTAACCATCATCAAATTCTTATCTTCTTTCTTATATTCTAGGCAAAATAATTGAACTGAACATTACTGTAAAAGTAAATAACAAGGACATACATTGGAATAGGAAAGTTGAAATATATCCTGATTTATTACAAAAAAAATAATGTTTGGTATGAGCTTCGGACAACCCTGATCAGATTTTATAGTTGATCAAAAGGGAGCAAGCTGTTGTGGTTTATTAAGACTCATACTTGTGAACTTGCATAAAAGGCCTACATAATGTGCGCGCACGCACACACACACACACAAATACTTAGACAGTATTTGAGCTTTCATAGCATTTACTTAAAAGTATTGTTGTTTATGTGATTTAAAATTATATTAGCATTTATATTTAAATCATTTTAAATCTTTTATTGAATGCGTTTTTACAAGATATTCTTATCTTCTTGGTTTCTGTCTTCATATGAACCCAAGAAAGGAAATTTCAGTATCTTCCAGGATATACTATATCCTTCACAAAAGTTCATAAAACAGATAATTAACTAAGAATGAGATCCAGAAGTTCCTAAAACAGATAATTAACTAAGAATGAGAATTCGTTGCCGTTGTCTTTTGTCTGCAAACTACTCTTCATCTCCTGTATAAGTAACGTATATATTGGTTGTAGATGTTTGCATCTAGTTGCTTTTTCTTCTTTGGGTTTCCCTTTATAGTCTCTTTGTAATTGCTAGAGAGATTATTAGCAGTTCGTCTTGAAACTATCCTTATTTTTTCTTCAATAAATATACGTTACTTATAATTATCTGCACTTCTTAGGTCTTTTACTTACAAAAAAGGTCCAGTCATCATGAGAGGAGCCATGGTTCACAGGGTTTACTTTGCACTTTTGTTCTCAGGACTATAATTCCTTACATAATATGGGCAATGGATTCCTAAAAAGCCAAAGGCACCTTTGTTTTTTGGTAGGTAAGCTGGGATAGAACCTGTGACCTCAAGGTGAGTCTTTTTATCTCAACCATTGAGCTATGGACCTCCCACCCAAAACACTTCAAAACCCCAGCAGATTGAGAGACAAATTCTCTTTCCCAAGTGCCAAATGATAAGAAGCTAATTCTCTGCTCTCCTTTATTCAGATTTCCAGCACTCAGTTATTAAAAATTAAAATGTACTGTTACCAGTAAGTTTTTAATGCACAACTATCTAAATGACACATATGCTGCTAGTTGTGAGCTGAATAGGCTGCAATTGGTTGTCATGGAGTACTGCTTTCCTACTATTCCCAATCTAATAAAGGGGGGCTTTATGGCAATTAAAATATTTGCTTCTTTTCTTCTCTGCTTTGTGGGAGGCTTGGGTCAATAGGCACAGCCCAGTTTCTTGAAAGGTTTGGTTGGTTTTGCTCTGATGGATGATCTTCTGCCAATTGCCTAAGCAGGGGATGTCGGTGATTCTTGAATCTACACTATACAGTTGAAAGGCTCAACTTTAAGCAGCAGATGCTGTCTCATTGATTGATGCCTCAACTGTTTTCTTGTGCTTTTCTATTGATTTTTCATTACTTGTTAATAGATGGAGTACATATGTCATACTGCATAACTTGTTCCTTGAAGTCCACTATCAATCTTTGCTTACAGACCATGTAGCTGATGCTAAACATGAAAATGTTATTGGAACTGGCTCTGGAGCTTCTAACCTTTGAACAGATGTCTGTTTCGGTTTTCACTTTTCTTATTTGCAGATTTGCCAAATCTTGGGATTGACTGGTATTGATCTCTTCTCCCCATCAGATGTGGTTGAGAAAAGAAATCTTCGTAGAGTCTGTATGTGCATCCGTTCATTCTCAAAGAAGGCCAGATCAAAGTGTTTAAATGTATGTAGCATTGCATCCAGTTCTGTCATATATTTGTGAATGCTCATTCTTTTAACAGAGGCTGTTGAGTACGCAAATACAATTATGAATTATAAGATCGTTTTAAATCTTCTCTGAAAGGTGAGATACTGACTAATGTTGTAGTAGGTTCCAGATTTTGATGTTGTCACCTATACATTAGCCATGCCTACGGATATGGTTGGTTATATTCGCAGAAGCTTGGAGCAATACCAGTGCAGCTCCTCGAGTTCTAATTCGAGCATGGGTTCAAGAGATAAGCGCAGACAGGTAACCCATAATATCTCCATTTCCTTGCCAAATAGGAAAGAAAGTCTGTGTAGTTTGTGCAAGTATATTCAGTTGATGTTGTGTTCATTACTGAGAAAAACCGTGCTTTGCTTTTCTAATTTGTCACATTCTGGCTGTAGAGAATCCAAGGTGCTGATTGTAGAAGACCATATGATTTATTTTCTGAAGGGTCTGATGAAGCAGAAAGTAACTTCAGGGTATTTGAATTTGATAGCCCAACTACAAATACACCTTATGATGTCAGAATCATGCCAGGTTTTCTTGAAGAGAACTCACCTCAAGGAGATTCAGTTGTCGAGGAAAACTTGCTCACTGCACAAGACAAGTTACTGTTGAATGTCCAGGACAAATATATGTTGGAAAACATACAGATTGGGGATTCAGCAGGATCGATAGGTCCAATTAATGCATGCACCATGGAATCTGGTAATCGTCAGTTCATGAGGGCGTCCCTGATTGCTTCATCCCCATCATGTCTTGAGTGTCAACTTGATCTAAATGCAAGGACATATTGCACACATTTGAGAGAGGTAGAGCTCCCAATAAGCTCCTACGCCGATTGTGGGGACATCTGTAGCATGGACCACTGCTATGTGGGAGTTGATGCTTCTTGTGCAAGAGATTTATCTAAAGAATTTAATAGAATCTCTGTGACTGATTCGGAAGAAAAACTTACTGGTCAGATCAGCAATAATCCTATACTCTGGCAGCAGAGCCTGCAAAATACTTTGCCTAAAAGCATGCCAACTAACTCTTGTTCAAGCATCCATAGGGCACAAGATGAAGTTCCAAAGACATCTCTAGTTTCCTCAGATTCTTCTCAGGTTACAATTAGTGATGCAATAGATACTGGTGGGTCTGAATGCAGGTTTCTGTTGCAGGAAACAATAAATGGAACTTGCACATGCATGCCAGATCTATGTGCTGGAAGGCCAAAGCGCCATGAACTCACAAGTCCACCAGAAAAGGCATATACAACGACCGCTTGTTTTACTAGTTCAGATAGCACAGTAGAAAGAAACGACTGTTTTGGTCACAAGGCCGCTTGCGTGCTAGCTGATAATTCTGTCATTGGCAACACATTGACAGAAATTTGTTGTGGCTGTAACATAGGTGCTTCAGACTCTATCCCCCACGCAATTGACAATGGTAATTCTGATTTATCTAATGCGGATGGAGTACATAGCCTTCTCCTCCATCCAGGAAGTGTTATTTCTGGCTCGAATTTATGTTATGGAATCTTAGAATGTGCTCCTGCATGCAATTTTTCATGTAAGGTTGGGAGCAGTGAATTCTCATCTACAGGAACCCTGAACTCTGTTTCCAATGATGTAGCAATACTAGCCTGCCAAGATCATTTTGATGTGAACGATGAACTCCGAGCTGTTAATGCACATTTCTTGGAGTTTCAGAATGTGGAAGGAACAGAACTAACCCTTGAAGTTTCAGTAGGCAGTCATTCTAATGATTCTACAAAGGAGAAGGAAATCATATCATCTCTTCCTGCCATTAGCTCAACTGAGCAGTTGATGGATGAGACACTCCCCAAAAGGTGCAACATGAATCTGCAAACTTATGATATGGACAGGAGTTCTAGTACTAATGAGGATCTGTCTCAGGACAATACGAGTAATGGGTTTGAGAAGCATCCCTTGGAGGGTAACTTGGAAAATATAATTGAAGAGGAAGGGCACAATTTGTTAATTCAACAGAAGCAATTATTCTGCCTCAATTTTCAGATGTATGAAGATATGGAAAGAATGGCCAAGCCACTCTTCATCAAAGAAATGGTTGCAGAGAATGTCAATTGTTCCTTAAAGAACAATCTGAGAGATAGTAATGACTGTCAAAATAACTCTGAACTAGAGATTACTGAGGGCTGTGCAGACAATGGATGGATGAGGGATCTCAAATGTTCAAATCCAGGATATTCATGTCTTCCTCAAGTAAATTCATTGGAAATTACATCTACAGGAACCAATGAAGGAAGTTTTCATGAAGTAGAATGTGCAGTGATTGGCCACCCATTTGTACTGCTACCGTATGAAGCATTCTTTGTTTCCGATGCTCATCAGAGAGATCCTTCAGCAGGAAAATGTAATGATAAGAATCCATCACTAGAAGTCCTGGATGAAGACAAAATCCACCAAGCAGATCTGAGTGTGTCAAATCACAAATCCATGCCATCTCTAGACAGTAATGATGTCAGTACAGAATCGAGAAAAATGAGTGAATTTGAGATGCATCTGTCAGAGAATGGAGTAATAGAGTTTTCTGCTGATTCTAGCTGGTTAGATAGTCCAAGCATGAATGACAGATGTACAATGGCTGTCAATAAAATTAGGTCTGACAATGTTTTTCCTCCAGAACTGGTTTCTTTAAACAATCTCGTCCATCATAATAGTGTTCCAAACACAGGTATAGAGTTCGACTGCCTGTCTGTACCAAGCCCGGGAAACCTGCCCTGCTCAATGCCTGGGGGTATGGAGAGTACGAATGAGTCTTATGAAGGTCCGTGTAGGAGCGAAACTTATAGTCAGCATCTTGTAGATGAGGCTGGCCTGCAAGTGGGTGGAATCGGCACAACTCATGGGGTAATTGATTCTGCAGGAAACACAAATAAGGTGAAATTCCGAGGAATTTTGATGTCCATGTCACATGTCATATCTCCTCTTTATGAATAAATAGATAAACATAACTTGTGATTCTTTTTTCTTTCTACGCCAATAATTGTTTATATGTATGTAATCCTCATTACCTATTGATGTAAAACAGGATAAAGAAAAGCAAGAGGGGGCCCTCACATCAGAAGGAATTGGTATTGAGAAAGATTCAGTAACAGATCACAAGCCAAGGAACAGAATACTGCTAAAGTCGTTAGCTGGTGGAGTGACTCTGTTTAGTGGTGTTCTCCTTTTGTTTCACCTCAGGTATGAAATCGTGCGTCAGAGAAATTGGACAGGCATAGAAGGAAAATTTCATTTTAATTTACCTAAACTCTTTAACATCTTACAGGAGAAAAGGAGGTAAAGATAAATTAGGTGAAACACTTGTACATGCAAAGATTCCGAAGCCAAGTCAGAGTCAGGACAGACAACCAAAGGGCAAAGTTGGTGCAGTATATCCTGGAGATAGGCTGAAGCTATAGGACTACAACAGCTGATGGGGGAATCTAAATTGGTTCCTCCAGAGAAACTTGCAGTGCCTAGACACTTATATCGGAGTTACTGTTGTCAACTTTACGGATCTGATCACTGTTTCTGCTGCACCATCTGATTTCATTGGTTCTAAAGGGGTTACGAAAATGGGGCTTTACAAGGGAGTTTGTCTTGCCCTTGCATTTCAACTTAAGAAAGGGCATTGTACCTCTAAAATGTAGAATATTCCATCAGCATACAGCTTATACACCTACAAAAATTAGGGCTTATACAACCTTGATCAGAGGTGAATAGACCAATCCCAACATTTATTTATATTAACAACATTGTTGGTATACAGAGGCAAGAGAAAGATATGGAGAAGTATTAGAAGCATTTTGTACCCATTGACAAATAAGAGAAAATAATAATAATAAAGGAATATGTAATATGAAGTCCATCCTTCTTGATGGTGCTCCTCTCTCTCTCTCTCTCTCTCTCTCTCTCTCTCTCTCTCTCTCTCTCACACACACACACACGCACGCACACGCACGCACACACACACACACACACACTGACAGACGTACAGAGCTATAATATTTCTGTTATTACTATTGCCGAGGGTAAGAGCTTTCCTTTGTCACGCAGTTCTTTATTTATGCATTTTTCAAGAAAAACCGAAATCCTTTCCTTGAACTACTTAACCACATGGCAAACAAATCTGTCTCTCTTGCTGCTCCAGTAATGTTGGAGCTGGGTTCATTTAGAAACCATTTGTAAAAAAAGTTTGGTTTGGTGCAACCCCGAACCAAAGCTTAGATTCTCAGAGACCAACTATCCCCAAAGCAGGCAGTTCTTCTGGAATGATTGGCAAGACTCTTGACTGTTGTGTGGATTCTTTGAAAAACACAGGTTGGTCCTGGAGCTCAGTTGTGAGATCAAGCTTTGGAGAATCATTTCTAGTTAATTGGCTTACATTTAGTTTTGGGTGTTGTTATGCAAAGGATCCTCTCCTTTGTTATCTTTCCTTCTCTCTTATTCCATGTCAATCCTATTATCAACTAAGCTGCTAAGATGAAGTCTGTATAACGTATCTGTATCCATGTTCAAGTACCTTGAACGCTCTCATACATGTGAGTCAATGGCAATATCTTAACCATTTGGATTCTCTTATTGCTTAACTTTACAGAGATCCAACTATGGAAATACCATTGCGAGACTCCAAATTACAATTACCCAATTCAGTGTGGTCTCTCAAGACTCCAATCTGCACAATCAGATTCAAAATGCACAATATACTATTGACATAATACGCTGTAGTATTTTCTTCAATTTCTGACTCTTCTCCGTTTCTTAAAAATGTCGTTTTAAGTTATCAGCTTTCAAGAGAAAAGCACTGCCTACTTTTGATGTTGCTGCTAGCTTCGGTGCCATGAATTTCACTACTTTATTTTGCCTGATCAAATGATGTGTTTAAACTGAGGAATGACTGAAACTTGGTCTCCTGCTTTTCACAAGTAGAGAAGCCATAGAGAGTAGGGTTATTCCAAGCTTGGACCGGATCGGCTATCTACCTTTGGACGTTGTAGATGCAAGTCTCGTGCACATGCTGATCAGGGATGTAGTGTAGTCAGTGAGTGTAGTTAGTACTCTTGTAGGCAGGTGAGCCTCAAGATAAAGACAATCCTTTCAGTTGTGAGTTCATCTCTTTAACCTAGAGTCGTTTCAAGCCTGCATAAGATAACCAGTTGGTTTCATGAAGTAGGGAAAGGAAAGCAGACGGGCGTCGCCTTGTGACGAGTCTACAGAGTAGCTTGATAAGTAAGGAGAGATTTCTGATACAAAGAAGATGGTACTCTACCTTCTTAATCTGCATCTTAGAAAAAAAAAGAAGCCTAGTAGAATTAGTTAGCCTTTTAATCCAAAGGGAGAAATAATTGGGTGACGGTTTTAGATCTTGATGAAATTTGACCACATGACTAATTGAATGTCCTAATGGGGACCTAACACAAGCAAAGCTCTCTAGGATAATTGGGCCCACTTTTTTGCATTTGTTCATGGATATAAGATGTTCTCTGGTTTAGGCTCCACTCAAATGTTCTCGGCAACAAAACTCACATCTATTAGGAATTTCGAAGGCTTTTATTTTGAGGCCTTTTTATTGTTGTAGAATGGAGCGGACGGTATATGCCTCAGAGATTCTCAACAAGAGCTACCAGGGAAATGCCAAAAAGTTACGATTTGGAATTGCACCCAAAAAAAAAAGAGAAGCCATTATTTGTGCGATCTGACTCCTTCACCTTGTTTGGCATATTTTCTTTGGGCAAGAAAATTCATATTTGTTGAATACATCTAGCTACTAGTTCTTAAATTTGAATGGTTGTGATTAATAAATCCAAAATAGGAAAGCTAGTCATCCCATGATCATGAGTTTTGGTGTCCACCTAATCTAAGACAGGCCAAACATAATGAGTAGGTCAGCTGTCCAAATATGGGCCTGTCATGCTTGCACTTTCAAGAGTCTTCACTTTTTTCATTTCCAAATCATTTCCTATTTTTAGTAGATGTTATTTTATTATTATTATATTGAATGGTGGACGCATACACTCACACACACCCTTGAGGAGTTTGGAACTGATAACCTTCATGATTGGGACTCACTCTTGCACCTTCCGCCACACTCATGCATCCCTAAGTAGATGTTAGGTTGGGTAGGGGAGGGCGGGGATTTGGAAAAACTAATTAACTATTTTGAAATATAAGCCCTAAAATTAAGAGTAATGCTACCTTTGACTGAGTTTTGGGATTAACTCCAAAACTCTGCCCAACTAAGCTCTACCTTTAGATGATCTGAACTACACATTTTCAATGGATGATTTTACCAACTCATAGGTTTAAATTATAAATATTAGGTTTTTCAACTAGAAAAAATAGTAGCTAAAAGCATCAAATGGGCATGATTTTCTGCAGATATAGGAGAGGCTAAATAAAATGATTGGTCAGATCATCCTAAAACGGAGCTGGCTACCAGAGTTGTGGAGCCAGTCCCAAAACTCATTCAGGATAGCATTTTTCTAGAATTAAGTAGAAGTCAGATTTGCTTCATACAGAATAATATAGATGAGAAGAAACTAGGCAAAGGAAACCTGCTGCTTCTCCATATTATTGTTATCTTTGAAATGAGCAAATCTCATGGGCAATTGTAGATGCACAAGCACGAGTTTTTGTCTTGAAAGAAGTGGCGAGAAGTGTTGCCTACAGGTGTCAAAATAATGACTAGGAGGGCACGGTAAAAAAAGGGCATCTCCTCTCAGGTGCACAAAGCTCCTAGATATGCAGGTTCTGGGGAAGGGGTGGACCACAAGGGTTTATAGTATGCAACCTTACCTTAATTTTTTCAAGAGGCTATTTCTACACCTTGAACCTGTAACCTCAAAGTCAGAAGACGAAAACAGGAGGGCACAGTAACAGAAGTAGAAAAACTTCATCTTCTCTGAATCCTTGCAACTCGTATTTCTCCAACTTCCATTTATACAGGCTTAAAGAGCATATAATATCTATCTATATAATCTACCAAAAATGGCAGCTGCATGAATGCATGGTGGACTAGTTTATATGCTTGGATGGTCATCCTAAATTTTCTAGCTTTTGTAACTGTGGGATCCCAGACTTGCCATGTTGAGGAAGAGATCATGCAGTTTGTAGGCCGCGAGTCCAAGCCCAGACAGCATGGGTTAGGAGCTGGGATGTGCACAGCCCTTTCATCAGACGTAGATCTTCCTAGTCATCCAATATAAAATAGTTGAAGTTTGGACATCATGGCACGTCTAAAACCCAAGGAAACAATCTTGGTGCTAATATGTGCACAACACAACCTAACGTTTTGGAGATGAAAACCCTTCATCCCTTACAGCCCAAAAATATCTGCATTACATTGTTATGCATTGAAAAGCTTCAAGATGTGGGCAGAGAAAACTTTGACCAATTGGTTACAACTGGTTGATGCATGTGGCATGTGGGCATAGCTAATCTAAGACGGGACCCGTGAAGGTTAACGGATTTGATCCATAGTTACAAAAATAGTTGGGCGCACTTGTTGTGTGATCATATTATGATTTCTCAAACAATTAATAACATGGGTACTGATTGGATCAAAATGTTGTTATGAGAACTTGATATCTGTTTAATTTCTGTCAATTTAATGCTGAGGTGTTTGCAAAGGATTTATCTTGTATTTATGTTTATAAATAGAGAAATGATAACAAGGGGAGCATTGGTGCAATGGTAAAAGTTGTCGTCATGTGACCTTGAGATCAAGGGTTCAAGGCATGGAAACAGCCACTTGTAAAAATACAGGGTAAGGCTGCGTACTATAGACCCTTATGGTTTGCCCCTTCCCCGGACCCTACATAGGTGGGAGCTTCATGCACCAGGACTGCCCCTTTTAAATAGAGAAGTGATAAACTGATCTTTCAAAAAACATTCCGAGGTTGGAGTCTGTCATTGAGAATCTAAAAGGTAGCCTGAGTTTATCATTTTCTCTTATTAAGAGAGTACAAGAATAGTCAAGAAATCAAGATTTACTGATTTATCTTGTACTTTTGTCTTTATCTCATACATATAAATATAAGAGAGTAATTGGACTTAAGTTTCATGTAGCAGACACAACTTGAGCTTTCTTAGAATTTTACTAGGGTTGTGCCACCGGAAGGGAGGTAATGCAGCAGCAATTCTGGTACAAACTTCATATTAGCCTTTTGGAACCCAGCATTAGTTTGGACTATTTCCATTCACTAACAGCCTGGGGTGATTTTGATGCAGTAGGCTCCCCCGCTGCACAAGGAGATGGGAGATTCTTTCAGAAAGCACAATTGGAAACCAGTGTTTTTACTGTGCTTGAATCGATTAAGCATCATCTTTTCCTATTTCTGTGACACAATCATTCTCTCATTCGTATTGTATCCACACTTCCTGTAATACCTCAAGTTCTAACAATAAGAAAATTGTCCACTCTGGCCTTAAGCCTTATAGTTTTGCTTTCTCCCAAAGGAAAAACATGTTATTACCATTAGAGTTCCTAATCCCTTATAACGAGCCTAGCTCCTCTCTAGGCAATATAAGACTAACTATTAGGGTTAGCTACAGCCTCTCGTCTTACTCAAGTTCCTCACCCATTGTCGGTTCACCTCCTTCAGACTGACCTACAAGCCCTCTCATCCCCCCTTAGAGAACATGCTTCCTTGCGTGACTTAGCCTAGCAGCAGACTATGTGCAACTACCATATATTATACGCTTTGGTTTAAGCCTCATACTTTCTTCTTCCCTACCAAAAAAAGTGTATTTATCATTAGAGTTATCCGAGCCCTTATAACTAGCCAACCTCCCTCTCCTTGAGCAATGTAGGACTAACTCTTAGGGTCACCAACAACCTGCCTTCCTATTTGAGTTCCTCACCCATCTTAGGCTTCACCCCAATTAGACCGACCCATTTGGCCCCCTCATCCCCCCTTAGGGAATACACGTCCTCGTATGAACACTTTGGCCAGCACTGTACACCTATCCTACATTATGACGAGAATTGGCTCTAATATCAATTGTAACACCTTGGACCATAACAATGTGTATAAATGTCTACTTTGAGTGAAGTCTCCGATTTTTATCTTCCTCGTAAAGAAAATGCATACACATTAAAAGGGATGTCAAGGTCTTATAACTAGCCCAGCTCCCTCTCCCTGGGTAATGTGAGATTAACTCCCAAAATCCTTTTCTTATCTAGGATCAGCTTACTTAGGGCTGTCTCCAACACCTAGCCCCAAGGGGCTTATAAGTTAGTTTGAAGGGGGTGAAGCCCAAGATAAGTGAAGGACTTGAGTATGACGGCAGGCTCTAAGTGACCTTAAGATTTAGTCCTACATTGCCCTGGAAGAGAGAGCTAGGTTAGTTATAAGGGCTTAGGGAACTCTAATGGTAACAACACATTTTCCGTATGAGGAAGAGCAAAATCATGAGGCTTCAGTTAGAGCGAACAATATTGTTATTATTTGAACTCCAGCTATTACAATTGGTACTAGAGCCAGTTTTCCTAGTGGTATTAAAGCTAGCCACACATGGTGTACTGCTAGGTTGAGTCAAGTTAGGACGCGTGTTTCCTAAGGAGGGATGAGAGGCCTATAAGTTGGTTTGAAAGGGGTGAAGCCTAAGATGGGTGAGGAATACGAGTAGGACATCAAGTTATTAAGGCTAGCCACACATGGTGTATTGCTAGCTTGAGTCAAGTTAGGATGCGTGTTTCCTAAGGAGGGATGAGAGGCCTGAAGTGGGTGAAGCCTAAGATGGGTGAGGAATATGAGTAGGACAGCAAGTTGTGGGTGACCTTGAGATTTAGTTTCACATCATCTAGGGAGAGAGAGCTAGGCTAGTTATAAGATCTAGGTATCCCTCTCAGTTAAATTAGACAATATATGTACTGTTGGAACCCAAGCCGTTATAATTGGTATCAAAGTGAAGTTCTCCTCATGATGGTGGGCTAGCCACATGTAATCTACCGCTAGACCAATGATCACGTGAGGACGCATGTTTCCTGTGGGAGGATGAGGGGGCAAGGTGTTGAGATTGTGTCTCGCCTTGGGTAAGCTAAAAAATATGATCCTAAAAGTTAGTCCCATATTGCACGGGGAGAGGGAGCTAGGCTAGTTATAAGACTTGGGTATCTCTTTCAATATGTATGCATTTTTCCTATGGTAAAGAGCAAAACTATAAGACTTTGGCCAAAGTACATCATATACACATTGTTGGGGCCCCTGCATGTTGTTTGCCTCTAAGCTAAACCATGCAAGGATACATGCCCGTAAGTTAGTTTGAAGGGGTTGAAGCTCAAGATAGATGATGGACTCGAGTAGGATGACAGGTTGTAACTCTGAGAGTTAGTCACACGTTGCCCTAGAAGAAAGAACTAGGCTACTTATAAGGACTCGGGTAACTCTAATAGTAACAATGAGTTTTTCTTGTAAAGAAGAGTAAAACCATAAGGCTTAAGGCCAGAGCAGACAATATTGTTACCGTTGGAACCTGGGATATTATAGTTGGTATTAGAGCAAATTCCTCTCGTGGTATTGAAGCTAGCTGCATATAATCTGCAGCTAGGCTAAGTGCGAGGACGCGTGTTCTCTAAAGGAGGATGAGGGGGCCTATAAGTTGGTCTAAAGGGGGTGAAGCCCAAGTGGGGTAAGGGACTTGAGTAAGACAACAGGCTATAGGTGGCCCGAAGGAAAGAAAAAATGCCAAGCTTCAACTAAAAAGGACAATATATGCACTATTGAAACCCATGATATTACAATTACTACCAAAGTCAGACCCCCCTTGTGATGGTAGGCGTAAATCGCTTGACGAACCCAAAGAGTGGCCACATATAGAGACGTGTGAGGAAGAGGGAGCCTAAAGGACCATCTTAGTGGACAATCCTGAAAGAAGGACATAAGCTTAAGGTAATTCTAAGAGTTTAGTCCTACATTGCTTAGAGAAAGAAAATCTTGACTTGTTATAAGGCTTGGGTATCCCTCTAATTACATATATATTTTCTCTACAAGACTGCAAAATCAAATTACTTCAACAGGACCCCAAGAGGTTACACTCCACCCTTTCAGATTCTTACTGTACCTTGTGCACACACATTCACTTGCTGAAGTACACATCACTTTTACGTTGTGCATCGTAGGAACTATTGACCTAATGTTGCATTCTTCATTCTGCCAGTATTTCAACTAAAAAAGGGCAGCCTGGTGCATGAAACTCCCACCTATACGGAGTCCAAGAAAGGGGCAGACCACAAGGGCTTAAAGTACACAGCCTTACCTTGCATTTTGCAAGAAACCGTTTTCACACCTTGAACCCTTGACCTCAAGGTCACACTAACAACTTTTACACTTGCACCAAGGCTTCCCTCTCAGCTAGTATTTCAACTAACTTATCAAACTGATTTGGCGTTAGGAAAGAATTTCGGCTCACATGCGCTAAATTAAAGGCTCCCTTCACTTCAGAGCTCTCTTGATTCTAATTGCAATCAATTTTAACTTTTTCCTTCTCCTTTCCTCGTTCTTATAGCAAGCTTCCTGTTAGAGAGAATTACAAATGAACCAAAAGAACACATTGAATGACTAAAACATCATAACATTTTCCCTTTTGAATTGGCTAAAGGAAAAACGAACAGAAACAAAACCTCTGATTTCCCAAACTTTGCAATTTCCCTTTTCTCATAATGGAATTAATCAAAATACCGTGACTTCACCCTACGCCCAAAAGAAACAAGAAAAACCTGCTTGACAGAGCTGCCTGAGTTTTGGCAGGGCAGAACACCACAAGCGTCTACTTATTGCATTTCAATTTGGCAAACAGAGGGAGTGAAAAAGAAAAACCCGTACCAAACACCCTCTTCTCTCTTTCTCCACCGCAGACTTTGATACCACTCACTCAATTTCTTTATCTCAATATCAATGGAAAGAAAATTTCTGCCATGATTGACCAAACAATTGCAGAAGTTCGCAACAAGATTGCGATCATGCCTCGGGCGCAGAATTTGACGGGCGCAAACCAGAGGAAGAACCAGCACGTGATTCAAACGGCACAATCTTCGATTGCTGCATTCCTTGGAATAGCCTTGACGATGGCCTCAGCTTCATGTACTGCAAAAGAAAGTATTAAGTCAAAGTGTTACTACCTTCTGGTTACAAAATGAGTATCAACCCATCTCCAGTTTGAATACAAAAGTTATGTATAGATATCATTAGTTGAATTATACTGCTCCACCTCGTTATAGACATTAGATGAGTTTGGATAAAACCAGTCTTAGTTGATCAAGGGTAACATCAATTACCTCCTCATAGAAGGCATTAATCTCTTCCTCAGTCAGAGCTTGTTCTTCTTCTCCTGCATTTTCTTCCCACCCAAGGGACCTCAGAAAAGCTGCTTCCTCTTCATCTGGATAAACAACTATATCTGAACTGGTATTCTTCTCTGCATCAGCAGAAAATCTTCCAGACTCTTGACAAGCATCACCATTGCCAAGTGTTCTGCTTCCATTCTCAGATGTTGACCAGTTCAAAACAGGATCCGATGAATTCTTTCCTTCACTAACAGAAGCAGCAGTTGCTGCAATCTGTTCATTGGACTTCTCCAAAAGAGATGATGCAGAAGTGCCTGAATCTGGTACCGAAGGTGAATTTCCAGAAGTTTTCTTCCTAAGAGAATTGAAGAAATCGCTTCGGTTCTGTGCTTGAGATTGAGGTCTTCTATCCAAGGAAGAGTTCGGTGTCACAGACAAAGCAGCTGCTTTGCGATCAGCCACAAGTTTGGGGCTGTTGGAGTTCCTCAAAGGGGCAAATGCAGCAGAGGGCTCCAAACCAAGTGCGGCTCTGCTAGCATTTGTGGGACTCTGGCTATCCTTGGCAGTAGGAGAGACACCATTTTTCTCTCGTGCGGCTTTCAGAACAAGAAGCTTCCCAGCTTGAGATGTCTTGGGAACATCAGATCGAGTCGATCCACGAAGAGCATGGTTAGCAAGTTGAGAGGATGAAGGCTGCTGCCCAAGCTTGGTTACACCAGTCAACTCACCGGTCCTTGCTTTGGGTTTGGGTTTTTCTGAGGAGCTTAGGACCTGGAAAATAAGGTTATTAGTGAGCAATCTTCGATTAAACAACATGTCTAGTTTCCCCAGAAAACAGAAAAGTTTAAACTGCTAAACCGAGATGCATGTAAGAGCATGTGATATTGACAAATTTGTCATTTAACATCCAAAATAATAATATGATGAATCCATTTGATCCAGACAAACTGAACTTACCAGATGATATCGTAACAAAATAAAGAAGCACAATGAGCTTCTTGTCACAGACTTACATTGATTGTGACCCTGTGACATGATGCTCTCCTCAAAAAACAGAAAAGTTTAACAGCTAAATGGCAAATGCATCATGTCCAGCAGCATGTGATATTGACCAAATTTGGTCATTCAACACTATGAACAACAGAGTAAGCATCTATTAGATTCTGACAAACTGAGCTTCCAGATAACATTGCTCCCAAAATACAGCCATGAACAGATAAAGTTGGTCAAGTATTTTACTCCGCCTGACAATAGGGAAACAGAATTGACTTACGAGAGAAACGATCCAAAGAATAAGAACAAGAGACGAGAATAAAAGAAAATCTAGAGCTGCCTCATAGGATTTTCCCTTGAGATACTGAAATATCTCAGCTTTGAGAGTCTCACATACCCCAGACTAGAACAAAAAGGAAAAAAAAGAAAAGAAAGGAAACTAAGTCCCAAGTTCTAGGAGATTACACCATGGATTAGGCTACTATGCCACAACAAGTGTGATATAACATGCTGTTCCCATAAGGTTTTAACACAGTTCACCTGAAAAACATTATACAAAGAGTAATTCCAGAGAATTTCTGTTGCCATTCTTTTAACAGAATCTGTTTGTCCATATGCTAAAAAGATCAAGGAACATAAGAAATGAAAAGAAGTAAAGAAATAAAGTTCAGCAAATATCTTCAATCACAAGAATGTCAATGGATTCTTATATATAAGAAACCCTTTTGGATAATAAAATAAACTTTCTGCAGCCACTCCAAGAACCAAAAATGACTTAGTTTCTGTTCTCACCCACCACTAGCCTCCAAACAATTATCAACCAGGATGCTTGTACACAACACAAGTACTAGAAGAGCCTTTGCTATTCAGAACCCTTCCAGTCAATCTGTCTTTCCCTAATCCCTGTAGTAGTGGATCTAGCATGATAAGAGGTATAAGCCAAGACAAGAAAAAGATGTAGAAACAATTCTTCAGGATCACCACAGAGGACCTCCAACTACGGACACTTCCTCAAACTTGATATCGGTACAGCTGGACACCAGTATTGTCCCGTCATTGTTGTTTCTCTTCTCAATACATTCAATTAGTACAAATCAGAGAAACATGCATTAGTTCTATGATGATCCAGAAACCATCACAAACCTCAACCATCCATTTAAAATTGACGATAAGATTTTCCTACCAGAACAAGGGACCAACAGCTTACAACCTCTGTATCCAACAAGTCCACCTCAATGAGAGCACTTAAACTTGTGGCTTCCCCACAATCTCATAATCCTCTAAAATCCTCCAAACAGAGAGATTAAACCATTGTGATGCAATTAACAGTCCATGAAAATTTTCAGTGAGGTCCTCAAGCAAAGGGATCTCAACTCCAAAATCCATCAAACAAGAAGAGAAGGATGTCCACAAATGTCAGCAAGGCTCATAAATTTGATCACCGATAATTAGTACAACTTTGTATGTCTCCTATATTCTTATAAATTGGTACAATCAAGCTCTTCCTCCATTCATCAAGCATTTTCTTTTATTTTTAAATCTTGTTAAATAGCTTTGTCAACCAAAGTACTCCAGTATCTCCCATATACCTTCAAACCTCTATAGGTATACTATCGGGCCTCAGGGTCTTTCATGATCTCATTTTCTTCAAGGACACTGTCACTTCAAGTATTCTAATCCTAGGGTTGTATTTATAATGTCTATTGTTATTTAGGCTTACCATACCTTCATTCTCCATATTCTCAAGGCAATTGTCGTTTAGGAATTTTTTGAAAGTAACTTTCCTACCTTTGTTTGATCTCATCATCTTGGACTAGCACCTTTGGTCATTACTTTTAATGCACATAACGTGGTCTCAGTCTTACCCTTCTATTCTCTTATTTTTGCACGTTTAAATACGTCTTTCTTACCTTCTCTTGATCCTAATCTATTATACATATCATCATATGCCTTTAGCTTAGCCTTAATTACTATTTCTTAGCAACCTTTTTATATTCTTATATTGCTCAATGTTTTTGTTATTTTTACTCCTCTGCCAAGCTTTAATACACACCTGCTTCTCTTTAACAACTTTTTGCACTTTTTCCTAGTTGCATTTTACCTTTAGATACTCCTAGAACATCTTTTACCACTTTCTAAATGGACTCGGCTACATTAGTCCACATGATGTTTACTTTAGTTTCATTGTTCCAATTCCCTCATGCTATCCACTTGTTTGTTAATGATGTTATCTTTTCCCTTTTAAGTTCCACCACTTAGTTTTTAGATGCCTAAAAGTTAAGTTCCTTTCTTCCATATACTAATATAGATATCTATAACCATTAATCTATGTTGGGAGGTTAAACTCTCACTGAAAAAAATTAGTTATTATGGTTATAATACATTAGGAGGAAGCACAAAATCCTATGATTTGCAGATACAAACACGTGGACACAGATAGGAGTATCCAACTTGGCAAGCCCTCAAAATCCAAATGGATAGGGCAAATCATCATCATCATCAAGACCTTATTCCAATTAGGGGTTGGCCACAAGAATCCATTCCTCTATTCCCCTCTAAGTATCATGGCCTCATCTAATCCCAAAGTTTTTAAATCTTTTCTCGCTGCTTCTATCCACGTTCTTTCGGGCGTTCCCCTAGCCCTTTTAGAAAATTCAACTTGCATCGCCTCACTCCTAATTGGTGCCATTTTCAGCCTCCAATAGATATGTCCAAACCATTTAAGTCTAATCTCTCTCATCTTGTTATCTATTGGTGCTAATCTTTAAGTTTTCCTCTAATGTTTTCATTCCTAATTCCATCCTTTCTTGGTCTTGCCACGCATCCATCTCAACATTCTCATTTCCATTGAACATGATGTTATTCAATTGCCCAACACTGTGATCCATAAAGCATGGCCTGCCTTATACCCATCCTATGGAATTTACCTTTCAATTTGAGTGGCACTTGCTGATCACACAAAACTTACCAATTTTTGAAAGTAACTATCCTGCCTTTGTTTGATTTTGTCATCTTCGACTAGTACCCATTGGTCGCCACTTCTAATACACTTAACGTAATCTAAGTCCTTACCTTTCTGCTGTCTTATTTTTGCAAGTTTAGGCACATCTTTCTCACCTTCTCTTGATTGCTCAAAGTTTTCGTTATTTCTAATACTTTGCCATGCTTTAAAACACACCCATTTTTCTTTAAGAACTTTTTGCACTTTTTCACACCACCACCAAGTTTCCTTTACTGATTGGCTTTTACCTTAAGATACTCTAAGGACATCTTTTGTCACTTTCTTAATGGACTCGGCTATATCAATCCACAGTGTTTGCTTCTGTTTCATTATTCCAATTTTCTTTTACCATCAACTTGTTTGTCTGTGATATTATACTATCTCCTTTTAAGTTCCACCAATTAGCTTTTCGACACATATTAAGTTCATTCCTTTATTCCATCTTTTAATGTAGATATTTATAACCATTAGCCTATGTTGTGAGGTTAATCTCTCACCGAGTATCAACTTACAATCCTTAGACATTGATCTTTCAGTATTCCTAAGTATAAAGAAGTCTATTTGGCTTTTATAAAGTCTATTTTTAAACGTTATTAAGTATTCATCTCTTTTCTTAAAGAATATGTTTGCTAAGGCTAGGTTATATGCCAAAGCAAAATCAAGAATAGCTTCTCCCATCTCATTTTGTTCTCCGATAACATATCCACTACATATCCTATCATATCTTTACTTTTCTTTTCCTACAAGGTCATTTAATTCTGCTCCTATATATATCCCCCCTGTATTGAGAATTTCTTACATGACTCCCTCCATATCTTCCTAGAAATGTTTCTTAATTCTATCCTTTAACCTTACTTGTAAGCGTATCCACTTATAACATTTATGATCTTCTTTCCTAGAATAAGTTTTATTATTACAATTTTATCACTAATTCTTTTATCATCTACAATTTTATCCTTTAATTCTTTATCTATCACTATCCCTACGCCATTTCCATTATTGTCCTTTCCCATGTACCAGAGCTTATACCCATAGATTTCTCTAGTTTTAGCCCCTTTCCAATTGGTTTCTTGGATACAAGGGATGTTGACTCTCCTATGTTTCATCTTATCTACTAACTCCAAACTCTTACTTGTTATGTGCCTATATTCTCTGTGGCAATACGAATCTTATCCTCCTATGTTAGCCTATTTACCCAAGCACTTCTTGACCCCCGTAACAAGAACACATACCCACTTGTAGCTGCACTTGGATTCTAATGTAGTGTGTCGCTTCCGAGGGAGCTCTAGCAGTAATTGCCCACTTCCACCCAAGATCCAATGTAGTGAGTCACGAGGGATGCCCTAACTTAAGGAAATGTTAATGATCGATTCATGTCATGTTAGGTTTGCCATAAGTAAAGAAGTTCAAGATGATTTTGATTATTTTCTCTTCTTACTTACAAACAAATATACATATATTCATTCATAAGTAAGAAGAGAAATAATGAAATCATCTTCAACTTGCCAACTAACACCTGACGTAAAACCCTCCTTTATAATTAATAAAAAATTAAAAAGTTGAAAAAATTAATAGAGTTATTCATATGGGTAATCTAGGATGCAACAACAACAAAGCCCAAATGTGGAAACACCAATAAAAAAAACAGATGAAAAAATGGCACAAATAGAGAAAACCCATGGCTATTTTGAAGAGTTTTGTCAACTGCAACAATGTCACATGACAAAGCATACAATGACATAGCAAAAACATCCGAACATAACAGAGACACAACTGCTGTTAAAGATCTAAAGCCAATACGGGAAGGATACTTATGTAACGTGTTAACATGTTTGTCCATGTCAATGCATGTCATATATATTTTTGCTGTGTCCCCAAATCATAGGCAAAATCACATGGCATTGAAGGAAAATTAAACTCATGTGACCAAGGACAAGGAACACGTTGATCTCCATTAAGGAACACGTTGATCTCCATTAAAGACCCAGTTCCGAAGAGAAATATTAGTGATAGTTCAGCTAAGCAAGAGAAACTTTCAATTGATTTATACAAAAATGTGAGAGAAAGAAGATAGGTACAATAGAAAGCCATGCAACATGTACTAGACCAAGATATTGAATGACAATTTATCTCCTCTACCCTCAACTTTTTAGACTTGAATTCCTCATGGTTGTGATGAAGTATTCAACAATAGGGACTTAAAACTAATGTATAGGGAAATGATGGAAGAAGGTGAAGCACACATTTCCAACAACTAAGGCGTCATCTCAACGCTTATAACTCAATATCAATTCAATGGGTGGATAAATCTGTGACAAAGGCTACATGGCTACATGAGGAAAGCATACCTTAGATCTAAGTAAAAGCCAAGAGTTTTAGATCAATGTTTGTCCTTTCGAGTGGGAAGAGATGCATTTAGCTAAACATTCTGTAAAATATTCAAGGGAATGAGCAATTCAAAGAATCTCCAGCCAACAATTCAGCCTCATGAGACCAACAAATTAGGTCTTCAGATGCTCCCAAGAAACAAGAGAAGTAAGGCCGAATGAGAGGGAACAAGTTACAAATGAATGATAGCAGCATAGCCGTCATCTTAATGGTAATGCTCAAACAAGCAAGCCCACCACCCAGAATCATAAAAGACAGAGAGAAGTCAATATTACCTGTGCAGGTAATATTGTGAAAGTTTCTCTGAACTTGAAAGGCATGTGAAGGAGCTTGCAAAACTAGCCTTTAGCCTCAATGTTGAGGCAGATGGTTGAAAATCAGAGTTTTAATTATTTGAAAACCCTCAAAGGAGTAAAAGGTGATGAAATTGAACCAACACATGGCAAGCATAAGGCCAGAAAAATTTTGAAGTTTGCAAAGGATAGGGAATATGACAAGAAATTTACTAGTATAAATACTAGAGAACACTTGGTTGGACTATACACCGTATAGTCCACCCATGTAAGTCCAAAGACAATATATCCCACTTTGGTAGATTAATATGTAAGCAGAAAAGGCAACAGCTTGTAGTGGGGCATCTAAGGGTTATATGTTCAATATGCTGTTGTAGCCGTCCTATTTCAGCTTCTAGTTCTTCTTTTGTATTGTAGTTCACCCGTGTATCTTCTAGATATTGTCACCAAGGAGCTGCATGACAGTAGAACCAGAAGGACCAGCCAAATACTTTGCCCCATATTGCTCTATACTGATAACCTGGAAGACTAATATTACATCAAGAAATCTGAATTACGTAAAGAGATTCTTAGTAACATATAAACAACGAAAAATTACAACCACCACGAAATGGATCTCAATGCACTTAGAAGGCAAAGCATCTCAATGAAGCTTAAGATTTTTTCTTCTTTGAACAGTACATGACAGTTTACATAAATTATGATTAAGATAATAATTACTTTCAACATGACAAGCCCTGGTTAAACCTTGACATACAATTTTTGGAGGTAAAGGGGTTTGCTTGCAGTAAACTGCAATGACCAATTGTCTAAAGGTCACAGTGCAACCATTTAGTCAGATCCACCAAAAAATAATTGATTACACTTAAGAGATAAGCTGACTAAGAGCACAAGTTTAAGGCAAGTCCACTCATCTTTGTGATATTTCAAAATGGCAATCCAAAAAGAATCTTCAAAGTCTCAGACATAGTAGATTCTGAAAAATTAATCTTAGTCTGACAAAGATAACTTATGGTTCATGCATATTGAGGTTGGCCAAGATTAACCTTAACTTTTATAAAAATGAACAATCAATCTGTATCCAGGTTTGATTTGGACTTATAAGGCTGTCATCCAGATGCCCCCAGTAGGATTGAAGACACTGAGCAAATAGGAAAGCATAAACAAAGACAACTAGGTAATAAATGCTAGTATAGTGCAGAAATGCACATGAAGTCAGTATACAGAGTACACAAAACCATCATCTATATGTCCCGGTCCACAAAGCTCCAGGGTGGACCACAAGGGTCTATAGTATGCAGTCTTACCTTGCATTTTTGCAAGAAATTGTTTCCACGCCTTGAACCCATAACCCCCAGGTTACACGACAACAACGAACTATTATCTATAGGTGCTAGCAGGTAAAACTTACACCGGATTCTATCAAAATTTTGAAAGGAAATAAAATGCACACAGCTGAGGCTGCTAGGGTGAAGGAAGATCCAGGATGCATGTTAATGGCCACATCCAGCATCTAAGATTCAGAGATGAATATTCCAGTAGACAAATCCTACAAGACTTCGACTGTGAGGGTTTGGATCAACATCAATTTGACACTCTCTCAAGCAGAATTTAAGAAAGAAATATCAAGACATGATATAAAAAGGGAACTTATGCAGTGTATCTACTGCTTATAAGCCTCCTGGAAGAAATGAACTGCAGAAATCAGAGAGACAGGTTCTATAAGAATATTTTGCAGAGCCTAGATGCCAATTAGAGGTGCTGGAGATTTGTAACGTATGACAAGAGGAACCATGAATACTGGGATACACGTGGGAGTTTCTTTTCCATCATTTAGTGGAACATTTGGAGAAAGTAGTGCCAGTTTTTCACTACTAAAAGAATAAGTCTAGAGGACTTACAATGCACCACGCTTTTCAAGGCTCATTCTTTTTTTTCCTTTCCTGGGAAAGTCTCCAGAAGCAATTAGCCACTGTGTTACTTACCAAGAGCAACATGTTCTGTTCAACTGACAGGGCTATGAAGCATCTCCCACCCCAAAATTTTGGGAAGCCCAATCAAGCAAGTGTCAGAGAATGATTTCTAAAGATGGTAGGAGATTCCAGCTTCAACTTGCCATCATCACTAAGACACAATAGGATCAGTTCAACCAGCATACTTGTAGTTCAAAGTTTGAAGCATTTGTCATCCACTGAAGCAAACATGTGTTTGAGACTTATGGGTCTCATTTTCTGTACCTACTCTTTGTGCGTAGAGGGCAACAGGTGTTTGAGTTGATTGTTGTCAAATTATAGGATGACATATATGAAAATCAAAGGCAACTTATGAGTTGATTGTTGCCAAGTTACAGGATGACATACATCAGTACGTGCATTTTCAATCAAATTTTTCATTGGAATGTCTCAACTCTCAGTTGGTCACAATGAATGCTTTTTTGACAGATACAGGCTTGAGAATCGAATGAAAGAAAAGAGAAGACAACCAGACTTCTGCTGCATCATATCCAAAAGTAAGCAGAGAAGAATCCGAAGGATGCTTGCCAAACTCTAACCTAAATCAAATCAGACAGTAAACACTTTCAGATACATTAATACAGTAGAAACCCCTTAAAATAAATCATCACCAAGACCTTATCCTGATTAGGGTCAATCACATGAATCTTGTTCCTCCATTCCCCTCTATCCACATCCCTTTGGCCTTCCCCTTGCCCTTTTAGAGCCTTCAACTTGGAGGCCATGACCCTTGATAATGGGGAATGGAGGAACAAGATTCATGTAGCCAATCCCTATTCGGAATAAGACTGATATAACAACATAAATTTCTTGCAAAGAAGTAAGGAACAAAATGAAAAACACAAAGGAAAAGATTCGTGACCAACCAACTACTGTTAGGGTAAGAAGGTTGGTAAATAGATAATTGATTTGGCACTCAATTATCCAAATGTTAGGCATCCTTCAGCACTTTAACTGTAAGTTACCCACAAAAGTAGTCCACATACAGGAAAACAAGAGGAGTATAGGAGCAGATGGTGCCCTAGATACCATTTTTGGGAGATCTAAGCCGCTCATCCTGTTTGGTGTGGAGAAATTAAGTAACCTGTGATGTCTTTGAAAAATGGGGAAAAAAAATGGATTGCCCCTTTTTTTACATTTTTTATGCAAAGAAACAGACTAAAAGCATCCAATTGGCATGAAATGTGATATCTAGTCCATCTAAGCCTCCGAACATGATGAATGGCTTAGATCTGTATAATATCATCACAAGGAATACCAAAAGCAGAACCTACAGGTGTAGACACCCTTAAGCGTCCATTTCTACCAGGACTCAAATAAGATGAGGATAATTCTAAACTTACCAAAGACAGATTGCTCATTCACTCCATATAAGAACACATATAGTAATAGCTCTAAGGTTAAGAAAGCCAGGCAGCATATAACTTAATGATAAGCTGAATCTAAGAGTACAAACTATCGACAGTGATATTTTCATCTGTGACCTATGTAGATTCAATTAGCTCATACAGCCCATTGGCAATTTGACGGTTAAATTCAAAACATATTATCGTGAACAATAATAAAACTAGGGTGGAAACATTTAAAGTTAAACTTGAAACTACATATGGAAGGGAAAAAAAAACAAATCCAGGGTAGAAATATCAACCTCTATATTGAATTGTCTAAGAAATGAAAAGCCCCCACCACCACCTTTAACAAAACAGAAACAAAATGCCACCAACTCAGATGGCATATATGGCAGATAATCATTCAATGCAATCTCTTACTTTCATATGTTCAATAGGCCATGCTGTAAACTTGACTTCTAAAATTCTTTTCCTTCCATTAACACTCACAACTCACAATAACATATTAAATCCTATCAATACATAGAACCAGTTCAATAGTTCCTAAACTTTTGTCTGCATAGCATTGTTTCTTTCCTAGTCTTATAAGTACGCGGACTAAAGTACTTAAATACTTCCTATATGTTCCAGGTAACTGCAGAGCCTTGTGTCTTTTGTAGCTTAAGCACCTCCACAAGGACATCAATATTGCCTAATGCAAAAGTTTCAAATTCTATCACGTTTGAATTAAATTAAACGTGGTCAGAAGCTGAACATATACATAAAAGAAACAACTTTTTCACAAATCATGTGAAGCTAACAGTGCCATTAATCAAAAGGTAAACAGTAAAATTGCTAACTTGAGATGAGAAGTTCGTAAATAAAAGAGTGGAGATAAGAGGTCCCACCAAAGTTTTAGGCATCGAAGGTGTCATAGGAATCAACTGCCTTGATTGCTTAATGGCCAATTCCTGAAGCCTAAAAGTTAAATTTGAAACTACATATGGCTGGAAAAAAACAAATCCAGAGTGGAAATATCAACCTCTACAATTGTCTAAGAAATGAAAAGCCACCACCACCTTTCACAAACAGAAAAATGCCACAAACTTTGATGGCATATGGCAGCTAATCATTCAATGCAATTTCTTACTTTCATATGTTCAATAGGACATGCCATAAACTTCAACTTCTAAAATTCGTTTCCTTCCATTAACACTCACAACTCACAATAACACATCAAGTCCTATCATTATGTAGAACAGGTTCAATAGTTCCTAAACTTTTGTCTGCATAGCATTGTTTCTTTCCTAGTCTTATCAATGGGCAGAACTAAAGTACTTAAATACTTCCTATAAGTTCCAGGTAACTGCAAAGCTTTGTGCCTTTTGTAGATTAAGAACCTCCGCAAGGAAATCAATATTGCCTATTACAAATGTCTAAAAGTCTATCATGTTTGAATTAAATTAAGCATGGTCAGAGCCGAACATACGCAAAAGAAACAACTCTTTCACGAATCATGTAAAGTTAGCAGTGTCTTTCATCAAAAGGTAGGTACGAAATTGCCAACATTAGATGAGAAGAGGTCCTACCAAAGTTTTAGGCATTGAAGGTGTAATAGGAATCAACTGCCTCGATTGCTTAATGGCCAATTCCTCAAGCCTTTGATTCTCAACAGATAACTTTGCCAAGCAACACAAAAAATGTCAAGAAGCAGAACAGACCAAAAAGATAAAAGACAACCAACATATGGGTCCTGCTTACCTGTGGAACAGTACGTGCCCGTGAAGGGGCCTGAGATAGAGTTTCAGCCATATTAAGGCCAGAAGTTGTACTCGGAGGTGCAATGGCTGAACTTGATGGGGCAATTTGTTGAACAGAAGAAAGCATAGTGCTACTGCTAGAAATCATGACAGGAACTTCTGCCAAGGCCGAGGTCCAACCATCACCACCAATGACAGCCGAACTGCCCAGTGGTAAAATTTGGGAAGCAGAGCTCAAACCAGGAGATGAGACCCTACAGATATCAGAAGGCCCTTGTTTTTCTTCAGCTCCAAGTGATGGAAAGTCCCTCTCAAATGCAGCTTTATGGATGTTGCTCACTACGTTCCCCCCAGCAAGTGGACCATTGCTCATGTCATTCCCTACTCTTCTAGGCCAAACCTCGCCACGCTTTCCAGATACCATAGACTGCGAACGTCTTAAAGTATCTCTCTCAATCCTACTTGCAAGAACATTGGTCAAAGAATCAGTGTAATCATGGTCCCGGTCGTCTCCCAAAATCAATCTCTCCTTCTCACGATACTCAAAGTCTTTCTCCCAATCTCTATCACGGTGGCTCCTACTAAAACTATTGTAAGAGCGTGAATATGAAGAAGGCTCTTTGTCATGAATTATAGCACCATTACTACTTGAACTCCTACGGAAGTATGAAGATGAAGTCTTATCCCCGAATGCTGAAGAACGTAGTGCATCATAATCACTAGAACTAACAGACGATTTGCTTCTTGAAGGCAGTGCAACCGAGTGGTCATCTAAATAATAAGCAATGCAACCTTTAGGCAACAGAAAATAATAAATAAATAAATTCAACATTGAACTTCATAGAAAGAATGAAAGCAGTGATAAAACTACCTGATTGTGAGGATGGTGCAAAATGGTGGGGTGTACTGCCCCCGCCGTTGGCTCCTCCTTTTAGCCATTCTGGTACTAACGTCGGTTCACTTCTTTCCATAACGATTATGGACCATGATCATAAAAATATAATTTCTATTTGGGTTTATCCACAAAATACTCTTCAACCTTTCCCCAACAAAATTTCTTGGTTTCTGTACAAAAGCAACAGCCTATCTTCCCCCTAAACAAGTTCCCACTTCTGTCAATCAAAATTTCAACTTCAGCACAACTTTTCTCTCCTTACACTTATTCAGTTGCAGAAGAAAACCGGATATTCGACAGCACTATACAAAGAAACCCAAATCTCTAACCCCCTTGGAATCTTTCTATACCCTATAAGTGTGATATCTGCTCTGTACACTATAAAACCTAATAGGATTGAATAAAAAGAAAGCCACTTCAATGAGATACCATCAAGAAATCAAAGTTAAAGAATACGAAAAAGAACCTGAAAACAATGACTATAGGAGCAATTTGCACCCATCCATCCTCAAGAAAGATGGATTTGCAGATTAGGGTAGAACACTCAAAAGACCCTCATCTTACCAAAAACTTACCCCACGGAAAGCAATGAGTACAATACACCGCCGCCTGTTGCGGCGTAATTTAAAACTCATCTCCGGATAAAAACCAAACCCTAGAAACGAAAAAAGGACGAATTTAATAAAACCTAAAATGAAAAAAGAAAAAGAAATAAACCCTAGGAAAGGAAAGGAGAAGATCAGTAACTCAACGCTCCCAGACCACGGTAGCCCTAGCCAAAAATGGCGAAAATTTGACAAAACAGCTAAAAAAAACTAGGGTTTGAAGAGCAGGAAAAAAAAATCTAAAAACTGAGTTTGGAAACCCTCCCTCTGAGAGGATATTATAGAAGTCGATGGTCGCTCTCTCTCTCTCTCTCTCTAAGAGAGAGAAATCGTGACCCAGGATCTGCCTGGAGAAACCCTAACCGTCGATTTGACGAGGAGTATTTTCACTTTCTATTTTTGCTTCTCCTTCAATGCCAAACGAAGATGTGTTGCCGAGGAGAGAAGAAATACGAGCGACGAAAAGAAAGAAACGAGTTAGAGAGAGAAACAAACTTACGAAGGAATTCAGTCTGAAAGGCTTGGTATTGTAGAGATAGAGAGAGAATGTAGAGAGAGAACGAAACCGAGAGCGCTTCTGTCCCGGCGTGGAGGGAAAGAAGGGGGTTTTATCCGAGCGAGCGAGAGAGAGGGCGAAGAATGCAGAGAGAGAAAGTTCTTCCTTGTTCTTGTTGGTGTTCGCTGAAACAAAAAACGTACTCCCCTTGCTGTCGTTGTGGGTTTTGATTTTCTCTCTCTAGAGTGGAGACTGCTCCCTTTTCTCTCGTCCTTTTTTTCTTTTCCTTTTTTTTTCCTCTCTCTCTCTCTCTCTCCCTTTACTAAAGAAACCTTCAACCCAACGGACTTGCCTCCGGAGAGTTGGAATGCTCCAGCGAGTTTCCGATCACCTATCGGTGATCTGAACCGTTCATCTCATAACTTAGATCTTAGATTTCCATGGAACCAAATATCATGTTTATAGGATATCTCAATCGTCAGAAGATCGACGTTTGATTCGTGAATTTGGACGGTCCAAAACTATCCCAGCAGATTTTTAGCTCCACCACCAAGATGGACCTACAATCACAGTGTGCAAACCACCACCCAAACGGGCATTTAAATTTGCGAGCCTATATAACCTGTGATCGATCTAAACCGTTGGTTTGACACGTGGACGTTAGATCCTGGATGACCTAAATGTCAATTGGACAATTCAACCGCCACAGAAAAGGAGTTTGGTAGTTTGACATGATTTCGTAGGTTATCCAAATGGGAAAACGGTCATTTTCCTCGGTGGGTCCATCTATGTCAACCGAACCGAGAATCGTGTCGGTTCAAAAAATCTAAAGGGTCCAGTAGAACGCGCTTCTGGAACCCAGAACAAGGACGGTAAAAATTACGGAGAGGTGGTACACAGACTATAGGGAAAGTCATTGTCCCGGTCTAGGGGAAGCTTCGACATCTGGGCCCACAACGAAAACCCATGAACTGATCCGTGACGTTACACTAATGGATCATCTACGGTCGACCCACATATTTTTGGGACCAACGGGAACTGCAATATCCAATTCACGAGGGCATTGACCAATAAAATCACATGTTGCTGGCGAATCTGTGCAAGATCATTGCTCTAGGATCGTTGAATCAAAGCGAGATTAGAGGACGAACTTGTGGTTTTAGGTTTCAGCTTAACAGATCCCGAACGCGTGCATCTGGCACGTATGGGCCGAAAAGTGTTTGTTAAGAAGAAGCAACAATAACTCTCCTTTCCAGTTATGAAAAAGCAATGGGATTTATTCCACCAGTAAAATTGTAAATTCAGATGACGGGACAGGATCATTACGCACAAGCAACGGTTCTCGTTGCACGATCAGAAACATGGGTACCCTTGATTGGAAAGAGTGAGCCCTACCAGATGGATGGTCTGGATTATCTTCGTTAGCCCAAATCTATGTTTATGGATGGTTAAACAATGTACAAGAAACAATTCTCATTTTCCATGTGTAACCAAAAATAGTTGGGCCCGCTTTTTTATTTTTCTTTTTTCTTTTAAACGGATAACTCACACATCCAATAGGTCTTAATATACCGCCTTTTTTATACATATCCTCCCCTTGCGAAATTTATTCTGGAGACACTTCTTTAACGTGAAGCACCCTACATCCCTTAAAGAAATGCAATGCGTTGCCACAAACCTATAACCTACTTACAGGAGATGCGTCTCAACCTAACCCTAGGTTTTATTGGCTTACGTGCAAAAAGAAAAGATATTTGACCTATTTGGTTGGCAAAAATTAGATTTTAATGTAAAATAAAATAGCAAAAAGTTAATTTTGGCCGCGAGGGTTTTGACAATGCTGGTGTAGAGCACAGCAACACCCCAAGAGCGTGCAACTGCTCCGCTTTTGTGTAGTTGGCTATGCTATACCATTGATCTATATTGTTCATCTAATTCTCTAAACCATCAATATTTAGTGGTGCAAAAGATATGTTAAGAAGACACACCTAGAGTCCTAGAAATTGTGCTTTTATGTGCCAGAGGTGAACAGTCAAAATCTATTAAAAGGGCAGTTCTGGTGCACAAAGCTCCTGCCTATGCGGGGTTTGGGTAAGGCGCAAACCACAAGGGCCTATAGTAGACAGCTTTACCTTGCATTTTGCAAGAGGCTAACTCCACGCCTTGAACTCGTGACCTCAAGGTCAAAAGCTATTCATAAGCAATAATTTACCTTCAAGGAAGCAAAATGCCATTTATTGTATGCTACTCAACTCGTTAAACAAAAGTAGATGTGCGGATTGGATGATTCTAGTATTTTGTTTATCTGAACCGTTCATCTCATAAGATAAGTGTTAGATCTAAAGCCAACGAAATATCATGTTATAGATAATCCATTAGGGAAGGTCATTGTCGCGATCTTGTAGAAGCTCGAGTTTTGGACCCACATTGGAAAACCCATTTGTTGATCCATGACGTTGTACTTGTAGATCATCTAGCAGACCACGAAGTTTTGGTCCCACTCGAAACTGATATCCGGTTCTGAAGATATAGATCAACAAAATCAATGGTTCACATTTTATTGGCGGAATCCTAGACAAGGCCTACGGGTAGCAACGGCGCAGGATTGTTCAATCAAAGCAAATCGGCGGCTAAGGACTATCCGAGCCATTGGAGATTCAAAATGTGCCTCGTAAGTGGCCCCAATCGGTAGAAATGGGCGTTCCTAATTACATAAAATGATCGATCAAATAAGAACATTGCTCAACTAGTAGCAACCTAATTGTAATACAATGAAGCACACGTACCTTTACATGTAAGGGCCCACCTATGAATGATGCGAACCGTCTTTTTTACCTTCCCCGATCAAATTTCTGCGAATTTGACAATCCTCCCTTAGATTAAATGGATGGACGATACAAAATGGAGGGTCTGGATCGTTCAAAGGTCGTATCCGTTATGTCAAAACACTGTTTCTTATTGTATCAAATGAGACCCCACCAAAAGCCTTCCTCGAGAACGTGGTACAAGTTGGACCCACTATTTCTCCGATCGTAACCATTCATCTTAGTGGACTTGTTACTTGTATGATCCCTAAGATGATCTCCACCGCAATACAAGTTTTAGGTAAATGATTTTTGAGCTTTATCATTGTTATGATTTTACTTGATCTTTTTACTCTTTCTAACTTCTGGTAAAGAGGGGAGATGACAATGGCACGTTGCATTATTGAGGAAAATGTATACTTTTTTGGGCCCCAAGTATGCTACAGTTGACCGATCCAATCCGTTAATCTGGTAGATAATGTAAGTACACTCTATTGGTGTAAATTTTTGTTTTAATCGGTGAATTATAGTACGAAATATCCATTTAGCATGGGGCAAGAGCCATGTAGTTCATCCATTTATAATAGACAATTCTATTGGAGAGGATTTATGCATGCATATTCTCAGGTGAGTCCAAAAAGTAAAGAGAGGGGGGCAGCCCTGATGTACGAAGCTCCCGCCTATGCGGGGTCAAGGAAAAGGGGTGAGGCACAATTACCTTGTATTTTTGCAAGAGGTTGATTCAATGCCCTGAACCTGTGACCTGAAGGTCACATAATGAGAACTTTTAATGTGAGTTCAAAAAGTGTGATCTCCAAAAACAAACTCTCCGCGTATCATCTACTTAGCATGGTCATTATTTTTTTGTAGTTCTAACCTATTTATGAAATAAAGCTAGGTTAAAATAGGACAGAACTCGGTAAATCTCAAGGAAACTCACTTATTCAACTAATAATATATTTGCTCTTGCTATTGGGGTAAAGCCGCTATGATCAATAGGATGAAGATAGTTGACATCTAGAACGTCGGCACCGTCCCAATGAAATTCAACATTGATGGCCAGCGACGTTGTAGGTTGAAGACTTTACCACCTACAAAATCTTGACACACACACACGCACACCAATAACTCCTATAAATAGGAGACTTTGGATCATGAAAGGGTAAGACACACAAGAGAGAAGAGATGTAGTGTTTGTATGAATAGAGTTGAGAGAGGATTTGATTTTGATCCTCCTCCTCATTTGTAATATGATAAGATAGTATGTTTTCTTTTCTCCCGTGGATATAGGTTGAGATGGCAGAACCACGTAAATCTTTTCATCTCCTATTATATGTGTGTGCTATTGCGTGATTTTCATATCCAAAGATCTTGGTTGCCAAACCTGTAAAAGACCTAGCACACATGCAATGAGAGAGAGAGAGAGAGTTGGACCATAATGTAATGAAAAGAAAAAATTGACACAGGATTCACCTTGATGTTAGATCTGGGGAGAGAGAGTTTTTATATTTTTAGTTAGAGAAAAATAGAAAAAACTTAATGGCTCTTAGGGGACCCGCTTATTCAACTAATAGTATAAGATTATCATGTGATAATAATTATAATTAGAAAAAGAAAAGCATTATTAACTTAGAATATACTACGTATCTTCTCCCTTTAACTTTGACATGTATATCTTTTTTAGGGCAAAAATTGCTGAGCATGTTCTATTTAAATTTTATGGGAATTAAGTAAATACTAAATTTACTTTTTATTTTAAATTGACTTTCAAACTCTCTCTAAGTCACTGGTTTGAACTATCCAACGGTTTAAATTTATACATCAGTCATCTATAACAACACGGACAGTCTAGATCATTGAACACAGCAGGCCCACTCTTACCTTTTCCTTCGGAAACTTCACTTGAAATTACCTTTTCATTTCTTAAAAGGAACAGCCTCAGGCACGAAGCTCCTGCCTATGCAGATTTTGAGGTAGGATAGACTATAAAAGGGTTTACAGTAGACAATCTTATTTGCAAGAGACTGATTCTATGTCTTGAACCGTAACTACAAATCACATAACGACAGCTTTTACAATTAGGGAAGCTCCCCTTCGTATTACCTACTCATTTCTTGCTATATTTTAATCATTTTGGACAACTGAGTCCCGTCTATTCTTCCTCCTAAAATAAGGGCTATTTTGATAAAGGCACCCTTTTTTAACCAAATTTCTGCACACATCTGTCCTCCAGAAACTTCGAGATTTGAAAACCCACTTCCCGCGCAAGAACACGACGAAGAAGTTTCATCGTCCACTATTCTTTCCAATCCCAACAAAATCAACGGTCAAGATCAAGTCTTAGTTGATTCGAGTCAGCCGCAACCAAATCCAATGGAAGAAATTCCCTCTGCAGAGTCTTTGATATCGGGAAGGAGGCGAAACAAGAGAACTGCCAAATCTTCTTCTATTGCTTCTACTTCTGCTTCTTCTTCTTCGTCTTTTCAGAGTAGAGGAAAGGTGTCGTTATCAAACGCAGGAGCCCCTCAGTCTTTCGCCGCCGCCGCGATGAAAAGGGCCTCGAAGTGCTCGCTCTTTCTCTTGGAATGTCTTTCGCTGCTGTTATTGCGCAGGTATTTCACATTTCAGGTGTTTTGTTTAGTACTGGATTTCTTGTGGGAGGTAATTAATGTTTTGGGGAAATTTGGTTGGGTTGATGGAACTCTCTCTAATGTTTCTCATTGGTTTGTAAAAATGTGATTTTTTGCAAGTTTGAATGGATAATTGAAACCATCATTGCACTAGATTTCTCATTTTCTAGGCTTTTCATTTAATACTGGATGAGTAGAGCGGATTTCTTTTAGAAGGTAATTAGGGTCTTGTGAAATTTGGTTTGCTTCATGAAACTCTCACTAATGTTTCTCACTGGTTAATAAAAATGTGGCCTTTGGCAATTCAAATTGATTATTGAAGCTGTCATTGCACAAGATTTCACAATTTTCTATGTTTGAGTAGCGCGGATTCTTTTACAAAGCAATTATTAGGGTTTTGGTGAAATCTGGTCAGGTTGACAAAATTGGGGATTATTATCAATTTGTAGTATTTTTTTCCAGAATCCCTGTGTTTAAAAGGTTTAATAACTTTAAAATTTCTGGAGTAACTTCTGGTTTCTGGGGGTTGCTTTTTGTGCATTTTCTTCCCTCGCACGATCGTTTAACAATATAATGCGGTGCTTAAGAGCTTACTACGTATTAGATGGTAAACTCCTGTTACAATCTGACTGTTTCAATATTTAGAATCTTGGTAACCACAGGACATTCCAGTTAACTGCCTTATACATTTAGGATAAACAGCTTATCAAACAAAGTTTACATCATGCTTGGATAGTTCAGTGTTTCTTTAAATGGTTAGGGGTTGAACTTTTAAAGTTAATGTTTATGGAAACGAGTGGCCAATAATCATCAAGGAGACCAACAACTCTGGCACAAACGGAATTGCATCTTTCTGTACAAAATACATCCCGATGTTGGCTGTAAATGCTTTGTATGATTATAGAGCCATGGTGAACACTCCCTAAGAAGACTGATGAATTTGTTTGAACAATATAGTGTCGCAAGGAGTCATAAACATGGATGAATCCCCGGAATGTGACATTGGACTTCAAGCATGCTGCCGTGTGTTGAGGATTTGAGTACTTTGAAGATAACCTTTTTTCTAGATTTTGATTTTTAAAGTTTTGCCAAGTTTAATTGGTATTCCATCTCTTTTTCAAAAGCAGACCTGAGATGCATCATCACAAATTTAGTCTCTTACAAATTGCAGATAACACCAAGAGTACAAGTGATGGATTTCAATTTGAATTTCGTGTTATAGCTATTTTCAGTGGCACTATGTTGCCCAAACTTTATGTTGCCAATAATTTAGGGAGTCATCAAGCAAATTCTGCTGGTTTGCAACTTCATCATCTGATATTCATAAACCTATTCAAATAGGGAAATGATGTCTGATTTTAAAGTCAGTTTCTGATTATGGTACTTAATTTTTGCTTTGGGAAGGCTTTGGCATGATAAAGTAATCAGTAGTTCAAAAGAACACAAAAGGCATGGTGTGTATGAGGGGGCCTTTGGATTTGTTTGTATCCATAATGCATTGACATGTTATTCCAGATCCAGCAGTGCTACTTTGCTAAAGGACATATCTGTTTGATTAAATTTGATTTCAAAACTTGTGACTGGTTATTTGCCTGACTGCTTCAAGCCATGGACCTAAGTAGATGATCGGAGACAGGCATATCTGCGTTATGTGAAGAAACCAACTCTTATTTCAAAGTTTTGGTAAGAGTACACCCACAGAGGCCAACAGTTGTTGAAGGAATTTTTAGCAGCAGTGCAACAAGTATTTGGTTAGGAGTTGAAATATTTAACAAGCTTTATTAGATGAGTTATTGCAAAGAACATGCAGATTTTACAAGAAAATTTGCACAATCCAATTTAGGATGAAGGCCTGGATATATCCACAGTAGATCATGGAATCTATGCTGATCATAAGGTCTCATAATCAATTTGTGGGTTACATTTGATTTCACAATTATTCGGGTAGAAGACTCAAAGTTTTGAATGAACTCTTCAAAGAGGATCTGGCTTTTGTATGTTGTTCATAATGATCCTATGAACAAGCAGAAAGTACACATGCTTTTTTGGAAGTGCTAAAACGTGAATGTTTGAAAGTATATGGATGTTCTGTGAAAACTCATGGAGCTCTAGTCCAAGAACCTTAATCAACTGGATTCTTCACTAGTATCTTTGTCAGATACTTGAAGGAGGCCTGCTAGCCTTACCAATTTTGGGTAGTAAAATTTACCATCCCATGAAAAACTGATCCACTGCAAATTCATAGATCCTTCAAACTAGAAACTGGAGAAGCAAGTATGACAACTGAAGAATAAAATCACATTAGTACTATTATTTTGTTTTAAATTTCAGAATATCTTTGTTGGGCCTTAAGAAGTCTATGTGCAAGAGAAGGCATAATTCAAAATTGCACAAGTCAATGTTCAACTTGCCCATGTCAACATGTTACCTTGGTAGAGTTTGCCTGTGTCAACATGTTTTCACCTTGGCAGAGTTGTCTAAGTTCTTAGTCTTAATATTCGAGGAGTTCCATGACTCATGTGACTTGGCCCAGCCCACGTGATGGTCAGGCCCAGCCAAGCTGGCTGTGGGCTGCTTCTTGGTCCACAATCTGTTTCTAAAGACATTGGGAAAATGATAGAATTTGATGCCTTAGAGTCTTATATTTTGACCGAAATGGTGAAATTGGAAGATGAATTAGGGCTATTGACATAATTAGAAATCTAGGATGCCAAGTTATATTTGATTGAACTGGTGAAATTGGAAGGTAAGTGAGGGCTATTGCTAAGGGCAGCCCCGGTGCATGAAGCTCCCACCTATGCGGGGTCCGGGGAAGGGGCGAACCACAAGGGCCTATAGTAGGCAGCCTTATCTTGCATTTTGCAAGAGGCTGATTCCACGCCTTGAACCCATGACCTCAAGGTCACTTGACGACAACTTTTATAGTTGCACCAAGGCTTCCCTTCAAGTGAGGGCTATTGCTATAGCTAGAAATCTAGGACACAAGTTATATTTGTAGATCATCATCATCATCATCAAGACCTTATTCCAATTAGGGGTCGGCCACATGAATCTTATTCCTCCATTCCTCTCTATTAAGTACCATAAGATTTGGAAATTTCTTTTTGAAGATTCTGGTATTACGAATGAATATGAGGTGATGAGTAAAGTAGGTATTTGTAATGGTTTTGTAATTATTTGTGCATCAAACCTTTAAGCAAGTACTACTATTTTCTTTTTTCTGTTTTTTTTCTTTCTGGGAGGAACAGTCATTCTGCTCTCCGTGATTATTTGATCAAGCTGTACAATTAGTTCTGTTTTTCAAATTTTATTGCAAAACTGGTGATTATCATTTTAGTTCTGTGGCATCATTATTCACCAAGCAAGCTGCATTTTCTGAACGCAGAATGTTTGAACAGAGTTGGGGCAGAAATAATCCTCCATCAGGTTCCAGAAATTTTGGAACCTTTAAAGTTCTAGAACATACAAACAGTAACCTGAAAATTTATAGATATCTTTCCCTTTTTATTTACAAATTTCAGTTTCATTAATTACATTTTGAATTTGAATTTTGCATCCTTTGCTATCTTCTATTCCTTTGGGTTTCCCAGCCTTCTATTCATCCAAATGGATCCTCACAATAGACTTATAAGAAAAGTGGAGAAGTTAAGAACACAACAAAATGAAATGGAGTAAGGTACAAAGAAGTCCAAAATGGATATTATGAGAGTACTTAACTATAAAAATGGCTATTGCTGAAAGGGGCTTGTACAGCTTAAATCAAATTTTGTTTTCTCCATAAATAACCATGCTGTTTGATTATAGAGAACTTATTATATTGTTGTTTTGGGTTCTCAACAGGAAGGATGCAGCAAGAGAAAATATTTCAGCACATCGTCTTGCCATGGTATCCTAGTTGAAAATTTTCATATTATATAGTATTGGCTTTGAGTTGATGTCTAGAATGGTAGTGTGTACTAATTTGAATATATCAATGTGCTGCAGACATGCACGTCAGCTATAAATGAATCTCTAGTGAATGTTGGAATCCATACTGCAGAATTGACCATAGATTATGGGTTTGAAGTTAACTTTCTTCTTAATCATATGGGGATACTGTACAAGCTGAGATGCTGAAGCTGTCATTCTTCTTCAGCTTTGTGCTTTTGTTTGGGTAGGTCTTTGGGAACAATTTTAACTCTTTCATGAGAAAGTTCGAAAAGTCATTTGCAAGCATGCTGAAGAGACTGCAGCTAATCAATGAAGCATCTCTTGATAAGGAAGGGGATGCTCTGTAAATTTCTGATTCAGATATTATAAATGATACTTCAGAAGACCAGCTTACTCACAGCACTCATGAAGCACCAAGTGGCATTGAAGAGATTCAAGGCAATGTGCAGTTGAACTCTGTGAACCATCAACTCATCCTGCATGGACAAACAAATCAGCAGCTGGTTGGTCAGTGTGTTTCTGGTTCCAGTTATAACCAGTCCATCTTGCGTACATTCGAGAAAGCTGTCATGGAGCAAGCCTCTTCAACTGACCTGAAGCCATTTGAGATCTCTCTAATTAGGAAAAGGATGCAATTGAAACAATCACAGCTGGCTCTCAGTTCTGTGGTAAACTTCTTGGAGAAGCTTAAAATATCAATGGGCATCTTGAAGGCATCCTTCAAAGAGGAGAAGCTGAAGAGTCAACTGCAAGACGCAAGACATGCAGAAATGCTCGGGCATTGCATAGATTGTCTTGTCACTGGCTTGCTTATCATGTTGACCTGCCTAATATATGGTGCATATGTTTATTCATACAGGCGGATCAAAGAGATGACAGCATCCTGTACATCTACTAAGAAGGTTGGTAGCAGGTTTTCATTCCAGTTTCCAGAAAAATGCTTGCCTACATTTTGCAGTTTGTGATGATACAAATATTTTCTACTTTTCTACTTTCCTATACAGGAGTCTAAATCTTGGTGGTTCCCAAATCCTGTGGCATGAGTCAGTCAGGATGGCTTGTATCTAGATGCCATGTTATAGCCTTGAGCCGCTTGCTGTTTGGTGTGTTTATGATACTTGCACTTGCTTATTCGCTTCTCCAACGATCAGCCTCTTGCAGGCAGACAATGCCGGTAACCTTCATATTATTGCTCTTAGGGGTTGCTTGTGGTCTTGCTGGGAAGTTGTCTGTGGACACATTGGGAGGGAGTGGATATTGGTAGCTTTTATACTGGGGGCTTTCTGCCTTTTACATTTGTTTGGCAAGCTTCTTCACTCCACTTTTGTTCAATATTCTGCACAGCCCAGTTACTGTGATTCAAACAACAAAGAAAAAGGTTTGGTTGCTATACTGGATTCGCCGGGTTGCATTCTACAGTATTCTGCTGTTTCTTCTACCAATTCTGTGTGGTCTGATGCCATTTGCATCCCCTAGTGAGTGGAAATACCATTTCTTCTCACTTTTATCAGATAAGTTATGAGCATGGAACCTGGAGGTGGAGAGCTGATTTTGGACAATATTTACGGATATAGAATCTCTGTTGTGAAGTGAGAATGGTTTTACCAGATTGTGGGGTTCCTGTGAAGCTTATGGTGAAGTGATGGTTCCCGTGCAAGATAACGCTGCTGATGAAGAGCTCCAGTTCAAGCTCGTCTCGTTAATTAAGCCATTTATAGTTGATTATTTTGTTCCAGTCTGTATGCTGCAATTGATAATTAAGAACTAAGTTTTGTGAAATGCTCATGTATGAATGACTTACAATTGTAGCTGCTCACTGTTTGTTATTGTTCTCTCACTCTCTTTCATCATTTTAATGCCCTTCCCTCCTTAAAATTGCAAATGTTCTTATGATCAGTGATGTTCATTTGATGGATCACCGCCTGAATGGCAATCAGCTACATTACACAATGAATGGAAGGTGCAGTGTTTACTTCTTCCCCTTGATTTTATTTTTGATTTATTTGATCAGAATTCTGGTACGAGAGGCTGATATTTGGTGGCCATTTGTTTTTGGATGGTTCAAGAGGGGTTGGATCTACAACGCAGAAAAAGCTGATCCAATCCTCCTTGTTTAATGTTCTGCTGCTAGTCAGGCATGTGGCAGGAGTGCAGGGCTGCACAACATCGTCATGGTATTCCCTATCCATTCATTCCTGTTGCGGGCGTTTCCGCTGCTTAGTCCTTTATTTATTTAAATTTTTTTTTGGTCAAATTTGTTGATTAGCCCCTTATACCGATACAAGTACCAACACCAACAGAAAATTTTCAATAAACCAGAGCTAGATTAATTAGACAAGCCATTATAACCGTTGAATTGACATGATCCTGTACATCTTGACCAATTTATTTTGTTCATTAAGTTTAGGACGTTGATATATTCACCCCTTTTCTTCCCTCGGCCATCCCTTTTTTAGAGAGAGAAAATGGGTGGTATAACCTAGGAAAGTTGGAGCAGTGTATAGGATGGCATATACATTTATCTTAAAATAAATTGGGCAACCAGTTTTCAGTTGTTGAAAAAAAACAATGCTTATCGTTTTCAACTCAAGAAAACCTAAGCTATAATTTAAAAAAAGGGCAGCCTGGTACACGAAATTTCTGTATATGTGGGGTCTAAGGAAGGGACGGATTACAATGAGCCTATATTATGTTGCTTTACGTTGCATTTTGTAAGAGGTTGTTTCCACGCTTAGAGCCCATGATTTCTAGTTCATATATAAGCTAAAATTTCAGTTAAAAAAAAAGAAAAAAAAGTTAAAGGTTTTCAATACGAATGAAAATTGTATATAGCCTATCTAAGCCATCCCAAATGTGATGAATTCAACTCTTATATCTCATGTATATAACTCAAAGTCAAATACAAAGCGAGGTGCTTTGTGATCAAGAAGAAATTACACTTTTTGGGCCAATATGAGAAAATTTAGTTATGGCACCTCACCAATAAACTTGTACACTAATAACGATGAACTAAATGGCTCTGGTCCATGCCAAATGAGTATCTTAAAGGAAAAATAGTGTAAAAATTCCTGCATTTTATTTCTTTCATACGCACCCCGAAGTTCTAATTCCACCAATTATATCCTCAACTCAGCATGTTAACCCAATCCCTCAAAATGATGGATGGAATATGACACCATTAGGTCATTTTCAACATGATGAATCTACTGTTTTGACTCTTTACTTGGCGTTTGACTTGCCTAGTGGGTAAGCAGATGAGAAAAGTTAGATTTCAAGATTTTTTTTTTTTTAAAGATTTTTTTTTTTTTAACCGTGGCACAAAAAACCCCTAGACTCCCTCTTTCAGTGCACTACAAATGGATTGAATATGCAAAAATGCTTCAATCGAGCACAAGGACCCATTTTCGTCCGTATTTTATTATCGACCATATTTCATGCTGGACTTGAACAGCGGATGCTGTTGGCTGTTTGATTTTCTTGCATTGCTCATGTCATTTGTCAGTTCATTCATGAAATTTATTGGTTTACTAATTGATTTGCTTAGTACATTCATCGATTTGGTTTGTTTAGTCATGATTTTGCTTACCCTTGTTTATTACAGGCCTGGGTTTGTTTAATATTAGCCAAGGCTTTGCATTGCTCTGGCATCATGCCTCTGTTTATCAGTAGCTAATCTTTTCTGTCCGTCATGCCTTTGCTTACAAGTACATACTTCCTACTATGTAGCCAATTTTCTTAGTATTCTCTCCTAATGCTTTTGGGCTGCAGTATCCTTGTTGCTATAAATGTTTTCACGTTTGTATGTTGTCTTTTAAATTTTTTAGCCCACCTATTTCGAAACAACCTTTCAGATGCTAAAATCATACAAATATCATGCTTTTTTATATGTAAGCCATTAAAATTGGAGCTATGATACAGCAAGTCAGATCTTGGATCTTGGAAAAGGTATATGCATGTTTGGGGAAAAAACTGAACACAAAGGTCTATAGTACACAGCCTTACCCTGCTTTTTTACAAAAGGCTCATGGCATTCCTCTCTGTCCAAATTTGTGTACGATTTGCAAGTTGAATGGTAAAGGGGCAGCCCCAGTGCACGAAGCTCCCGCCTATGCGGGGTCTGGGGAAGGGGCGGGCCACAATGGCCTAAAGTAGGCAGCCTTACCTTGCATTTTTGCAAGAGGCTGATTCCACGCCTTGAACCCGTGACCTCAAGGTCACATGACGACAACTTTTACCGTTGCGCCAAGGCTCCCCTTCTCATTTCGGATTTTCTTTTTCTGAAAGGCATTTTTCTTCAAACATTCTTTGTGATACGTTTTTTATTTTAAGATATACAAGTCCATCAATTTCCAAAAAAAATAAAAAACCATCATCCAGAGATCAATAGCCGGTCTTAGCTTAAAAAGTGGGATGAATAATGCCAGGGCATATTCACTGATCAATATTTCTGTGATCAGTTAATGTCACACAACAAGCAAAAGAAGCGTACGACTGATTGGAATTGATGCCATACGTTTTCAATGATTCAGAGGTCACAATTCTTCAAGCAATAAGTAAAAAAATTTCTTTTTGAATAATTTTCTCAGCACTTCCAGTGAAAGAATTAAGAAATTGTAAGAGGCCGTCCATACAAATGGTCCTGATCGGTTCAAATTCCTTTCAGATCTCCACATGCTCTGAAGAAACTGAACTTCTGTCATGTAGCCTCAGTGGTTACAAACCCCATAGAGGGCAGTTTCTTCCAAAGGTGTACCAAACGGATGTTCCAATGATTTCTTTTACGTGCAAAGGGCAAATTTTTTATTCGCCTCCAGTGATCCTAAGTAGCAACTAGCACAAGCCACATAAGCCCAAAGAAACCTATAGGAAATGATTATACAAACTTTCAGATGCTATATCCGGTCTATCAACCAGGAGGAAATCAAGCCAAGAGAAAAAATAGAAGAAACCAGAGGGCAAATTGAAAATAAAAATTTGCTGTTAACAACGTTAACCCTAGAAAGCAGCATTACTTTGAAAAACTTAGAAAAGGAAGTTTGGTGAAAAAACAAAATGGAACCAATCAAAACTAAGACATTTCAACCAAGCAGCAAAGTCATTGGCATCATAGTCATTATAAACATTAAATGCATCTTATAGATATGCACAGCTCTGGTTTGATCTTTAACTGGAACCAGAATGAGTTGCAGGGCTTACTCTGACTCCGTTGCTGCTTATTCAATTCAACTTCAGAGAAAAAGGACTTTCTGGAAGCACATCTATGGTTAATTGAAATGCAGATCATAATGTGCTTTTACAATTAATTGACTTAGTTTCAAGTGAATTAACATGTGTTTCAGATCCGAGATTGTGAACTCCCACGAGAGATGAGATATTTACCTTCATGATCTATAGTAACAGGTCCATCTAATTGGCAGAAGATCTTGGTTTTTCAGCTTTCAGAAGTGTTTCTGAGAAAACTAATAACTCACTTCTTCTAATCATGCAGTTATCAATGACGTAATGGAGGCAAAACGTAGACGCCATGACATGATTTGGATCTTGCCACCCATGTACAAGATCATCTAAGATTGCGCAAAGTCCTTCACTGGACCACATAAGAAAGTCTCATCATATGATTCGAAGCAAAAGCTGGAGTGCATAAATAATGAAGGAATAGCTTGTAGCATGTTAAAAAGAGAGAATCAAGGTTGAAAGCTCTTAAGCAGGGATAGTAAGCGAAAATTTAAAAGCTCTTCTTTAGGGAATTTACGGCTATTGAGCCATGAAGGTTTAATTAGAGATGATCAAGGACAGTCATAAGTAGCATATTCTGGGCCTTTGGGCATAGCAGATTCTACTCAAGCCAAAATGAAAGCAGTGCTCAAGGTACTCAAATCCAGAAACAGAATCCTTTCAACCAATTAATGTGAAAGGTGACTTCTATAATGTCTGTCCTGGCTCCAACATAAAGAACAGCTGCCATGCAGGTCTGAGAACAAAATTTTGCAAATTCAAGACTCGAACAACAATGCTCAAATTTCATTCAGCATACTAGAGGTCTGATGCCCTTGCCGGGTGAGAGGTTGAGAGATATGCAAACTCTTATGGAATTTCAGACATAGATTCTTCCTGTATCTGCTGATGGGCTCATAGTACTGACAGCTATTTGGATTGTAATTTCTCCATGTAATCTGCAGCATCCAGTTGTTCTCTTTCTGAAGCTTTTAGGCTTCACTGTAGCACATCTCTCCTGCACTAAAATGGTTGTATGCTCAAGTCTACTCAGCACTTTTCCACTAATATTCCCAACCATTCAAAATAGGTAAAGTAACAAATATTACCAGCACTAATATTTACTGCTTTACAACTAAATTCTAATGGAGTTTAACTGAATAGAAAGTGTTAAGTTCTACTTTTCACATGGTTCTATCATCAAATTTTCTTCAGGTTTTTCTGCTTGCTTATAGAAAGGAAATGGCTGCTGTATCTGGAAATGAAGGAAACTTGCAGCAAGAACTTGTCATGGCAGACATAGTGGGCGAGGAAGTGTCCTGGAAATAGTTTAGGGACCTACTGTCTGTGTACAGTTTATACACAGAATCACAACCGCATGACCAATATGTTTTAATTACTGCACCTAAGAAGGTTTTTCTAATGGACTAGTAGAATAAAAAGGGCAGCCCCAGTGCACGAAGCTCCTGCCTATGCGGGGTCCAGGTAAGGGGCGGACCACAAGGGGGCCTATAGTAGGCAGCCTTACCTTGCATTTTGCAAGAGGCTGATTCCATGCCTTGAACCCATGACCTTAAGGTCACATGATGACAACTTTTACCATTGTGCCAAGGCTCCCCTTCTGGACTAGTAGAATGTGCTACTAAAAGGCTTGTGGCACTGTACTTGCAATGAAAATACCCATACAGAGCCGTTGGGCCGAAAATGTGAAAGAAAAAAGAAGTGGACAGAAATGGGAGCAAGGAGATCATGACCAATTAAGAGATTTTGTTTCTAAAACCATCTCCCGGGGGTCATGGAAAGGTAAAAGAGATCCCCCATATTTTAGGTTTATAAAACTGTATATCTTGCACAGTATGTTTACGCAAAATTAACTGAGGCACCTAATACTTACCAAAGCCTTCAATTTTGCTAGCTTTTATCCCTCATTTCCCTAACTGCAAATCAGAATGCAACAATGTACACAGGTGGGAGGTCCCTTCAATTTATATATGGTACAAATGGATAGCTGATCGTTATCCTGAATTTTATTATAGTGCGTCTCTCAAGCTCAACTTGTCATTCTTTCCTCATTTAGCACATATAATTTTGAAGGTCAGCTACAATTACTTCTATATGTTGGAAATGGCAAACCGTCCCTGGGTGTGAAACCAATTCAAAGCTAAAAAATATGCAATTCAAGGTATGCTAGGAGTCCTCTACAGATGGTGCCTTTTTTCATGTTTCTCTCAGAGTTCGGAGTGAAAAATCTAGAGGACAGGTATGGAAGAAATGGGCAGTTGCCATCAAAATGAAGACAAACTGACTTTTAGCAGAGACAAATAATAACAACAGTGCTGCTTTTTGTGTCTGCTTGGTTCCTCTCCCTATATATATATATATATATGCTTTATACTTCATCTTGGAAGCTTCCCACTCGCTAGGATGTCATCTCCTAAAATGGCTACGAGCTTCCTTCTATAGCTAGGATACCATATCCTACAATGAATTGTTTCATGTCCTTTTTGTATACAATTTGCCAAGGATAAGACACTTGCATTCTTTTGTAACTTGAACGATTGTATCTTTAAGACACATCCAAACATCACTTAACGAATTCATGCTAAAAACCAGCAAGAGGACTTGAGATGATGGTTTACCAAGCCAACTTTTTGATAGGTTGATTAACTTTCAACAGACAGTGAGATCAAGTCTCTCTGAACCACCAAGAGACTTCAGAAATTTGGTGGGAAGGTCACCTTGATGTGGTGATTAATTTACTGGTTCTCCATGATGGGGAGTTATTATTCCCACATCAAATAGTTAGTTGGTGACGGTTTTACTTGGCCAAAACTAGCTAACTGAGAAAGTCACTGGATTAAGAGGAGAGCAATTGGAGAATGAGATGTTGATGCCATGGCTTGACAACAGGGTGATGATTTGGTGATAGTCTAAGAACTCTCTGAAGGCAGAATGAATTCAAGAGATGAGAAAGAGAGGTTATGACAACCAAAGCATGCAGGGTTAAAGGCCCAAGAAAAGGCCTGCCAAGAATTGTATATATAGTGCCTCTTGCAAGTTACAGAGTAGGAATATCGGATGTGCAACCTCACTAAATAGGAGACCTAAATAAAGTAGGACATGATATCCTAGCCACAGTAGGAAGGCATCCTAACTAAATCAGGAAACACTATTACAAGAAATAGAAGCAGGTAACTGGATAAAGGAGCCATGTGAACACAAATAGCAGCTTCCATAATTATGTTTGCCTCCATTGAAAATCCCAAGTTTTTCTCCATACATACGGAACTTCCTTTGTAAGTTACCTCATTTTCCTTTATATTTATCAGTACAACCCTCTCAAGCATACCTGAGACATGAGAAACAGTGTACCAGTCAGTGGTTTCTAAATGCAGCTGCTTATCAAGAAAGTTGACAATATACATAATGAGTTCCACTATTTCTTTTTTGACTCTCCATATGAGCACCAATGAAATTCAATTACCAAGTTGAGATCCATAGCCATCACAACGAGTAAAATGTTTCCAATTTAAACCAGATTACTAGGTCTTTACAATGCAGAATCGGGCAAAGTTAATGTGTTTCAAGCAAGTGACAGAACAGAAGGAGCAGGAGCAGTTCTAAAGAATGAGCCAAAGGAAAAACTGTATCACTAAATAAGAACTCAAGGAGTCCTCAATTTGCCAAGGGACCATTCTGTCAGCTGTAAAGCTTCTTAATGCTCTGTAATATGTACTTCTACCTAGTACATATGAACTGAAATCATAGCCCCGGCTAAAATGACGAAGAATTCTAACCATTTCTAACATTTTGATCTCTAAATCCCCATTATCACTTTACCTATTACCTAAGAATGTCAAAACAAGTAACAGTGAGGCACCTCATATTCTTGCTACAGTATGGAATTCAATCCAGCAATTAAATTGCTAAAGGAGGAATCTCATTACAACTTATACATTCTAGGGAACATCTCAATCTTAAGATATGTTAAACATCTAAGGACATTATAAACACAAAGATAACAACCAACTCTAGGACCAGCGAATCCAATTAAGAAAGGAATGATTGTCAGTTATTGCTTGCTTGAGTCAACTTGGTTTTACCTAGGGAAAACGGAATGAACTTTTGTTTTTCCTGTTGAAAGATAAAAAAGAAAGAACTCTAAAGGATAGGATCTTAGTAGGCCTACATTCACTGGGACATATTTCTACCAAGGTCATTCATTTAAGGCACTCAATTGATCTTGTTTAGTTGAACAGGTTCATGATCAGTATATCAGTTTCTTGTTTGTAGAGTCAAATAGAGCTGATGCATCGTCTTTGTTTGTTTGTTTGTTTTTTTTCTTCTTCCATCTCTTGGTTATAAGAAGATCCACAAGCTCATCACATGAAATCTTGGAGTCCAGTGCCCATTTTCGCCTAAAGCATGACATGGAACTTCAAGCACAAAAAATTAAGAACCACAAACAGCAATCAGGAAGAAAATGTTAACAAAGAAATCGAATCATTCCAGCAGCTAAAGCATAGAAATCCAGAAACCATGTAGTTACCTTACAATTATTCACCATCTCCACTATCTAGCTTGCAGCAGGCAATTTACCCTTGCCATCCTGCTGCTGAGCAACAAACTCCTCAAACTGTTGTTGTCTTTGTCTCAAAACATCAATTAGCTCATTAGCAACACTATTAATTTGTTTAGGAAGATATACCTCCATGCGGTGGAACCACTCGCCTAATGTGATTTTCTCCAAATCCTTTCCACCACCAGCGTCATCAGTTCGAACCAAATTCTCAATAACAATACCCTTGTTTTCACCACCTCCAACCTCATCTACAGGAACTGCCTTCTCTGCAATAGCATTAGCATTATTCCCTGTTTCTCTACAACTTTCTGCTCCCATATTTGTCTTTGGGAGCAACTTCTGAACTTCAGAAACTGAAGCTGGAACTGACTCCAAATGTTCTGCTTCCACATCTGAAACCTTAGACTTTTTTGCAGCCACTCTTGTTCTGGGTTTCCTCCTCCTGTACTCTGGTGAAGCAATATGCTCCGATTGCCCACAACTCTCCAACCCTAGGTTTGCTCTTCTTGGAATTCTCTGAATCTCAGAAACTGCAACTGATTCAACATCTTTTTCCACTTCTTCCTTGCAATTCTTGATATTTCGGGGTCTTCCTCGTGACCTCAGATTCTTTCCCCATCTGTTTTCTTGTAAAGCATCATTCTCTTTCTCTTCACAACTTTCTAGCCCTAATTTCGATTTCTGAGGACTTTTCTCTATCTCAGGAGCCGAACCCAGTGCAGATTCAGAAGGTTTCTTTGTAACGGCTCGGAATCTCAGATTTCTCCGGGATCTTTTCTCCGGAACATCATTTCTTTCCGTCTCTGCGCAATTCTCCATCTCAAGATCCGACTTTTGAGATTTTTTTGGAATATCTGGAACAGATTCTGGGACTTCCTGTTGCTCCCTCGAAGCTATGGCCTTTTTCTGCCGCCTTCGATTCCCTCGTAACTGAATTTCCTCCGGCGGTACATCTGCAGCATTTACAACGATCTTTTCCTCAATTAAGACTGTCATTGATGTGCTTCCACCGATCTTGACGATATCTCCGTTTTTCAGAAGCGTACCTTTCATTGCCGGAATTTCGACGCCGTTCAAGATAGTTCCGTTGGAAGTGTCGAGATCGGTAACAGTCCATTTTTCGATGTCTGAGAACTCGATTCGTAGGTGTTTTTGGGAAATCCCGGGATCTTTGATAGTGAAATTATTGCCTCTGATAATTCTTCCAATCCGGATTTGAGATCCGGGTTTGCATTCTACGGTTTCACCCTTTCTAGGGCCTTTCTCGACGACAAGTTTCAGGCTAGGGTTTTCCATCGCAACAGAGGGGGAAGGGTTGGGGTGGAGGAGAACGAGCGGGAAAGACGCGAGAGCGTAGAGAAATGGAATTTTGAACCCAAACTCCAGTCTATGTGGGTCCCACGGAAAGTTCCACCACAGGACCTGGTTGGTTGGCAATAAATAAACAAAAATTAATTAAAAAAAGAAAAGAAAAAGGAATTGTATGTGCTTGAAATTGAGTTACGCCAAAGTCTCAAAATTCTTTCATGACATGAAATTTTTTTTAAGTCTTTAGTGTAATTCAATTTCAAGCCACAAACCAACATTTAAAGAAAATTCCTTTTTTTGTGGAGATTAAATTCCCTCCATTTCTTGTCATCTGAGTAGGTGTTAAGGTTTACCTTTTTGATAATCTGAATCATTCATCTTAATTCATCCTGCTATATACAACGTTTATTTTAAAATTATATATTTAAAAAGATAATATCATTTTTTTCTAAGCTATTTTAAGTTTTAAAGTAGGTGATAGTAAATCAGATAGTACTTAAACCATAAAAATCAATGGCTGGATCATTTAAAGTAATTGATTTTTGGAAAATTACCCACTAAATATATATTTTTTTCTTTTTTGAGAAATGTGTGATATTCATTTGAAAGCTAGAGACCTACAACCGCCGGTGCTTGTACAATGTAAAAATGATATTCTTCCAAATCTCATTCCGATCTACTCTTTTAGTTGGTGTCTGGGAAACTAGATTTTATTGTTTTTATTGTAATTATAGAGCAAATTACTCACACACCTCCTAAATCTTATGTATCCCTAGGAAAAGTGGTGACTTGAATGCAAACACCCAAAAAACTGACAAAGGGCAGGAGTAAGGTGAACGTAATGGGTGGAATATCATTTTTATTTATTTATTTTCTTCCCAAGTTTTGGTACAAGTAAAATGATTACAAAGCAAATTACTCACAGAGTCTCGTAAATCTTATGTATCCTCAGGAAAAAAGGTGATAAAAAAACAAATGCCGTAAAAACCAACGAGGAGCTGGAGTAAGGTGAATGCGAGGAGTGGCAATATCATTTTCCTTTATTTACTTTTTCCTAAATTTTGGTACAAGCGAACAATTATAAAGCAAATATCACACACTTTCAAAAATCTTATATATTGTTAGGAAAAGTGGTGACTAAAGCCTATGACTAAGCATATGCTAAGGGAGATTCAACGTAATCTGCGACCAACTGTGCTAGACATTGGAAGGATATTCTTATTTCTTCTTAAATAATTACTTAATTGGCATTAAGGATTGATAAAGGATGCATAGAAAAGAATACACAAAATTCATAAAAAAGACAAATAAATAAAAGAAAGAAAAGAATCTTTCAAACTGAACTGCTGCATTGATTGATATACAAGAACTTAGAAATCATTAACTTGCCAAATGAAATTGAGAAAGAACTGGAAGTGATTCAAAAATCAAGAAATTGCTATTATCTATATCATATTATAAGCTAAGTCCCATCTTTTATTTTAGTTTTTTACTATTAACATAATCTGCTGTTATGCATCTAAGTGTCTATAGATCTTAATCTTTGAATAACACCATGTACAAGGCGTGGAAACAGCCTCTTGCATAAATGTAAGGCAAGGCTGCGTACTATAGGCCCTTGTAGTTTACCCCTTCTCTAGACTCCGCATAGGTGGGAGCTTCGTGCATTGGGGCTGCCCTTTAAAAATTTTTTTTTTTATGAGATGATCATGGTTGAAGTAGTTATTATAGCGGAATGATCATGGGTTAGTTACTTAAGTAATTATTTAGATGGGGGTTACTAGACGACGTTAGTGGAAAATTTATCTATAAATAAGTAATGTTTAAGTATTGTAAAAAAGGGAGAGGAGAACTGACAAGAGACTTTAAGTCTTGTAAGGAGGTTTGCCCTCTCGAAGTGGCTACATCAATGAAATATCAGTAGTATAATTTGTGTTTTTATTTCTTTTACTATATATAACATCCTCATCTCTCTTCTTGTAGCTTTTATTTAGACACAAAGTATGTCAATAGATCTGACCTAACCTATTGGTAGATTATGCTATCTAGCTGAATATTCTTAATTTTAGGGCATTCTTAAAGGGCTGTATTATCCGATAGCTTTACTCAACCTGTAACTTCAAACAGTTACTCTTAGCTAAACAGGCAGTTTGATAAGAGAGAGAGGAAGGGAAGTGTTCTTTACCAATCGTGCAGAAGGGACCGAAAGAGAAGAGATTGTGTCCATAATTCTCCTCATTTATTGGAGGTCTAAGGAAGTCTAATTCTCTGCCAGCAAATGTCCAGCACAGTGGATGGCAAACAACTCCGGATCTCCCATGGAATATGCTTTGTGACAGGTTTCACACAACTTTCCCCTATGACCAGGGATTGGGTTTACGAGCATGCATATGCAAGTGAAGTGAGTGAGCAATTTGCTTTACAATTCTTTGCTTGTACCACATAAAGGTAGTTGAATTCTCTAATTTATTTTCTAAATGGTCATATTTCGTAGACCAGCAGTGGCCTTCTCTATAGTCATGGAACAAAAGCCATTATAATCCATTATAAGCCATCATTTTCCACTGTATCTTGGTCTCCTCCTCGTAAACGGGTTCAACTGGCCTTTGATGGTTTTGCTTGGGATATTCAAGCTTTGCCAGAGCACACGGCTTGTTTAGAGATTCTCACAGCAATGTGCTAGCAGGATTCAATCTTTAACATGGGCTAGCTATCAGTAATGAGGCAGAATGGCCTGGGCTTATCGCTGATTGATGATGGCTAGCAATCTTGATTATACTAATCTTCAAATAGTTGGTGATTCCCAGGTAATCCTAAGGGCTGTTAAAGATACATGGGATGTCACCCCAATTGGTACAAGTTCCCCCTCGAGAAACGGCAGTTGGTTGGGTTCAACAGTTCCAGACCTTTTTGTGGACGAAGCTCCCACATATGCAGGGTTGGGGGAAGGGGTGGACCATAACGGGTCTACAGTATGCAGCCTTACCTTGTATTTTGCAAGAGGCTGTTTCCACACCTCAAACATGCGACCTCCATGTCACATGATGGCAACTCAAGTGTTGTTTATTCTTGTATCTTCATGTAGAGTTTCTTTATCTAAACGTCTTTTATAAAAAAGAAAAAGAAAAGAAAAGAAAAGAAAAGAAAAAACACCTATTTGATCATGCTGCATTGAGATAATGATAGACAACTAGTAAAGTTGCTTGCGCCTTCAAGTGTGTGGGTTTTGGACTTTGTTGAGAAAACAAAAAAGGAGAGAACATAAGAGACCCCACTTTTTTCTCTCTTTATTTTCTTTTCATCCACAATAATTTTCTTTCTTTTTGTCAATAATTATCCCAATTCTTAAGTATTTGTTAGTTAAAAATATAAACTAAAAATTAAATTCACATCGTAATCATGATTTATTTGCCAAGCTTTTTTTTTTTTCCAATATTTCTCGAATATTTAGCTTGCCGATATATTTTCGAATTCAACTATATACTCAACCCGTAAAATTAATTGACATGTCATTGATGTAATTAGTAAAATCATCATCGTCATCGAGACCTTATCCAATATCATTAGTAAAACTAAGATAAAATTAATAGATATGCTTTCTACAAGGAGACATACTAGCTCAAGGAAAAAGTACACTTTTTGGAACCTACATAGTCATGATGGCATGAATTTGTTAAACGGGTAGATATGGACAAGCCCATCTTATTCACAAATTTTTTCTCTTGATTGGACATTCCCAGACCCTTCATCCAAAAAGCTTTCTTAGGAATTTTGCAATGAAAATATAGACAATTGGCTTTTGGGCAGCCCCCAGGGTATGAAGCTCCCACCTATGCAAGGTCTGGGGAAGGGGCGAATCACAAGGGCCTAAAGTACACAGCTTTACCTTGTATTTTGCAAGAGGCTGTTTTTCATGCCTTAAACCCATGACTTCAAGGTCACACGACAAACAACTTTTACTATTGCGCTAAAGCTCTCCTTCAAACAATTGGCTTTTGGTAGATGATAATATACCTATGAAACTTGCATTTGGCTAGAGACCAGGCCATGTAGTTCAATGCTAATAGCTTGCAAGTTCTTTGGTGTAGGTTTTTTCATGTGGGCCTAAAAGTGTATTTTTTCTTAATCAAAAAGTGTAGTGAGTATGACTACCAAGCAAGGCACTTGCTTGCTTGAACCAAGTACATCTCATTGAGTGCCACCAGACACTTTTGTGCTTGAAAATTATATTTTCCTTCAACCAGTTCTAAGAAATGCAATAAAAATGTACCAAGTTCCCAAAGAAAGTGCCATGTGCCACTCATTGGTTTGCACTTCTTGCTCTAGTAAGCAAGCGTAGTTCTTCTTATCATCTTTGCACTCTCTCATTTGATAATTCTCTCTTTACAATACTTTTTTCATTGAAAAACACTGTTCATACTAAGTTTTGGGACTAACTTTGAAACTCCACATAGCTAGGCTCGACCTTTGGATGATTTCACCTAACCATCTTCTTCGGCCTCTCCTGTATAGCCTATCTACAAAAAATATATTCATTAGATGCTTTTAGCTACTAATTTCTTCATTGAAAAATTAAATAGTCATAATTTAAAAACTCAAAACGCATAGGCAAAATTACCCAATAGTAATAAAATTTGATTTATCCAATGTGAGAGATTAATAAAATGGTCAGATTAGATCATCCAAATCTGGGTTTATCTAACTTAGTCCTTAAGTCCTGAGACTTAGTCCTGACAGCATTTCTCTGTCTGAGTTGCACCTTTCAACAAGCAAATAAAAATGGTTTTAAAAGAGGAGTCCCAACATCAAGACGGTTGAGCGTGGAGGGCACCTCTATTTAATCTAATAATAATTGGGAGGTGGAATCGAGGCTCCCTCTTGCAGTAATGCACCTTCTCTTTGTTTAAACCTCCTTGATTGGCTGCTGATGAGTAGCATTCTAGGAAAAGTAGAAGTCTTGTCAACCAATTAGAAAAAGCAGAAGATAAAGAGTTCTAGCGGTCTTTATGCTGGAAGTACGTGTGAGACGCAGGTGGTTGATGATCCCAACTATTCATTTTTCTGAGGCCGGCCATATCTTAGATGGGCTATACTCAGAAAGATCTTCTCCAGTGGTTGACCAGTATTGGGTTGTAGTTAAAAGAAGTGGCAGCACAAAAAGACTCGAAAAAGAAACACTAAAACAGATTGAGAAATCTTAAGAGCTGATTAGAGGATTATAAGCATCACTGAATGGGGTAGATCTTTTGGATGCAGAGAATGAATGGTGCTGATCGACTAGCCCAAACACCATTATATAACTATCTGGTCGTTAGAGCAAGGAAACCATCTCCACAATAAAATATGAACAGAAGCCTACTAGCTGAGCCAAAGACCACAAACAATGAAAGAACATGCAAGTCCCCTTCCCTCCCCCCCCCTCTCTCTCAGATTTTGTCAAGTATTAGAAGATCTGGTTCCATCTATACTGTCCCATATAGAAGAAGTTCAACTTCAACAAACCTAACTGTAGGATTCTTGGATAAGGTACTCAATAAGGCACAGAGAGAGAGAGAGAGAGAGAGAGAGAGAGAGAGAGAGAGAGAGGTCAAAGTCTTGTGGGTGACGGTTAAATAAAGAAACCATGGTCGGTCAATGCTCTTCTCATTTGGAGTCACGTCCTAACAAGCCATTGGATGTACATCTCCTTGAGCTTTGTCAATAGATCTCACAAGGACTCCTATTTTGGCCTTGCTAGGTGCAAGCAACACAAATATTAAAATTGACAAAAACAAGAAGCCCTGCAGATAGAAAATATACACTGGAGCAAATTGTCTAGATTGTTAGCTTGAGATGACCTCATTATCCATATATATACTTGTAGCATCTCCAACCTATCTCTCATTTGGTTACAGTCAACTGAGTGATGGATACCCAAAAGGCCTAGCTAGTAACAGTGGTCTGCAAAAGGAGGTTCCTCTACCGTTGGCATGGGTTCGTAGTTGACCCTCTGATGAGATGGATAGATCTAAGGAGAGTAAGAGGTGGTTTTCCTTTCTAATTCCTGGCTTGTACAGGTCTGAACAAGTGCAAATGCAGTGCATATCTATAGCTAAATTGGATGTCGGATATTATGTTGCATTGGATCAAACATTTTGAAGATAGTTAACATCAATGTCTGCTTACAAAATATGATCTCATGTGCGACCACACCAACACGAATGCACCGGATTCCATCAGAACTTCACAGTTAGACATCCTTGGGAAAGAGTAATACTTGAACGTGTGATCTCCTGGAAAGTCCTCGCCTTACACCCCTCGTTTTGCTTTTTTATGTGAGAGAGAGAGTGAGAGTCTTTGTTAGTATAAAAAGTAAGGAAGAAGGCATTGACATGATTGTAGGGTTGTGTGAAGAAGAAGGTGGCATCAGGCGTTTGCCTTAGAATAAGATAATGCTACACAAGATTGGACAGTTTTCATTGTTTAGGTCTTCTATGTGTGTTAGTTTAATAATGTGAAAACAGACCCTCCAACGGGAGAAGTGGCTGCGGCGACGCTTGCTCTAAGTCCACGCCCCACATAACATCATCAGCATCATATAAATGTCTATAAGAAAGGAAAAAATGTGCCTCCTTCAGCATCCTACTTTTGTGGGTGCCTTGCATAGAAGTTAGTAAACAACGGCTCTTATTTTTGCGAATTTCACTGAGATAAGATAATAGTTTATACCAACCTGCATCAATATATCTTTTAATGTTATAAGTATCTTCATTCTATCTAGGCTTACCTTTTCTCCTACTTGGAGGGAAACAGATTAGCAGCTGTTACTGCACATCCTACTATTGACCCTCGCGATCTGGCTCTTTCTCGCACCTCGCATACGCAGGAACTTCGTACACCGGGGCTGTCCTCTAATGGCCTTCTAGTGCAAGGTCACCGTTTTGCGTTGGGTTCATGGTCGTGGTTATCGAAGAAAAATATGGCTTGCCTAACAAAACAAAGCATAATTTAGAGGCTTTGGATATCAGACCTTCTTGGTTCATTTCTCAATATACTGAAGATGGTGTATGTAGAACTCAAATGTAGCCCTAATTATATGATAGCCTTCTTTCAATGAACTTGTACTTGCCCAAAAATGATGCTCCGAAATGGTTAATTTTGCCATTTGGTAGAAAAAACATAGTCATGTATTTTACTTAGTTACCTCACTCTGCTTGGGAGGCCAGACCAGACCATCATTTACAAAGCGCTCTAGCAACTGATTCATGAACAGAGAAGGATACAAGCATGCCTGTCTTCTATCATAAATCTCATACAATAAAAGATGGAACTAGATCCACATTTATGATTCTGCTCCAAATCCAGCGTTTACAAATAGGATATTGAAACTGCCCACTTGAGGAAGAACCATTCACAGATTCACAGACACATTTTATTAGTTTTGTCAAGGACTTTGAAGAACAATAAAGTTTACAGCATCTTAGACGTTTGCCAGCTCTTAGAGTGAGATTAAAGTAGAAAATAATCCTTTTCTTTTATCCATGGTTAATTTAACTGGGGATGGTGGGGGACAGGATTATTTAAAAGCTTAGAGAGGAGAGGAACGAGGGTCTTTTAGCTGACATTTTCAAGAGATGATGATCCCAATCCCCCCCTCTAGGTTTTGGGATTTCTTACAACCCTCGTAATCCATGTGAAAATGAGGGTTTTGGTTTTCTCAAGGACTAAGTTATCCTCGCTCCTTTGTTTTGCAGATGACAGTTCTTACATTTGTCAAACAAGCTACTATCAGCCTCCCCTTCTAATTCTTTAGTTTCCAGATTAAGCCCTTTCTCCCAAATGGGTGCTTGACACTTGGCTCCTGATTTCTCTAATGCCACCAAAACAGCCTTTACCTAACAAATATATCTCTCTTCCAATTGGTTGATTGACAATTGGCTCCCAATTTCTCCAGTTCTACCAAAACAGTCTTCTTCATATGAAATCTCTCTCTCTCTCTCTCTCTCTCTCTCTCTCTGTGGAAGAAACACAGATCAACAGTTCAAAATCAGATTGTTAGAACAGTTTGTTTACCACAGTTTTGGACCATAATCCATGAGACCCACCAAATTAAGGTATGGCTGTCGACTTGTACAATATTTGATTCATTTAAATGAAGACGAAGGAAAGCAACCTTCTGTAGACTTTTTCAACATGGATGAGATTAACTTTAATTGACATGCCTTGAGATCACAGGTTCAATACGTGAAAATAGCCATATACCATAAACTCCTTTAGCCAAGGCTGCCCTTTATGAGATTAACTTTGATTAAAACAGGCCTATTATGTGATGGATCGATACAGATATTACTAGACGTGCTAGCTCGTTAAATGATGGGTGCGACCCTTGGTATTGATGGAATGTACAAAAGGTCTCTCCCCCATTTGACAATGCCGAACCTTTCAATTTGGAATTGTATATTTTTCTGAATTTTGGTGTATGGCCCCACAAATAAATGGGCCTCATTTATACTTCTGCATCACCTGTTTTCTTTAAAGGAAACTGAGGACCTGCGTTATATAGTTATAGGAAGGGGTGAGAGCTACTGGAGCCAACTTCTTTTTGTTCTCCTTTCTCTATCTTCCAAACCAATAGTTGGATGTAGATGACTGATTTAAATCTCCTTGAAGCCAGGGCCCACTAGTAATCTTGCAGATTAATCGTAGTGCACACAAACTGACTTGGGTGTCATGCCTAATGCCAAGGGTGCATGTATCAGACCCTCATAAAATATAATAATATCGCTTTACTAGCGTCTTTATTGCATTTTATATATAATAATCAAGTAGAAGTCAAGATTAAGATGCGTCCTTGCGTGTCTAATAAATGCATCTTAGAGGTCTGGGAATTGACTTTGGTGCCTTGAGAGAACCAATTACCATCTCTCCAATCCACAGAGAGAGAGAGAGAGAGAGAGAGAGAGAGAGAGAGAGAGAGCAGGATAATGCAAATCGATCTATCTCTAAAGATAGCAGATGACTATCATGAAGAAGAAGAATTACTAGTGGAAGAAAATCCACCAGAGAGAAACCAAGATCATGAAGAAGATGGAAAGGAAGGAGAAGAACAAGACAAAGAGGATGAAGTATCTTTGGATAAATCCTTCCATGGAAGTTTCAACACTGAAGAGGTACATGAAAATTCATTACAATATCTTACAAACTCTATGACTCTCTCTCTTTACTTGTCAAAGTATCTCAGTTATGTGTATTATCAGATGGAGCTGAATCGCATGAAAGAAGAGAACAAACTGTTAAGGAAGGTGATCGAGCAAACAACGAAAGACTGCTACGATCTACAAATGAAATTGGCTGTTGTTCGAAAAAATGGCCATGAAGAAGTAACCAAATTCATGCTTGTTTTAATCATCTGCTTGGCTAAAATTTCACTTTTATCATAGATGCTTAATTATCATTTTCATTCTCGAAATTTAGGAGCATCAGAACTTTCTCTCTCTCGGTGGCGATGACGGATCGAAGAGAGCCCATGAAAAGATCGAGCCCAAGAACCAGTCACCATCTGAGGTGAATGATAATAAGAAACCCAACGAGTTGGGCTTATCATTAGGGCTACAAACTCGGCCAGAGTCAGATGGAAAACAAGAGAAAAAGGAGGACATGGTTGTTGATAAATTACAGAGGACTGAATCAGTAGGAGTCACAACCCAACCTACTCCCCTTATGGCGAACAGGAAATCGAGAGTGTCAGTTAGAGCAAGATGTCAAGCTCCCACTGTGAGTTCAATTAGACCAAATAAAAATTACACCATTTACTCACTTGAGATGAATAATATATTTGACAATGAAAACTGCTTCCTCAGATGAATGATGGGGGCCAATGGAGGAAATACGGTCAGAAGATAGCCAAAGGGAACCCTTGCCCAAGAGCTTACTACCGATGCACAGTCGCACCTGGCTGCCCCGTCCGCAAACAGGTTAGAAAACTCAAAGCATGGTTCTAAAAGCTAATTTTTTCCCTTTTTCTGCCTAACTAATTAAAGTTGGAATTCTTCGACCATTTTTTTCTTTTCAGCTTATCTTTTTTTGTTGGAATTTAATTGATCATGATATCCTTATTGTTGAAATAACTCTTCATTAATCAGAGTAGCATTTGCATCATCATTTTCTCCTTCTCCTTCTGGTTCTGAATAGGTGCAGAGATGCATGGAGGACATGTCAATTCTGATAACAACTTATGAAGGAAGTCACAACCATCCATTGCCTGTCGGAGCTACAGCCATGGCCTCGACTACGCCCACCCCGGAAGCTTTCACGTTGGTCCCTGGAGAGGAAGCTGCAAGAGCTCCAATGTTGAATAGTATGGACAGCAGCACCCACATTGCACCCTTCTCATATCCCAATCATTATCTCTCAAATGCATCTACTCCACATCCAGCATCCATCGGCAATATCATCAATTCATCCAGCCACTCTGGAGGTGCCCTTCTTGACATGGCCCACAACACCCACCATCTTCAACCGTCCATGGCGACTTCTTCGCTTCCACCACTCAAATTCAACAGTCTCCACAGCTCTAGTAACATAAACTATCCCCCCACCGTTAGTTCTACTGATATGGAACAACTTTGGGGTCAGTTAGGCATTGGAAAGAGACTGTGGGAAGTTGAAGAAGAGAAGCCTTTCGCAGAAAATGCTAACGGACTTGCCTCTGACCCAAAATTTGCCGCTGCCGTGGCTGCTGCTATTACCTCTCTCATCAGCAAGGAAAGTCCGAGAGCTCAGTCCACCAGACCATTTGAGAAGCCACTCCAGCACTTGCATGTGAAGGAATTTGAACGTTGAATTTTAATGTACAAAGATTCATAAGGAGGTATTCTTGTGCTCTCCAAATTTCCGATTGTTGCTTTTGTTTCAAAAATAATGCTGTTTGATGAAATTGTTGTTCATGTGTTTAGGTTTTGTTGGCAAAATCTTCTGTCTTCCTTTCCCTGATTGGCTACACCTGTGGCTCATGTGAGGCCTACTTTACACATGACGCTCATGTGCTAAGCAATATCTCGTACAATACCTTCTGTGCGAATTAAGAGTTGGGTAGCCTGTGATTTTAAGCAAGGGAGCCTTGGCGCAATGGTAGAATTGTAGTCACGTGACTTTGAGGTCATGAGTTTAAGGCGTAGAAACAACCTTGCATAATGCAAGATAAAGCTGTATACTATTAACCCTTGTGGTCTGCCCCTTTCCTGGACCCTGCATGCACAGGAGCTTCATGCACTGAGGCTATTTTTTTTTTAAGCCTGTGATTTTAAGAAGGATGATATGGTAGGAAAAGCGACTTTCATTAATTTGCTATATTATTGGTCTAAATTAACGGTCCCATGCATGTACTATACAAGTAATGGGACAATCAGGTGCATTATTGTGTAAAGGTCAGTCTTTGAAAGTTGTGGAAGATTGCACTCCTAGAAACCAGTTGGCGAAGTACACTCCCTGTTGGAAGAGTGATACATTTGAGCCTGGAGGCGTTTGTATAGTCTTATATACACTTGTACTTCCTTTACCAAATGCTCACACATGAGAAGAGAAGGTTGGTTTTTTATTTTATTTTTTGAAGAAGATAACTTGAAATTCACAAGAAAACACAAGTACATAGAGCACAATGAAGTATCAAGTACCCATAATAGAGCATCAAACATAAAGGGTAGCCCCGGTGCACAAACCTCCTGCATATGCAGAGTCCAGGGAAAGAGCGGACTACAAGGGTTATTAGTATGTGGCTTTATTTTCATTTTGCAAGAGGCTGTTTTCAAGATCACATGACGACAACTCTACTGTTGCGCTAACACTCTCCTTCACAGAGCATCAAACATAAATATAGAAATGATGGAGGTGTTCCTTCTGGCTGTACTCCGCTATTGTAACTACCAGGTGTTTTGCTCGCCATTGGGCCCTCTGTTGTAGTTGTTTGCTAGCGAATATGGTTGACTGAGACAAGTTCCTGATTTGCAAATTCATCCTTCTGCAATCCCCTCCATCAGGATCCCTTTCCAAGCTTGGATGACCAAGTCAGACTCGTCACGTATCTTCAAAGAGCGATGCCTAAAGCCAATTTCTTAGTAAAAAGCATTTGAAGGCCTATCCTTCTGCAAAATTAATATCTTTATTTCTCGAGTGCTTCATATCTTCAAAGGCATCCATTCCAAATTTCACCCTAATATGAAAAAACCTGCCACAAATTCACCCCAATGATTTCTTCAGACACCATAGCAAGTTGCTTCAGAATCTGCTGGAGTTCCTAAGGCACATCCATCGGAAGTTAATTGGATCATATCCTCTGCTGGTGGAGTCCATTTAACCAGAATGATATTTAGTTGTATTAGTTACAGTTCTAAAACTCGCAAGTTGACTCAGAAAGCTCATCCGAGTTACTTGATTAGCTGTAAAATAAAACAATTTAGTTAACACTAATTGCTTGTTTGGAATACTTGTTTTTATTGTATTTTTTTTCTATTTTACAGTAGAGAAATTTAGACTTTCTTCTATGAAATAGAAAAAAAGACAATAAAAATAAGTTTTCCAAACACTCACTACGATTTAAACACAAAAACTCAGCAAACAACCATATAGTGTCCAACCAATTCTGCCTGTATCTTTAAAATAAATATAAAGGGCAGCCTCAGTGCACGAAGCTTCTGCATATCTGGAGAAGGGAAGGACCACAAGAGGAGACTTGGTGCAACGGTAAAGCTTTAAAATAAATGTAATAATTATGATTACTAATTTGCAGAATTTTATGTTGAATATCAGTCAAGTACTTCCAAGTCACACAGGATTGGCTCGGAGTTGAATTGACTTATTTGACTTTCAAGTGAAGTCAAGTTTTCGAGTTTCTAAACTATGATCCTATCATATGATGTTTTGTTTAGAAGATATCCACGGCTGGAACTGGTTAGATCATTCAGAGGTGGCCCCATTCATGTTAAACGTGGGGTGCTTCTTGGGGAGGTCTTTAAGAGGCCTTCAGGGTTGAGGATGAGACCATGGGCTCCGCTGCAAACGGGCATGCCAAGTCCCGAACGTAATATTCAGGCGAAAAAAAGATCAAATGATTTCCTCTTTTGGCCGTATCCTAATTGTAGATTGATGCCTCATCTGCCCACTAATCAGACGCTTAGGACCACATGCAAATCGGAGGACTCGCCCCCTGATCACTTGGATCCATGAGTGGCCTCGAACCCGTGACCATAGAGGCACCTTCTTGTGCCATTGTGTTAGAGAGCCTATGCTCAGCATTTGAGCATAAGCACCTAACCATTGAAGCCCCTGAATAATTAAAAGATTTTCAAAAAATTCCGGACTTTTTGCTATGTTGAATTAAACTTTAAACTGTTCCAAACAATTCAAAAGCACCATCTTACCTAACTAAACATGTTTACCATATTAAACAAGTTTTCTTGTGAAGGGGAGCCTTGGTGCAACAATAGAATTGTCATCCCATGACCTAAAGGTTACGGGTTCGATGCGTGAAAACAGCCTATTACAAAAATGTAAGATAAGGTTGTGTCCTGTAGACTCAAGTCACTGATTTGAAGCATGAAAATAACCTCTTACAAAAATACAAGATAAGGCTGCATCTTGTAAACCCTAATAGGTCTACTTCCTCAAACCCCACATATGCGGGAGATTCGAGGGCTGCCCTTTGAAACAAGTTTGCATGTATAGTTGATCACATTCTCATCTAATGGTTGTAGAATCTAGTGAAAAATATAACTTTATAGGAATTTCCAGTCATTCTTTCTTCCCTCGAATTAATTTCAAACATTTTCGGAATTTTCCAACCATCTCCCTTGCCGATTTATTTCCCAACTCGAACTTTCTAACTATGCATCTCAGCAAATCATGCTTGCCATACTGAAAACTTATTCAGCTATACTTAAATTTGATGAACCCATCTACAATCCAATTATCCGCCAACAATCAGATGCATGGATGGTAAAGAGGAGCCTTGGCGCAACAGTAAAAGTTGTCGTCATGTGACCTTGAGGTCAAGGGCTCAAGGTATGGAATCAGCCTCTTGCAAAATGCAAAGTAATGCTGCCTACAATAGGCCCTTGTGGTCCACCCCTTCTCTGGACCCCCCATAGGCGGGAGCTTCATGCACCGGGACTGCCCTTTTTTAATCGGATGTATGGACAGTCTGGATCACAAGATCAGTGGCCCCACCCAAGCATTCTAGTGAATCTAAGCTTCCAAATATGGGCTATATTCAGCAATCAAGAGCGGACGAACGCATTTAGTGTTGACAGCCTTGAAAACTTCTAAAACAAGAGAGGAACATTTAATAATCCAGATTACCAGGATAAAGGTGGATTAATTGTCCTATATAGACGGATGGATGGTTTTATGTTCTCTCTGTACATTAAAAAAAAAAAGAAAATTCATCACACCCTCTTAGGTCATAAGCTATTCTGCAGCAAAAGTCATTTCAGGAGAGCCACTGTAAGTTCTCTCTCTTTAATTTTCCCAGTTTCTTTCTCCATACTGGTTCTAGTATATTGTTTGCCCGCATGGATCCGTCTATGAATTTACATGCACCGTAATCTGGATGCTTGATGATTTATGGGCCATATTTCTTCTTCATCAATCGGATGAATGTTAACCTTCCAATCTGTTAGGGCTTGGGTTTATCAGTTTTGGATCGTCCAATCCAAGAAGAATCCTTTTGAGTAGACGGCATACCGGTGGGTTCCACGTTTTCGAGAAGATGAGTGGTTGGGATCAACAAACGCGTGGGTCCCACGTTTCTTTTAACCCGTACGTGGTCTGATCTGCATGGGCAAACACCAGATATTAGAACTCACCGAAACCCTAAGGGGAAATGGCGTCGTTCGGATTAACCATATCTGCAAATGACATGTTTTTTTTCTTTTACCCGATATTAGAGGTTGGAGTAATGATTCAATCATCTTTTGCTAAACTTATTTTATTTTATTTTTGTATATTAACAAGCAGATCCATTGAACCAGGACCGTAGATAATGGAGCCTACTTGGATTAAATGGATACTGGCAGTAGCACTTGTGGCAACTGCTTACCGCGTAAAAGGTAAGTTTTCTCATCAGGACTCTATTATGAGTAAAAGGCAACCATGGTGCACGAAGCTCCTGCGTATGTAGGGTCTGGGAAAACGGCAGACCACAAGGGTCAAGAGTAAATAGTCTGACCTTGTATTTTTCAAGAAGTTGTTTTTACGCCTTGAACCCGTGATCTCAAAGTCACACGACGAAGACTCTACCATTGCGCCAAGGCTCCCCTTCGAGGACTTGACTAGGAGTGAAAAAAAAAACCCAACAAATGTTAATTCTTGCCCCATTTTTGCATGTTGCAGTAGCAAATCAAGTTCATTTTCGTGGTATTGCTTAGTAGAAAAATGGTAAAAAGAGGGTGAGCCATAGGCTCTTACCCAAAGTCATTTCTGGGTCCCCTTGTACCATACCCTTGTACCATACGGACTGATCAGACTCCTCTCCAAGTAATTTACATCCCAGCCGGCCACTCCATGCTTACAACCTTTAGAGAACGGCAGTAACCCGAAAGCATACTTTTGCAGGTTTCACATGGCAAATAGGAGTTTGCTACGGATTGAACGGCGACAATCTTCCAGCCCCAGTCGATGTGATAAGTCTGTACAAGCAATACGGCATCGAGATGATCAGGATATACGAGCCCAACCAGCAAGTGCTGCAAGCACTGCGTGGATCCAACCTCCAAGTCTCCGTAGGAGTGAGGAACGAGGATATAGTCAGGATTGCCGGAAGCCGAGACGCAGCCAACGCTTGGGTCGCCACCAACATCGTCCCCTACAAGAACGTTGATTTCCGATACATCTCACTTGGCAACGAAGTGATCCCCGGCCCCCAAGCTTCTTCCGTTACTCAGGCAATGCAGAACATCCACTCTGCAGTCGTCTCTGCAGGCTTAAGCATGAACGTGACGACGGTGGTGGCAGTTTCGGCATTGGGAGAATCTTACCCTCCATCACAAGGTGCATTCTCGAAGGAAACCGTGGGTATAATGAAATCGGTTGTTGGGTTTCTGTCTTCCATTGGATCTCCGCTTATGATCAACATATACCCTTACTTTGCCTACGTCGCGGATCCAGCCACTATTCCTTGGGGATATGTTATATTCGATCCAAAGCAACCCCCAGTTCGTGATGGGGACTTACTCTACCATAACCTCTACGATGCCATGATAGATGCTTTCTACGCGGCCATGGAGAAGGTTGGAGGAGCCAACGTGAGGATTGCCGTATCCGAGACTGGTTTTCCAAGTGCTGGAAATGGCAACGTTACGACTCCAGAGCATGCCAGACTCTACAATGCTGGAGTGTTCTACCATGCGACCAACCGTTCGACGCCAAGGAGGGTGGGGGTGGCCTACGATGCCTTCATTTTTGCCATGTTCAATGAAGATCTTAAGGCTCCAGGGGTTGAACAGAACTTCGGGCTCTTTTATCCCAACAAGAAACCTGTTTATCCTCTTTTCTGAGAGTATCGGCTTCTATTCTCGGTATGAAGATAGATCGTAGAAGTACCTCTATATGCATAGAAGAAGAAAAAGTATGTCCCTTTGTAGTTGTGCCCTTGAAGGAAATAAATATTGAAGATTTGATGTTCTTCGCCTGAGTTTTCCCATGTGGAACCACATATCATTGGCACAACGATAAAAGTTGTCGTCATGTGACTTTTAGATTATGGGTTCAAGGCATGGAAATAGCCTCTTGCAAAAATGCAAGGTAAGACTGCATACTATAGACCTTTGTAGTTCATCCCTTTCCCCCCCCCCACATAGGCAGGAGCTTGGGGCACCAGGACTTCCCTTTTTTAACCACATACAATTGTGATTGTAATTAAGTAGCAAATCATGATAACTCACTTTGGGCCACGTTGATATGAATTCAGCTGCTCTAGGAGGACCACAATGGAACATAGTTTAGAAACTCGAATGTAAAATTTATTGTCAAATAAAAAAGGCAGCCCCGGTGCACAAAGCTCCTACCTATGCAGGGTATGGGGAAAGGGCAGACCACAAGGGCCTATAGTAGGCAACCTTACCTTAAATTTTGTAAGAAGCTGATTCAACACTTTGAACCCATGACCTTAAGGTCACATGACGACAACTTTTACTGTTGTGCCAAGGCTCCCCTTCAAAATTTATCTCAAATGTTTACATGAATAAAAACACATAATTAGTGGAAGCAAAATACCATAGCAGTGAGTTTGAAACAGCCTTGAGGAGATCTTTTGATTCTTAAACAGTGCTCCATGATGGCAAATACCATAGAACGATCTGCTTGAAACGTGAATCCCTTTAAATAAAATTTAATCGATGGTTAATGACAGTTATTCTTCCACAATGATAATTGACATGATCAGTTACCACACCTGACCGTGACAGATTTTTTATCATTAAATGTTATGGACTCTTTGACGGGTCTAATGTCCAAAATGTTCAGTTATTTGGTGAACTGAATTCAAAATATCCAAATTAAGTAATTTATCAAATCCTCATATTTTACTTGAAATCTAATGTGAAAATCAAAGTTGAGTATACATCCCAGTCATGCTTTTTCTTTCCAAAATCCAAATGTCATGCAATTTATTCTTAAATCAAACACTGTAATCCAATTGCCAAGTCTTGTATAATCCGACTGATGCTTCTGTGGCTAAATTATTCGTTGTGGATCATACAGCATAACCGCATAAACTGGATTCTATGAGGTTTGCAAATTGGTCCCTGCTTTTATCAGCAGGTAGATTTACCAGTGATGGTATACCAAATGAACGATCCTCTCCAACCAAATGTTGATGCTTATATAACAGTGCCTAGCATTTGCAGCAAATAGACGAAAATTGATTTCCATGTAAAAAAAAAAAAAAAAAAAAAAAAATCTCTGCGAAGAACGATTTATAACTTCTAACTGAATTACTCAAAAGACCCAAAAATCTTACTAATGTTTTCTCTTAAACCGCAACCAAACATATTCCATGAGAGATGTCAAGTTGTCTGTGACCAACTGTACTAAACTTTGAATTGGACATAAGATTTTTTCATGGAAATCAAATTCCATCAGTTTCCTACTAAACAAGCCCATAGGATCAAATCCATATCACGTCTACATATAGTTGGTGCCATACTGGCAAGCCTCAAATCAAAAGAAAATTCAACATGACAGATGCGTGTAATAAAAGAACAGAGAAGTCTAGCATCATTTCCCTCATTTATTCTTTTTACATTAAAACAGTAAACAGAAGGACTTGTTTCTCTCCTTCTCAACAATATCTACATCCTAACCATAATTAGGACTTGTTTTGGACATTGAAATAGGAAACAAAAGGATTTCTTTCCTCCTCTATAAAAACTTCTACATCCAAAGAGCCATGATTATGAATTTATGAGAAAATATGGTAAACGGGGGTCATATTGGGATAGAACAGTCCAAAGTTCTACTCAACGCCGGGAGCTTGGAGGTTCTCATTGAACATGGCAAAGATGAATGTGTCAATGTGCATCCCTGGCTTCTTTGGTGTTGAACCGGTGTTCACATGGCTGATAAGATTTCTGTTGTAGGCTCCTGCTAAGTCTGGACTCGTCATGTAACCATTTCCTGCACTCGGCCAACCGCTCTCGGACACAGCAATGCTAACGTTGGCTCCTCCAGCCTTCTCAATCGCAGCATAGAAGGCGTCTACCATGGCATCAAACAGACACACATATTTTAAGTCTCCATCAGCGACAGGGTCAGCCTTACCTGTACACAATGCATAGTCCAATGGAATATGGGTTGGGTCGGAGGCATAGGCAAAATAAGGATACGCATTGATCATGAGCGGTGATCCTGTGGAACTGAGGAATTGAACAACTGATGTCATGAAATTGATGGTTTCGGGGGAGAAAGCTCCATGTGATGGAGGGTAGGAGACGCCAAGTGCAGTACCGGCCAGGACGGTGGTCACATAAATGTTCAGGCCAGCTGCAACAACCTAGCTGTGGATGTTCTGCAACGCACTGGCAACAAATTGAGCTTCGCCTCCGGGGATCACTTCGTTGCCAACCGTGATGTAACTGAAGTTGACGTTTTCATGAGCAACGACATTGGATGCAACCCAACTGTTAGCAGCTTCTTGGCTTGCAGCAAGTGTGGGGATATCCTCATTCCTTACTCCCAATGAGACACTTAGGCCCGATCCGGATAAAGCTTGTAAGACTTGGGTTGGGATCAAACAGTCTAATCTTCTCACTGCCCAATCGTCTGTAGAGGCTTATGACTGCAACTGGGTCAGGCAGGTTGTTCCCTATCAATCCATAGTTAACTCCAATAGGGATACCTGTAACACTCACTACTACCATTGCTAGAGACAAACAAATAAAACTCCCCGCTGCCATTGCCCCCTGGATCAACAGCGTCATTGTTAGTATGCACAAGGGAAAAAAGAAATTTGTAAAAGAAAAGGGGATCCTAAATATATACATAACTTTTAGTATCCAAATTATGTGGTGCAACTGCTTAGCCAAAGATATAATCAATAATACAGAGAGAGAGAGAGAGAGAGAGCTTACAACTTGTGGCTTTCTCCTACTGAGTTTGATGCTGCAGAAGCGCTTATTACAGGAAGGGAGGAACGATGGAAGATGATACTGTGTTGCTTAAATAGAGAGAAAATGGAAACATAGAGTGAGGATTATCTTTAATTCCTATATTTAATCCTTATATTTTGGCAAATGTGGGCGTTAAGTGATAATCTAATATATTGATTAAACGTATTTATCGGTAATCAAGACCATTTTTTTTGTTTTAAAATGGTGCTAATATATTGATTAAACGTATTTATCGGTAATCAAGACCATTTTTTTTGTTTTAAAATGGTGACAAATATTTCCAAAATGAAAATTGACAAGGAGAAGATCAATTCTAGGATAGTACGTTTCTTTTCTAGTATACAACGTTCAAAGGGAAAAAAACAGACTCCAAAATTGAAGGCTGAGGAGCTAGCTTTTACATGGTAAGCATGAACACTAGTTACAAGTTTAGTCTGACATAGGTGCTGGGTTTCTATTCATCTAAACCCTTCTAAAATTGTCTAAAAAGGACAGTCTTGGTGCACAAAGCTCCAGCGTGTGCAAGGTTCAGGGAAGAGATAGACCACCAGAGTGCCTTACCTTGCATTTTGCAAGAGGTTATTTCCACGCCTTGAACCCTCACCTCAAGGTCACACAATGACAACTCTACTTACGCCTTTATCTTGAGAATATCCTCACTTATGAGAGAGGTACTTCAGCTTAACCAATGGACTATATTGGCTTATGTTTGAGGCGTAAGTATTTATAAGAATTTAAAAAAAGTAAAATAGTGCCATGGATAAGCAAAAATTTACCGAAAATCTCTCTAATTCTCTTCAATGATGAAGTTTCCTATCTTCCTGTTGAATTATAGTCTGTCATGATTATCAGCATGTTTCAAAAGGTTATCCAACGGTCTCCAAAGTCTTCTCCCAAGACAGCCCAGAAGATAAAATGGCTGCTCACAATGATATGGGCCCCGTTTGTCTACTTTGCAATTTAACCACTCATCTGGCAGATTAAAGTGGACAGGTATGACTTTGCCGCCAATCATGGATCGACCCACAAGTAAAATTTATTAATACTTTGTGGCCCATCTTTCAACTATCCGGATGCTGGTGCATCCCACCGATGAGTTTGTCACTCCTCCTGGTGGATCTAGCCTCTAATTTTTCAGCCTTCAAATTAATTGGCACGAATTACCGATGCGTATTTAGGAAACTGGTTTTTATTGTATTTTTCTATTTTGCAAAAGAAATTCAATTTAATTTCCTGCTTGTTAAATAGAAAGAATCCAATAAAAACAATAGAAACAAGACTCTTAAAATGAATTATTACGTCTTATTTTTTTAAACTCAATTAGACTTGTAAACAATAATATACAATTTGTTCCCTTTTTTTCGTTAGGCCTACTTGATTGGCAGGATATGGTCCAAAAAGTGATTTTTAGAGAAGAAAGAAATTTCTGTGGAAAGTGTTTTACGTCTTCAAATTGAATTATGCTAAAAACTCAAAAACTTTATTCCACGTAAGACTTTTGACTCTTTGGCATAATTCAATTTGAAGGCGTAGAATGCTTTTCATGGAGAATTTCTTTTTTTTTTTTCTTTTTTCTTTTTCATAGAAAGTAATTTTCATCCATTTTCTAACAACCAAACAAGTAGTTTTCACTGAAAATTTATGTTGTTATGGAAATCAATTTTCTGCTTGAATTGGTAGACCAAATAATCTACTTGTGTTGCTTGAATTGGTGTAGAAGGTACATGTAAATGCAAGCAGTCATCCCACTAGACCCAAAGTGGACTAGTTAAAGTCCAAGAATCTTGGCAGTCAATAATGATGGCCTCTACATGGTACCCAACAAGAGAACTGACTGGAGTTCACCTTCACTTATTGAGAAAAAAGCCTATCTATTAAACAATGGTAATATAAAAAAAAAGGTGCAGGAAGTTCCCACTTATGTTGGGTTCGAGGAAGAGGCAAACCACAAGGATCTATAGTATGCAGTTTTATCTTGTATTTTTTCAAGAGGTTATTTTCACACCTTGAACCGATGACCTTAAGGTCACACGACGATAACTTTAATATTGCGCCAACGCTCCTCTTCAAACAATCATAATACCATTAAAGACTAACAACAAAAAAGAAAGTAACAATTATACCGGAAACATTACGCTGTAAATGGATATTGGATTTCCTTCTCATCTTGGAATAAACACTTTCCTCAAAGCCTCTACCTGATTTTAGAATTTTATTTTCGGCACACTTATTTCAAACCAACCCCCATTCTACCAACCAAGGCCACAGCTACAGTTAGTTCTGATTATTATGAGAGTGAAGAGCATTAAATGGGGTAGCAAATAAAAAGGGCAACCCCATTGCACGAAGCTCCCGCCTATGTAGAGTCTGGGGAAGGGGCGGACTACAAGGGCCTAAAGTACACAGTCTTACCTTGCAGTTGCAAGAAGCTATTTTCATGCCTTGAACCCGTGACCACAAATTTGCCAGCATAAAAGTAATTATAAGCATGGCTGCCAAGACAACCCCTGACCACCAAAATGGCAAGAATAGACCGAGATAACATACCAAAACCAAAGTGACTAAATCAAGAAAATCATATCATCAAATCCAAGCTAATTTCTTTACATTTGCTTTCCCATTGTCGGCTGGGCTGTAAATTGTTTGGATAGATTGATTGGGGGAGTTGCTTTTCTTACATTTGCTTTCAATTGGTGTAAGTTGTACATGGTGTTAGTGGTGCTTTAGATGGAGTGAGCTGGCTTGCGATGAGATGAGATGAGCCAAATCACTGTTCGTAGTGCTCGAGATAAGTTTGCTATAAAAATGCTCTCGTCTGAGGTCACTAGTTGTGCTTGAAATGAGTTGAGATGAAAACCATCTCATCCACCTTGTTGTTACGGGTACTTGAGATGACATGAGAAATTCCAACCTTAACTTATCTCGCTATTAGGGGTTTGCATATCACTTCTTCTGGATGATGTTTTTCTTCCCTCCTATTTACATCTTTTAAAATAATTAAAATTAGGCATGTGGTATAAATGCCATTTTTCTTCCCTCTTTCAATTTGGCCATTAATGTCATTTTATGAAATAATGTCTAATGCAGTGTTTAAACTTGATTTTTAATATGTAAATAACAATTTTCTTAATAGCTAGCAAAAAATCACCAAAAAATTACATTATGCAAACACTATATTAATAGCCCGGACACCAATTGTAGATATACACTAGCTTCTGAAAAATCCATCTATAATTTCATAAACTGATTATTTGATTGTATCTAAAGGCCCAATAGAAGAAGAGCCTTAGTGCAACGGTAAAAGTTGTCGTCATGTGACCTTGAGATCATGGGTTCAAGGCATAGAATCAACTTCTTCAAAAATGCAAGATAAGACTGCCTATTCTAGGCCACTGTGGCCTGCCTCTTCCCTGGACCCCCCATAGGTGGGAGCTTCATACACCAAGCTGCCCTTTTTTACCGAAAGGCCCAACATTTATTGTGATACATTGTATCTTATCATTTATTAGGTGTTTTAAAAACATCATAATTAGAAGAAAAAATTACAATTTCATAGAACCAAAAATAAATATTCAGCTTTTTATTAATAGAGTGATGGGAGGAGATTGGATCCTGCCACTCGCACCAATTTCATAAGTCATGTGTATGCCTGAGAGAAGGGGAATCTTGGTACAACAATAAAGTTATCGTCGTGTGACTTTGAGGTCACAGGTCCAAGGGGTGAAAACAGTCTCTTACAAAAATGTAAGATAAGACTGCGTACCATAGAACCTTATAGTTTGCCCCTTTGTGTCTCTATGTGTGTATGTATGCTCGTGCATGAGTGTGTGCTCACAGTATGTGATTTTCAAAAGAAGCCTAAACAAGATGGACCGACCAAGATGAATGGCTGGCTTAGATCTAGAGAAAAGAAGGCATGTATCTCCAGAAGCAATTTATGCATCTAATACTGTTACAAATGCAATCCGAATTAAGTTCTGGGACTGACTCTGTAACCACTTCCTCTAGGCTTCACCTTTGGATGATCTGACCCACGCAACTTCCTCACTCTCCTCAATTTAGGTCAGCTGCAAAAATTCAAAACCATTTGATGCTTGTAACTACTAGTTTTCCCACTTAGAACAGTTCGATGATTAAAATACGTTTCAACTGTTGAAACGAAAGAAAAGTAGTAGCTAGATGCAACCAACGGGCATGGGTTTTTGCATGCACCCTGTATAGGGGAGGTTAAAGAAGATGAACGAGTCACGTCATTTAAATGTGAGGTTTCAGGAAAAGGGTCACGGACTCAGTCCTGGAAGCTCAGTCCGAGTAGCATTTCTCCATGAAAAACAAGAAATGCTTCTAAGGTGGGAAGTCTAAAGTATGACAAAGATAAAAAAAAGGGGCAGCCTCGGTGCACAAAGCTCCCGCCTACATGGGATTCGGGGAAAGGGAGGACTACAAGAGCTTATAGTAGGCAGCCTTACCTTGCATTTTGCAAGAGGCTGATTCCACACCTTAAACCCATGACCTCAAAGTCACACGACGACAACTTTTACCGTTGCACCAAGACTCCTCCTCTACATGGTTATTAGATTATTAGATCTTGACCAAAACAAAATGATTTCACAACCGTACTATTTTAGCATTTCGCCCTTCCACTTTTCTTCCATATTTTCTTGAACTTCATAAAAAAGGGCCGCCTTGGTGCACCAAGCTTCATCCTATGTGGCATCCGGGAAAAGGCAGCCCTGGTGCAAGAAGCTCCTACCTATGTGGGGTCCAAGGAAGGAGCGGACCACAAAGGCATATAGTATGCAACCTTACCTTGTATTTTTAGTAGAGAATGTTTCCACTCCTATTCATCATGATACCACAACATTTAAGAACTGAAGCTCCAACTAGAAACTTTCCACAAAAGGATCCTAAAAACTGGAGGTTATAGAAAGTTGAATTTAGATGGTTGTTTTGCATAAGTTCCAAACTGTTCAATCACTGTCAGGAAAGTACAACATCTTCCGCTAGAACTACAAGGCATCCAACAATCAGATGCACACTTGCAGACCTTCAAAAGCTTTGTGATTCATGGACAGTCTTATACGGAGCGCTGTTTAGCATTGGCCGTGTATTTTCTGAGCTGTGAAACAGATGGTAAATCCGTTCTACTGTGAGTTTTGCCTTACATAACAATCTAGACTATGATGAAAAGATTGGTGCATTAGAAAAGATGGTTTGGTTCACATTAGTTAGCAAACATGAGCTCTTGCCGCAGATGTAGATCCACTTACTCGTGGACGAAGACCACAACATTTCATTTTAGCACAATGTCCCATTAATTTCTCCATGAACTTATCATTTGACATATGGGAATTACGAGATGTGGCTGTACTCTCGTTAGTACAATTTTTATTAGATCACTCAAGTTAATTGTAAATGGGAGCCTTGGTGCAATCGTAGAGTTGTTGTCGTGTGCCTTAAAGGGCACAAGTTCAAGGTGTGAAAATAACCTCTAACAAAAACTTAAGGTAAAGCTGTACACTTTAGAACCTCTGTAGTCCAGCCCTTCCCTTAACCCTGCATATGCAAGAGCTTTATGCACCAGACTGCCTTCTTTGATCAGGTTAGACTGCCTTCTTTGATCAGGTTGATTGTCTTTCCTCTTTTAGGTTTCTCTGAACCATCTTCCACTGGGTGAGCGCAGACACTTGCGGAGGACAAGACCACTTGGGCCTCGCTTCTTTAGTCTTTCAACGAGCTATACTTGATATCATGTGGGGAAGGTATCCTATGTAATTTCACTTGCTTTAGGGTTCGGTAGAGGCTTTGACCAGTTTATATCAGTTTCATGGGAGACCAATGCATGGACTTATACCAGCTCCCGCCCTTTACTGTTGAGCATCGATTGATTTTGTCAAATCGGAGACTGCAGAATTTTATTTCTCATCTTCTAAAATCTTCATTTTAGTACATTTTCAGGCATTCATGAAAAATGAATTTGTGAGCTAGTATTTATGGAGTTTTTGCATTTGCTAGGCTTCCAAGAAAGCTACCTATGAGGATCCTCTGCTGGTTTTGTCTAGTTAAACTCTCAAATCCCCACAAGGTCCAGGCATCTTCTCGAGCTAACGAGCAGGAAATACCCATTACAAAAGATCTTGATCAACCATATTCCAACTAAACAAAACCACCAGAGGATAAGACATAGAAAGCTGCTTGAATGAATTTACTTTGCTTTGGATTTCCACTCGAATGTAGCACATGTTCAAAGATAGAAATAGAATTCCATAGTCTCAGTTTTCATGAAATCATAAACAATCAAAACTAAAGCTGAGATAGAAAAAAAGCTAGTACAAGCCCAAGGTTACCTTCTCCACTTGGAAAAAAAATCAACCAGACATAAAGAGAAAACCCATGACAGACAAAGAATTAACAAAAAGCATGTGAGCTATCATCCTCTGTAAGCATTTACCTTCCCCGGCCCAACTTAATTTGGAAAGCTCAAGAGGGTTTCACAGAAGCCGAAACGACGAAAAAACCACTAATCTGAACGATCAGAAAAATTAACAAAATATGGAAATGCAAATACATTACCCAACAGAAACACACAGCAGAGGAACCACACTTCAGACCCCGTTTCTATAACTATCCACCATTCAAATGACTAAAAGAAATGGAAAAAGAGAATCTTAGACGAGCTAAATATGGGTAGAAAGTGGGATTGGAAAGAGAGGAAGACAGAAAACTAGCTAGAAACAATTATACAACTGGCAGTAAGGGGCACTCTAGGAAAAATTAATAATCAAACTTATCGGCTTCTTTTACTTCATTTCAATTTCCAGCTCCAACAAATAATTTGACAATGGCGTATAATGGGATCATAGGAGAGGTCAATCTTTGAAGAGTTTCCTGGCATTTCATTATAACAATGACAGTCATAACTTCCTCTGGGACCCTTAAATAATTTCCCACTCATAGAAGAAAATTATTAATTCCTTCAAGAATCAACCTATGCAAATGAAAAATAAATGATAAGAAATCCCTACGAACTGCAACTAACTGTATCAAAACTCATCAGTTCAGTATACTGTTCACGTGTATAGCCTTTGCACCAGATTAAAATTTTAAACCCGTAGTAGATAATGTATTAGTAAGAGGAACTTTACACGAGGGCAAATGTTGCCTGACAAAACTCAAACCGCATTAGGATGAACTGGAAATGAAAAAACAAGTTACACCTCAATAAAATAACGTTGTAACACTTTACTGTTACTGTCATTAAGACAACTAGACCAAACATACAAACGTTCCATATACCTTACTAGCTGAAAAACAAAGGATGATAACCAACCAAAACAAAAGGGAAAAAGAATATAAAATAACAGAAAATGCGAACAACACTTAAAGATAGACAAGTCACGGTAACACAAGCATTCATTCTCCTAATATGCCTAAAACTGAGAAGAGGCTTCCATAATCTTTACTAACCTCTCTACTCCTCCGGGTTGGGACTATTACCTGCTTCTGGCTTGGCTGCATCATCGACCCTCCTGTTATCATCAACTTCAAGGACATCATCCATCATATCATCTTCACCAGCAATATCCTCCACATCTTCCTCATCTTCATTGCCACCAGGAATTTTTCGAGTCTTGGGGCCATGCTCTAGCCTGTGAGTTTCCAGTTCTCTGTCCATCGTCTCCTGTAGATTCATCAGATTGTTCGTCTTCCTGGCATTTCTTGCCTTTTGCCATCTCTCAAGCTCCGCCTCTACATTAGAAAGATATTGTTCTCCGATATGTTTTTGATACTCCGACAACTCTTCTCTTCTAGCACTTTTCCATTGTTGAAAGGCCTGCAATTTTGAATTTGGATACAAATGAGTGCGCAGAATTATCCAACGCATAAATCAACTGGGGGTGCTCGTCAAAATATAAAGAATTATTTTGGTAGAGTGCACACAACATTAGAATCATAAAAGGAAGCCAAAATAAAATATTTTACATGACTAAATGACAAATATGCATTAGCTAAATCTAGGCGTATGTTTCCGCAAATGAACCTTATCTGAAATTCACCAGAGGGATAATTCTGTACAGTTGTATGCATGTCTAGAGTATCCAGTAAATAGAAAATACAAGAGCTTTTTCTGGAAGAACGAACATAACATAGTTTCACGTAAAGGAAAACATCAGGATAAAAAAGTTACCTGACAAACACATTGACAACCATGCATTACCTAAACCTCCTCATCATGTTTCTGTATGCAAAGCTTTCTAAAAATGACCACATTCACAATTCTGCCCAGCTACATGCATGTCTAGACTATACAGTAAACAGAAATAGAGCTCTTTACATGAAACAGTGCAATGACATTTTTTTATGGGGAGGAATTTTTCCAACAACCCACGTTAAACCTAGAGGATGGCATCGCCTACCTTCAGACTCGGTATTCATCTAAATAGGAGCTGAATCGATTGATACAAGGTAGTTTGCCAATCAACTGAAACATTCAGAGGCTAAGACAGTACCAAGCATGTTAGAACATGATAGTTGCATGGGCGGATTTTATAAATATTCTGCATTAGATACTAGGAGGCCTGTGACAGTAAACTCAACTCAAATTATGTAACAGAGGAACAGTAAATTCTCCATGATAACAGCAATTTTTGGACAATAATTGTACCAAAAGTTTTCTTTTAATTGTCTCTTGGATTTTCAAGAAATGGCAATATCAAGCCTACTTAGAAAAGATTCCATGAAAAAGTTTCCTTCAACAAATTTTTACAAGGCAAGAGTAGACAAGAGAATACCTCTTCCTTACTCTGCTCAACCACAGTTGCATCATCGTTGATTGGTTTGGTGGGCAAGTAAAATATAGGTGGCTCTGCCTTGGTCCTGATGTTTCACAGACACAAGCCAATTAAACATAACCCATGTTTATGAATCTAAAACTGTTTGTTAGTGAGATGCCTCCTGTTTTTCAGAAACACTATGCACATGAACAGAAACTTAACTTGTGGCAATAAAATTGTCAATATGGATACTTTTGGGCCAAAATTAAAAATAACCTGCAAAAACACAAGTAAACAGTAAGATGAAAGAAATTATATCATGGTGGTAACTGAAATGAGAGCACGGAATAATATGCCAAAAGGCCCAGTGACCAAGATGATAAAGATTATATCACCACTGAGACATCAAAGTATGAAACTAATGGAAAAACAAAAAAAGTAACATGTCCACAGATTTCATACTTAAACCAAAATTCACATGCCTTAGGAAATTGCATAGCTTTTTATGATGCTCAGACCACCGAATAAACAACAGCTCCAGCTTCTTCTCTTCTGCCTTGGCAGCAACACGAGCTCGAAGGGTCTGGCACAAGAAAAATTAAACAATTAAGAAATAACTGGAATTAGATCCTTATCTATTATGTGATGGAAAACTCATTGTAGACTTAATCCAGCAAGCAACTCCAAAAGACTAATATCCAACCAGATCACGCCTTCGTTTTTCAGCAATTTGTTCACGCTCTTGCTGCCGCAATCTCTCACTTTCCTCACGTGCCTTTTGCTCAGCCTACATACAATCCAGATTAAAAGTTACCATAACACATAGCAAGGCCACTTTATGTGAAGGAACCATTTGCTGAGAAATTTCAGGTCCCCAATGTGGTTAGACAAACTGGTAAAAACCAGAATAACTTTGTTGATGTTTCTGAGTTTAGTTTGTAATTCTCAGAGTCTCAATGCTCCCTCCTAAACTTCAATATGAAAGTGAAGAGATTTTGGAATGCTCGGAGAATTGTGAATTTTTTTGTTATCCAAAAGGAAATCCCAATTTTTTGTGGCTGATGCACTGGCTCTACGGAATTCTCTCTTATGAAAGGAACAAATGACAACAAACTCAAGAAAATTTCTACCGTTCAAGAGAAAAGAAAGGCTTCCAATAAGGTTTTCTTTATCTTCCATTTTGTAGCCAGACATACTAATCATAAAATCAGAACATCCCTAGTTATGATTCTGAGTGAAAAAATGGGCAGCTCAAAAAGTTCAAAATCAATGGTCATAGAACATCAACCAATCGAATTAACATCACCCAAAGGGGAAAATCTTGTGGCCATGTCAAGAATGATGACTAGAAGATGAATTGTTTGGATCACAAAGCATCTAGATCACCCACTACAAAGTATGTGTATATTATCATTCCACAAGATGCAAAATACAAAAATCTCACTGTCTTCCTTTACATAGTGGAAATCAGGGAACCGTTGTAAAAGCAGCTAGCTCTTCCCACTGCTTCCTTAAAGTAGTGGAAATTAACAACCTGCCTTGACCAAAACAAGTCCCCATTTTTAATCTACATGAGTGTGTGTCTGGTTAGCAGTACCAAAACTATTAATGCATGTGTACATAGGTAGTATCTAGAATGGACATAACATATACTATATAAAACTATAGTTTCAATGCCATTATTACATATCCTAAGATAATCAACTAGCTGAATTTCAAGTTCTCTTGGGCAATGTAAACTGTGACAGAGCTGTTCTTTATGGCCCAACTTCCGTTTCAGAATATCATTCAAGTGCTCATCTAGTCAAGGAAGAAATAATCTATGATTTATCATACATTTACATTTAAATTTTCCATTCAGATCCGTGTTGGAAACATTTCAACATCAACACCCATGTCAATGCTTATGTGGACATGTCCAGCATATGAACAAGCATCCAACTCAAAATGGTGTTTCATGTGGAATTTTTTACTCTCATTATGACTTTCACTGGAGTTGCTGTGTTATTACTCGACTTAGCCTCTACATTCTGTTTATTTTATTGTTTTACATTCCCTTCTTAAATCTGATTTTAATTTTTCATTTCATTATCTATTTTTAATTTATTCTCTGACTTAGGTGTCAAAGAGAAGCTATAGGAGCTGCACATTTGATTGAAGCCTGTGGGGCAACAGTGTCCACCCTATGATGCACAATCTTGTTGATCAACTGGAAGGCTGAACAACAAGTACAAACCAACATCCATAATAAGAAAACCAAAATCGTAATGAGGAAAATCAGCATGAGAAAGAACAAGATATCATGATGCAAGTCTGTTATTCCTAAACTCATAGGTGTGGCTACATCTTGAGATCCTAATTGCCACGGTTCCATAGTATTAGAATGAGCGACGATTGTGAGGACGAGGAAAATCTGCCTGTGTATATTTACATGTAAATAAAAAAAGGGGCAGCCCCTGTGCACGAAGCTCCCGCCTATGCAGGGTCCGGGAAAAGGGCGGACCACAAGGGCCTATAGTAGGCAGCCTTACCTTGCATTTTGCAAGAGGCTGATTCCATGCCTTAAACCTGTGACCTCAAGGTCACATGACGACAACATGTAAATACATAGTTCAATTATGGACTTTTGGGCATGGCCATGTCGGACACCTTGTTTCCATGTTGACACTTGTATCTCCTTGTCAATAGGAAATGACAGAAAAAGAGAATATGTTGTCTCTACATCAAATAATAAGTTCTAGGAAAAGTACGGGTGAGAAATTAATTTTAAAAATGAAAACCTCAAGTAAATGATGACTTATATAAGAGTCAACATGTACTCACTCTTTTCAGAGAATCAGACCTACGCATGTATGCTTCTGATGTTGTCAACATTCGATTTTCTTCTCGAAATTTCTGCAACATATAAGAGTATAAATCATCAGCACATGTTTAAGTCATTGAACTCCCACCTCAGAGATCAGGTAAGTGGGAGAGAGGCATGGACCTGCAGCTAAGATATCAGAAAAAGTGTCAAGCAGAAAACATTTCAATGAAAGAAAGCAATATCTTCAGAAGTCCAATGTAGATCAATGAGGAAAACAAAAGGATAGTTGAATCCATCAGAAATTTGCAGTGTACACACAAAATCAACAACCTGAAATCCTAAACAAGTTTTCTTGGGAAAGGAAAAGGAAGACATGAAGAAGCCTATTCCCTAGTACTTTAAAATCACTAAAATTATATTTTTGTCAAGGTTTATTATTAAATTATTTTGGTTTTGCTTGAGAATGAAGTTGCAACCTTATGAATCATTTGCTTAGCTCCAGACACTCATTTTCATGTCTCAAACCATGATTTGATTCACTAAGTGAGTGTTAAATTCATAACTTGTAGCTCTTAATGGTTTTCAATGTATTTGGACCTCTAGAGAAAAAAGAACACCAATAAACCATGTATATGCCCAAAATTTGACCCTCAAATAACTAGAAAAATGCTTTGTATTAAAGAGATCTCAAAGTGAAATTTAATATAAGGATCAGCCCCAACTGAACCATCATAAGAAATTTACCATAAAGATCAGTCCCATCTGAACTAGTAAAAAAGACAGTTACACACTATTGACACTTCCACACAGTGGCCCAGATTCAAGTGAAGACACTAATCAGTATGGGGTTTCTGTTGCATGGAGCAGAAGGAGATGCTACTGGGTATAGAGAATCCTACGTGAAATGGCATTACAAATTATTGTTTCTACCAAAGCGGATGCGGATAAATCTTGAACAGAGAAGCCAGGTTCTAGGTGCAGGTCTACGCTCCTCGGTGGTTTTTATTTGCATTAATTATACCAAGTCTTTTAACCATTTTTACTGCTTTCAGCTGTATCAGGGACTCCCTTAATTTCTTTAATATATTTTCTGAAGACAACTTTCAATTTGAATGCCAGGAGACAGAACTGGTGATTTTTTCTTATTTCTTTGATTTATTTTCTGAAAAAAACTTTCATTTTGAATGGTGGAGAGGGTACCAGTTCTGTTTTCCCCCTTAGCATTCTGAGAATTGGAAATTTTATGGGGGACTTCGAGCAGCAAAAATCCATTCACAGTGCAGATTTACTCAGTGGTACAAACTCTGGCCCCACGTAAATGCTTTCCATTAATATAATTCTCCTTAATGATTCAAATAAAAAACCAGAATTAAACAAATAAACCATACTTATTTAATAAGGTTACACATTGAGGCAGCCCAAAAGACTAAAAAAGAGAGATAACTGACTCTTGTTTGGACAGAGGAAACCTCTCCGTTCTCCTCCTCTCTATGCTAGTTTAGATTCTAAACCTCTCCTTTCTAGTTTAAAGCTTCTCAAAGTTTCCTACTTGGGCAAATTAACCCATCAGTCAAGTCAAAAAGGTCCAAACTGCTATTTGCACTAGTCAATTACAGTGATAATAAGTGCTCAAAGTATTTTGGAAGTAGGTGACAAGAACTTTACTGCAAACCATCTGAATGTCAGTGGTTTGCCTAACACTTCAAATGTTTTGATTATGTGTCCATACTTAATTTCCACCAGTATCCGTGTCAGGGAAGTGATCCATCAATCTATTTTAAGAATAGGGTTTAATCAATATCATGCATCTACCATTTTTGTAAACGAACTTAATTCATTATTACTTTTAACAGCACAGTTATTGGATCCTATATACTATTCTAATCATTTATTTTTGCAATCATAAATCAATATTTCAGCTTGTTAGCACTACCTTAACTGATAAATACCCCCAACAATAACCAATCATAAGACAGATTGCCAGCAGTACTTCAACCATGTTTATACCCATTTGACCAATTGAATTTCAAGAGTTGACAATGACACTTTTATGGTTATCAATTCTAACAGTGGCTGTGGTCGCCCTCATATACAGAGCATAAGCTGGCTCTTTCTTTCTGAAAAGGATGAGCATAAGCTAGCTCAATTTGAACCTAGGAAAAGTCAGGAAGATGATGAATTTCTTCGCCCTAGCTACATCCTCATTTAGATTTGCCAGATACTACAGAAAAAGGTGTTAATGCAAAGTCATAACACCTTATCGTCACGAACAAAATAAAGTAATTTGCTGGTAAAATAAAACTGTAACTGATAAGCAAACGATCAGTTCGCTAGCACAAAGTCACCAAACATTATGGGGAGGATGTCTCTTGTCTAAATGCTATACATTAAAAGCATGGTTATCCAACAAAGTAACAGTAAATACAGATGAAAAGGAGAGATCCTGAAACACACTCTTTCCCTTCTACACGTCACCCTAGCATATCATGTTATTTCTTGGTTTTTCTTACATAGTTACTGATAATCATAACAATAGAACAGCACATTTTACCTTTCAAAAATAAAATGTAAAACAAAACAAATATATAAAACCGCAAGATAACAAGATAAAACTGCTATGTTACCTCTAATGTGCCCAATAGCTGTCCCAGCATTCTTCTGTTTCTCTTAACTAAACTGGGATCCTCGTCTTTTGGCAAGACCCTTGGAACAGGTTCTGCTGTCTGAGATTCAATGTCCTGAAGAAGTAAACAAATAAACCATTAAGATTCTGTGTTCCCAAAGCTCCAAAAGTTGGAATCTGAATACATAATTTGTCGACTTCCTATACCATTGCCTTGAATTCCCTTTGATTACTATCTCTTCTAAAGCCAGAGCGCTGTAGACTCAATGGCTTCCTCTCATTTTCAACAGGAGCATCATTTTTTAGTCCTTCCACATCTGCTCCCTTTTCCATCACATCTTTCGTTTCACCACCATCCTCAGGAAGTTCTCCATCCTCAACCTTTTAGCAATAAGAGAGAACGAAAAGTAAGTAGTTTTCCATTAAATGTTTTGAAATAAAGGAATTTGAGCCATTACGTAAGAAAACCCAACAGAATTAACAACTGTTTCTGCATTGAATCTTGCCTTTTCTATAACTCGTTTTTCATTAAATGTTGTTGAAAGAACAGAATCTTGAGTTGTTAAGTAACAAAGCTCAACAGAATTTAAAACTGTCTACATTGAATATTGTCTTTTCTCTTATTCGGATTGTCTGAATATTTATCTCTCTTATTCGGATTGTCTGAATATTTATCAAAAGAGAGATAAAATGCAGTTGGATTTTCATGCGAAGTAGCTTGAAACAAGTGAATTGTGGTTGTTAGGCCAAGTAAACTGGAAAGAACTAATAACTGTCTCGTTGGAATCTTTTCCTATTTTTTCCAATTCCTGCGAATTTATAAACAATGAAAGAAAATAGGTTGGCCATTTTCAATTTTATGAGCACCAAAAAATAAATTTTGGGTTGTTGTATCAAACAAAAAAAGCTATTGTCGATGTTAGGCCGGTTTAAAAGTCCATACATTAAGTTACCCGTGAATAGTGAATTTTCCAGAGCCTAAAAACATAAACAGAAACATTTAACAACAATGAACCCAAGGTTTTAGTGCTACTTTATCTACGTCCGAGTAATTGCATCCATGTCTCAATGCTACAAATAGCACGGGATCAGCCATGGGTAATTCAATCCACATTTTTGTCATCCCCATGCCAAACAACCCCAAATTAGGAACTTGCACTTCTAAAGTTTTGTTTCGCCGAAAAATGAAATCCTGGAAAAATATATATATAATAACCTATGTTTCAATGGTTCCTAGAATTACCTTTACAACAGCTGAAGAAAGTCGCCTTTTCGGAGCAGGTTGATCTTCACCGTCCACTCTGTCCGCCTGAAATCAAACCCAAAAATGAAACCCTAAAAAAAAAAAAAAATCAAAGAAACTAGAAACAGATTCAGTGAGAGAAAAAGCAGAAGAGGGATAGAGGTAGAGCTATTTACCGGTCTAACAAAACCGCGACGAACGCCATTAGCGGGACCGAAGCCGCGGCCGTTGGCCCCCACACCTCCACGACGGAGGCCCCTTGGATCTCGAAGGCGTTCTGTAATCTGTTTTCCAAAATGGTTTTTTATAGATCGCGCATAGAGAAAGTAGAAGAGTTTTGAGAAATAAAAGGAGAGAGAGAGAGACGGACCTCCCATTGTTGTCTATGGAGTTCTTCGATTTCCTTGCGGAGTTCTTCTGCAGTTTTCTCTACCGCGGCCATCGTTTCTTCCTTGCTACCAATATCAGAAGCTGACCCAACAATCCCTAGCTCCTCTCCCCTCCTCCCTTTACCTTCATTATATATAACATATAAAGGACTGTATTCTGCGGAAGACTACCTCACGGGGCCAGGCTTTACCCACTTGGACCCACTTATGAATAATCTGGGCCTTCTATTAGATGTGGATGACAGATGTATCATGTAAACAATGAGCAATCCTGACCGTCAAACAAATGGGCTTTCTGTTCAAATGAGGCTAAGCCCAAGTTTACACAGTGGGCTCGTTTAGCACGCATTTAGATCTCCATCATCAAGGGATCATGCCAATTGGGCAATCCTGGCAGCCAAACAAATGGTTTTGCCATTTTGGTGCCAATTGGAAAGATTTCGAGCCATTGGATATCCAAAAAATGAGACGGATTATACAGACGGTTTCGACAGTTATAAGCGGGTCCCAGTTCCTATCGAAGCACTCCGATTCGTAGTGATAACAGCAGTGTAAAAAAAAAAAGACAGCCAAAACTCCCGGCTATGCAAGGTTTAAGGAAGGTAGATCACAAAGGACATATAATACGTAATCTTACCTTGTATTTTTGTAAGAGGCTGTTTCCATGCCTTAACCCATAACCTTAAGATCATACAACGACTACTTTTACCATTGCGCCAAATATCCACTCTGCTTTTGGAGAAATAAACAAACCAAATACGCTGCTTCCTCTCCAATTGGATCCAATCAAACAATTTTTCAAGATCCAATTTTATGACTGCATAAGACCAGCATCAAATCAAAGCTCCAAATTGCAAAAAAATAATCTTGCTGCTGCCTGGTATTGCTGTTTTCTTCTCCCTTCTTACTCCATTGAAGCAATGATGAATGACTTCATATCTTTTCTGCATTTAAAAGTGGCTCATCAGATGAAACACACGGTTGGAGCTTAGGAGAAGTAGATTCGTAGTTGAATAAGTTTGGACTTTTAGGTGGCAACTAATTTTGGATCTTGATTGATCAATGAATCGTAGGAATCGTACGATGAAGTATCACATGAGTGGATATATAGGAATCACTATGTTATGATCTTATACATTCTAGGTCTATCTGTTCTGTTATCTGACTCATGTTCTTCGTGTAGCATTAAGGACTCGAGTTTCATAAAGATTCTTGCATTATAGGTAGATTGGAAGAAGAAGGGTTGCAAATGATAAGATTTAGATTTTATGAAGAGATAGAAGTAAAGAGATCAATTTTAGATGACTTTCTATATCTAATATCCAAATATTTAAGTTAAAAGGGCAGCCCCGATGCACAAACTCCGGCTTATGCAGGGCCTAGGAAAGGGCAGACCACAAGGGTTTATAGTATGCAGCCTTACCTTACAATTTTGCAAGAGGTTGTTCCTATGCCGTGAACACATGACGTTGAGGTCACGTGACAACAACTTTACCTTTGCTCCAAGGCTCCCCTTCTATCTAAATATCTAAGTTAAACTTTATAAATTTCTATATATGTATATAAAAATAAAATAAAAATAACTAGCAAATCCCATTTCATTGGACAATTTTGAAATTTTTTACACCTTAAACCTGTGACCCTAAGGTCATATGATAACAATTTTTACCATTTTTGCAAGCCACTTGTTCGTGTTAAATTTGGCATTTTGTGTGATGTTAATCATACAAAAAGAAATTGACTCCTGGGGTAGAGTCATGGGTTTATTATTTATCAAGTACCTGTTATATACATTTCTCTAGTTACATCAATTTTTTCTCAGCTACCCATGGCTATTAATTACATTTCTTTTACTATTGAATGCATACAAAAATCTTTAATTACTAAATATATACAGACATAAAATTAAAAAAAAAAAAAAAAAAAAAAAGGACATTTGATTAGAGGTCAACTATATACAGACAAATTGTAAATAGTGGCTTCAAAGATCTTCTTGATTAGCTCGGATCAGTTTGATAACATGATCAAGTTGCTAACTCAATTTAGCAATGTGAGTTGATAGATATATCTTCCAAAATATCATTATAATTTAATAACGGTATATGCCCTTCAAAGCCCCTCCATATAGTATAAGGTGTGACATTAGTACATTCTCTCTTTAATTGTTTAGGCATAAGATAGCTTTGTTGTAGCCTCAAGTGCAATGTCCTTTATAAATGTAGGAGAAGCATAATTATGTGAGGTATAGACTTTTCATTCCTTTAGTTATTTGATATTAGAGAGCAAGGCATGTATTGCCAGTAACTAATTAACATTAAAAAGACATGAGGCTTCACTCTGTTGAAATAGTACGATATCTTTTTCAAACATGGTATATGGTTGTGATTTCGACCGTTCAAGGTTTATGTGTTAATAAAACCTTTCTTGTTGAAATTCTTGGTTATATATTTTGAAGGTTTCTTGGTTGATGAGACTTGCCTAGTCAAAGTCCTTCATCCTTAGGACTCTTTTAGGATTCTTGATTTAAGAGTGAGTTACAGGGGTTAGTTTGGATAAAATCCTTGATTTTTAAGACTTTTCAAGTCAATGGGACTTTTGTTCTTCTTAGGACTCTTATGTCTTGGGAATTATGACCATCCCTAGACTCTTAAGGTCTTTAGAACCTTAGTTGGATTAGGACTCTTAAGTCTCAAGACTTCTAATCAATCGAGGACTTTAAGGCTTCCAAAATTGTAGTCATTCAAGGACTTTTAGGCCTTCGGACTTCAATCAATCAAGGTCTCTCATGTCTCTAGAATTTTTGTCTTTCAAGAACTCTTGGATTTTGGAACTTTAATCATCCAAGTCTTCTAATGTCTCTAAAATTTCATTTGTTCAAGGACTCTTAGATTTTAGGATTTTTCATCATCCCAAAACTCTAATATTGTCAGAATTCATGTCATCTTAATACTCTTTGGCCATATGACTTTCAATCAACAGAGGACTCTAATATCATGAGAAATTTCATCTTCTTAGGACTCTTGGGCCATAAGACTTTTAGTTGACTGAGAACTCTATTATTGCTAGAACTCTTGTTGATTTGGGAGTCTTAGTTCACAAGTCTTTGGTTTGGATGAAGAGTCTTGAACTATAGGTGTTTGATTTGTAAGGAGTTTTGAACTGTAAGACTTTTGCTAGAGTTAAAAGTCATAAGCTGTAGGACTTCTACCAATGTTAGAAGCCTTGAGTTGCAGGACTTTTACTTAAATTGAAGTCTTGAGATAAGAGACTTTCACTACAACTAGAAGTCTTGAGATAAGGGACTTTGGCTTAGCTCAAAAGTATGATAGCTATAGGACTGTGAGTAGGTTTAGAAGTCTTTAATCTTTAGGACACTGAATTATCTTATAGTTATAAGACTTTCAATGAAGTTATGGATTTGAGTTGAGTGGACTCAAACAAAAGCTAGGCACCTAGTTTTGTGTGTCAACTGGGTCCTAATGGTTAGATTCTTGCATGGTTGTGACTTTGATAAATTTTAGAAGTCTTAGGACTATCACTCTTTAGATAGGGTTGCATTTTGTATAAGACTAAGAATCTTTTGGCTGTAGGACTCTAGAAAAGACTAAGAGTCTTTAGGTTTTAGGACTATGGATAAGTCTAGAAGTCTTTAAGCTTCAGAACAATGGATAAGTATGGGAGTCTTTAGGCTTTAGGGCTCTGGATGAGTCTAGGAGTCTTTAGGCTTTAGGACTCTGGATAAGTCTAGGAATCTTTCAGCTTTAGGACTATGGATAAGTCTAAGAATATGAGCTAACTTAGAGGTCCTCAAATTTAGAAAAGGAAGAGAAACTAGGTGCCTAGTTTTATATGATAACTAGGGTCCTTTGGTTAGGAGCCTTGCCAGACTAGAACTTTGATAACATTAGGACTTTATAGTTAGTTTAGAAGTCTTGTAGTTATATGATTATTGTTAAGTTTAGGAATCTTGCAAGACCAAAACTCCAAATTAACTTACACATCCTTGATTTTGTCTAACTCTGAGTAAGTTCATATTCCGGTAATTATAGGACTTTGGGTGGAATTAGGACTTAGAAGTCAATCAAAAGAGTGAGAGAAAATCAAGTGTTCAATTTGTGTGTCAATTGGGCCCACTTATGATTAAACCTAGGAGCCTCTAGAAGATTTAGGATTGTATGATTCTCCTATAAAGTGGGAGTCTTTAATAGCAAGATTCTCAATAGATTAAAAGTTCCTAAATTATTGGACTTTGAATTGATTTCAAAATCATAGGACTTTAGAACTCTTATTGATTTTAGAATCCTCAATTTTTAACTCTAAACGGGTACCCAATTTAGGGTGGGGACCATAGTGTAAGTTTGGTTAGGGTTTTCTAGCTGATTTTAGAAGTCTTTGAAAAGACTTTAAGACTTCTGATTCATCTAAGACTCTAAAAGGTTCAAGAGTCTAAGTGTCCAACTGCTTTTAGGAGTCCTAAAATTACAGGACTATATAGAAGTTTTATACTAGTGGGAATTTCTGAGATTTCGTTCATCTAGTCTCAAGCCCATTAGGATTCTCAAAGTTACAAGCTCATAAGACTATCCCTGAAGGAGAATTTGGCCAGACAATCTTTTTGAGGCATGGCGAGCTCTACCCATGAACGAAAAGTTTGTCAAACCTTGGTCTAGGTAGAAAGCTCTCTTGAACATAGAGAAATCTAAACAAAGAATGGAGAGTATACTAGAACTCGGGAAAAAGAGAAAGGAAGAGCTCTCTCTCTCTCTGAAAATTCCTCAAGACTCTTTGAAAATCTCTCTCAAAACATTCTCTGGAAGTCTCTCTCTTTTTGTGCAGTGTATCTCTCCTTTCTCCATATTCTCCATACATCTTGGATTTAAGTAGGAGGGGTTATTTCTAGGCTTTCTGAGAGTAGGGAGTTACACATAGTGTAAGAAAGTGGGGGAGTGGCTACGAAGAAAGAACATGGGATGATGTGAGAGATATAGAGTTATGATTGGCTAGGAATCTAAAAGAAGAAATAGGAAAAAAGAAAGCATTTGGATGGTTGATAGAGGGAGAGCTCTGATTGGATGAGCATGACACCAATGGGAGAAAACATGGGAGTGATGGAAAGAAGTTAAGGAGGTGGAGAAACATGATATGAGATTTTGGGATGAGATAACGTGTGAAAGAGTGGTATGAGATACTAAGAATGAGTAGTAGGGGTTGTTAGGAAACATGGACATGGGGACAATGAGAAGGAAAGTGAAAGAGAGGCATGGTAGGACAGAGAAAGTGAGAAGAAGAGTGAGATGAGTAGAAACATGATAGAGAGGGAGTGGGCTACAATACTGGATCCACTACTCTTTAGAAGATGTGAGAGTGAGAAATAAGGAGTAGAAAATATAAAAATGAGATGTGAGAGTTAGTCCCACGTCGCTAAGGGGAAAGTTGTTGGGCTGTTGATAAGGGGGTGGCCGTCTTTCATGGTAACAACGCATTTTTCCTGGGAACTTGAGTTGTCAGGGAAGAACAAAGCCGTGACTGCTGGTGGTGTATGGGCGCGGTCAGTGGAAAGAGGACAATATTATTATTGTGGGTGGAACCTGGTCGTTACAAAGTGCCAATGCATCTACAGATAGTGGAGGAGCTATCTCTAGCCATGCAAATGATATAGTTGTGATTATTGAACCATGATGAACCAAACCAACAACAACCTCCTATTCCTAATGTAATGAGGAATTTCACAAAAAATGATGTTGAAGCAAAGGAAAAAAGTGAGGAGGAGGAGGAAAAAGAGTAAAGGCAATTGGAAATTGAGAGATCTACATATGATTTTGGAAAGGAAACATTACTGCTTTGAAACTTAATTTGTTCAGTGCTTATTCTCTTTCATGAATTGGATGTGGCACTTTTATTGATCTCCTATGATTAAACACTATGTTATGTGCTTATGAATAGATTATAGTGTTGGAGTCAAATGCAAAGATAATGTTTTGAGGATGATATGCTTTCATGTACTATTAAATTGTTGTATAATGAATGCAAATATGATATTTTATTATATTATTAACATTTTGTTGACTATAAAAGATAGAGTCTTATTGTTTTGGAGTTTGTTAATTCTTCTTTTTTGTATTTAAAAAATAAACTTGTTGCTATTTTTAATTATATTCTTATCTGTACTAGTCAATGTAGGTCCAATGTCGCCCATCCACCTAGTACATCCCAATTGGAGGCCTAGGCTAGTATGCTGAACGATAAGGGATTGATAATTATGATTTCAACATTAAAAGTATGGTGGTTTATGCTAAACATCTCCCATTGTTTTCAAATGTGGGAAAGTGACAAGGACAAATCATTCATCTACGCATGGCAAATTGTTTCTTAAAAGTCAAAAGAATAGTTTCACATGCCACAAACCCACATGTGCAAAAGGCACTATACATGAGTAACACATCTTAGAGAATAGAGACAAGCAATCGAAGGGGATGGAAATTGCCCACCAATGGTATTGCCTTCCCATTTAACTCTCAACAGTTAGTAAACATGAGTGATTTGGTTATGAGTATAATTATATAGAATGCACATGGATGCCAATGGAAGGGATTTTGAAATGCAACAAATCAAATTGTTTCAAATTACAAACCATCACTTATTTTTCATACAAAACATATATAACCAAGTAATGATAAATTATTTCAAAAGAAATGGAAAAACTTTCCTCTAATTGATTTATTATTCTAACCATTGGCTAATCAAGAGGAATATACCTATTTTGGTATAACTATGAAATTGAGATTGAAAATAATAATAATTATGAGTAATTTATTTCTACAAATATCATTCTTAAGAAAAATAAGGAAAATGTTAGGGTTATTTTTGCATGTCCAAGCCCAAATCCTTGTAAAAGAAAGGAAGGTTGGGAATTTATTTGATTAAATTTAGATGATTGTTGTGATCCAGTGATTTTTAAGGGGACTTTAACCAAATTATCGAAACCAATGAGAGAATGATTCTAGTATCAGCAATCTTAACAATGAACTTATTAACTTTATGTTTAAAGGTGATATAATGGACCTAAGATTTTCAAGGTCGAAGTTTACTTGGATAAACTGTAGACAGGGGAGTTCATGATTAAAGAGAGATTATATAGAGGTATTATTGTACAGAATGGAGGGAAAAATTTAGGCATTCGCAATTGCTTCATTTAACAATAGTTAGCTCAATTCATCATCCTATCATGTGTGATCTTGGAATCCCTAAAAAGCACAAGAGAAAATAAACATTTTAGGTTTGAGGATTTTAAACTAAACATTTTTTTTAAACAAAATTGTTGTGAGGAATGGATTACAAATGTTCAACAATTAATCTCTTACCAAATTTGCTGAAAGGTTGATAGAATTAGGTCTAGATTTAAGTATTGGAACAAGCAAACTTTTGGAGATATGGATAATCAAAATTAAAATTTTATATGAGAAATTGAAAGAAATGCAAAAAGACACCTAAAAGACAATTATCTAGCAATTGGGATGAAGAAATGATAACTCTTGGAGCTTAATACAATCTTAGGTATTTAGCAGGAACAATGTAAACAACAAACAAGAGTTAATTGGATTAAAGAAGGAGATAGGAACATAATATATTTCCACATTATTAATTCATGTAGAAGAAGAAGAAAAAATGGTAGCATAGATGATAAATAAGGATGGTATTATCGTTATTGAATAAAAACAAATTGAAAAGTACATTGCAAATCTTTTCATGGAGTTTTTCTCTAGTAACTTAGTTGAGTAATAAAGATAGTTCAAAATGGTGGATTTGATTCAGGACAAAGTCAAACAAGAAGATTAGGAACATTTGATTATGTAGGTTACCAATGATGAGATTAAAGATAATTTGTTTTCAATGAATGCAAATAAAACCCCAAGGCAAGATGGATCTAATGCAGGCTTTTTCAAAAGACTTGGCTAATAACAAGGATTTAGTTTGCTCCGTGATTAGATAAGTAGTTAGAAAGGAACATATTTTGAAAAAGATCAATAAAGCTTATATTATCCGTATGCCTAAAGATAAAGACTCCAAAAATATTAAAAGATTTAGACCAATTAGTATGTGTAATGTTATATATAGGATTCTTGTTGAAGTCATGACAAATAGGGCTTAAAAAGAACTAGACAAAAATCATTAGCGTAAACCAAACAACATTTTTTCATGGAAGATTATCCAAGATAACATTTTTCTTACACATGAGATCCTTATGAAGAAAAAGAGAGGTAGAGGAAATATGAGTATTAAACTTGATCTTCAAAAAGCTTATGACAATGTAAACTGGAAATTCATTAAAAAAAAGTTTTGATTGGATTTGACTTTTCTAAAAAATAATAAGTTTGATCATAGAGTGTGTCACAAAAGTTAAAACATCAGTTTTGGTCAATGGGAGGCCATCAAAATTGTTGAAACTTTGCAAGCTCAAAGATAAGGGGATAACATATTACCCTATATTTTTTCTCTTCATGCAAAGATTCTATCCTTATTCATAAATAAAGAAGTCCAAGAAGGTAGACTAAAGGGACCTTTATTTAAGAATAATCTAGAGATCACACATTTATTTTTCCTAAATGATGTAGTTTTCTTCATGAGAGCAATAGTCAATAAGTATTTGACCTTCAACAGGATTATGGAGGAATTGACATAGGAATATGGACTCAGCTTGAATTCAAGTAACTTTTATGTGACTTTCACAATAAATGTCCTAGAAAAGGAAAAGATAAGGGAATTTCTTCTCATTAAAAAAAGAAAGAAAGCATGCTTAAGGAGAACTACTTAGGACTACCATGCTCTAGCTATAGAATAAAAAAGCTAATTTTCAGTCGTTAAAGAATAAAATTGGAAAGTGACTTGTTGGATGGAAATCTAAATTATCTTAAGAGTTGTAAAAGCTCGGTTTATGAGAGTGGTCAAGGAAGGAATGCCAAACTATGCTTTTTCTAGTTTTTTGGTTCCTATCTATATTCTTAATGAATTGACGAGACAATTCATCTTGTTAATTAGGATATTGTCTCCCCAAAGGAATGGTTGTATTAGAAATTAAGTCACTTAAAGACATTAATTGGGCATTTCAAGCAAAAAGTGGATGGGATGAAAAATCTCTTTAGATCAATTTTATGAAAAGAAGATACATCGAATATAAACATTTTTGGAACTCAAGAAGAAAAACACAGATTTTATCGCATGAAAACTGATTCTTAGTGCAAGGGAAATTCTTCAAGAATGAATGAGATAGAATGTTAGTGATGGAAAATGTATAGAAATTTGGATAGATAAATGGACACAAGGGAAAATTAGAGAACATAATCCATGTGGTGAAATAGTTGAAGATTGAATAACAAATCAATGGGAAAATAGAAATTAGCAAAAATAAAAAGGGTCTTTTGCATATTTGCCATTACATTTTAGTATTGCAAATTTGCCATTAAATTTTCAGGAGGTTTGCAAATTTTCCACTATGTTAGGTTTTCATCCTCTTTCCTTGTTAAATTTTATAAAATTCCAATGTTACCCTTTTTCTTCTGGCAGCATATTTTTTGGCGCACCAATGTCTCGTTGTCGCTACCCTGCCAGCGGCTACCCAGATTGCCACTCCCACCAACCCCCCCCCCGGCACGGTACCCGCCCTCCCCACTGGGGCAGGGCAACCAGCATGGTAGCCCCTCCCCCCACTGGTTGGCGGGAACAACCACTCCCCACCCCCCCCACCCCCTCGATATCTAGCTCTGCCTCACACCCTTGGCGCCTGCCCCCCTCCCCAGTACCTAGTTCGCCCTCCCCTCACAATGGCTCTACCCAATTCCCACGCCCAACGCTACCCAAATCCCTTCCCCCCCCCCCCTTCACCCGGCTACACGATCGCCCTCCTCCACCGATGCTACCCAGATCGCCTCCCCGCACCCCCCTCCTCATACTAGAATGGTGAGCAGAGGCGAACACTATCTAGCTGCCTCTCCCTGGCTGGTAGTACATGATCACCTCCCCCCTCCTTGTGCTAGGACAGTGCAGTATCCCTAGTCCCGCCCCCGAGGTCGACTACACCCCTGCTCAACATCCATCTGGCTCCCTAGGTTCACCAAATGTTTAGATAAGGGTAATATTAGAATTTTACAAAAGAACTGGATGGCAAATTTGCAAACATTTTCAAAACTTAATGGCAAATCTGCAAAAAACCCAATAAAAAATACGAAGAGAAATTTGCTAGGGCAATAAAAGCAATTCAAATTGTTAAAAAGAATCAAATGACCAAATTGTTTGATCCCTAGGAAAGATGGTAAATTTTCTATTAAAATCAACTTATGCACCTAGCAAAAAAGTAGAACTTTAAATACCTCAAAGACAAGGAAGAAACTATGGGCATCAAAGCCTCATCAAAAGATTAAAATATTTCTCTGGTTCTTGTTGCATAATAGATTAGCAACCTACAATGTTACAAGATGGAAGGAAAATGAAACAAAGACGTGTCCTATGTGCTCACAATTTAATAAAACAAATCTTCATATTATATGGGAATGTCAAGAAACTAATGCACTTCGGAGAAGAGCATATAATGAACACCAAATTCAAATGATACAACCTGATAAAGAAAAAACTCATTAAATCTTGGTTGGAAATAACAAAGAAAGGTTTAAGGTCTCGAATTATTAAAACAAGAGGCCCATCCCAATTAGCTTGAGAAATTTGGAAGATGAGAAATGGTAAGTTTCATAATGGGAAAAAATTAAGTAAATATAATATTTATAAAAATTAGAAAATGAAATAAATGAAATTACAAATACTAATGAGGATAGTGCTTTGCAAATTGCCATATATAGTGTGGATCATCAGTAGTTTTTGCCAAAATCATGATCGATTCCTTTTTCAAAACCTACTGGAAAATTGCTTTTGCTTTCTTTTCCTCTGGCAACTAAGATGTTTCATGAAGGTGTGGCTTCAAAAGAGAACGCGTACTATTGTAACGAAGGAAATCTTGGTGAGATGATAACCACAAGGAAACATGATCTAAAATTGAATTTTGATGGGGCAACAAAATGTAACCCAAGAAAAACCGCAGCAGGAGTAATCAAAGACTATAAATGTAGTTTGATGGTAGCCTATACAATGTTCTTGGAGGAAAACACAAACAATATCACAGTGTGGGAAGCTCTCGATCAAGGATTAATACTTGCTAATGAGTTTGATATTACTCAATTGCAGGTGGACCAAGACAGTTCCATTATAATAAGTGCACTAAAAATGAAAAAAAATTAGGGGACTGGAAATCAAACAAGTTGAAAGTAGATTGATGGAATTTAATTGAAAATTTTAGATGAACGCAACTAAAGCACATCTATGGGGAAGGTAATAAACTGGCGGATGAAATGGCAAACATGCTTGGAAGAACTAAAGTTATAAACACTGGGATAGAAAACCTATAAAGAAAGTACACAGAGGAAGACAGACAGTAAAAAGGGCAGTTCTGGTGCATCAAGCTCCATTGCATGCAGGGTCTGAGAAATGGGCAGACTACAAGGGTCAATAGTACACAGTCTTACCTTGCATTCTGCATGAGGCTATTTGCATGCCTTGAATCCCTGATCTTAAAGTCATACTACGACAACTCTACCATTGCACTAAGACTCCCCGCAGGAAGACTAAAAGAGTTTTTGTTTGTTTGGTACAAGTAGGTTCTCTTTCATTTCTATCTTTCTTTCTTTTTTTCTTTTCTTTTTTTTTATAACTGAACTTATATGATATACGTTGATGCTTCCCATTATTTGCTTTTATTTCAAACATGCCCCTACACCAAAAAAAAAAAAGAAAAAAAAAAGAAGAAGAAGAGTGATTTGGCAGTTTCCATGCATTGAAACTACATAATTTACTATGCTACGTATCTTAGAGAACCCTATACTGCTGCGAATAGGTGTGTGTATTCTATCTAGACTTTGGACTATCCGAACACATACTTTACAAAAGGTTTCATACATGTTTGTTGCAGGGGAGAATAACATGGAGCTGGTAAGGATAAAAAGATTCGTTCTTTCTATTTCTATTGTAGAGGGCCCACTTTGCCGTTCTGTATAAATGGGATATTTTATTTGTATAGAATATGATAGAGAGGCATATCCAATCCTTGTTCGTCCATTAGTTTCCAATTCTTCAGCACTGTCTAGAGCAGTTTGGCCCAAAACTGCATCCCATAAACTAGGCTCTACTTCTTACTCATTGATCATGGACCATCCGTTAAAGAATATTTGCCACTGTTCATGTGGCATAATCACAAATTCGAGGCTCATCAAATCCTTATAGTTTTTGGAGCGCTTGTTGTTCAAAGATTCCAAAGTCGAAGACATGAGTCAGTCGGTCTGATTAACTTGCCCCTTAAGCAAGCAATAGTGCCTTTCTTATTAGTTCCACTCTGAATAATACTAGTGTTAGGCAATTGATGAGTGAAAATACCACATGATCTAGGGTTTGCAGCAATCAAGTGATCCTAATGGTCCAATCAGCAGCCTCCTTTGATATTTCAAAGCAGCGTATCTTTGATTTGGCAACTAAAAGTGCAAGTGGGCCCATCTGTCTCGAAAATAGCGAGTATTGAAGAACCCTAACCCCATGATTGATGAAGATTCTTGCACCTTTATTGTACCACTTTTAGGGCAGTCCATTTTACACTTTGAAAGAACCAAGGGATAGATCATGATGTAGTGTTCAACAGTTATATGCATGGCTCATTGCATTTTGCGAAGACAATGGAATCTAACACGAAAAATAAGGAGCAAGTTTGAGCTTTAACATGGTGTTTGGGCGCTGTACATGTAGCCAAAAGCTGTCATTTCGTGATTTTAAAGTCTTTCTGTAAAAATGCAAGATAAGATTACGTACTGTAAACTCTTATGGTCTGATCCTATATATGTGGGAAGTGCACCTCGACGGTCCTTTTTAGCTAAAAGGAAGTCATATAAATTGTCTGTTACAAAAAGATAAGCACGCTATAGGTTGTTGTAGTTCGCCCTTTTTATGACCCTACGTACCTAAGAGCTCTGTGCACCGAAGAAATGTTATCAGCCGAGGGACCTAAGCACGGTTATTATGGAAAGCCAAAATCGGAGAGTCAAACTAATACAATGGAGGCGTGAAAAGAGTGCAGGGCAAAAGCTCCTTGGCAGATCATGTATCTAAAATGGGGGACAAACGAGGGACGGTTTGGATTACCAACCGGCTGGACCCTCATGGTACCGATTTCTCAATAGAATGACCCCAGTTGACAATATGCTCGGGCATTGCGCATCTTCTTTGTTTTCTGGTGCAATTGGTTTCTTGCCTTCATAAGTTCATCTCCATCCAGCCGTCGATCATCCCCGCCAAAATAACAACCCACATTACTCCAAAGCAGGCCCCACCTTCCACCCTTTACGCCACGTACGGCGCACGTTAGCACACTCCACCAGCCCCACAAAAAGCAACGCAGAAAAGCAGCCCGGTGGAAAAAGATCGAGAACCGGATAGAAAAAACAAAGAAAAGCACCTGCAGAGAGAGAGAGAGAGAGAGAGAGAGGAAGCAAGCATTTTACTTTTCATGAGTTTTATCTCGCTGCAAAGCAACCCAAAAATCCGGCCAAAAAACCAGAACCATCCCAAATTCCCACTTCAATCTCCAAACCAAACTCGACCCACCAAAGATCTCCGCAGAATAATCCGACCCAGAAACTCAGAACCACCAGAATGACAACCAGAACCAACATCCTCAACTCGGACCACCATAACCGCCCACCCCAAAATTACTACCCACACTACTCTTCTTCCTCGAAAGCCTCCTTTAAAGGCTGCTGCTGCTGCCTCTTCCTCCTCCTAACCTTCCTCGCCCTCCTCCTGGTTGCCGTCGTCCTCGTAATAGTCCTCGCCGTTAAACCCAAAAAGCCCCAATTCGATCTCCAGCAAGTAGGCGTCCAGTACATAATCCTGACCACTCCGTCGTCCCCCTCACCCACGGCCGTCGCGATTGCTTCTAATCCTGCGGCGTATCTCTCCCTAAATATCACGATGATTTTCACGGCGGTGAACCCAAATAAGGTTGGGATCAAATACAGTCCGTCCAAGTTTCATGTGATGTATAAGGGGGTCCCACTTGGGACGGCGACGGTTCCGGGGTTTGATCAGCCTGCGCATAGCACGAGGACGGTGGAGACGCGAGTGAGCGTAGAGAGGATGAATGTTATGCAGTTGAATATGGTAGATTTGGTGAGAGACGCGACGTTGAACGATCGGGTTGAGCTTAATGTTGCGGGGGAAGTCGGGGCTAGGATCCGGATTATGGAGATCTCTACACCTAAGGTTAAGGTTAGTGCTTCTCCCTCTGTTTCGGCTAACTGGAGCCTTCCTTCGTCTGCGTATTCTCGGCTGTTTGGTTTCGGGGCTGGTATCGTACTCCCTGGTTTTCATAATGGCACTCCTCCTTTTCTTTGCTGCGATTTCGGGTGTTAAAATTGGGAGCCTAGTTACTAAAGTAGGAGTGCTGCTATCAAAACGGGGCACTACGGGGTGGTGCCCTTGTGAGGCTCCGCCAGCCTGTTGGATGACTTCGCAGCCCTCGGTTCAATTAATGATAATGACAGCCCTTTTGTCAATTCCATTGCCCCACCTTTTCAAAAAAATTTCCACCGCACCGGTAATTTTGCGCTTCCTACGACAATTTTGTCCTTGCTCCATTATTCCTCTTTTCACGGCATCCCCTTGTTTTGGTAACGGCACATCTCTGTTTGTTCCAGCATTTCATTTGTTCTTGGCACTCTCTGGTTTCGATCGTGGCCCTTCTGTCGTTGTTCGTCTCATTTTATGTTACGCCACCGTGGAGTTCTGATAACGACACTCCCTCCTTGTTTCCCATTTTTTCACACTCTTCCGTTTGATAATGACACTCCCTCCTTGTTTCCCATTTTTTCACACTCTTCCGTTTGATAATGACACCAGCAAGGATACACTTTTCATGCCTCTTTTTTTTCCCTTTTTTTTAGTTTCTCATTATTTTTTTATGGTTTTGGATTTAGGTTTCGGTGGACTGTGCGATTGCGATTAGCCCCAGGAAGCAATCTGTGACGTACAAACAATGTGGAGTAGATGGATTGAGCGTATGACCGTCTAATCTCACACGCGCGGACGAGAGCGAGAAGAGAGAGAACGGACGCTTTTTTCTTTTTCTTTTTCTTTTTCTTTTTTTCTGAAAATTTTGAATGAAATTAGAAATTGCAATTGCGTATTTATATTTTTCTCCCTTCTATATTAGTGTTATATTATTCTAATTTCGAAAAGGAACCCGAAATTGGATACGTCCTTCCCAAGCAAAATGTTGCACGTTGTATAAGTGGGCCCATCAATGACCGCTATCCGAATCCCAGCCGTAGGATTGTTGGATTAGAAGCATTTATTGGTTTAGAATGTAAGCACATGCGTCCTATTTGATCGAACGAACAAGGTTGTCTAATCGACAGATGATTTGGTCAAAAATGATGTAAATGGGGCCTACTCTTTCTCTAGGCCTTTTACTGGGAGGATTATCTTTTTCTTCAAGCAAAGATGAAGAAAATGACAAATTATTTGTATTTATTTATAAGAAATGGCCTACCAAACCCATGTTTCCGTTCCCATGATACGATCCAATAGGGACAAATCTATGTCTGGATGGGCCACGGAAATGAACGGCAAATTAGGATCTAATTTATGGAGGCGCAATCTAAGGATAACGGTGGGTACATAGACCCATATATTAATGGGAATCCCATCGGCATCACAAACATATATCGACAAAAGGGTGGGTCCCTCTGGGCTTCCCTTAATTTGTACGTGTTACAACCGTCCATTTATGTAAGCCGTTGTGGTGTAAAAAGCAGTAAGTTCTGACAATTTAATGATTGGGATAATTCGGTGGTAATTCGCCCACACTTGGATGCCAACTTGTCTTCAAAGAATGATCCTAAAGCAAGGATTGCACTTGATGAGATAGTAACGGCATAGATCTATGTGATTTCTCCTTCGGTCCATGAAGTTCTGGCATATACAAGGTCCAGGAAAGGGGCGTGGACTACAAGGTTCAAATAATATCAATCTTATTTTGTATTTTGCAAGAAGCTGTTTTTAAGTCTATAACCTCAAGGTCTCGCTGTGATAACTCTACCATTGTGCGCTATCCTTCTTTGAAAAATTTTTTTAAAAAAAAGTAAATATATATGTAAAATAAATTCAAATATGTAGAAGAGAAGATGTAGCATCATGTATAAACAAAATAATGAAATGCTGATATAAAGTGCAACAGCACCCCAACAAGGGAGAAGTGCCTGCACTTTTTTATGGGGGCCCCACGTAACATTGATCCAAGCCATTCATCTGACACAAATGAAACTTAATATCTCATGGCCTAAAGTTCATTCCAAAATAATATTATTAGCATCCTACAAATTTTATTTTAGTTCATTGAAAGCTAATACTTATCATAGCCGTCCAAAACTGCACAACTCAAGGTCAACTGATGGTGCAATCTTTGACTATGGCCCACCACACCAGGATGAACACTCTAGATTTAGTAGGATTAGCCAGAAGAAGAGAGAGAAAGGTCGTTTAAGACCGTCTGCTTTCCCCTTATATGATGCATGTATATATGCCGTATGTTAGATAAGCTTGTATGTGTGGCTTGACTAGACATCGCCAAGGCTAATCTGCTTTTCCTTTAATCACATGCATCCATGCATGACATGGCTTAGATAATAAAAACAAGAGGGTGAAAAAGGTTATTGCCACCCCCTTTATGCCGAAAGCATAAAGAAAAATGGAGTGATTCAGCCCAAAAGAGCCTTCACAAAAGGCAGTGTTTTAAAAGGATCTGCCTCAGCAATGTACGGGTTCATTTCTTCTGTAATCCATCAACTTGTAGATATAAGACTAGAACTTCCCTATGCTGTATGCACACTGAGCTGAAAATGCACGCAGGACTACCTTTTGGAGGATACAAGCCATGTTAGTAGTATCTTATTAGACTTTTTTTAAAGAAAAGTCTTAGTCGTGGTCGTTATCGTCAAGACCTTATAGCGACATGAATTTTATTCTTCCATTCTCTGTAGTGAGTACTATTACATCCCACAAAAAAAGAAAAAGAAAAACGAAAATAATTTTAACAGAGGAGGCCACATTTGATACGGGCACCCCCTCACTTTAGGAACCTGATATAGACGTTGGGTTTGTTTCTTCTCAAACCCGACAGACTAGAAAAAACCACGAAGAGGGAGATCCGGTCGGGAAGAAGAAAGAGGAGAAAGAAGAAGAAAGGGGAGAAGAAGAAGAAGAAGAAGGGAAGGAGAAAAGGGGGCCCGAGCTGTCGGAATTAATGGCACACTAGCTGTAACACCCTAGGATTTTATGACATAATAATAATAATAATATCATTTGGGATCCCATGAGAAAAGTTTTTATTAATTTGTTTACTAAATCATTTCTTGAAAACCGCCGGGTGTTATTTTCTTTTTCCAAAACATCGTAATTTAATTCACAACGTAAGTATAATTTCGTAATAATAGAAATGAAATAATACACATGTCCATCAACATCAAATTGCATTGGCGCCTTTATTTTCAAACCAATAAATATCCAAAACATGATAATAATATGGCCCAGGGTCTATCCATTGTAACATCTCATTAAATGTTCATCATATGTATAACTATCTTAATCAAATCCATAAAATAAAAGTATACAGTCCATATAGAAAGTCAAATTGTAGTCCTGTTTATTAACTCACATCAATATCTATAACCCAAAGTAAGAAAATCTCCCATAGCCATCACTGTTTCTCAACGATCTTGCCTTTCTTGATATCGTGCTCTAGATCTAAGGCATTGCAAAACAAAGCAATGCCTCAGCAAGCTATTGTTTGTGCAGGTACATAGACAATTAATGAAATAAATGAAATAACAGTAATAACAAAATAAAAGAAATAAAATCATTATAACTCATGCCAACATAGTATCAATTTCTCAAGTATGCTAAAACATGTATTCCACGAATTTAAAACATGATATGAATCAATATAAATGAGCATACAATAATAATAATGATAATAAGAGCCCCTAAGGTAATGGGTCATACAAGCGTCGTATATATTAGCATATCTGATTATGAGTACTCATATCCAACCTCTGAGTGTCGTCACACCCAGGCATACCATCTCACTACCATACTCATCATGCAAGCACACATAATAAGAGTATGGGTCATCATGCCGCAGTGGCAACCCTCCATAGGTCTCAACCACCGCCGCTCACCGTCGACACCATAAGCGGAGACTTAGCGTCTATCCCCATGGAAAGGCCTGGACCGGTAGTATGGACTATCCATGTTACCAAACCCCTACCAAATGCCATCTACGAGCAGGTGTCTATCATATCACAATATCATCACATCACAAATCTCGGAGGGTGGGTGGCCAGCCCTCTCCCTCCTAGCACGACGCCACCGGGTGAGAGCACCCGTCATAAAACATAAAACACTGAAATCATATATATGCCAAAACTTAAGAGTACTCGTAGCTCGAAATCCCTAAGGCACACCCCTCATCCCGGGTTAGCCTATGAAATGACCAGCCACCAAGTCTCCACTTCATTCTCATGCAATTCTATCAATTTCAGTTATGTAGTAAAGAAAACAGATTTCTAATTATGCATAATATATAATATCATTCTCATGAAATCATTTGTAATAAATCCACTTAATACATGCTTGAAAATCAAGTAACGATTGTCGTATTAAATCCTAAATCTCGCAAAAATCATGATTACTATTAAGTGAAATTTAAATTCACAATCAACTATAATGTTATGATCATGCAGAGTTTGAAAATAAAATATTAATTGTCGTCACCTACCTCGATGTGAGATCACTCAATTCGCTCGTAAAATCCCTTTAACTTATATGTTCAGATGCACTTGTCAATGTCACATCACTATTTTAATTTTTTTAAAGTAAAAGTGGTTATTTATAAATTTTTAGGTTAAATTTAGGTCTGTGTCGTCAATACGGTCACAACGCCTCTTTCGGATTGTGATTTGGATTCCTATAGCTCTCAAAAATCAAGTTTTAAGTGAAAATACTCCACAAATAGGGTTGACCGACCATTTATACCCATTTGCACCGGCGGCTCGGGTTTTCATCGGTTTACACCGGCGTAAACCAACGTCACGAAGACGCTTGACATCACAATGCACAGCGGGGACGCGCCGCGTGTGTCCTCGTTACCGTGATGCATCGCCGCGTGCGTCACAGTCGTTAGGACGCCGTGCGTCCCGACCTTCCGCGACAGCCCCCGCCGGCTCTCCCGCGCGCGTGTATGTCACGTGCGCCTGCGACGTCACCCACCCACCTTGCGTCTCCGTCAGGGCCAGGGCGCCAACACTCTCGATGGTGCCGGAGAAGATGACTGGATTCCGATCCTCTCCGGCGATCTTACAGGTGTCCAAATCTCGCGATTTTTGCACCGTTTTTCTCAGAATTTCGTCTAAATTCCATTTCTACCATCCTTTTGCATTGAATTTTCCAAAAACTATGTTTTTATGTGATTTTTTTCATGTTCATAAAACTTTCCTAGGTACTGTTCTTCACGTTTTCCGGTGTCTTCCACCGTCAGATTTTCCTAAAACTTAAAGGGTTTGTTTGTGGTTCCCTTATGCACTAGAACGGTCCGATTTGCAATCAATCATGGTTTTATCAACGAATTTACGCTCTAACAGTAGCGTAAACAAAGTTCCTAGGAAAAACTTTCATGTATTTCTAATTTACAAATATACATATTTAATATAAAAATTCAAGAGATTAAGGCTTACCTCGTTTTGCTGGGCATTGGTGGATGTTGCCAAAGCCCTACTTGCCAGAAAACTAGAATTTTGTAGAAGCTAAGGTTTAGGGTAAAACATGGATGCGTTGAAGAGTGTATAAAGGAGATTGAGGAGCAACTAGGGAAAAGAGTTTGCAATTGATGAGGGGGCATGAGGCTCTTCCCATTTTACGCCTCTCCCTCGATGAATTTACTGGCGAAATCGCCAGATCTGATAATGCAAGGTGGATAGGGGTGCCATTATCAAAACTGCCCCTATCTCGTGCTTTAACAATTTATCAAAATACCCCTATAACTTCAACGGCTCATAACTCTTTCGTTTGAGCTCTGTTTTCCATATTCTTTATACCGTTGGAATCTTATCGACGAGTACTTTCTAATTTTTAAGTTTTCAGGACCAAATTCCATATATATATATATATATTAATTTATTTTATTTAATAAATTCTTAATTTATACCTAAAATTGAGGATATTACACTGGCAAAACAGAGAAGACGAGTTTTTGGGCCACCAAACTTCTAGGCCATCGCTGGAGAAGATGATGGCTTGGATCGATCCGAGTCGGTCATTTTGTTTAGCTCAGAAAGGCGAGCAAAACCCCTAAGTTTAAGGGGAAATCCGAGATGGTTTGGATTGCTGATCGAAGATGAGATGGTCGCACACCTAGGTTTGGAGGGTTTTTGACAGATAGGAGGAGATCTAGCTCATTCAAGAGCAGGAAAAGCATGAAGATGCATCCTAGAGGTAAGATCTACAAAACTCAACTCATGATTTTGAGATTTTAGCAAGATCCGCACTACTCATGCTAGATCTAGGTTTTTATAACGATCTAATCGTTCAATTCCTAATCTAAGCTTAGGGATAAGAAATTTAGGACATAATGTAGCTTATATCACATTAAAATTTCATATCTAAGCTGAAAACCGATCGGACAATCTCATCCGTCCGATCGGGGATTGTTTACACAGTAATTTTGTAATGTCTGATCAACGATTAGACATCATAGATGAGTTTCTTGTCCTTAAAAATGATATGAGGACTAGAATTATATGAATTTGAAGTGAAACAGATTGGATGATCTAGGCCGTCCAATTTGTCACTATTCAAACATAGACCTTGTGATGTCAGATCAATGATAAGATGCCAAAGATGGACTCCTAAACCTTGAATTAGCTTAGATATAATATAAATTGGAAGATTTGGATAAACATATATCCAAAATTGGGTGATATGAATTGTTCACGATGCTCATTATATTAATCTAATTTAAGAATACAATTATAGGTTATATTGAGGACCGTAGCATGGAAAATAACACATAGCTATAACCCAAGAGTTGATCTAAACAGGAATCAAGGGTTAAGACCACTGAACAATGAAAGTGACTTGCAGTCACTTAAGAAGAGTAGTAGTGCTAGGGAAGCTAGGAGAAGTCCTAGAATTGTATGACTGAATATGTGTTTACATTGTTACAAAGGTGTGATTGATCGAGAGCGCGTCCACGAACTGAAATAAGTATTCGTGTCAGTGAACTAGAAAATCTCCATTTAAGGTTGGTGGAATTAAGATTGCTAAGACTTTCACTATATATGCATGTATATATGACTTTCAAGCATTGAAATAAATCTTTTCAGTTTATACGAAAGATAAGATGAGTGTGCATACTGAAATTGAACCATGATTAAACTGTTTATGCATAAGCTATGCATTATGATGAATCATATGAGAAAATATAAGACTGATACTATGAACAAAGCCTTGAGGTGTGTCTTTGGGTTTAACCCACTGTGTCGACTCACTGTGCCAAAAGAGGTTAATCAAGAACAATGCCTTGAGGTGTGTCTTTAGGTTTAACCCACTGTGTTGACTCACTGCGCCAAGAGAATCAAATTTGGTTGCTGTGTACTTGATACACACAGCAACACATTGGTATTTGGAAATGTGAAATGGCTTATAAGAGTGAAGATTGGTATTAAGAAATAAAAATGATTTGTAAGTTTGACATATGACTGCATACTTTGCATTTCAAAGAATGTGTTTTAGTACTGATGCATTGGTATTTCTTCAATTTTGGCATGGATTCATGATTTGATAACTGTTGAATGATTTCAAGTTAAATAATAATTGAATTGTTGTTTGCATGATTCAACATAGACCAATTGATCCATGTAAAATTATCATGATTTTGTTAATATAAAATTGCGTCTTATTCCACCTACACAAGCGATTGCTTTGGTTTTGCAATGCCTCAAATACAGAGAATAATAGCAGGTTTAGTATGTTAACAACATCTCAGAATAGATGACTCCCAATGAATAGGAGTTGTTTACTAACGGAGCACACCAACAGAAGCTTTGGAAAAGGATAGGTAAGAATTTGTTTTTAAATTGAAGTTATGATATCTAATGAGAAAGAGACTGCATTGTATGTAATTAAGGGAATTTGGAAGACTTATATGACTAAGTTGTGCTATGGAGGTTCTGGATGTGTTTTATTTACGTAAATTGTTTTTATTTTATTAGATGTATGAAAAGGAGACAGAGTCTCTATTTATGTTTTAAAATGTCAATGAATGTTTATCAGGTACTTTGCAATGACATGTGTTAAATGTCATATGTCTGAAACTTTGTTGAATTTTTAGTAGAAATGAGTGCTCATTTCACCGAGAATCCTTGTTTTGAGAAAAGAAAAATGACACTTGAGGCTTTTCAAAGTGAATTTAAAGGAAAAGATTTTTCACTACATTATATCCTTTTTACAAAAACTATTTCAAAATAGATTGATCATGCATTAAAAATTAGTTTGTATTTAAAAATACATATGAAAACTCAGGTCGTCAGAAATACCATGGCTTCATTTAGTCACAAAGTTTTTAAATCTTTCCTCACCACTTCTATGCACATTCTTTTGGGCCTTCCTCTTGCCCTTTTAGAACCTTCTGCTTGTATTGCCTCACTCCTAACCGGTGTCATTGTTAGTCTTCTTTGAACACGTCCAAACCATCTAAGTTTAATCTCCCTCATCTTGTTACTTATTGGTGCTACCCCTAAATTTTCTCTAATATTTTTATTTCTAATTATACCCTTTCTTGTCTTACCACTCATCTATCTCAACATCCTCATTTCTGCGATGCTTATCACTCTAATCCATAAAACATGGCCAGCCTTATGGCCATCCTATAGAATTTTCCTTTTAAGTTTGAGGGGTAGCCTCTGATCACATAAAACTCCAAATGTGCATTTGTTCCAACCCGCTGGGATTCCTTGGGTAACCTCCCTCTCAATCTCTCTACTCTCATAAATTATTGATCCAAAGTACCGAAAGTGGTATTTTACGGGGACTTCTTAGTTATCAATCTTGACTGGTGTTCCACTCCTACTCCTTTCCTTGCTGCAATTGCATTCCATATATTCTATCTTAGTTCGACTAATTTTAAATCCTTTAGATTCTAATGCTTCTCTCCATAACTCTAACTTTATGTTTGCACCCTCTCTTGTCTCATCAAGTAAGACTCTATCATCTACAAATAGCATGCACCAGGGAATCTCCTCGTGCAGATGTTTTGTTAACTCATCCATAACCAATGTGAAAAGGTATGGGCTCAATGCCGATCATTGGTGCAATCCTACAATAACAAAAAAATCACAAGTCTTACCATTAGTGGTCTTAACATGTATTATTGCTCCCTCATACATATTTTTAATTATGTCTATATACCCCTGCGAAACTCCTTTATCGCCCAACATCCTCCATATTAACTTTCTAAGGACTCTATCATAAACTTTCTCTAAGTTGATAAAGACCATGTGGAGGTCTTTTCTTCTCTCCCTATATTTCTCTACTAATTGTCTTAGTAAGAAAATAGCTTCCATAATAGACCTCCCAGGCATGAAACCAAATTGATTCTCTGATACACTTATTTCATGTCGTAGCTTCTTCTCAATAACTCTTTCAAAAAGTGATTAGTGCAGCTTTGTATATCTCCTTTATTCTTATAAATTGGTACAATAGAGATTTTCCTCCACTCATCTGGCATTTTCTTTGATTTTAGGGGGGTTTATTTAACGGCATATGTTTGTCGTTTTTGTTGGCATATCTTCTGTGATATCTCTTGCGATATCTTCTATGATATCTAAGATATGTGTCATATGTTCTGTGATATCTTGTGTGATATCTGAGATATGTGGCATTTGTTCTGTGATATCTGAGATATGTGGCATTTGTTCTGTGATATCTGTGGTGATATTTCTGGTGATATCTTTGGTGATATCTGAAATATGTATGTGAATTACATGTTAAAGTCTCTGCTAATGGTGCTTACATGTATTATGTAAACACTCGTATAACACACTCTTATTCATAACCACCAGGTACAATGGGCTTGGAGCTTCAACACTGCCATTTAGAGCTCTTGGTTACATACTCATACTTTCAACTAGGTAACTCAACCGATTGCACTTCTATTTCTCAAGAAGTTCCTGAAGTAGGGTGTATGTTTGAGATTTTAATCGTGGGCGTTTCAATAATAGAAAAGGAGCCTTGGTGTAACAATAAAGTTGTCGTCATGTGACCTTGAGGTCATGGGTTCAAGGCGTTGAAACAGCCTCTTGCAAAAATGCAAGGTAAGGCTGATTACTATAAACCCTTATAGTTCACTCCTTCCCCGAACCCTGCATATGTGAGAACTTCGTGCACTGGGGCTGCCCTTTTTTCAATAACAGGATAGCATGTACTTTGAACCAACATGCTTTTGGAATTGGGTGTACATCATCTACATTAGCATCTGCTGTTGTAAAATTAAGCACTTTCTAACCCAATTCATCAAATAAATAATCTCTACCACTGGATCATTTAAAACTCCTTTTTCTTCCAATAGGTGAATGGCCTAAATCAAATGTTTAAATGCAAAGTAAGATGTAACATGAAGAATACTTCATTTTTTTTAGATTGAAGAACAACAAATGGAAGTTGCTGAATTTTCAAATTGGTAGTATATCATGTAATATGTTACATCGCTTTGCATTTATTCTAATCTATGATACGGGAATCTGCTCAATCGGAGACACATGAAACAGCTTGTGCCGATTCCTCTTGCCGGAAAAAACATGACCTCAACAGGGACCCTCATAAATTGAAGGCTTTATGTTCAGCCCCTAAATCCTTTATCATCCTAAGTTCCAACTAACAGTTGGTTTCCGTGGTCTACAAACTTGATTAATAAGTTACTATACAGAGCGCTTGTGGGCTGTAATCGATTCGGCGAGAATGTTGTTATAGCCCAAAGAAAATAACAATTGAAGCTGAAGCCTATTCCAAGACTTCTTTTGGCCAGAGGCGCTTCCACATGGAGATCTCCTCCTTGCCATGTAGTTTCCTAATTCCTCCGTAGAAGCCATCTGTTTCATTCCCTTCTTCCCTGTGATCTTTCCTGTTTACAGCTGTTTGTCTCCACCATGATCCAGGCGTGTACTGATTGAACTCCAGCATCACAGTATCTGCAAGATTAGTTACATCAAGTGAAAAGGCGAATGTATGTAATGGGAAACTTCGTGCACTCAACCAAGACATGACTAGCCCGTTCTGGTCCATAAAACTATACTGCTTACATTCTTTAATAATTACATTCTTTTCATGAAAAAGTTACGAGCTCACATTGCTCGAAAAATTGAGTTGATATAACGCAATTAGACAATGAAGTAGTCTTTCTGGCAATTCTCCAAATTTCTGATATCGATGATACTTTTCTACTTTTGTTGTCAAGCCGCAATGAGACAATAGACTCGTAGAAATTGGAGTTGTAGCTCTTTGGGTCACTGACGGCACACAAGCCATACCGCTTTCATAAATTATACAAGCTTAACATAGCGGCATTAGCAAGTAATGCTTCTTAAGAACAGAACATTTGAAACTATTTGCATTGGAGAAACAACAGAATAGAGGAGAGAAATTCGGGAGAAGGATTGACGTGCATCCGAATGTGTCGACAATAAAGTCGAAGGTAGTTAAAATGAAATGTTTTTCACTTCGAAAGACTTGAGTAGGAAATTAGTGATAACAAGAGAATGATTCATGAAACGGGATTAAACAAAATATCCTGGTCCCCGGCCCCCACCGTGGAAAGCACGTACACAATATTGAATGTATATCATCACTCTACCATGGCATTATCGAACAAGACAAATAAAATTTCACAATCTGATCGTTCCTCTATTCCCCTTGCTCAAAGACATGGAGGCTCATATCTAGTGAAAACTCTATAAGCGTAAATCAAAGACAACACAAGGAAACATACCAAAGCCAACACATGAAGGGCCAAAGAGATCTTCATCTTACTGCAGAACTTCCCATAAGAACTGCAAGCTTCACTCTATGATACATCCTGATCACCCTTGTAACCCAAGTACGGTATCTCCGCCACTTGCACTCGATGTCACCATCATATATGCTAAAACCTGCTCAAGTCCATAACAGAAAGCACAAAAATTATCTCGGTTTCGAACTCCATTGGAATAAGATAACCACTAATGAGTTTTGAAGGAAACCCGATCCGACACAAAGAAAACCCGTGCATTGACTAAGCCTCTCACCATGAGAAAACAACAAAGAATAAGGGAATAACCGGCACGTATAGCATTGATGCAAACAAGGTACCTGTAAATCGACTTATGATTTCATTTTGTAATGGAAAGACTCCGAAGGAAAAAATCCAGAAGTTACGTAAAAGAGGTAACCATTGCTTACTTAAGGCCTGTTAGATTGCTGAACTTCAGGTTCCCATAAAGACTTTCCTGGTTGTTTGTCACCATGATCCATAAGGATGCAATACAGAGAGGAATTGCAGTGAGTCTCAGCGAAACATCAAGGACCCTGAAGGGTTGGGGATTATCAGTGGAACTGGATTTGTTTTCAGCCACATCTCTCGTCTTCCAGCTTGAGAGATATGCACAGTTCCCTGACTCTGAAGTTGGGTTGTTCACTCAAGAAACAGATTATTTGGAGATTGTAGTGTTTGCAGATGAAAATAGTAGGTGAACTTGGACTGAAATAGGGAGCTCTCTTATCTCAAATATTCATGGATTTGATTAAAACTAGTATAGGAAAACAGGAACACTTGGCACCGCCCAGGATAAAATATTGTTTTTCTTCCCTCACTCAGTCATTGAGAATTGCAGGTATCCATTTGTTCATTGTAGATGTTCCATCACTTAATCGACCTCTCAAAGGTGTGCCATTGAAAATGTCTACAGAAAATCCCAAACACGGAGAAATCAAATAACCTGAATAAATTCAATAATGATCCATTAGCTCCAAAGAAATAAGGTTAAAGAAATAAGAGAAACTTGTATTCAACTAGAAAGACACTACCACCTTACTTGGATTCAACTTCCTCTCTCAGCCATGACAAAGACCCCGATATGAAGTTCATAGCATCGAACCAATCAACATTTATACGGTCACACACACTCAAATACGTTATATGAGATAGAAAAATTACCAAAATGTAGACATTGTTGGAAATCGCAATTAGAAGGTAGATGACTACAAGCAAAAGTTATTGCATGAAAGTTAGAAGATAAGTTCTACATAAACAAAAGCACAATCACAAGCATGAGAATTACAAGTACAAGTCCACCAAGCACATATGCTACTACATTAAATGATGAGGATGGGGCATTAAATACAAGGGAGACACGGTCGCTGCCTCCATCTTGTAATGCAATAGTGGGCGTCGACACCACATGTTGATCGAATCCCCCATCCCACCGTTCCCGTTGGCGCATTGTCGTCCCAATTGGTGTTAAGGGTGGTAATTCAACCGGCACGTACTCATCAAGCCACATAAACCATCTTGTATGTTGTTCGTTTGCAGGACAATGTAAGTACCACTTGCCACGATTGGGCTTCGACCGTACTTGGAGCAACAGCATAGGCCCTCGGCCACATGCACATAAGGGGTGGGGGTTTTCATCCATTCCTGCAATAAGATATCATGTGCATATATTTTGAGCTATTAGCAATAGATACAATTCAAATAAGCATTCAAGCATCAATTAAATCAAGTAGTCACGTAATACATCCTAAATCAAAGCTTCAATACATTATTTTTGGGCACAGGAAGGCACATCTACTGGTTATTTCTATGAACATAATCAAACCACAGCCTTTGTGCTATGGAGGCACGCCAAGCAGAAGATCTCGACGAGCGGCCTGGGTAGGACGCATCGACGTGCTCTGTGAATTGTTTGTGCTCATTATGAGTGTTTGTAAACCCTGCAACTCCATCTCATCCTCATGCAACACATGCATACCGGCATTCACCCTTCCCAAGTTTACATCAGTGACAATTTCATCCTCTGAATCATTGTTGAACATATTGCCTTCATTGTCATTGGAGATTGGAGACTCATGATTGTCTCTGATCTCCTCTTCCAAACACGTATCGTCAATGCGTTCCTGGCGCATAAAATTGTGCAACGCACATAATGCTTTGACAAGATTAACTTGTATCCTAATAGGAAAGGGGGGTGCAGTCTTGAGGATGGGAAATGTAGCCTTTAGAACACCAAATGTTCTTTCTATTACATTCCGCAGCTGTGCATGTTGAAGGTTGAATAACTCCCCGGCATTTTGTGGTTGCTGCATTCCCTGGGCAAACTCCTTTAGATGATACCTAGTCTTTCGATATGGGACAAGAAATTGTTGCCTATTTGCGTAACCACCGTCAACCAGGTAGTATTTTCCTGTACCATAAGTGCATCAGTGATTAAGGAACGAGGCATCTAGCTAGAATGTAAAAATGTAAACACATAATGGAGTTACCGTCAGGAATTGTCAACTGTGCTCCTCGTCTTGTAAGAGCTTCTTTTAGCACGGCAGCGTCATGTGCAGACCCCTCATAGCCAGCAAGCACATATGTGAACTGCATGTCAAAATTGCAACATGCAAGAACATTTTGTGCAATGAATCCTTTCCTGGTACGCCACTTTGACGATTCACGTGAACCTATGCCATAAATCATAACAGGTATCAATGTCCCATCTGCAGCTCCAATGCAACCCTGAGTGATAGTATGTGACATATTGAATGTTATGATTGCAATGTCCCAATCTATTGCAATGTCCCAATATAGTGAAGACTACAGAATACAATAGATACGATTCTGGTGAAATGATTGTCTCTCTGATAATTGTTTGAAATCTCTGGGTGGTCCTCCGTTGCATGTGGAGCCATAAGGCGACCGTACAATTGTAAGATTGCACGAAGAACTTTGTGAAAGCTGGTACTGATGGTGAAAGTGGACCTAAATAGATCCTTCGCGGCTGGTTCGTACCTTGAGTCTTGTCCGACAATCATTAAAAATATCGCCACCATCTCCTCCACTGTCACCCAACGGGTGCTCGATAAGAGGCCGGTGTTTTGGAAAATATTAACCAACTTATTAAATCAGAATCGATGCATTCTATACAATTTTTGGAATCTCTACCAATTTCTTCAAAAACTAACCGAAATTCCTCATAACCTCGAGTACTTTTTTGGGTGCGCACTGACGTGGCCTTCGCACATGCAAAGATTGCATCCTCCTCAAATTGCATAACACGTCTTAGTATTTGTGACGCAACTGTGCTTACCATATTATGCACTTCACGAAGTACTTCTTCATTACGTGCTTGACCTTTGTCCTTCTTCTGCCATTGCCCTGTATTATCACACATGAAACCTATATTATCTTGTAAATAAATTTTGCTTATATATTACAAAATTGTTGACAAAGTCTCAATTGTTGGTTGAGCCATTGCATAGTATACACATGTGATGCGTTACATGCAATTAATCAACTTTTATAACTATGGAAATTTTCAATTGTAATATGCATATTACAACATCATTCATATAGAAGTAAAGAGGTCCAATATAAATACACACTTCGTTGACTCAATGTACGGAATACTATATGTCTAACCATAATAAATATGGCGTATAGAGGTCCAATATAAATACACACCAAAGAGATTCAAGTAAAATAGTTTCTCTGCAAACACCAAATACTTATAGGTGCATCCTAACATACAAGAGCTGCCTATCCTGCGACCAACATGCAAAACCCTCCCTGAAGCCTATATCCGTTTTTTGGAGAATACTATATGCCTTAACCTTTTCCATCTCGGTCAGATGCTCCAAAGAATCCAATGCAGTCATCCACGAGGAGTTTGTCTATGCCTGCAAGTCGTTCCAACCTTGATATAATGGAAGGATCAATTAATGGAGGATGATCATTGCATGTTGAGGATGATGATTGAGCAGCTTGCTTCCCTTTTGTCCTCGCTCGCCGTGGGTTAACTGACTTTGAGGAGGGAATTGAGGATGATGTTGTGGAAGTATTCTGGCATATCGGGGGTTGGGGGAGGTTTCCAGATGGTTCTTGTGTGTGCAATCCATTATTATCCCCTTCAGCTTCCTCCTGATAATATGAGCCATGGGAGTAAAATGCATCAACATCCACATTTGGCATATCGGGTCTATATACTTGCTCAACTGGGTGTGTATATTGACTGCCACCCATTCTCGATCCAAGAAGTCCTTCATCATCTACAGAAATATTGATCCCTAAGGAAAATTCTCCGGTGGCAATGCTCTCCCCAAACACCGTCTCCAGGTGGTCATAATTCCATAAATTCCTCCCAAATAAGCACCGAGCTTCCGGATTCGACTGTACGTACACAAACATTTGTTAACATAATTGTAAAGCTGACGTATATTATTATAAAATTGGTGTGGTGCATTACCTGGAGGTGGGTGTTCATGATCTCTGGGGTTGTAAGGAAGCAATTTCTCTCTGCATCCCACCCTAATCCTGAGTTTCCATTCCTTAACTTTGCAAGCGTCATGTACTTGCTTTTGAAAAATCGTATTTTGGTATTCAATTGCTTCATTGTTAAATCAACTCCAAATCGCTCTTTGAAGCGAACCAACAATTCCCTGATCACTACACCCTTTGGCATACCCCCTGTTGCGATGATTCTCCCCTCTATGATTTCATCACAAAGTGTTTCGAGGATAAAGTTCTCTTGTTCCTTGGTCCATTTATTGTATGGTCCCTTGTCTCCATCAACAATGTCTTCATACACATTGTCCATATCTTCGGCATGAATAGGACTAGGTGTCACAGGGACTCTTTCCTTTCTTTTGCGTGGCATCTGAAAAATGTCTCCAATATATCATACCAATAAGAGGATGCATAAAAATAATATAGTTGAAGGATCAATATATGGATGAAAGGTACCTCTACTTCTTCCCTATGGATTCTATCAAACAGGACTCTACAACTTGATTTTTAGAATAATACTGTTACAATTTTTCAACATGATGCTTTTTAGTTGTGCTTTACAGCAGGAAACATCGTTGGCAACGTGGTTAGACCAACAGAAATATAAAAGGCTGCAACATGTTGCTTTGTGGCAGTAGCTGATATGTTTAATCAGGGATAGATCCATCTAAAAGACTCAACTTTTGGCACCATTTTATCATCTTCTAAGGGATTAAGCAGATCTAGAGAACATGTAAGATGGATCCTATGTCAGAATCATTCTCAGCAATCAATAAGCTGATTATTTTAAAATGCATGCTTTATCATCTTACCAGGAACACCAGGTAAGTTAATGTTGCTTATAGGATGATGCTTCAATATAATGTCAAATAAACATGATTCATATCTAGTGTCAAAGCTTGATGACTAAAAGGAAATAAATGAACTTCTACATAATCTATCAATAAGGAAAATTATACATAATCTATTAATGATACATTTTGGAAGTTTCTTTAGTATGGAGACCAGCTACTACTTACTACAGAAGCTTCCACGTGAATTCTCACTTACCATAAAGTATACAAATGGAAACAGGGAAGATATTGGAAAAGCTAAAAAATATACTACATGAAGCTAGTAACAAAAGCATATCCTCAGGTTTCTTTCCATCAATCACATCAAAACCAAACTGAACATGGAGACAATATTCCATGTGAAGTTGGAAATACATGAAAAAGAAGTAAAGTTCATGGCAATCTTTATCGACTGTAACTAAAGTGAAACTATAGCAATTGACCAAATAACAAGTATAACATTTTATATATATAACTATTCCAGCTATTACAAGATATTCCAGTAATCATGACAGTCTTTTAGAAGATTACTACAATTAACCACATAATATCATATATCAATTCAGTGACTACAGAATAGAACCAAACAAGGTTTAGAATGCCCTGTTTACTCAGTTCAGAAGTCCATTGGTTGACAACTCCTACATCTCCCACTTGAAGAACACTTCTCAACATATAACACCCAAATAAATCTTTGGAGATCACTCACTTATTGCAAAGTACATATGCAATTTTTTATCAAGGGAAACGAACATATATATAAAGATATGCAATAAAGACACTGATACGAATATAATCCAATTCAACAAGAAGGCAACAATCTGATTTCCTTGCCCGTTTGATACATATAACATCCAGAATCTATATTGAAAAAGAATTGTAACCTGGCCATGGTTCCTAATTGAAGGACCAGAATCTAATCTTCAATTCTGTTGTCTTTGGTTTTTCAGTTCTTTGATTCTTGTCGACACTGCCAATTGGAAGCATAAATAGCCAAATAGGATGGAACCTTTCTATAAAGGATGGAACCTTTCTATAAAGATCAAACATCAACCAGTTGGTTCAGTTTCTCAAATGCTCAGCAAAATTCAGATAAACATGTTACATGAAGGCATATAGGAACTTAAACTGAAAATGAATACATACTAATAGAAATGTGTCAAGCGACTGAGCTGGCCCATAAGGTCATAAAAGTTTCCACTTTGCTTCGGAAAGAATATCCAAACACCAGCAATTGGATATAATAAATCAAAGAAACCTAATAATTCAGCTAAGGTCCTTAAAAGGCCAAAAGTCAAGCATCCACCAAATTTCCCCACAAATCCGAGAAAACCAGAATCCTAAAGTGTGTATTCAGGCCCATTGATCAAATTGTTAACCAGATTCCCGAAAGATATATATTTTGTTCAAAAAAGTTTTGTTTTCTTTTCTCAGAATCTAACAGTTTCAAGAGAGTCACTAAAAGCAGATTGCTAAAACACTATAATATTAATAACATAGGAAAGAATTCCTAGAGACCCATGATGGACATCTTAGATGATCATAAGACTTGTAAAGGTAAAAAATTAACCTGGATTAGTTGATACTGCTCAAAAGACAATTATAAGTAAAATAATATAAAAATGGGAAAGCAATGGCATTCTGAAGTGCACCCTGAACAATCACGATGATCAGAGTTCAATTGATAGATTAATTTCTCAATAAGAGCAGCACAAATAAATTCCAATTAAACCAAATTTCACCAGAGAAAATATGCCTAAATGAAAATAGAATGAGAAGAACAACTAAAGAGCTTCATTAATTCCTCAAGAAGACTCCAGAATACATTACTTCAAGAGAGACGAACTTTAAATAACATCCAAAAACCTTCATAAAAGCATAAAAATCAAAACGACAAGGAAAAAACCCACAAAGGCAATCTCAATCTCTTCTAAACAAATCCATCAAATCCCACCTCACACTATCAACGAAACCCACTAAACAAACCTCTTAAATAAAGGAAAAAATGAAAAGATATTGACCAAATTATAGGGAACAAAAAAGCCCAAAGTTTAAGGAATTTACCAAAGAAAATCATTAAAAGGCTTCCCAAACTCATTAAAATCTCAAAAACCAGCTTTAATTTTCCAAAACTACCCAAATAAATAGACTTTCAAGCAAATGGTCAACGAAAAACCCAAAACACGCCGAGAACTCCACCCAAAATCTCCAAAAACAAAGTAACAAATAAAGAATCGCTTCTTGAAACCCACAGACAAGATTATTTTTACAGCAAATTACCAAATGAAAATTTCCAAATGCACCAATATTAAAATCTCCATCTGAAAGCTTCAACCAAGAAAAATAACAATGTAATCTTACCCGAAACAAATCTCGCAACACCTAGTTTAGCTTGTCTATCAGCTGGATCTCCCCGATTGGAGAGAAAAAATATTCCTTGGGTTCGTTGTCGGTTCAAGTTCTATGTAAGAATGCTGGGGGAGAAAAAAAGGGAAAAGTGAAACCTAATAGAGAGAGACAAAGAAGAGAATGAAAGGGGGAAATGGAGAGGCGAAGAAAAACAAAGCAGAGAGAGAGGGCAAGGGCAAAGCGGCTAGTCAAACCTGTGAAAGAGCAGAGCAACAGAAACGGCTTTCCTTCCCTGCTTGGAACGAAGATGCAGCCCAGACAATGAAGATGAGGGTTTCACTGAGGGGTTCTGCTTCTGCTTAGAACGAAGATGAGGGTTTCCCCCTGCTTCTCTTCTCTCACTAGAAAACGCAAGTTGAAATTGTTTTTTCTCTCACTAAACTAAGGGCATGTTTACACGGTAAAAATGGTTTGGCATATTTTCAAAACGCAAAAGATATCAGCTCCTCCATATGTTAAATAAAGCTGATATCTTAAATATGCGAAACATATCGCAATTAAATAAAATTGATATTTCAGATGTGCCGAAGATATCAGAGTTAAATAAACTCGATATCTCAAATGTGCGGAAGATAACGCAATTAAATAAACCCGATATCTCAAATATGCCGAAAATATCGTAGTTTAATAACGTGCACATTTGAGATATGCCGGCATATCTCAAAAACGCCTAACATGTGCAATTGAATAAACCCCCCTTATAATCTTGTTAAACAATTTGGTTAACCAAACTACCCCAATAATTCTTCAGAAGCCTCATGCATTTACATTCAATAGATTTGAGATGATGAAGTTAAACAATTCTGAATTCCAAGAAGAACACCTACATAGCTCCACAGATTTGTTTCCAAGTTCACTAGTGGCACAGCCCATGAGCCGAAAAGGAATTCTCTTAGATCATTGTAAGTCTCAGAAATTGAACCATTGGTTAGGAACATACTCAGGCAAATTATCACACGATCACAAAACTGTACATAACCGCCAAAGGTCTTAGCAAGCAAAATGAGAGTCAAATTATAGAATGCATAAATAATGAAGAGAAGGCTGATTAGCAATTTTTGAATTCGAATATTCCCTAATGATTGCGAGGATTTCCTTTCCATGACACAACGATCAAACTTAAATATCATCCTTTTCACTAAGATCAAAGTCCAACAGACAAGAAAGCAGCACGCATCAACCAGTTGTGGAGCAACAATGTGCTTCCCTCCAAAATCTCATTGAATGATGAGATTCTGCAGTGCAAAATGGTCCAATATGTAGCTGAACAGATTGTGATTGAAAACTTATTTTTCTTAGCTCCAAAAGGATCATTCCTTATCAACTAATACAGCCAATGAGGTAGCCTTTCTGGCAATCTAAATTTCAACTAAAGCGCATGCAGGATGGAATTTCAGAACTGTCTTGAAAGTACAGGTGTGGTAGAGCCATGCAATATTACTTTGGTCAATTTTTACACTATACATGTATCTTCCCTGAAAATGAACCTGACACAAAAGCAACATAGACAAAGACTGAAAGGCATGCAGAGCATTACATACCGATTCAGAGTGATTAAGCCCATAAAGGAAAAGGCTTGGATTGCTACCTACAAATATATTATACTGACTGGATTTTTTAACGTTAATAATTCTGTTCAGCTTCAACTGTTAAGACTGAGGATTAACTCCAACATAAATTTATTAGTCTTCCCCTCAAGATGTGAAAAGCAAAGGATTCCTGCCTGTTCAGAAAAGATATACAAGAATTATGAATTAGTTTCCCGTCCATAATGTAAATTATTGGAAAGAGTTCTGGTGTGTGTGTGTGCACGCGTATACTAAATCCATGTGATATGTCAAACCAAAACACTCTACGGCTGTGATACTGTGACTCTGCTCAGAGTTAGCATGAGATTAACTTTCACAGAAAGAGACTTCAAACTAAATATGAGTTTATTACAAAGAAGAGAGAGAGAGAGAGAGAGAGAGAGAGAGAGAGAGAGAGAGAGAGAGAGAGAGAGAGAAACATTTTTTATGTCACATTATTTTTTTGTTCCAAAATAAGGATAGAAGAACAACAGATAGATTATGTTCTCTAATTGCAAATATGAAACTAATATATATATATATTTATTTATTTATTTATTTATTTATTTATTTACTACAGGTCAACCGTATTCTCACCTTATAACTGTATTCAAAATGTTTTCGTCTTTTTTCACTCTTCAAGTGCATGTGTTGTGAAGCCTGTCAACAGGATTATAACAGTTCAATAGGAAGATGGATATTTGCAGACACCACATTATTATAATTAGTTCAACTATAACAAGGTGAAAGCACACAAACACTATAGCCTATAATTAATGTTACCAAGCAGTCCATCAGAGACCATTTATCCAACTGGTAACGGCACGGAAAATAAGACGGAATTGTGACCATTAAACACAAGAAATATTTCAGTAGCTATCAATGTCACAAATCTACCATTACCTGCATAACCAAATAAATTGGAAATTGAAAGACTAAAAAGCATACAGAGATAAGTTTCCCATTTCTGAAGTCATCATAAAAGATTCTATAGCAAGTGAAAACCATTTCAGTAACCAAGTTCTCCTGCAAAGAACAATTCAACATAATTACCATGTTCAGACAGAATTTGCAAGTCAAGATACAGCAGGTGTCCATCTCTTATCTTAGATATGTCTGGAACCAGTTAAATAAGCCACTAGAGCTCATGGTTCTCATGTTACAAGCCTCAGACAGACATAACCAGTCTTCCACACTCATTCCTTCATCCAAATTTCTATAGCTCATTTTCTGACTTTTCCTACTTCACATTTCAGAATAGATCATCAATTTACACTGTTGTAAGTGGGAATATCCAAAGAATCTTCACAAACCCACTGCTGCTTCTGCAACCTCTCCAAACCCGATTCAGTCATTACTCTTCTTATACTGGGTTTTCATAAATTGAGATCAAATTCTTCACCCAACTCAAAGAAATGCCAACTGGTCTCATGAAAAGCCTTAAAGAAATCATCAGAAACCGTCTCGATTCCAACCTCCTCAGCAAACTTCTTCGCTTTCAAAATAAATTTTGCCGAGTCGGCAACTGAAGTTTTAAACTCTGAAACGAACTCCTCATACCTTCCAAAACTGTTCCCGAACAAAATTATCCTATTCAACAACTCTACACGCCAATTCGCCTCCAACAAGTTATCATACAGTTTTGCCTCACAATGTGGCATAAAAAACAATGTTGGTTTCTCCACCTCCCTCCTTCCATCTTCATTGATTCTAAGCACATTACATCCCAGACCTTCTAAAACCCTAGTTTCTGTATATGATAAAATTGGGTCGAAAACTTCGATTTCTCCTATACAATTGAATTTTCTCTTTAACAAGATTGCGAGAGATAGTTGCAATCTTGGGGGCTCATAGGATTCAATGCTTCCAATTCCATATATCACCATCTGGATTTCTGACTCGGAGGAGGCAACCCTAGATAACTTTTCGAGCATTCGGGGGTCCTGTAGTTGTTCGACGAAAAAGCGGTAAAAATCGGAGCTTTCAAGTTTCTTCAGCGCAGACTGCATTTTCTGCGCCAGTTTTGATTCCCTTTGTGGATCAATTTCTGTATCTGTGGGAGACCAGGATTTCTCAACTAGGGTTTGGATTTTCGGGATGGGTTTCCTTCTCTGTTTGCCGCGACGAGGAACAACAACTGTCCAGCTATCGCTAGGGTTTAGAAGCTTGGGATTTTCCTTAGCAGCAGCCATAGCAGTGAGGGCCGCAAACAAGGGCTTTAGAAGAAGAAGAAGATTTTCTGCAAAACGGCAAACCCTAAATCTCGTCTCCACCCTTTCCAGTTTCCACCATTCATGCCAACGGCCTTACAAGAGGGCATTTTTGTCATTAAGGACTTAAAATCCAACTAAAAGACAAATTAGTAGGGTGGATGAGTAATTTTCTACCCGATTCTTCTAGCACGACGCTGGAGAAGGACCCAACCGGAAACGTTTCAACTTTGGGTGATCTGAACCGTTCAGCTGCCCTGTTTAGGCGCTACACAAAATTCGTGCCAATCGGAGGCTTCTAGCTACTAGATCTTTGGGTTAAACAGTTTCAACATCTATAATGTAAAAATAAAAATGGACTGGATCTTACGGTTATGAATGTTGGTATTTAACCAATCCATGGCTGACTGAACATGATGAACAGATCAGATCACACAAAGAACACGATGAACTAATGACTTTGAATTGATGCCCAAAACAAAATTTGGCACATCTTAACTGAGATCAAATTCAATGCCATAACATGATGCACGAGATGGGTGGTTTTGATCACTGTAAAGTGTGAACCCCACTTGTGCTCTTGACTATTCATGTAGTGCTAATATTTTCAACCCCTTTTGAATGCCTCTTATCTTAAAAAATTCTTCTCATTTCCCCTCAAATATATATATTTCTTAGGAAGGTCATTTGTACGATGAATTCACGTTCGCATATTTTTACTTGGAAAGAGGGAGCCTTCCTGCAACGGTAAAAGTTGTCGTCATGTGACCTTGAGATCACGGGTTTAAGGCATGGAATCAGCCTCTTGCAAAATACAAGATAAGGCTGCCTACTATAGACCCTTGTGGTCCACCCCTTCCTCAGACCCCACATAGGCAGAAGCTTCGTGTACCAGGGCTGTCCCTTTATATTTTACTTGGAAAATAGTACCAGGCAAAGTTACAAAAGGAACACTTCTTCCGTGATCTAAACCGTTTATTTGGTAAAACTCATTACAGACGAACCATAGACAATTATTCACACAGTCCCACAAAGTCCTAGACTTTTGGAGGGTTTGTACTTTGCTTACAGCCAGTTGCCTTTGATTTCCCAACCATCCCTTAAAGAGGCTTATAATACTCAATTGAGTACTAATTTCGGCTTATGGATCATCCATAGCATGAACCGAAAGCTAGATATGGTTTGGATCACTGAAAAGTGTGAGCCCTAGTCCATTACATAAAAAAAAGAGCAGTTCCCGTGCACAAAATTCTCATGTCTGTGAGGTCTGGGGAAAAGACAGACCACAAGAGTCAATAATACACTGTTTTGCCTTGCATTTTGTAAAAGACGAATTCCATGGCTTGAGCCCCAGTTCACCACATATGAACCGTTATATGTTACATGCTCACATAAGAAAATTGGACCAGCCACAACTGCTTGGTTCTAGTGTATTCCAAAAGTTTTGGAATCCAAACCATTAGTTAATGGTATGGATGGACCTACACCACAACCCATGAAAGGGTCAATAATTAAGCTGAAGGCTGTGAAAGAGAGTGGTAGGATGATCTGAGGCAGCAGTTTCTAGAGGCCGCTAAGGAACCTCCATGCAGGGCTCCAGTCCGCTAATGGCCTCTAAACTCTCATTTTGCTTTGTAAGTAGGTTTTAAACTTTGATTTGTTACCAAGTAGGCACTGAATTTAATACACCTTTCGGTAGGTGGGCCCTTTGGACAAAATGTGTTAAGTGGGACATTTAATGGGGCCATAAGCATTATAGGGATTCCATCCCATTCTTAAAACAGAAACGGTAAAAGTTGTCGTCATGTGACCTTGAGGTCACCGGTTCAAGGCATGGAATCAGCCTCTTGCAAAATGCAAGGTAAGGCTACCTACTATAGGTTCTTGTAGTCCACCCCTTTCCTAGACCCTGCATAGGCCAGAGCTTCATGCACCAGGACTGCCCCTTTTTTTTCTTAAAACAGAAAAGGCCAACTTTCCCTGCTTTCTTTCTTCCTTCTTCTTCTTCTTACCATGGAGCTGAGATCCAACACTATTCTTCTTCTTCATATTTTTTCACTTACATTTTTGTTTTTTTCTCCAAATGATAGACACAGGCAAGGAGACTGAACTTCTGACCTATGATAAGAGAGGCTCCTTGTGCCACCGCAGGGCACTTATAGACAAAAGTCCACTTAAGCTGTTTGGAACATGGACTACACCATTATTTGCAGTTTGTCAGTCTATTCAGCTACTGTTATTTCTTTTATTATTACAAGATATAATAAACTCAAAAGGGAACGGGAACAGGAAGGCGAATGCTAGTTACAAACCAAGTTTTCCTTTTATAACCTTGCGAGTACTCTAAAAACGTTAAGGCCTACACGCATCTATCAGCCATCCACACAAGAAAATCCTTTAAGAAGCATCCAGGCCTCTCCTCAAAAGAAGCACATCACGAGAGAGCAGGGATTTAATGCATCCCTCAATTTTTTCATGGGATGGTTAAGAGATTAGCTATGATTAAACTCTTAGCAATTTACCAATAGATATAACCCTTTTGGTATAAATAGTTTATCAATGTGGGCATTAATGTTCTTATTTGGGCATCTTTTTTGGGCAATTCACAGCAGTGGAGTGACAATGCAGTAGATAACACCGCTTAGAACAACTACTGTACTTGCGTTCTTACACTGTACTATCAACAGCTGAGCAACGAATGTTCTAACGACAGTCCACCCTGCACAGCTACTACCACTCAAGGGAAGGAGAAAAAGAGCTAAGTGCTTTAATCCAAAGCAGCGGCCCTTTCACTCAAAAGGCCCAAAGGTTCCAGTCCACACTCCTACAAGAGATAGCAGTGAGAAACTTTTCAGTGGGCAAAAGCCTGAAGGAGCAATGCTTCGGGGTTCGTGAATTTCTTTTCTCGGAGAAGCACTCTGTGCCAAAGGCTCCTTTGAAAAATAAGACAATCCACAAAATGCCGCTTATTAGCTAATCCCGACCAGCCACACGAACACACAGGATTAATTGTTTACTTAAACATCATCATATTTACCAATTAAATGCTTATCATTGAGAATTTCTGCTTTTAGCAATAGATCATTGAACCATATAGAACCAAATTTTTAGTCGTGGATCCATCCATGTCTCAGCCAACCATACGAAGCAACTGCTCATTCAGACCGTCGCCGTTATGAAGTGATAATGGTTTCATCAACTAAATTTTGCTTTGGTTACTAGGGAGGTGCAGAACGTTTGACACACTTGCTCCATTCTGTTTGTTCTCCTCTGTGCTGCAAAATTGCAGTGTTTAAAATTTAATCAAGACAGTTTAAGCAGACCGTATAAACATCACTCATCTCGTCCAGCAAAGGCACGCCACCGTCATTCTCTGCCCTCTGCTCTAAACACAGAGCCCAAAGCTAGTTCCAGCCACAACTAAATACCACAAAAATACAGGGACGGCTGGAATGAAGATACATCATGAACTAACCATGGATCACACATACAAATGCCTAAGTTGGTTTCCGCATGTTTCGACCAGCACGAATGACTTCGTCGACTAGTAGCAACTGGGAAGCGATAACAGGTCTGCATAAATCAGAAGCCACTTTGCTTAGCTGAAAGGAATTTTCTAATGTTGAAGAGAGAAATGAAAGTTCTACCGAACAGTTAACGGCACAGTTGAATACATACCCGGAGTTAATGATTTGGCGCTTCACAGAGTAGTTATCAAAGATGCCCTCCATTTGTGGGTCGAGTGGCTCTCCGGTATGCTGATTCAACCCCACAACGTTCCCTTTTTCGTGCTCATCCTGAACATAGAATCCACGCTACTGAGCTCATTTTCCAACTTTTTCGTAATAGATATTTGTAAGGAATGATTCACAATGTTAAATTACCATCAGAGCAATGAGAACATCTTGTGTGTCGAGGCCAGAGTTCTCTGCCAGTGTCTTGGGCACAACCAGAAGCGCATCAGCAAATGCTTCAACTCCAAGCTGTGCACGCTGTTGACAAGAAAGGAAGAAATTGTTAGGAATAGACCCAGTAGGCTTCTAAACTTTGATAATAATGTCCGCATTACATGCTCTCGTACCCCTTGGACAGTTTTCTTCACATTGTTGATCAAGTGCTGTCTGGCCGCAACTTCAAAAGCTCCAGCCCCCTGAATTTGCAGATTGTAACAAATAAGAAAAATATGCTGAGAACAGAGGACTCGACACTGCCAATATTGGGAGGAGTTTCAAGAGAAAAGGATAGAAATATTGCAAGAGTGGCAAATAAAAGATATAAAGAATCTGGCATCAGACATCAACTGCGATGGAAGAGAAGTAGCATGAAATGTCAAGACTCGGACGAGAAATATAAAAAGGTCTCCCATAAATATCACAATGTAACTGCTTGTGGCATAGAAGATGAAAAGGACAGTAAAGAAATTAAACCAAGGGGAATTTCATGTGATAATAGAAAAGGAGTTGAGAAAAAACAGGATAAGTGGACAAAGGGCCGATGAACCAAACAGAAAGAGAGAAATAATAGGAGCCATCACCAGCACTCAGTGCTCAATGTGATAGTCGCCTCAGGAAAAAAGGAGCGTAGATAGTGGGTTGATAAATAAAATATGGCAAGAAGAATAAGATGTGCCTGCACCCAATTCTTACTTGGGAAAGCAGATATATTGATGATTTCCAACGCGCATTTATATACCCCTCAGAACCCAAGAATGAATAATTGGAAATTAAGGTCAACCAATGATCCATAAAGAGGTATTTCAACACTACTTTTGTCCACCAGATAAAATTGTAGATGCATCTGGAGAACACCTGTTTCCATTTTCTTCACTCTATTATTATGTGGAAACCAAATAACATGTTCCTCATCGTTCAAAAGCAAAAAAAATAAGAACAACCAGAAGAAATACTTCGGGCATTCAATCAGAGAAATGCAAAGATTGATCTTCAATTAAGGACACACCTTATATAGTCAAACAATCAAACACAATCAGTTAAGATAGGACCAATCAATCATATACACAGAAGGAAAGATTATCTGAAAGCTGATCAAGTAGCTTCTCCAAGTGATAAAATAACCCACAGAATACAATTAGGGAGAGGCAGTGGCTGGCCCACATGCAAGACCTCAGAGACAAGACCTCTCTTCACAAGAGAGCCAATTAGCTGATTACAATTAGAACTACCCTGACAAACTTCTCTTCTAACCATGAATAAATATTCAGAAAAACTAACAAAGACTTCATTCCAAGGTTTGAAGTAGGTCCTGTGAACATAATAACATGGTTTTAGGTCATCAACCTTGAGAAATTGATTCACAGGTTGGCTAAATTCCTTTTAATTATAGTAATTCAAAATCTGAAATCTCTAGCACAATAGGATACATGTTGGATTAGTGTGGTGAATCTGTGACTAACAGCCTATTTGATTCGCAGGAAATGCTTCTGAAAATATTCCATGATTTCCAATGTTTGGTTTGACATCAAACTCTATCTAAAAATCTCATGTTTTGAGCAAATAATTTGCCCTCTAGGTTTAGGGCATGAAATCTCATTTCCTTGGAATTTAGGAAAGTATCGACAAGGGGTGGAAATCGAAATAAGTTTCCTAGGAATTGTATTTCCAGCTGGAAGTGCTTTCTTGCTAACCATACTGGCCTAACTGCAAGTTGGTATTGCAGTATTCTTGCTAACCACTATGCATTATGAATATCCCAATATGTTCCACTACGAAAATGTTATTGCCTCACTTCCAAAATGAACATATTTGCATAATCATTGAGATCAGGAGAAAAAACATAAAATTACCTCAACCTAATCTATTGTGATATGAACATGACAAAGACACTGTACCTCATACTAGGAAATTATATTAACTATGAAAAGGAAAGGACGGGATGACAAAACCCATATAACTTGTGAATTTAGTCACAAGGGACAGACACCACACATATGCTCGTCCAACCCATATAACTTGTGAATTTAGTCACAAGAGACAGACACCACACGCATGCTAGAAGAGGGACGTTTGTAAAATGAGTACAAGCACCTCAGTAAAGGAAGTGAGCTTTGAGGCCCGGACAATTCCATGGTGCCCCCCACTTAATGGTGTCACTTGTAGCCAGAATGGAGAACTGAATCCAAAAATGTATACGTATATCTGTACCATATATGAAGAGAGCCACCCACATATTTCCTTGGGTGGCTATTAAAACATAAAACCAAAATTACAGTAATAAAGTCCACATAGTCAATTATACAAGTAAAGGACCCAAACTAAATCCGAATCCAATGCCATAGGAAATGAGAGTCTTGCAACCCGATGTATACTATTATCATAGAATAATTGGAGCATGGGAAAATGCAGGAGTAAAAGTTAGTTATAGGTAATTAATAGTAGCAACAACAAGAAAAACCTCACCAGTATAACAGCTTCATCTTCAATGGTATTTTTCACAGCTCTAAGACCATCACGAACAGCATCTTTAATTTGTGCAATAGTGTGATCATTAGGTCCTGCAATAATGGCAACACTCATGTAAGACTATTATCATATAAATAGTCATGTATCAAAAATAAAATAAAATAAATAAACAAGTCATTCTAGCTATTCAATTTCATGAACCTTTTATCAGAATGGTACAAGAAAGTGGGTTCTTCACATTCTCCACAAAAGTATATTTCTGTTCCCCAAGGATATGCTCATAAACATGTCCAGCCCAACCAAGACATTCAGGAGTTAAGTCATCCACAGAGTTAACAGCCTCTCCTCCACATGCCAAAACCAACCGCTCCATGTTTCTCTTCTTTGCCCTCCGCAGAGCTACAATCTACAAAATAACAGAGTCAACAAGTTACATATAAGTAGTTTGACAAGGTCTTAAATACAATATTTGGAGCAACATCAAACATATGGCCGACTCTTTCTCTTATGAACGACTTTCCTGAAAGAACAAAAACAACATACATGGGGGCAGATATTCAATGCGTAAAACAAGTTCAACAATCCCCAGCAAAAGTCTGAAAAAATAATTTACCACACAGAGACAGTAAACAAGGCACATCCAAACACATAAGATGTGTCGAAATGCATCTGTCTCCAGTGATTGCTATCATCACCAAGATTTTCTGAGAAACAAGAACTCTAAATGGTTCTTTCTTAAAGATTCACAAAGAAAAGAATTTGCTTACATATTGTTCAGAAACTAAAAACCAGCTAGTAGTTCAGCAAAACTCCTATATGAGCAACGAGTTTGCCCTTGGCAACAAACCTTGTGACTAGCCCAAGACTGACAATATAAACATACTTCAGACTAGAGAATAGGGACTTCAACTACTTGGGGATATTGGATTAGTGCTTCCTCTTTGGATATTCTACAAAAGTTGAGAAAAAGAAAAGGAGTTATTTATAATATTTTATCAACTCAAGCCACCTTGCATTTCAGCATTGCAGCTATGTTTTACGGGCAAAACAAGTCCTATTGTCTGTAAATCAATAACTCAGATAATAAACACCATCCTGCTTGAGATATCAGCTAAACTAAAGGATTACTCAGATTCTGAATTCACTTAAGAACACTGTCCAACAACCACGCCTAAATTCTTAAATTTTATGGAACAAAACAATCCTTCCATGGTCTGCAAGTGACTTCAAATTCTCCCTACTTTGGCTTATATATATATATAAGGGGAAAAAAAAGAAGAAGGGAAAGAACAGTTGCCTTAAAACGCATCACACAATGAGAAATATTTTAAAAGTGCCTATTCAGTATTTACCAGACTTTTGGAGATAATTGCTTAGACAGTTGCAAGCTAAGATCAGATGAGATGTCAAAATACCCATCTGTTAGGGGAAGGCATAACTAACCCCTGCTCTAACAAGAAGTTCCAAGGATGGAGGATCAATTCCCTTTTGATTGATGATGACAAAGTTGTTATCATTGCCTGAGCACACCTGTATCACATGGAATACTAATAGTGAGAGAGATTTCTTTACATTTTCTACAGACGAGGCTGTACTTCTAGAAACAAAAATGAAAGCAGCAGGATCATTTCACCTTATTCTTTAATTCAATGATTTTAAGAACTCTCTCATCAACTTGGTGCCTTTCAGCAGCAACCATCTTCTCCCTTTGCTCTGCATTTGAGTAGAAAAAGCCTGCATTTATTTCACTGAGAGATGAAATATTAGTCGCGGTGAAGTCTCAACTCTAATTAACAAAGAAGCACTGAAGCAGAGTACCACAATATTCTTCAGTTAGATCTTATATTAGTTACTTCACAGGTCTTTCCAATTTGAAAAGACATGTTACATCTTATAAACAGAAGTTCAAAGAATTCTGCCATAAAAACTAGAGGATGAAAGTCTCCAATCAGTCATCCCTGCTAAGTTCAACTAAGCATTCACCATGATCAGTTAGATACACCATCATGTGAAAAGATACTTCACTGATATTAAATTTGTAGGACCAGTTTCTGTCACTGGCTTTCCCATACAAAAACATCAATAAGCATATATGAGACATAAGATAGTGATTCTAAAGATCAACCCAGAAGCCTGACTAGTGTTAGGCCACAACACAAGTCCTTCCAAGTTGAGTGTGGTCCAAGCTTGGTTAAAAGCAATGAACGGGTATACATAAACTCAGAACCATTCTCATTTTAAGATAAATGATTGGACCAGGAGCAATCATGTGCAAACTAATCATCCGCCAACCAGAACAACAGCTTCAATACTAATAGAATGCACAGGAAGCACATAGCTTTTCATTCCTGTGGAGGAAATGTGCATATGAATTACTTCTTACTCTTTGGACTGTTGATTTACCTGCGGTTCCCCTCTTCTATTAATTTACTTGGCTTAGATAAGAGTCAAAACACCTATTCCTCGGGGATAAAGAAAATGTTAGATGGATTTTTGTCTACAAAGAGCATTTAGTATTTGTGCTTGCAGAACTACCTCCTTATAGATTCAGTACAGCCAACAATATTTTAGTCCTCATAATTTTTTACAAAGGTTTACAACAAAAATTTATCATCAATAGGGCAACTACTTTGGTTGAAGACAGTCAACATACAAAGGAAAATACAAAAACACAATTTAGTTACCTTTTCTCATACTCTAAAGACACATTGCAAGTCAAGATATAGCAATTCTCTGCATGCCTTTTCATATCTGGATGTCTTGAACCATGATCAAGGACAAGGCCCTCCACCTACAAAGAGCAATTACGAGGAAACTTGTCAAAGGAAAATCCTCTGAAGGACCAACTTCCCAAAGAACAAGCAAAATGAACTGGTGGTAATTGCATGAGACAGAAAGCAACTTAAAATAATTTTTACCTCATCTAGGTAGTACATCCAGGCAACAAATCAATAGGTGGGCATGCAATATCAAAACCACATATGGCAAGGTAAAAAATGCAATATATGCAATGAAGCAAATGTAACTAATAGAAGTTACAAACGAATGAAATAAGAACAAATCCCATGAGTAAAGCACTTGCCAGACAATCATGATCATGTAGAAACAATCTAAACAGAGAGACCATGGCCATGAACAAGCATCAGTTAATGACTGTGTACCCAATATGACAGGCCATCAAGGGTGGAAGTTACATATGTACGCTCCCTCAGGACACAGCTTATTTTTCTTCTTTTGAACTATAGTGTTCATTTATGAAGGAAAATGGAAAATAATCAAAAAGTAAACCAAACAGGGTCTATGCCAGATAAACAAGAAAAAAACAGGAAAAACAATTAAGACAGCACTACACTCAGTATACAGATAGACTTTGTTTGCAAATTTCCATGCAAGTCAGCTAGAGATTGGGTGATGATTTAAGAGTAGCCAAAGAATCTGCCGTATTAAAGGGTCCCATGTTAATGGGACCATCAAAAGAGAATCTTACAGTCCCTACCACAACGAGAAGAAGGTCCCATTCACATTTTTTATCCATACCAATTCATGTAAGAGCACAAAGAAATCTAGTTTAAATTTACTTGAACAAAGGTAAGTCTTAAGATGTTAAGTTGTCAAGTTCAAATATAATTACACCTCCATGAATGCACTTAATTCACAAGATGTCTGACCAAAAACATAAACAAATGAACCATCTAATTTGCAGAGGATCAGCCAGTTCAACAACTACTCCTAAAATCCCCCACCAAACAATTTTTTACAACTAAACCCGACATAGAAAAACTCGTAATGTCAGTCACTGACTATCTTGGTTAATCATTGATGCATCCCAGTAAATTTGAATTCGCAACTCCAAATACAAATTACGGTACATTAGAAAAATCACTCTGAATTGAAACTGGCAGCTCCTTGCGTTTTGGGAAAGGGCCCAGCCTGATCCAAACTAAACGGTAACACAACAGGCTACAGTCGTTCACATAAATGGAGTAATCAGTGATCCTACCAAGTGCAAACTGATATAGGTGGGCAGCGCTAAAAGGTTCCAGGGAGATTGCTTGATATAGCAACACTTCCTCATTAGAACATCCCACAGACTGCTAGTTCAGGGTCACAGGTGAAAGAGTTCCATGATGGCTAAATTTACAATAAGGTAAGAAAAGTATTGAAGGAATTACATGCAGATTTATTTATAATGGAACCCAGAAGATCAAGACAGTATATGCTTCACCAGTTTTTTGGTACCAACACTAGGATAGAGCAGGATCATATACAAGTGCCGATCTGACCACTAGATCATTCTATTCTAGGAATTTAGTAAGGTAAGGATGTTATGCACCTTATGAATATTTCTCTTTACCCTGTTTCCACGGTTATAATTTGTCTTCCACAAAACTGAACAAGGAATTTTGGATTCATGAGTAGTACCACATTAAGCACAGTAAATGTTGTGGTCTGCGACAGAATAATTACACAACCATGTCCTCATTCACGATCTTCAGATGTATATCTGGGAAGAGGTAACCTCCCATGATAGCCATCACTTAGGAACCACTAAGATCACTAGGGATAATGGAAGCCTAGGCATCTTCACCATTTGTAGCCTGAGGTAGATAGCTTGGGACTGCACCATTTGATTCCACCAGTAGCAGCGTATTCACAGCTGTACAACAGCATAATTATCCAACCATGTTCTTATCCACTATCTTCATTGTGAATCTGAGAAGAGATAACATCACATGTTATTCATCGCTCAGGCATCATCAAGATCACTCAGGACATAAATGTAGCCTAGGCCTCTTCACCATTTCGAGTCAGAGTAGATAGCTTGGAAGGGTAGCAAAATATGGAAAAAATGCAAATAATCGAATATCAAAGACTATGACATTAGCGTTGCTGAGTTACTTTGTGCTCCATGGATTAAGCAGTAATAAAACCTTTTCTCAAGGTACGGCATGTCCAGAAGTTCGAAATAAAAAGTGTGATTTCTATGTGAGCAGTTATTTGCTGCTAGATCTACTCTCCACTTGGAACATCCTCCTGCATAGCCTCAAATGTTATTTGAAACTAAACTCTTTTCACCTTTATTCATACAGAATGTTCAAAGAATGGAAAGATTTGAATTTATAATATGAAAAATAACTATTTCAAGGAAATTGGAGTATAAAAATACAGGTCTGCTTGCTCCAAACTCAATACATCATCTCTCCTTAACAAGTCCATCATTTCACTGGATCCTCCCAAAGTATGTCCAGTAAGTCATGCTTACATTCTTTTTCCCAGTTCTACAACTCATGGATCACAAATCTTTATTATTCAAACTAAACCATCAAATTCCAATCAAATTTACTGTTCAAATCAGCATAGCTATGAAAAAACTTTAACTCCAGTAATTTTCCATCATTAAATATTTAACTGTGTTTCAAATGAATTAAACTGAAAGAGACTATGAACCCAACCTCAAATATTTAACAGTGTAAATAAAGTAAACTGAAAAGGATATATCCATGATATCACTTCCATAATTGAAGTCAGAACAGCTTAAAATCTCAAATGAAACAAAAAGAAGAAGAAACAGCCTGACTATATTGTGAAAGAAGGCAAAAGGAAAGAAGAAACATACAAGACGCGTGTCTACATCAAACTTGTGACGCATGTGCATTATCTCCACCATAAATAAATCAATAGGTTCATTAGGCTTGCGAATACAAAGTACCTGTTCATGCAACCCAAAGCAAGTTAATGCATATAAACCAAAAGCACAAAAGGAGATAATGACAAGCTAGCTTCAAAGCATGTTTCTACGTTGCAATGTTTATGAACATATGTGCGCATCAAAAAGCAGAGCAGCAAACAAACTGACACATCCACACTAAAGGGCTTCTTGGAACAAAGGGAAACATGGTGAAAGGATGTCGACAAGAAAAGTAGAGAAATGTGACTTGTCCACCACCAAGACAGAGTTCAGCACTCAATCAACAATAAATAAAGTGAAACTAAAGTGATCGCCACCTGAAGAATTAATAAAGATTCCAATTATTTAAGTGACCCAGATATTGTTGTCATCAGTAGTGCATTCTTTGAACTTGATGGACCATTTGAAACCAACACTTTTGTTTAATGAGGAAATGAATTCTTCAACAGATATAAATTGTGAATGGCAAAATTGATCTGCCCACTCCAAGAAAAACATCTACTAATAAAAAAGGGCAGCCCCGGTGCACGAAGCTCCCGCCTATGCGGGGTCCGGGGAAGGGGCGGACCACAAATGGTCAGAATATAATGTGAACATGACATATTCTTGGGTGACGACTTTCCTCAACAAATAGTAGCAGTAATCACCTACGACCACCTACAATGCTCCTCTAAGATAACCTGCTGTCACACATGGGTAAGACACTCCTCATAGAATTGTTTCCCAAAAGGATAAGCATTGGACTTTTTGCTTGGTTGTCACTTCTTCAGGAATGTAGAGTATTAACATTTCCTGGCACATGATCAGACCAGGAAAAATGAATTTCCAATTGAAGCATCCACCTGAAGTTATGTACTAACATACTAAAATAAACACGAACAGCAATGCAATTTCACCTAGCAAGCCACAAAAGTCCTAATGGTCACTTGCCGCTCCCAAAATGTCATAGAACCTTGCATTAGCATCTCAAAGAAGGTGCAAAATGCAACCCCATCTAGAACAGAAAATAGATGCATACAATGAGAGACCAACCAGAATGTGAACACCACAACATCATTAGCTTACCATGCAGCATGCATCATTTATAGTAATTTATATTTAGTATTTTCCAAGAAAAAGAAGAGGAGCCTTGGCGCAACGGTAAAAGTTGTCGTCATGTGTCCTTGAGGTCATGGGTTCAAGGCGTAGAATCAGCCTCTTGCAAAATGCAAGATAAGGCTGCCTACTATAGGGCCTTATGTCCGCCCCTTCCCCGGACCCCGCATAGGCAGGAGCTTCATGCACCGCGGCTGCCCTTTATTTTCCAAGAAAAACTTGCAATAGGATCTCAGAAAATCTGCGATTTAGAAAAGAAGGAGAACAGAGCTGAAAAAGGTAACAGCCTCCTCAATATGATAAGTTGAAATAGAAGTTTAAAAACAAATACTTAATTGTCTGTTTGCCAGTACACAATCATTTGGCATGACATCAAAAAAGGCTCTGCATTAGCATCTCAAAAACGGTGCATGACCCAAAGCCATATAACATAGAAAAGTAACCACCACATATGCACCAACCTAATAAATGAGAATATAATCAAAGATGAAAAATGGTGAAAACCACAGCTCTATTAGATTACCATGCACTAGTCATCATATATCATCACGTTGCCCCGAATATTTCAAAAGATATAATGCACTGAAATTCAGAAAGTCTGCAGCTTAGAAGCCAAAATGCCGAGATAGAAAACGGGATTCCTCTCCATCCCTCCCTTTCTCTTGCATTAATGTGCATGTGCAGTTCACTAGAGGAAGAAGCACATAAGCACAGACATAACTGAGCAAATTATCGAGGACAAAAGAGCATGGAGAACATCACTAAACATTAGCTGATTAAAGCATATTAAAGAGGGAGATTTTGGCAATGAATTGCAGCAGAATTCCAAGAAAATGGGCACAACAAAGGTGGGTGAAAGGCAGAAAATGGGCAAGATTCAAAAAGACACACATGAAAGTAGTTCATTGCCACACAAAAAAAAAAAGAAAAACGAATAATACAAAAGCATAGAGATGGATCTAGAAGACATAAGGAGAACCCACCAGCAAAATAGTAAGTATAAAGAGTTAAAGCTATATATGGGTATTGCTTCTAATTGTATGAAATAACTTTGTATCTAAGGGGAGCCTTGGTGTAACAGTAGAGTTGTTGTCGTGTGACCTTGAGGTCACAGGTTCAAGGTAAGGCTGCATACTATTGACCCTTGTGGTCTACCCCTCCCCGGACCCCGCATATGTGCGAGCTGCGTGCACCAGGCTACCCTTTATCTAAGGCACTATTGATATATAGATACATAACTATAAAAATGTCCAAAGGAAGGGTCAAGTTATGTGCTTTGAACAAATCAATAGGAAATCAAATTGGATGCCAAATTAAAGGAGAGATTCTTTTAGTAGAAGCCAAAAACAATCGAAATAGAAATACTTACAGAGTTAACAACTATCTCGGTCAGTTGATCTGCCAGCGCTTCATACAACTGTACAAGAAAGAAATACAACATGTTAGAGGAAAAAGACGACATGCAAGAGAAAACGTAGATCATAGAGAGAAACAGAAAGACCAAAAAAGTACCTTTGTCCGAAGTGTTGTTCTCGCTACCATCTTCAAAATCTCTTTATCAGGCTCATCACCCATCACAACAGGTGTCTTAAATTTCTCTAGAAATTCAAGAGTCGCTCTTTTTGCAATGTCAAATCCATCAACCAGTACACGAGGATGCATTCCTACAAAATTTATGCATAAACAGTCATAAAGCTAATAGAAACAAAGCAGATAATAATAGCCCTTGCTGTAATATGTAACATAAATAGATGCAATAAGAAACTGAATAGGACAAATAAGGCACATTTAATGAAAGATAAAAAGTCAACTTTCACATGAAAGCACCTTCTAGACATTAAGGAGGCCTTCCTTTGCATCATTGCATGACAACATTTGCCACTTATTAACACATGACACTTTACTATGTGTACATGCATCGGTGAGAACACAAATAGCAAAGTTATAGGTGTGTGCATGTATATATGCGATTTACAAATGTCCATAGCAAATTGTGCAAACATGTATTGAGGTACTTATATGCATATTGATAACAGTAACAAACATAAGATGAATACCAAAATAAACAAACAGATAAATAAAGCCCTAATTCATTATACATCTTGAACATATATCAACTCACAACATGGGAGATGAAAAACTGAAAATACACCCTGAAGTCATCAGATAATGCAGTAACAAGTTCCCACAGAACTGCTAAATATAGTAACATCAGACAATTTTGGTGGCTGAATCATGCATTAACTATAACACCCAGTACTCTCCATGCTAACGGGTTTTGGTAATCCTAACCTAACTGAAAGCTACAGATGCAACTCCCTCCAAGGAATGTTATCCATCAAGGTGTTCAAAGGGCTAGCATTTAACTCTTAAACTTAAGGACAGCCCTGGTGTACGAAGCTTCCGAGCATATGCGGGATCCAGGGAAGGGTCGGACCACAAGGGTCAATAGTACGCAGCCTTACCTTGCATTTTTACAAGAGGCTGTTTCCACGCGTTGAACCTATGACATCAAGGTCACACGACAACTCTACCGTTGCGCCAAGGCTCCCCTTCCATTTAACTCTTAAACTCATATATTATAACTCAAGCTGACCTCACCATTTTGTGGTAATGCATTCACAGCCACCCAGAAAGTAGTAGAAAAATCAAAAAGGAAATTTGTGTTTGGTCACTGAAGAAAACAAATTAGAAACAAAATGTTGCTAGTGAGCTTATATCTAACGAGAAACCAGTTCAAGAGCAACAGTATCCTCCATATAAATATTATGAAGATCTCCTTGAGCACTAACCTTCATCAATGCAACGTTCTGATTGTTTCATAAGCTCCCCAATGAAAAGGACGGTAGAAGTTGTACCATCTCCACTTACATCATCCTGGGCAACAGCAGTCCTTGCAATCATAATTGCAGTTGGGTTTTGAATTTGCTGCAAAACAACCATTCAGAGGCACTAAAAAAACTGGTCCATCCAAGAGAGTAACAAGCAAAGACAACTGAATATCACTAATGGTAATTTATCTAATTGCTACACTTGCACCCAATACAAATCGCTAGTTATTGATTAGGTTCATACAAAAAATGCTGACAGGAATAAGACAAATGAAGTTGTCTTCTTTAAGAAGAATAAAACTGATAATGGATGATTGAAAGGGAAGACAATTTATGTTTTATGTGACTTAACCAACATAAGGTAGGTCCTAGAACCAAAAATTAAAACACAAGTATTTCAAAGAGGAAATATTTAAAGGAACCAAGAAGCAGTTAATTACACGTGCATCATGGCATTTCTGTAGAAATGCTAGCAACAAACTTCAATAATTATCAAGGCACTTAGACAGCCTCATGATTACAAAAGAACCAATCACCTCAAAAAATTCCAACGGCCACAAAATTTGCACCTCTTTTACAATAGCAAAGTCAAAAGGGCAGCCTTAGCACAATGGTAGAGTTATTCCTGTGTAACCTGGAGGTTATGGGTTTGAGGCATGGAAACAGCCTCTTGCAAAAACAAAACAAAAAAACAAAATGCAAAGTAAGGCTGCTTACTATAGACTTCCTCGTCCGTCCTTTCCCTAGGGCAACGTATATGCAGGAGCTTCATGCACCAGGCTTCCCTTCTCATTTAGAATAGCAAAGTCAAATATCTTCTTCTCATGGATTTCTATTGGCATTAAGCTCAATGTTTTACCAAAAAGCGAAAACAAAACAATACTCCAATTCATAGAAGATAAACAAAATCGGTACAAGAATACTACCTGAGGCATGAACAAGTTGCACAAAATGATAAATACCCTTCCAAAGTTCTCGGCTAATGTAAACAATATCATCATCGTCATTAAGACCTTATCCCAATTAGGGGTCAGCCACAAGAATCTTATTCCTCTATTCCTCTCAATTAAGTATCATGTCTTGATCTAGTTCTAGAGTTTTTAAATCTTTTCTCACCACTTCCATCCACGTTCTTTTGGGCCTTCTCTTTGTCCTTTCAAAACCTTCAACTTGGATGGCCTCACTCCTAATCGATGTCGTTTTTTGTCTCTGTTAAACATGTCCAAACCATTTAAGTCTAATCTCCCTCATCTTGTTACCTAATAGTGTTTCTCCTAAGTTTTTTATAATGTTTTTATCTCTAATTCTATCATTTCTTGTATTGCCAATCATCCATCTCAGCATCCTCATTTCGGCTACACTCGTCCTATGAACATGTTGTTTCCTAACTACCCAACACTCTGATTCATAGAGCATGGCCGACCTTATAGTCATCCTATAGAATTTTTCTTTCAGTTTAAGTGATACCCGCCAATCATATAAAACTCCAAAAGCACATCTCTATTCGTTCCAACCCATTTGGATTCTCTGAGTATCCTCCCTCTCAATCTCTCCACTCTCATGAATTATCAATTATGACAAGATGATAACTTTTACGAACTTTAACAACATTTAAAAGTATAATCCGATAAAGAATCACGTGGCAATTTAGAATGCTATCTATTTTTTCATGCTTCTCACAAGTTGCAAGCAAGATGGCTACAAACTCAAAACTTCAATTAACAGTTGGAAATTGCATAACCACAACCTCAGAAGCTTCCAGCAAGCAAACAAAATGAAACTTGTGGATTCAATTTGACCAAACAAACATGCAGCCAAAGGAAAATGTTCATGATCTCCCGAAGTGCACAAAAACTCGGTTGCCTTCACTGAGAGCAGCAAGCGGTACCCAAATTAACATTCACGGCGTCCGAAGAACTGAAATCTAGACATAAACAATAGATGCGGGGTATTTATCAAGTATCTTCGCAGATTCTCATAACATGCATGAACTCTCAAAGCAAACGTGAAAAAATAACACATGACTTGAAAATTACCCGCGTCCTGAAACCAAACGAACCCCAAACTGAACTCGTAGCTACAACTAGAAAAACAAAATTGCCTGCTTGAAAAAATATCTCAAAAGCGGATCTAATGAAGAGAAGCAATCTCTTTTATTCTTTGGCGTTCTGTGAACTGCAAAAATGAACTGCTACCAACAAGAACCCTCCCATTTGAACTCATTCTGAAAGCACGGCAGAGAGCAATGACGAACATACAATCACTTGCTACTTGACTCGTTCTATTGCGTACTCAAAGGACGTGATCCTCAAAACTGTTCCACTACAATAGCAATTTCTCCTTCTAAATTTTCAATGGAATAAAGAGGAACTAGCAAACAGCGTAATAGATGACAAAATCCGACCAAACGGAGCAGAAAAAACTAACCATTTCCTTCAAGAGAGTGTTGCCGTCTTTAGTCAGTTTGATATCCCCAGCGCCTCCAACAAGCCTGAACAAGAGATAGTAAAAGAAGAAAAACAGGAAAATAAGATCAATGGAGAAGCAAGGAAACGGGAGATGGGGAAAATGACTAAGAGATGACATCTTAATGGTTCCTTTTGGTCCAAGGTTCGTCTTCAAAACATCCTGCAATCCCTTTGCAGCATTGATGTTCATGTGCAGAGCTGCCGATTTGTTCAGAACTTCGGCATTCGGATTCAATAAGCGGATAGACATTTTCTCCCTTTCCTATAAACCCTAGTTCTTCTTCTTCTTCTGGCCCTCGTGAGAGGAAGGCGATCGGAGAAAGGCGCAAAAGATAGCGCAGAGAAAGCGTTGCGACAGAGCAGAGTGCGTTTTGGAGAGTAGTAGTAAGCCGGGAAAAACCTAGAAGGTTTATGAGTGTTATACCCAAACTGCCCTTTCTGATCTTTCTTGTAGCACATAGAGGTAGTGAAAATTTTCAATTTGAAGATGGTGGAAATCGTCCAAATCGAAGAAAGTATGTTGGCCAACTTTACGACATCCGAACCGTTCATCTTCTCCATAAAGCCATGACTTAAAGATCTGGTCCATTGATGATTCTAACCCCATGATTTCGGTCTTTTTTACATTGAACAGTATGCGGTGAATTACTATAGTTTTTATTTCACACGTTTGTCTTTAAAAAAAATGTTATGTAGGAGAGTGGGTGAGTGAGAGCATTGTGGGTGATTTATTTGTAATTCTTCTGCCCAATTTGATCACAGAGGCTTTCATTGCAAGCTTTTGTCTTTTTGCAAAAATAACTTAAACAGTTTTCTAATATCTCATTTAAAAATAACTGCAAGTGGGTCTTGGAAATAAAACCCTAAAAGTTGGTTGTTGTTTTGAAATTTCAAAGAAGGTTGGTGGAATTACGAACTTAGGTAAGAAGATAAGTGGATTTTTGAAAATTTTCTTTATCTTGTTCCTCATTACTAAAAGCATTAAAAATAGATGAATATATTTTGAACAACCCATAATCTTTTTCACGCTCATACATACTTCAATAAATTTCTCCAACGTTTTATATGGCTTTCTATGTGTTATAACGATGAGTTTAGACATTTGAACAAATTATGTGATAGATTTGGCACTCCTATGATAAAAAGGGGCAGCCCCGGTGCACGAAGCTCCTACCTATACGGGGTCTGGGAAAGGGGCAGACCACATGGGCCTAAAGTAGGTAGCCTTACCTTGCTTTTTGCAAGAGGTTGTTTTCACGCCTTTAACCCATGACCTCAAGGTCACACGATGACAACTTTTACCGTTGCGCAAAGGCTCCCCTTCTTAGCACTCCTATGATAAGGTATTCAAATCAAATTCAATAATTCTATAAGAAATATTGGAATTCTCACTATAAAACTTCGTGCAAGTAATGACTCCACTGTCTTATAGACTTATCCAAATAATTTTGTATAGGTAACGCGGTGTCAATGGTTATTTAGATGAAATGAGCCATTGAGAAAAGGCATGATCTAGCTTGAGATGATTAAAAATTCAACTTAAGTTGGGTTCAGATGAGTTGAGGGAGATGAAATAATTTGGACGAGGTGGAGGAAATGGGTTGAGACAAGTTCTGGAAGATGAGCAAGGATGACATGAAATGAAAGGATACTATCATAGCTAAATTGGTGTAGAAATAAGATTAGTGTCCTTGCATTAATTTTATCCATTTATACACAAATTGACCCTTGTGGTCTGCCCCTTCCTCAGACCCCACATGGGCGAGCTTTGTGCACTGGGATTGCCCTTTATGACATTATTAAAGATAACAATAATATCCCTAGATAATTTGATTCAAATATTTGAATCATTTTATGGATAACATCAGTGGCAAGAGAAAACAAGTGGACCTGATTTTAAGCTATCCAAATTATTTGCCTTGTCGCACTATCTAATTGGGACAATGTCAAAATGGCTTATCCATTGGATCATCAAGGTCTTTATTATGGCATAATATTTCTATAGGACCCACATTATTTGAAAACTATGTGCCCTTGTTTCAATAACACATGGTGTAACCCTATTAACAACCTATAACTTGAAGCTTTAAGTCACCTGTAATATTAAAAGTTCAAAATTGTACCATTCCAATGGCATATAGCATTATGTAGAATAGAGGATTTCGGGATGACAATCGTAGGATAAAATCTACAAAGATGGGCTGGCAAGAAGAAGTTTTCAATTCTCGGATTATGTTATTTCCAGTTTGGTTTAAATTATCCTCAATTTATTTCCAATGACAACAACACGAGAAGCCTTATTTTGAGAAGCTAAGCTTGCAAGAGTCCTGCTTGGATATCTGTAAAGTCATCCACAGCCTTCACTTGTTAGATTCAATGGTAGAGGTGAGTAGAACTAAGAATTACACATATTTATATGATATTTACTTATGATTAATTGCATATAGAATTATGACAATCAACTTTTGAGTTCTATGAGCCCCACCAGCAAAAAAATGAGATATAATCCTCCATTTGTCAAATATGTAGTGGACATGGCATTAACATAAGAGATCAATAAGCAATTAATATTTGGAAGGTCTAGAAAATATTACTAATAGCCAACTTTTAAGAACTATAATTGAAAGATTAAAAAATTTTGAATAATGAAAATTTTGCATACATCTAAAAATAAAAAAATCTAGAGTTGTGAGGATTAAATGGTCTAGATTGAGCATATACCATGGTGGACAAGGCAGATGAGGCTTATTAAACATTTCTAAGGATAAGAGCTTATTATATCAACTCCTTTGATGTAAAGGTGGAGTTTCACTTATTTCCATCAGAACAAAAATATAAGGGGGTTAAATTTTGCAATGAGAAAAAAGGGTCTACTTTATAAACCACCAACATTGAGTTGGGATGAGATGACTTTCATTCATCTCATATCAAGCACCAATAACAGTGAGTTGGGATGAGATGCTTTTCATCCCATCTCAACTTAAGCATCAACAACAATAAGCGGTCCACATCATCTTGTCCCATATGAAAGTGCTATTAAGAACATATACTATAATTTTCATGAGTACTGATAGGCTTTCTAGAATCAAACATTACAAGTCCATAAACTATCCAATAATCAATTAGATAACAAAACCCACTTCCCAAAAGCTTCAAAAGCATGAGGGGGGCTCACAGAGTAAGCAAGAATCTCTTAAAACCACTCACAAAGCTCAATAAGAAATAGTAGAAAACAAAACAAATGAATGCTCAATTAGTTGTAACTAAAAGCCTAACAAATCAATAAAATTTCAAAATTGAAGGTGACCTTAGTTATGAGTAGTTGGATTTCATAAATACTAGCAACACTAGGTGGATAGTAAGAAAGTGACGTTGGATTTGGAGAAAGAAGGGGATCTCTATAAGAGAAATAGCTCTAGGAAGATATGGACAAATTGGATTTTGAATCTCATTAACACTGGGGTGTGTTAATTTCAGCTATTTCATGTAGGTGCAAAGAGCAAGTGAAATTAAATTAGCTAAAAAAAATAGAAAATAGAAAAAAGTTAGAGAAAATGGCAGTTTGAAACTTTTTTCTCAGCCAATCATGTGTCTCTTGCACTTCACATATGCAACTTCTTGATGAAATTAATGCTCCTCTCTCTCTCTCTCTCTATCTCTCTCTCTCTCTCTCTCTATATATATATATATATATTATATCCAATTTTGTTAAACATATTGAAGAGAGAGAGAGAGGCCACGCTAAGTTTCTCCTCTCTATGATGTAGCAATATAAGGATTGACCAACTCTAGCTCCTTTGGGAAGAATTATAATTATTGGCGTTGGCCTTTTTTTATTCACACTACATCTCAATTCCAATCTAATGCATGCATGCTCTAGAATTGAAATGTTGGAATTAGAAGAATTTAAGAATTAATTCCATTCAAAATTCCAAAACTTAGATCCATAATTGGTAGGTGGAAGTACAAAATAATCAAACAGCACCCACCATTACCATCCCTAGAATTGCTAACTCATTTGTACAAATTATTGATCCAACCCATTGAGAAGGGTTGAAACTTGAAAGATTCTCATGCTTCCACTAATATACACCATAATTTACACAAAGCATCCCAAGTTTGGTTGATCTACTAGATGCCCCTTAGTATGGATGTCTAATGCCTGAAAACTACACATACAAGATGATTCCAACATCCATAAAATTGGGCCTTTGATCACGAGGCTGCCAAAATCTCCAAAATTAGAGAATCAGATGAACGGATCAGATCAATTAAAAGTGGTCCCTTTATGTTGCAGTAGATAGCAACATTCCTCTTACATTAATATTTGTGCAACCTGTGACCCACTCTAGAAAAAGCGCGCACGGGTAAAATTAAAATACCACATTTAGGGCCAAGATGTTACCACTTTGTGGACTCCAACATCGACGGTCTCGATGGTATAGCAGTGGGCCCCGCAGCAACCTTCCCTCACCCGAAGCAACTCGCCAGAACTCGCACCAGAACCAGAACAGAACACGAGAAACCCTCGTCAATTCGAACCAGAATGCAGGAAAGTTCAAAAATTAAACCCTAACTTCTTCCTTTTCATGCTGCAGAACTTTCTTTTCTGGTTCGCATGCAGAAGCAGAGTTTCAACTAGCTAGGGTTAGGTTTTGCTCCGTCCTTGCCATGGGAAAGCGATGAGCAGCGAAAGACCCCGATGCAAGCGAAGGAAGATGATGGGTAGGGGAGCGGGGTGCGGCGCAGAGGACAAACCTTGCCCTGTTTCGAGGGTTACGGTTTCTGCTCAAACTTCTTCCAACAGCCTTGAAGTTGAAGAGGAGGAAAGTATCGATTTGTACTCGCAGGCCAGAAAAGCTTTTTCTGAGAAATCCCCTTTCGAGGCCGAAGAAGCTGCTTCCAGGATTTCTACTCTTCCGGTTAGTTTGGCTGTTTTCTTGACGAAATGTTACGATAGTCGTGCGAAACACAAGAGAGCATTGCATCCAGATTCTGCTTCGAAGGTTGCCGGTCATGGAGGAGTTTCGGGGCAGAGTTGGGCGAGGAATGTTTGGACGGAGATGGAGCAGTTCTTTCGGCCGGTTGCGTTGGAAGATATGGAGAGGTTGTTTTTGCATTCGCAGTTTGGTTCTGCTTTCGATTCTTGTTTTTCTGTTCCACTGGCGAAGAACGTCGAGGAAAGTGCTGATGTTTCTGCTGGGAACGGGGTTTGCGAAAATGCAGTTGAAGTCCGAAATGTCGTTGAAGGCGCTGGTTCGGAGTCATTTAAAACTGTTGAGGAAAAGTTGGAGGAAGTGGAAGAAATGGAAATTGACAGTGGAATAAGTGAGGGATTACCACAGAATGGAGGGGAGAATTTGTCAGTGACTTCGTCAGCATCTAACGGATTGCATTGGCCTTTGGGTTCTAAACATAAGGTTCTTTTGACCTCGGATCGTCCGTCTAAGAAACGGAAGCTTTTGGGTGAAAAGACAGGCTTAGAAAGATTAGTGGTATGCTCTCCACGACGTGGAGATTCGGTATTCTGCGATGTTTGTTGCTCTGGTGATGCTGGTGACCGATCGAACAGTTTGCTGTTTTGTATTTCTTGTAATGTGGCGGTGCATCAGAAATGCTATGGTGTAACTGGTGTTTCTGGTGGGAGATGGCTATGTAATTGGTGCAAGCACCGGGAGCATCTCGGAACTGGCTTGGACGGAAAACCCCCTAGAAATGATGGCTTGGATTTTTCAGTGAAGCCGTGCTTGCTTTGCCCAAAAGAAGGTGGGGTTGTGAAACCTGTAAGGGATGCTGGCAGAAGTGAAAATGGAACTGGTTTTACGTTTGCACATTTGTTTTGTGGTCAATGGTTGCCAGAGGTATATGTAGAGAACACGGAAACTGTGGAACATATTATCAACATTGACGGAATTAAGGAGACAAGGAGAAAATTAGTTTGTTATTTATGCAAGGTGAAGTACGGTGTATGTGTTCGCTGTAGTCATGGTAAGTTTTAATCTTTCTTCTTTTTTATCACATTTTGTTTCTATATTTATACTGATGCAAAGAGTGAAGTGCAACAAGCAAACCTATAGGTAACACTGGTTTACTCCTTTTATATTTACATATCTATTGGGCTTGGGTGTCCATGGTTGTCCCATGATAAACTAATCTCCTCGTCTATCTACTTCCTTGTGTAGAATGTCCTATTGAGGTAAGTTATGATTCATTAAAACTGCATGCTTGCGATACAACTGCCCGTACCTCCTCGACCAAATTATGTTGTCCTTTTCCAACTGTGTTGGAAATGAATCACAAATGTATAATTGAGCATTGGATGGCTAGTGCCATGGATTGGAAACTATTTACTAGGTGACTGGCCTTCCTAATTGCCCTTAGGGTGTGCAATTTTTAGGTGCTCTCTCCAGGCCTGCATTTCTTGAAGGAGGAGATATGGGCTATAAATCCAGTTTCCAGGTTTGATGCCTTACTTTGTTTTTCCATGATATGGGGAATAAGAGCATGATTTATTCCATCTTGGCGGTTGGGGTTTCTACATGTGTTGGATAAGTCATTAATCTGGTTCATATTATGATACAGTACAAGAAAGTGATAGAGGGAGGTGCTTATGAGCTGTTTTGCTTATTAACTTGTATCACTTATTTGAGTCATATTTTTCTTGTAATGCCTTCAAATTATAACTACACGGTAATGCATACTGTCCCATGTACACACTACTACTCAAATAATTTCTAACTACTATAACCATTGGTTGCATTACTTCCTTTCCATTGGTATTTCCTAGGTCCTGTCTAGTAGGGGAGTAAAGGATGAGGGTGAAATTACCACACTACAACAAATGCTAGGTCCCATCTCATGATAATGAGGCGAAGGAGCTTATGCAATAACATGTAAATAGACCCTTGGATCTTTTAGACATCCCACTTACCACTCACTAAGATAATCTTGGATCCATTTTTTAGCCAAATGTTTCACCACAAGTTACTAGTTCCTTTACAGTGAGATAATTTCTATCTTGAGAAAGACTTCCAAGGACCAATGCGTAGAAGCCTCGCATTATGATGCTTTCCTGGCGTAAGACATTCTGATGTGGCTGTTTGCTTTACCCTTGTCGAGCAGGATTTCTATAAATGGTCAAAACAAATTCTAGGAGTCCAGGCTATTCATTGTGAATGATTTATGAGCACTCCTTGTAGTCTGCCGAGACCTCATCATGTAAAGATGCTAAGTTTGCCATGTGCTTACTATTATCAGCATTACAAACAATCATCATCTAAATATAATGCAACCAACTTGTCACAAGCGGTCATGGTACTTATGATTCATTAATTCCATGTAGGTTCTTGGAACATTTAAGAGAGAAATTGGTGTGGTGTTAATGCTTCTTATTGGTGCTTTTGATCTTGAAGGAACTCCAATCACAAGAAGACTTGCCCTTGGGGAATAAAGTCATGGTTTTGTTCTCAAGAATCTTTGCTTGAATGTCTGAGGGTTAGGGATTAATTCAGATAATGGAATGCTCTTTTTCATCTCTGTATATTTCTTCAGCTCATCCTGACCTTTGTAGCTCTGGAACTGAGTCCCCAGTGAAGAGCTTCCTTTAAATCTTGGCTACTTGGTACAGGAATAAGTAAAGCATATGGCCTTGATGGTGGTGTATGATCTCCTGCCAAACTAGCCAATCTGAGCAGTATCATTATGCTTAGTTCAGAGCTGAAAAAGAACTGATCTGTTGTTTCTTTTGCTGTATGAAGGAAACAGGAACCTTGGTTTAGTGCTGTGCTATAATATGTTATCAACCGCATGGGTTGATTGATCCTAACCAGAATAATGAGGATAATAAATATACAATCTTCTCATCATTCATGGAAGTTCTTTGATTTGCACATTGGCAAAGACTTGATGCGGGCTTGCAGAGTGAACAAATTTCCATTAATCTAAAGAGTTTATGGATGAATGAAGTCATTTATAATAGATCAGAAAAACATCAGTGTGATTCTAAATAAAACAAGAATGAGCAGAACTTCAAAAATTGAAACTCTTACCATGCCCAAATTTCTTTAAAGGACTAACATATGTAAAAACCTTGGTATTTTCCAAAATCATTTTCCTTTGCATTAGACTAAAGCCTGCTGATACCGAATTCAGTACTTCCAGAAGTAATGAGAAGGAATTAATGATCTACCTATTAAGAATTCTTCTAAGGACTGTTTTGAACATCATAAAGACACTGTTATGATCTGTTTCATGCCTAAGCTTTGTGTTTTTCTTCATGGAGTTTGCAGAGACTGGTATATTATCTCTTGGTGTTATGTTGTTGGACTTGAATCTTTGTTGCTCTCCTGGGAGAGCTCGCTTTTCTTCATTTCATTGGTATTAGACACATGGTTAGATCTATTGGCGTGCTCTTCTAATATACGAGCAGCTATTATCTTTTTGGATTTTTGGTCAATGGTCCCCAGTACTCATAGAGGTCACAAGATCAAATATTTCTGAGATATCCAAGTTGCTTTAGAATTTCATTCTCATATGCATTGTACCTGTCATTCTGATACTGATTGAATATTTCTGAGATATTCAAGTTACTTGAGAATTCATTCTCATATGCATTGTACCTGTCATTCTGATACAGATTGAATATTTCTGAGATATTCAAGTTACTTGAGAATTCATTCTCATATGCATTGTACCTATCATTCCGATAATTTTTGCATGTGCTGACCAATTTTGAATGACAAGTATGTCGAAACTTCAAAATACTTGAGTTTGCACTCAAAACTTAAAAAAATACTTTAGTTTGCACACAGATAATTTTAGTTTGTGTGGTGTGGTTTCAATGAATTTGCTGAAAGCTATTGGAGAAGTCCCTTTCACAAATCACATATTTCTTTATGATTATTTAAGAATGGCACTTCTTCTGTCCTCATGAAATCATTAGCATGCCTTTCCAAAAGAATGTTGAACTTAATGTGTTCAAAAGCTTTACCTTTCTTCTTCTTACCCAAAAGCTTTGATACTGCACATAGTGGCTTTGATCTATGGACTCGGACACAGGTTTCTGGACACGAAATGGATATGGGTGTTTGACATGGCAGCTCCTTAAAAACCAGACTCGATCACAGAAAATAAACAAATAGCTATTGGCAAAAGGCTAAATTAAACAAAATCCAGAGAAGAAGCCAAGTAAGAATGCTGAAGCTCCATTGAAAGTTACAGTGAGAGTCCAACGTCCCACAGGAAAGGCTGTTTTGAGTTGGATTCTTGTTATTATGAATGGAAGTGTCCACACAAGTGTTGACACGGTTATTATGTCAATGCATGTTCAACATGGAGGAAGGGAAATAGAAGCATCCGACAAATCATAGCGTACTGGCAGCCCTGGATACTATTATCTAGGTAGAAGGAAACTTTTCGAATTGACTTATCATCCTTGTCGCGTTCATCATCTTCCATTTTCTTGACTTTTAATCAAGCTTTTCTTAGTTATTTTCTTCAAAGATGCATCGAGATCTACCTTATGATTATCTACCTCATCTATACATTTGTCTTTAAAGTCTGTTCCTTGTTGTCATAGGCTTTGCATTGTTAACCGTATCCATACTATAATAGTCATATTAATCTCAATTTGAATCATATTTCAGCATGTCATCATGATTTTGTTGATATTCATCTTGAAGGGCTTGATGGGTGGACAAAGAAATATGAGCTTCTACTGGTTCTTCAGATGGAGCTAGACCTGGAAGTAGGTCTTTTGGTTGCTCTCATCTTCTGAAATTAGCATCATTGTCCAAATCCTCGTATTTCTCGCTTTGCCAACTATATTTTTCTGGGTTTGTTGCAATTGCTTCATCTCATTGTGAAACTTGGGATTCGTAGCCTGGACAACCTGACTGGTTTCAGGAGAATACGTAGAGACCCTTATCTTCCCGGGTACTCTTTCTAATTCTATTGCTGTGCATGATAAATCCAGGGCTAATTGTTTGTCAAAGTGGCTGTGATACCAATTAACATACTGAACTAAGAGTTGAGCAGTAAACGTTGAAGAAAAGAGAAGTCAATTAGGAACTCAGTGGGCTCTCCATACATTCTCTAGGGATCAAAACCACGCAAAGATCCTCCAGTTGTGAAATTTTACTATGTGGGAGATCAATGCAGTAAGAAGTAAGAAAACTTGATAATTGTTGAGAAAATAGTTAAAACACGATTCCCAGATCCTCTTTCTAACTCTATTACCGTGCATGATAAACCCAGGGCAAATCATTTGTCAAAGTGACTGTGATACCAATTAACATACTGAACTAAGAGTTGAGCAGTAAGCATTGAAGAAGAGAGAAGTTAATTAGGAACTCAATGGGCTGTCCATGTAGTCTCTAGGGATCAAAACAACACAAAGATCCTCCTGTTGTGAAAATTTACCAAGTGGGAGATTGACACAGTAAGAAGTAAGAAAACTCGATCTTTGTGGAGAAAATAGTTAAAACAAGATTCCAGGGGAGAAAAGCATGAGTGTTTGAGAAGGAGTTTGCAATTCGAACCAAAACACCCCATCCAGCTCTCTCAATTTCTGATTTTCATCCAAAATCAGTAAAAAGGAAGAACTAGTTAAGTAGAAATACAAACATGGACTACATTAATCTTCACAATTTAAGTGATTTTAATAGAGAAACCTATTTCGTTTATAGAGTTAAGAATTACTTGAGTTCTAAGTTACCTAATAAGAACGTGAAAAAAGCTCCTTTAACATTCTAATAAAGATAGAAATATTTTATAAATACTAACTTCAGCTAAAATAGAAAACCTACAAATAGAAATTACCAAGACGCTAAGATAGTACGAGCTCCAAAGTAATCTAAGAATCTCTAAAACATTTTTGCATGTTTCTATTCACGTTTTTTATTGTTCATGTGAACATTGATTTCAATATCTTCGTCTTCCTTCTTTGTAGTTATTTAGTAGATTTGGAACTGGTGATGATGCTCCCTCATCATTCTCTTTACCCTTGAAAGAACTTGCTGTCGAGTTCAATGCTCCTACATTGGAGATGCATGTATCATTAGGATAAATAAAATTGATGAATGTTCAGTGTGGTAATAACTCAAAAGATCTGAGACCAATGAAGCCTTGTTGGTTCTAGCCGATAGTTCCATTAAAATTTGTTGCAATTTTCAATAATCTTTGGGCACTCAAATAATAAATTGTTGCAATTTTCAATAATCTTTGGACGCTCAAATAATAAATTGTTGTTAGATCTTCAAGATTCTTCAAGCAAGCTGTTGATTGGTTAGCTGAAAATTTTCAGTTGTTTATTAACATAGAACAAGTAAATCAGAGATGATTCATTGATTCCCCATAAATGTATCTTGAGTCTCTCAACTAACATTTGCCACCTACTGGTGGATGTAAAAAATGTGGATTTTTAGCCATTTTATTCAATTTACTGGAACTGTCCTCTGAAGGCCATTTCTTGTTTCCCTCTGAAAGTTAAACACACTGGCACCCAAGCTGTCTTGAATCTGTGACCTACTGCAGGAGAGGCTCCTTCTTCTGCCACTACGCTAGAAGGATTTATAGCTCAAATAGATCTCTAACCGCTTGAGATCCATGAAATTCTATTTGTTACTAAAGACAAAGTTAAACAGAAAATTATTATTCCCCAAAGGATCAATTATCAATCAGTGTCATGAGGATCATGAATTCTGTGTAGATATTTTGTGACAAAATTGAGTTGGTTGCGGGTTTGTTCCATCTTAAGGGTTCCTGAGTGTAGGGGTAGAGGTTGTTTAGTATATCTGTAACTAAGCCATAAAATTAGAATAGAAAACCAAATATTGATCGAGCCAGAAAGATACAGACCAAATAGAGATCTCTCACCAGTTTTCTACAGTGTACAGATCTTGAAACCTCAAAGAGTGAAACTGATTCCTTTGATGGTTGCTATATGGAAGCAGGTAGCATTCACCTAAAACTGCCTCCAAAATTGTGGAGAAAGAATTTCAGGATTATCCAGAGTCACAGTCTGGACCCATGTGCATGAATGCAGCCATATGATGATGTTTGTCAGCCATATGTGGTCAGTTGGTTCTGATCCTGTGAAAGCTTTTGAGAAAATGTTGTCATTTTCCTGCTGTCAGACCTGTAATTATTTGTAGGTTACATTTCATTGGTTCTCTGTGCAATTTTAAGTGTTTCAAAAAAAAGAAGAAGGATATTTTCTGGGAAAGATCTCTATTTCCTGATGGTTGGCGTGTGTTACATTGACTTGCTATATATGGATTTGTGTGAAAATTGAGGCAATTAATGGGAAATCAAGAAAATTGGTGCACTATCACCTAAAAAGGGCAGCCCTGGTGCACCAAGCTCCCACCTATGCAGGGTCCGGGGAAGGGGCGGGCCACAATGGCCTAAAGTAGGCAGCCTTACCTTGCATTTTTGCAAGAGGCTGATTCCACACCTTGAACCCGTGACCTCAAGGTCACATGACGACAACTTTTACTTTTACTGGTGCACTATCGCCTATCTGCTTGATATGTTAAGGCAGCGGCATCCGGCATGAACAGATTCTAACAGTAGTGACTACTTAACCAGTACCTTGCTGTCTTTTTGATGTCTGAATTTCTTTTGATTTACTTTGTATAGCCATAAAAAATATTCTGTCAAATGTGATTTCACTAATTAGGGGATGTTTAGTTGGTGAAGATATTAAATAAGTGACGTAGTCTTGAACCATGTGAACATTTGCACAGATTCATGGTTTATTTATGTAACTTTGTTCTTCAATGATGTTTCAGGAACATGCAGAACATCTTTCCATCCTATATGTGCCAGGGAGGCAAAACATAGAATGGAGATTTGGGGAAAGTTTGGATTTGATAATGTAGGGCACTTCCTGTTCATCTTCAATGACTGGTGCATTTTCTTGTTCTGTCTTTTCCTGACATGGTATCTGACATGACTCTATAGGTTGAGTTGCGGGCTTTTTGCTTAAAACACTCAGCTTCCCAGGAAAATATGACAGCTCTACATTCAGCTAACCTTATGCCTGATGCTACTGGTGGTGATTCCTCAGTACCCAAGATTTTGCCTGTGACTCTACCTGGAACCAGACTATACAAGTTAAAGCTTGGACGAAACATGAGAGATAAATGCATGGTGAATGACAAAATTGCAGATACTGACTCTGATGAAGTGGGTACAACTGACACCTTTTTTCCACTATGCTAGATATGTGTCTTAGACTGGAACTGTGATGAACAGGTAATTCCTAACATGGAGTCAACTGGGATTGTTGAGTCGAACAACATTGGGAATGATACTCCATCTGTTTCGGCCAACCTTGTTCAGCTTCTGAAAAAGGTGGCTGGAAGATAACAAACCATTCATGATGAAACTGTGTTACTTGAGAGGCTTGATGTTCTCACAGCTCTTTCTGTGTTGTTGTGGAAACAGATGATTCCAATTTCTCATATTCTTTGTGCAGTTACTAGCTCAAGGAAAAACCAATGTGAGTGATGTAGCATTGCAGATGGGTAATTCTTCCAATTCTTTAGCAACAGCGCTTGAGGTAGTGTTGAAATGAACTAATCCATTTTCTTGTTCTGAGTAAATATCTCACATACGTTTCAATACTTTACTCCTGTTTTCTCCTTAGCTGTTTGTTATTCCTGCAGGCTGGGGATATTTCTTTTCTTCCTGATTTGAGATTGAAAATTATCAATTGGCTTCAGAAATCTGCTCATATGGCAACTTCAGTGGAATATCTGAAACAAAGAAATGACTGCAGAATGTCATCTGGGTCTCAGGCTGCAGAGGCAGATGGTCCAAATGATGTTAGGATAGCAGGTCAACAGGACCCTGGTGGTGTTCTTGTTAAGCGTCTACCACCAAGGAGAATAATGAAAAGCAATGTCAGAAGTTTGAAAGATAACGAAATGATATGCTCACCTGGCAAAAATTTTGTCCAGCAAAATAGCAATGAGATAATGATTGAAGAGATCAGTGAAGACTCAATTGCTTCTGATGAAGATATGACAAGAGATGGTTCTGCTAATGAAACCCAGTTCTGTGGTCATGATATTTCTACAGAGCCACAGGTCCCAGGAAAGGTAGAAGTATTATAAGTTCTATCTTATGACCATTTTGAACAAGAACTGTAACATCAAGTACAACCTGTGGGGGTACTTCTTTCCTTCATGCAAATTCAAGCTTTGGCATTCTACCCTGCAGTATGATTCTTTTGGAGTCTCTTTGATATCTTTCCTGCATCATTAATGATTCTTAGGCTAGTCTTGATCAGAGAATTTCAACAGGATATCAAGAGTGTTAGTGCTTCTTACTGTTGTAACCTGTTCTAAAAATTTGATAATTAGTATGGCTGGGTTTAGAATTTAATATTCAACTCTAAAGTAATTCAGAATAATTGCTGCTATATCAGAATCTGTTTTTTTCCCCTGTGAATATACCCTCAACACTTATGCTTAACCAAGTTTAGTATTGCTGAAATCCATCAAATGCAGCTTGTGGCAGACAATAGGGCCTCTTCCCTGGTTACACTTGGTCGCAGGTTTGAGGTGACACTTTCCCCCTGCTGGGAAGGTTTCAAATAGATTGGAGTTAGAAATTTAGGATACCATGTTGGAGAGTAGCTTGCTTTGTAATTCTTTGCTGCACCAACCAAAAAAAAGGAAAAAAGTTAAAAGTTCAATATTCCATTTCTATGAACTGTTTATATGTCACAATTTTTGCTAGCTTATTCTTTTGAAGTCTTTTTAGTGATTTGAGTTTTTCTGTTTTTTCCTGTGAAGTATTATGAAAATCCCAGACATATCTCCCTTCAGAAAATTAATAGTACAACTACCTGTGTTGTAGAAACTCTTTCTCACTTCTCTCTGTACTCCTAAAAATTTCTCTTATCATCTATAGAAGTATGATCTTTCCATGCAACTAAGATGTTATCGGCCTTGTTGGAGTTGTTGTTTTCATATTCTTTGGTAGTAACTATTGAGGAACAGGGCAAGGGGGTTTTTTGCTTGGAAGTTTCTTTCCCATTTTCTTGGAAGCCACTAAAGGGGAGCTCCATTCATTATAACTTTGGAAGAAAGGATTTGAGCTATCAAGTAACTTCATTTGTTACTGAAGGGGAAGGAACATGCAATAGGCTCACTTGATCTGGATAAGATCACTGATGTGATTTACAGTTAAATGCACTTAATTTTTCATGAAGATTGTTTGATAGTCGAAGGGTATGTTTTAGGAAAAATGGTGACGAGTTGTATCAGAAAATGCTGGCTTTCTAGAAGGAATTTTCTTTGGCACTCCTAAAGGTTATTCTTCACTTCCTATTGCTGACTGCTTGAACAGCTTTAGTCGAGCGATTCCTAAGCATGAGACATCTATATTCTTAGTCTTCGTACTCTTGACTTGACCACATCGTGGTCAATGGAATTATGTGCCTGTTCCATGTGCTTCATTTTTCCACTTTGGAAAATGATGATTGATGAGACTTAGTGCTAGAAGATCAATGGCTGGTGAGATGGAATCTGTTGCCCACAAAAGGAAACTACTTCATTTTGACAAGTTTTCATTAGGTAACCTGTTGGATCAGTGTTGGTGGGGTTTTGAGGTCATTTCGCGGAGAATATTAAGGTTTTTCCAGCTTAGTCAGTAAAAAGAATTAAGTTAATGGGTACTCGAACAATCTATGTGTCTTCGTGAAGAACTACGTAATCAATGTGGTGGTGGAAGGTAATTCCAGAGATGCATTCCATGTCACTAAATTGAGCTTAGAGGCTGAAGTTAAAAAGTCATTGTGCTAGAAATAATTGTCTATTAATATGTTCAATCTATTGTCCAAGACTCTTACAAGTTGCAGATAAGTAACTGATTCAGTGTAAGGGCTAGGGTTTGATTTGTTGTTTAGAACTTGTATACAGTTGTTCTTATTTCAGGGTTGACCTCATATTTATGCCTATGAATTTCTCCTTGTGTACTTTGATGAGGTGTTTTAGCACATCTTAGCAATGGAATCAAAGGCAGTTGTCTTTTTATTTTATTTTTTTGGCGTTGTTAACTTTGGTTGAGACCTTGGCGCAACGGTAAAAGTTGTCGTCATGTGACCTTGAGGTCATGGGTTCAAGGCGTGGAATCAGCCTCTTGCAAAAATGCAAAGTAAGGCTGCCTACTTCAGGCTATTGTGGCCCGCCCCTTCCCCTGACCCCTCATAGGCGGGAGCTTCGTGCACCAGGGCTGCCCTTTTGTTAACTTTGGTTGAGACTACCAGACAGCTGTGCGACTGCTCCAGACAGCCCAAATCGGCTGAGAATGATCCTCTAATGCTAAAAAATCCAGAAAGGAATTGCTGCTGTCAATCATCCTCTGATTACCTGGCTATGGTTGATTTACCAAACTTGCATGGTTGTCTCCTCAGAGCTCAAGGATGCAGAATTACGAGCCTGTAGAGCAGATCATGTTCAAGTAAGGTTGTAAAGTTGTCACTTAGTAAGAAACCTACGTCACATCTTCCAGAGATAATTGTTGGTGGGCTATTCCTGCAAATATAGGACTGATCCTAGTGTGTTTGCACTTCATATATCGTTCTTGACCTCTCATTTGTTCAATTTGGTTGATCTGATACTTGGTTAACTCATTCATCTTCATGTTCCCTCTGATACGTAATCGATAATGAGCTTGAATGGCATTTTTAGGTCCAATTCTATTCATTTTCGTCGAGGCAATTCTTAATTGTTCATCATGAACTGATCTAACTCCTGATATATATGACATTCTTGGTCCTTTTATCTTCTCAGCTGGAATTGAAAATGGTTGTCTCCCTCTACTCCTTATAGAGGAAATCTGACTACACTCTACTCACCGAACGAGTAGAGTTCACCGTCTTGCCATACCATCTGTCTACCTCACTGCTGGTGCTTATCTTGAGGGGATTCCTTCATTTGCTTGTTGCTTATAACCATGCCCCTCAGGCAGAGCTTAAGGGGGAGTACAGCATAATATCCTCTCTCCTTACAATATGCCTCTATGATTCCTTCTCCTGTAATATGGCTATATTATATTTTTGTGTATAGGAGCCACGGGTGCCTTGTTAAGTTGCCACTGGGATGGTCGTCCCAGGCCCTCAATTGCATGTCCCCATAAGCAACCTTCCTGGTATATTCGCCTTAAGAACTCTTGTTGCCTAAGGGGCAACCCAACCATGACAGGGTTATCTTGGAAGTATTCTTCAGGCACCTGAAAATGGCATGACTGCCACCTTTACTGTTGTGTTTGCTCTTATGATACCATTATTGTGTTGCAAAGTTCTTTACTTACATGCTTGTAAATTAGTTTAGTTTTTAACATTCTTGTTTCTCTCCATCATTTCTCATATATTCTATATTTCGAATCTCTGCCATAGTTGCGTCCTGATTAGATGCTTGAGTTTTTATTGGGCTATTCTCTAAGCAGCATTGTGGAAATTCTATCATCATCAGTGATACAGGAAGACACTATACTTGCTTGTATTTCTTTACATTTTTCATTAATGGTAGGGGTCCCATCAAACCCCAGTATACTACAAAAAAACCAAAAATAAAACTGTACTCTTGTTGTTAGGACAACTTGTGTACGCCATCCATATACGTCTATTTGACCTTTAAAATTAATAATGTGAGATAACTAGTCATTCGGCATTTAACTTGCTTTCTTTCTGGGCAGAAATTGAGGGAGCCCTCTGGGGACTTTGAGTTTCATGCTTCTACATTGGGCCAATTATCTGAAGTTAAAGGTATGCACTTTCAGATTCATTTGGTTTGGTGTCTGGTTGTACTGGCTTACAGTCATGCAGTTGTATGTATGCTTTTAATCTAGGTTGTGACCATATATATACATATACACACACAGATATATCTAGGTAGCCCGGTGCACGAAGCTTCCATGTGTGTGGGTTCCGGGAAAAAGGCTGACCACAACGGGTCAATAGTACACAGCCTTACCTTGCATTGCAAGAGGCTGTTTCCTTGCCTTGAACCCGTGACCTCAAGGTCATGTGATGACAACTTTTACCATTGCGTCAATTGTATGCTTGTAGATATATCTATTTGATAAAATTTACCTAAATGTTTGTGGTTTTTTGAATCAGGATACATTATTCTATATGCTTGCACGACTTGTCAATCATTGAGGTGTTTTAGAAAGTGAGGCTAGGGCAGCTTGCTCATTACCAATTGTTTCTGTTCAATCCACTATACCTCAGGAAATAGTGCTTATAAGATATTGTACTTCTAAACGGTCAGCCTCTCTTGTTAGCAAGTCACTGCTGGCTTTCTTAGACTAATTTAAACTAACATTAGATAAACTGAATGTTAATGATTGAAGCTAATCAGCTGATAGTATGGAGTTTGTCAGGGCTTTTAGACTTCTTAGAGTCAGCAACCGGTTAAAAGGTGTCTATGAAGTATGGAGTGTTGTCTGTCCTGTGCGTACCTGTAAATGTCAGAAGCTTCATTATGCTTTAGTTGAGGAATATTATAATAACCATGATTTCTCTGTGAAGAATATATCTGATATTTGCAATCAGAGTCCAGATTTTTCTTTGTTACTGGTAAGTTTTACTTTGTTGATTTATCCTTTCTTTTCCTTGTTTTCTATTTTTTGAGCAGGTAATCCATCTAAAAGGAAGAAAGATACAAGAAGGCTGTCCAAAAGCCACAAAAAGAAGAGGAAAATTATTGAAAATGAAATTACAACTCTGGCATCTTACGCCAGATGAAAGGTTCCCTATGTGAAACACCAAAATTAGCAAGTAAGCACAACACTAGACCCCCTTCAAAATGAACACGGGTGACGAGAAGTTCCTGATAACATGATAGAATAACTTTCATTTCTCTAAAATGGTTTTTCAATATCCAACAAGAGCAGAAACTTGGTCAAGGCTCATCGTTAGGTGTTTTAGATTTTTCCACTGGATGTGTTCTTTGTGCCTCAGAGGTTCTGTGACTTTGCTTGTCAGAACTCAGAACCTTCTTCTCTGTGTTGAGTCTTTCTGTTTGTTTCTCCAACAAGTAGTTACAGTTTTGGATATCAGTCTTAACATTTTGATGTGCCTAAGGTAATTTCCAGCTCTGTCATTGCATCGTTAAATCCAAAATCCTGTCTTTGTATGGGCTGCCTCTAGTATATCTGCAGTTCTCTTGGTCTTCTTATAAGCAAAAGAGAACTGGAAGTTTCTGTCTGCTAGTTTTCTTCTGACCTGGACCAGGTCCTTGGGAGTTGGTGAGCATCCTTAATGGAATTTGGACATATCATCTTGGTTCAATGTTTCTTTTGAACCTGTACTGAGAATACCCATTAGGCTGTAGTATTAGTCTCAACTATTAAATGGCCATCCAATAATGACCATAACTTTTATTGTAGCTGTCCTTTCGCAATATGGAGTTTTATACAGTGCATGTATAGTTTCTGTGAGTGCTTGGTTATGCTCTGTCCATGATCTTTTGCTTGTGAGTTGTTGAATGCTATTAGTAAGTTTCAAGTGTTCTTTCTTTTAGTGTTGTTTCTGTAGGCACCTAAATCTGAAACCATTTACTGTCTCATCTTCGATCTATCCTTTGAGGCTAATGATTTCCTCTCCTGTAACATCTTGCTATGCAGTGGATCTATTCATCAGTTTACATTTGTCAAAACCATGTTGGTACACAACCATGTGTGACATAGGTGACCATCTATATTGCAAATTTCCAGTGAATATTATACTCGTGCAATTTTCTCTCCTCGTGCTTAAACAAATGTGTGACATAACTTAGTGGTCTCAAAACGAAGCACCTTGCAATTAAGGTAGATGCATAAGTCTTATTGAGACCTGCCTGCTTGAAAAAGAGGTTGCAGTTTAATCTTATGCAGTGTTTTGAGGTATAGCATTTTTCATGTCTTCATGGATCTTATATTTGTGATGGGAGATCGATATGGTTATTTGTTGTGACGTGTTTCTTTGGTACTATGCATTATCTTACTTCCAAAGTTATTTCAGTTCCAATATTTCAGGGCTTGCTATAGTTATACTGGATCTGGACACATACTATGATTTCCTTTGAGACTGAAACTCTCTATTCTGACTCCAATGGCATCCACTGAACAGGGGAGCCAGTTAATGGGGAAAGCTGCAACTTATCTAAGGTACAGGTAGTGAAAGAGCCTGCAGCAGAAGAGTGTGCTGTGGGATCTGAGAATGGGAAATCAAATGGGGCTAACTCTGCCATCGGAAAAGAGGAGTCCGCTACTGGTTCTTATATTCACCCATCTACCAGCAAGAGGTTGATGGAGGTGCAGAACTGCTTTGTTCCGAAGCAGAGAAAAAGAATTCTGGAGAATGATGGTATTTCTATCTCTCACGAATCTGGTACATGTCAGATCCTGATAGGGTTTAAACCTTTCTATCCTTTGCTTGGCAGGTCAGAGGCAGGAAGGTATGTCTTCTAAGGAAGCAACTTCCGGTGCAACTGTTTGCCCTAATCACCAGTCTTACTATTGCTCTTACACTTACATGAATCATGTAACGGAGATTAAGGACCAGTTGGTAAAAGCCAGAAGGATGGGAATCTTGGAGCTTTCTCCAGAAGATGAAGTAGAAGGAGAAATTCTTTATTTTCAGAATAGGCTACTAGATAATGCAGCTTCAAGCAGGCACCTTTGTGGTCAGAATCTTCTCCTTCTTCTTTATTGAACTCTCTCTTCGTTCTCTACTTGTTCCCATTTTCATCTTCCTTTTAACAAACTGAGGAGAAAGGGAAACTTGGTGCAATGGTAGAGTTGTTGTTGTGTGACCTGGAGGTCATGGGTTTGAGGCATGGAAACAGCCTCTTGTCAAAATTCATGGTAAGGCTGCATACTATAGGCCCTTTGTGGTTTGCCGCTTCCCCGGACCCCGCATATGTGGGAGCTTCATGCACCGGGCTGCCCTTTTCTTTTAAGAAACTGTGGCGTCATCCTAAAGCAGTAGGAACACCTTTCCTCCTCTAGATTTTTAGACATAATTTTCCAAGATGTTTCCTTACCCTCCAATTATCTCTAATTAGTCAAGGACACGTGCACATGCACATGTTTGTGAGTTGGAGAAAGATTAGTAAAAAAATATTTTATGTGCAAAATTTTACTTCTAGCGGCATATAAATCCAGTGAGTAAAGAGAGAATTTTTCTAGCTTTAGTACACCTGATTGCTGCAGCAGTTCTTTTATTGACAAAGAAATTACTAAAGAGAGAACCCAAAAAACCTGTTAATGGTATTTGAAAAAATTGAATGGCGGTAGTAGATCTGTAAATAGGTGTCTGTTAGAAAAGAAAATTGCAATGGAGTTTCCTGTGACAAAAAGACTAGAAAGTTTGGTGAACACGAGAAATATTGATAAAACTGTGGGACCCACATGAAAATCTTGATATTACTGATGAAATTTGTTGTTGCTTCATGTTTCTTGAAATATATGCCTTAGCTTCTTATACTTTCTGCTTTTTGTTCAAATTTTTCCATGCAGAAGATTTAACATTTAGGGTGGTAATGAATCTTCCACATGAGTTGGATGCTCTAAGGAAACAAAGGTGGGATGCAGTACTTGTCAACCAGTATCTTTGTGAGGTTAGGGAAGCAAAGAAACTGGGGAGGAAAGAGAGAAGGCACCGAGAAGCTGAGGCTGCTCTTGCTGCAGCTGCAGCTTCTTCACGGATGTCAGCTTCCCGTAAAGATGCACTTGATGGGATTGTTGCTACTCATAATGAGGTTAGTGATTATATGTCATGATGTCTCATGTAATTAGTTCTCAGATAAAAAAGGTGCTAACTATCTTTATTCTGCATTTCATCTTCAGAATCCTGTCAAAATGAATACTGCAAGGGCAAGGCCTTACTCTCAGATGATATCTTGTACAAAGGAGACACTTTCAAAATTGGCCGTTTCAAAGCTTTCATCAGAACAGACTGAGATTTTTCATTTGTTCTCGGAATTTTCTAAGGAAAATCCAAGGTCATGTGACATCTGTGGACGAAATGAGTCAATGATCAAACGGGTCTCTGTTTGTTCGAACTGCAAGGTTGTATAATTGTTATCCTGTCTGACATAGTGATTTATGAAATTTCTCTTGGTCAGCTGGTTTCTAGACTTATCAGAAACTGGATGTGACAGGTTGCCGTTCACTTGAGTTGCTACTGGAGTATCAAAGATGGCATTGGACCGTGGTACTGCGAACCATGTGAAGAATCATTGTTGCATTCTGGAAGCCCTAGAACTCCATATGCAAATACTTGTGAAAGGTTTTCTTTTGTTGCACAGTGTGGTTTATGTGGGGGTAGTAATGGGGCTTTCAGAAAGACAACTGATGGTCAGTGGGTGCATGCCTTCTGTGCTGAGGTAACGGAGAATTGTTCTTTTTCTCCTGGTCTTGGTTTTCCATTTTTCAGATGATGGAGTGCTTGTACTTTCATGATCCTTCAGGAGATGTTCTGTGGGTGTTTGACTCAACTTTCTTTTTCTGTTTTTTTAGTGGCTCTTGGAATCAACATTCCAAAGGGGACAACCAAATCCTGTCGAAGGGAGGGTATGTGAATGTTTCTCTCCTATCATAAGTGATTCATCTTTGGTATTGCCTATGTGTTAGTTTGTAATACTTCCATTCTAGCATAGTGCATATATTAACTGCTGCTTTGATTTTGCGAGCTTTAGTATCACCCTTTATGTAACTGTTCCCTGAGATGTTACTTGTACTTCTGACAGGAGGCTATTTCAAAAGAAAGGAACCTGCTAATTTGTTGCATCTGCAATGGGAAAGTTGGTCTGTGCATAAAGGTTAGACCTTGGTTGTTATTATCTCTATCTTTTATTTGTGTCATACTGACTGCAAAATCGTAGACCATTTGCCTAACTTGCTTCTGCCCAACTTTCTGCGGTTTTGCCTGTTGTGCAGTGTAATTATGGCCACTGTCTAAGAGCATTTCATCCGACTTGTGCCAAAAATGCTGGGTGGTACATGAATGTAAAGACTGTTGCGGGAAAATTTCAGCACAGGGTGTATTGTGAAAAGCATAGCTTGGAGCAGCGACAGAAGGTTATATCAATAGAAAGTGCATTGTATGTAGTGAGGTGGTGTCTTTTATGCACTATGTCTCAACTTGGTAATCTGTATCTACAGGCTGAAAGTATCCAACATGCGGCGGAGTTATGGAACATTAAACAAATACGGGTCAGTAAGACTTGCTATCCTATGCATCTTTTCAGTTTTTTTTAAAATTTTTAGTTGTGATATTTATTTCATCATTTTATATGTTGAGTTTCAACAGACCTTGTGTTTGGAGAAGTTAAATTATATGTTTTCTCCATGAGCCTCTCTTGGTTCAATTGGACAGCTAATTCTTGATTGTGTTACTTTGAGTCACTCGTCTTATCTTAACACCATCAACCTGTGTACTGACGGGGAGGATCACTTGGCAGGGAAGTAGGGAGAAATGTGGAAGGTTAAGTATTAATAAGCCACCGGTCTTTGTTATAAGCTTTTGAGACTGCGGGAGAGTTTTGTCAATAATATAATTAACTAAGAGTTAGATATACAAAGATGCTGAATTCCACATTTGGTGCTTAGTTCCACCTGTGCTGGTCTGACAGACGAGCAATTGCATGACTAATGTAATCATCTACTTTACTATATCAGTATCTCTATGCCAAGAAATGTTAAGGCAAGTAGATAAGATTTATGATATTGTTGCATTCCTTTGTTCTTATCTTCTTTTCTTCTTTAACATGTCGTGGAGTCAGTTCTCAAGGCTTGACTGTTCTGTTTTGACCTTGTGTTAGTTGAACTCTTTTGTCAAAGATTATTGGCAGGCCAATAGTATATGTTGCTACTACCTCATTTCTCCAAAATGTGCAAGGAATTAAGTATCACTTTGTCGACCACTAGACAGTACTATGCAGTCGCTTTATCGACCACTAAAAAGTACTATGGAAGTGGTGTTATGATTATTGGCAGTCCCCTAGAATAAAGCTTAGAATGTAGATTGCTTGCTGGGGTGCTTAAAGGGATGCTGTCTAGAAGCCATGACGTTAAGCATCTTATTGTTCAAGGGATTGCTAACTTATTAGTCGTCAAACCATGGTTGCTGTAATAGTTTACACCACAATATCCAAAAGTTCATCTATATAAGATTCCAAGAACACACTCTTATGATAAACATAAAACTCTTATTCTTTACTTCAAAGATCCAACTGAAAAATGCTGAGTCAATGCCTGACTTTCTTAATTCAACTTTGTCCATAGCTGCTTTTTGTTCCTCATTGGATTTCTGTCCCATGAAACCTTCCTCCACAAGCACAAATTGATAAGAGTAATTGGTGTACTCAACTAAGTCAAGCCAAGTTAAATCCTGCAAAGATAAAATGCTTTCTGGTGAGCTGTTGTTTTTTAGAAACCAGCTTCAAAGATCTATGTTTTCCTATCATGATCAAGTACTGAAAGTTTACTTTAACTTTGTTTGGCCTCATTAATCTTATTTAATTTCTCTGAATTTGGTGGTTTAGGTGACAACTGTATTGGTGATCTTAAATTAAAGTTTTCCTTATAAAGCTAACAGGCTGAGGTAAGGAAAATCAAACTTTACTATCTTAATGCTTCCTTCCTTAGTTGTCAGTTTGATCCAGGTGATTGTTCCATTGCTCTACTAGCTTGGGACATTTTAGTGTCCTAGTCATTAGAGTATTTCCTTCCTTAAAAGATGCATTTGGTTACGCAACATTTACTTTTCGTGGGACTTCTAGACCAGGAGTTGTGAAGGCCTAAATTACATCATACCCCATCGTTTCCAGCTGACAATTCTAAAATGCTAGTGAAGTCAATGTCATCTACGGAGTGCTGTAAGATAAAGTATTTATTTATTTATTTTCAAAATCTTCCAGAATTGGCGTTCCATCTGAAATCTTGAGTACTGCCTGGATGCTTATTGGAGAGTTGCACCACATTTCTATTTTTGAACAGGATGTATTGAATTGTCTGGATAGCAGTGTGGAGCATTCTTGTCACATTTACCTAGAGGAAGAGAATGTTTTGCAGAGTTTATCCTGAACGGACAAGATTGATAACTGAGTGTGCAATGTGTTTGTGGATAAAGAGGGATTAAGACAGCGCTTAGCTGAGTTGGTGAAGGGCCTTGTCACAACGAGGAGGTTTTGTTCAAGTCCATTGTGTATCCATTAGAAATGGAGAAAAAGTAGGACTTCTTTCTCCTAATCCTTTAAAAATGCTGAAAAGGTCTGTTGGTTATCCATTTTCAATGAACAAGTGCTTACGCAAATAAATGATTTGTGGATTGTCCAAGTCTGTAAATTTTCACTTCTAATATGAGTTCACAATGGGCGAGAAAGGGTTCACGGGGGTACATAGACATAATTGAGAATATGTATGAGGGAGTGGTAACAAGCGTTAGGACCACTAGCGGAGAAACTGGTGATTCTCCTATCACTTTAGGATTGTTCCAAGGATTGGCATTGTGCCTGTTCATTTTCACATTGGTTAGGATTGCACCATGTTGCATGTTAGTTGCAGATGAGATGGTTTTGATTGATAAGACAAGGGAGGGCATAAATACAAAGCTAAAGTTATGGAGAGATGCATTAGAATCTAAAGGATTTAAAATTTGCCGAACTAAGACAGAGTATATGAAATGCAATTTTAGCAAAGAGAGGTGCAAGAGTGAAACACCAGTAAAGATTGATAACCAAGAAGTCCCCCTAAAAGAACACTTTTGATATTTGGGATCGATAATTCATGAGAGCAAAGAGATTGAGAAGTAGGTTATCGAGAGAATTAAGCAAGTTGGAACAAATGGAGATGCACCTCTGGAGTTTTCTGTGATTGGCAAGTGCCACTCAAATTGAAAGGACATTCTATAGGGTGGTTATAAGACCGGCTATGCTCTATGGATTAGAGTGTTGGGCATTGAAGGAACAACATGCACATAGGAGGAGCATTGTTGAAATGTGGATGTTGATGTGGATGAATGACAAGACAAGAAAGGAAAGGGTTAGAAATGAAAACATTAGAGGAAACTTAGGAGTAGCACCAATAGGTAACAAGATGAGGGAGGTTAGATGGTTTGGACATGTCTAACGGAGACTGTAAACGGCACCGGTTTGAAGGAGTGAGACGATACAAGTTGAAGGTTTTAGAAGGGTAAGGGAAAGGTCCAAATGAACATGAAAGTGAGAAAATTTTAAAAACTTTGGGACTAAATGAAGTTATGACACTTAATAGAGGAGAATGGAGGAACAAGAATCATGTCACCGACCCCAATCGGGATAAGGTCTTGATGATGATGATGATGTTTATTTACCACATCTACAAATAACTCAGGTTGATCTGGTGTTTCTGGAATTTATATTTATTTTTTCACATTCTTACAATGAGATCGTACTCTTCCTATTTTGCTAGAAATACTATGACAAATCATTTTATGTAATATCTAGTGTTGGAATATTTTGCACAGGTTGAACTAGAGAGGGTTCGACTTCTCTGTGAGCGGATTATCAAACGGGAAAGGGTGAAAGTAAGTTGTTCTTGCTTCCTAAGACATAACAGCAGTTTATACTAACGAGTGGTTCTGGTTTTTCATTTTGGTGGAAGGTTATGGTTTTCTAAGTGGGAGATATTTGGTAACTATACTATGGACCATCACATTGGTTTATTCTCTTGCCTTCTTATTTTATCTTATTACCATGTTTCCTTCGTTGTTGAGTTAAACATTTTAATGTATTAAAAATTATTATTATTATTTTAATAGAGAGGAATGGGGGAATAAGATTCATGTGATCGACCCCTAATTGGGATAAGGTCTTGATGATGATGATGAATATATTAAAAATTGTTTATGTACCATGTCTGTCTATCCACATGCAATTACTGAATTTGGTGCATTCTATACCCTGTCACATTTTCAATCTTCGTGTGTGTGGGAGGGGGGTTCATAGGACAGCGTGCAAAATGGCCTAATTTATATACTGAGATGAGATCAGAATAAATTTAAATAAAGAAGTATAAATTAAGCTATCACTAGCACTTTTAACATGTAGAAAAACAGCCATAATAAGCATGAAATGACCTATAATGAATCACAAGATTTGCAAATTGTTCTAGATCTGGACCAATTAGGGTAAGATCGAAGTTTTAATTTTGATGATCTCTCTGATTAGTGAACAGTCCTGATTAAGCTTTGGATGTAGGGTTTCTAAGGAATTTAGTGCAGGATGATAATTATGGATTTTTTTATTATAAATAAACAGCCTATAACAAACATAATACAGAACCCATCTAATAAAAAGATTAAGCAGGGAAATACTAAATGACAGATAGAGACAGAATGGTATTACCTTGGCTTTATACCGAGTGCGGCTTCACGCCCACGGGAAGGAAATAAAGACAAGGAATCCACCAAGTCTATTTGTTATTCATGCAAAAGCTAATTACAAAGAAGAGGAAATGATCTTAAGTAGGAGACGTCCAACCCTAAATGGCAAATATCCAAAGTAAAAACTAAACTATAACACAAATCACAAGGAAAAAAATGTAAATAAAAAAAAAGAAAAAGAAGAAAAAAGAAGAAAATAAAATAAAAGAAAAGAAACAGGATGGTCCACATCATGAGGGTTGTGTGTTGTGAACAGAACTGGAACTTGTTAATCTGAAATTTACTCAAATATTACTTCAAATAACCTTTTAGTCTTTGTGTCTACTAAATTTCCTGTTTTGGGTTGAGAAATTATCTTCACCTGTGACTTTTTTGTGAATTAAGTAATATGAATGCTGAGATATTTCCCTCATGGAAACTCAAACTTTATCACAGAGGACCATGCATACAAAACTACTTGCCATTGTCCTAGGAAGCCTCTACAAGATATTGGAACCGTAATTGCGATGGTGGAAGATATCACACAGATGTGCGTCATGATGAAACATTGACATTTCTTGAGCTTATGTTGCAATGAGTTCTTCAAAACTCTTTCCTTAGTTTTTTCCACCTAGAGGCAAACTATCAGAACATTTTTTTCCCTCCACAAGTGTGCCAGTCATGGGATCTGGATAATGTTTTCTTCTAGTCTGAAGTTGTGGAAATTTCTCATATTTACATGCTGCCATTCTGTATATCCAGCCATAAGCTTATTTTTGCAATAACAATAAACCTGATTTGGATATCTATGAGGATACCCTCCCTTGGATATGAACCATGGTTGCTGTTCCTGTTCTAGGACAATGATACTTTCCCTTCTCTCTAGCTAGTTTTCATTTTTCTGCAAATGAATATGGTACCATGTACTGCCAATTTGCTTATTTTAAAGCTCTTTATTTTCATTACATCAAGATAAAAATTCTTTTTAGTGTTTACTAGACAGACATGCTACTTGCTACTGGTCATTGATGGTGGCAAAATCTCGTGAATATGTATGTGTTGGTGAGACTAGATATCCTATGTTCATGAGTTACTGAATCTTATAGGTTAGGTTTTTCCTGTGCACGATTGGTATGAGAACTGGGTGAGAATATGAGTGGGGTTGCAATGTCATAGAGTTCTCAACGAGAGTAAATTGAATTCTTCTCAAATCTTTTAGGATTCAGGTCTTTGTGCTGGATGAATGATTTTCGCTTTGGATCAAATTAATTGGCGGAAGCTTTCATTGTCTTGGCAAGGAGATCTTTCCCTGTTTTAGCTGGAGACCTGCAGAAGTACTTGGTCCAAAGTCTTAATGTGGAACATGGGATGATGAACACATTGAATCCATTAAACAGAAACAGTTATCTTTATAAGAACCTATGTGTAATGTGCAAAAGGGCTGAGGAGTTTTATGGCTTCTCTCTCTGCTGCCTATCGTGGTCTCAATGTTGTACCAGACCTTGAACTTCTCTTATTATAGTGGGCATTCAAAAGTGTCTTTTCCACCAATCTTGGACGAAATGTGGTCCATTGGTGAGGAGGGTAGGATGCTGTTGGACATGGTTCCATATGCTCTTGTTTTGTTGCTTTGGCATGAGAGAAGCCACAAGGTTGTGGAGGGGAAAAGAAACTCTTAGTTTGGTCTCGTGAAATTAAGTCTGTTCTTGAGTGGCATTGCAGTGAGGGACGTTTTGTTCCTCTCTTGAGTGGCATCACTGTCATTCTTGTCCAAGTGGGACAATAATAGGAAGATAGATTATTCCCCTTTGGGCACTTAGGTTAGGTTTTGAGATATTCTTTGAGCCTTCTCTCAGCCTATAGTTGGAACATGCTCTAATGAGGCTACGCATGGGTGCTATTCATGAGGATGAATATTCATTGATGGAGGAATGATGAATAACATACTTTCCTATGTTATTTTGTCTGACATTAACATATTTCTGACCCATGATATGCTAATATTGTTGATCAAACAGGGAAACATATTGTTACATCAATAGAATCTAAAGAGAAGTTGGTTTACCAGCTGTAGAGGCAGTTAATCTGTTGGAGCATTCAAAAAGGAGTTAAGTCAGTTGGACATTTGAAGAAGTGGTTATGCAGGGAAGGAACAGACATAAGAAGAGAGAGGAGAAGAGAATTATGGAAGGGAAATTGGAAGAACTGAAGTGGAGGCTCTAGTTCCTCGAAAACTAGAATTTGTGAAAGTTAGACAAGCATTCCAGTATTGTATCAGTCCATACTTTGTATTCATAGCAGAACCTACAGAGTTCTGTATTTTTCCTTTCTGAGTGTACTGGTAAATCAATATTGTAATATGTTGAAGTGGAATACCATTGAAGATTTCTATCAGTAGTATCAGAGCCGGTTCGAGCCAGGGGATGGTTAGAACCAGGATGGAAAGAGCTGAGAGTATGGAGAAGGAATTGTTTTGAAGTCAGGAATTGGAGGTTCTAGCTCCTCGAAAGCTAGAGAATTGTAATAGTAGATCATTGTATACAGAACAGAACCAAGATAGTTCTGCATTCTGTTTCAGATTGTAATCGAACTCTGTATCAAAATCTTGTTGAAATTGAATTCGATTGAAGCAATCTATCAGTGGTATCAGGGGTGAGATAGTAGACTTGAGGGAAAACATGGGGAGATTACAAACGAATGTAAATGCATTCGGTGAATATTTGGTAGAAATAAGAGAATGGATCAAGAATCAAGTATCAAGAATCAAGAAACGCCAGAGGAATGTCGGCACAAGAATACAGAAGGTGGAAAACCCTCAAATGGTCACAAACAGAGTTCCTTCTTACTAAGGGATCATCAACATCATGAGTTTCAAGGGAGGAAACTGGATTTGCCGGTGTTCGACGGCCAAGATCCCTGTAGTTGGTTATGTCGAGCTGAACGATATTTTCAGGTCAACCACATATCCGACGAGGAGAAGATACTAGCAGCAGCCATTTGCATGGAGGGAGATGCTTTCCATTGGTTTTTGCGGACAGAATCAAGAAATCCCTTCTGATCATGGGGTTCTTTCTAGTCATCCCTGCTGCATTATTTCCGATCTTCTCAATGGGACAACGATTATGAATCTCTTCTGGCTTTGAGGCAGATCGGAAGTGTCTCCGAGTATCTCCGGCCGTTTGAGTTGCTCTTCGGTCACCTGAGTGATCTTTCCAACGATCTGTTGAAAGAAGCCTTCTTGAATGGGCTCTAAGAAGATATCAAGGCTGAAATAAAATTATTCAGGCCTGCCTCTTTATATAGGCTTATGGATTTAGCCCACAAAATAGAAGAGAAAAACATGGCGTTGGACCGAATAAAGGCCCATCCAATTAGACAGGATGCTGGCCCAAGAACGATTGGACCCATCCATGTTCAGTTGAAGGGAGGGTTGACGGGAGTATCTTCGCATGAGCATTTTGGTAAATCACCCATCTTCTTCCCCAGCCATGAGAGAGACAAGAGTTTCCATACGGAAACCAATCAGGAAAAGAATGTCAGCATACAACCTGCTGGGAAAGGGGAACCCTTAAGGAAACTCACAGATGCTGAGTTGCAACAAAGGAGATCCCAAGGATTATGTTATAGATGTGGTGAGAAATATCCACGGGACCACCGATGCAAAAATCAACAGTTGCAAGTGCTGCTCCTAACCGACGACAAAGACGATGAGATGGAAATCACTCCGGCAAACAGGGACGACAACAGGGCAAGGGATAACCAACCTCTGGAGTTATTCCTAAACTCCATTTCGGGTTTCACGACAGGAGGCGCGATGAAACTAAAGGCACTGATCAGAAAGAGGGAGGTGGTAGTCTTGATTGATAGTGGAGCTTCCCACAAATTCATCTCCAGCCCACTAGTCGAAAAACTCCATTTGACAGTGGATCGATCAAGTCAATTCGGAGTACAAGTGGGGGACTGTCACTGCAGCAAAGGGCAATACATCTATTGGCAAATAAACTTGAATCTGGCGGGGATCACGTTGGTTCAAGATTTCTATGCATTCGACCTTGGTGGAGCAGATATGATCCTGGGGGTTGGTTCTAGATAAGAGAACTACATTCACAAATCATAAAAGACTTTGGCAAAGAGGATTTGGAGCCTGCCTGACAACACTTAGGAACCATTGGAAGACATTCACAGGCAATCACTTGAATTCCACCTTGAGGACAAGGTGCCACTGTTAGGGTATTGTTACATCAATAGAACCTAAAGAGAAGTTGGTTTACCAGCTGTAGAGGCAGTTAATCTGTTGGAGCATTCAAAAAGGAGTTAAGTCAGTTGGACATTTGAAGAAGTGGTTATGCAGGGAAGGAACATACATAAGAAGAGAGAGGAGAAGAGAATTATGGAAGGGAAATTGGAAGAACTGAAGTGGAGGCTCTAGTTCCTCGAAAACTAGAATTTGTGAAAGTTAGACAAGCATTCCAGTATTGTATCAGTCCATACTTTGTATTCATAGCAGAACCTACAGAGTTCTGTATTTTTCCTTTCTGAGTGTACTGGTAAATCAATATTGTAATATGTTGAAGTGGAATACCATTGAAGATTTCTATCACATATCATGGGTTTTCAAACTATGTTGAGTGTTCAGTACCAAAGCATGCTTTTAGTTAACTGTATGGATGACAATCTGCAAATTTCTGATGTTGCAGCCTTTGGGCCAGAAAAACGTTGGTGATTTAAATGGTTGGAAGTTTTGTTAATCCTTCAAGTTAAAATTTGTGAGACCGACTAAAGCAAACCTTTAGTTGCTTTCAGGATGTCTCATCATAGTGGGTAGTTGAGATGTTTATGTAATGTACAAGATTTTGTTGAGTGTTGAAGTCTGCTAGCTTACCAACTTTCTGGAAAAATGAAAAAATTGCTGGGACCTTCAGGGGGCATAATTTGAATGTTCTTTTTGTGGTTTGGGAATCGTACATGAGATAAGATAAAGCAAGGGTGTCCACCATGTCTCATTGAATTCACTAACCATTTTAACTCTGTAAGTTCAAGTCCAATGAGCATATCTGAACACACAATGCCACATAAGATACCTTTACTAGCGTTTATCCTTTGTGTGAAGATTAATTTTGAAATTTGCTCAGATCATGGTGAAATCTCTAATGATAATGCATGTGTAGCATGCGTGCAATATGTCATTTTCTGCTTAGATTTACATTTTTTTTATTGAGTTTTCATGTTACTGTATTTTGATTCAGTTGTTTTGTTAGGCATTTAACTAGATAAATTCTTTGCAGCGGGAGTTGGTTCTTTGCTCACATGACATACTAGCTGGGAAAAGAGACTATGTTGCTTTGTCTGTGCTTGTCCACAGTTCCTTATTTCCCCCAGATGTTAGCTCAGAGTCTGCCACCACCTCTTTGAAAGGACTTGCTGATGATACCAAATCCTGCTGTGAAGCAATGCAGATATCAGATGACGTCACTGTGGATTGCAGAGTTTCTGGCAAACATCGAGTTGTTCTTCCCATGCAGGTGAATATTGACAGAAAAACTGATGATAGCTCCACCTCCAAGCAACCTTGTGCACAGAAGCCAACAGATGGTGTCTCATTCTCTGGAAAGCAGCTTCCGCAGAGATCTGCATCTGTTGCTTCTCGGAACCCAGCAGATGGTGGGGAAAAGACATCAAAGTCAAGAAAGGTAAACCATGGTTTGGTTTGTGCATTTTACTTCCACCTCTCTAAGGAATGGTTACTTATAGTCAGAGATTTTGCCTCTTCAGCACACAGAGACTTTCCAGAAAGAGCTTGTAATGACGTCAGACCAAGCAACAATGCAGAATCAGCGGTTACCTAAAGGATTTGCTTATGTTCCTGTTGGCTGTCTTTCAAAGGAGGTGGGCTCTCATGATGCTACTCATGAATCGATAGATCCTGATGGCTAAAAGTGGGAAATCTGAATGGTGTCTTTGGTTGCAATTCTGGAGCCAGGGCTCAGCCTGATGTTCATGGGCTTGTGGGAGGTTGGACAACTTGAAATTTCTTGGCACAGTTGTGAAATTTAACTAGAAGAAATGGCCAGTTTCAGTGGTCTGGCCATTTTATGCCCACGACAGCTGTTTCGTGATTCTGAAAATTTTGACCTCAGCTTGTTAATGTACTTTGAGAGCAATTGTACAAAGGGTGTGAGCAGTTCCAGGCTCAGGTCGCCCAGTCGGCTATGTGCCTGCCTAGTGGAGCAATGTTAAGCTTTGCTTCTTCTCTTGTAACTGTATATTAAGTTATTAGAATATATTTTTCATGTTGCAGGTTCTGTAAATTTATTGTTGTTTATTCTTAACAAAGCAACTTCCACACAACTCCCTGGCAACGTCAAGCAAGTTTCACGGAGCTTTTGTTTATTCACTTGGCCTTTGTGTCATTATGTTGGCTAAGTTCATATTCATCAATCATTCCAGTAGACAGTGACCTGTCAAGTTTTCCCTTTCTGCTATTCATCGTGATGTGTACAGTATTATTATGGATAACTGATGCGCAACAGGGATAGATTTGGAGCCTGGATTTTGGTAGTGTTTAAATTGAAACCTCAGCTGCCCCATTCTTTCACATTAGTAACATGCTGGCAAGTGCTCCCCTGCACGTGCCATGCAGTTCTATGGACTGGTGCGTATCAGGCTATCATAATCCTCTGTTGTTAAGTTCTTGAGAGGAAAGGTAGGGCTTGGATGAGACAACTAGGTAGGCCTTTCCATCACTTCATTGCTCTGACTAATCTGACTTGAAAGCTCATTCCTCTTATAGTTTTTGATGGTTTCAAATTGTTTATGCAGAAGGTTGGATGGTAAGGCTGGTATTCAAAATCTTCAGGTTGTTGATATTCTTTCTGAAGAAGAAACATCACCTGGCAGGGGTGGCCAATGAAGGTTTTCTCAGAGTTGGTGCTAGTATTCTGGTAGCGCACTGATTGGCTGACACAGAAGATGGGCTAGAGGCTGTTCTATCTTTGGCTCTCCGTTTATCTGTTATCTTGCTTGGATTCAGGTCCAGAGTGCTGGACTCTTTTACTCTGTTATTTGAAGGTATGCTCTCGATGTTTTGTGCTTTTCTTAGCTGATAAGACTTGGTACCCTTTTCAGATCTACGTTCCTTGGTCTTCTCTCTTAGTGACTGCTACTGTTATGGACTCTCTCTCTCTCTCTGTAACATGTTCTAGGTTCCTTGGTTTTCTCTCTTAGTGTCGGCTACTGTTATGGCCTCTCCCTGTCTCTGTAACATGTTGTTTGGTTCAGTTTGAAGGGTACTATAATATATCCATGCTCGTCTCCCATGAATGTCTTCACTGCGTGGATAACATGTTTCTGACTTGGTGGAAAAGATTTTGGTGCGAGTTTTATAGCAATATGTCATGTTTTAGAAGCTTCCTTCCCTGTCCTCACCAAAATCATTACCTTCTGAAAAATTGGACACAAGAACCAGTCCATTTCCAGTAGTGATTGAAGCCGGGTTGACTAATTGCTTGGCCATCTGACATTAAACATGTATTTTTCTTTCATGTATTGTTTACTAAATTGCAAGTAATTAAATGTATTCATCTACTTTGACAAAAATGTTATATTGATGTGTTGTCAAAAGGAAAAACCTGTTGCATTTACGCAGAAACAAATGTGTGAAAAGAGGAGAATTGTACCCATACTTGTTCTGATAATGAGAGTTGCCCATATTTTGCAGTTAACGATTTCTAGTTTATCACAATTCTTTGAGCCATTAAGAGCCAGATAATAGACCTAAGAGTTTATTGTCTACTCAGGATACTCAGCACGAGGGGTAGGGAACATCACTAGGTTTACTTTCAGGGGATAGATTATAGAACCTTGCTTTCACCTTCCCTGGAGTACCGTTTCTCCAGGGCCATCTTCCTAGTATTTCGATGGCATTCGATATCAATCAAGTTTCATTTAAGGACGCTTCCTCAAAATGCACATTTGTCGAAGTTTAAACTATCAGCAAAGATCCACTCGAAGTTACAGATCAAAACACTGCAACAAACAGTTATGTTTGAATTCTTTGATACTGCAATCCTGTACCCTAGTGCTTCTGCTTCTGCTGCAATTGCAACCGTTCCAATTAATTGTACACTTCTATTATCAGCTTCACAGAAAGGGTAGCCTGGTGCACGAAGCTTCTGTGTATGCAGGGTGCAGGAAAGAGACAGACCACAAAGGGTCTATAGTATGCATCCTTACTTTGCATTTTTGTCACAAGCTGCCTCCACGCCTCGTACCCGTGACCAGGTCTGTCACACGGTGAAAACCCTGCTGTTGTGCTAAGGCTACCCCTCTGGTTACAGCAGTCAATAATATTCTATGTGAAATACACACAACGAAATAAGCAGAAGTCAATAATATTCTATGGGAAATACTAAGAAAGAAATAAGCAGAAGAGAAGAAACTGAGCAGTAATAGTGTTCTTACTGAGGATTGATATTGTTAATCGAACATAGACAGACTGGCGTCCACCATAATTTTAAGGGAAATATTGAATCCTCATAGCTGGGCTTCTCATTATTGCTATTTCTGCACAAAAGACGTAGGCTATAACAATCACGTGATCATCTGAGATGCACATTTTAAAAAGTGAGTATGCTGCTGGTCTTCCAAAATGCAATGCGTGGATACTTAGAAGTATTAATACAAAGAGTTTTCTATATGCTGCATGTGCTGTGTGAAATATAAGCAGCCAAAAAGTGAACTGTGGACCACTTTCAACAATGACCCAAACCGTCTATATCCTTGTTCCTGCCGAGGATGAGCAAAAAAGAGCAGTCCTGGTGCACGAAGCTCATCTGATGTTCAGGGAAGGGGCGGATCACAAAGTCAATAGTATGCAGCCTTACCTTGCATTTTACAAGAGGCTGTTTCTATGCCTTGAACCGTGACCTCAAGGTCTAACATGACAACAGCCACTCTTATTTAGTTGAGGATGAGCCTTGCATCAAAAGTACAACTCATCATAAAAGTCAGTATAATCTGAATCCGACCAAAATCCAGTTTGTTGGATTTGATACAAATATGAAGGAAGTCTGATGTGAGTGTCCTATGATGAAACTAGTTAGCATGAGATAGATTAATCAGAAGCAGAAGCATGATAAAATAATAAGAGGAATGCTGGCATGCAATATGGCACGACCGCATGTTAAGTTGGCTGTGGCCCAAGGCCCAACGTTATCTGATCCAAAAGCCGCGTGGGTCGGAGGCTTGAGAGTGAAAATTTGAGATGAGAAATGGATTGGCGTAGGTAAGGGGATTGAATCCTTCTTTAGCTGAAAACATCCTCCACATGGTTGCAGCCACAATTTGAGGTAATTGTGGCAGAAGCGGAATTAAACAGTTGGAAGTGATCACATGGTCAGTTTTCATGTGGTGCCCGACTTTTGGAGAAGAGGTCCACTGTAGCCGCTGGCTTGATCCGAGCTCTGCGTGGTGATTTGAATGTCCATTAGTCCAAAAGCCATTTGGATTGGTGTCTAGGCATCAAATTCACAGAAGGCAGAGGATCAAACGGCTCAGATAAACCAAATTAATCCTATAAACAAGCATGCAAAATCAAGCAATGGATCTTAAAAGAATTTCACTTTGAAAGCAATAGATAGAGTTGCATCGCGAAGGCCCAACGAAGGCCTTTATTGGGGCAAGAAGTAGTGTGTCTCGCTTTCAAACTGACAAAGTCCAATAGTTTCAGAAGAAGGTTAGTCGGTTCTCGTAGGTAGCAATATGTAACGCCCTTGTCCCCGACGACTAGTCGGTCTAGCAAGGCTGGGTTTATCTTGTCATGAAGACTGATTTTACATCCACGTTAAGATGATCCTGTTCCAAGACCCAAAATGTCATTTATTCGAAGCATCTTCTGCATAAACTTGTGGTTTTGGTTCTTGAAACACAGTAGATAATGGGGAAAGAGATCACAGTTGAGAATGGTAAATCCCCACTTGGTTTGAATATTGGCAGGTGAGGGAGGAGAATAGCTTGAAGGGGAGCCTTGGTGCAACGGTAGAGTTATGGTTGTGTAATTTTGAGGTCACAGGTTCAAGGTCTGGAAACAGCCTCTTACAAAATGTAAGGTAATTTAGTGTACTATTAACCCTTGTGGTCTGCCCTTTTCCTAGACCCTGCATATGCAGGAGCTTCATTGGTGGGGAGAATTGCGCTTCCTTTGGTGGATGTTCTCTCTCTTGGTATTCATTCATTGGGTCTTCTAATGCACGTGGATCATCAGTCCTTTCCTCACATTCATAACTATAATGGGCAAAAGTTTATGTTAACTAGAAATTTTACTGTCCACCCTTTGACACCACACGATATGATATTTAGATTGCTTCACCGGGAGATTTGGCATCATCAGCATGGCTTTCAAAGAGAGAGTGAGAGACTCTGAGCTCATGTTAGGGGGAATTAGGAACAGCCAGAGATCATTACGGACTAATATAGACTATTTTTAGCAAGTATATTATAGAAGGGGAGTCTTTGGTGCAATGTTAGAATTGTCGTTGTGCGACCTAGAGGTTACAGGTTCAAGGTGTGGAAACAGCCTCCTGAAAAAACGCAAGGTATTGTTACATACTATATACCCTTTGTGGTCCATCATTTTTCCAAACCATGCATACACTGGAGCTTCATGCATTGGTCTCACTTTTTTTATTAACTAGTATGTCATGTGAGCAAAGGCAGAACTCCACTGTAAGCTAAGCTATCAAGTCAGTGAAGGATGTCTTATTTATACATGCACCTCGTCGGGGTCTGTGAACTCGGCAACTTAAACAGCAAATGCAGATGACATTTAGGTTTTGGACAATCATACTGATAACTGACCTGAGACAAATCATACTAATTCAGCAATTTTATTTTGGTTTTTTATTAAACAAATACTCACAGACTGAGAAAGTCTGAATACATGAAATCACAGAGACAAGGAAATTGCCTCTGAAAACACCAGTCCTATCTAAAGAACCAGCCATCCTAGATATGAGGGAGAGTATTTTCAATGTAATATTTTCTTTAGCTATTAAATAGATTAAATTCCATTATGGAGGACTTTATATAGTCCTAAATGCCTTATTATGGTGAAGTTATTGCACATCCATGGAAGAAGATGACTTACCTGCTTTCCCACGTCTAAAGCCAAGAACTTTTGGCCACAAAAAAACAAAAAAAAAGACTTGGCCCATTCATGTCGCTTGCCCGTTAATACACCCTTTAAGCTGGTGGGTCGGACAATTACAGGTATTGATGGCAAAAGGAATATATTCATCTCTATTACATATTTGAAAGAATATTTCTTACTTATGGGTACTTTCATATCTTCATTCGGATTTGTGACATATACTACCACCATAGAGCTGTGTGCAACCACACCAGCACTGGACCACCATAGAGCTCAGAAAGAATAATGAGGAATGATTCCATTTCAAGGGACCAGCCGGTCATTCACAAGCACGCACTAATGAGAAAATGAAAACTATCTAAAAATGCAGAATCACTCATTATGATGTTATACATGTTAGGTCTCTCCGTTCCATCATCTGGTCTCACCGTAATATGGATGTTGTTAAGACCTTGACCGATAGGGTGTTTTCAAGAGCCTGTTCAAACCAAGCTTAATCATTGATTTAAGAAAGTTGCCTCATGGGGAGCCTTCAAATTAATGATCTTCATTGGACTAAGTCTGCTGTGTGCATGCGACTCAAAAGTTGATCACAAGTGGCATGTCTTAAATATGGTGGTCTGAGTGGTTGTTCTTGATGTATCAAGTTCAAGAGCCTGTTCAAACCAAGCTCAATCATTGATTTAAGAAAGTTGCCTCATTGGGAGCCTTCAAATTAATGATCTTCCTTGGACTAAGTCTGCTATGTGCATCCGACTCAAAAGTTGATCACAAGTGGCATGTCTTAAATGTGGTGGTCTGAGTGGTTGTTCTTGATGTATCAAGTTTAGTGCCACAGAACTCAGTCATGAAAGCACATTTCTGGTAGGATTATCTCCTGCCGACGGATAAAAGCTACTGTTGACCAGCACAGTCAGATGCTAGCAGTGCAGATGACGACTGTGTCTCTCAGATGGTAACGAGTTGTAGCAAAGGCTAGCTCAAATTTCAGCAGTCGAGTCCAATTGAATAGGCTTAAAGTCAGTCTCTTGCTAGTCTAGTTTTATTGCAGTAACGCAGGAGGAGATGGATAGACCCTTGTGGTGGAGGAAGATTTTTAGAAGAGTTCTGGCAGGAGTGGACGCTGCCTTTTGTCCATTCGTGGTGATTATTTTTTTTTGCAGATCTAAGCCATCCATCATGTTCTGTCTTGAGTGGTATGCAACCGGTCCTGATTGCTACGGTCACTTTTACAGATGTCCCACTTATTACTGATCCAACAGTCCATCTGGTAGGCCTCACTTTAAATTTAGAAAATTCATGCCGATCAGCCAAGCTGATTATGAATTAACTGTAGCGAAATGTACCGTTTGGTATATATCACCTTTCAACGTCCATTTATGTGGATTTGGAGACATCTGATAAAATTGGTATCAGAGCCGGTTCTCCTTGAGATGGTGGGGTGGTCGCTTGTGATCCCCGAGGATGTGGATTCTTGAAAGAAGGATATGTGACCAGGTGCTGGAGGCAGTCTTGGGTAAACTGATCCTAGATGGGGAAAGGATTCTAAGAGTTAGTTCTGCCTAGGAAGAGGGAGCTGAACTAGTGATAAGACTTGGGTAATTCTCTTAGTGTGTAGCCCGGTGGGGCATAAGACCCATAGTGAACAAATATACACACTGCTGGGACCTAGAGTGTTACAATTAATGACCCATTTATCTTGCAGGTATGGTCGACCAACTTGCTTGATATTCGGTTGTCTGGGATCAACTTGTGTGCTATAAGATGGACAGCTTAGATCAATTATAGGTGGAGCCCACACTATGAGGTGGGCATGCTTGCTCTAGAGTAGGTAGACTATGCAAAGAGAAGCTCCAACGGTAGTTTGAGGGCCCCCTCTACGCTTACTTGTAAATCCTTGGCCCATGCAATAACAAGAGCTGGGTGTGAATGGGTGTTCCCAGTCAAACACAGGGTGGATGGATCAGTGCAAAGGTAAAGGCCAGACTCATTGCAAGACGTTAGCTTTGAAATCTCCGGAATGGACAGCCATTTGAGCCCCACTTTCTCCCCATCTCCCTCATTCTTTCCCTACCATCCCACTTTCCAAGTTATCACACAAAGGAATCAACAGTCCAAAGACAGTGAGTTTCTCACCTCAGCAATCTATCAAGTGAAAACGGCAGAGAAAAAAGACACCAATAAAGAAGTGGATTCAACCCAGTAAACAAACCAGCAAAAATTTAGAACAAGGAAGCCATTTATGCGTCTAGAAACAATTGTAACAGACATGGTGAATGAAGAAGATTCATGTCCATACTAGCTCTGAATTCATCCACAAATACCTTGATGAATATGCAGTTCCTATGGAGGTCTAATCTTCATTAAATGAAGAGAAAAAACATGTACAGAAACCTCATGGTATAGAGAACACCCAAATTTTCTCCCTCCCATTGAGTGGAGTGAAGTTTGAGAGAGGCATGTACGTTACTGTACTTGCTGTTTCTGAAGTTGGAGACCTTCCAATGGCCTTCCATGTCTTCTCTTCCACAGGCTGCAGCTCTCGGCTTGCTCGCCAGCACGTTTGATCACCGGCAGCGGCGGGTCCAATTCGATAACGCTGACCCTTTTGACGGCAGGGTAAGGAGGATCCAATTCAACGTAGATGCCATAATCACTGTCCAAACTCCCTGATGCCTCTCGACTAGTTGGACTCTTACCGGAAAACATCCTCTTCAGCTTCATGAACTTGTTGCCTTTGGGACTAGCACAACAGCCCTTCTCTCTCTTGATCTGGCCCATACAACCCACTCTGGGAGACGCTGGCTCTGCAAATTTGGACGGCCTGGATTTATTTCGGTGGTAGATGGGAGCTCGATCTCTAACCATGTCTTTATCCGACGGTCTATAACAAAGCATGGTCTTGAAGGAGATTATGGAGCGATGGTCGGTGGCCATCCTGGGGGTGAAGTTTTGATGCATTTGGGGATGTGGGGGGGAAGAGATTTAGAAGAAGAGGGAGGTGTGGGTTGAGTTGTTCGGATCCAAGGCACTAAAATAAGGGATTTGGGTTAGTATTAATTGAATTAGAATGAGCCAATTTCCTTTGTTTAGAGCTCCATCACGTTGAGGATATCAAAAAAGACTGTTCTCTTGGATTATTTGACTACACGCAGAAACGCACCTTGAAGGGAGCCTCTGTTGTAATGGTAAAAGTTGTCGTCACGTGACCTTGAGGTTACGGGTTCAAAGCGTAGAAACAGTCTCTTGTAAAAATAAAAGGTGTAGGCTCTTGTGGTCCACCCCTCCCCCGGACCCAACATAAGTGAGAGGGGCTGCCCTTTTTAGCAACGCACCCTAATCCATCCACAGCTGTTTTGTCTATGAAATTACGAAGCTAGCTAGATGTACAAGTGGGCTCCATCTTCACTGACGGATGATCCTAGCCGTTACTGGTGTAGATGGATTTGGTTCAAATGTATGAGAAAAATGGCATAGAAATCTAGGTACATCCGAGTAAAATTGTAGAAACAATGCATGAGATTCAATTTCAGATGGGACCCAGCTACATGAAATATTGAGACTGTTTGGAGCCTTGGCAAAACGGGAGCCCTAAAGTCATGGGTTCTAGGGATAAAAATAGTCTTTTGTAAAAATGCAAGGTAAACCTGCATACTATTGATTCTTTGAATTTGACCCTTTCCCAAATGAGCTTTGTGCACCGGGGTGTCCTTTTGATCAAAGTGGGGCCATGTTTATACGGTCAAGCTCCAAAATCTCTCTAGCATCACACAATCTTAAGCGTTCAATTTTTAAAGATTTGGTTAGAATTTGTTTATAAAATCCTATTCACTTCTAACCCAAAAACAAATAATGGCTGGGATTACTTGGTGACTCATGATGGGGCCTTTGGGATACCAATAGGCACAGCTTTCACATCGGATTAGTTGTTTTGGAAGCCTATTTCTTATGAAATGGTGCAAAGAATTGTTTACACGCGACGAGGTATTTTAAGTGACAGAATGACTAATAAGATCTAATAAGATCCAGCCTTAACAGAAAAACATATATCCTCTAACAAATAAGATCGATAGACACAATCCATCTATGGCAAGGTTACAAAGATTAATGGTCTTCGATCAATGATCACCAAAAGATGGGTCCGACTTTTTAATTTCAGCGTTAACTAAATTTGCACCTTTTGGTCGGCCGACTACCATATAATTTCACGAGTAACTGGCAATTTCTTAGAAACATAGATCAGAAGGGGAGCCTTGGTGCAATGGTAGAGTTGTCGTTGTGTGACCTTAAGGCCACCGAATTAAGGCATAAAAACAGTATCTTAGAAAATACAAAGCAAGATTACGTGCTATTAGACCTTCTTCCACCCCTTCAAATTGGTCTTGTAGATGCCGATATAATGAATGGTCTTGATCATGTTGACGCATTTTGTGTGCATGGTACAACTGGGGGTGCGAAGGATACAGAGGGCAATCTCGCCTTGGAAAACGGTTCCAGAAGTTTGGGTTACGTCGGTAGTTGTGACCGTTTGTTTCGAGAATGGCACTCCTCGCTTTACCAAGCACTTTTCTGATTGAATGGTGATGGATCTTGAGAGCTGCCACTCCTTTTAATAACTGGCTAGGAACATGAATCACCAGGAATGATACAGGGCCCTACTTAAGATTGATCGAGGGACCTACCTTGGATTTGATCCAATGGCTTCAAACTCCTGCTAATTAATCTCAATAATTAATTCCAGTAAAATGAATAAGTTATCAAACCAGCGAGGATTGTCCACTTGGCTGAGGATTTCTAGTTTCAAGTAAGTAAATTTGGGAATGGAAATCTCTTTTTAACGACTGATTAAGAGAACGTAGAATGTAGAAAGCAGTTTTATTATTGATACAGGGGCTGTCGGGATCATTTTCTTGCACTTAGTACCTAACCAACTTCGATCCTGTTGGTGTACCCATGCGTACATGCATGTATCTGCATTGTAAGGTGATGGACTAAGTTGAAATTTTGATGGCCTCTTCCTCTTAAAACATTGGAAATGGTCCACTTCTTCAGAGAGAGAGAGAGAGAGAGAGAGAGAGAGAGAGAGAGACATGGCTGACCATCATATCATACCAATAAAAGGGACGAAAATGACATAGCTTACACTTAATTCAAGAGAAAATGACAACTTTGAAAATTCAACAAAGAAAAAATCTATTAGATATACTCAGAAAACCTTCTTTCCATGGAGTTTCTCTGTCGAAACAATTTCAGAAAGAATGAGACAATCCAAGTTCATGGTTGTACCAAGGGCAAGAGAGAGGCTAAAAAAGCATGGATAGAAATAGTGAGAAAAGACTTAAAATTTTTGAGACTAAATAACACCACGATACTTAATAGAGGGGAATGGAAGCACAAGACTTATGTGATTGACCCCTGATCGGGATAAGGTCTTGATGATGACGATGAGATGGTTATTGATGCCTTCTTTGGGACCGTATCAACTTTTAACAAGTAACCAAGATAGTAGACCAGGAAAGTGGGGAGTAAACCTAAAACAAGGAATGCAAGTAACAAGAAACTAAAATTCAAGGAGCCTTCCCAATCTGCTCATGGGTGAGTGTTCAAACATTTCTGCATTAACTGGAAGCAATTTCACTTCTCCATTCATGGGCTACTCATTTTCCCCTGTTCTTTCCTTGTGAATGATAGTTCCTGGGACTGCAGGGATCCCTTTCTAAGAGATGCATCATACAGTCAGAGGTAGAAAGCAGAAAACAGGTAATCGGCGGTAGCTTACATGCATTGGCATGCAAAAGTTTCTCAATCCCAGTAACTATTTCTCCTGTTCAGTTACAGCCAAATTTTCCTTCTTTTTTTGTTTCTTTCTTGCTTTGGTGTTACTGAAAAGTTATACACTAGATACCCAAGGTACAACAGCAACGAAATTTGATCACGTGTGAAAGATTTACCATTCTATTTGGTATCCAAGACTCAGTGATGATTACTGTATCTAATGTTGGATCTGGAAAAGCTCTGTTGGCAGCACTAGTGTCAAAAAATTGAAGTACTTTCGAGAGATCTCCACCCAAAATGAAGCTAACTGAAGACGTCATTCTTATTCCCACCTTAATGCATCACCAAATAAATCTGATGATTGCTGGGATTCAAAATTCTCTGTGTCTATAAATGCACTTCCATCCAGGTTGTCACTTCTACTTATCTTTTCAGAATTGCCGTTGCCAGTTTCCGTTATTGTCATGTCTGTAGAATCTTTGCCGAGTTTGCTTTCTTGTCGTGTCATAGGCATTGGTAGAGATGGATTCCCCGAGGCCATGCCTTCTGAAAGAGAAGCATACTTAACAACAAGTTCTTTGTAACTATTGAGTAGAGCTTCTACATCATCAACTGTTAAATCACCAACGTGTGCATATAAGAATGGGTACTCCCTGAAAGCACTCTTCAACTCATCATCCTTTAGCAGGTCAGCAGCCCCTTTCTTCTTCAAATCTGAGATGGATGGACTCTTTGTTATCGACTGATTTTTTGCATCAGGGTCCTTCATCTCGGCCTTTTTTCCTGACCCTTGGGGTGGAAGATGTAATGATGCTGGCAAAGAAAACTTCACTTCATCCTTAGCTTTCAGAGACGGTTGTTTGAGCCCTCTGGGTTCAAGCGGTGAAAGATACCCAACATCCAGAATAGTTTGTCTGCTAGTTTGGCTGCTGGACACACTATCTAAATTGGATGACAGGCCAGAAAGAATTGCTCGAGCAGATTCCACGTTCTCTTCGAATTCAGTTTCCTCCATTGAAAGAGATCTGGCATCAATGCTCCAGATGAAGGACTCTGCAGAGAGAATATTTGTGAAAAAGTATGCTGCTTCTGCAACTAATTGTGATTGACGCCTGTATCTCTGTATATACAAAAGGTTTGAATGTAACTGAGGAGGATTTGCCTGCAAAATATTGGCATGAGAAGGCAAATTGGTTAAGACCAACTGAAAAGGCTGATAACGATGGATATTCATAGTTCTGAAGTTCAGCCTGTAATTATGTAATACGAGTAGGTATCTGGAAAGTTGACAGGGTCATGGTGAATTTGAAGACTTGTATCTTTGCAAGCTGAAGAGTTGAAAATGGGAGAAAAAGTAAAAACAGAAGCTCAAGAAAGCATACAAACCACATCGAATATGTGATACAGAAAATAAGAGAATAAGGGCAGTCAAATTGGTTCTATCTTGCCATTATGGAAGTTGGTACATATAAATAATCCGACTATAGATGTGATAATATCTCCTGAATAAGAATATTCCATATTTTTTTTAGATGCCAAAGTAAAGGCAAAAATGCTCAAGGAAAGAACTTCGCAGGACAGAAACTGGTGATGAATCATGAACCAAAACTTGACAAATACAGGCCCTACATATTCCATCGTGTCATACTCTATTACCTTTCCAAGCTAATTAAGTTCACTTCTCTATGCAAATGGGTAACACCAAGCAAAAACTACGATATAAGTAAGACCAAGAAGAAACTCCTAGAGAATAATTAGTTTCCTTCTTGACCTCACATGTAACTCTCTCTCTCTCTCTCTCTCTCTCTCTCTCCTGCCATATTTACATTGCTGGATCAAGAACATAGGATGAACATTAGACATTGATGACATGTTCTTCTCTTTGTTCTTCACCTTCCTCCTCATTGTCATGTTTGAAGTCTCTCTCTCTCTCTCTCTTCTTTTACTTCCATATTTACATTGCTGGATCATGCAGATAAGATGAACGTTCGACACTGTAGACATGTTCTTCTCTTTATTTTTCACCTTCCCCATTGTCATCTTTGAACCTCATTTTCATCCTTCAAAGTCCTAAATCCTCATCTACCACTGAATGCATGAATTTTTCCTTTCTTCTATTTCTCTGGCTCTCTTTGTAGTTCATTATTTATTTTGTTTCCTTCTTTTTATCTTTCAGTCCTTATTCTGACCTTTTAAAAAAAAAATGCATTCTCTTCTGTTAGAAAGTTTAACTTTTTCGTTGTTCCTTCTTGTTCCCATTTAGTACTCAATCTCTGAAAATTTTCTAGAGTAATTTTCAACTTTGTCTTGCACTAATCACATGGACATTGAAATAGGAGGAGTTGCATTTTATGTTTTAGGCGCACCTGAGCATAGCACACAATAAGAGAAATGAACATTTTAAGAAACCCACTTTATCCAATCACAAGAGATTAGTGAAATCAGTTCATTAGTATATTTTGACTGCAGGTAATGACCACATTCCATATCTCACATCTCACAATGAAAGTCTGGAAGAGAAACTAAGGAGGAAACTAGAAAGTTCTCAAAGACCATATATGACAGAATTTTTTGACATGGGGAAGAGAAGCACAGTTTTACAGCATAAGCTAAACAGGAAAAGGGAAAAAATACATGGAAAACAATGAGATCGTCTTTAAACTAGACAGAGGGAACACATGGCCAGTGCACTTTAAACCATTGGCCCACAAGATACAAAAAGACACCACCTTCAATGCCTTGAAGGAGAACAATAATACAGATTAAAAACTCAAGAAACATAAAGAGTTATTAATATCCATTGTAATTTCGGAAGGGTACAAATTGCTTTTAAAATGACTAAGCAGAAAGGACAGTGAGATTTGTGGCTACAGGCTGCCATATATCCAACTCCTGGCTCCCAATAAATGCAACAACAGCAAAAGGAATCTAGTCCCAGCAAAGGTTAATACATGCTTCGGAATCCACACCTAAAGCCCCTATTGGGATGGAACGTGACAGTAAAGACAAGATATACATAAACAAGATGCAAAAGAAATGGGGAAAAAGGAAGACAACCAGCATTTGAACATACTGAGTAACATTTTTACTCCGAAGCTCGTGAAGAAATTTTCATGTTTCGTATAGTTGGACAGGAGATACAGGGATATAAAGGCAGGCCTGTTTAATCATCAGCAGATAAATACTTGAAATCACAATTAAACACACATGTGAGAGTCAGGTAAAAGAAATAAACTCTCAGATCATCATAACCTTACTTGTGGTTTTATGGATGAGAAAACTTGCCTTTATGGTGACATATATAAGGACAGGGAGAAACTCATCCGCTCCTGGAGGATTTTCATTCGATGCAATGGAAGCATTAAGCAACAAGTTGTTGATGACCTTGCAACAATTAAGTATACAAACGAGTTTGTCCCTGGGTGCCTTGTACATATTGATCTTCTGGAGCTCTTTCTGTGCAAGCTGCAAAACAAACATCGAAATACAAATGTAAGCATAACCAAAAGGAAAACCAGGCATGGAATTTCAATAACATGGTAGCACCATAACAAGTTACCCCTTTAAATGCCTAAGTCAGATCAAAATGTTACCATTGAATAATAAACTCAAGTGTAGGGGAGTGTTGAGTAGTTGACAGCCAGATAAACCTCATTATTATTCAACTCAAATATTCAATATAATGCTGAAAATTCTAAAAGGTCGAGATTTGACCTTCAACCTAGGCATACTCCTTCAGCTCATGACAAGCTTGATCTTAACCATGAATACCTAATGGAACTCAGCCAACTCATGTCCGATGTAGTTGGACAAAAATATTAGTTTTTCCCTGAACTATACTGTTGCACAATAAGGTGGAAAAAGCCAATTCAGAACAATTACTGGAGCCTTCAACTGAATGTGTTTGTCAGAAAAACTAGTTGCTCATCTCATCTGGAGGTAAAATTCAATGTCTATTACATGCATCATTCGAGCTCTCCACTGATGTTATCAGAAGCTTGCAAGACTTCCAAAGAGCAATTCTGTTGAGCTTCCACCAAAAATAAGTTCAGTTGAGTGCAGAAAACTTGATTGGAAGCTAGGGATGCAGTTTGCTCCTAAAAGATGAAAGGAATTTAGGCCTTAAGAACGTCAGAGCTATGAACTAAATCCTCCTTGAAAATGGTTATGGCACTTTGACATTGATCATGGTCACCTAAGGCAAAAGGTAGAGTCGATATCTTTACTTCCTTCAGCAGACCCTAACAGATGGCAGAATACCTACGAAGCATTGACTCATTTCAATGAGGGGATATTCACTTTAAAGCCCATGCTGGTAATAGGTCAAGTTCTGGTCTGACCTCATGGGACAATAAGACTACTTTAAAGTAGCAGTTTGGTGTTTATTCCTTATTGCAATTGATAAAGTGCAGAGCATCAGGTTCTTAGTTGGGAAGTGGTCTTTTGAAAGGCTTTCATTGACCATGGGATTGATCTTCTTTTTATGGGATGTTGGGAAGGATATAGGCTAACTGTTTGGGCATCATGGAGGTGGATAAGTGGATACAGATTAGTGGAGGGTCATTTCCAGGTAGCTCCCTTGTTAGCTGCTTAATAATGGGTGACTCCAGACTTGCCTTGAGTTATCACATTTGAAAGGGTAACTCACTTGAAAAAACTTAATGGTGGACAATTTGGTTTCCTTAAAACTATTGGGTAACAAATGCTCACTATAATGCCAGGCAATGAGACTGAATCATCTGCGCACTCAAAGTTTCCCTCCTGCTTTATGTCATCATGCTTACCTTTTTGATTCATTAACTGGTCTTTTTGCTTATAGTAGCCTTTCTAGAATTTTAACAAAGGTGTGAAGATGTTAGGATATCATTGCATCTGCAAGGCGGCAAAGAAGCAGCCTACTCCTAAGTGGACTCTTCCATGTAGCAGACCCTTTAGATGAATTTCAATTCTGCCAATTCTGGAAAAGGGACTGGAATTCTTGTAGGGACCATGATGGGATGTTTTATCCAGGCCAGACAATGTTGTGGGTAAGAAGAGGCAAAGAGTCATGGCTATAAGAGCCTGAATCAGATCACGGTGGGAGGACCTGACCTTTTTGCATTAATTGTTGGCTCTGACAGGAGCAGTTTCCATTCAACCAGCTCAGTAACACTGGCAGTTTGTTGATAATTTCTTGGAAGAATGTATCCTTTCACCATACATGGAGATTAGCTAGTGGGAGATTAGACGGCTTGGCCAAAGATGGGTTTCTACAGGTGCCTCTTTAATGTTGGAATTCTTTAGCAACCATGATTTACTTTGATTCCTCTTATCTTTGTTCTCCATTAAGCATATTCTCGGTCTTGGCATGGGGAAATACTTTGTATGTATATCATATCAATAATATATATCCACTACTACCATTAGAAAACACAGAAAAAGAAAAAAAGAAGAGAGCACCCACCACTCAACTGCATACATATATCAAGTTCATGCTGGTTGAAACCACCCACTTGAAGTAACAAGATCCGTATGCAGCAACTCGGCCAAAATCATGAATGCTAAAACAAAAGATGAAAAGAAATAATTAACAGCACCCACATAAAATGCTAAAAGGCCAAAATCTCATCTTTGAATTCCTCATTCCTATTATGTTAGAATAAGTACATAGAAAAACAGTAACATACCACCACAAACCAAGCAGCATATGAACTGACATGTTTTGATAAAAAACATAGTCCAAGATTCATAAATTATGCCATTATTCCACTGAGTTTGAAGTAAAAGTGGAGAAGGATGGAAAGTTCATGCAATCTGACAGAAAAGAGATCAGATAAGATGGAGCTATTCAAGTTATCACATCAATTTTAAGTATCAAGAAACGAAAATGGATACCTCATTGAGAAACAGTGAGAAGACAAAAGTTTCCTTTTGTCTCCTCCTTTGTTCCCAAGGGAGAGAGAAAAGGTGCTCTTATAGAAGATATAGGAACATGTATTAGAGTCACAGGCAACAAAAAACAGTTAAAAAATATATGCACTGCAGGAAACAGAACGAACTGAACTGGAAAACCTTAAAGGCTAAACATAATGACCTGGATTTCAATTAAAAATGCTTGAGTTTTATGACGTAGAGATTCTCAAGGTGATTTTGTAGCTTATGTTGGTGAATATAACATGACTAAATTATTTGGGATTAAATGCCTGTAGTCTATAGATACTTCTAGTTTTTGGTCATCTGGCCTTTTCTTCTAGGCCTAGTATATGTCCCAGTAAGATGCAGAAAAAGAAAACTTTAGAAGTAGTAGTTATCAAATCAATCTGTGCATACTGGAAAAAGCATCTCTGTGGAAATGGCAAGCTAGAGGGCATCTAATGGGCATATCTTTGTAGTACAAAATAATCCACCACTCACCAGCCATGATGTTTCATTTTGCAGAGATGGCTTGATATCCAAATTTTCAGGGTGGATAAATTGTTGTATTAGAGCCATTTTTTCATAAAGTTGCTCATCACGTTTCACATCTTCTGGAAGTGATGCGAATGCACGTGCAAATAATTTCGTCATGACATACTTCTCCAGCCCCTACAATTGAAAGAAAAGAATGCATATTATAAGTAAGAGACATGAGCCAATAGGCACCAAACTTTGACAATGAAAGTCATCCATCTTAGTATAATCAAATCTAAATCTTAAAATGGAAACTTACAAAATTGACTTTATCCACTAGAATGTAGTCCAAACACAAGACTGACATAAGACAACCAGTAAAATGTCGGTAAAAATGGTTGTGACACTAGAAATAATAGAAATGATCTTTAGTTCCCCTGATAATCTCCATTATTAAAAATGACTAAAATGGATCAAATAAAATATCAATATCCAACTTCCTAGCAGGTACCTCCATATTTTTTTTAATAAATGTATACAGGTATAAGCTATAGCTACAAAATTCTCCAATTAACTAAATTATTCATGAAGTGTGACTTTTGGTGTCCTGTTCTAAATGTAGCAAGTCCCAAAACTTAAAATACAGAGTGGACCAAATAGGATTTACCAAATCAAACAAGAATTTCAAAAATAACAAACCACTCCTACATTGATTGTATATCTATGTTGAAAATACACTGGAAGTTGAATTCACATCCTAATCATGCTTTTTCTCTGAACTTTTTTTAGGAATCCTTCCTATAACTTTGCTAGATGCCTTGAGGATTTATGTCCAATCCAAACTTTATCTGTGCTAGTCTGGTAAAAACTAGCGATGCCTACTATTAACTACGAGTTCATGATGCCCTCTTTTGATTTATTGAGAGAGAAGCGCTGAGAACTTGCATAGCATAATAATGGAATAATTCACTTTTACCAGAAAATTTTCCAGTACAGGTAGAGAGGAAAGGCAATTTACCATCCTTGCACAGCTACTATACCATTTTGATGACAGAAAATTCACCAAAGTTTGCACACAGCAATTTTGATGACTTGCTAACATCTAAATAAGTGTAGAAGAGAAGTTTTAACCAATATGTACAAAGTGTATAACTAGATAATATACACACTGATTTGATCAATAGTAACAAGTTATCCAGTAACAAAGAACTTCAACGGAGAATCACTAACTAAATTATAGTGCAGTAATTTGGCCGATTAAAACCTGATGATACAAATCAACATTCAAAAGATTGAATAGAGAGTTTCCTCAAGCAGACAGAACAGGAGTAGCATTTGACTTTGTAATATCGAAGAGGACATTTAGTACTAATGCAAAACACTGCTGGTTATATGCGAGAATTAATGCAAAATAAACAAATGATGCAAGATGGCTCACCTCTCCAGCACTCTCCAGTTCTTCCTCCGAACAACCAGCCCAGAGTGAGTGAGCCCTAAAAGCCCCTTCCATGTTGGCAAGGAATGCTTGTACAGCGGCGCTGTCCTTCTCTGGATCAGGAGCATTGTTTGAAAAGGACACAATGAAACTGCCACGAAGAGCATATTCAGTTCAAACTCTTCAAGTCATTTGATTTGCATATGAAAAGTTTCCAATTATGTAATAGTCAGGAATACAAAAAGAACTGCTCAAAAAGACTCAGAAGAACAGTACCTTAAATTCTTGAAAAAAAAGGATTACAAGATGTCCGCAAAAATATTCAAAGTTAGTGTGCAATGTTATATGAAATGTCTGACTAAGCCTTTCACTCATCTGATGTACTTAACTTGGACCTACTCATATAGCTATTTTCTTTTCTTAACAGCATGACCTATACTAATATCTTAGCACTTTAAAAGAACAGAATGGTTCTTAGACCTAATTGGATTCTTGAAAGGTATAAAAAGTCATAAAAAGAGGATACTCTTCACATTTCTGGTATAGACCCGTTTTCAAACCTCACCTAAGCTAATCATAAAGATCTCCAATACAGAACAGTCTATCTTCTCGGTTTTCAGCACAAGCTTGATGCTTTGGAGAAACTACTAATAATAGCATGATTTATCAGTATAGCCACAAAACCCACTTTCTACAATCGCTCTTAGTCTTCTGTGAATTGCTGCAGTCATTCTTCTGGTTACTTGGTGCATCAATGTGTGAGAATGCTATGTTACATCCAATTGGCTGACCAATTAGTCAATTTAACAGTGAACTGGCTGCCTTGGTGGAACAATGATTTATAAAAATTGAACTGGCTGTTTTGGTGCAATAATGATTAGTAAATGCTTTTTTGAGGAACACTTACATAAGTGATAAGCATTAGAATTTTTTTTATTAATATGTCATCACAATGTTGGAAACCAAGAGGCTGCATGTTTCTTGATAATGTTTATGTAAATTCCAAAACAATGCAATAGCCTCTCAAGATTAATTCTCATTTGATATTAGAATAAAATTAAACACATAGATTTTCAAGCATAAATATAGGACATGCATATGACCTGTAGATCAAGGGGGATGGCAAGAAGCCATCATATCCAAGCAAAAAGCAGAAGAACCCTTGGTATCTGTTTGCCAACATAAATCTACCATCTAAGAGAAATGAAATTTGGAGTCAAGGACAGAAATTATTTACACACGCCAAACCACACCTAGTTAAACTGAAGCTTAGGTTAGCAGTAATGGAGGGAGGAAAAAACAAAAGTTGGAGAAAGGGCTTTGGTTTTCATCAGCTATGAAAGCAAGAATTTGACAAAGAGATGAAGAGTAGGAATGAAGTTGAAGGATTTAGAAGAGAGTTTGGAAGCCAAGGTAAATTAGTACATGAAAAACTAGGGTTTTAAGGATGCATGTTTTGGAGAAGCAATTAAAATAATGGAAAGATGAGTTAGACTTTAGGAGAGACAATGAACAAAACACAGATAAGATATTATAGTCTTCCTAGTCATGATGCTTCCAAAGAAGGGCAGCCTTGGCGCAACGGTAAAAGTTGTCGTCATGTGACCTTGAGGTCACAGGTTCAAGGCGTGGAAACAGCCTCTTGCAAAATATAGGGTAAGGCTGCCTACTATAGGCCCTTGTGGTCCGCCCCTTCCCCCGACACCGCATAGGCGAGAGCTTCGTGCACTGGGACTGCCCTAGTCCTGATGCTTCCCAGATACTTCTTCTCGGCTTTCCTCATAAAACCCATTGTGCTTTTGCAACCTGGATTGCCTTGTTTCTAGAAGCCTTTTAACTGCAATATTTTGTGCCTGTTTCTATCTTTGGTAAGTGGGTAAAACCCAAGTTAATGCTTGACATTAGCCCATCTAGGAGCTGAGCATATTTTTGGCCCCACTTATCCTAATAAACTGTATAAGGTGTTTGAACATGCTACTGATATAGTTTTGTCTGGACAATTTAAATATTTGATTTACACGAATTGATATTACATTCACAATAACTGCTCTGTTCGTTCATGGATGGTCCTAACTGGTCATTGGAAAGTGAACTACATTGCCTATCAAGAAACAAAAAATGGAATTATCTTAAGAAGAATGATCACTTAAGACTGGAAGGTATTTCTAGTGCTGATTGAGGAGGATCCCTTATGATAGACATTTACAATGACAAGGTATTATGCCTATTCTGGGGACTTGTCACTCGGAGAAGTATAAGCCAAGTACAGCTGCACGCTCTAATCTGATTACTCACTCAGCATGTAAGTTAGTCTCATTTCAGACACTTTTGGAAGAGTTGAGCTCAGTGGTAGATACACCAATGAGAATGTTCTGCTGTTCTGTGGTAACCGGGCAACATGTAGCTAGAATCCTGTACATCATGAGCATAATAACATACTAAGGTGGAACTCCACCTAGTTTTGGAGAACATTACAAACACACACACACACACAGACACACAAGCCACATGGTAAAAATTACTCTCTCATGATTAGTTCAACTTTATGCTCCAACTTGATAGGGATTTACATATATATATAGTCAACTTCCTTATGTGAGTGCATGAGCAGCTAGTCTGGTAATATATACGAAGATAACTAAAGCAAGATGAGATTGGGAGTTCACAATTTTACAAAGTATTTTCTCACTCTTCTTCTTTCATTTTTTCCCAATTTGTAAAACATTAACACTATCCAAGCATGGGCTTGAGTTAACTCATCATTGACAAACAATGTAAAACCAAAATCGCTTACCTACATAGCAATCAATACTAGTATTGAGCCCAAAATTGCTCCGGGCCAAGTAGAAACTCGTATTTACAAATTGATCGTTTCAAACTAGGTATACTACTTCTATTTTTAATTCAACAGAAAACAATCACGCACTGGTTATTTATTCGTTTCTTCTTGCTCTCTTGTTAGGGATCTTAACATCCACCGATAATAAAAAAAACCACCGAAAGAAGTGCTTAATCAAACAAAGATTCAAGTATTCAATAACTTGGGCATAGTTAACTAACTCAATGAAATATCGATTTTGCCCTAACCTTCTATGCCTAAAGAAGAGCTTAATCAAATAGAATTTCCACTATTCTATTAAATTCTCCATTACTCTTCACTGAAACATCGATTCCACCGAAGAACTCAATTCAGAAAGACGAACAATTAAACTATATGCCCTAACCGGCTCACAGAATTGAAGACTTTTTTCTATTAATCTCAAGAAACGATACACGAATCCATAAAAAGGGAAAAAGATAAACAAATTAAAAAAATCTTCTCACCTTTTGATAGATTTAACGAAATCAGCGGCCGAGGGATGCCGCATCCGCTCAAGAAAATCGTGCCAGGTGAGAGGAGCTGTTGAAGAACCGAAAACATCTGCATTTTCCATGGCAGCGAGAAACCAACCAGCTCTTTTCCCTCCCTCCCTCCTTTTAATGCGAACGAATGGAGGAGTGTGTATATCAAGATCTACGAGGAAGATTATTCATGGAAATGGGATTGGATCGGAGTTGAGGCGTGGACTGGGAGACAGAAAGAGAGTGAAAAGAAGAAGAAATTGATGGCCTCTTAGTCTGTTAAGTCTTGAAGTCTCCGACCACTGAATCCAAACACTGGAGAAACATTCCCGGAGTGCTACTGCCACTCGCAACTGAGACCACGTGGTGGCATCTGCTGGGAGAATTAGGAGTGTTTTCCTACATCTTTCTTGTAATAGCCTTTGTGCAGCGGTAGAGTTGTCATCATATAATTTGGAAGTTGTAGATTATGAGCCATGAAAATAGTTTTTAGGTCCATCCCTTCATTGGACCTTGCATATGCGGGTGCTGTATACCAAGCCATTTTTTTTTTAATCTTTCTTGCAACTAGTCTGAAAGGCATTGGGAGTTAGAGATTGGATAGTTGTGAGTGTAATGATGCTATATTTGGACCATATAAGATTGGTTAGTATGAGTGTTTACTGACTATATTTGCCTTAAACCCACTTCCAATTGTAGTTGCTTGAAGGGGAGCCTTGGTACAACGGTAAAAGTTGTCGTTGTGTGACCTTGAGGTCAAGGGTTCAAGGCGTGAAAACGGCCTTCTTGCAAAATGTAAGGTAAGGCTGTATACTTTAGGCCCTTGTGGTCCGTTCCTTTCCCAGAACTTGCATAGGCAGGAGCTTTGTGCACCGGGGCTGCCCTTTAATTGTAGTTGCTTCTACTAGGATCTTAATTGGGCAAGTCTTCAAATTTTGTCTTTGATGTCTAGATTTAGATTAGCTTTAGGGGGCACTAATGCTCGGATTTTGATCTTTAATCGGATCATCTGTTGGGTCTCATCTTTAATGTCTAGATCCAATAGGTTGAGTCCAAGTTTCAACCAGCTCCTCCAAAGTCATATGAAGGAGTGATTGAAGTTGCAGAAAGAAAATATAAGGTGGGAAAAGAATATCACTTGATTAAGTTGATCGCTGTCCTAGTAGGAAAATACTTTGTTTCACTACGACTAGGCTGGATTATTGACACTTCCATAAAAAGAAAAAAGAAAAAAAAAAAAGAAGAATAGTAATTAATCTAATTTTACTTTTAAATGTTTCTTTTTTTTTTGGGAGCCTTAGCGCAATAGTAAAAGTTGTTGTTGTGTGACCATGAGGTCACTGGTTCAAGGCGTAGAAACAGCCTCTTGCAAAATGTAAGGTAAGGCTGTATACTTTAGGCCCTTGTGGTTTGCCCCTTCCACGAACCCTGCATAGGCGGAGCTTCATGCACTGAGGCTGCCCTTTTTAATGTTTCCTTCTTTTTCTTCAAGGGAAGTGAGGAAGGGTATTACTGAACTCAAAGCTCAAGTAGTACATCAACAAAATGGAGAGCAAATTTATGAAACTCTATGAATAATTAAACTTTGTCCTAAAAATCCCAACTTTTATGATGTCTCAAATTTATATTATGAATGATTTAAAATATTTCATATTTTTTGAAGTTAATGAAAATAATATAGCTAATAATAATGAAAACACATCCTCTTTGTAATTACAACTTAAGGAGGGGTTAATGACGAAAACTCGTCCTTCTTTTTCTTCAAGGAAAGTAAAGGGCAGCCCTAGGGCACGCTATGCAGGGTCTAGGGAAGGGCCGGACCACAAGGGTCTAAACTCATCCTTCTTTTTCTCCAAGGGAAGTAAGTAAGGAAATTATTGAACTCAAAGCTCAAGTAGGAGATCAACAAAAAAGTGAGCACATTTATGAAACTTTTCGAATAACTAAACTTTGTCTAAAAAATCCCAACTTTGATGATGTCTTGAATTTATATTCTGAATTATTTAAAATTTTTCATGTTTTTTGAAGTTAATGAAAATAATTTAGCTAATTGATGATGAAAACCCATCCTTTTCATAACTACAACTTTAGGAGGGGATAGATGCAGGCCATGTATGTAGTTGACAATATTGGACTCATTACAAAGTGCCAACAAGTATGCATAAACATCATATGGAGGTGAGTTTGTATGAAAAATGTGGTGTGACATTCTAATGCACCAATAATGAAGTTTCATTGATGGAGGAGCTGCAAGTAGGCCTGGCAAGTCGGGTTGGTTGGTCGTGTTCGTGTCATGTGGAGACTAACCCATTATAGTATATGGGTCGACACGAACACGACCTGTTTAATAATCGTGTCAAGAACCCATGACTCGAACACGACACAATTATTGAAGAACCGTCTTATATTACTATAGTAATATAGGACGGTTTCTGATGAACCATTATATATTTTCAACCCAATTGGTTAACATCTTGCGAGTTAGATAGGTCAACATGATGAATTAATAGGTTGTGTGTCAAACAGGTCAACATAACGGGTTAACATTGATTGACCCAAACACGACATGATTTTTGGGGTGTCATTTTCGGGTTAACTCGAAAATGACACGAACACGATAACACTTGACCCTAACCCACTAAATTCGTGTTATCATGTCGTGTCATATTTTGCCCCCTAGTTGCAAGTAGAAGCAACACATTTTCCTTGGAAATTTTCTCAAGAAAAAGATAATCAGAGATAGAATTGTCACATTAATTGGATATTTGTTTAAGAAAACCAGCCTACTCATTAAAGATGTAACGACATAATGTAAAAGACTTAAGTAGAAAGCTTGAACTTAACATGTTCCTTACCAAGACCCTTCTTTGATATTATGGTCCTTTTATGAGGTTGAACGGTAAAAGTTGTAGTCATGTGACCTTGAGATTACGGGTACAAGGCGTGAAATCATCCTCTTGCAAAATGCAAGGTAAGGCTGCCTACTATAAGCCCTTGTGGTCCACCCCTTCCCCAGACCCCGCATAGGTGGGAGCTTCGAGCACCGGGGCTGCCCTTTATTAGGCTTGTGACACCCCGGGTTTTTAACCTTCTGTTATCCCATATTTATACTCAAATAATAATATATTTATAGAAAATAGATGGGATTCCAGAACTTAAAACTCATGTTTTAAAACTTTTCGCAGCGTCAAGCAAATACCATTTAAGAAAACCCGAGAGTCATTTCACCTCAAAACCACACTGAAGAACAGAATCAAAAGTAGACATTTTGAGCATGCTCATAAAGTAAAACCACGATGAAATTTTTGTAACTGCAAAGATACGTAATAGTGAAAGTTCCAAAGCTCTAGGGTCTGTCCAAGATCATCACATCATCCATGAATAAACACAACCACTATAAAGTGATATGGGTCTAATCTATCAATATGTACAATGGCTAAGGAGAATGTCAAAAAGCCAATACCAGTCCAACCAAAAGTACACCACTCTGTCTATGTATCTGACAGTCTCTGTCCTCAAGCCCCCGTTCGACTCCACATCTAGTCCACCTTCTTCCCTTTATGACTGTCGCGATCTGATTCTGAGGTATTGCAAAAAAAAAGCAATGCCTCAGCAAGCCATGCTTGTGCAGGTGATATACATTCAAAGTAATCTCAAGAAAAACAAATCACATGGAGCAAGGAATAAAGATCATAAAATGATCAAACATAATATAAAGCCGCAAATCACACGATAAAGGACATACCATGTCCATGCAATAAATAAGATATCATCAACCATGATATCAAGACATGCACAATCTGAGAAAATCTAGAAACACATGAATGCATATCAAAAGTATCAACATCATACACAGTCAAGCCCTATGAGTGTCTCACATACACTCACGGCAATGTGGGGTCAACTCTCTGTACCATTCGCTTTCACCCTTGCACCCTCATGGGCACTTAGGCACTCATGGGAACGACGCGCACCACTTTCACTTTCACCCTTTCACCCTCACAGGCACTTAGGCACTCACGAAAAGTCGCGTTGCACACCTGCTTTCACCCTTTCACCCTCACGGGCACTCAGGCACTCACAGGGTGGAAAATTGCATCTACCACAGGATCAATCGTCTCAAATATCAAGTTAGAGCGACTCCTACATGTCAAGAAGACCAACAATCAAGTGAATATCACGAAAGATATAAAAAACAGTGCATGCAATACCCACCAGAAAGATAGCACGCACATGAGAAGCTACATGTTGAAATCAATCTCACGCATATGGTAAGGCATAAATCACATGCCTCAAAAACTTAAATCACTACTTGAGAATCATGGAAAAATTATGAATGAAATCACCTACCTCGATATCGCACTATCCCCAAACAAACATATAACCAATATCAAGGGTATGCCCTAATGTATCTGTCATGCTATAAATCATGTCATGGTTAATGCATATAACCAAAATCTAAAGCCTGATCATCTATTGATCAACTCGATCTGAATTATCTAATAGCATTTAGTAGTTTTGCTATTAAAAAGTTACTCCAAACTAGTTTTTTATCTTAAATCTAGATCCACCTTATTGAGACAATCACAACGCCTCTTTCGGATCGTGATTTGGACCTCTGTAGTTCATAAAATCAAGGTTTAAAGGAATAAAGGGTAAAAAAAAAGACCAAAATCCCAAAATGGGGCCCGCCACACGCGCGCGTACTGCACGTGCCGGGCCCGTCTGTGGACGCGCTTCGCGTTAGAACCTGCTCAGGGTAGCGAGCGCTTGTGTGGATGCGCTCTGTGCGTGGGGGACGGAACAACACGCGTGGCGTGTTCCAGGCTCACCGCGTGGCGCGCACGAGTCACACCACGTGCCTTGCTTGTGGCGTGCCCTCGTCACGCCACGTGGCACTCCATGGTCCTTGCATTTGCCCCCTGTTCCTGTTGCTGTTGCCGTAGACGACAACCGAACTGGTTTTCCGTCACCGGCAACCCCATGTGCTTCGTTTTTCGTGATTTTTACACCTCTGAGTCTGGTTTTTCAAGTATATTCCATTTTCACCTTCCATTTTCCCAAATCCCACCTAAATCTATAGTTTTTTCACAATTTTTAACAAGTTTTCAAAAACTCCCACACTACGATTTTTTGTGTTTTTCGGCGTCCCTAGCTATCTGATCGTCACAAAATTTTGTAGGTCCTTTCCTCTCTTCATCATACACAATGTGAACGGTCCAGATCTAAATTTGACACTGTCTTCTCCAATTTTTTTTTGTGCAAAACAGTAAGTACGAATTTTTTTTGTAAAATCTACATGTTCATGCCATTTTCCGGCGTTTACAAGTTAAGAATCTTAAAATTTAATACAAAAGGAAAGGGTGGAGTAATCCTACCTTGTTCCCACCTGTTCAAGAGTGGAGAAATCTGCCTCCCCGGTGCGTGATTGTCTACGTGAAATAGAGAGACTTTGAGAGGGAGGAGAGTGCGTTTAAGCACACACTCTCTCTTCCTTACCTTATATCCTTTATTTATTTTATTTTATATTATTTAGTTCTTTATTTATTTTCTTTTTCTTAAAAATAAAAGAATATTACATCCTACCCACCTTATAGAAAATTTCGTCCTCGAAATTTAAAATATGCATACCTCATGAGAAGAGCTCTAGGTGGGTACGCCTCATCTCATCCTCCAACTCCCAAGTAGCCTCTTGTGTTGAGTGATGCTGCCAAAGGACTTTGACCAGGGGAATGGTCTTAGTCCTCAACTCTTGGATCTTGCTATCCAAGATCTGTATGGGGCGCTCCTCGAAGGTTAAGTCAGGCCATACCTCCGGTGGTATCTACTCTAACACGTGGCATGGGTTTGGTATGTACTTCCTCAGCATAGAGATGTGAAAAACGTCATGTACTCCATCTAGCTGTGGGGGTAGGGCTAATTGGTATGCGACTAGTTCGACTCTGCGCAAGATCTTAAAAGGAACAATGTATCTGGGACTGAGTTTTCCCTTTACACCAAACCTCATCACACCCTTCATAGGGGAAACTCTAAAAAATACATGCTCTCCGACCTCGAACTCCAAGTCCTTCCGTCTTCTATCTGCATAGCTCTTCTGGCGACTATGGGCTACAAGTAATCGTTTCCGAATGAGTCGGACTTTTTCTGCACACTGCTTAATCAACTCTGACTTCACAATCCGTCTCTCTCTTATGTCACTCAAGCACAAGGGAGACCTACATGGTTTGCCATATAGTGCCTCATAAGGTGCCATACCAATGCTCGTATGATAGCTATTATTATACGCAAACTCCATGAGTGGCAAATGCTCATCCCGGGTCATCACAGTTGGTATCAGAGCCCAGGTTTTATCATTTCACAGGCAGTCCAGCATGTCCAAAGGTCAAGAAGAAGTAGTATAAAAAGGAGTAGTAGAGATGACTACTTCTATTTGAGGATTACAATATTAATGCCCAAGGCAGTTCACCATAAATAAATAGGTGAAACACAGCTTGGTTTAACAAATAATTAGGCAAAGGATAGTGCAACCCTTATCCAAAATCTAGTCTAAGATGACTTAAGGATTAATGATTGTTGTGTGGTGCAAATATAAAAACTCATATATAGATCATATTATGAGAATGAGGAATGAAGATGTTAGTGAACTTGTTAGTAGATAGTTCTGACCTGCAATAAAGTAATCTCATTAAAGGTGAGAAAATCAAAGAACCCAGATGGCTATCTTACCATCATAAAGAATATCATAATATGAGTACACTATCACAAGGATATAATATGAGTATGATAGGGGATGTAAAAGATAGACTTTGAGAAGAATTTTGATGATAATCTAAGAGGAATGAGAATGCAAGATGATATTAATAAATGACTGTGACTCGAACTAGGTCACAAAGGTATTGATCTTGAAGGACTTAGCTCAATTTTGGATGCCTTAATTGGAGACTTATAAAGAGTAAAGTGCTATCGAATAATAACTACTTGAGTATTATGGAACAAATCTGGAGATGCATACAAGTGACATTATGTGATAGGAAAATGAATTCTACCGAGTTATCAAAAGATTTTGATGATAATACTAAGGGTGATAATAGATTGATCCTAACATGAACTTGTAAGAGAAGTATAACATGATCAAAACATCAATGCCATTATTAAGACATTGTATGAATTTTATTGAGGCTATAAGCGACTGAGGATTTCAATGATCTTAAGACAAGCATTCAGTTTATCATATCTGTTAAGTAAAGGAATAGATGAAGTATCAATTATATGCAACAAAGCATATAGAGACATTGATCTAGGAAGACAAAAGTGAGGATTTTGAAGAAAAGAGAGAAAGAGAAAGAGATAGAGATGTAACTACCCGTATTCAATGAATATTGAATATTCAAAAGAAGAAGATCATGACTCTATGGAGATACATACAATTCTATCATCTTGAATCCTATAGGAAGGTAGATCAAACAAATGCAAAGGAATAATACTAGGTGAATTGGTGATCTTATTGTAAAAGAGTATAAAAGAGAGAAAGCATATGGGGTTTAAGACTTTGAGTAGAGTATCGAATTTCAGGAGATTATGTGACAAGAAATTTTCAAAGAAGAATGGCGACCAACTAGGAGTTAAACTTCTACAAATGGTTTGATATCAATTAGATTCTTATTAGATCCATTAGCTTATGAGGAACAACAATGGATATAGTCCATAAAAGGAAAATTTTGGTGATATCCTACCTTGCCACTACTTGAGTGAATAAAGACAGTAACTTGTCCATTTAGCAATAGGGTACCATCAAGGATCAAATGAAGGTCCTGCTATCATAAATTGGAAGACCAAATATCTTAAGATGGAAGTCGAGAAGAAAAAGGATTATCCTATGAAATAGGAGAAATAAGATCATATGATCTCAAAGAAGTATGGAGTAATTTATACATGAATATAGAAGCATAATCCTACAAGGAGACTATCCTATACATGATGAGAAAAGTCCAGGCATCTAAGGATGTTGAGATAGATGAATTACCACTAGAAACCAGTATTGTTAAACTGGCACGTATGGGAGTATGCACCAGAGTACGCAGCAAAAGCAGCCCTTATAGGTAAGGCCTTGTAGGACAATAGAAATGATAAATTGAGGATGAGCCTAGATTTGATTCCTAAGGGAAGAATGCATTCACCAAGAAATCATCTAAGAGACAAATACCTAGAAGATGATAATTTATGGAATTTTGAGGACGAAATTCTTTTAAGGGGGTGATAATGTAATGACTCCAATTTTGTAACATTAAAATCCCAAGTTAGCAATGAAAAGTTCACTTTTTGGAAATAAGGGTATTTTGGTCATTTCACTATTCACCTTGACTGAACCCAAAAATTTGGTCCTGAAAATGGTACCATTAGGTGCGTCTCGGAAAAAGGAATCCAACAAGACCAAAATCACCCAAAACGGAGTTAAAATGAGCAAGTTATGGCCCTTTGAAGTTCAGGGGCAAAAATATAATTTTTACTAAAAAACGGATTTAGCCTGCAAAACACAGGGGCCTGTTTTGATACGGGCACCCTTCATCTTCAACCCCCTAGAGGGTTCTAGAATGGCGGTGATTGGAAGAGAAATCACCGCCATTTTAGAGGTTTCTCCACCTCCATTCAAGGGCGGTGAGAGCCCCCTCAAGAACCCTCTTATAGCTCTATAAATAGAGCTCTTGGGTGCCTCTAATGGCAGCCCAAAAGCTTGAAGAAAACCTGTTGTGGAGGAGCAACCTAGAGGAGAAACGAGGAGAAAAACCCAGCAACGAGCCAGGTATGCCCAACATCCCTCAAAACCCATCTTCATAGTAGTTCTAAGATCAATTTTCCTAAGTTTTTGCATGAAAAATCATGCAAAATAGAGCCCTGGAGAGTCACCAAGGACCCAGGGACGTCCCCTGGGCCGCACTGGTTCGACAAGGTCGAACTAGGGTGTCCTGAGGACACCACGGTCCCCCAAATGAACAAAACGTCCCACAGGGACAAGACGCGTTGACCGCGTCTGAGAAAAACCAAACGGGTGCGTTCGTGGACGCACCTGCAAAAGAGAGAGACGGGCAGGAAAACTCGGTGCGTTTGCACTGAGGCACACGTCGCAGACGCGCAGCATGCTAGCATTTTGGGATTTTCTGCTCCTTTAGAAAAGGCAGGCGCATGCTGCTGAGGCGCAGCACCCTAGCATTCTGCCTTTTCACTCTTAAGACCCTTATGTACGTGTGACACTAAAACGCTTATAACTTGAGATCTAGAGCTCCGATTGAGGCGCTGCAAAAGGCGTTGTGTCCGTGTTGATGATGCGGACACACCAAACTATAAAATCCCTTATCAAGGCCCAATCAAAGGTGGGCATGAACCTTAGAATAGGATGGTGGCGCGTGACCGCTAGACCTTTGGAAAACTGAGGATACCAAGGCCCAATTAGGACCTTAGGACACCCATAGGCATAGGCATGAACCCCTAATGCCTAAGTAATAAGACCAATCACTCTAAAACCTATAAAAGATAGGCCAAACTAACCTTGTTCCCCAAATCATGTTCAGGAGCATATGAGGATAAGGGGTTAGCGTGACCTAGCCAGGTAGGTGTTCTATCGCTACTAGATTCTTTTAAAAGAACTATTATTATTTTGTGAATACATGTTTTAAGTATATGACTATGCATAGATATGTTTTGTAAATAATTGCATATACATTATGCATAGATATGTTTTGCAAACAAATACATATATTGCATGATTTGTGAGCATTGAGTTTTTGAAAGATTGCATGTCCTTGAGGGTTACCAAAAGACGCTGGGTAGGCAGTTGTGAGGGTCAGGCAGTTGTGATTGACCCAAAGAGGACAGGTTTTGAAAAAGAGGTTTTCGCTTGTTTGACCTGATATGATTTGGGCTGATAAGCTCGTGGGCGCTATGCCAAGAGGTTTGGGGTGGCCTCCCAGCCTCTACCACTATTAAGTGGATGGGTACCACGCCCAAAAAGGGCATGTCCCTGCTTCGACTGCATGTGGTACAGGGGGCTACCACTGGTGTCACGACACTGGGTCGAAGTGTCATATGCCCCGTGGAGGTATATGATCCTGTGTCCTTAGGTACATGGGGACCACACGGCGGTAAGGTCGTGGGCATAGTTGGACCCTATGGTTTGAGGATTTATTTGCATTGCATATGGCATGACATAAGGTTGGTCGACCATACCAGATATCCATGAGTTGGATTCAGTTGAGCATTTGATGCATATCATTATGTTTATAATATATGATACTTTCAACTTGGATTATGCTATTCTTTAAGTCGTCAGTATTCCGGTTTGACAGTGGTTTTTAATATCGATATTGAACATGATTGTTCGAACATGCATATGTTTTTAAGAGCACATGATTTTAAACATAGCATGCATTGCAAACCTAGTAGTGATAGACTCCTATTGAGTATAGTATATACTCACCCTATCCTTAACATTTTTCAGGATAATTCCATCCACGAGTAGAGGACATCTATGTTAGTGCTACGAGCAAGTGAATAAAAAAGGAAACAATTATACATGTAAGTAAATTCTCAACCCTTTGGACATTTATTTGTATTTAATTACAGTTGGGTTGTGTGCTGTGACGGGATAAATCTGGGGAAAAACACTTATGATTTCTAAAGCTTTTCAAAAATTACCTTGGTTCTTGTGAAAGCAAATGACACTCGGGGTTTTCAAATTGAATTTCAAATAAAAGATTTTTTCGCTGTACTGCATTGTTTTTTAAATAGGGATCCCACCTTAGGAATTTAGATTTTTCATTTAAAAATGGATGAGAAAACCGGGGTCGTCACATCCTCTCCCTCATGTTCAGATTGTTATGAGTGAAGAAATACTTGAGGCTCTTGTGGTTAGTGTATACCTCAAAATTCTCACCATATAAATAGTGTCTCTAAGACTTCAACGCAAACACCTCTGCAGCCAACTCAAGATCATGTGTCGGATAATTCACATCGTGCGTCTTCAACTGTCTCGACGCATAAGCAATGACCTTTTCATGCTGCATCAGCACTGCTCCTAGACCTCTGCCTGATGCATCACAAAACACTATGTAACCACCTGATCCTGAAGGTAGGGTAAGTACTGGTGCAGAAGTCAACCTCCTAGAAGCTCTCCTCACAAGCATCAGTCCAAACGAACCTGGTGTCCTTCCTAGTCAAAGTGGTCATGAGCAAGGCAATCTTCGGGAACCCCTCAATGAATCGCCGATAGTAACCAGCTAAACCGAGGAAACTACGAACCTCTGTCACCGTCGTAGGCCTCTCCCAACGCAAAACTGCCTCCACCTTAACTGGATCTACGGCCACACCATCCTTGGACACCACGTGTCCCAAAAACTGCACATGTCCTAACCAAAATTCACACTTACTGAGCTTCGCATACAAGTGATGACGACGAAGTGTATCCAACACAATGCGAAGATGCTCCATGTGGGCCATATGGTTAGGAGAATATATCAGGATATCATCCACAAAGACAATCATGAACTTATCCAAATAAGCTCGGAATACCCTGTTCATCAAATCCATGAACACTGCCAGTGATTCGTTAACCCAAAGGGTATTACCAAAAACTCATAATGGCCATACCGACTCCTGAATGCAGTCTTAGGGATATCCTCCTCTCTAATCCTCAACTGGTGATAGCCTGACCGCAGGTCGATCTTAGAGAACACTTGTGCTGAATGCAACTGATCAAACAAGTCATCAATACGTGGTAAAGGTACCGATTCTTCACAGTAACACTGTTCAGTAATCAGTAGTCCATGCACAACCTCAATGATCCATCCTTCTTCTTAACGAAGAGGATTGGTGCTCCCCAAGGAGACCCACTCCGCCTGATAAAACCCTTATCCAAAAGCTCTTGCAACTGCAACTGCACCTGAAGCTCTCTCAACTCTGCAGGGGCCATCCTATAGGGTGCCTTAGATATAGGCAGTGTACCCGGCACCAAGGCTATAGTAAAATCAATCTCCCTACGTGGAGGTAGTCCTGGCAGCTCGTCTGGAAATACATTTGCAAAATCTCGTACTATGTCAATCTCCTCAATCCGTGGCTACTCCCTGTTAGCCATCATGACGAAAGCCAAAAACACTCGACAACCTCGAGCATAGCATCGAGTTGCTCTTATGGTAGAAATCATACAAGGGCCACTATCACTCCTCCTGCCCTGGACTACAACAACTGGTCGACCCGGTACACTACACATAATTTGCTTCTTTCGGTAGTCTATACTAACCCAAAACATCGCTAGCCAATCCATCCCCAAAATGACATCAAAATCCATCATGTCTAATAAAATGAGGTTAGCATCCATCCTCACACCTGATATCTCCACTGATACCCTCTCAAGGTACTTAGTAGCCTCCACTGTCTCTTCTGATGGCATCGACACATCTAACCCGAATGCTAGCTTGCTCGTAGGCAAGTCAAGGCATGATGCAAATGTACATGCAATAAAAGAGTGGGTAGACCCCGAATCAAAAAGAACTCTGGCATGTCTATCAGTTACCAGAAAAGTACTTTCCACCACTTGGTTTGAGGCCTGTGCTTGCCCTGACGTGATGGCGAAGACGCGGCCTTGATTGCGTGGCACTGCCTTTGTGGTGGCATCGGTCCTCGGTGGTTTATCTCCCAAACCTCTCGGGCACTGTCTAATCATGTGTCCCGTCTCGCCACAGCCATAGCACCTAAATGGCTCGCTTAGTCGAAAAGGCTGCTGTCGTTGCTGTTGTCGATACTGATAGGGCTGCTGTGGGCCCTGATGTTGACGGCCCTATCTTGGGCAAAAGTGCCCCACGTGTTGGCCCTTACAACGAGGGCACACTCTTTGAGCCTAATCTCTCCTCTGTCTAGGAGGGTACCACGAATCATATCCCCCCTGAGATGGTGTGGATGCGAAGGGCCTCTTGCCCTTAAAGGGCTGACTCACCTCTCCTCTACTCCGTCTCGAATCCCTCTCAAGCATCGCAGCCCAATCTGCCGCCTGTGTCATCATAGTCGGGTATGCTATCAATACTTCATGCCTCAACTGTGGCACTAACCCGTCGATGAATCTATCTGCTGCCTCCTGCTCTGAGGCAAAAGGGGTATCTGCAAATCTGCGCAGCCTAGTAAATTGGTTCAAGTACTGCTGAACCGTAAGGCTACCCTGTGTCACTGTGGAGAACTCCCTCTTCATGGTGTGCAGAGCATGAGGAGGGAAATACTGTGCATCAAATATCCTCCAAAAATCCTGCCAGGAGAATTGCACTGAAAATGGGGGACGTATCTGCTACTGGGTCTTCCACCAAAACCTAGCTTCCCCGACCAATAAGTACGAAGCCAATCTAACCTGATCCTCAGGTGCAATCTCCATCCCCGTAAAGGCCTTCTCTACCTCGAATAGCCATCTCTTTGCTGCTGCTGGCTCCCCTTCCCCATGGAAGCTAGGAACCATCCTCCGAAACCTTTCGAGCTGCTTCGCTAGCGGGATCCTCCCTCAGCAACTACCTGTGTAGGCGCCAACGGTGCTACATGGGACGACTGTGCTGCTGAGTCCTCTAGGACTGCTGCAGTCGCCGCTGGTTGGACAGGGTGTAAGGCCTGCACCTCCACCCTAACCCGCCTCAAAATATGCTCTGTGAGCTGTGGTAAGATGCTCTCAACTACTCGAACGGCAATGTCTGCCTCCTGGACCCCTTGCTTTGGTGTAGCGGTAGGGGTAACAGGGGTGGCAACTGGTGGAGCGGGGGTAGACCTGGTCCTTCGTCTAGGAGCCATCTGGTAACAACACATAACCCATGGTATAAGCATTTCTCCTTTCTCAGTCTAAGCCAATAACTAATTGGCTATCCTGCTAATTAGACCCTTAAAGTGGTGAAGATGGAATATGCTTGAGCTCTGATACCAAACTGTGACACCCCGAGTTTTTAACCTTCTGTTATCCCATATTTATACTCAAATAATAATAATATATTTATAGAAAATAGATGGGATTCTAGAACTTAAAACTCATGTTTTAAAACTTTTCGCAGCGTCAAGCAAATACCATTTCAGAAAACCCCGAGAGTCATTTCACCTCAAAACTACACTGAAGAACAGAATCAAAAGTAGACATTTTGAGCATGCTCACAAAGTAAAACCATGATGAAATTTTTGCAACTGCAAAGATATGTAATAGTGAAAGTTCTAAAGCTCCAGGGTCTGTCCAAGATCACCACATCATCCATGAATAAACATATAACCACTATAAAGTGATATGAGTCTAATCTATTAATATATACAATAGCTAAGGAGAATGTTAAAAAGCCAATACCAGTCCAACCAAAAGTACACCACTCTGTCTATGTATTTGACAGTCTCTGTCCTCAAGCCCCCGTCCAACTCCACATCTAATTCACCTTCTTCCCTTTATGACTGTCGCGCTCTGATTCTGAGGCATTGCAAAAAAAAGCAATGCTTCAGCAAGCCATGCTTGTGCAGGTGATATACATTCAAAGTAATCTCAAGAAAAACAAATCACATGGCGCAATGAATAAAGATCATAAAATGATCAAACATAATATAAAGCCGCAAATCACACGATAAAGGACATACCATGTCCATGCAATAAATAAGATATCATCAACCATGATATCAAGACATGCACAATCTGAGAAAATCTAGAAACACATGAATGCATGTCAAAAGTATCAACATCATACACAGTCAAGCCCTGTGAGTGTCTCACATACACTCACGGCAATGCGGGGTCAGCTCTCTGTACCATTCACTTTCACCCTTTCACCCTCACAGGCACTCAGGCACTCACGAAAAGTTGCGTTGCACACCCGCTTTCACCCTTTCACCCTCACCCTCACGGGCACTCAGGCACTCACAGGGTGAAAAATCGCATCTACCACAGGATCAATAGTCTCAAATATTAAGTTAGAGCGACTCCCACATGTCAAGAAGACCAACAATCAAGTGAATATCATGAAAGATATAAAAAACAGTGCATGCAATACCCACCAGAAAGATAGCACGCACATGAGAAGCTACATGCTGAAATCAATCTCATGCATATGGTAAGGCATAAATCACATGCCTCAAAAACTCAAATCACTACTTGAGAATCATGGAAAAATTGTGAATGAAATCACCTACCTTGATATCGCACTATCCTCAAACAAGCACGTAACCAATATCAAGGGGTATGACCTGATGTACCTGTCATGCCATGAATCATGTCATGGTTAACGCATATAACCAAAATCTAAAGCCTGATCATCTATTGATCAGCTCGATTTGAATTATCTAATAGTATTTAGTAGTTTTGCTATTAAAAAGTTACTTCAAACTAGTTTTTTTATCTTAAATCTAGATCCACATTGTTGAGACGATCACAATGCCTTTTTCGGATCGTGATTTGGACTTCTGTAGCTCATAAAATCAAGGTTTAAAGGAATAAAGGGCAAAAAAAAAGACCAAAATCCCGAAATGGGGCTCGCCACACGCGCATGCACTATGCGTGCCGGGTGCGTCTGTGGACGAGCTTCGCGTTAGAACCTGCTCAAGGTAGCGGGCGCTTCTGTGGACGCGCTCTGTGCGTGGGGGACAGAACAGTGCGCGTGGCGCGTTCCAGGCTCACCGCGTGGCGTGCCCTCATCATGCCACGTGGCACTCCATGGTCCCTGCATTTGCCCCCCTGTTCCGGTCGCCGTTGCCGCAGACGACTACCGAATTGGTTCGCCGTCGCCGACGACCCTAGATGCTTCGTTTTTTGTGATTTTTACACCTTTGAGTCCGGTTTTTCACGTATATTCCATTTCCACCTCCCATTTTCCCAAATCCCACCTAAATCTATCATTTTTTCATGATTTTTAACACGTTTTTAAAAACTCTCATACTACGTTTTTTTGTGTTTTCCGGCGTTACTAGCCGTCTGATCATCACAAAATTTTGTGGGTCCTTTCATCTCCTCATCATACGCAATGTGAATGGTCCAGATCTAAATCTGACAACGTCTCCTCCAATTTTTTTGTGCAAAACAGTAAGTATGAATTCTTTTGTAAAATCTACGTGTTCATGCCGTTTTCCGGCGTTGACAAGTTAAGAATCTTAAAATTTAATGCAAAAGGGATGGGTGGAGTGATCCTACTTCGTTCCCGGCTGTTCAAGGGTGGAGAAATCCACCTCCTGAGTGCGTGATTGTCCATGTGAAACAGAGAGACTTTGAGAGGGAGGAAGCACTCTCTCTATTCCTTACCTTATATCCTTTATTCATTTTATTTTTTTGTTTTGTTTTGTTTTATTATATTATATTATTTAGTTCTTTATTTATTTATTTTTCTTAAAAATATAAGAATATTACAAGGCTGAACGAATTAGAACATGCAACCGCTTAGCATGGAGCGAGGTATTTAACTTACTTGGTTAAGTGCTTGAACCCTTTAACCATAATATATCTTGCATGTTATTGTTAAGTTCGAGGCGACATCCTTCTCCTCCTCCACATCATCATGAGAACTATAAAAGGGGCAGCCCGGGTGCACGAAGCTCCCGCCTTTGCGGGGTCCGGGGAAGGGGAGGACCACAAGAGCTTATAGTAGGCAACCTTACCTTGCATTTTGCAAGAGGCTGATTCCACGCTTTAAACCCGTGACCTCAAGGTCACATGACGACAACTTTTACTGTTGCGCCAAGGCTCCCCTTCATCATGAGAACCATGTATGTGCTAAACAAACGTACCTATGAGTAAGTTGAAATCATGACCTATAGTTATCACTGAAGAGACCTTTCATGTGCCTCTGTGCTAGAAGGAATTTGCACCTATACTAGAAGGAAGAAATTTGCTCCTTCATGCACCCCTACACTAGAAGGCATTTGGTTAAGTTATCTTAATATCGACTCTATTCTTCCAAAGTTGAGGGTAGGCCTACTCACCCTACATACTCCAAAGTCCAATTGTGTTTCTAAACAACTATTTGCACAGTTAGTCATTGGGTGGTAGCTTTAGTATACTTAGTAATCACACAATGTTCTTTATTTTACACAAATATTCAATATGAAGGTACCTTATGTGACAAGACCAAAATTTTGGATTCAATTTCAGTTGAAATGAAATTAGAATTTAAAATCCCAAATTTTGAGTTAAAAAAAGATGAATTGTTGAAAGAGACAAATCAATCTTCAAAACCTCAATTTTTTAATTGTGCATAAGAAAAGCTTTCCAATGATACTAAGAATGTCGAAATCTGAGTTAGGATGCACATTTCAGACATCGCAAATAGGGTCCTGAATTTGATGACAATACCCTTGATGATGTATACCATGTGGGACCCGCGAGCTATACACGACAGTTGGCCAATAAGCTTAGCTTACATGCATCACATGAGGTGGTATGACATCACCATTAACCACCATCATGAGTGCATGTAAGGAAGGAAACACATGACCATGCATGTGTCAACTTCCATATATGTTGGCCTTCGAAAGGGGTTGAGTTGGAGGTTTTCTTCGTTTTTTCACCCAAGAGGAATAGAGAGAGAGAGAGCCTAGACATGGTGATTGAGCTCGAAGCTTGAATGTAATAAACTTGGTGAATTATTGGGAATTAGAAAGATTTTAATGTATATTGGGTGAACTTGAAAACTTAAGTTTTGGTTTGGCCAAAATGTTTGTGGATTTACAAAAAATCTAACCTAGATCAAGTCAAGAATTGCTTGTAGGAGACTGCAGTAGGCAATTGATTGAATGATCGCTTAGTAGGAATTTTTGTCAAAACAAAGGAAAATGTAGAACCGATTGATCAATTGGTCAAAGTCTATAAACATTTTTGAATGATCGATCGATTAGCATGACTGATCGACATGTTTGGATTGAGATTGACATTTTGGACGAATCCATCAATTTGTGCGATTGATTGCTGGATTTAAGTGGACTATTGATCGATCCGTTTGATTGATCAGTTGGAATGGATGACTTGGAGATGAGCCTAATTGATTGATCAATCGATGCATTGGGTGATCAATTGGGTCAATTGATCGACCTTGACTTCTGGGATGATTTCTCCTTGAATCTTTGAGATTTTTGGGTACGTGTTTACTCTATGGATTGCATTTGACATGCATGATGTGACCAATGGATCATGTATTTTTTGACTGAGGCGAGGTTGATTTGGGTACGCTATTGTCTTGTGGATTATATTTGACATGCATGGTATGAGGATCGCGTGTTTTTTTAATAATGTAAGGTCGATTTGGGCACGGGATGCCATGTCCATCGGTTTAACGTGCATGATTTGATGCATGTGTTGTGATGTTTTCTGACTAATTTGAAGTTGTTGGAAGTAGGATTGTTGCCTGGGTGATTTCTTGGTGTATGGTGTGACCTTTGTGTCATGAGGATTTTTTCGACCAATGTGATGTTGTCGTTTGGTAGGATGCCCCATGAGATTTTTTGCATGAATGGCTCCTTCAAGTGTTGAGGAGTTTTTTTTATTGATTTGAAGTTGAGATAGGAGGCTGGGCTTTTGTGAATTTAATTTGGACGGGTGCATTTGCCTTGGTGGACACTAATGTTAGGAGGATAGTATAGTTGGCCACCTATTCTAAAAAAATTGAGATACTTAATACTGCCGTGAGTGGCTTTTTTTAATGTGGGCACCATGAGAAGACCCCACTCTTGTAATAATCCCAAATTTTATGAATATAATTGCATTAATTAAAAATTAAAAGTTTAATTTTTTAAGGTGGAACTGGAATTTTGAATTCTAGGAGAATCCATTTTTATAAAATAAAATCAAAGCTTAAAACTTGGATATTTATAATGTATTTGAAAAAACGATCAAAATGACTGGAAGTACGTTAAATTTTGAGAATGGATAAAAAGTACCTAAATTTCTCCATTTTTATAAATAAAAGGGTAAAATGATAATTTTTTACTCATAACCAAGAATTAAAACATGAATATTTATAATGTACTTGAAAAACCGATCTAAATGACTGTAAGTATGTCAAATTTTGAGAACTGATGAAAAATTCCTAATTTTTTTTTTCAATTTTTTTTTTTTTATAAATAAAAGGGTAAAATGATAATTTTACTCTTAACCGAGACTTAAGACATCAATATTTAGAACGTGCTCGGAAATCCAATTCCAACGACACTAATTTCACTCAATTCCAAGTTCGAGGGATAGAAATTGGGAAAGAAAGTAAGAGACGAGCAAAACAATTTAGAAATTCAAGAAGTAAGGAACTTGATCTAAAAACCACATTCTCTTGGCTGTCACTACAAGAGAGTTGTAGCTTTTAGATACAAGGATCTAAGAAACCAATTGTAGACAAACATTGAAGGGAAGCAAAAGAACAAAATAAGGATATAAGGTAAGACTTTGATCTAATAGTTATACTCTTTTGGTTGCCATTACCAAATAGTTATAGCTCTTCAATCAATAGATCATGAAACTAAAGGCTAGTAATCAAAGAAGCTAAAAACTAAGCATGCAGACAAGGATCAAAACAAAGAAGGAATTCAAAGGCAATTAAAGAAATAGCTAGAGATAACCAGCCTAAACTTTAAAGTGGAAAAGATTGATCAAAAACCCAAATTAAGAGCCATGGAATGCTAGAGGAAGAAGATAAGCTCTAAGGAAGATTGCATTGAAAGAGTAAGGAGGAGGAAGCCCCCTCCACCACAGTCCAAATTCTTGGAAGCCATCATGGGGGCTATTTATACATGTTTTTTGAACTTATTTTAGGGTGATTTAATAAAAAAAGAAAGGTGGGATGAGTTCGAAAGGAATAGAGACAAAGAATGATGGTCGGAATAAAGAAATGTGAGTGGAAGGCCTGGCTCCGTCTTTTAAGGAGATGCCTCCACTCATGTCCCATGGTGGGATTATTTAAATAGTGAGTGGAAGATTGGTGGAATGAGTGGCACCATCTTTTAAGGAGATGCCTTTACTCATGTCCCATGGTGGGATTATTTAAATGGTGAGTGGAGAGAGAGATAAGGGGTGGGGAAAAAGAAAAGGAAAAGGAAAATGGAGATGCTCTTCTCCTATTAGTCCATGTGGCATGGCTAAGATAGCTTCATGGCCCACTTTGAGGGCTCACTTAGCTTAGCTCCATAGGTCACTTCCTTGGCTTTAATGGCTTGGCTTGACTCTTTAGCTTGTCACCTTTTCTCATAACTTATATGGCTAAAGTGGCTTGCATGACTCTCATGCAAAGGTGGTGAGAATGCATGGCTTACTTCATGGCTCACTTTGACCACCTTTCGCTCCTTTAATTTTATTCATTGCTTGCCTTAAGATGATCTTGACCTTTGTATTAATAACTTTTAAGCTTTAACTTGAGCTTTTGATCTTGATCTTCAATGCTCTTCTTGATTGATCTTGGTCGTCAGATCATTATCTCTCTTTCTACAAAAAGTGAAAAACTATAATTAAATTTTATAAAAATTTAGTTAATCACATACTTACCTCGGATTAGCCTTTTGACCTACAAAATATAAAAATTTTGAGTTATTAGGTCAAAAATACATTTGTTATGAATTTTAGTCTAAAAATCCAAATTTACAATCTAAGTTATAACACATGGATAACTAAATAAGTCGCTTTTTATATAAAAGTGGATACTTATCACGAGTCATAGCATAACTGTTCTTAGTGTAAACTTCTCAATATTTGGACAAGACCAACCTTCATGTGAACAATTGATTTTGTCAAGCTACATATTAATTACAGGAATTAATACTCGTGTGGTGATCCCACACAGGATTATTATAGGGTTAAGTATATATGGATGGGCTCACACAAGGCATGACAACATGTTCATGTATGGATGGGCTTCCGCAGTTATAATTGCAAGATTACACTGAGCATCTTCTGATTCATAGCTGCTTGTAGGGATGCTGCTCTGTTGGTAGAAATGGAAGTACATGGAACATCCATCCAAGAAAGGCCCCTCACAGGTGGAGAAAATGAGCAGCTCACTTCCTCTTGAAAGACTCAACAAAATTTATATAGATACAGAGAAGCAAAGACACAATCATTTGGCCGCCCAAGAGAAATGGTAAATTTACTGGAAGATCAGCTTTTCAATGTCTGATGCCTAAAAGGCAAGCTTGGACCCCTGCTAAATGGATCTGAAACTCCCCCCCACACCCCCAACACATACACCCAGAATCTTATTCTTCTCACGGACTATTGACTCTCAACAAGGCATTAACCTTTGACAAGCTAAGATCCAGAGGAACAGTAGGACGTTCTATTTGCTATCTATGCCTCAACAATGAAGAAACAAGAGAGATGTCCTGCAACTAAAGATATCTGGTACAGCATTCTGCAGACATTTAACATGGCATGGGTATCTCCCCTTGATTTCCAAGGCTTCAGTCATCAAGAGGCTGGGGTAAAGCTGAGCACAAATGGCAAGTTTCTATGGAGGCTGGCAAGCTGAATGTAATGCCAGATGTTTAAGAAACACTTCCCAAACACAAGTCAAGTCTCATCGATCTCATTCTGAGAAATGTAGCTATTTGGGGATCCTGTAACAAGACCTTATCAACTTGCTCAGCAAGCATTATCCTAAGATACTGGAAAAGCAAAATAATATAACATAAAGGAAAACAGACTTCTGCAAACCAAGATTGGAACTTCCATTACCCAACTGTTTGAAGCTGAACTTTAATGGGGCCTGCAATCTCAATCCAGGCTCTAGTGGCGTGGGAGGTCAGTCTTAAATCATGAAGGAGCTGTAATGGTGGATTTCTCTGGACCACTGGGAATATGTGATTCTGCAGCAGCTCAAGTTGCAGCAATGGCCACAGGATTGCTTACTTGGGCACAACACAAATGGCAGCCATTAATCACTGAAGGTGCTTCTGTTAACACCATCACCTGGTTGAAGAAAAAAGCAGACATTTCATGGAGATTCTGAAGGAAACTACATCCCTGTTAGACATACTCTAAGATCTGCGAACAGTGAGCAGATGAGCTGGCTCCGGAAAGTGGACTGCTTGAAGATTTGAGGGTACGAAGGCATCACTTTTAACTCATGATGAAGGTGAAAACCGCCTGTTTCATCACCTTTGCAGAGATTCACCCTTAGATGAGACTATTTCACGCTTTACCTTAACCTCAGGTTACATGGCGACAACTTTACCGTTACGCAATCCTCATCATCTATTCCTACAAAAAGGAAGATCCTAGAATCTCCCAATTATTCTAATTCTCGGTAGACAAGAAATTCAAAGTCAGATCCAGAAGATGAACGGGTCAGATCAGTCAAAAGTGGGTCTCTTCGTGCAAAACCAGGTGTGGCACGACGGTTTCCCACTTTTGTACCGCTGCACCGTTACTTGAAGAGTGCTACATACAGTGGTTGCCATCGCGTGACAGCTACCACGCGGTGGCCCACTTTCACTGTGTTGATTCAAACCGCTCATCTCGTTTTCCCAAATTGGACATCCACCGTCTAGATAATTCTACCAATTGAAAATGTGAAATTTAGTCGTTCAATGTACACTCCTTACATAAATATCTGACCGTCCATATAAATCTGATGAACAAAAATAGAGTCTCTTTTAGAAACTAGATTTGTCCAAACGACTAAAGTTATAATTTTGCCGGTAGAGTTCAACCAAATGGTGACATTTTCGGGCCGCTGGACATCCAATGTGATAGAAATGAGATTGAACGCATTGGATCAACCATAGGACTGAAACTGAAGGCATAGGCGGCCCATGTAGGCTGCAGCGGTCCTCACCTAGGTGACAAGGGTTCGAGATTGGCACGAGTGCCCAGGTCTTTTACTGTCAAAAAATAAAAAAAATTGAAAAGTCTTTCCACCATCTGTGCAGTCCACCCAAGAATGCTAAACTGAGTGGTCCAGCGACCAAATTTTTTGGGGCCTATCTTTGAATGATCCGACCCTTTTATCTCTTTTTTTAGGCCCTTTTTTGAATAATCCGACCCTTTTATCTTACGGCTCGCAAAACATAGTTTGAATTATTCTAATATCTAAAAAGCATCTGACAAAATGTGCTTAGAAACAACCAATTTACAGGATATACATTTTTTTGTCTACAAGAATACTAAAGTCCGAAAAATGGAATAAAAAGTTTTGATCGTGCAAAAAGTAGACTTGACATTTATGCCATGGCTAGACCAACATTCAATAGAGTTGTAAATATACAAAATATAAAGTAAAGATGCATACTATAAATCTTTTGTGGTTCATCTTTTGGCACGACCTTGTAGGAGTTTCGTGCAGGGCTGCCAGGCATTAATAAAAACAAAAAATGGTGAAACCGTAAATAACGGAGAATTCCGGGCTATCTTAGAAGGTAAACATGCTTTGGCGATCTCCCCAACTCATATACACGTGCATATGCGCACGTGTTCTCCATTAATCATAAGAAAAAAGGATGAACGGCAAGGCGTGGATCACCACACGTACGAGGCCGCCTCTCTCTAATCTGGTTGGTACTTGTACACGTGCAACGCCATGCGAAGCGCTCTATTATTTCCATTGAACTAGGTTACAACGTGGGCCACTGAACGTTCATAGTCCAATCGCCACAGGCTACGTGTAGTGCACGTCGTCGCCAGGTCCTCCAAAATTCAAAGCACAGGTTGGAATAATTTTGTCTCCATAGACTCAAACTTTGCTTCTTTCTTAAACTTTCCACATAAGTTAGGCCAATATCAGCCGTCTTCCTCAGCATTTCCACGAATTAGGCGGCACGTTGGCCATACCGTAGTCCTCTTGCCCACTTTGGCTTTCAATTCATGACTTTGTCATCCCCGTAAGTCCCAACAATGAAAAGCATGAGAGAAGGAAAGAGAGAGAGATCGTCAACTAATGGGCCCACCGATGGCACATGGACGTGAATCTGTGATCCGCTCTGCTCCATCTAACGGTCAATTTGTAGTTTTGTAGAATGCGATTGAATTGGCATTTTTGATTGGATGATCTTCACCCTTGATCGGTCATTCCCTTTTTTGTTATTTGAGCGAAACCATTATTGGAACTTAGATGTTACAGATTAGATGTCAACTGGACAAGGACTAGAATCATGAGATTTACCTTTTGATGGGGTATAATTTCAACGGTCTTGACTTCGCATCACTCTCTCTGTGTGGGTCCAAGATGTTGATTTTTAATCGCAAAATGTGGAACAAACTTCAAAGTTAAACGTCACAAGAAGTGACTATTAAAAGAGAGAATTCTTAAATTCCCATTGTGATTGTCCCTGATTATATGGATAATCTGGCATGATCAGTTATGAGCTTTGTCAATCTGACCCTTAATTTTATTGATCCGGACGTCAATCTGGCTCATGAACAGCAGGATGTGATTCACATCTAGATCTATGATCACTAAATTGCATTCCCAACCATACTATAGACAGAGATGGCCCCAATGAACTAGAACCATGTGATTCATCATTTCATGCTCCACAATCCAAAAATCTTGACTATGAGTACATATCTCCATGTGATACACCTAATGGGCCATCCACGATATCATTTCCAAGACTCATGAAGGGAAGTCTTCCCACAATGGTAAAGTTGTTGGTGTATAACCTCTGGGTCACGGTTCGAGGTATGAAAATAGTTTCTTGTAAAAAAATACAAAAAAAGGCTGCAAACTATTCACTATTCACCCTCTGGAATCCACCTTAGACCTTATACATGCAGGAGCTTTGTTCTTTTTAGGGCAATCATTGATCTTTGTTTATAACCACATGAGTCGCCCTACGATGTTTCACAAAAGTTATTGTGAGCTAGAGAAGTTCTGACGAGGCAATTCAGCCGTTAATTAACCACTTAGTGCTTAGATATGCAATTAATATAAGTTCTCAAGTTGATTTGGAGATGTATTTTACACTAGACGATATGATATATGATTAGATGTAGCCCTTCATTTCAATGTAACTATATATTAGTGAAACGGACTCTTACATTCACATCTAATTCAATTATTTATTTTGATCTGACCATAGATCTATCGCCAAATTCCTAGAACAATGACATATCTATCTAGTTTCTAAGATTTGACCTTTGATTGACGGTAAATCTCCAGATTCAAGTAAGTATACTTCCCATCTAGCTTAGACTGTTTCTGATCCAAGAGATTAAACATCAAGATTCAAATATCTCACTCCAAGTTCAAAGAATTAAAAATAATAAAAATAGAGATTTTAATTAATTAAGCACCAAAAAAGGGAGAATTTAAAGATCGGAGAGAGAGAGAGAGAGAGAAAGAGAGAGAGAGAATAATATAAGCATGTGCCCTGCGTCAAGAGTCACGGAGGAAAGGCGTCGTAAAAACAATCAGTCGCTTGGCTTCGCGTTGTCGTCGTCATCTTTGCCGGCTATATATTTTTCCCATCTTCCTCCCTTACTTCGCCTGTAAATCTCCGCTCTCCTCCTCCTCCAGCCAAAAGAAAATACTGCTTCTGCCTAGAGAGGGAGAGAGAGATCAAATCATGAAAGGGAGGGGTAGTGAGAGGATCTCCGGGAGATGGATTCTCATCCTCTGCATCTGCAGCTTCTTCGTTGGAATGATCTTCACTAACAGGTATTTCTATTTCTCTTTAAATCCAATTTTTGGGTCAGGGTTCTCAATTCATCCGTATTTTTCGTTTTTTTTATTTTCTGCAGCTTTTCATTTTGGTCCCAGTCACGGGTTTGCCGTTCCTAGCTTCTTTTCCACATTCAAAATTCTTCCTTTTTCGTACTGGAATTTAGGTTGGGTTCTCCTGGGTTATGTTTGGTTTTTGGTTTTCTGGAGCTCTTTGGCACGGGAATAAAACCTGTGGATTTAGTTATCCATGAATAGAAATTCTTTCTCTTGCTCTTTCTCGTCTTGAAATGAGGAGAAAATTGTCCAACTTAGATGAAGTAAATTCTAAGAGTCAGGTTTTTTCGTTTTTCAAATTTTTTTGTATATGTGTTTTATTTGATTTAAGGGTGCAAAATAGCGGGGGGGAATCTATATCCATGACATTTCAATCCAAAGATTGTTATCCGGTTTTGTACGCAAAAGAAAATTGGTTTTTTTTTTTTCTTTTCTTTTTCCTATTGCCGAAATTGGGATTTCCGGAATATTGCAGGTTTTGGACTGCTCCTGAATCAAATGGGCAAATCATTTCTAGGCAACGACGTGAACAGGAGCTGCAAGTCACATCGGAGGATTGCACGAAGAGTCGGGTTGGTTTTCAAGAGAAAATCCCTCAAAAACAATTTAATTTTGAATTTTTAATAGTTTGAAATTTTGCCCTTTTGAGGTTAATGTTGTATTCTGCTTTTGTTTTTGTCGTTTTTTAGAAGCTTGGGCAAGAGAATAATGATATAACGGGGGAGGTTTACAAGACCCATGAAGCTATTCAGTACGTATTGGGCATCAGCAATTTGCTTCTTTTTTTGCTATTTTATTCTTTTATATTGTGTAACGGGCATTTTTTGTTTTTTCTGTTGAACATATCAGATCTTTGGATAAGACGATTTCCACTCTTCAGATGGAGCTGGCTGCTTCTAGAAGTGCCCACGAAATAGCAAGTCTCGAGGCTTCACCACTGCTTGAGAAGTCCTCTGGTGGCGATCCGCCAAAGAAGAAGGCATTTGTTGTAATTGGGATCAATACTGCATTTAGTAGCAGGAAGAGAAGGGACTCCATCAGAGAGACCTGGATGCCACAAGGTTTGTCTTCTCACTTTATTAAATGGTCATGGAAGACAGTTATTTGCTTTTGAAATTGTTGTTGCATCTAAACTTACTGACTTTTTACAGCATAGAATAAGTCCCAATATGAAGATCTCCCCTTGAAATGTAGCAATCGCGTTTTGAACTCAGTTTTGCACTTGTTATGTCTCGTTTTTTAAAGCATGGCGATAAACCTAAGTTTTGATTTATAAACATATATAGGACTTGGGAATGACTACATGAAGTGTATTTTGGAGCTACTGGAGCTTGTTTAGAAGAAGTAGATTGAGAATTACTTAACCCAGCTTCACCTCCATATCATCTAACAACCACTACAACCATTTCTACCTTCCTTGTGCTGGCTGATTTCTTCACATAGCTAAACAAAGGGTACTTAAGAAAAAGCACTTGCAGTGTGATTACTAAAGGTGTTTTGACGGTTCCTATTTGTTGGGTCATGGAAATATCAAATAGTTGGTCTATGATTAATATTTCTCCCAGTGGCTCCCTGAATGAGAAACTTGTCCATCAATGACATTGATTCTTTAAAGTAGACCATATACATTAGTTGGGTCATGGAAATATCAAATAGTTGGTCTGTGATTAATATTTCTTCAGAGGATTCCTGAATGAAAAACTTGTCCATTAGTGACATTTAATTATTTAAAGTACACCATATATGCTAGCTTGATTTGTTTTATCTCTTTGCATGAGCATTAGCTGCCTAGAAATTACCAAAGTTCGGCTTCTCTATTTGTCTTTTCATATAGAAGCTGCTACTGGGACCAAACTTTCAATCCATCAGACTTCAGAAACCTGCTATGTTTCAGACAATGTAGTTATAGAGAAAACCTTTCATAATTATCTTGCAGGTTGTGCAACAACTTGATGTACATGTCTCAGAGTTAACAAGGAGATCAAGAGAATAAGCTAAAATTACATAAAAATATGGCATTGAACTAAACTGGAAAATGTGAAAATTCATATGCTGGTTACTTCATTGTCCTGTCTACACTCTTCAAAATTGTAGGATCTCATTGGTGCACCATACTTGTCAATGGGCTGAATGGCATGATAAGATTTTATCTTTCTGGGCCATTGCATAAGCCATCATGGTGGTTTGCCCAAGAGGTCCTTAGCTTCTCCTTTGTGGAAGGACTTAAATGAAACTTTTTTCACTGTAGATTGTAATGTTAGGCCCAGCAGGGGGGTGATCACTTGATTTCTTTCTTTCACGATGCGGAAAAATAACGCTACCAACATCGTTCATAATGATTGAAAATTCATACTCTTCCACCTGAATCTTCCTTGCACGTAATTCACATCTCTGCATTCTAGGACCAAAAAATTTGCACCCTTGTGCTTTTGGGTTGGCAGGACCCTACCTTGACATATTCACTCTCATAATCTCTAAACCATGGCCTACTTCGGTATAGTTGTGCTTCTGAATCAAATGATCATGTGCTTCTGAATCATTTTCCCTAGTCTTCAACTCATCAAGTGATTATTAGCATAGCAGTAAGTAATATTGATTCAAATTATTCGCTTCTGCAAATAATCTTCCACTTCTTAATGGCCTTATGATTCCTACATTGTCCATGGTATGTCCTGTTTAGTTTCTTATTGCATTCACTCTTTAATTGTACACACATTCAAACCAGAAAGCCACTAAACTAGATACATCAAATGGATGATATGTGATTAGGTATCATAGATATATGAGTTGCAAGCTACTGAAACAAAAAAGCAAGCTACAGTTACTGTTGTCTTGGTCTTATGCCACACTGAGTTCTGGCTATCATGGATGATTGCATTCTCAACGATATAGATGCAATGCAGGGGGGTATCTTTACGTACTCAAACACAGTGAATATTATGATCAATGGAATCATAGTCCAACATGAGTTGTTGTTCTTAGGTTTATTTGATCCATAGAGAAAGATATAAGAGGAAAGATGGAGAAGGAAAGTTTTGGGAAAATAGGGTAACCGTGTGCATATTAACAGTTACTTTCTGAATTTCATCATTAAGAGTAAGCATGAACCAATTACATTAAAAAATCTAACCATGACAAATTAACTCCTAATTTACTGATGTGCCCCAACACCCCTTGCATTACAACATCTTGGACTATGTAGATAGGTGTAATTAGTCAATGGTTGCATTTTGGACAGAATTTCTTATAAGTAAGAACATAGAAATGAATAAGCATAATGGAAAGAGAGAACAAAAGAAGAGTTGGGGGAAATCTTCTCTTCAATATGCATGCGTTACATATATAGTTTTAAGTGATTTTGGGGGCACTCTAGGAAGCATAACCATGCTACTTTCTTATTGGTTAAAGACAAGGGCAATTTCGTCATTTCACATTATCTTCAGCAGTTCTCAAATTTGCAACCGGCCCTGTTACTAAGCAACGTGATAGTCATTCTCCTATAAGCCCAACTATTATGTAAATTTTCTGCATACATATTTGGGATTTTATTACTTTGTCAAGAGCCTTGAACTCATCTTGCACAAAATAACATTTGAGGTCTCTTTCTATTGTTGCCAATTAGGAGAAAAGCTCCAACAACTAGAGCGGGAGAAGGGAATTGTTATTCGGTTCATGATTGGCCACAGGTATTATTAATTAGGGTCAAGCTTGAAATCCAAGTTCCTATTTGTTTTGCATTCTCTTCCCAATGATACCTTCTTGCTTTGTGGTGGATTGCTATTCATTCTCTGGATCACTTCTTGTAGACCTTGACACATTGAAATGTCATCTATTATTTTTATATGCTTTGCTTCATAAGTAGTCTGCTGGATGCTATATCCAACATTATTTAGTAGTGAGATTTGTAAACCTCTTTTTTGATTCATCTAATATTTTCATTTTCTGAGCTGGAGCTTGTCCTGGTATACACTGTATTTACTACCATTAAACTTTAGGATTGTTGTAGTAGAAACTGAATTATTTGAAAACCTGTGCATATTCAATTAAATATTATGACAAAAATTCCTATATCTCACTTTCTGTTTATGTATTCTCCATCTCTGTCTGTCTGTCTGTCTCTCTATCTATCTTCTTGAAGAAAGCAATGTAAATTATTTCATGGGTAGGACAAGGCAGTTAAAGGATTCAACCAAACCCACTGGAGATTGTTTGGGATGAAAAATTTTGAGTTATTGCAAACTCTCAAGACAATAGCAACAGTTGAAATAGAATATTAAAGATCGCATATCGAAAATATGATTGATACTTTTTTGATAGTAATATTGACTTTCTTGTGGTTGAGTATATCTATATCTTGTAAGTATGTGTAATTTACTCATCATATTAATGGTAGCACCACTTCTAAATCAAGTTACCTTTCAAACGGTTGATTCTTTAACTTCTATCAAACAATGTATTCTCTGCATTAATGAACCAACCCTTGGCAAGAATCTTTAAACACATATATTAGTACATATTACCAAACTATGAATATCCTATGCTAGATCATGGGATGTTCCCATTTCATTCTTCATGTTGTTGAGAGTTTGACACAGACACATGAGTGCTATCATTGTCAGGATAGGATGCTACATACATATAAGAGTACAAAGCAGTTGATAACATCAGAAACAAAGAAAAGAAAGGAGCTAAAACCATATACTACTCCAAATATGTAAGGAAAATGCAAGTATCTGTTCCAAGGTCTCTTCAGTGAGAAAGAATATTTGAAATTAATACATATGTTGGGAGTAAGGAGAGATGAAGAATAAGATAAGCCGTTGATGAGCACTACTTTTGTTTTGAATTATCATGCAGGGTTAACATGTAAATGATAGAGCAATGTAGGATGAATAGATGATAATACTGAAAACTTTGTTGTGGTTTAGCATATCTATATCTTGTACAGTATAAGCAGTTTACCATTATACATGTTTGTAATCTTTTATAGACACATACAAGTATATATTACTAACTTACGAAGAATATTTTATATCCCATGCTAGATAATGGGATATTCTCATTTTATTCTTCATGTTTTGAGTATTTGAGACAAAGACATGAGCACTGTTCTCCTGGCTAGTGAGGCTTTTGTTGCAGTCCTGGCTGTGTGAATTTGATGGAAGCTAGGGAGGCCTTTGCTGCATTCCTAAATTCCAGCTGTCTGAGTTCTGTGATTGTTCTGGAAATCACTGGAAGCCCTGGCTAATGATTGTTCTGGAAAATGTATACTCAGTGACCAGTCAAGTAGTGGTCTGAGCAACTGTTTTTCTGCCTCCTGACTATATCCACAGCAGGAAAGACACTCAAGAAGAACCACATTCAGAGAAGGAGAAGGAAATTGGGAATAACCCTGCATATTTGTGTTGATATTTGATCTTCTGTTTTTAAGTCGTGATTGGATCTGTGGTTTTCTTTTTAAGGTGGCAATTAGGCCTTTATAAACATGAAGTATGGAGAACTCTTTCAACCAAAAGGAAATATAGATGAGATACAATATACTCATGGTTAGTAGGAAGCTAGGAAGCCCCTAGTTCTGGTCGTACAAGATAATGGAATTATCCAAGAAAAGATGGATATGAAGGCTTCCTTGTTCTTGCTTCCTTTTTGTAATGTTATGTATAAGGATTGTCTAAACACATCTCTCTTATGTGCTACTCTCTAGAATGTAATTGGAAACTGACTGATAGTTGCACTTTTGGGAGCAGTGCCACATCAAACAGCATTTTAGATCGAGCAATTGATTCAGAAGATGCTCAACATGCTGACTTTCTTAGGCTGGTATGCGTGTTATTTCTCTGTATCTTAATACATAAAACATGAATTTGCCGATCAGAGTCAGTCCTAAATTTTTAGTTACCCTTCTTTGTCTGTCTATCTTATAGGAGCATATCGAAGGCTATCATGAATTATCTGCAAAAACAAAGACCTTCTTTTCCACTGCAGTTGCTAAATGGGATGCTGAGTTCTATGTCAAGGTCGATGATGATGTCCATGTGAATTTGGGTATGTTACATTGATTTTTTTTTCTCATTCTTCTCGTCGACGTTGTGATGTGCCTCGTGTGGTATTTGGATTGTTAAGCTCGATTGGTATCTTTTGGATATTCAGGTATGCTAGCTGCAACTCTTGCCCGGCACAGATCAAAACCCAGAATCTACATAGGCTGTATGAAATCTGGACCAGTTCTGTCACAAAAGTAACCCTTCTGTACACTTTGCATGAGATCACTCCTTTACCTCCATCTGTCAGCAAGCGGTTGTTTTATATAGATGTTTTCTTTGTTGTAGGAATGTAAAGTATCATGAGCCTGAATACTGGAAATTTGGTGAGGAAGGGAACAAATACTTCCGCCATGCAACTGGGCAGATTTATGCTATCTCAAAGGACCTTGCTACCTATGTTTCCATTAACCAGTAAGAAAAATATGTTGCTTCTATCTAAGAACGTATTCTGTTTTGCGAACAATGCCAAAACTTTGAGCTGGTTATGGTGCAGGCCCATATTACACAAATATGCCAATGAAGATGTCTCACTTGGTGCATGGTTTATTGGGCTTGAAGTTGAACACATTGATGAGCGTAACATGTGCTGTGGCACTCCACCAGGTAAGAGAAAATCCGTTCCTAGGGCATTTTGTGAACTTTACTTTTTGCTCATGTAGTACTTTCTTCCCTTTCTCCAGACTGCGAGTGGAAGGCTCAGGCTGGTAACGTGTGTATTGCATCATTTGATTGGAGTTGTAGTGGAATCTGCAAGTCTGTGGAGAAGATCAAGGACGTTCATGCAAGGTGTGGTGAGGGAGATGGTGCTGTTTGGAGTTCTTTCATCTGAAGTGGAGTTGATGGTAGTGAATGATAGGTCAGAACAGTTCTTCGGCATTTTCGTTTTGGTGGGTCGACCATATCTTTTGAGAATCATCTATAGGCAGAGCAAGAATCAAGATATGAAAATGTTATAGCAATATCTTCCCTCTAAGGCATTGAAGAGGATCAAATGCTTAAGCTCTGAAAATGTTCTTGGGCTGCTGGGTTGCTTGGATAGGCGTGGAGTTCGTAAGACGGGTGTTTTTTATTTATGCTTCTTGAATTTGCTGTAGGAAATAGAGGAATTGATTCTTTAACACTTGGCTGCATATTTTGAGTATTGTTATCTTCGGTAGCAGGAGTTCTGGAAGTACCATCTATACAGGTTTTGCCAGCCCCACAGTGGATTCATGAACTTATTGTCTTGTGGGTCTGTAATGTGGTAGGCCTCCCACATGTGGTACATACACACGTTGTAAGCTGTAATATTTTATGAAATGAAAATTTAGATTCTGATACCACAAAGTCCTGACTATGCATTTATTGCTAGTATACATGCCAAGTAACTCTCATTAGCAAAGATTGTGAAGAAAACTTGAGTTGACAGTCAATTCAAGTTATTGCAATGAAGCTCATACAGGAAGATCACATCATAAACGAGGAAAGGAAGGGAGCTCCATACATATATTAGTCCAGAGCTCCAAAGTTATCTAAACACAGCAATTTTAAGTCAGCCTCTATGGCACATACAGGTATCTTGTAGTGCCTCTTCAATGATATCCATGGAAAGCAGCAGTCTGTTGCCCATCTTGTACTTGGATATGACCAAGCTCCTTTGGGATTTGAGGAAGACGTAGGTTATATTTACCAAGGACTTGGAAGATCCTGAGAACAAAATTCATCTACTTGTAACACTTTCTTTGAAGGAGAAGCAGCTAACAGTGGGGATGATGAAGATGGTCTTTGTACCTTAAGGTGATCAGATACAAGCCACCTTTGGGCCATGAGTCGTTCATCTTGTTTGGTCCTGGACGTTTAGCCTACTTATGAAAAATCATCCCAATCTGATAATTCTAATTACTGGCTTTTGCATGTTTGGCCTCCATGTTCTATATAATTTTACACTTAAGATTAGTTGTAGGAGTCAAGGTTAACAAAGAAGGGGGATTATAGAGCTGGCTAGGCAGGGAACTGCAAAGAGGCCAACAAAAAGAAGACGACAGGGAGAATCAATAGGCCTAGCAATTTGGGAAAAGTGAAGAGTTAGTCAAGGTAGGGTCAGATCCATGTTCAAGGAACTCAAGTTGTTCTAGTTCAATGTTTAGTGTTTGGGAAACTTGTTTTTATTACATTCTTTCTAGTTCACAGCAGAAACTAAACTGAATTTCTACTGTGAAACATAAAAATTACAACAAAAACAATGAAACAAGTTTTCAAATACGCACTTAACTAGTAATTTATGGATCCTACATGAGCAAAGGCCTTCTAGACAGAAAATATAAGGCTCTAGATAATGCAACAAATTATGGATCCTACCTGAGCAAAGGCCTTCTAGCGCAGTGGCAAGGAGGTCCCTCCTGGATGACCAAGATGAATCTCATTCAGGGAGGAGAGACAGGCCTAACACCTCGTAAAAACAGACCATGGGAAGATGGTAAAACTCGAGTTCTTGAATCTAAGAAGCCCGGAGTAGACCCACAATATCAGGGCCAAATGGCCGCGCAAGAGTCCACTAAAATCCTAGAGTCCATTGGAGGTGGCTTCCATCTAGGGGATTTGAGCAAATTGCACCTCCTGACGATGATAGAAGATAAGTTGTAGCCGGCAAAGATTTAACTACAATGTTCTAACAGATCCAATGAAGGTCTCCTCTTTTTTAAAGTAAGCCACCCGGTGCACGAAGCTCTTGCATTTGTAGTGTCTAGAAAGGTCTGGACTATAAAGGATCTATAGTATGCAGCCTTATCTTGCATTTTGCAAGAGACTGCTTCTACACCTTTAAAAGTAACTGCTGTAGCCTATAAAGTGACAGACACAAGCCAGCCAGGCACCTCGCTCTTGACCCTAAGCCTCGGCCTAAACCCCGTGACTCAAACTACTTGGACTTGGCATGGGCAATCTAGAAGTGAGGATCTCAAACCTCACCCGAAGAATAAGACTAACCATCGGCACCACTATAATGCCCTCCTGGGCTTAAGCTGTTGCTGCTGAGCCTGGAATGGTGCACCCACCACTCACAGACTAGCTAAAACTCTAGCCATCTTCCGAGCAAGGTTGTCTGGCATGGGCTGTGCAAGGTTAGTCCTGTGCGCTCTTCTCTAACTAGTACATTTTCTTGTCAAGTGCATCTCAGTTAATTCTTCCATGAGCCATGGCCGTCTCTGGTTGAAATGAAGCCCTCCCTCAACTCTAGTCATATGATGTAATTTTCATGGTTTTTCTTGCTTTTTTTCGGATGTAATTTAGGCCGTCTTTTGATCTCATTGTACAGCAAGGGGAGGGCTTTTCTTCCCCATCTAATAAATTCACAGTCTTCTTAGAAAGAAAATAAATTTACAGCCTCTTGTAAAAATGAAAGATAAGGTTGTGTACTATAGACCCTTGTGATCCACCCATTCCTCGGACCCCGCATAGGCGAGAGTTTTGTGCACTGGGCTGCCGTTTTTTGGAAAGAAGAAAAGCCCTTCCTACTTAAAACATTTAACTATACTGGTTTTCTATTTGCACCTTACTTAAAACATTTAAATATATTGGTTTTCTATTTGCACTTTTAAGGTTGGGAGTGTAGGGGAGGTATGGTTTGTGCAGTGCATATTAGTTTACACTAGTGATGTAACTAATATATGTAAGTAGTATAAGGGGTTGGGCATACAGGAAATACTAGTTACCAGTGAATTCAATTACCCAAAACTAATTACATGGATTAGTTTATATATATATATATATATATATATATATATATATATATATATATATATAAAGGGCAGCCCTGGTGCACGGAGCTCTCACCTATGCAAGGTCCATGGGAGTGGCGGACCACAAGGGCCTATATTAGACAGCCTTACCTTGCATTTTACAAGAGGCTGATTCTATGATTTGAACCTATGACCTCAAGGTCACATGATGACAACTTATATTAGAATGTAATTAATTCTACATTCTTTCTTAAATATGTTGATTAAGAGGCTTCAATTTCATCTAACAAGGCAAATTATACACTTTAATAAGTAATGTAAGGGAGAAACAACCAAATGACTAATATTTTATATAAAACATGGAAGTGCTGATTTAGGTTTCATTCAATTATCTGATATAAAAGTTGTCATCATGTGACCTTGAGGTCATGGGTTCAAGGCGTGGAAACAACCTCTTGCATTTTTGCAAAGTAAGGCTGCGTACTGTAGGCCTTTCTGGTCTGCCCCTTCTTTGAACCTCACATAGGTGAGAGCTTCATCCACCGAAGTTGCCCCTTTTTTTTCATTCATGTGATATATATGAACTTATCTCACAAGTTATGCCGTACAAACAAAAGACACTTAATAATCAGTACATAGACCTTTTCAAAGCATGGCTCTATTAGGTGTATCATGATAATACATTTATAACAAATTTATGGCGTAAATTTTTTGGGTCTTTGGTATAATCCATTTTCAATGCACAAAATACATTTTTTTTATGAAGAATTCCTTTTTCTGTGGAAATCAATTTCTATTCATTTTTTGTCAACCAAGGCCACCATTTATGGCACATTTTCCCATTAATATTTGATGAACTCTTATAAATATTTCTTATCGTAGTTGAACTGGATTTTCAACATGTGGTAAACACTAATTTTCTTTTCTTAGGGATAATAGTAGAAATTTGTTTAGTAGAAATTTGTTTGTAAGATCTCATCGACACAGATTGATACCAACTAGAGTGAGACCTGCTGGTTGAGTACGGAACTGACCATAAATGACGAATTGTGTAAAATTCCTACCAAGATAACTAGAAGTTCCACCCAATAAAAATCTTAGTGAACCTAAAAGGAGGATATACACCCAGCAAAAATTACTTGTTTTTTGCTAAAAAAATCACTTGGCTGAGCCAATAAAGGCAAATGAGTAGTCAGGTTGGTGTGATCAGACCTATTTTTCACGCATTGGCAAACCAAGTACCATTGGACAATGCTATTGGGTTTTATCTGCTGTACTGTGATTAAAGAAGTATTTTGCCTTCCAAATAATGAGGTCATAAGATAAGAATGTTTTGGACTAATTTCGAAACCCTACCTAGCTATACGTTATTTTTGGATGATTTGACTCATTCATCTTGTTTAGCATGCCTTAAATTTAGAGAGACCTCAAAATTCATGATTATCAGATTAATTTGGTGATGTGTTTATACTACCTAAGTGTGTTATGATGATCCTTGGTTCAGTATAAATAGTAAATAAATTGTAATTGATTAGTAGGTTGAGATCATCGATAAATGGAAATGATTTTCAGGGTTTCAATCGACCGCCGGGTCTAATTAGAAGATCAATGGCTTTGATCAAGCACCAACTATCTAGGTCTGCATGAATTCTTTCATCCACTGCATTATACAATCCTCTAACTAATCGCTCCTCTTTCATCATCTTAAAATGGCATAATCACCATTAAAGGCCCGTCCTTACGTTGTCAGATATTTATATACACTTAATTTATAATCAAAAGTGCTCGTTGGAAAAGTAAATACTGCCATATTCAAAATTACAATATTCAGAGATGATCTGCTTGTCAATAGTAAAATTCCAACACTAGATTGGATGAATTGAAGTGGGGCTCTCAAATTTTGAGAGTCCAAGTATAAGTAGACCCCACACGAATAGTAATAAACCCGTGAACAAGGACCTGACCTAGGCCCAAACCAATGCACATTAAACCACACCTGATTTTAGTATCGCCCTTGCATTTATTACCAACCCTTGCATTAAAACCACACCTATTTATTATCCCAAAAAATGAAAATAAATAAAGTAAAAGAAATAGAAGATATAAAAAAGAAAATTTCTACTAATGGACTTCAGACTCTGCAATTTTTCTCTGCAATTTTTCTCTGTACTTGATGGCGTGAAAATAGCCTCTTACAAAAATACAAAATAAGATTGCTTACTATAAGCCTTGGTGGTCCGTATCTTTCTCAAATCCAGTATAGGCAAGAGCATTGTGCGCTAAGAGGGCCCTTTTACTTGATTACAACAAAGAAATAAAAAAAGAAAAATAATAATAAATATATTTCAATTTTGTTTCTCCCGCTGGTCAAACATCATGAACTCGGTCGTCAAATTACCGCCGATATCTCAGGCTCCCGAGAAACCGGACAGAACGTTTCGCGGTCTTCCCGTCAACCGACACCATCATTATCACATAGTTATCCACGCGGTCCCACATTACGAAGTCACCAATCAGCAGAGACCACGTGTCCGTACCGCGTGGACATTGTCTTCAATCGGAACCCACAGAAACCCCTCCTCGAAACCGCCTCTTTCAGCATTCAGGAGAGAAGGAGCGCACCGTACGATTGAGCATTAAATTCGAGCACGTGCGTTGGGGAATCGGAGCCGTCGATCAAGAGGGACGAGGAGCCCGATGCACCTCGTGGGTTGACTCGCCGAGGAAAAACTCGTCAGATTTCATAAATCCAGTGGCAGTGACAAGCGTTTCGAAGCGTCCACCTCAGCGAGTTAATCGTCCTTTCGTCCTCGTTACTCGGGCTCTCCTCGTTTCCCGATCCCCCCGCTTCCGCTGACACCGACACAGCCGGTTTCCGGTAACAGTTCATCCCACCGTCGATTGGACACAATCCAAGGGCTGAGATTGAGTTTTCTGTATTCGGGAGGCTTTCAAGGGACGCGTTTCTCGGAGGACCCGAACCCAAGACCAAGAAAAGAAGAAAGCGTTGTGAAAATTGAAGAGAAAAGTGGGAACAGTTAGTATCCGTACTGATGAGAGGTAGAGAGAGAAATAATAGGGTAATGATGTGAAGGAGATTGGAGTGCAAAATGGAGGTTTGTCTGCTAGTGCCAGTCTTGACCGGCTGTAGCAGGTCCACTTTGTACTTGGATTTCTGGACTTTCACTCTGGTGCTCGGTCGAGTAAACGTCCCAAAATCACACTGGGCTCAGGATTCTTATGATCTAAACCATTCAGTAGGCAATAAAATTTGATCAATAGGACAAGAATAGCTCCCCGACTGTCCTCACTAGAATGATGGCAAGGATGATCTAGCAGAGCAGCTTGACTTTTCGATGAGAAATGATAAACTGAGGACCATGTTTTTTGGAAGATTGTACCAATCAAATGGCTCTCAGTATTTTTATCAATGTCTTTTTTATAAAATTTTTGAGACTAATGGTTGTGATTTTCCATCCAAAGAGACATAGGCTTTGATCGTCTAGTGGCCTACAGGATGTAGATTATTCAAACATGTGAACGGTGGGGATCGATAATAGCTAGGGCCCACTTGAGTGTTTAGTGCCAGTGTAAAGTGGGGACTTTTTTTAGGTAGTGGACGACCACCAGAAGGAAGAAACTGCATGCAAACTTTAAAGAGTCCTGGGAAATGAAAGAGGAGATTCAGGTGAGAGGGTGTACGGTGGGAGGGGAGAATTAGGGTTTCTTCAGATTTAGCTTCTGTCTCTCTGTCTTTTCCTCTCTTTTCTTTTTCTTCTTTTTTTAAATGTATTCCTTTTACTTGGACTTTTTGAATTTTATGAGGTGAAAGTGGGGAATCAGTTCTGGTTAAGAAAATGGTGAAGTGGGGAGATGGGTGAAGAAGTGCTAATAAATGGGTAATTGGTGAGGCTTCAAAACGAGGGCTGTCTCCTCTCTTATTCTTCTCTCTCTCTCTCTCTCTCTCTCTCTCTCTCTCTCTCTCTCTCTCTGTTGACATGGGAAGAATGGTTTTGTTTGAGGGGAATGTTGGCTGGCTCGAGGCGTTCTTTCTCTTCTTAAATTGTTATCTGAATGAATGAAGGCATCGGACCAGGCTTCATTCCTCTCAAATCTCTCCCTCTAGAAAATCTTTCTGCAATTTCTGGTACATGGGTTGTTCTGTTAGAGTTAGGCTGTGGGGAATGTTGTCTGGCCGGAGGTCATGTGGGCAATATCTGACCTTGAGTTTCAAACAGCTTTGGAGCCATGGATTTGATCTTAGATGACCTCGGACCAGGCTTCATTCCCCTCAACCGACATTCACCATTGCTTACTTCTTCTCCATCTCTGCTACTGTGACAATTTGAGGCAATATAGCAGACATACTTATCTGGGTAACGATAAATAATTTCCTTTTAGTTTCTTTCATAAGCGTTTCTTTGTTGTTTTGTTAGATTACTGTCATCGTACATCGCTCCAAGTAGATAGATCTTTCATGCGTTTCTGATCATTCTCCTCTTCTTCACTATCTGAATGTCAAACTATAGCTCTCTCTCATTCATCCTAATAATCATGCTCTTAATCTCTCACTCATTCCATGTCTGTTTCTTTCAAGTTAATTGGGAGGGATATGTTTATCTGTTTTGTTGTCTCTTACCTCAAAGCACGTCTCTTTGCTTTGTCAACCTTAGATGTTTGCACCGTATCAAGTTGATTTTTTTTTTTTTTTTTTGCAATTTGAAGGATTAGGTTGATTGGGATTGTTAACTGCCGAGACTTGCAATGCTGTATTTGGTTAACCTTGGAGATCTGCATTGTGTGCTTATGGGGATTTTTCCTGGTTAGGTAGAAATTCCAAGTATTTAATTCTTTGCCATCTGAATTAAGGAAGAACATTGATGGGATTTGCTAATCTTAGAGACTTTTCATTGCTCTGTCTTGTTGTGATCTTTCTTAATTGTTTAACATAAGACCCATTTTTTCCACACATTAGTTCCAAAAGAAACAACCGTAAACTTGCAGATGGTTGGCTAGGTGTAGGCGTCTCTCTATTATGAAAGAACAACCCTACCTTTCTAGTCTGATGGGTTTCAGCTTTTCAGACCAACTAAAATGAAACTTCTTTCCCCTATCTTATTACATTCAACACATGAGCAAGAAAGAGACCTGCTCAGTTAGCCAAAACTAGTAATGGAAGGAGAGAAATAAAAGAAATAGAGATGGAAAGCTTAATGACTATTTTCTTTCATGCAAAACCCATTTGTCTAGGCATAGTTAGCATATTCAGCCTGTAATCATGTAGCCTTAAATGTTGATTTAAAACAAACTTACCTTATTGTAAAAAATTAGCAAATAAAGGAGAGAAATATAAGTGTCAGAGATAATTTTGTTACTTTGGTCAGAAGCCTATTTATCTAAACAGAACTTGCATATACAAGAAATAATGTTCTATCTTTGTAAGTTGAAGTTAATTTGGTTACTTGTATATTATTTCGTCATTTACTTCTTCATTTTTTATGAAATGGATGACTGGAACCTGGGATGACATGGGTATATCACGCGACAAAATTCCGATTATGATGTTTAGGGGTCAATAAATACTTTGTCACATTCTTGCTTATCCTCCAATTCTTTGTTTATTCATGTATTTTTATCCTCCAATCTCTGTGCCTTGGATCTACTTTGATGTAAATCAGTATTCATTCAGAATCAGAACAGCGAAAAGGCTTTCTATGATCATTGATCTACTGTGGTAAACTGGGAATTGCAGCATCCAGCGAAAGGAAAAGTACTTCTCCTGCACTGACATATCATGCTATAAAAGGGAACCTCAAGTCTTGAGCTTCTGCACCTGGCTAGCCATGAAAATGCCTAAGAAATGGAAACTAAGTCGGTTCCTTTTGATGTAAATGGGTACTGGATGAAAGTGTGCAGAAGGAAAAGCTACTCGATCTTCCCATATTCTTTAGCTAGCTAAGGAAATATACAGTAAACGTAAATCAACCACATTCATTTCATGTAAGAGGAATGCTATCGAAGAGCGTGACAAGATGGGAAATTGCCATGAAACGCCCCACTTTCACTTTCGGAAGAAGGTTCCCTCCTTCCGATGATCTGATCCATTCATCTGATTACTCCATTATTGGATCAAAAGTACCTCCGATCATCTCAGCACCTTGGACCTTCTTTCCATCTCATGATCCGAGCACGAAAGATGCATACAGCAAAAGGGAAATCAAACAGTTTCTCTATTTGCTGTAAGTGGGTGCTCAATCAGAACCCAAAACCCTAAAAGTAATGAAAGAGAGACCAAATTAGGAACCAAAGAAGTTAAATGTAATGTAACTGACCTCCACATTAATGTTCTTTGTTTGGTTTCGGGTATCTGCCACAGGTGGGGCCCCTATAAGGTGACATGCAATTAACATGAACGTGAATGGAGATGCCATATATGGACCTTAACGAGAAAGGAGCGAGTTTTCCGGTGGCCGGATTTCCGGGTGGATTTGACGGTTGCATTCATATAAAACGGGCAGCTTGAGCAAGCTTTGCATTTATACTGGCTTTCAAGGTGGATGAAGTTCAGTTGCCTTTATTAGAAACCTCCTGAGCAGCTGTGGCAGAGTTCATGACATGTATATATCTCATTTCCTACCAAATATGTATTTAGAGAGAGAGAGATTGAATGGTTTGGATCACTTGAATCTGGGTTCCACTTGTACTTGTAGCCTGCAGAGAGAGAGAGAGAGGGGGGGGGGAGAGAATCCTGTAAGGGTAGCATTTATTTGAATGAGAAAGATCTGACTTGTTATTGGAAAATGAGACGATGAGATGACAACTAGGTCTCCGAGAAGGAGACTCTAACCTAATCTTTTGTGTCCATTTTGTATTTATGAATGGAGAAGAAAAGAAGAACAATATTGCAAGCTTTCTCTCTCTTGTTTGCATCTTTGTCTGTTCTTGTGTGAGAAGAAATATTATAATACGAGCAGGTTCAGCGTGTTGTTATATGCGTATTTCAACGTACGTAGACTTATTTCTGATAACTCTCTTCTTGGCCTCTCTCTCTCTCTCTCTCCTGGTCTAACGTTCAAAAGCTGTGCACATTTCTTCTCCTTGTCTAATCTTCACAGCATTCTGAACACATGTTGCTTACTTTAAAAGTCAACTGACGATGATAATCTAATCCAGCTTCTCTTCTTTCAAGTGCCTGTGAAAGGAATCTGGCTGACAACGCCTTGAAAAGGGAGGGGACCCACTGATTTAACCATTTGATTTGGCCCCACATTGTGTATCATCTATCTTCATCAAACGATGGTAATGTGTGATTATTGTTTCATGGCCTATATACTTACAGTCCTGACACATGCTTTCTAGTGCTTCTATTCTTTATATATATATATATATATATATATATATATATATATATATATATATATATATATATATATATATATAAATAAATGAAATTATTGATGCGGGCCACGGACAAACCGCGTCCTTGTTTGGACAATTCGCTGTGCAGATGGGATCCACCTTAATATGAGTCATCCTATCAACATCTGCTATTCAATCCTGCTAGTTGTCTGGTTCGCGCGTCCATCACTTCAACTGGACAACTTATATGGAAATGATCCATCAATGGGGATATGGAAACTCAGTTCATGGGTAGCCTTGATCATCTGCAAAGGATGGAAATTTTATCCATAGCCCATTATAAGTGGGCTCCGTTTTAGATTGAGTTGTCAACCATCCCACTGAATGTACATGACATTTTTTGACATATTATTCCTCAAAAAATAAGAGAAAAACAATCATTATTAGTATTGGAGAAGGAGGACATATAGAACTTGAAGAAGGAATGAGAAAAGAAATAACTTTCTCCAGAAGGAAGATGGTGACAAGAGCCTACAAAAGAGTCAAAAAGGAAACAAAGAGGGGGCCATAACACTTAATACATTCACGGGCTAGGAGGATGAAGAAGGCATTGTGTTATCTCCTTCTCATCTTCCATGTGAATTGCTCCAATGAACAGACAACTCGTCAGTTCTCACTATTCTCCTGTTGGCTGGTAGGTCAGCTTAGTTGTCATTTCTAATAAAAGACTATGAAAATGTCCATCGAGTTGGCCCCACCATGGATCACCAATTTCACCATAATCACGTGGTCTGGATGATCCTAACCATTGGAGTGCTGGCCCACTATGTAGGTGGTTTACGATCGAATAGAGAACAAAACCCATGGGGACTATGCATGATTGCATTTCTCCTACCAATAACCCTTCTCATCCACTATCAAATGCACGGTCCTGATCTTCCAATTGTACAACTACGTGTGCACACAGTTATTATGTGTAGGGAAATACCCAATGAATACCTCGAACCTTGATGTGACTGACCTATGAACCTGTTATTAACCTACTAATACATACATACATACATACATACATACATAGTTATTTAAGCCCTTGAGCCAATTAGATAAGCTTTGAAGGTCTTCATTAATGACTAAGCAAGGAAAACTTCTCCATATGTTTTTTGGTGTCGTTGATTGATTATGGTTGAAGATGGAACCACAATAAATGATGTAGATCAGTATACTTGCCATTATTTGCTTTTGATTTAAATGAATCCACCTTCCTCTTGGTAAAGAGGACTTGTTAGGTGGGCCATGTTGCCATGGTATTTGTTATCCACAACTACCTAAGTACCAAGTTTTGTCCATGGAGACTTGATGTGCTTTTATAGTGGGAATGATTAGGTGGAAGTTGCCCATATTGCAGTGTAGAACTCTGTTATCAATCTGCATTACAGAAAAATGGTCTTATGGAGTGTGGCAAAGTGCCCCTAAAAGCTCTCTAAACTGACCCCATAAGCTGTTTTTATAGGTTTTTGGGGCGGTTTGGCTCCTCAGGAGATCATTTTATTCGCAGTGTTGGATCACTGATCCGTTAGAGCTTAGATTATCTGGATTAATCATTCACCCAATAGGAGCTAAACTGAATCCAACTAAGTCCAAACATCACATTGAGAAGGCAACAACAAACTTACAATCAAGTGTCAAAAATCAAGAGTAAACCCTGCTAAATTCTAACTTCTCACGAGTCTACTACTCATTACCATGCATGCATGCACATACGTTCTATGCATGGAGATGGGTGGGGAGCACTACCCATCGTAGTAGTCCCAATCAGGCTCAAAATTCATCTTTACCAAGATAGGTTGACATGCAATAATAGAATAAATTGCTTATATGTCGGGACACTTTTGAAGTGGAGCCTTGAAGTGGAGCCTTGGCACAATGGTAGAGTTGTTGTCATGTGACCTTGAGGTCACGAATTCAAGGCATGAAAATAGCATCTTACAAAATGCAAGGTAAGGCTACATACTATTGACCCTTATGGTCCGCCCCTTCCCTAGACCCCGCATACGTGGGAGCTTCATGCACCGGGGCTACCCCTTTATATCAGGACACTTTTGATACTTTCAAATAATATGTATTGAAAGTTTCAAGTATTCAAAAGTACATCAAATGGAGAGAGAGAGAGAGAGAGAGAGAGAGAGAGAGAGAGAGAGAGAGAGAGAGAGAGAGAGAGAGAGAGAGAGAGAGAGAGAGAGTATGCTCTTAATTGAATAAAATGGAGACTTAGAATAAATATTTTCTGTGGTAAGTAGTATTTATAATAAATTAAATAATTGTTCATTTAGAATCCATGGTTAATTATTTTTCTTTTCTTAAAGATGCCAATGCTTCTCGTACCCTAATGTGTCACACCAATTGTTTCAAATCTTGTGCTGCATGGAGATCACATCCACATGATTAGAGATGCAAAAGATAACAAAACAATTCCAAACGAGAAAAGAAAATCAGAGAAATAAAAAAGAAAAGGAAAACACCATCAAAGGATGCACTTTTCTGCCAAACCTAAAAGAATTTTCATTTTCATTTCTCATAATTATCATCTAGATTTTTTTTTTTCCCCACATAATCATCACCTAGAATTATCAGACCAAGTTAGCATTGTTGGAATTGACCTTAAACTTTCATTTCTCTTATACTTGTTTAATGATATATAGTGATCAAGTTACTAGTACATTTCTATTACAGTTACATATGCCTTCACTTGGGAGCCTTGGTGCAACGGTAAAAGTTGTCGTCATGTGACCTTGAGGTTACAGGTTCAAGGCGTGGAATCAGCCTCTTGAAAAAATGCAAGGTAAGATTGCCTACTTTAGGCCATTGTGGCCTGCCCTTTCCCCGGACCCTGCATAGGCGGGAGCTTCGTGCACCGGGGCTGCCCTTTTTTTTATTCCTTCACTTAAAAATGGAGCCATTATATGTCATGATTCTGCTATTGCCTTAGCTTTGCGACCATGAAGTCAACCTAACTTGTACACTCCACAAGAGGAAGGACACATACTTGTACAATAAAAGAAAAGCTCTCTTCTATTGATCTCGAGAACATGTACATACTTTTATTCCATATTTTGGCTGATCTCAACTGAAAATAATAGTCCATGTTAGTGATTTATGCAAATTTAACAAACCAACTGTATTCCATCAAATCAACAAATGCACAAAAAATAGAATAATTGGCTAAATTAAACTCATATTATATTTAATAATTCCAGAGCAAAAACATAATAATATTATAGAAAAAAGGTCATGTTTAACGAAGTTTATTATTACAGACCGTGAAATATATGTCTGTATATATAATGGTGAAAAAAGACTATCGATGCATCGATGTTCTATAAAACACAAACCACAAATGGTCTATTTACACACAAGGGTCACCACAGGACATATTTACAGATTAGGACCATTGCAGGAAATCTATTTAAATATATTTACACAATGCAAGAGATCAATTTTTGTGCAAAGACATTATTAGTGATTGTTGTTGATCCACCATCAGCTTGCATCTAAATTTCTCAGATTTTTGCAACAGTAGTGAATGTTGTTGATCAAGTATCCCCTTGCAATTCAAATATCTTAGATAACTATAGCAAGAAGAAGAATCAATTCATGAACACTTGTAAGAAATTCAGAATTCTTAGTGATTGACATTGGAGAGTTTGCTCAAGACCTTGTTCTTCATATTCTTGTAGTTCAAATCATATTCACCCACCATTATTGACACGAGTCCCAATAGGACTCGGCCTTTTGGCCATGCCAAGAAGCCCACACCACAATCTTTTGTAGGTGGTACATCTTTTAAAGAGACGTAAATCATTCCTCTTGTCCGGAATGACTCGTGCAGTAGGATACCAAATTTCAAGACCATTGGATGCTTATAACTCATGCTATAGAAGTTAAAAAAATAGAGTAATTGTTTTTCTCTAAATTTTTTTGAAAATATTAAAAATGAGTGATTAAGATTATCTAAATGCATTGATTTTTCACGGAACATCCACGTTGGGGACAAAAAACAAGGTGAATATATACTTAGGTTTTATGAAAGAAGTCACCATTTACAAAAAAGTGGATGCACGCCCATGATCATCCGTTGGTTATTGACCAGCAATTGAGCTGAGTAAATAAAGAGTCAAGATCTTGCATCAATATGGATATTCGAAGATAAGAAAAATTGATATTAACACCCTTAAACACAAACTCAATTGTAATTAACGACCGGTCAGCCATTCAACAGTTTCGGATTCCTGGCAGGAGTTTTCGATTCTCTCTTCTGCACTCTATTTCTTTTTTATGGAGTTCTTCCTTCCTCTTCCTCCTTTCTTGGCGATCAGAGATTCCAGGTCTGGTCCTTGCCTTTCCAAACCCATCATTTGAATGGGCTTTTGAATCATGCAGGTTCTCAATGTGTTTGTGTTCGAGAAATCCAGTATTTGTTTTGAAGTTTGAGGTTCAATCGGATTTTAGTTCGGATCCTATGGACGTCTCTTATTTTTCTTCTGTCTCGTTCTTTCCCGACTACGCGAGAACCAGACCTGATGAAGTCCCTCTCCTTTTAGTATTGCTGTTCTTCTTGCATAGGTCAGACAGACGATGCAGGAATAAAAAAAGGACAGCCCTGTGCATGAAGCTCTCCCATATAGAGAAGGGGCGGACCTCAAAGGGTTTATAGTATGCAGTGTTATCTTATATTTTTGCAAGAGGCTATTTTCACCCTTTGAACCCCTGACCTAAAGTCGCAAGATGACAACTTTACCGTTGCACCAAAGCTTCCCCTTCTAGAGCATGCAGATATCAAGTCAGAAAAATTAGTCCTTGTGACATTGGGGCCCAGAAGCGATGCAGACATGCTTGACCTTGACAAAACCCAATGGAGCTAAATAACACTTTGGATGCAGTTCATGTGGGATGTGTGAGCATGCCAGATGCTAAATAAAGCAAATGATCACACCGTTGGCAGGGTTCATGTGGGATAAATTGTACAAGTGAAGGACCTCCACTGACTTGAAGTTAGCAAATTGGGCATACCTCAATTGAATGTTGGCTGGTTATATCAATGTTTATTTGATGGTTGTTACCGCCTTTTCCTTTCTTTGGGCAAATTGACACATCACTTTTGATGTTGGCCTTTTTCCATTTTCTTTCGTTTAACTGTGATTCATTATGTCTTGAGGTTGCTCTCAGCAACAAAGAAAAGGAAAGAATAAAGATGGAAACATGAATGCCCATGACCAGGCCTTACCAAAAGCTTGATCGTGTAAAAAAAGGCTAAGGCAGCCACAGTGCACGAAGTTCCCACCTATGTGGGGTTAGGGGAAGGGACGGACCACAAGGGCCTAAAGTATACAATCTTACCTTGTATTTTACAAGAGGCTGCCTGTGACCTCAAAGTCACATGACAACAACTGTTACCATTGTGCCAAGGCTTCCCTTCAAAAGCTTGATTGTGTGATTTCACCAAAAACGTTTGGGTCTGGATATTGTTCTAGGCCTTGACTGATTTGAGGGATCACGGTTTCAAACTACATATATTGTTCTCAGCAAGCTAAATTTTCTAGTCGGTGTGACATCAAAAGCAGTCAGTATATGCTATTCAATGGAGGTTCTTGGATGACATAGAAGAGATAAAGATTGGAGTGGTCACCCTCGTCAAACGATCCTCGAGTTGGGGTGAGGAGGCATCCACGTTTGATGATTTTAGAAGTGACTTTGGTGGATGATTGAAGTGGTGATTGTTAGAAAAAACGAAAAAAGAAGCACCTTGGTGCATGAAGCTCCTGCATATGTGGGGTCGGGGAAGGAGTGGCCCACAAAGGTTTTATAGTATAGAGCCTTACCTTGCAACTTTGTAAGAGGCTGTTTTCAAACATTGAACCTGTAACCTCCAAGTTACATGGTGACAACTCTACTGTTGCTCCAAGCCTTTCCTTATTCTGTTTTAGTATATCAACTTCTGTTGCTGATCCTGTGTCTACACTGCCCATTTTGATGGTCGTACAATATAGGATTACCAATTCAGGTTCGTCCTGTGTTTGCACTTTGGACTGCCCTTCTATATGGTTTCTTTCTTCTAATAAGTTGATGACTAAAAAAAAAAAGGCACCCCATTGCATGAACTCCTGCACATGCAGGGTCTGGGGAAGGGGTGGACTGCAAGGGTCTATAGCATGCAGCCTTACCTTGTATTTTTTGCAAGAGGCTGTTCCCACACCTTGAACCTGTGACTTCAAGGTCACATGACGACAACTCCACCTTGCACTAACGCTTCCCTTCTAATAAGTTGATCACTATGCAAGAAAAAAGAGTATACTTTTGAACTTCTTGCTTTTAACCTGCATAAAAGAGCCGAGATTCAGTTGACTTTTGTCATGCAAGGAAGTATGGTAAAGAGGCTACTACACCCAACGAGCATCCATTTGGGTACCTCGGATCAGAATATGGAGATTCGAATTAGTGGAATATAAACATCAACTTAGTCAAAGTAGACTGAAAGTTTAAGAAATGGTACGAAGTGATTAAAACAACAAGCTAAGGAAAGTTCTGAAATGGTTAAGCGTATCACCATGGAGAACAAGAGAGCAGATTTGGTAGTCCAAGCAGTTACTGTATGTATCCAAATATCAAAGATGAAAAGAGGCTACATAGGGCGATTTTTAAACTATATGCCCCTATTAAGTCCCTGCATCTTAAATTTTTTTGACCCACAGCATGTTGATCAGATGATTAAGATCATTTAATATCCGTAATTTTCAGACGAAGGCTTTTAGCTGAAGTAGCTCATTGAAACCTTCACAAAAACTATATTTAGTCACTCTGTATAATGGCAAATTTGTTCAGACTTATTATACAGCATATCCTTTTATCCTTCCTGTACATAAGCTGCATGCCTATTTATCCAAGACAGCCTGCAATTTGTGGAAGTAGATAAGCAAGTATATACAATGAAAGAGGGATATATTGAAAGATAACATTTGCTTTTACATGAACATCTAAGAACAAGTGACTTATTTCTAAAAGCAAGTCAGGAGATAACATCTAAAAGAATGCTCCCTCTACACGTGATTGAGTTAATACCATTTGTTATCTACACTTTTTTCAAGTTTGTTCCGGAAAAACTTTCTCCAGGAAATTGATGAAACGTTTTGAGTACAGCTTAGGCTCAACGGCAGATATAGTCAGAGGATCAAATCGTAGTGATTTGTAAGCATGTTCAATTTTCTTGGTGATATTGTAGTCTTGCAATATATCAATAATGCCAAGATAAAGAACCACATCATAGACCTCAACAAGCTCTACCACTGCTGAATCTGCCTCATGTAATGGAACCTTTTGATTAGCTTGAGCCGGCATGTTTACACCTAGTTGCACCCGCAGCCTGGAAACAATCTTGGAAAGATGAGTTAGATCAAAGCAATGGTGATCATTTAGGAGTAAAAAATAATATCTGAGATGTGGCCAGGTCTCTAAACGTGGAGTATCGTATAACTTTCTAGTTCCAGTAAGTTTGAGCTTTGATTCTTTAGAGCTAGTAGGAAATGGAAGATTCAGATACCTCCCAGTGTCAGGCAGAAGAAGATCAACTTCCTCGTCTCCCACAGCTGGTGCTCTCAATGTGCTACCTCTAATGTGGGAACCCGGCATGGTACTTACAGAACTTGGCTCGTGAGTGACCAAAAGCAGGCCCTTAGAAGGAACCAACATCTCACCTTGCAAACATACATCTGAATATCAAACAATAAGGAAAAATGAATAAGCACGATAAAATTCAAATGCAAATTACTCAGCAACCACATGTACTTGTTGAAACCTATAGTTACCATGTGTCTGTTTGTGTCAGTATGCAAATATACACCAACTTAAATGTCATTTCATATCCCAGATTTAGTTGAATAAGCACATACCATTATCATAGTGATCTAGGAGATACTAAACACAACACGTATGCATTGCCCTCCCTTGAAATGAATCTAGGAAGCGAAGATAATACACTGTTCCTCTCAGCAATCCGTAGAACACTATTCAACAATATTATTCAAAATTAACAGCAACCCAAGTAGATTCTCAAACTAGACATCATATTAGATCTCTAGGCAGACCCACATGCCCCTAGCTAAGTTAACAAGACACCTAGTTGCATGCTATATATGATGTAAGTCAGACACCATTTGACATGGCCATTCCATTGAAGGCTAGAAAGATGCGGAATAAGAGAGGAGAGCAAACCAAAATTCCTTCAAGACATGGTCATAGATTGAATTTCTTAGGAATTAGGATACTAGCCAGCCTCATAAATTAAATATGCAACAAACTGAAATTGGAAGATGTAGTTCCTGAAACCACAACAATCCCAACAAGGCAACCTGATATCACCTTACCGATCTCTTCATAGCGTTCATGCTATCAGATCCTTCAAGAGATCCCATGGACATCTGAAATGAAGATCCACACAAGTCTGATGAGGAGAAGAGACAGAAACCAGTCAAATCACCTCAGGCTTTCCTTCCCAACTGGTTCAGCCTGACAACCAGCATGAAGAGGATGAACTGCTCCTCCCTTGTCTGCAGTGAAATGTTCTTCTTCAGGCTGATAAGGGATCCCTGTATGGCCTTTATTTGTTATAGCTTTGACAGTCTAATCAACAAGCCAAAAACCAATCTCAGTTTCTTCTTGCCATCATTCTGAATATTCAGTGTTTGGGAAAGGGATTTAGGCAGTATTTTCCTCTGAGTTCCAAATGCTACAAGTATCACTTTAAAGTACTTCACAGTATTGCTAGGCCTATAAAAAATTGTCCACCAAGATATGTACTTCAATTTTGTTGTCCTCATCTATACACTTTTGCTAATAAATAATCAAAGTGATGAAGAATATCTCTTCTTCCACCAGGTATGCTCATAAACTACCAATTACTCTCTTCAGTTTTCCCATATTAAGAAACTGATATATTGGTAACCAAGATATAAACAAAAACAAACGAGTTTATCATCAGAAAGACACTTATAATGGAAAGGATGCTTACCATCAGAAGCTGATGAACTGGTACGATTTTGCAGCATATCTTGCGATTCTACCAGGACCCTCAAATGTTCAGGAGCTCTAAAATGTAATCCCAACAACAGGCTGTAATCAATTATGCACTGTGACTCAAGGAACATGCAATCCACGGTGATCTGTCTGCACACAATAAACTACAATGATAATTAAGAAAAAGAACTGGTTCTAACATATTGAAGAGCATCATTATAATCTGACAAATTCTAGATAGTGGCAAAATATTGCCACATTAAATTATGAGCAAACCAAAACCATAAATCTGCACATGAAAATTTATAAATAGAGCCTGTCATGACTCATCAGGATAGGTAAAACAATAGAATAATTGAATCCTAGAACAACAGAATTTGTACCGTTGAGTTACACAGGCATTCCAAGTATTTTTCTGTTTATGCATTGACTGCAGTGAGTCATCTAAGCTGAGATGACTGGCTATAGATAGTTACACAGGGAACAGCTGCATAGTTTCACAATTTACAAGAAGTCCGATAAAGGGAAATGGATGCCAGTACATCATACCGGGGACATGACAGTATAACCTGATTTTATTTTGAGCAAATGGATTTAATATAACCATTTTATATTGAAATTAGAATATGTAAGACTTAAAGAAAAGTTTAAATATTGAAAAGAAAGAATGATAGTTTTTATACTGGCTTTAGGCTCTGTCCACTTACATCCCATATCTCTGTTTACACCTTTCAATTTTTCCTACCATTGAATTTCAAGGAATTTTGTCTATGTGATTGTGTTCTGACTGGATAATGCTCAGATGAAACATGTTTGTGGAAAGAAAAATCTGAGTATTGAATGATGATCCTCTGAATTCAAGATAAGGGATCAGAAAAAGTTAACTAAAAACAGTTCTAAACTAGAATTGACTTAATCTTCCCACAGGATTGGAGTTCCAAGAATCTACACACGTGAAATTGGAGTTACAGATGAATGTTATGAAGTTATGTTCAGAAGCTGAGGGGCCAGTAACAGGTCAAGAAGTAGGACAAGGATAGATCTTGTTCCAATAATGGAACACTCAGTAATGGTTCCCACCACCAAAGGCAAAGAAGACTCAATCTGGCATCTCGACCAGCAGTTATAGGGTCAGGTTGACTGATGACTTGCAAGGGTTCAAGCCCAAAAGGCTTTGCCCATCTGGCTCGCGATTACATTCAAACAAAAGATTGACAGGTATTACTTTGACAAAGAAATGACAAAAAACAAATAGGACTACTGTGTATGGATTATTGGCAATTTTTTCTTTCGCATATTTTATTTGGGTTCTAGAATAATCCAATTTGGCTATGCTATGATTCTTTGAAGCTTCTAACATTTGTATCTTGCTCTGAAGGGAACCTTTTGCTAGCTGTTTAACTCTCTTGGGCCTTCTTAATTTATTTTTCTACAAATTAGTTGATGATGTCATTGCTGGGAAAATTCTGGAGTTGAACAGAGTGCACTCATAACCAGCTCTCTGATCACGCACAACTGCAAATGCAAGTGGATCACCATCTTTCCACAGGCAACCAAAACTTGCAGCAAAGTTACTATCACTATCAACTGAGTATATCATTATTGGGATCTAATAGTGGCCTTCATTTTAAACATCAGAAAAAATTAAACTAATTACTCGACTAACAGATCTGCCACTAAAAGGACAGCCCCGATGCATGAAGCTCGAGGAAGGGGCGAACCACAAGGGCCTATAGTAGGCAACCTTACCTTGCATTTTGCAAGAGGCTGATTCCACGCCTTGAACCCCCGACCTCAAGGTCACACAGTGACTAACAGATCTGCCACTGAATAGTAAATATAAAAATGGCAACTGACAGTCCGATACATGAAAAATACCAGTAGTGTCATGCTGGCAACTGTGAAAACAACTTACTTGAACAAAGAATCACGCCAGGATTTCTCCAAATGGAACTCATATGATAGATCAAGATCTTTCAATGTGGTGTTCTGATCAATTTGAGACTTTTCAGTATATCTTCCTTGAGATGATCCTTTCAAGTCGTAACGACGATGAATACGTAGTTCTGTGCAAAACATATTCCCCATTACTACAAACCGGACCTGCAAAAGAAGAGTATAAAGCACTAACCATGCTGATCAGATACAAATAGTAAGATGCAAGATAGAAAAGGACAAAATACCTTCCGTGCACCTCTCAATGTTATACGATGGAGCCCAAAAAATTTTGTGATGAGGGTGTTCTCATGGGTACCCACATGATTATAATAGTTAGGAAGCATTTTCAGCAAAATCTGCATAGATAAGTAAATCATAAGGATCTACTAGAATTAGTGAAAACTAAGAAAAACACTACATCTACCGTTTAAGTGATCAAATCAAATTCTAATTTTTCATCTTTAGTTAAGATAGAAACACTTTCAGGGAAATTCATAAGAATAATTTCATATGGAAAAATACATAAATCTTTATTTGTGTGTACATAAGCTCTATATCTTTGAGAATCTTGTACATTTTACTTTTTCTCGATAAACGGATAGACCAACAACAATTGAAGCAGGTTGATCCAAATAAACTTGAATGACTCACAGATGCTGATATACTTGCTCTTGAAAGTATCTGTAAATTAATTGATGGAGACTTCTTAATGACAATTGCAGAGCTGGAAGCAATTGCAAGAAGCAAAGGATAAAAGATATGCAAAATGGATGAAAAGCAATGAGGAAAGGAAAGGGGACACTTGTGGGAGGCATTCCAGAAAATAAACCCAAAGCATGCAAAGAACATTAATGAAAGTGAACTAGAAGCACCATAGGAACATGGAGGTCTTCATGGTTAATTAGGCTTACTTATCTGTTAGGAATTAGATTACTGGTTACAGTCCTGAATAGCACTTTGCAGTCACAGTATGTTTCTAAAGAAAATTTCAGATCTATTTCATCTGAAACATAAATGAGCTTTTCACATACTCTTTTAAACCATATGTAGGAATATTTCATATTTTAGCTTTTAAATATACAATTGCAGAGATGATGCTTTAGAAAAAATAATCATCTGAGTAGTATTCTTAATTAAGGGTAGTACCTAGAAGTACACTTTAAATTTTGGAAGCAGAATAATTTAGCTTCTGAGGCCAGCTTCTCACCCAATTAAGAGGCTCTCAAAGAAACTTTCCTCAAAGAATGCACCTTTGATATTAATGAAGAAGATTATACTCTACTGTAAGCAATTAGATAATGGGTATTACAGGTATTGGTAGACTTATAAAAGAGAAGCTCCGGAGTGTGGCCAAACCTTCACTTCAGATTTCCTTAAGGTCTTTATCACAAATCTATCATCTTGTGAAAGATAGAATATGCTGCCACTTTTCCCTGGTGAAGAGAGCTCTCTCAAACCATCATCACCACATATAGACATCATGTAGTCTGCAGCATCTATCTTGAACATCTCTCTCAAGTTTCTGACAAAAAAATAAGTTTTTACATAGATGTTAATTAAATTTACTTAAAATATATATCTAGCATTCTTAAAACAATAAATGGAATTGCGGAAATCAAAACTTCATTAATTGTGCATCAGATCCAAACGTTTGCAATCACTGGCATAAAACCTCCACAAGATGACCCCTTCTTCTTATTCTGTAGTGTGGGACACATTTCAAGAGTGGAGGCTATTATGGACAATCAAGAGTAGATAAACTCTTGACAAGCAATTTTGTAAGGATTAAGTATCACTAGTGTCATGGGCAAAGAGCAATAGAGAGGATTAAACAAATCCTCATTTGTCATGGATTGACAGTTTTCATGTGCATTTCTGACATTGTGCAGAGCAAGTGGAAGCTCCTTATCTGGAGGAGGCTAAATACTTATGGATATCAAGCTGCATATATCACTGAATGTTACAGGGAGATTGGATACTGAGATGCTTGAAAGCAAATTCAATCTTACAAGATCAAGGAAATTTTCAGTTTCAACTTAATACATTAGATTTGGCTAGGGAGGAGTTTAGGGAAGTTAAGGGACATATAGCATGATAAAAGGAGGAGAAAACCATGAAGATGGGTTAAAAAGGGGAGCTTGAAAATGTGGATGAATTGTCAATAAAGTTGTCCAAGCTAAGAATTGTCAACAGAACAGGCTCAAGTTTACATTAGAGTCATACCACTCCTCAACCTCACTATCCACCAGCTACACTCATATCCTCTGTATTCCTTAATCTACCATTAAAGAATATCTGACCAATTAACAACAATGACATGAGGAGGAGGCTGTACAGGTCTTCTTGTCTATCTTTACCTCAAGTGTGACGACAAACCTTACTGATTGATATTTGTCATCCCCAATAGCAGCATTAACCCTCAATTGTCATACCCTGGACTAAGTTTTTATTGAAAATTTATTCAATTTGTTTTAACTCAGCATTTTATGTATGGAATTGGAATAGTAGGTTGACGTTAACAAAGTTCCTCCCACATGTTGTGGAGGATAGTAGAATAATCTGGAGACATCTCTTCAAACAAATGACTCAATATGTATAAGCCGTATGTTGACATTTTTTCCTCTCTTTCCCACTAATTGCTGAGTTAACAAAGGCACCATAAATTTCTACTCCATAGAAACTATCAAGTATCAACCACCACTTGCATGTGACTACGTTGATGCAAAATCCATCATGAAAGTTGTTGACAAAACCTCCTTGGTCATCCATTTTACAAGGTACCAGCCCAATGGTTTATCAGACGCAAAGTGAATTTTGTTCAATCACTGCAGACAAGAAAAAATAGAAAAGAAAAGGATTGTTCCTTGGCAAAACAATAAAGTGGTCTTCATGTCTCAAAAAATTCCTCTTCTAGAATTTGGTGTAAAAAGCTTTGTATAAGCTACTGAAGAAAATCCAGAGGGAGACAATCTGTAACCACCTACAAACCGATCTCCAAAATAGTTTACTCATTCTCTTCTGGAAGGCAAATGAAATATTCTTAAAGACCAAATGGAACAATATTACAAGCCATGAAGCAAGGAACTTGATAGGCTAAAACATTACAGTATGAATCTATGCCAGAAGATAAATAATCCACTAGCAACTACTTCATTTTTAGCGGAGGGTCTCAAAATGTGCTCGGATAAACCCAATCTATTGGCAACGGACTGCTCAATCTCATCCAAAAACAAATCAAATCTCCAAGAAGCTCAAGATGGGTCCCTAATCCAAGAACTAACAATCTTAGAATCATATTCAATTATAAGACACTTATCCAAGAATCTCTCTGAGAGCAAAATGTCCAGTCTTTGCAGCCATGATTTCTGCATGTATTGCATCCTTATTACCAAGAGGAACCCAAAACTAAGGAAAAGTTTCACCTTGATCAATCCTTATAATTCCACTTATCCCAGCAGAATAAGATCCATCTGGGTGAAGCACACTTGACAAGTCAAAGTTTACTCATTTGTTCTCCTAAAAGATTGTGCAACCTCCAATCAAGTAAGCAAAATTTTCTATAAGTACACAGAAAAGATGCTCATACATACGGCCAACTCTCTAGTTGATCAAAGTAATGCCATTCATACAACCGTTAAAGTTTGCTACACAGCCATATATCAACTTCTCTGCTCAATCAGTAGGCAACTGCTGATATCATCGTTATTTGAACTGGATACAAGGAAAGATACATCTCTAGACAAAAGCACTGAACATACAATTAATGTGCTGCGCTCTTCTATCGCCAAGACTATTTTCCCCAACCAAGCCATCAGAAACTACACTATGAGCCACTTTCTACCAAAAGCTTAGAAGCCAGATCTTGATAGCAACATGTGTTCACTAGAATGCACCACCCCTTAATCATTGAAAACTACCAGTGTTTTGCTCCACTCCTGCCTCAATGCCTGTTTTAGGCCTCAAAGACTCGAGGCATAGATCTTAAGCCTAGCTGCCACTGTTTTTCAAGTGGAAATGGATGGAAAGAAGAGTTTGACATAGATGGGACTTATTGCTATATATGGAGTTTGAGTTTATGATTTTCATTTTTCCTTTCCTTGGAAGAGAAAGGGAGAAGATTATTTTGGAAGATTATGAGGTAGGTCAGTGGTTGCTCCAATGGCTTCTGTTTTCCTTAATAAGGAACTCCTAATATCTTCTTTAGCATCATTTAGTCATTGTTTATAATGATCTATCAACAAAGTATAAAGACTTTAGCCTAGACCTCACAATTTTGTTAATATCCTTGGTTAAAGTGTATGAAAATGAAGGGAAAAGGAACAAGATAATTGGAACACTGTGACGTAGGATAGTTGCTGCCCCTTATCAACTCTTCTTAAGAATCCACTCTATCATTGTTTATTATGACCCCATTGCCTTGCTAAACAGAACATCTTAAGAAAAAAGTAAAAAGACTACCACAGCCTCGACTAGAGAAATTGGCTCTAACAAGAAAAGGGCCAATGTGATGATTCAGAGCCCTACTTATCCTAGACTTAGACCACAGCTTCCTAATGCTTAGGCAATATCAGTACCACATGAACCAATTGTAAGTAAGATATTGTAATATCCTAAATTTTTGGTATAAATTAAGAATTTATTTAATAAATTAGATAAATTTTTTTATAGATGGAATGTGATCCTGAAAACTTAAGAATTAGAAAGTGCTCGACGATAGGATTCCAACACCACAAAGAACGAGGAAAACAGAGCTCAAACGAAGGAGTTATGAGCCATTGAAGTTATAGGGGTATTTTAGTAAATTGGCAGAGATGTAAAACACAAGGGCCGGAATTGATAACGGCACCCCCTTCTTCTACACGTTTCTACCAGATCCGGCGATTTCGCCGAAGAAAACGTCGGAAGGAGACGTGAAAGGGAAGAGTTTCCCTTTCCCTTAAACTCTACAGCCTATATCTCCCTCCTCAGTCGCCAAATCACACTACCTTTTCAGTTTTCACTGAGTTGTTCATCAAAACCCTAGCTCTGAAAATTTCAGGTTTTTCGACGAGTAGAGCTCCAGCAACGTCCACCAACGCCCAGCAAAACGAGGTAAGTTTTAAACCCTTGATTTCTATATTAAATAAGTATATTGAAAATTAGAAAATACATGAAAAACCAGTTCCTGGAATTGTAGGTGCCCCACTATTGGAGTGCAAATCCATTGAGGAAACCCTGTTTGATTTCAAATCGGACCGTCCATCTTGCGTGCAAGAGACCCAAGATCAAACCCTTTAAATTTGGGAGAGATCCAACGGCTGGTATTGCCGAAAAACATGGGAAACAGTACATAGGGAAGTTTTAGGAACATGGGAAAAATTGCTTAAAAAACATAATTTTTGGAAAAATCAATGCAAAAGGAGGGTAGAAATGAAATCTAGACGAAATTTTGAGAAAATGGTGCAAAAATCGCAAGATTTGGACGCCTGTAGGCTTGCCGGAGAAGACCGGAATCCGGTTGTCTTCTCTGGCGGCGTTGACCGCGTCGGCGCTGATGCCAGGACGCTCCAACAGAGACGCCGCATGGGCGGTAGTCGTTGCGCGCGCGAGAGAGCCCACGTGAGCGGTCGCGGAAGGTCGGGACGCATAACGTCCTGGTGACTGTGACACACCGCCGCGTGCGTCACGGTAATGAAGACGCATGAGGCGTGTCTCGGTGCGGGTGTCTTCGTGACTCCAGTTTATGCCGCCATTGGTGCAAACCACTTATGGTGGTCAGTCAGGTCCCATTTTACGTATATATGCACTTAAAACTTAATTTTTGGGAGCTATAGGAGTCCAAATCACGATTCGAAAGAGGCGTTGTGACCGTATCGACGACGCGGACCTAGTTTTAGCTTAAAAACTTATAAATGACCACTTTTAATTTAGAAAATTTTAAAATAGTGATGTGACATGGACATGTGCCTTGAACATACCAGTTAAGGAGATTTATTAGCAAGCTAAGTGGTCTCATGTTAAGGTAGGTGACGATAATTAATGTTTTATTTTAATTTTTAAGACTATGCATCTATCACAGCATTATGGTTGAGTGTGATTTACATGACACTTATTATTAGTCGCTGATTTTGTGAGATATCGAGCTTTTTACTACAATTGTTACTTGATTTCAATCATGTGGCGAATGTTTTTATGATCCAATGATTTTATGAGATGATATTATCTATTTTATATATAATTAGAAATTCCTTTTCTTTATTACATCATTGAAATTGATGGATTTGCATGAGAAAGAAAAGTGGAGACTTGGTGGCTGGTCCTTTTATAGGCTAACCCCGGGATGAGGAGCGTGCCTTGGGGATTGCGAGCTACGAGTACTCTTGAGTTTTAGCATATACATATGATTTCCGTGTTTTTATGTTTGATGATTGGTGCTCTCACCCAGTGGGCGTCATGCTAGGAGGGATAGGGCCGGCCACCCACCCTCCAAGATTTGTGATGTGATGAGATTTTGATATGATAGACACCTGCCCGTAGATGGCATTTGATAGGGGTTGGTAACATGGATAGTCCACACTACCGGTCTGAGCCTTTCCATGGGGACGGACGCTAAGTCTCCTGTTATGGTGTCGACGAGGAGCGGCGGTGGTTGAGACCTATGGAGGGTTGCCACTGTGGCATGACGATCCATACTCTTATTATGTGTGCTTGCATGATGAGCATGATGGTGAGATGATATGCCTGGGAGTGATGACACACAGAGGTTGGATATGAGTACTCATGATCAGTGATATTTATTTATATGATGTTTGTGGGACCCATTACCTTAGGGTGCCATTATTATTATTGTATGCTCATTTACATTGATTTGTATCATGTTTTAAATCCGTGAAATGCATGTTTTAGCATATTTGAGAAATTGATACTATGTTGGCATGAGTTATAATGATTTTATCGTCATAAACGACAGATATTTTATTTTGTCATTACTGTTATTTCATTTATTTCATTAATTGTCTATGTACCTACACAAGCAATAGCTTGCTGAGGCATTGCTTTGTTTTGCAATGCCTCAGATCTCGAGCGCGACATCAGGAAGGGAAAGACCGTTGAGAAACCGTGATAGCAGTGGGGGATTCCTTTACTTGATTGATAGACAATGATGTGAGTTAATAAACAGGATTATCATTTGAATTTCTTTACGGATTGTATACTTTATATTATGGATTTGATGGACATTTAATGGGATGTTATGATGGATAGACCCTGGGCCATATTATTATTGCGTTTTGGATATTTATTGGTTTGAAAATAAAGGCGCCGATGCATTTTGACGTTGATTGACATGTTTATTATTTCAATCCTATTATCACGAAATTATACTTATGTTTTGAATTAAATTGAGATGTTTTGGAAAAAGAAAATAACACCCAGAGGTTTACAAGAAACGTTTTAGTAAACACATTAATAAAAACTTTTTCTCATGGGATCCCAAATGCTATTATTATTATTATTACTAAAAAAAAATGTCAGAAAATTCCGGGGTGTTACAAGTTGGTATCAGAGCCAGACACCGACCCAGTGTGGGTGGCTAGCTGCACGCGGGCGCTTGAGTGTGGTAAGACACGCGGGGACGCATGTCCCCTAAGGGGGAGAGGTTGTGAAGCCTTTGTCAATAAGGGCGGGCTGATGAGGGCGGGCCAAGAGGGCTGACAAGCTTCTAGGTTGGCAGGCTTCTAGGCAAGGTAAGGGATTGAGAGTTAGTCCCACATCGCTATAGGGAAAGTTACTGGGCTGTTGATAAGAGTGCTAAGAACTTCCCTTGTAATGAGGCCTTTTCCCCTACGAGGGAAAGAACAAAACCGTGGGTGGGCTGGGTGATATGGGCCCCAGTCTGCTGACACAGACAATATCATTGCAATGTGTGGGCCCTCGGGCTGTTACAAGTTGGTATCAGAGCCCAGTCTAGTCCATCATGATTCTTGCAAATGTCCATTTATATGTGAGTAACAGTCCATAAATTGTAGTAGAGAGAGAGAGACTAGGAGAGCAGAACTTACACTTAGTGATATTTAAAACTTTTGACAGATGGCTCATAGAAGAAGGACAAGGTCTACCCTTCTACACCAGTTGCCCCACCTGCTGAGTCCTCTGATCAAGGGGATCGAGATGCCGAGTTATTGAATCGATTAATGTCAGGGCTAGTACCACTCATACAGCAGCAGGTTAGGACTACTATTCACGCTGCTAACCCTAGCCCTATTCCACCGCCTCACGTGGCACCTATGGTCTCGTCAATTCATTCCTCCCAACCAGTGTAAGAACCACCAGCACCTAAGACCACTGAGGGCGATGCTACTAGTGACTCTAAGAAGACAGATAAGCTATTAGAGAGATTTCAAAAGATGGTGAAACCCTTTTATCGCGATGGTGACACTGAGGAGGCCGAAAGATGGCTATTTGAGGCTGAAAGGACATTTGACGCTATGAAGATTGCACCAGAGGATCAAGTTAGAGTAGCCGCCTACCTATTGAAGGGTGAGGCGGGCTTCTGGTGGCAGACCTTTACGCTTACACGACTAGATCCTACCGAGATGATGACATGGGCAGCCTTTAAACAGGCTTTTGACACTCAGTACTTTCCACCCCATGCATTACAGTCATTGAAGAAAAAGTTTGCCACCTTGGAGTAGAGAGACATGACGGTTCAGCAGTATCTGAACCGATTTACACGACTGAGGAGATTTGCACCTCACGCGCTTGCCTCAGACAAAGAGGCAACAGACAGATTTGTGGATGGGTTGACACCTTGGCTGAGAGATCGGGTGATTACTTTGGTACCCACTTCTGTGCGAGATACTGCTGACATGGCTTCCATGCATGAAAAGAACTCTCTCAGGACTAGAGGGGGTGCGTACTAGCCCTTTAAGGGCAAGAGACCGTTTGGTGCTATGCAGACACATGATGCATCAAGTCATCCACCGCAGGCCAAGTTTAAGAGAGATATAGAGAGGAAGAGATGTGATAGGTGCAAGGGTTGGCACCCTGGACGAGGGTGCAATAGATCTGACAGGCCATAGCATCAAAGGCAGCCCCAACCACAGCGACAGCACCATGCACGTTTCTAGAGACAGCCATACAGGTGTTTCAACTGTGGAGACATAGGGCACTTCATTAAGGACTGTCCTAAGGGGTAGAGAGAGAGGCAGACCGAGGTGGGCACGGAGACAGCTACGCACCACGTAGTCAGGGACGAGTATTCGCCATCACATCAGGACAGGCGCAGGCATCACACCAAGTCGTTGAAGGTACTCTTCTAGTCTTAGATCAACATGCTAGGGCTCTTTTTGACATAGGGTCTACACATTCTTTTATATCATGCATTTTTGCATCTTGCCTTGATGTATGTGTGCACAAATTAGCATTTGGATTAGATATTATAACACTGGTAGGAGAGACAGTAGAGACTACCGAATATTTTCGAGAGATACTCGTAGAGATATTAGGCATGAGTATGGACACTGACTTCATCTTACTAGACATGGTAGACTATGATATTATTCTTGGAATGGACTGGTTGGCCAACTATTGGGCTACCGTAGATTGCCGAAAGAAGCGAATCACTTTTCTTATACCCGGGCAACCAGAAATAGCGTTTCAGGGTAGGAAAGATCAGTCAGGTACATGTATCATTTTTGCTATGAAGGCGGCATGATTTTATGCACGAGGTTGTAGCACATTCCTCGCGTGTGTGACAGTTGAGGACAAGGAGCAACCACGGCTTGACGAAATCGATATTGTCCGTGAATTTGCAGATGTCTTTCCTGAGGAGTTACCAGGATTGACTTTACCATTGACTTGGTACCGGGTACATCGCCTATCTCTAAGGCATCATACAGAATGGCTCCAGCAGAGTTGAGAGAGCTTAAAGTGCAGTTGCAAGAGTAATTGGATAAGGGCTTCATCAAGCCGAGTGGATCACCATGGGGAGCACCAGTCCTTTTCGTGAAGAAAAAGGACGGATCACTGAGACTATGCATTGACTATCGGTTGTTAAATAGTGTTACTATAAAGAACCGATACCCTTTGCCACGCATAAATGATTTATTTGATCAGCTCTAATCGGCATGAGTGTTGTCCAAGATAGACCTGAGGTCAGGATATCATCAGCTGAGGGTTAAAGAAGAGGATATCTCGAAGACTGCTTTTGGGAGTTGCTATGGTCATTATGAGTTTTTAGTGATGCCGTTTGGATTGACGAACGCACCTGTAGTGTTCATGGATCTAATGAACCGTGTTTTTCAAGCTTATTTGGATAAGTTCGTGATTGTATTTGTTGATGACATCTTGAATTATTCGCCTAGTCATGAGGCACATAGAGAGCATCTCCACACAATATTGGACACTCTCCGTCGACATCAGTTGTATGCCAAGTTCAGTAAGTGTGATTTTTGGTTAGACCAGGTGCAGTTCTTAGGCCACGTTGTATCTAAAGATGGAGTGGCCGTGGATCCAGCGAAGGTTGAGGCAGTACTATACTGGGAGAGGCTCAAGACAGTGACTGATATACGCAGTTTTCTCAGTTTGGCAGGATACTATCGTCGTTTCATAGAGGGATTTTCTAAGATTGCATTACCATTGACCACCCTGACAAGCAAAAACACTCAATTTGTATGGACCGAGGCTTGCGAGGAGAGCTTCCAAGAGCTCAAGAGGAGACTTACTACCGCTTCGGTATTGACGTTACCATCAGGTGCAGGCGGTTATGTGATTTATTGCGACGCCTCTGGCAAGGAATTAGGAGCAGTGTTGATGCAACATGGGAAGGTAATTGCCTATGCATCTAGACAGCTGAAGACACATGAGGTAAATTACCCAACACATGATTTGGAGTTAGCAGCGGTGGTATTTGCATTGAAGTCTTGGAGACATTATCTTTATGGTGAGAGATTTGTAGTCACTTACGATAAGAGCCTCAAGTACTTCTTTACTCAGAGTGATTTGAACATGAGGCAGCATAGATGGATGGAGTATCTCAAGGACTTCGATTTCACCATACAGTACCATCCTGGGAAGGCTAACGTCGTTGTAGATGCCCTAAATAGGAAGTCTGGAGTGATGATTGCCAATTTGTCGACTCGGTCTAAGTTCTTCGACAAGATCTTAGAGGCACAGGACAAAGATAAAGAAACACATGATCTAACAGATAAGGCAGATTTTTCGAGGGGACCAGATGGAGGAGTCAGATTTAAGGGAAGGTTGGTAGTACCGGCAGATGATGAATTGAGGCGTGAGTTACTTCAAGAAGCACACTAGTCGCTGTATACAATTCATCCTGAGGGTACGAAGATGTATTAAGATCTCAAGAGGCATTTCTGGTGGAATGGTATGAAGAAGGATGTTGGAGAGTGTATTGCACGGTGTTTGACATGTCAGCAAGTCAAGGTTGAGCATCAGCGTCCATCAGGACTACTTCAGACATTGGACCTTCTTGAGTGGAAGTGGGATCATATTACCATGGACTTTGTTTTGGGTCTTCCGAGGACTGCTAGCGGTCACAACATGATATGGGTTGTTGTGGACAGGTTGACTAAGTCCGCTCATTTCCTTCCTATCAGACAGAATCAGACCGTGGATAGTTTAGTGAAAGTATATGTTAAGGAGATCATAAGTCTACATGGAGTTCCGTTGACAATTATATCAGATCGAGATACTCAGTTTACCTCAAAATACTGGAAGAGCGTGCAAGAGGCGTTAGGATCGAGACTGAAATTTAGCACAACATTCCATCCTCAGACAGACGGACAGAGCGGGAGGACCATCCAGACTGTTGAGGATATGCTACGAGCTTGTGTTATGGATTGGAAGGGTAGCTAGGAAGATCATTTACCATTAGTGAAATTTGCCTATAATAATAATCATCACGCTAGTATTGGCATGACTCCATATGAGGCACTTTATGGCAGACCTTGTCGATCACCCTTATGTTGGAGTGATGTAGGAGAAAGACAAGTGGTGAAGTCTGAGTTAGTGGAAGAGTGTGCAGAGAAAGTCCGACTCATCCGAAAGAGATTATTGACAGCTCATAGCCGACAGAAAAGTTATGCAAATAAGAGGCGAAAAGACTTAGAGTTTGTTGAAGGTGAGCATGTATTCTTGAAGATCTCTCCCATGAAAGGAGTGTTGAGGTTTGGAAATAAAGGGAAGCTTAGCCCTAGGTATATTGGACCTTTTGAGATCTTACGCAGAGTTGGGTCAGTGGCATACCAGCTAGCCTTACCATCACAACTGGCGAATGTACATAATGTCTTCCACGTGTCTATGCTGAGCAAATACGTGCCAGATCCCTCACACGTGTTGGAGCAGATCCCAGGAGAGCTACAGCCTAATATGACATTTGAGGAGAGACTGATGCGCATACTGGATACGAAAGTCAAGGAGTTAAGAAATAAGACCATTACATTAGTCAAAGTCCTTTGACAGCATCATTCATCACAGGAGGCTACCTGGGAAACAGAAGAGGAGATGCGAAGGATCCACCCAGAGTTATTTACATAGAGGTATGTAGCTAAATTTCGAGGACGAAATTTTTATGAGAGAAGGATGTAATATCCTAAATTTTTGGTATAAATTAAGAATTTATTTAATAAATTAGATAAAAAATTTTATAGATGGAATGTGATCCTAAAAACTTAAGAATTAGAAAGTGCTCGACGATAGGATTCCAACGCCACAAAGAACGAGGAAAACAGAGCTCAAACGGAGTTATGAGCCGTTGAAGTTATAAGGGTATTTTAGTAAATTGGCAGAGACGTAAAACACAGGGGCCGGAATTAATAACGGCACCCCCTTCTTCTACACGTCTCTACCAGATCCAGCGATTTTGCCGGAGAAAACGTCGGAAGGAGACGTGAAAGGGAAGAGTTTCCCTTTCCATTAAACTCTACAGCCTATATCTCCCTCCTCAGTCGCCAAATCACACTACCTTTTCAGTTTTCACTGAGTTGTTCATCAAAACCCTAGCTCTGAAAATTTCAGGTTTTTCGGCGAGTAAAGCTCCGGCAACGTCCACCAACGCCCAGCAAAACGAGGTAAGTTTTAGGAAACCCTGAGGAAACCCTGTTTGATTTCAAATTGGACTGTCCATCTTGCGTGCAAGAGACCCAAGATCAAACCCTTTAAATTTGGGAGAGATCCAACGGCTAGTATTGCCGAAAAACATGGGAAACAGTACATAGGGAAGTTTTAGGAACATGGGAAAAATTGCTTAAAAAACATAATTTTTGGAAAAATCAATGTAAAAGGAGGGTAGAAATGAAATCTAGACGAAATTTTGAGAAAATGGTGCAAAAATCGCAAGATTTGGACGTCTGTAGGCTTGCCGGAGAAGACCGGAATTTGGTCGTCTTCTCCGACGGTGTCGACCACGTCGACGCCCTGGCGCTGATGCTGGGACGCTCCAATAGAGACGCCGCACGGGCGGCAGTTGTCGCGCACGGGCGGGAGAGCCCACGTGTGGGAAGCACGACGTCTTGGCAACCATGACGCACCGCCGCGTGCGTCATGGTAACGAGGACGCATGCGGTGCGTCCCTACTGCGCGTCTCGGTGGCGGGCGTCTTCGTGACGCCAGTTTACGCCGGTATAAACCGGCGTAAACCAGCGCTGTTGGTGCAAACCACTTATGGTGGTCGGTCAGGCCCCATTTTACGTATATATGCACTTAAAACTTGATTTTTGGGAGCTATAGGAGTCCAAATCACGATTCGAAAGAAGCGTTGTGACTGTATCGACAACGCGGACCTAGTTTTAGCTTAAAAACTTATAAATGACCACTTTTAATTTAGAAAAATTTTAAAATAGTGATGTGACATGGATAAGTGCACTTGAACATACCAGTTAAGGGGATTTATTAGCAAGCTAAGTGGTCTCATGTTGAGTTAGGTGATGATAATTAATGTTTTATTTTAATTTTTAAGACCATGCATCTATCACAACATTATGGTTGAGTGTGATTTACATGACACTTATTATTAGTCGCTGATTTTGTGAGATATCGAGCTTTTTACTACGATTGTTACTTGATTTCAATCATGTGGCGAATGGTTTTATAATCCGATGATTTTATGAGATGATATTATCTATTATATATAATTAGAAATTCCTTTTCTTTATTATATCATTGAAATTGATGGATTTGCATGAGAAAGAAAAGTGGAGACTTGGTTGCTAGTCCTTTTATAGGCTAACCCCGGGATGAGGAGCGTGCTTTGGGGATTGCAAGCTACGAGTACTCTTGAGTTTTAGCATATACATATGATTTCTGTGTCATAAACAATAGATATTTTATTTTGTCATTACTGTTATTTCATTTATTTCATTAATTGTCTATGTACCTGTACAAGCAATAGCTTGCTAAGGCATTGCTTTGTTTTGCAATGCCTCAGATCTCGAGTACGACATCAAGAAGGGAAAGACCGTTGAGAAACTGTGATAGCAGTGAGGGATTCCTTTACTTGATTGATAGACAATGATGTGAGTTAATAAACAGGATTATCATTTGAATTTCTTTATAGACTGTATACTTTATATTATGGATTTGATGGACATTTAATGGGATGTTATGATGGATAGACCCTAGGCCATATTATTATTGCGTTTTGGATATTTATTGGTTTGAAAATAAATGCGCCGATGCATTTTGACATTGATTGACATGTTTATTATTTCAATCCTATTATCACGAAATTATACTTATGTTGTGAATTAAATTGCGATGTTTTGGAAAAAGAAAATAACACCCGGAGGTTTTCAAGAAACATTTTAGTAAACACATTAATAAAAACTTTTTCTCATGGGATCCCAAATGCTATTATTATTATTACTAAAAAAAATGTCAGAAAATTCCGGGGTGTTATAGATATATACCTGAAAACCATAGGGCAGTAATCCTTCCAAAAGAAATCAATAGAGTAATGTGGAGGTGTAAATTGGGAACCCTGTCTGGGAAAGTACATCCGAATTCTAGCTTGAGGTCCAAAATCAGATGAGCGAACTTCACGCATAGGCACTGGTGTGATCTTTCCAACAGTATACCTGAAAATTTCAAAATGAGTTCCGCATTATGTCATACAGATGAAAACTAAAGCATAATAGCACATATATCAAAAAACAGATAAATATCATTTGAGTGCAAAAAAGAAGCTGATCTTAAGTTGAAATAATGGGTCAACCTGGGTAATTAGACACTTATTGATGAACCAAAATTTGGTAAGGCCTCTTGGCTGGTTGCAAAAAGTTGTGTGTGCAAGTAAGGAAGAGGTAGATGTGCACATAACCAGAAAAGATGCAGCAACTAATAGCTTGTTGAAAGAAAATCATGAAAAATGAGTATCAATTTGAATCAGGGGACATATATACATAATTTGCAATTATCAACTAATTCTATGTTTAAAGTTTGCAGCCAAAATAGTGGGAGAAAACTTTGCAGCTATAAAATAATTATGGCCGTAAAAGTTACTTACTATAAACAAGGACAGTATGAAAGAAGTGGTATAAAGAAAATAATATCACCCTATGAATCCACCACTTAGCAGGAGTAGAATAGAAAAGAGAGAAATTTTATACTCAAAGAAGGACCTTATTGATGCAAACAAATAGCACAACCACAGAAAGACAATATACAGGCTAGATTGCCGGAATCCAACCATCAACTTAATGCTTTCTGGAAAAATTCCTGTAAAAGAATGTCCTTGGAAACATGGAAGCAACACATTTATTGCATCAAATAGTTCTAAATTTAGAGAACAGAAGGAGCAAAAGATGAAAAGAGAAATATGGAGTTATCAAGCAATTGTTATTTGAAAGTGAACTAATATAAACAAATGACTCTAGGAATGGCGTTGTATAGAACTTGCAACTTCCCCATGGATCCACATTAAAGGAGCAAGAGTAGCAAAGAAGGAACCATCATACTTGAAGAAAGAACAACATGAATACGCATGAACAATGCATCTACACAAAGCTGTCCATAGAAGGTCATAGCTAGTGCCACTGTTACTCCAGCCACCATACATGTGGTTCCTGAATGGAATATGGTAACAGATCTGCTGGTCCCAAAGAGAAATTTCATGGAGTCCAGTACTCGGAATGGATGGCCCTAACCGCTAGAACAAAAAGGTGTTCGTAGGCATGGTCCTACAGAATTTTGAAAAGTTAACTAGCAGGCTACAATTTAGAGGGTGAGACTGTCTATCCAGAAGAACACAGGCACAATCAACCAAAAAGCTATAATATTTAATATGTCAAATGTATAACATTTAATCTTCATGAAATATTGGCACACAATTTCCATAAATTTTGAATTAACTGAGAGTGCTGTTATTTATATAGAATTTATAAATCAATATAACACTGTATTATATTTACCAGAATATACTTTCTTGGCATAAGTATGTGTCAATCTACATATCTATCTACATGTGTGTGTGTATGATTTAATATATTATGCAGTTATTTATAAAGGGCAGCCCCAGTGCACAAAGCTCCCGCCTATGCGGGGTCTGGGGAAGGGGCGGGCCACAATGGCCTAAAGTAGGCAGACTTACCTTGCATTTTTGCAAGAGGCTGATTCCACACCTTGAACCCGTGACCTCAAGGTCACATGATGACAACTTTTACCATTGCGCCAAGGTCACATGTAGTTATTTATATAGATATTAATTAATTTATAGAGATGTATTATACTTATAAGATAAATGTTGGCATATCCACGGTTTGAGGCTGGGGGAAGGAGTCTAAATCAATGGACATTAATGAACCATCACTGATGACGTTGCACATGACACGATCAATTCGACTCAAGGTCCAGCGCTAATAGAAGTTGCTTACCCAACTAGTGCATGAGGTTGTGTGTCTAACTTTAAAGAAAGTCTCATAAACAAGATATATTTGAAATTTATAATGAGGTTTCCAAGTTTTCAATAAACCTTACATGCTGGGATTATTTCAAATTTGAATATACTCTAGCATTTCAAGAAGAAGAAAGAGCAACAAAAAAAAAAAACCTAACCATTCAAATAGGATGCAAAGTTATAATCTCCAAAAGTGCCAATGGAAGCATGCAAGTGCACATGGAAGTGATAACATCTCAGCATCCGAAGAGAGCTTTCCAGCCTAACAAGAAGCTTCCTGAAACTATGTTACTGGATCAATATGACTGATATCTTGGCATTCTTATGAAAACCATATTAACTATTTATGCACCTTAGCTTACATACTAGAATGGCCTGAACAGGAAGCACACTGCTATGTATCACCTTATATTAAGTTGCAGACATGATAGTGTATCTAGGGACAAGGCATTCACCTTATACCAAGTTGCAGACTGAGCATCAGATAATAGCTCTTGTGACCTTTATTAATAGCTTCACCAGGCATCTTAGCTTTTTTGTCTTGACATTTTTGTTGTCGTTTATTTTTGGATGGAAGCCCATGAGGATTACTGCGGATCCTCTCTGAAACCAATATTCCTTGCATATATTCCCTTTCATACACGACTATACTGCTAGCCTGCTCCTCTAGATCTTTGATAGAATTATTTGACAATGCTTTGGAGCTGTCCGGCATTGGAACTTCTCTAGTAGAGTTACCAAGACTGAGTTTGTGATCCAATGATATAGCTCTATGTGATATTCGGCCAAAGCTTCTGAAGAAGCCAAAAGTAGGCCACCTCTCCAGCATGCTTCTTTTAAAACTCAAACTTGAAACTCTAAATTTTCCAGAATTCGTTGACATAGAATGACGTAAAACACTTTTACCATTATAGTCTCCATTGGAATCACTCCAATTTGCTAAATGAGGAAGTTTACTTCCAGCTGGAAAGAAAGTTCCATGTCCATCCTTTAGCCCCTTGCTCCACGTTCCCAAATAGTATCCCCCATTGGCAAACTTGTAGAAACCTAACCCATGTTTCATTCCCTCCAACCAAAACCCATCAAAGACATCACCATTTTTCCATTTCATAACTCCTCGACCACACATATTCCCTGCTTTCCAATTTCCAATATATGTGTTTCCCGTGTGCCATTCATATCTACCACTACCTTCTTGTGTTCCTTCTTTCCAAGAACCCTCATAAATATCAGAGTTGCAAAATGTTTTCTGCCCCATCCCATGTTGGATATTCATCCGCCAGGTTCCTTCATAAATGGAGCCATCAAGTCCAGTAAAAGTTCCAGAACCATGGAGGTAACCACCAGAGAAGTCACCTTCATATGTTGCCCCTGATGACCAAGAAATGCGTCCTCTTCCAGTCATTTTCCCTTCCGCCCATTCACCTTCATAGACTGTTCCATCTAACCATATGTATCTTCCCATGCCATGAGGAAGCAGTCCCTCAAAGTTACCAACATAGATGTCTCCATTTGGAAGCACCTTTTCTCTGAAATAAAGTACTTGAGCATCAGCCACATGATCGGCATCTCAACAAGATTAGTATTAAGGATTTAAACCACAAGAATATCAAAACAGGAACACTTGTTCAGAGAAACCAATTACCTGTCCTTATTCTCCATGGCTCATCTGTGATGCATAGTCACTGTCAATAATTCTCATGAGATAAGTGAAATGGAAATGAAATTCTTCTTCAAAGACCTAAACACAACAAAAGCGTGAATTCCATATTCATATAGTGAAACCTGCAAGTAGTCAGAGTCACCTCCACATTGATATATATATCATCTGAAGATGATTGAGCACATTAGAAGTTCACAACAGTAAAAGAGCACTTATTCCATGTCATATCATTAGCACCATCTTGCCTTCAAGGTGAATAAATGTTGAATACCACCCAGTAAACAAATATCAACAAAGAAATGCACCATGCCTTAAGTACAATGTGTATCTAAAATTTTCAAATAAGCTGTCCTAGTATTTCACACTTGAAGACAATATCCAAGTTAACTTTTTTTCACATAAAAATGCTATCATGTCAGGTTGTTTTGATTGGTAGAACCTTAACCTTTACCATAGAGGTGTGAACTGTTTCAAGATATGAAGTGCAATAAATACATATTCCAGGAGAAAAGATGCCGGAAAAATATGATGAATGGTGTACAGAGTGGATACTCGTAGTCCATCATATAGGTTGTTCGTATAGCACATTGACTCTGATGAGTTATAAAGTGCTGCACTGGTCTCTTTGCAGCAATGTCTTTCTTGCAGTTTGACTTTGACAATTTTCAGTATTGAACACGAATGTCCCATGTAACCAGAATCTCATGCATCCTCGTACCACTGCAAGCAGACTTAAGCGCACCACTTATGTTCGCTGGTGATTTTCTTGGAAGTGAATATGAGTTGGTTTCATTTCTTACATAAATCTATTGATTTTGGCTTGGTTCGGTTGCACTTATCCAACAAAAGAGAGGAAAATATATTTTCCAGCAAAGCCTAGCAGTAGGGAAATCATACATTCTAAACTGTTTGCGTAGAGATGCAAGTACTCATCAGTTACTATACTCTCTACTTCCCTTTCGGCTTATCTCCCTATTTAACTTTTTGCTTTTGGTTTTTTCAAAGAAATAATTGCTGACAGTAGTAGCAATCAAGAGATAAAAACATCTTTCAATGTAAGTAATAAATAGGCTTCCTCCTAGATTTGGAAAACAATGTGCAATATATATCCAAGCTAGAAATCACAAAAGTTACCTTTGAGCACATTGATGTCAGGTAGGTAATATCATGATGTTAGTTTCACCATCAAGGACATTGGTAAAGAAGCAAATGTGGATGGGGAAGATGATGACAATGGAGCAGGAAAAGGTGTAGCAAAAGATGATGATCATGGATTACAGAGACCAAAAACAATTAGAATGGAACTGAAGAACTTCTAAAAGACTAGTTTTAAATTTGTGTTTTATATAGTATAAATTTGTCATTTTCCATCAGAAAAAAAAAAAAAAAAAACCAAAAACGGAAAGGGAAAGGGAAAGGGAAAGGGAAAAAAAAGAAGTGAAAACTTATGTTTTGCTGCCCTTCCAATTTATGCTTTACAGATATTAATGATCTACCATCATCAATGATGATGGTAGGATTTTACATGATTGTTCCTATGAGTAGAAAAGGTGTGTTTACTACATTTGGTTATTTTATTCTTTTGTACATGATTGCCAATCTTTTGCTTAGTTTGAGAATGTTTTGAAACAGTTTCCAAAAATTTACTTCTTTCCCAAAACAGAAGAATAAGAACACCAGAACATGTTGTTTCAAAAGGAAAACGTAATGGCATTTGGAAGAGGCAATTGACAACTAAGCTCATGGCAGATGCCGAGCAAAAGCATTTAATCCCAGGAACTCTATCAAAGTCCATTTTGCACTCACAGCTTCACTTCTTCCAACAAGAACAGCAATTAAAGAGTATTATGAGCACAATGTTTAGGTAGGGGAGCATGTCTATTCTTGGTTCAGATACCTCCTTGTTAGAATAAAGTTTCATGCAGAAGCTAACTGTATAGTCTGATCATCACATAGGAGTTTTGTCCAGCAAAAGGGAGCAAAACATTATTCATATGGAACAATCATCGCCTGGAAGAAGGTTGTATTTATATCACTCTCCTAAAGTTGCGTAACCTTCAAACATGGCCTACACACAATCAAGTAAAATCAAGATCCTAAAGTCATCCTCAATTTGGGATCTTAGAAAGAAACCCAAATCGGAGAGGGAACATTATCTCTGTCCAGTCTATACAGCTCCTCTAACATCTCTCTCTTCTTTCTAGGCCCCTCTATTCTTGGCTATCCCATTCCTAGTGCTCAAGTCGCCCAGATTCCTATAGAAATTGCTGGGCAAAATTATCCACTCGGGCTGCCTCAACCCAACATAATCTTGTTACTAACACCAGTTTTAATTCCTACAACCACTCAAGCACAGAACAGAAGGAATCAATCCCACACTTCATGCGTCATTCATGACATGATAGAACAGTACCCCAATGTCAGCTTAGGAACATTACCTACAACAGTTCCGGATACTTAATCATCCAACCTCCATCAATCATGGCTCTTAAGTAATTGCTCCAGGTTGGGCAGCTATATGATTAGATTATGTGAAGTTTGCTCCCGATAGTGGAAAGACCCATGAAACCATGACACTGTTTGAAGTTGGAGAAAGGGATCATTCTGGGTGATTGAGGCTCCCAAGTTCCAGTCATACAGAAAGACACCGTAGTTGTCAAGTTCACCAACATCATTCTTCGTCCCCTAGTACATCATATGGATCATCAATACATAGAGAAGATCCACCTAAATACATTGACCAGATATCTTAGTATTACAGAAGATAGCAAACTCTTCTTCCCTCACATTTCACATGCCAGCACCTCATTCAGGGATTATATGAGTTGATATGTGTCATTTACATCTTGTCCCAGCACTACTATGATTGAAACATATCCTAAACTTTGTCTTTCTAGGCGAGCACTTTTTTTGGACAAGATCTCTCTTCTTCACCGATAACCTTTTCTCCAAGTAACCGAGGTCTCTTCAATCAATCTCTGATACGAATCAAGAACTATGGACCTCAGCAAAGTACTTACAAAAGCAATAAAGATATTTAGCATACCCTAAGCATACTCTTTAGGGAAAAAACAAACGCTTTATATAGAACCAAACTTGCCAGCCGAATTTTCTAACGATTTGCCATTGCTACCTTCCTGAATCTCTATTCTCCAAGCTGGTTCCCGTCCTTCATCACCAAACACAATAGAAATTCAAAACATTTACTGTCACAAAAGAGATTCTTTGCCTCATTCTAGGCCTTAACGTTAGCATCCGCAGCTTGTTGTACAGAATTCCACACTAAAAATCTTCCTAAAGATTCATTTACTGACATAGTACACCAAAAGATACAAAGGAAAAAAACACTGAAATTCCTATAACAGTTTCCAAGCTCTCCACGTTCACATGTCACAGAAACAATGAGCAAAATTACATAGACAATAAGGCAAATTCAACAACAAGAAAGCTAAAACTAGCCCAAAATAAGGAAAAAATACTCAAAATACCTGCAAAAGATGTAGAACTTCGAAAGTGACGTCCCTTTGATATCTGATCCAATCTCCGAGCTAAAAATTCAACGCAATAGAGATATAAGAGATCAAAATGGAAACCCTGGGGAATTTTCCGGGAGAAAGTTGGCGTTTGAGGTTTGTACTGTACGAGTTGGAATCCAATTTCCAGTCCACCGTTTTGCTCGTCGAATAGAATTGTTTTTTCGGAGAATTTTTTTTAAAATTAAAACGACATCACACGCTGGAAAGCAGAATCTGGGTTCGATTTTTACAGTAATATGAAGATGCCAACAAGTACAGACACGGAAAAGGCTGCATGTGAAATCCCCACCTTTAAAAGTTTCGTAGATTTTGTCTGAAGTCTGACAGAGACATGTATGGGGGAGTGTCCGTATCAAAACGAGGGAACGCGGGATAGGTTTCTTTCCAGTTCTGGTCCAAATGATATCGCCACCCAGACTTCAATTTGTCAAAGGCTCTCTTTCGGGTCATTTAAAACATCTCTTTCGGTTTGTTACTGTAGATTTCGGAGACAACAAAGATATTCGGTGGCTAAGTATAAGTGGGACCACATAATTCAGCGATCGCCACCGTTTATCTCCACGCAAGCAAAAGTCTCTACTTTCAATGGCTTATACTGTCCGAAAGTTAAATGTAAACTTAGCATCTCCAAATATCAAGGGTTAGATATTAACAAAATTGCAGATTAAGATCACCAGAGAAGAATTTGAAGCATTGTCTCTCTAGAATGTCCTGGATAGGTCCGACATGTACTTTTCCTTGCACATGTTCAAATGCACCGGCTTAATATAATTCCTTCATGCGCCACTGTTGGAAGGGCTGCCTTAGTGTTCGATCGTGTCAGCATTTCAAGCGTAAGGCTCAAATTAAGTAGGCATGGGCCCAGATGTTGGGTAATCCGGACCAGTCATTTCCAGTGCGAACGTTTGGTACGGCATTAACAGCCAAACATCGCCATCGGATTATGTTAACTACTATTATTATGTCGGCAGAAATGGACTACTGGCAAGAAGTTGGAATAGAAAACGATAGAAAAATCGAATTCCAACAATCATCCGATCGAGAAGAATCTCAGAGAAGATTTCTAGGATCTACGATCGGTTTGATTTTAGTACCATTTAATCCGTATATTAAAAAAAAAAAAAGCCCAAATTCTCGGATTTAGGAACAGACCAAAAAATTTATAATATATAGCCTTACCTTATTTTATAAGAGGTTATTTTTACGCCTAAAACCTGTATTTTTAAAGTCACATCTTACCAAAGTAGAACAGGCGAACAAGAGGCCTTCTAGTCTACTCCCATAAGAAAGGCACCTCTCCTCCACCAATCTCACCTTCACCTCCATTGGGTATGTAAAAGTCCATTCCATCTCCATACAACCACGTGCACAAAAATAAAAAGGTAGCCCTGGTGCACGAAGCTCTTGCCTATGCAGGATTTAGGAAAGGGGCGGATCATAAGGGCTTATAGTAGGCAACCTTACCTTGTATTTTTGCAAGAGGCTGATTCCACACCTTGAACCCGTGATCTCAAAGTCACATGACGATAACTTTTACCGTTGTACGAAGGCCCCACTTGCATTGCAGACACCAAATTTGGTCCTCCACTTTCTTGTGATTGAATAGTAATTATTGATTTTCAAATATTCCACCGTGGACTGTTGATCGCAATGGCCGATCATCCCATTTTTTACGTCGACCCAGCTCCAGGTTTGGTTGATATTCCATCCGATTTGTCGGACTTTGGATGTCTCTTAGATAAAAATCAATTACAGTGAATAGACAATCGTAATATATATTATTTTTTCTTGTTGAAGGTAGAAAAGTATAAGACGCTAGAGTCATTCAATCCACACGGTTTTTGACCAGTAAACATCCAAAGTACATACTAGTCCAAAGATAGAGCCAAAGTGGGTAACAAACATGTCGTGGCTGATGATCACGACACTTGCTACGCCAGAACGTTACTGAATTTGATCAATTATTTCGCCGTGTACGTGCCATTGCCATCACTCACTGTTAGTTTTGTGAAGTTATTAGGATGAGTAGGGCCTCGTCTGTAGCTTCCCCAAACCTTTCAAAACATAGTACCACAGTTCATTGATGCTGTCTCTATGTTGAAATTATATAATACTGCTTGCGTAGATGGAAGGGGGGCTTGGCATAATGGTAAAAGTTGTTGTCTGGTCACAGGTTCAAATCGTGGAATCAGTCTCTTGCAAAATGCAAGGTAAGGCTGCCTACTATAGGCCTTTGTAGTCTGCCCCTTCCTTAAACCCTGCATAGGCAAGAGTTTTGTTCACCGCTGCCCCATTTGCTTGCATAGGTCAAAAAAAAGGGCAGCCCCAGTGCACGAAGCTCCCGCCTATGAGGGGTCTGGGGAAGGGGCGGGCCACAATGGCCTAAAGTAGGTGATGCTTGCATAGGTGATGCTACATAATAAACAATATTTTGTTCATTTTACACTGTAATTCTACTTGTTTACGTGTGTGTTACCTAAGGTAATGATGCAAATAAGTGGTTAAAATGTTTGATGATGCCACAAGTATTGTCTCATGAATCAGATGATCTTATCTCTCCATTTGCTCATGATGTTTATATCGTTTAGATTTGAACTCTCAGAGCCGTTTATTTTACACAATTGGAAAGGGCTAGGATAATCCAACTGTGGAGAATACTTTGGGTAGGGAGTTCAAGATAAAAGGTTGAAATCATAAAAAACTTGGGGTCCACTTTACTTATTTAGTCTTCCAAACCGAAGAAATCTTGACAGAATTCTCTTCCCAATCGCCTTTTAAAAGTATGCACTAAGATATTGAAAATCTTCATAAGGCTGGATGAGTCAACGTTGATATTGCTCAAATAAAAGAGGGCAGTCCCACTGCACAAAGCACCAGCCTATGGGAGGTCCAGGGAAGGGGCGGACCACAAGGGCTTATGGTAGGCAACCTTACCTTGCATTTTGCAAGAGGCTAATTCTACGTCTTGAACCCATGACCTCAAGGTCATATGACGACAACTTTTGCTGTTGCACCAAGGCTCCCCTTCGTTGATATTGCTTAACTTTTCTTTCTAAAACCACAAAAACTGCATAAGAGAAGAGAGATAGAAAATCATGCTCTCTCTCTCTCTCTCTCTCTCTCTCTCTCTCTCTCTCTCTCTATATATATATATATATATATATATATATATATATATATATATATATATATATATATATACATACTCTTTTATCTAAACCCTCTAAATTATCTAAAGGTTGATCATGTCAATAGAACGATTAGACACTTGATGTAGCTTAATATCCTAAGTTAGATCTCGATCATGTGGTTTAATTGACCGCTAGGATTATCATCTCTTACTTGGTTAATTAAACTTGGGAAAACAAGAAACTCGCCATGCTCTCCTCAACTCAAGTGAGTATCTATGCCTAGAAACAAATCTATGACTCACATTCACTATCCTCTTTCATAAAATGTTGACTGCACCTCTATATGCTTGCCTGTTGATCGAGCTTAATATCCTAATCTAGGTCTTGATCTTATGATTTAATTGACCACTAGGACCATAAAAAACTGCCAAATGACAAATAAAGACTTTTTCTATAAATTTTGTAAATATAAATTAAGCATTATGGATAAAAAAATCCAACAAAAAAGCAGGGTGAGAAAAGTAAGCAAAGAATTTAACTAGAGGTTATATAATAAAGAGATAAAATAATAGCCAGTGGAAGACAGAACTTTGAAGGGATTCTTTTCTTATAGAACTCTTCTAAAGCCAATCCGAATATGTTCACACTTCAAACTAAACTAAATGAACGAAGAAAGAAGGCATTAGCATTAAAAAGCATATAGAGGCCTTCCAGGCCGACTACAAGACTACGACACGTAAAGTGCACTATTATTGTTTGGAAAGTTCTTGAAAAGATAGGTCTGGGGGAGCAAAGGCTAAAGTTGGTTCCACTGTAAGATTGTTACTAATTCCACCTGGAAGGAAAGCTTGTTGAGTTATTGGTCCAAGAGAAACAAATATATATAGTCTGCCAACTAGTATTTGCTTGCTCTTGGAAAGAAGACTCTGGACTTGTGGGAGGCTACCAATGCCCAGAGTCTTCCCAACCGGCCATACAATTAGACACATTGAAAATGGACAATTGGCTTGTCCTTTGATTGTCCCATTTCCAAGTTTTAAGTGTACATAAAAAAGGCAGTCGGGTGTACGAAGTTTCTGCATATATGAGGTTCGATGAAAGGGAAGAGTACAAGGGTTTATAGTATGCAGTCTTATCTTGTAATTTGTTTTACAAGAGGCTATTTCTACGTCTTGAACTCGTGATTTCAACATTACACGATGACAACCCTATCATTGCGTCAAGGCTCCCCTTCAATCGTGATATTCTCAAGGTGAGGCCTAGTGCAAGAACGGCTAAAAGTAGATTTGAGTCAAGCTTTTGGGGGTTCGAAGAACGGAGTGGAGAGACCAACGTCGGAGTCATCTTCGGAGGCAAGAATCATATCTATCCAATCAAAATACACATCTAACGGTTCACTCGACTCACTCAGGTTGTCTATTTGTCAAACATCAGGTGGCCCAAATCTCAAGCTGAGCCGGCTAGTCTTATCGCGAAGAGTTTTCGCTTTGCAGGAACAATGAAAACCACCTTCTCGCTCATTTCTTTCTTTGATGCTACCTTTTAAGGTGTTCATAAGCTGGATCCCATTGGCACACAACAAAAATATCGAATCTGGATCGTAAGTAGTCATATTCTTCAGGTTCATCAAAGTTGTAGCAGTTCTTTAATGGACCATTGTACACCCTAGGATATCATGCATGATGTTCATTTAGCACGCAGAGGACATACGCAACTGACAAAGGTTGTGAGCATAAAAAGGGCAGTTCTGATGCACAAAACTCTCAAATATGCAAGGTTCAGGGAAAGAAAGGACCACAGATGATGCAAGCATGTAGAGCAGAGGTTTTATCCATGTACGTGAATGGAGGGTGGCAAAAGTACAAATGATACTTACTATCTCCAATGAGCCAACTCATCTGCATGTTGTGGGTGACTCGCACGCCAGTATTCTAAGGAGAATTTGAAGCCAGAGTGAACGAGTAAAAAACACAATATTTTGGATAAAAGAATCATCCAATCGTGGAGATATTTATGATACAAGACATCCACAGCAAAAAGATCATATGAACGGGTCAGATCAATAAAAAACGAGGCCCACCATGTCAAGCTAAGGAGCTACAGCATGTTCTCATCATGTCAAGACAGACTAGAAGCATTCCTCTATAAAAAAGGACAGCCTGGTATACGAATCTCCTACGTATGCAGAGTCTAGTGAAGAGGTGGACCACAAGGGTTAATAGTATGTAGCTTTACCCATATATGCAGAGTCTAGGGAAGAGGTGGACCACAAGGGTCAATAGTATGCAGTTTTACCTTACATTTTTGCAAAAGGCTGTTTTCATGCCTCAAATCCATGACTTTGAGGTTAGAAGCAGCATTCCTCTAAACTCAGAATTTTGTGTTATATATTAGCAAAAGAATAGAAGGAGAGCCTTGGTGCAATGGTAAAATTGTCGTCGTGTGACCTTGAGGTCATAGGTTCAAGGCATAAAAATAGCCTCTTGCAAAAATGCAAGGTAAAACTGCGTACTATAAACTGTTGTGGTTCGCCCCTTTCCCCCTATCCTGCTTATGCGGGAGTTTCATGCTCTAGGGCTGCCCTTTATATTTTCCCCAAGGCCATTGAAGTGTATGTGCATATGCATGATATCAAGCAGGCACATCTCAGGTGTTAGTGTTTGAGGTGTTTGTTTCACAATGCAGGTGCTCTATGTCCATAAAATTATACATGAATGGGCTGCGGCCATGGCTGATCGAGGCCGGCTTATGATCAGTCGGCATGACAGTCCCAGCAGTTTGTGGGCTGATATTCCCAAATCCCTTGCTACAATAGTCAAAGAGATAATGCCAGGTGACCAACAAAGTGCTAAGTAAAGAAGGAATATTATCTACAAAGGGAATATATCATTCCCTTTAGTTTCTTTAGTTTCACATGCCCTGAAAGATTAAATTAGATAATTCTTAAATCGAAAGATGATTCTATGAGCTTTAGCTTTGCGAGTGCAGTGGTGCAAGGAGTCTCTCTCGTAAGCGACCAGCTCTTTTTCTTGTTTCTTGTTGTTTGATGGGAGGATGAGCGCCAAGCCCGTTTCCCTCCTCTTCGTTCCTGTTTAACTAACCATCGGCTTTGAACCATGCCGTGGAGAGAAGGTTCGAGGGTGCATTGTTTTCTCATCTATGTCAATAATAACATGCGAAAAGTTTGCCGTTCAAAAAAAGAAAAGAAAAGGTGAAGACATACTGTTATAGGCCAACACCCTTTATAGTCCTTTTTAATTAAAGATAAAAAGGGCAGTCCCGGTGCACGAATGCAAATAGTAGAGTTATCATGGTCTAACCTTGAGGTTATGGGTTTAAGGTGTGCAAACAGCCTCTTGCAAAAAAGCAAGGTAAAGCTGCATACTATAGACCTTGTGGTCCGTCCCTTTCCCAGAGCTGGCATACGCGGGGTCTTCATGAGCACGGGGGCTGTCCTATAATTAAATGAAAATAGATACTGATGAATATTTACAATGAATATGAGCATGTACTTAATGATAGTAAGGGCTATAGTTAGTTGAACAATATAAGGAATATCATTTTCTTGGCCCAAATTAGGAGAATAATAAACTGCATAAATGACATTTTAAATGTTCATGGATTTAATTAAAATCAAATAGCAAGAGTATTTTGGGTTTAATGCTCATATGAACCTTATAAAGGTTTAGCTAAGGTCACCCCAGTAAATGTTAAACATGGTAGTTAAGGGGGTTTTCTAATAGAGCATTGCTCTTCCCCCACCTTATGGTGACGTTCGTGAAGTCTAAACGCTTGCTTACATGAGGATTGAACCACTCCGTGAACAGCTTTTATCTGGTAAACCTTAGTCAATTGAAAATAAGAGGAGACGAGTGAACAAATTTAACATCCACTTGCTAGGAATAATGGAATATTTTATCAACTATGTTCCAACATCTTCTAGGTGGAATGGACTTGCTTTTTACATTGGAGGAATCTCGCTCTATTATTAGAGAAGAAAAGCAGACCGATCTCCAAATAGATGAGGGTGTTAGAAGTGATCAGATCTCAGCTTCATTACAATCCTTATGCCTAGCGGCCCTGCCTAGTCCAAGATGACAATGCCTCCACCGACTCCAGCCCATCCCACAAATGGTAGCCTTTTACTTGCTAAGGATTCTTTTATCATTAGCTTTGAAGTTTTGGAGCCATCTATTGTACACCTTAGGAAACGCTAGGATCATCAGATGCAAAAGATTTTGGCTTCTCGGACAGGACCCGAATGGTTTGGATCATTAAAAATCTGGATACCCGTGGTTTGATTTGAGCCTCCTTTTGAGTCCGGAGCAGGGTACAAATCATGTAAAAAATGTCATCCAACAAAGAAAGGTAGCCCAGTGCATGAAGCTCCTACCTATGCAGGGTCCAGAGAAGAGGCAGACCACAAGGGTATACAGTCCACACTCATACCTTGCATTTTTGCACCAAGGGTCAATGTAATTGACCTGTCTATTTATATTTAATAATTCAATGGGCATATCTTATCACACACGTTCTATAAACTCTTAGGTATCTCAAGATCAATACAAAAGGTACTAGGACAGTCACGGAAGGATTAGCCTTTTGACCAGGGCTCACCGGTCATCGTGATGCCAGCATGATGGAACTATGATAGTTAGAAAGGCTTTCCTTTTATGGAAGTCTTCCACCGCTAAGAAGGTGAACATATTATAAACTAAACCACAATGGGGAAGGCTGGTTCCATTCTCTTTAACTTTAAGAAAACTTTTGTTAGGTTAGTCCTTAAAGGAAGAATTAGTTTATAAGGAAAATAATGAGAGGTGAAGTTGCTTGCTTACGGAAGAAGTACAAATCAATGAATACCAAACATGGTTTCTTTTTTTCTTTCTTTCTTTTGAAGTTGGGTTTTTCTCTTAACATTTGTTATATATATGTGGATGTTTTAATTTTAGGCTTTTTATGTAGGCGCAAGGAGCAGGTGACATTTGATTGGCTGAAAAAAAAAATAAAAAACAAAAAAAGTTAGAGGAAATGGCAATTAAATATATACATATATATAAACATACAAGAAATGCCTCGGATAAATCCAACAAGTAACTAATAATTCTGTTATAAAGAAAAAAGTAACTATCATACCTTTTTCTAATGAATCACATAGTCTTACGACTTCATGGACTAATAAATCCATTAAATGAATAAAAAAAACAACGATATATGTGTGTGTGTGTGTGTGTGTGTGTGTGTGTGTGTGTGTGTGAGAGAGAAAGAGAGAGAGAGAGAGGTGTTAGCAACATCAAATTATTACAGGTGTAAGTTACAACTAACACCCCGTTAGCTAAGAAAAAGTAAAAAGATATAATTTTCTTTGTCTTTTTTTGCTTTTTACTTTTTTTCAGCTAATAGGGTGTTAACTACTCTTTACACTTGCAATAATTTGCTCTCTCTCGCTCTCTAGTTGGTTTCACCTGTCAACAAATCAAGTCTGCTAACTACCATTTGCAAGCTTTCGAAAAGAACCCTCCATAAATGTAGTACGTCATTGACCAACCAATTAGCTAGCGAAATTGACAAGGAACCATGTTTACTAAATATTTGCTAGACTTTAAGTGGACAAATAGGTTGTGTCAAGGCAATTTCGTAGTTGGCCTACTGCATGAAGGATTAGAATATCATGCTAAGATCGTGTGGTTGGATTTTTGTTAGTTAAGGGGGTGAAACTGACCCCATACAAATTGATTTTTGTTAGTTTTTTAAAAGGGAAATGATACGCACAAATTGAACTTTTCATTTTACTCCCAGATGCACATGCATGATTTAGAACGGGAGCCTTGCTGTAAATCACATCTGAACAAGGTTGATGTGTAAAAACAGCCTTTTGCAAGAATGTAAGATAAGACTCTGTACTATAAATCCTTTGTGATCTGCCCGTTTCACAAACCCAATATATGCTGGAGCTTTGTGCACTGGGCTGCCCTGTTTTATTGACATGCATCATCTCCATTTGGCACTCAAGGGTCCACTGATCCAACGAATTGAACTCTGGGGAAACAAATTTGCTGCAAGTATATATCATCTGCCGACAGATTAAGAGGTCTTATATTGTGTGCTTGAAGATCTTCAATTGGAAAATATTAGTGGGATTGAGCAAAATCGAAGCTGAATATGTTCTGTGAAACAAACTACCTATTTAATAGCTGTTATTGATGAGCAGTAAAAGTTGTTATCATGTGACCTTGACGTCACAGGTTCAAGGCGTGGAAACAGCCCATATACTGGTCTGTATCATTTAAAGACTGGCCTCGCTTGTACTTACTGCCTGTTCATATTTTCCAAGTGGGAAAATGGAGGTCCATCACTTGGCCGCCCATAGATGGAAAAGGAATAACAACATAATTCCATACTCATCGAATTCTGTAGAAAGCCGTATTCGATAAAAGTCATATGTATGACTTGGAGGGAGGTCTTTTATATCTTTCGAGATCTACCCTAGAATATGGGGTCAAAAAATCAAAATAAGTTATTCGTTTTTAGCCCTTATAAAAAGAAAATTGATTCTTGAACCTCTTACACACCCCGTGGCAAAGAGCCGATACTGAGGTGTCAAACTTTCCTGTCAATGTAAACTCTTGCAGAAGATCAGCCTGTTATCCCTAGATTAACTTTTATCCATTGAGCGACAGCCCTTCCATTTGGCACTGTCGAATCACAAAGGCTGATTTTCGTCCCTGCTCTACAGGTGGGTCTTGCAGTCAAGCTCCCTTCTGCTTTAAAGAAAACACAAAAGCAAACCGCTTCTGTGGGTATGGATTTGGGATTTCTCCCTTGAATACAAGTCCATTTCTCACCTAAATATGGGGTTGTCAAGAAGCCATGGTGGCCATGGTTGATTGAGGCCGGTTCAGTCGGAAAGAAGCATCAGTCAAAAGTTTGGGCTGATATTTCCACTGCCTAGTTTTGTTTTGGTAGTACCACTCCTTCCATTGTCTACTTGTTGCAACAGTCAAAAGACAACAACTGCTGATCAACAAAGTGTTGAATAAAGAGAGGATATATCTACAAGGAGAATATATCATATTTTCCTTTAGAGAGAGTAAAAGATGATTCTTTAACTTAAAATTGCTCCATTTCTGCTTTGGTCCATGGAAAAGAAACCAAAAGAACCTTGTTTTGCTTTTATGATGATACAGTTTGTGAATCTTATTCCATAACTCAAAAACACAATGGCCATCAACTGACAAAGTTCTAAGTTATCTATAGTACGCAGCCTTACCTTGCATTTTTATAAGAAGCTCTATCTACACCTAGAACTCAGGACCCCTAGATCACACGCCACAACTCCACCATTGTGCCAAGGTTACCCTCTTCAGTTATCTCAAGCACCACTAACACAATGTTAGATATATTAGGCAGCCTTTTGATAGCCGATCGCAGCAAGGTTCTTAATCAATGAGAAGTGTTCTTAGTTCTTAGTGTAGACACTCATTCTTAATCAATAATTCCTTAGACTTAACATGCAAATGACCACATGAAAATTCCACATACAAGTCTGGCATCAAAAGTTAAAACAGGTTAAGGAAAGAAGCAAGGGTAGAGACAAGGACAGAAATATTATCTCGCTTAAAAAGACTCCTTAATCAGCATGTCCTCACCCCCAAAGAAAATTTTCTAAGTTATGAACCACTTGCCCTGGCATATTTTTCAACTGTGACAAAACATCTCCTCTTCCACCTCTTTCTGGTTATATGTGATCTTCCTTTTAACGTCAAGACCTATTATTCCCATAAAATTTTATTCTCTGCCATTCAAATAAAAGAAACTCAGCCAATTTACTGCATTATTTTTCACTTGGCCAATAACATTTACAAAACTCTCTCTTCATCTCTCTCTACGACAAGTACTGTTACAGACCATGAGTATGACTTAATTTTGAGTAGAAGAACATACAACAAGTAGAGGACAAAGATCCAAGAGGATGACTTTATTATCAGCTTAACAGTATACAACAGGTTCCCCATTTACTTCAACCTCTATAGGTATGCTCTGCTCTTCCCATAAGCTTATTAAGAAATTAAACCTTCCTTTCTATGCATTGTAGACAAGCTGAAGATGCATAAAATGTACAAATAAAAAATGACTATGAGAGCCAGGAGTGTCAATGATACGATAAGTGAAGCTTAATTATTGACGCTAAGGTTCTTCTCAAGCTTTAGAGTATTCAAATATAGCGCCTGTGTGGTTGAATCCACAAGATATTTGCACTGCCTTTATATTCTTCCCGTAGTTCACTATTGTGGGTTCATAATAGTCAACATCGTCTCCGTGGCCCTGTCCATAAATATGAGTGTATAAAGATCCCAAAATACAAATTTGAATCCTTACTACAGAGAATATTTTTAGATACTATTAAACTCAAGGATGGAATTGTGGTCGTGTAACCTTGAGGTCATGGGTTCAAGATGTGGAAACAGCCCATTGCAAAATGCAAGGTAAGGCTGCATACTATAGACCCTTGTAGTCTGCCCCTTCCCTAGACGCCGCATATGCAGGAGCTTCATGCTCCGGGCTGTCCTTTTTTTTTTTATTGAACTCAAGGATTCTACAGTCAGAATTTCATGAAAGCACGAAGGATCAACACTTGAAGCATATACATGCTTATACATATACACACCACACACACACATATTCAAGATATCAAATTTATAAAACAACCGAGAAGCTGTCATAGGCTCCATCTGCTGACGGAATTTCATTCAGTGAATCTCAGAACACTTAGCAAGACCAAGCTTTGAAGATCAAGACAGTATGCTGAAAACGACAAAGAATAACACTGCTTGCTTTAAAGATGAAGCAACGTAGGAACAATGTGAACACAAGCATGATGCTCAATCTAGAAAGTCTAACCAGCTATGCTTTCTCATGTAGAAGTGTCAACCTTAAATCTAATCAGTAGTTTCCATATTGTAGTTCAATAATTAAATTGTTTTATCGCTGATCCTAATTAAGAACATGTTCATTCTCTTGATAAACAATTTTTTATATCCAATACCACTTAGAAGACGATGATTGTGCTATATTTTCAATTAAGAACAATGTAACCCAGCTCAACAGATGACCACAGTGACAAATTGCTTCAACCAGGGGTTTGATTTGTTTGGAACATGAAATCCAAGGATAACTAAACACTGCTTGTTATCCAGACACCCAATTAACAGATCAACCAACAATGGAAAAACATAAAACTTACAGATATCACGTGGAACCATGGTTTAGTAAATTACAAACCATAACAAGCAGAAGGCAGTAAAAACAAAGTACTACAAAATATAGAAACAATTGAAAACGTTCTGGAATAGAATGTCAAAGTGTTGCAAGAGAAACAGCTGAAGACCAGAAGTCCTCAAGGACTACAAAGTAGATCATATCAGATCTTTTAATATTCAATTAAGTAAATGTGAATAGACTGGTAATTAAATGTAACCTTGAAATGAAATATGCATCTTAATAGAAGGAATTGTGTAAACTACTTAAGCCTTGGGCACTGTTTTATCATGTAAGGACTGAATGCTTTTAGATATAATATGATCTGGGACATTTCAAGTGTCGCGAGTTAAGACTGTCTTTTGATTTTTAACTGAATACCAAAACATAAGATAGAGGTGCATTTTTCCATTTAAGGGGCAGCCCCAGTGCACGAAGCTCCCGCCTATGCGGGGTCCGGGGAAGGGGCGGACCACAAGGGCCTATAGTAGGCAGCCTTACCTTGTATTTTTACAAGAGGCTGTTTCCATGCCTTGAACCCGTGACCTCAAGGTCATGTGACGACAACTTTTACAGCATTGCACCAAGGCTCCCCTTCTAAACACAATAATCATGCATAAGTTTATAACTGGAAACCAGTTGGACAAGGCTATTTAGCTTTGGCTTAAAGAAGTTGAAGCAAACCAGTTGTCCTCCAGAAGAATGTCCATCATCAGAAAATGTTCCATGTGAACCTCCCCAGCCCCACGTAAAAACATTGCCACCTGGATATCAACATTGAGACACACGTCATTCTCATTTCCTTGAACTAAAATGATTTCTCTTTATATTACAAAAGTTACAGCCACAAATAAAGAAGAAAGTTGAGGATCCGTTAAATACATTGAGGGACTAAATGCATAGAAAAGCACAATAGCGGCTTGCTGATTTTCCACCAGATAACATTCATGTCATGGGCAACTTACTATAAGGAAATTAAGTCATCCTTAGATAACTGGAGCAGGAGATCAAATTGGTTTCTTCCTATTCACTTGTTCATCCTTGATCTCTTGACTTGGTGATGCAAGTAAAATTTCTAGGAATCCATCAAATGTAGAAAACTTGCTAGATTATCAAACCATGAGCAAAGTAGGGTCAAATTCAAATAAAAAATAGAAACTCATAACCATGGAACACCTTCTGAGAAGAACATCAAACTGCATATATGTGTTGTGATAGTCCTTTTTGTAGCCTAACATACATGAGGTTACTGTCATTCCTTTAGATGGAACTTAAAAGGCATATAGTAACCTCACTAGCACTAAAACACTTGTCTTATAAATACTGAAGAACTTGAAAGGCACATAATCATTTTTTCAGGATGACGCTAATACAGGAAGTGACCTTCACTTAAGAAACATGAAGAGTTGATGACAGAATCAAAATATGTTTGATTTCAAGAATTGAATTACCTCAATTTTCAGGACTAAAACACTACATTTTTAACAGGAAAAAACTGACAAAACTTTAGTGGCCATTAGCACATAGGCAAAAATGTTTCAGTACATTGAACAAGCACTCAACTCTGAGTGGCTTAGATAGGGAAACATGTAAACGAGACAAACAAATAAATAATGTAGAAATATAGGAAAATCTGCTTTAATTTGAAAAAAGCACTAACCAGAAATAGCAGCTGTATGTTTCCATCCACAAGATACCTGCAGCATATGAAAAATACACAATAAAGATTCTTGGAAACACCTAAATCTGAATCATTTCAAATTGTTGGTTACAGAACTTCTATCTAGAGAATAATTTTGCACTGATCATGCCAAACTGACCTCAGATATAGGAAATTTTAGCAATGGACTTTCAACTTTTGTTGGTATGTGAGCAACATCTGTGTAACTGATACATAGAAATCTCAATTAGCTAAACATTAGGAGTGGGCAATATATACATTGAAGAAATAAATGTAAACAATATCGAAGCTTTTGTGCATGCATAATTATTCAATAAGTACATACCCAAGGCCAAGGCAACCGTTTTCATTCGATCCCCATGTGTAGAGTTCTCCTTCACCTGTGTGAAAATGCATTCAGATAAAGTAAATGCTTATCGTTGGCGTGTACAGAGGAAAGCATAACTTAAGTGAAAGCCAGGGAGCAAATTGTCAACAACTTCGTATCAAGGGGATATGATGCTGGAGTCAAGATCAGGTTCCTGAAACAGGTGACACTACAATCGGATGAATGAAACACGGAACATGTATAGGATTACCCAGTCCCCTGTCAGAAACTGGAAAACAAAGCCAATCTATAACCATTTCTGCACCAATGGACAGCAATTATAGTTTATAAAGATTAGAAATCCTTATATTGAGAAGAAATAGTTAAATAATTTGTCTTTTTTTCCATGAATATGAGAATCATTTGTCTGCAGGTTTTTGAAAGATATGCACTTTCAGAATGTCATTATATGTAGACAAAATAAAATCCAGATTAACCTAGTCTCCCCAATTTTCTCCGTAGAATGGTTCAGTATCAGTAAACAAAACCCTAAAGCATTAGTTAGGATAGTTCAAATCATTGCATGAAATCAGCCAATATAACAGGATCATGCAAATGACTAGCTCAGAGAGGAAGAGAAAAAAGATGCTTCTGTCGGATCCTTGAGTGATCACCAAAGGCAAGACCCCCATTTTTCAGGCTAACAAGTGCTTCAAAAAATGAAAACTTCAGGAATCTCCAGAATGCCTTTTTTTCTTCTCTCTATTACCTCATCATTTCCCTGATGTTTCCTTATTTGCTACTGGTAATGGTTGTCTTCTCCTCATTGCTATGATCCCTGATATTTTTCATTTTCTAATCCCTTCAGCAGTAGCATCTCTGCTGAACCTTGTTAAAGTGTGTGTGCTATCAACTCTTCCTTCAAATGCCCATAGACATAATGCAGTTCTTGGTTTGGTTACCTAATGCATATATTGAGTTCAAATGAGTAGAGCAGTCTGGCCGATTGCAATATCTGGAATTTACTAAGCTGGAAGAACATAATGCATAGTATCTCTAATTCTTCATGACCATAAGGTCCTTGAAGAAGCTGGCTAAAAATTCCCAACGCAATCTGGAGGATAACACTATACAGTGGTATTTATGCATTATGTGGACACGGTTGTTGAATAAAAGAAAATAAAGGTAAATTGTAGAAGGAAGGTAGGAAGATGAATAGAGAAAAGAAGAAGATGAATCATAAGGGTAAGAAGAGGAAGGAAGAAGGAAGGAATGAAAGGAAGAACAATCAGTGAGACAAGAAACCCACTCTCACAACATTTCTTGATTATCTTTGCCTAAACTCGCCAAGAGGAAACGGCTACAGATATGAACTGCACAAGGTATAGACAGAACTTTGTAAGCACAGAAATAGATGGCATCAGAGAAGCATATTTCTTTCATGCTTTATCGCGTAGATAACAACCCTGCCAAAAGGAAGCAATTATTGATCCAAGTGTACCACTACAATGTCAACAACTTGATCCCAAGACAATAAATATGTTCTTGTTACTAACCTTTTCTTGAGCAAAGAAACAACCAAACCCATGTTTGTACTGTCACAAAACTACTTGACTATTATGCAACTGCCGGCTTGAATATTATAACCGCATCTTTTTGGAATATTTCCTTAACAACACCACACCAAGTGCACGGTGAGTCAATACCTGGTTGTATATCAACACTAGGATGTGAAGACACTACTTCCCACTATCTTATCAACTGCTTCCTCCAACATAAGTACAATATACTGTGTAGTGGGACATGTGTGTCCGCATGTACACTTCTATTGTCTTTTTAGGCATGTCAATGAAACATAGAATATATTAAGTTTTTTTAAGCTAACAATAAAACCATCTATTCTATATGTTTCCTCAACCACATAGAATATGTTAGGTTCTTTAAGCTAACAATAACCATCTATTCTATATGTTTCCTCAACCAAACCAACTCAAGTGCATTGTAAGTCAATTCATGGTAGTCTACCAGCACTAGGCTGTGTAAACACTAATTTCTACTTTTCTTAGCAACAGCTTCTCCTACAGAGGCACAGTGCACTGAGTAGTCAGACGTGTGTGTGTGAAACAAAGAATACATTAAGTGCTTTGAGTTAAGAAAGTTACTTGTTACGACGCATGTATGGTAACCACCACATGCAACTTCTTGAGAAAAGGGGAGTTCTCCTACAATGGAAGGTGATGTTACAGTATTTGCATCTCCAAAACCCTATTCACATAAGGAATTGATCAGCTAAAACAAAAAGTAAAATGCCATTTAGAAGAATATCTTAATTATGGCTGTTGAGAAAAATATTTGAGGGTTGGTATTACCAGTTTATCTTTTGTTCTTTCCCCAAACGCAAAGACAGATCCTCGTTCTGCACATTCAGTTAGTTCATGGGAGAAAATTATGAATATTTCCATAAAACCATGCCAAAACAAACCATATATGGAAGTGAGGAAATCACCATCAATGCAGGCTGAATGCAGCAAGCCTGCAGCAATCTTCTTAACCTGCATTTGCATAAAAATACCGGACAGTCACTGATAGGCCAGTTCAATAGTTATATATTACAATAACTTCCTGGAGTTGCAACAGAATCAAAAATGAAAATACCTTAATCCCTTCAATATCCTTGATAAGCCTTGGTGTGTATTCACTGTGTTAAGAAACCCCCATAGAGTACTTAGTATAATAAAAAGACATGGTCTTCAATAACAAAATAGTTGGCAAAAAAAACGGTCTGACCTAGCTGCTTATATTAGGTACCATAAATTGAATGGAAGTTCAAAATACCACATGGATGATTTGCAGATAAACTTTTATACAATTCCATATACAAGTATATCATCTATAAGATGACTAGACAACCTTATAATGCAAGCATTAGGCGACAAAAAACTGTCATGGAAAAGGTAATGGAAATCTCACTGCAATCAAGAGTTCATCTCATGAGAACTCAAACCTGAAACAAGAGTTTCCACAATAAAATAAAAAAAGGAAAGTGTTTTATTTAGAGGTCCTTACTCTACAAAATAAGCAATGGGAGTTGTTGGCAAGGATAATCTCTCTAGCCCTGCCATCCAATACTATAAAATTGCTTGAAATCTGGTAAATATATGTAATGCATGGTCTCTAGCACACATCATGATGCACATTGTTGTAATATTGGAGAAGCTTAATGCAGTTTTGATATAGGAGAAATACCACCTAATTGAACCATGTAGGATATACCCACATCATCATAGGCTCCATATTAGCTTTCTATTTTGACATATAAAAGGACCACGTACAGATCCTGATGTGTTGAAGAATCAGGATGGGTTATCATCTCCTTATGATTAGTTTACCCCACTTAATATTTTTGCTCTTGGTGCACAAGTAAACAAACACAATCCATTCAACAATAAAATCAAATAAAGGTCCTAATTAAATAATATGCATTATGTATCACAAAATACCATGTATCAAGCAAAAGACTATCACAATTCATTTCCACAAATCAAGAAATGATCAATATAACCATGTCCAAATGACCATAAAGCCACATCAATTTCTAATACTAGGATTTCCCAAGGAACCCAAAAGATCTTCTAAAAAAACATCCATCATGTAACCAATTAGTTCACAAAATATGCAGAGTCAGTCTAGTGACTATCAGATGCATCAACTTGCCAACTAATTGATATGGTTAATATTCACTTACAAGGACCTACTATCAGCAGCTATGTGGTGATTGTCTAAGGGGATTTTGGTTTGACTTCAAGATCTGGCTACTAACAACCACACAAGGAACACACAAGTTTTTAGACCTAGTCTCCTACCAACATGGATTAGATATGTGGTGATTGTTACCAATGCAGTAATGTGGTTGTTGAGAAAGCTAACCACAGCCTCAGTTTTGTAGAAGGAAGAATGTTTGGCTTACTTGTCCTGGTGGTTATTTGTAAGTGATATTCAATAATTCAGAGACAACTATACTATGTTGCTGGGTTCTGATGACAATATTAGAGATATAATTATTTTCCAGAAACAGAAACATGAACACAATATCAATAAATACAGAGCAACCTTGAGCTTCTTAGAAACCCTAAAATACTGGATTGATGTCCATGGCCAAGTCTTCCAGAACCTCCTGCTCCCCAGGTCAAGAGATCACCATCACCTAAGTTACACAAAAAACAATGAAAAATCAAGCAAAAACTACGACTTCGGTAAAAGCCATTGAAATGTTATACAAAAAATTAGGAAGCCATCATTGTCACTGGAAGTTTGCATATTTTATTAAAATCTGATCCTGAATTCTTGATGATTACCAGAATTTGTCAATTTCCTACCTGTGACAGCAACTGAGTGCTCTGAGCCTAAGGCCACCAATTTTATATGGATGCCAACCAAGCAGTCGGCTTTATATGGGCTAGCAACTATCTTTTTTGCCTCTGCAGAGTAATAGTCATGTTGTTGTCAGTAATTACAGGCAACTTTAAAAAAACAAAAGTTCACATTTGAACAGAGGAGGAGAAATAAAAAAGACAAATGCATCAGAAATCTTTTTAAGCAACCGAAAAACAGCCTAGCATTTCAAAAATGAGATATGCAGATTAGGTTCCTTAAGCCCACAAAAGGAAGGGAGCAGAACTTAAAATTTTATGATGAAACAAAGTTAAGATTTAGTGCTTATCCCTTGACTGAGACTTTTAAGTTCAATTCATTTGGGTATGACTTCACCTGTGGGGTTTGAGCTTATCGAAGCAACTTCAACTTGTCTATAGGTACCTGTAGGAGTAATAACTACAGTTATTACATGTCTTTCCCTTTCTGATTTATAGTTCTCATTTATTCTTTATTCTCACTTATTGCTAATCTGTTGCTATTGACCCTTTTCTTATAATGCTGTGCTTCTCCACAGTAAAATTAGATTTTTATTTGTGCAACTTTTCAGAACTTCTGTGGATTGAACTCCTTGAATTTAGATCTGAAAAGTTTTAGGAACTGTCAAGTTCAGTCACTTAACTGTCCCTGAGGTTTCAATTGGGTTCGCTTCTATTTCCCAGTAAATCCAAATTACAGCTCCAAAGATATTTCTGCCTGTAGCTTGTATATCCAGAAATTTCATGCACTGTATCTTTTCAGTACACCATTGTTTCTTCTGAACCCTGCAACTCTTCTCTTTTCCCTGCTCACAAAATTTGAACTGCAACCATTCTGTCACATTTCGGTTCATCTGAAGTTATAGTGAACTTAAGATTTTTAACTCTCTGATTGCTGAAAATTCTCAATCCAGAACTCGATAAATGTTGAAATTCATCAACTGTTCTCATCCTGTAATAACCTAAAAATATTAATAGTTTTAAAATAATAAGAGGGGTAAAATTATAAATATGCATGGGCCTACAGTGCGTGGGGCCCACAAGGAGGCTATAAAAGCCAGCCCTGTCTCGTGTACGGCCAAACCATTCACTTCTGAGTTCGGTTTGGCGACGCAGGGCACGACGCGGAACCCTCCGAGCAGGCGCACGCAGGGGCGATCTAACCACGGTAGGCCACCCTCCACATTCCCCTGTGTTTCCTATTGCTTCTGCTGTTTTTAACGCCGGAAAACGGTGTGGATTGCCGTTTTCCGGTGAACAAATAGGCAATACTGGTTTTTGTAAAATAAACTGATGAAACGGTATCAGATTGTGATCTGAACCGTCCATCATAGGCATTGTAACATGAACAACAAACCCATGAATTTTCATGGTGATCGGACGGCTGGATATGCCGGAAAACTCATAACACAGTATAGGGAAAATTTTAGGGACGTGACAAAAATCGTGTAAAAACACTAGGGAATGGCATAGATGGTTGAAAATGAGCTCATATATGGAATCTACGTGAAAAACTGAACGAAACGGTGCAAAAATCGCACCATTTGGACACCTGTGCGTGGCTGGCGGTGACCGGAGTCCGGTCATCTTTTCCGGCGACGGCGAACCACCGCGACACGTGTCACCCTCTGACACGGGCCACGTAGGCGCCACGCGCACAAACGGCACGCGCATGACACGCGACACCACGCGCGCAGCACCTGCACGGCACGCGCCCACACAGGCAACACGTGGCGCCATACACCACGCGCCACGTGGAAAGCAGTCCACCGACAAAACGACAGACGTGCGCACGAAAACCAACGCACGGAGACCGGTGCACGCGCGTGCAAGAAAAAGGCACACGCGCGTGCGCACCAGACAAAATGACGCCTGGCGCGTCTGTGCAAGCGCCCGCACGGAGACGCAGCGCAGGCGCGTTCAGCGCGTCTGTGCACGCGCCCGCCCGGAAAAAAAACGACGCCTAGCGCGTCAGGGCAAGCGCCCGCACGAGGACAGGCGTCCGTGGACGCGCCCGCACGCTCAAGAGCGCGTGCGACGCATGTGATTTTGAATTTTTTTGGGTCCTTTGACCCGTTCATTCATAAAAACTTGATTTTTAGGAGCTACAGAGGTCCAAATCGCGATCCGGAAGAGGCGTTGTGACCGTATCGACGGCGCGGACCTAGATGTGACTTGAAAAGTTAGATATAAATTCTGTTTTTAGAGTTAAACCACAGAATGTGGTTAGATAGTCTCAATTAGGCTGATCAATGGATGATCAGGCCTTAGAGGTTGATAGTATACATCAAATGCGAGGTAATCTAGGAGATTAGAGGGTTAAACAGTATTGAATTACTAAATGATGGAAGATTTATGATGTAACAGGTACGTCAGAGCGCGCCACGTGATACGTCAGAGCGCGCCACGTGATATTTCCACGCGCTTGATTTGAGCATTTCATTTTTACGAGGTAGGTGATTATATTCAATTATTTCATGATTTCAATAACCATGAATGGATTTTTAAGGCTTTGAGACATGCGTTTTACATCTTCTCATGTACATAATTAGATCCCTATTTTCATGTTACAGCATGACTTTTCTATTGGAAATGACAATGTTTGTCGGGCTTTAATTGTATTATTGAGATTATTTATAATGTATTTACAAGGTTTGTAAGATTTATACCTTGTCGATGATTTATGACGGGTCTTGTCACCGGTGGGTACTATGCTAGGAGGTTGTAGGGTTGGCCACCCGCCTCGATTTTGTGATGAGGATGATGATAGACACCGCCCTAGAGTGATACGGGGCCGAGTACGTAGGGGTGGTATCATGGGTAGTCCCACTACGGTCCGTTCCTTCCCATGGGGACGGAGAAAGTCTCTCGTTTGGTGTCGACGAAGAGCGGCGGTGGGTTAGACCCTGATGGGGTTGCCACTGCAGCATAGTGACCCATATTGTTGTGCATGTTTATACGATGTTGTATGTATGGTGAACCTGACAAGTCGGGCCTAGGCCGTGAGAGACTCGGGGTGATGTTGCACACGGGAGGTACCAATGTTAATATGGATATACATCACCGGTGATTGAGTATATTGAGAAATTTTGATATAATTTTGATACAGTGTTTTGGTATCAATGATTACATGCATATCTTGTGATTGAGTATATTGAGAAATTTTGATATAATTTTGATACAGTGTTTTGGTATCAATGATTACATGCATATCTTGTGATTGAGTATATTGAGAAATTTTGATATAATTTTGATACAGTGTTTTGGTATCAATGATTGCATGCATATCTTTCCATTGGGTATTTATACTAGTACGGTTTTGATGTGCGTGCCATGTCTTTTGATCATACTTGTATGCTATATTGATTTACCTCAGCATCGGAATTGTGAAAGTTGTGATTGCAAGCATTTCAGTTATTTGACATGTTTTGGGTGTGCTTCCTTTATGAGAATTCTATTGTAAACTTTGTTAAACTTTATTTGAGTGTAATCACCTACACAAGCATAGCTTGCTGAGGCATTGCCTTGTTTTGCAATGCCTCAGATTTGAGACGCGATAACAACAAGGGAAAGCAGTGAGTAGCGGGGATCAGGAAGGAGGCTTGAAGACATTCTATTTTATTTTCTTCTTCGGACATATATTAGAGTATGTCGCTTGGATTAGACATTTGAGACTTTCTTAGATGTGGATACATATTATGGATTGGACTCTTATTATGTTATGGAGGATTGTTCAAGTTTAGATGGAGATATTGTGGTGATTATGGATGGAACCTGGTGACTTTTGAATTGATTTACTATCATCTTTAATTATCCAGTGTATTTATTGTGGTTTTTAATCGAGCATGCTCAGAGTATCAATGTTTTAATGTTGTTTATGATTACGGTTTTGAATGAGGTTGACCCCCGAAGTTTACGCTTTCGAAAAATTCTTTTAAAGCTGCGTTAAAAGCTCTATGATATAAAATTTTAAATTTTTAGGGATCCCGCCTATTTTCTTAAAACAGATTGTTATTTTATTTTATTGAGGAAAAAGTTTTGATAAAATCCAGGGTGTCACACATCCTAAGTTTCTACAAGTTGCAACAAATCAGAATCCTATAATTTTCAGATATTTGTAGGTCTCTGCTCCTTTTCTTGTGGTCCAGCTTATTTTAGAACTATTCTGAATCCTTTGTCTCAGATTCCTTTGGATCCCCAGCAATGAAATTCAGTTTAAATTAGGTTCATTACTTGTTCTACATTACTAGGTTCATTGTTAACCATTTAACCAAAAATCAGATTGCGGTTCAGTCGCATGCACAACTAGAAGAGAAAAGGAGAATTCTGGAGAACATCCAAGACCCTATAAGCAACACCATTTTATTATCTCATCCAAGCAAACTCAAATAACTTCCTTTATAGTTACTGTTACTGCATAAGTCTAAACATTTTTGAAATGTCAATGATAGTCAAAATAATATTGCAGAAGAAGAAACTCCTGTTTGAAAAAGAATGTTCCTACTCTATACCACATGGTTAATAGCAGTTAAGTGCAAATTACTTCTTCCAAGACCAAGCTGCCCGCTTGAATTCTTTCCCCACATGTACAGTTCTCCATCCGCTACAAAAGATTGCACAAACATTTGTAAGAAACTAATGACTTTAAAAGGGAAGAAAACCAAAAGCATGGGTAAGCAGCAAATGAGTTAAAAACCTTACAACAGATTAACCAACAATGAATGAACATGACAAAGAAATCCTGACAAGATATAGAAAACAGATATTTCATATTCCAAAAATGATAATACAAGCCAATAGAAATGAAGTAACAGAGGTTTGATGAATGTAGCTGTAAAAATATGAGATCTTTTTACCTTTTCAGCGAATCTTCATTAAAGAATCAATAGTTCTTGAGACACTTAAAATGAGTACAAAGATTTACATGTTCTAAAGATCCTTGTGTACTTAACCAGATCCAACATGTCTAATGAATCTTGGTTCACTTAGAAAAATGCAATCTCTAAATCATGGATTACAAATCACCACCTCTGCAATAAGATCAATGAAGTTCATGGAACAGAGAAGAGTTTTCCTCCCACGACCATGGTACATTTGTTTTTTTTTTTTACCCATTAAGTTCTTTCTGTAAAGCTAGCAGCAAGCTAAAGATCTGCTTTTCTACTACAAAGCATCAACAACGATGACCTTATCAATGGCACAGCCTTCTAGCACAGTGAGCAAAGGAAGAGTCTCTCTGAGGCTGTGCATCAGCAGGCATGTGTGTCTAAATTTCTAAAAAGGGGAAAGAAACAATGACCTTGTCAACAATGTAACAAGAGGGAACAAGAGAGATACCAGGGCCTCCAAGATCCAAAGGAACACCTTTGGAAACTTCACAATTTTGTTCTTTATCAAAGATTAGCCTGTAGCTGATGCCTCGAGTCTATAGAGAAAAGAAGAAAAAGAGTCTCCCCGGGGAAAAGCTCTGCAGGAGAAATGCCATTTTCCCATGATAAGGACAGACAAGAGAACAGCCGATGTACACCAGTGACTCTGATTTCCTCTGTTTCAAATTGAGAAGCTGATCTTCTCAAGGGACCATAAGAAGGATGGTCCTTTCAACCTCTCAAAGGTTCTAGGAGATCTAGTTGAAGAACTATAGTGATCGAACCACTAGCACAGAATCAACGAGTCTTTTAGTATAGAAACATAAATACTATCAAGGATTCACCTCCCAATGCAGAGCTGATTTCGCTTTGAATAAATTCTAGATATGATACTATAAACACCTCTAGCAAGCCTATTAGTCTTATTCATTGGCATTCCTCGTATTTCTTGCCTTGGGGTTAGTATGGGAGAAGAATTAAAAGACTTTGTGTTCTAGTTGAATAACAAAGATTCTTCATATATGTCCATATCTTATTTTTACGTGGCAGATTTCTTGGATCAAAGACATCAAAGTCATAACAGTAAGGGGCATCATTCTTGTGAACACTGATACAACTGAAACCATCTCCTATCAGGGAAAGGGAGCATCAAGCATCACTATGTATAAATGAAATTGACAGGGGTGCTCCCTCTACAGTCACAGGAGCAATCAGTCCACCAAATATAATGGAAAAGTAATTGATGATGGGTTCCTCAATTCCTTTCCTTCCTCCAGAGGTCTGAATCCCCACAAGTGCTTCTGGGCTTAGCTTTTCTGGCTTCACGGACTGCATCACAACTGAAAATTCCATATCACTTACAACTGTTCTCCTAAATCATGACAGAGAAGCTTTAATGAGGCTTTATACTCCCAATTCTTTATCCACACAAAGGAATAAACCTAAGGCAAGATTTAAACTGAACTATCAAGTAAGTGTGAGGATGGGCCAAGCAACTGTTCGAGCAGCTCTAATGAGGCTTTATACTCCCAATTCTTTATCCACACGAATGAATAAACCTAAGGCAAGATTTAAACTGAAAGATCTAGTAAGTTTGAGGATGGACAAAGTACTCTACTAGGAACTGTTTGCTCTCACAGACCTCATTGTTTCAATCTTCAATTGCATCAAATACTAAAAAAGAATGACAACCTCACTGCAAGCAATAACAAGAATGCACTAATGACAAAGAAAATAAATAATGAATATCTAGTAAGCTGATGAATCCGAGGGTGAACTTCAACTATGACTAAGATACATTAACCCATTCTGCGGGGATAGATAGACCTTTTCCTTCCACCTTTTTCAGTTTATTCATGGACCTGGAAAGCCTGAGCTATTAAGGGTGGGTATTGCAGCTACCAGTGGCGGTGATAAGACCTTTTCTATTATGTTCAGGATATGCACTGAATGAAGCCGGAGCCAGACTCCTCAGTACATTAAGGGTTACTGCTCTCATCAAATATAAATTACATACAATATCTGACCTTTTGTATTATATGTTCAGGATATGCACTCACTGAAGCCTAAGCCACACTCAGTACATTAAGGGTTGCAGCTATCAGAGAATCATATAATCTTTATGTTAATGAATCTCAGGCGGAACCATTCATTCATGAAAACATTTCCTTTGCTGTCTCCTTCAAAAGCTACTTGTCATTTCTTTTTCTTTTGGTTGGTATCTCTCTGAAAATTTGCCAGCACGAAGTTGATAAATTTTTAGAGAAATCTTCCCTGTCCATCCCTACTTGAGGGACAACTGGAAGATTCAAGCCCCCATGTAAAACACTCCATTGGTATTTCCCTAAAACATATAGTTGGCTACAATGGAAAACAAGTGCAATTAAATATTTGAATAATAAAATTGAATAGGAACCATGTAGCTTGTTGGGGTATTTTATGGCACCTGTGATAGCAGCAGAATGATGATACCCAGCTGCAATTTGGGTAACTACCTGGGCAATTCCAGAAACTTCTACAGGTTCCTGCAAACATCTGAGCAGTCTTAATGAATGGCCTCAAATGGAGATGTTCCAAACATGTTTGAAATTCCATATCTCTTCAAGGGAAAATTCGCGTACAGTGTAACATTATCTTGAAGTTTCCATTAACCTCTCCATGACTATGCAGATAATTCTCATGCAAATAAAGGGAGACGAATGATGTAGAAGAGTAAGCTAAAATAAACCATTTAATGGATTATTTTCCATTACCAGTACAATTTAACTAGTAATTTCACGGGTTCAAGGCGTAGAAACAGCCTCTTGCAAAACTGCAAGGTAAGGCTGTGTACTTTAGGCCCTTTGTGGTCTGCTCCTTCCCCAGACAACGCCTAGGCGGGAGCTTCGTGCACCGTGGCTGCCCTTTTTAGTACAATTTAACTCACTCTATGACTACAATCAGCAGAAAATGTTTAAAAGCTCAGAGTTGAATTAATTTCTCCCTTCACAACTAAGATATGAAAAAAAGAACATATCAGAGGAAGCATGTTTCCTGCATAGGCACTAGCAACATCATCAGAAATAAAGACTAAACACTTACTTAGAAATAGAAGACATAACTAAAGAGTAAAATCTACCATGCATACATAAATATTGCCAGCAGGAAAGCCGAAAACTTACAAAACCAATGCAAAGGACTACATGTTTCCTTTAAGAATCATGAGAACTGATTCAAATATGAAGGAATTGTTAAGAAAAGAGAAAGAGGAGAAGAGGGAATTAAGAATCGATCCTATGGTGATGACATCCCTCAGTAGTCAACCCTGGCAGTTCCAGAAATCTCCCATCATTGCAGTTATTCTGGTCTGTTTCGGACATTACTTTGTTCTTAAACCTTCTGAGTATTTCTTTACCATCTTCCCTAAAACAGTTAAATGACTTAAAGGCTGCTCAGTTGAAAAATCATCTCTAAGCAAATGGGGACCTTTAGCATAACAAAATTCTGTTTGTACATAGACTACCATATGGCATACTTACACATTGATTTTAAAGAGCCATCTCCAAGCAAATGGAAGCCTTTAGCAATAACAAGAACCTACATACTATATGACATACTTACACACTGATTTTAGAGAGCCATCTTAACCCGGCCCTTAGCTGGCAGTAATATGTTTGTCAGTGACTTTTGTGGGTAGTAAATATGGCCATCCACTAAAGGTAAAGGATGTCTTTGTACTATGACACAAACGGATAAATTGTGCAACCTCATGACCCTCCCTCTGGTAAGTGTTTGAATGGACAACAAGTATGTCAATAATATGACAGCAGATTCATGAAAGTATCTCTACTGGTCTGGTAAGGCACGATTTAAAGATGATCCAAATGACCACATGTCTGAAAAGTGTCTCAATAAAGATGCTGAAGAACAAGCAAAGGAAGCCTAAGACACTCTCAAGGATGAAGAAGTTCCACCATTAACCACAAGTTTCCACGTTATTCCATATAGAGGGTTTGAATCTACAAAATTAAAAGCAAAAATAACAAAAACAACATTAGCAGCACAGCAGCAGCATCAACACCAACAATAAATATAGTTTGAATGATCCTTGTTTCCAAAATCCCACAAACTATGACCATATAATTCTTGTCCATGGGCTTCACCATGCTTTCCATTGAGCAATTCTTTTGTTCAAATGTGTTAGAAATTTTATGCACAACAATGTCTGTTAAGAGAAAAACAGAGTCATTTAATTGATGAAGTCTATTCTTAAAAGTAACAAGTTACAAAGTACAAGTTGATTGTGCTGATCATCTAGCTTTTAACAACATAACATTTTGCAGCAGGGTCAGGCAAAAGGGCTCGAGTTGAATTACTTCCAACTTGGAGTTTTGCCGCCATCATGTTCCCTGAATCAACTTGACTGCTGTTTTGAGCAATTAAGAGGAGACTTTGTGTTCTTCTGTTTCTTTAACATATTTCTATAAATAAGATAATTCAACTCTGCCAGAATTTTAGAGGCCTTTTTTGCATGTGAATGAGTAGAAGTAGATGTGAATCTGTTCTTTTGAGCTGTTACACTAGAAATTCTTTTTTATTTCTTTAACATACTATGATTATTATTGGTCAAATATTCAGAAAGTTTTAAAGATAAAAAGATAGATAGCTGAACACTCCTGCTTACTAATGATCCTAGTGTAAATTGAATTTCATTATTAGACTTGATCTGAACATGGAGGAAATAAATAGAAGGGGGGCAGCCCCGGTGCACGAAGCTCTCGCCTATGCAGGGTCCAGGGAAGGGGCGGACAACAAGGGCCTATAGTACACAGCCTCAGCAAGGAAACAGCAAAACAAGTGAATATTCATAATGGACAAATCCTCACGGCAAAAGAGAAGGCAACCAATGGGTAGATAGGAAAGATAGAGGTGAACATACAACTGTGTAACTTCTCTGAGATGATAACCCCAATTGTCCAAAATCATTCAGACCAGTAGCAAATATGCGCCCCTTCTCTGTACAAAAGAGGAAGAATAAGTTACAAAAAGCAAATACAGGAGACAGCTGACATCTACACTCATGGCTGGAGATAAGATTGATCACCAAAACACATCCAGCCATGAAACGTCAGAAGTGAACTTCAGAGATGATGCAGTTGACATTAATAGGACACAAGGGGGGAAAATGAAAAGAAACAGACCAGATCTTGGACAAGCAAGAAGCAATAGCAAAAGATCAGACAGCAAAAATGAAGCCTGCAATTTCTAGGTCTACCAAAATCATTTGATTCTCACTCTGGATTAGATAAAAGTAACATATGATTGTTACTCAAGCAATATATATCAAAATGGTGGTCACTAGAAAATTAGAAGATAAAATTTCTTTAAGATATGATGATATGATAAATGCATCTGATATGATAAAATTCCTTGATTTAAACTTACAGATGATATGGCAATCCAGAAACCACAAAGAGAATACCCAACAGGTGGTAATTTAGCTTAGAATGGAGATGGTCATTCATTCTCTCCAACATGTAGAAAAGAATCAGCATCATTTAGCAAATGGAATGGAGATGTTATTTGTTCTTGTAAGTTAGCAACATCCTCTACTGCATCACCCACTTAATATCAGGCTCACCATTCAACCGTATTTATGGTAGGGAAACACACATATAACCCCAAGCGAATCTACTTTCATCTTGATATTATTTCGTGGAAGCTAGACCAGACAGACCTTGAACTCATGCATAATCTCATTTGCTCATCCTGACATCCAGACACTCAATATGACCTCAATCACGAATAAGTTCTGATAGAATCATGAAACAGTGTCAAAATATTTGCAAATTTTATTTGGATGTTTTGCTCTCTAGTCTAGTAACTCTTAGGGTGGATGCTCTCTCTTACAGTAGCAAATAAAGACTTTCTACTAACTTATCAACAATACAGGGGCTTTAAATCCTGTTTATGATACGCTTTGGAGCAGAAAACTTTTGGAAATAACTTCCTGTCCATTGCTGTAAGTCAAATAAGCCTTCTAGCTTATCAAATAATTGGAAAGGAAACAAGGCAAAAACAATAGTGACTTGCACCCTTAATTCTTATTATTAAGAAAAAAATGAAACCAAAAATGTAGTTATCAGATGTAGTGATCACTTCAAGTTACTCTGCAGTGGTTGATCATATGCTCCTGAAGTTTTAGTCTTTTGGCCTTTTCCATTAAGAGGTGTCAATATTTCCTCTTATTTTTCTGCACCTGTCTCCATGTATGCTCCTGAGTGCTTTCTTGTTGTTCCTTCCGAATGATACACCTGTGGTATTTGTGTCTGCATTTTCTTGTCTCCTTGATGGGGCAAGAGGTAGAGAACTTATTGATCTATATAACAAAGATTAGAAAGAGATCAACTCTGAGCAATGCTAAGGTGCTGATGCAAATCATACTTTTCAGCATTATGGTAGATGACATTTTCTAAGATTATTTATCAAAGTGTTTATAGGAAAAAAAGGGTCAAAAACCTGTGATCAGATTTAGCTCCAGTAGTCATCAAACAAATATCCAGAACACATTGAGGATAAAGGGACAATTATGACCATTCTAGTAGAATATGCTTTTCCTTTTCAAGCAATGGACTCTGAGGAACATACAGTGGTGAATTTGGAAAGTATAAAACACACCAACATCTTTCTAAGGAGGTAACTCACATTTTCCATCATATGCTTAATGGGTGAAACCTATTTATAGAAATTTTGATTCATGGCAAACTTAAAGTGTTTATCATCCATCATGCCTTATGGAGGAAAATCATTCTTGCATCCCTTAGCAAGAAAAGCAACTCTAAGGAGACCATTGTAGTTCTCAAAGAAAAAAGTATTTGGCCACTGACTCTTTTCTATCTTAGTACATCTTTGCAACCTACAAGTGTAATCATCACTTATCAATGAACAAAAGAGAAGGTGATGAAATTTGAAATCCCAAAGGCATATGTAAGACTAGCAGAGACTTGCTATTGACTTAAATTGAGTAAAGATGCCACAAAGAGATACAATGAAGCACACTATTCTTTTCTTTTATCTTTCATCTTTTTGTTGTTTCAGATGCCAACGTTGATTATTGAATACCAAGACAAATATTTCAGTTGTATCACAAGGACAAATCATTTCTTACAAAGCTTCTCTATCCAGCAATCATGTCAAGTACATTTCTATACAGCTACTAAGAAAGTCTATCTTGCTATCCATTAATATTCTTAACTACAAACAGGTGACCTGCCACAATAAAGGTGCATTCTGCCACCACTTAGCTAAACCTGCTGAAAAAACAGAAAACTTGCACAAAGTCAATCCAATGGATTTTAGCTTCACATCAAAAAGCACTTATTGAAGATAGTTGAAGCCTCCCAATAAGTGCAAGGGATATGAAAGCTCTATCTCTTGGATTCAACCAAGTTAGACACAGTCTGTACCTCAACTGATTTGTACAATCACAATCAGTCCATACTTTAGTCTCTGAATTTGAATGCCTTGAAATAATCTTGTAATTACAAAGTATTGCAAAGCATGATAGATATGAAATATAGGCCAACACTTAGAAGAGAATGGATATGGGCTACAAAATGTGCACCCATTAAATATCTAACATCTTATAAATAAGCGAAAGAAGCGTCAAACTCAAGCTTCAAAATGTGCACCTAATAAAGCTCTAAAGCCTAACACCTAGAAGATATTACAGATATGAACTGCAAAACCCGTGTCCAAAAAATATCCAATAACCTTCAAATAAGCTAAAGAAGCATTAAACTCAAGCTCCAAATGCGCACCCAATAAAACCCTAAAGCCTAAAACCCGAAGAGAGCTAAAGAGACATCAAATTCAGGCTGCAAAATGCTCACCCAATAAGTCCCTAAAACCTAACACCTAGATCAAGGCACAGCTCTTTGATGGTATCATTTATCCTTCCAATTATAAAAAATGAGAGCAACAGCATCCTTGCAGGATAACAAGATCAAGGTAAGTATCCAAGCAGCCCATGACCATCAAATTCACGGAAACTAGGTTCCCACTACTCATCACAATCCGCTAAACCAATAGAATGCAGATAGAAATGCAAAGCAACTATATAGGATTCGCCATTCTTGTTACCGTGAGAACTAAAATCCAATCAAGAAAAAAATAATAGTCTTTTTGCTACTAAACCACTTATAAATATTCAAATTCAACAGACAACATTGTTGTTGGTAAATCACTCCAAAAAAAACGAAGTTAAAACAAAATTATTCATTTAAACTTTTGATTGTCTTCATCATTAGTTCGCTGAATCATAAAAAACCAGAAATAAACAAATGGAAACCACCCATATAGAATCCAAACCTCCCACTACCAACGGAAAGAGACAAATGGAAAGCACCCATACGGAATTCAGTCAAGAAAAACATCATCTTCTCCACCGCATCAAATTGAGTTGGGTTGGGATTACCTGTAAGGAAGAGAGTATGAGCTCCACCACAGGCAATCGCCCGAGGGCTGTCGCTATCAAAAGCGTGACAAACTGTAGGCTCCCATCGGGATTCCAAGCTTCCCAAACCTAATCTCCCGTAATCACCATTGCCCCACAGAGCTGCAAATCTCTTCGTCGATGATTCAGTTTGAATCAATCTCTGGAAAACAAGTGAATTTAATCGATTCAAGAAAGCGGGAGAAAATCTGGAAGTTTCTTCGAGGAATTTCCTCCGCCACATCGTAGAGCTGGAAATTCAGTCATGCGAAGAAGAGAGAAGAGAGAAGAGAGAAGAACTTTGCCGGTTAATTAACCGACTTCAAAGAGAACTTAAATGGGCCACGCGGCGTACCCTTAAAATGACGGAGGACACCCTTCCCATTCTGTCGGGAAGTGATAACTCTAGCTCAGCCATATTAACGGTTTGGATCATTGAAGAAGTAGGTCCCATTTTCTTTGGCCTTTCTTTTGCGTGAAAATATGCCCACAATAGATATGCTTAATTACTTATAAAGCCCTGAGTTATTCGATTCTTTAACTTGTAGCTTAGATTTTAATTTTGATGAATTGTACCCTTGATTTAAAAGGTTGTTGCAATTACACCCCACTGGCGGACGGCTGGTAAAGACATTAGCCCCTTGTTGATGTGGATCTGCTAGGTAGAAGCTGACCTACTTACATGCCTCTGATCCAGGGTTAAGACGGATATTATACTTCTAAAGTCGTCTTCCTCTAGCTACAACCCCACCCAGTTTTCTTGTCGGCCATTTCCTGCCCCTTGTTGGTCATTGGAGATGGATTTTTTGATAGAAAAGTATGATTTTTATCTTCATTAGAGTAAAAAAAAAAGGGATACAGAAATCTATCTACCAACGCAAGCAAAGGGCAGCTCCGGTGCACAAAGCTCCTACATCTACGGGGTCCAGGAAGGGGAGGACCACAAGATCTATAGTATGCACCATTATCTTACATTTTTGCAAGAGGCTATTTTCATGCCTTGAACCTATGACCTTAAGGTCACACGACAACAACTTTGCTGTTGCACTAAGGCAAGCTGCAATCATCTACCAACGCAAGCCACGACAACTAAAACATACAATGCTAAGCACTGTTTGCAAGTATGGTATTGTTACAAGCAAAAGTTAAATCGAGGTTGCAATTAATCAAAATTGAAATATGGGGTACAAATAAAAAATGAATGATGCAAGCTTTTTTAAGTAATTAAGCCTGATAGGGATTATTGGATGTTAATTAGAGGACTTCCTCAATTTTTGGATCACAGTAGATCTGATGTTAGGTCTCTCAATCAAAGTGATAACAAGGGAATCCCCCTTGTGATATGATCTGCTTTTAAATGTTCCCCTCCTTTGATCTTCTATGTAAAAGAGTTTGATGGGGTTAGATGGATTTTTCAATAGAAAAGTATGAATTTTGTCTTCATTAAAGTAAGAGTTAAAAAAAAAAAAAGAATACATAAAATCTATCTACCAATACAAGCAAAAGGCAGCCCCAGTGAAGAGAGCTCCCACATATGCAAGGTCTAGGAAGGGGAGGACCACAAGGGTCTATAGTATGCAGCCTTACCTTGAATTTTTACAAGAGGCTATTTTTAAGCCTTGAACCCATAACCTTAAGGTCATGTAACAAAAACTTTACTGTTGTGCCAAGGCTCCCCTTCATCTACCAGCACAAGCCACGACAACTAAAACAAACAATGTTAAGCATTGTCTGCATTTAGGGTATTGTTACAAGCAAAAGTTAAATCGAGGGTGCAATTAATCAAAATTGAAATATGGGGTATGAATAAAAAATGAATGATTCAAGCTTTTTTAAGTAATTAAGCCTAATAGGGATTATTGGATGTTAATTTGAGGACTTCCTCAATTTTTGGATCACAATAGATCTAATGTTAGGTCCCTCATTCAAAGTGATAAAAAAGGAATCCACCTTGTGATATCATCAGCTTTAAGTGTTCCATTCCTTGATCTTCTATAAAAAAGGAATCCACCTTGTGATATCATTAGCTTTAAGTGTTCCATTCCTTGATCTTCTATGTAAAAGAGTTTGATGGGGTTAGGTGCTATCAACATTGTTTTTTTCCTTTTTAGACCAACAATCATTGCATTTCAATGCTAAGGCAGTATATTATTGTAAGACCTGCCTATTGACAATACCGTATCGAACAAATATAGTCTGATCGTGGATAAATAGATTCATTTATCCCATTCCCATAAAGCTCTATTGTTTTCTTTTTAGATCTAAGATATTCTCTTACTTCGACCCCAATTGTTAGCCTACCCATTAGAAATCATGTCAATCAGATGATTCTAATTTCTATTTAGTTTAATTTTTGTATTTCAATTATTGTGATTCAAAGCATAAAGAAACATAAGACTGCATACATCCAATAGAAGTGAATTTTGATGTTGGGAGTAAACTAAGAGATTTTGAATAATATTAATGGGTTAGATCTTTTGAAAAGCTAGCCCAAAATCAATAATGCACTGCCTTAGCGTTTGAAAATACTAAGACTATTGCAACAAATGTCTTGAGAAGTTAATTGTGTATAACTTGTAAAGAAACGAACTTGCACCAGAAACGTTTGAACACTAATTAGAAAGAAAGACAACACTACTCAAACTTTTAATATGATAACTTACTACAATGATTGTCTCACTGTGTTCTCTAACAGAGCTTTAATGGCTTCTGGACTAATAGAGAAGAACTAACAGAAAAGAAGAACTACAAGTTAATAAATAACTTCTGTGTCTATGTTTGAGAGGCTTGTAGCATGCGTATTTATAGCCTTTGAGTCTTCACCAACCGTTCACCAACCAACCCATCGAATTGGACTTTCAACACACCTTCCACATGGGTTGTTATAGAATGGGTCAAGGAGTGGCTATTGGAAGTTTCTTGTGTTCACACAAAGGGTAGCTGCAGGAAGCTTTCTGTGTTCACACTTGACAACTTTTGAACTGCAACTCGAGCTACAACCTTCAGATAATGCCACTATGGGGCGTTGCAACCGAGGCTACCACCCCAGACCCTACTCCTCAAGGGCACTGCCGTCGAACCCCTATTATTTCTTCTTGTAATCATTGCGGTCTCAAATGACCTCATCAACACTAAGTTGGTCATACCATTGTAGCACTTCTAGTGGTATTTTATTGAGGCGAGCATTGTCATATATCAACACAATTTGGCACTTCTCTTAAAATATATTGGATTACATTTTTGAATAGTTGCTTTCTCTTTAGCTAGAGATTAGATTTAAGAGCGTAGGAGAGCGCATGAGTGATTTGTTTTGAAATTCTTTACTTTATAAAATGAAAAATAAGAAAACACCAAAAACCGTGTACCATATGCATGCCTTATAACAAGCCTTTCTTTGGTCTTCAATATTCAATAAGACAGTTTTACATGGTACAAAATATGCATGGTGCAATGTTAACTTGCTATTTGGTAGAGTTTGACGTAGAGAATGGAGACCGTTTTGTTTTTCTCAGGTAGGTAATGAAACGGCAATGCTTGTCTCCATGGTGCTGTAAGTTGGAGATTTTCTAACAAAGGGCAGCCCCGGTGCACCAAGCTCCCACCTGTGGGGTCCGGGGAAGGGGCGGACCACAAGGGCCTAAAGTACACAGCTTAACCTTGCATTTTTCAAAAGGCTATTTTCATGCCTTAAACCCGTGACCTCAAAGTCACACGACGACAACTTTTACCGTTGCCCCAAGGCTCCCCTTCAGTTGGAGATTTTCTAGCTTCACCTGAAAATGGCTGTACACTTTTTGGGGAGGGACATAAGCTCCCTAATTTTTATTGGAAAAATGGTATCTTTGAATACCCTACCTTTTTAACAAATACTTTTGGCTACTAGTTTTCTCTAGTTTCTTAGGTGGAAAAGTTCAATGATTGCAATTATAAGGCTTTTGAACCCCAAAAACTAGTAGCTAGAAGCATCAATGAATATTACAGCTAGCATAAATTGGAGAGGGCGAAGAAGATGGATGAGTTAGATCATCTAGAGATCAGGCCTAAAGGGAGAGGCTATGAAATCAATCTTGAAATTTAGTCTGGATAGCATTTCTCTTTTTATTACCAAATTTTAGATGATTATAATCCTCTATCAGCTGTTAGTTAGGATGATCCAAGTTGTTTAGAATGTTGCACTTGACATGGATGTTCCATTTTTCAAAATTCCCATCCATCGGATAATCATAAGCATTGTTTTCTTGAGTTGTAAATGAAAGGTTCGCCTATTTTATAACTGAAAGCAGCAACAGTTAGGGTCATTCAATGGATAAGAATTTAGAATCGTAGCCTATCCAAATCAAGGGTAATATATTAACTGATTTGGATCTTTATAAATCTAGGCCCACCTAGAGTTATAGCCTCACTACCATTTAGCAATGGGCCAACGAATATATCACTTCCCCTTATTTTCATTGGCAAACTTGGGTTTTTGGGGTAATTCAATTTCCATGTGGAAAACACTTTCTGCGAGAAAAGCAAAAAGGGGCAGCTCGGTGCACAAAGTTGCCGCCTATGCAGGGTCTAGGGAAAGGGCAGACCTCAAGGGCTCAAGGGCTTAAAGTACACAGCCTTACCTTGCATTTTGCAAGAGACTGTTTCCACACTTTGACCCCATGACCTCAAGGTCACACGACGACAACTTTTACCGTTGCGCCAAGGCTCCCCATCTTCAGCGAGAAAAGCACTCCTCAGAAATCAATTTCTATGGTGTAAAACACTTTCTACGAGAAAAATAGTCCCCTAAAATCGATTTTCTTGCATTTGCTGCCAACAAAACAGGCAAATACAAAGGAAGACCACTTCAACATCATATGCATTATTTACAAAGAGATACAAAGGAAAGGTTGTCTTTGTCTCTTCAACTTCTTTGTAGCTATTGCTATATGAGACGCAAACAGATGAACAAATCATCATCAACAAACTGGGTCTTTGAGAAAAGTAAACGTACAATTGCCTCTTTTACACAAGGATTGAGAAAGATAAACTTGGTTACGGAACAGAAGGTTAGGCCGACTACTATAGCTATACGTACAACAGTTCCTTCTTACCCCTTTCCCCTGCTTTCTGTCAATGTTGTCAATTTTCAGAATACTTATGTACACTTGTGCAAGGGCAGAAAAAGCTTGTAATATTCACTCCGACCTTCGCTTCCCAGCCTCTCATTACCCAACTGCAAGAAGAGATAAAAAAGATAAAGTTTGGAGATAAATCCCTTAGACAAATGAAACTTTTGATACACAGACATTTGCCCAACGAAAAAGGTGATACAAAATCATCTTCAGTTGCCACTCCAACAACGAGTCCTTGCACTCCAGAGGAAGAGAATTGGGTCAAAGTGTTATTAGATGAATCAACTCTACGCAGAAAAGCAGATGTAGATTTAGTACACAGACATTTGCCCAACGAAAAAGGTGAAGAAGGAAATCAACAAGCGAGGCATACTCTCTGCCAGCTGAGATCAAGATCAGCATCCATCCATAGTAATCCAGGTCTTAAAAAGGCAAAACACAGCCTACATCTCCATCTTCCAGTCCTTTCTCCTTCATGAAAACAGCAATTCGAAAGCAAAAGGCTGCAATGGTCATGAGTGTCAAAACTGATGCACAAGGCACTTGCTTACGAAGCTGAAGAATATTAAAGATGGACGTTATAAATGGAAGTATTGAAGATGGATTAGAGTGCCATGCTTAGGTATGCATCCAAACCAGAGTCAGTCTCTTCTACATATTAATCTGTTAGAAATCTTTGTTTCTTCCTGCATCACAAACCACTCATGGGCATCTGCATTTGAGAAGATCAAGCCCTGAACAGCAAGTAGAAATCTGTAATTGAATTTAGGAGATGCGTGATCTTTTGCACTCTTCTTAACAGCTTAACCATGATTAGGTATGCATCCAAACCAGAGTCAGTCTCTTCTACATATTAATCTGTTAGAAATCTTTGTTTCTTCCTGCATCACAAACCAATCATGGGCATCTGCATTTGAGAAGATCAAGCCTTGAACAGCAAGTAGAAATCTGTAATTGAATTTAGGAGATGCGTGATCTTTTGCACTCTTCTTAACAGCTTATCCAAGAAACGTGCTCCAATTGGTGGATATCTGCTTCTCATTAACGCTGTTCAAGATCACATAAACATGTGTCATATGAACGAAAACAAATTACTAGAACAAATATATGATTTCTGACTCGATGTTGGATCACATCCTGAACAGCAAACACAAATCTGTAATTAAAATTAGGGGATGAGGAAATCTTTGCAATCTTTGTAACGGCTTAGTGCCAAAAACCACACCACTTGATAGGCCGCACTTCTCATCCAAACATAGCTCTAGATCCCATATAAAAGTGCCAGGCGAAGAAGAACAAATGACTGGAACAAAGATAAGATGCAATAATAATCGACTGTTTAGCAAGAAGATAACAAACTGTGGGTGGACTTATTTGTGGGTAGTTTGAATAAGATGCAATAGGATATCTTGACAAGATAAAGCCCAAGGCATACTCTCCTCCAGTTAAATTGCTGGGTGGTACCATGTTGTTGGACTGATTTCTAAAAGATTTCAAGGTTCTTTGTTCCAAGTATTTCAACGCAATCAGTTGCTGATAACATTAAGAATTTATCACAACAAAGAAAACCAAAAACCATGAGAAGAACAAGGGTCAATAGTAGGCAGCCTTACCTTGCATTTTGCAAGAACAACTCTACCATTGTGCCAAGGCTCCCTTTCTTGTTCCAAGCTAGTCAAAGAACAAATTTCTTATGATTATGTGGTTATGACAAGTCAAAGTATGTTGTTCTCTTCAGTTTCTTAGACAACAGAGATAAAGCTCTACAAGAAAAGGACGTGATTGTATCCTCCCCAACATGACAACAAACATCAGATGATATTTACTAACCATCCAAAATTCATACAAAAGAAAGTGAATAGCGCGGAGCAAATATCTTTCTGCAGATAGGAAGTACCTTCCTTATCAATGGCACAAGTAAAACATTACTCTCAATTGTAACTTTCCAACTTCAGCACTCGAAATTGAGAATCAAAGCAAATCCACAGCAGTGTATATGCCAAGCTACATGCCGGGCACCTGAACCAGGCTATTGGTGTAAGGATGTAGAACAGTAAATGCTAGAGGCAAATTGCTGATCCTTTCCACTTTCCGAGTCTTGAAATGATAAACATACAGTTCATCTAGTGTCATTAGGAGCAGAAAATAGCAACTCCCCCCTCTTGATAAGGTACATTCATGTATGGCCGAAGGGCACACACTAACTCTGGTTCACCTTGGATAATTGTATCCAATCCAAATCTGTACTTGAGTGACCATTCATTCAAATGAAAGTGCTTCGACAGCCCAAACTTTCATTCTGTCTGCAGAACTTGAACAGCTGGTATAAGACAAACACCCTCCCAAATCACCAAGCCATCCCTCGTTTCTTCTCTTCATCAGCAGTTAAACCAACCATGTAAAGATACAGAGGAGCAACAATTACTTTCAATGTGTAATGAGGAGATTACAGAGCCATCCTTCAACCAATATATGGTTTCTCCTACAAAACAACTGAGCAGATGTCACTTATGACCATACATTTTCCAACTCTTGAGTGTTGTGACTGTGGAGCTTGATTGGCTTGATCTCATTGTGTGCATGTCAAATTATGTTATATGCTACAAATCGGGAGACTGAAACTAGTGTAAGCCCGTGTACGTACCTCAATTCAGCAAAAACTGCGTAAATCTGTGTATTTCTTGTTTTTCATTTTGTTGCATCTTCTAACTTCACAACATTAAGACCATGCTAGTGTTTTCCATTCTAGGAACTCTCCATTCATCCTTCTGCCAATCAAAGATTTCAGAGTCTAAAACTATGGTCATCAAATTCATCACAAAAGATGGAAATGAGTTTGTAACTGGTAGGAATTAGGAATGGGTTGAAAGATAACAAAACATCTACCGACAGGCCATGATCTTGAGAGGGCGTGGGAATCACTGGCCATTATTTTGTGATAGGATTATATAAGCAGTAATCCTCACTGTGCATTAGCCAAATAGCCCCTTGGAAGAAGCTTTGATTTCTAATGAATCTGTAGTAAAACTGAGAAATGGGTTTGGAACACCAATGGATTTCTGATCATGGGTACTAATCTGTATAATGCGGAAGTATTCGTCATGAAATAGAATGCCACAAAAAGCAGAGAATCGTCGAGACTGGGTCTGGCGGAAGGAGACGTCGTGGGAGATAAAATGATACCACCTTTTAGAGACGCATTTGAATCTGAGGAGTGATTTAGCTGGCAACCAAGGGAGAATTTCATGGATTACCACGTCTTCGCTGATATGTTTCCCATTTTCCACTTCTTCCTCAATTCTCTGCTTTTCCTGTTCGACAAAATTTTCCATTCCCATCTCTGATTTTCAGTTTGATCTGGTTAGAATTGTGGAGAAAAGAAGGGTAAGAAGATCATAAACTGAAACCCTAGGAAAGTCTGGGTAAAGGGCACTTCATTTACCAGTAGTTTCAAATTACGTCAAGGTATTTATAACCCCTTGCTTTTGATAGACGCACATCCCATTGTCGCCCAAACAGAGAGAGAGAGAGAGAAGGCGAACGGCCTTCTCCTGGTTACGAATTAATATGCGCAGTGCCTCATTTTGTCAACGACACTCATTTCTATAACCAGAAAGCTGCTAAATGCGGCGATTCCAGCCGTCCTCCTCCACCACTAGCCCTAGAATTCCTCCTTCCTAAAACCCTAACCAACCTCAAATTCTGAAACTTCTCTGAGCTCAATTCTCGATGCGATTCTCTTGCTCTTCATCTCCAATCCATTGTTGTTTTCTTACCAGTTAAAATCAAACCCTCTTCCATTCTTCAATTCAATTATCAATGGCTTCTTCCCCTTCCCGTCTCTCAGTCCTCCTCAGGTCCCGTCTTCTTTCCCAACTCTCAACTCTCAACTCTCAACCCTCCCTCGACCCCAACCCTTCATTCCAGCTCTCATCGAATCTCAGCCTTCCATCTTGCGTATCTTCTCAATCCCCACCATCCAATTCCCCTTCTCATTGCCTGCCGGATTCCGCTACCTTTCCACTCTCAGGCTACCCCCTGTCCGTCGCTCCAGCGTCGACATCGCTGCAAGAGCTCGGCAACTTCAGAACCGCCGTCTCTGGACGTATGGCCTAACTTTTAGCTGCATTGCCGGATTCGTCATAATCGTCTTAAACAATTTCCAAGATCAGATGGTTTTCTACGTTACTCCTAGCGATGCGCTGGAGAAATTCAAATCAAATCCGACGAAAAACCGGTTCAGATTAGGCGGCTTAGTGTTAGAGGGAAGCCTAGTGCAGCCGGCGTCTTCACCGGAAATCGAATTCGTTGTTACGGATCTAATTACTGATATATTGGTTAAGTACGAAGGATCTTTACCTGATTTGTTTAGGGAAGGGCATTCGGTTGTCGTGGAAGGTTTGATTTATCCATTTACAGAGGAGGTCGGGGAAGGGCTTGCATCAGTGGGGAAGGCAGTGTCAGAGAAGGCAAGAAGTGGGAAGTTCTATTTTATGGCGAGGGAGGTGCTTGCTAAGCATGATGAGAAGTATATGCCAAAGGAAGTTGCAGCAGCAATAGAGAGGAACAAGGCAAAAATTGAAGCTGATTTAATGGAGAAGGAAGAAGCTAGGAGGAGTTGATTCGGCATATTATTCGTATCATCTCGAAACTCCAGCATTTTTTTGTTTTCTTTGAATCATCCTTTTTACAGAGCAAAATTCAGCAACGTTCACAAATTTATGCATGGTTAGAGTTTCAATTAGCAGTTCAGGCAGCAACTGATAAAGGCAAACTTCACTTAGATCAGTATATCAGAGATAGCTGGAGGTCTAGTTATATTTTTGGTGTGCAATTGATGCTTGTCATAAAGGAGAGTTATGCTTCTACAATTCATTTGAGGCACTCGATTATATTGTTGTTGTAATGCGGGAACAATTCTTTGGCTCTCCCCAATTTTGATAGAAGAGCTGTAAGACGACTGCTATTTTTAGTGAATAAGGGGATGTTAACTAATGAGAATGGTACATTGTTTCATTGCTATTGATTTGTGTTGGGAAATTGAAGCTTTTCATTTGAACAGAGAATTAAAATATATGCTTTGACAACCCATAGATTATCTAGGAACTGATGTGGTTTCTAGTGCAACTTAATTTGTATTTTGATGTTGACGAGAATCTTTCCACCTGTAAAATATGTGTCCAAATTTTTTTCTTCTTATTGTTCTCTTAAAGCTTCTGTTTCTTAATACAAGTTGCAAATCATAAGAGTACTTTAATTCAATTAGGGAGCTGTGGTCAAGTTGTTTTGCTTGAAATATGGATAAGATTTCTTCTCCCTTGAAGTCTTATTTTAGCTTTGTTTTGAGGCTAAAGTTTCTAAGGATGACACAGGTTGTGCTACCTTATAACCTTTCTTTCGTATAGGGGCTACTTTTCCTGGTATGCTCATGTCTCGATGTCACTCAATCCAGAATTTTGATTAGCAGAAGCATTTACCCTTTCATGGTTCTCTATGAACCTATTTTTGTTTTAATCTTCCAAATGGGATGCCATGGTTTGATTAGTCATAGTGGCTGTCTCTGTCTCAACCTGGCTTTCCTGTCAATCATTGGTTTCAGTGATTACATGCTTTCATATATGGACTCACGTGGCTTTCCTAGCAAAAGAATGCTCTCATGCTAAGTTCATGTTCCCAGTGGACTAAGTAGTCTTAGATAGAGTATCTGTTAGAGAAATGACATATTAGGCAATCTTATTGTCAATTTATCTTCATCCATAATGGTTTGCCTAGTGTCTCCACCTGCACCAGTGCATTTTCTCGGAAATGTTTGTGCTCCTATGAGGGACTTAAATGTTTGGATAATGTGAGTCACTCGTCTGAAAACATATTGGATCTATTTAAGGTTTCGTTGTTTGTTTCTCTATTTTTCTTAGCTATTTTTGGGTGGGGAGTGATGGGAATCTCACACCCATCTTTCTTCTTTTCTGCCTCTCTATTCTTAGTCAAAGCCCTACTCATTCTTTTTTTTCTTTCCAATTCTTTTTCAACTTTCTTCATAACAATTGTGATCTTCTCTGTACCCCTTAGGGGACTTCTTTTTCCCCAATCCTTTTTATTCTCTGTTCTAACACTATTCTGTGGCTGCCTCTTGAGCATCTGTCACCTTCTGTATGCTTCCTTTTGTTCTGTTAAACTTACCACTACAATTATCATTCCTAGGACAGTCATATTCCATCCTTGCACATTCCAAGGACATTTCTGTTCATTTGGAGAATAGACTATTAGAATTGTAATCTCTGTGAAGAAACAAGACTTTATCTCAGAGAACCAGGTGGGCACCTGAGTGCAGTGGACTAGTGAGATAACGACTGTAGGCTGGCTCAACTCCATTCTATTTGACAGGTATTTCCATCACCTCCGTAGGAAGCTCCGTGAGCCCCTTGACTCATACTCTCTAGATGTATTTTGAAGCTTAGAGCTATAGGTTCATAATTGCAAAGAAGATGTTAACACATAAGACCCAAGATAAGATGAGGTTGGTTAGATATGAGTATCACTGGACTCAGGAAAGATGACTATGCCGCCCTTCTCCCCAGGAAATAACTCGTTGTTTGACTGGGCTGATGATTTTGTTGTTAGGATATGATGGTCTGACTATAGGTCTATAATACTATTTGATCAGTTTTTTCCCATCAAGCAGCTCCAAGGTGTATGATGGGAGGAGGTTGGTTAGACGTAAGCATCACTGAACTCAGAAAAGATGATTACACCTCCCTTATCTGAAGAAAATAATCTCGTTGTTTGACTGGGATGATGATTTTGTTGTTAGGATATGAGGGACCAACTTCTGGCACCACTCAAGCATCATAGTGCCATACTTGGTTGCCTACCTCTGATAGCTTTGAGGTTCCCAACTTTCCTTTATCCTTCCTTTTTCTGCAGTAATCGAGGTTGTAGTTAAAGTGATGCACTCTCTCATTCTCCTTCAATCTCGGGCCCTAGCTCAGACTTACCCACACTCTCTCATTCTCCTTTGATCTCGGGCCCCAGCTCAGACTTACCTACACTCTCTCATTCTCCTTTGATCTCGGGCCCTAGCTCAGACTTACCTACACTCTCTCATTCTCCTTTGATCTCGGGCCCCAGCTCAGACTTATCTGCTAACACCTAAAAGGTAAGTTCAACATGGTTTGCTTCTGTCACCAGACTCACCACGCATCACTGCTACCTGCATACTTCAGCTATGCACTTAAAGAGTCCCCAAGATCATTTTAACTAGTTGTCCTCGCTGACTGCTCCCTGCAAGTTGTGGGATCTATGGTAATCAAGACTATGATACTACGACTTCTTATAATCCTCGTGAGTTGTTGTATGAGCAGGTCCCAGCTATGTCTTCTTGCTAGGCTTCCCTCTCTTCCTCAATCATCGTCTTCTCTTTTTGTCCCTGATGTGTGTAGTCCTATGAGCTACTCCCGATCCAAATTTACTTCTGAAGCTTCTTGCTTCTAGACAATCTTATATTCTTGTGAAGGATCTGTCCTCCTGTAGCCTATTAGCTTATGTATTTCCCAATGGTAATTTCTTTTTTGTCCCCAACTTTGTTGCTGTATCCTCAAATGTTGATGACGAAGTTCTATGTATGGGTTTTTCACTGTGATTATCCTCATAGTATTATTGTCTTTTGCAAAGGAATTTTCATATTTTGTGATCATTGGCGTCTCAATCTTTGAAGGGAAGCCTTGGGGCAATGATAGAGTTGTTGTCATGTGACCTTGAGGTCATGTTCGAGGCATGGAAACAGCTTTTTGTAAAAATTCAAGGTAAGGTTACGTACTATAGACCCTTGTGGTCTGCCCCTTTCCAGACTCCGTATATGCAAGAGCTTCGTGCATTGTGCTACCCTTGTTCAGTGTCTCAATCTTTACTAAGTTGCTTGTAAGGTTCATGTCATCATTTCTTTTCTCGGTAAGCTGGACAGAGTTTCTTTTCATTCTTGTAATTTCTCTTCTGATATTCCTCTTGATATTGTGCACCTGATGAAAGTTGCCGTATGACCTAAGGTCACTGATTCAAGGCATAAAAACAGGTAAGACTTCATACTATAAGCCTGCCCCTTCTCCAGACCCCGTATAGGTGGGAGCTTCGTGCACTGGTCTTCCCTTTTTGATTCTGGGGCTTGCTGTTCTGTTGATTTAATAATCGGGTAATGAGTATCATTGATAGTTAGACATGCGCTTTTGCCACAGAGCCTTCTAGTCTGCTGCTCTTTGGAAATTTTTACCCTAGTGCTAGTGGCTCAAAGTTTACTTGGTGTTCAACTTTTGTATGTATCTCCGTAGCATAACAGTACGAGGATGTCCGGATGGGTCATTTTCATACCTAGTCTGTGAGAATTTCTTCTTGTAATTCTAAGCCCTAGTTGTGCCACTACAAGTTGATGCTTTGTGCATATTTATGACGGCATCAATCTTGCAGAATTGAGATCAGGTATTGAAACTTCAAACTTTATCCTTACAGACAAACAAAAAAAGATTGATCTAGGTCATTGATCCATTCACATCATTTATCATGCCTGCGTAAGTAGGTTCCCCATCTCTTTGGCGATCCAAACCATTCATCTAGTAGTCATCCTTCCACAGAGGGCATGCCTGCAAAGATCGTGGGATAGTATTAACCTCCGAACGACAGATCTTGTTATGGTCGTTTTCTGACTCAATCAACCATCTATTTTACGTCTCCCAGGGAGAGAAATGAGGATCACCCAATGGAGATATTTCTGAGCTATGCTCATGAAGGAGAGCCTTAGCACAAGGGCAGAGTTGTAGTGGTGTGACCTTGAGGTCATGGGTTCAAGGCGTGGAAACAGCCTCTTGCAAAATGCAAGGTAAGGCTGCTTACTATTAACCCTTATAGTCTGCCCCTTTCTTGAACTCTGCATATGTGAGAGCTTCGTACACCATGGCTGCCCTTTTATGCTCATGTAGTGAAGATGTCATTCCGCGTATTAACAGTTTGGATCATTAAACAGATGGATCCAATATGTAGTTCAGTCACGCGCAATAAACTCTAATTTATGCTTTCAGAAAAGAGTTATAAATTTTATCTTATGATGAGCTAATGTTAGACGGAGGAGTTATCTCTTGAGGGGGTTACAGGGTGTTACATGAGTGATCAGAACGCGTAAAGTTACATGCCAGAGCCTCGTTTTGATCCATCGCCATACCCTGAAAAGCATCTGCAGTCCTTGAACGCTACTTGAGTCCTGGATGGGCGTGAACAAGGGAAAATTTGGAAAGTTAATACAAATTACTAATAGAAGAAGATTACTGGTGTATGACGTATGATATAGCCCAGAAGATGAACGATCATACATGCATCTAAATCAGTCAGTTCATCGTCTGGATATATCTTAATAAACTTGTTCATTGGGTGATTCTAACCACTTATTCAGGAGGTAAGGTAAGCTGATTAAGCATGAAAATAATGGTATTCAAATCTTAACCGATCATAGGGAGGAGACCATCCAGTTCTAGAGTAATGCCTATTCGAAAGTGGTTCAAAAAAAAAGGTTGATAGTTATGGATTTACATTTAGCGGTGCTTGCGTCGTACACATTATCATATACGTGGACTCGGATTGGTGCAAAAACAATTTCACCCCATGTATGTGCACCAGAAAGAAGGGGAACCTTGGCACAACGGTTGAGTTGTCATTGTATGATCTTGGGGTCACAGTTCGAGGTGTAGAAACAGCTGCATACTATAAGCCCTTTGTGATCTGCCACTTCCCAGACCTTGCAAATACGCAAACTTTGTGCACCGGGCTGCCCTTTTTTCATCGGTACACCAGAACCCTTGCATCTAGCAGCAAGTTGCAATGGTTAAATCTACAACTCCAGAACTGCTCGCTTAAATGCTTTTCCCATTGAGTGCTCGAGTGTGGTGCAATGGGCCAAGAGTCGATCTCTGTAGGATCACAAGTTCGACACTTCTCAAGATTGTTGTGAGTGCGTGTCTACCATTCAAAGAAAAAACATTTCCCATTAAAGATGGGTCCCAATACACCCTTAAAAGACGAAGACCACAGGATGTTGGTAGTCTTATAACAGTTCAATCTGCCGAAACAGGCTTTACCCACTACAGGTAAATAATGAGTCATATTCCAATATCAGTTGCCTCACTGGGAAGATTTTATCACCACCAAATCTTCATAACTTTCTCATCAATGTTCCGCACAAAATAAAATGTTTATCAGATGGTTATCGCTTGTATTAAGAGTGTTTAGTGCAACACGGTCATGGATGTTGCCCCGATGTCGAAGAAACACATCTCAGTTTACTGTGTTGGCAGATATGAATTCCATTCTCTGTAACCCCTTTCCCATTATTAAATGAATCACAGTTCAAGAATGTCAAGTACTCGAATGCATCACCTTTCAATGCTGAATGCAACTTTTCAGGAACTATAGAGAGAACCATATCGTATAGCTTTGGTTCTATTCCTCTGTAATGCAGACACCAGTTCTCCAATCAACCGGAAAGAATATTAAAAGCAGTTCAAACTGACATGTGCAACTTCTTTCAAGCTTCTCTTATTGGTTATTCAGATTCCATGTAGCCTTAATTTGTTCCCACATAATGTTGTCAACAAACTCCGCCGATGCCGGTCCCAAGCTTGGATGAAAAGGAGGGTCTTGCGTCATGTGCCAGTTGGCAAGAAAGAAGTTGAAGATGATTTTGTTATTTCTTTCCTACTTGCAAATGATATATTCATTTGTATATTAGTTTATAATTAAGAAATGAAAATCATTTCCAGCTTCTTCAAAGTATGACAATCCTCATTACATGAATTGAAAACTAACATTCCCTCAAGCTAGGGCGTATCCCATAAATGATGAGCTGCCTCGGATACCAGGTGAGGTGAAAAATGGGCAAAGGTTGCTAGGGCATTCTCCTAGAAGCGACGCTCTATATCGGATTCCAAGTGTAGTGAAAAATGTTCAAGGGCTTCTAAAGCGTTCACTCAGAAGCAACACACTGCATTAGAACCCAGGTGCAATCAAAAGTGGGCATGAGTTCGTGCCATAGAGGTCGAGAAGTGTGCGGGTAAATAGGCTATCTCCAGAGCATAAGATTTGTGTTACCACATGGAATATACAAACGTGATTGGTTTTTAGTTTTAGTAAATGCCTATAATGATTAGAATTTAACTTGGTTGATAGGCTCTATTATGATTCATTTTGGCATGATATTATGCTTTGTAATTAATGGCTTTTGGGACCTTCAAATTATCTTGGATGCTTGATCTATGCATGATGTGTGATTTATGTTTGATCCATGATTTCGGATGGATTTGTCATTAGGAATTCTAATTGCATTTGATGACTGGGCTGTGACCTATATTTTTGGATGCATTATATCGATTTGATTTCATATATGGATTTGATGCGTAACCTGTATTTTGACGCATGATCTATATTTCAATGTGCGATTTGGGTTGATGTGTGAATCTATGTTTTGGATGTGTTATATGTATCTTATTGCATAAAACTGTATTTAAATCGCAATATGTACTTTGTTTTATTATACTATTCGTGATCCGTATTTTGAATTGCTATCGAGTTTTGTTTATGATCAATGAGTAAGTCACATAAGGTATAGAGATATTTAAAAATTCATGTTTTGATTTCCATGAATTTGTTTTAGACGAGTGCTTTTACTAGGTCAACACTATGCTAGGAGGATTGTAGCGTTAGCCACCCACCTTCCAAAATTTGATATATTTGATATCTAACCCTCTAAGAGCTGCTAAACCTCAAGTATGGCATCATGAAAAACCCATGTGTTACAATCCCAGCTCCCCCATGGAAGATAGTGACTAATCCTCTCACCTTGGTATCAGCGGTTAGCATGCAAATCATAAGGTAGTGCACTTCAAGCATGATGTCATTAACGCCTCATACTGATATGGCATGATGATGCCTTAGATTTTATAGTATAAGTACTCATAATCAGATGTAATGGCTAGTAATACAGATGATGGGTGTTTGGGACACTGGTGAGGTTTTGTGAGGAAGGGATCTCTTTTGAGGTTTTATGAGGAAAGGATCTCTAGTGAGGTTTTATGTGGAAGGGATCTCCATTGATGATGTATTTTAACACTGTATTACTATGCTTTTAAGAGTTTTTGTTCTTCGAATGCATCACATTCTTTAGAATTGTTTTGCAAATAAAATAGAAGCATTATAAATTTTGTACTTATATTGTACATTGCTAGATTTAATCATGGATTAGTGCTTGGATGGTATGTTGATAATGCATTCACAAGTGGCTTTTAAATTTACATGTGTTTTTATTGAAAAACTTTGGGGGTAATACCTAAGGATGAGTATTGGATGCATTAGTTCGTAGATATGTATACTACTAATTTTGTTTTGTAGTCTCTATTCTTTCTACTGAGTAAATCCTCATATAATCACCACACCCACACCACATAAGCATGACGAAGGAAAAGGTAAGGAAGTCAAGTGAGGACATCAGGAGTAGCTCGAGACCATGCTGATGATGTATGTTGAGCGCAAAACCTTAGTATTTGTCTTTTATGTTTAATTAATGGACTCTATACATATGACTATGATTATCACTGTGGGCATGTATACATATGTTTTGTACATATATGCTGTAGGTTGTGATTGGACAAGGTTCTGCAAAATGGTAAAATATGATTTGCAAATTTAAAACTTTTGGTTTATAGGACTTGTAAATTGTGTTTAGGCTGAATAGATGACACTCAATGTTTTTCTTTTCTTTTTTAAAAAAAATTCATAGAAAATATTTCACTTGTTTATTTTACAAAAGGAATTTCAAAACTAGAGGCCCCGCATTTCAAAAAGAATTACAAAAGGTCATTTAAAAACATGGGTTGTCACATAGAGATTGTGCTTTAGTACAAAGTTTTCATGTTAGAAAGTGATTATCTACTTCTGGTAATGAGTATGTTTTGTTTGATGATATTTATGTAGAGGAGATGGGGATTTTTGAGTCATATTTTTTCAAAATTGACAATTTCAAATAGCATAAGTCAGCATTTTGAAAGGCCTCCATAGTTGCCATTTGATTTCTTCAATTGGGTTGGGCAAAAGAGTATTCCTCGCATAGTTTGCAGTCTTATTCTATTGTAATTAATGCATTGGTTGGTATAAGGAGATTTGAGGATGCTATATTTGTCTTGGTGTATTTGATGAGGGAGGGGTGTACTTCTTCATTGGACCTTTTGGAAGCATTGATTGATAGTTCTGGAATTTGCAGCTGAATTCAAGCTTTTTTTGACATGCTTGTTAAGACTTGCAATTAAATTAAGGCTATTAAGACTGTATTTAAAGTAATTGAGAAGCTCAGGATGGAAGTTTATGGGTGTCATAGTTCATGCTTGGAATAACTTTTTGATTCATCTTCTTAAGATGTATGATTGAGGTAGATTTTGGAAGATGCACATAGAAATGCTTTTGAGAGGGCTAGAAGAAAACATTTGTGCTCTTAATCTGATCATTTTATGCTCTTTGTAAGACACATAAACTCTAGAAAAGCACTTTCAACTTGCTATGGGATGTTGGAGAGAGGTATAGTTCCCAATGTGGTTACCTTGAGCGTACAAATTAATGGATCTTGTAGGACGGGTGAGATTGATCTCACTTTTGAGCTTACGAAGAAGATGGGATTCATGTCAAGGAAGAATGCAAAACCCAATTATATTGCAAACAACTGCCTAATTGCTGGATTTTGCAAAGTCGGAAAAGTGGCAATTGCATAGGAATTTTAAAAGAAATGTGCAAAATGATGAGAAGATTGAGGAGGTTTTTCAATTATGTGACAAAATGGTGGAGAACAAACTGGCACCTAATATTGTAGTTTATGATTAAGTCATCAATTGGCCTTTCAAGCGGAAAGATACAAGACACATATATTTCCTTATATAACATGATAGAAAAACATACATATCCTGATCATGTTACTTATTCAATTCTCATAGACAGTAGATGCAAAGAAGTTTTAGATTTGTGTAATATGATTTTACATGAAAGAGACATAGGCAAAGATGAAGGGGAGCCTTGGCACAATGGTAAAGGTTGTCGTCGTGTGACCTTGAGGTTACAGGTTCAAGGCATGGAAACAACCTCTTGCAAATGCAAGGCAAGGCTATGTACCTTAGGCCCTTGTGGTCCGCCCCTTTCCCAGACCCTACATAGGGGGAGCTGCATGCACTGGGGCTGCCCTTTAGACATAGGTAAAGATGTCATCACATAGAACATTCTTATAATTGCCTATGCAAGCATGACAACTTTCAAGGAGCAAAGCAGCACTGGGACAGTATGTTCTCTCAAGGATTAGTGTATGATTTGGTAACATACAATGGTTTATGATTACTCAAGGGAAGGAAAAGCATATGATGAACTTCATATTTATGATGGAATGGTAAAGGAGGGAATCCTGCTTAACTTAGTAACATACATTTCCATTATTAATGGTCTATGCAAGGCCGAGTCAGTGAACTTGGCAAAGCATGTGGTGGAGGAAATAGGAATGAACTTCCTAACATTAGATGTTATAACTTATAACACTTTGACAAATAGCCATTGCAACATCAAAAAGATTAATAAAGCTTTGGCTTTATGCCATGAGATGAGTCATGTATAACATTTTGACCAACTTTATGTGCAAGTTTGGTTGTAGTGAACATGTAAAAGAACCTGTGAAGGTGATGGTAGATAAGTGGCTTCTCCCTACTTGTATTCTATACACGATTTTTATCACTGCATCTCATAAGAATTGCATTGCAAAAGTAGTAGCTGAATTACATGATTATGTGGTACTTAGAGAAGTAGTTCCTAATGACTACACATATAAAGTGATTGTTAGCCTACTTGTTCAAGTTAAAAGTGTATATGTTGAAAACTAAAATGGTTCATTGACACCTAGCACACTTGATTAATTGGTGGACACTCATTCAAAATTGAGATTTCATCTTGGTTGGAATAATCAATATATTTACTAAGGGATTATATTTGGCATGTTGCCTAGTGGATCACATGGATTGTTGCATGTAGTCTTGTATGATTTGGTTTTTCTTAACTTCAATCATGATTTCTGCTTCATAGAGTAAGTGTTGAAACTCGGTTAACTTGTTTTTTGTGAGGAGAGTAGGGATTGAATCTAGTAAGTCAAAGTTAATGCTTGAACTATTACTCAATTGAGCAAAACCCCCAACCTCCAAACAATAGGTATGTCAGTATTGTGAATCTGAATCGTGTTCATTTATATAGCCTTTGGTAGTGTTTCTTTGGTTATAACATCAAGAAGTTTGGAAGGAAAATGGATTGAAACATGTGCTGTCTGGAAAAGTCACAATTGTGTCTCTTCACCTTTATTTGTGGGCATACATTCATTTGTGCGGGGGAAAGCACGAAACACACATTGTCTGTGTAGGACTAAGAGTGTATCTTACATGTAGATCCCCTTGACTGTGTTACCAATAGATAAATTTAATAAGCTACAATCAAGCTCACCTAGCGAACATGCGTTTCTTATAAAGCTCCTAAAAATGCAATTGAAAGAAGGAAATTCAGCAAATTCTGACTTGTTCTTCTACAAAATTTTTGTAGTAGCAAAAAAGATCTCTAGCCTCTTGAATTCCCATTTAAAATCGTACACTAGATGTACTATTTCACTTCTTAGCCCCAACACATGCAAGACTAAATGTTCAGAATTTCCCAAGATTTCTAATTGGAAATGTGTGACGTCTTGGGTTTTATAAAGAGATTTTCTAAATATTTTTGAAAATCTTGTCAGGATCCATCCTTAATTATTATTTTTTCTCTCTACATATAATAGCAAAGTTCACCTGCTTCTTCAAGCCCAAGTACGTTAAATAAAACTCTACAATATATATCAAAGTAATAGTTTAACTTTTTTAGTCAGTCAAGACCTACTAGTCACAGCCCAAACTTTACTAAGTTAAAATACAATATAAAGTTCAAATATTTAATTTATTACAAATTGACTAAAGTCTTCAAATAAATTAAAACTATTTCTAGCTCCTCATACTTTGAAACCCCGAGTTTACTAAATCTCCTTTGCTTCAATTTCAAGCTTCTCCTTCTCCACTTCACCTGTAGAAAATCTAAACCTAGCCAAAAACTATGAAAATCTTATTGTGCAACTTTTTTTCTTTTTTTTTAACTCATACATGTACTATCAAGCATGTCATTGTCACATCATAAGTTCTCAATTCATATCAACCAATTATGTAATAATCAAAATGACATCATATTGGATTATACAAGTAATATCCATGCATATAAAGATCTGAATTAAATTCAATCCATATTCATTGAATGATTAATTCATAACTAAATCCAATTAATAATACATATATATCTGGATGATACTTAGTATCATGTCACAAGTATTGACATATCCAAACAAAATATAAGGTTGATTATACATGCAGCAAAACCAAAGTTTCAACCTGCGTTCGTTAGTGGGTACCTCACTAACTACACCGACTACATGGGATAGCCGAATCAATCTTATACAAGGGTAGTCCTCCCATGTAACATACCCTTGTCAAACATGCCTATTATAGGCTAGTACCTGTTCAGAAGTCAGTGGCCAACTGACTCCCTAGTATAGCAACCATGGGATTTGACATAATATCCCTGAGCCAGGATCAACTCTTAAGAGTCTCCTGATTTCTTAGCAAGGTATAGTTGTGCAAGAGTGCGAAATCATACTGAACTCATACTAATAATAAATGCGGATATACTATCCTTGCTAATTTCAAGCGTGTTTATAACCCTTAGGGTCAAATTACAAAAATTCTAATAAACTAATCATAAATGCTATAAATATTGCCATTTAGATTAGGATGTGAGTATACACAATTATCTTGTAACAAATTCAAAATATCAAGATGAGTCCATCTAAAACATTAGAAATTTAAAAAATTCACGTACCAATAAAACATAATCTACTATGTCAAATAAATAAATCTTAAAATGAATTGTCCCTGTTATAGTATAAATCATCCCTATGAGAAATTTTATATGACATAATAAAATGTGGTACATTGGCAATCACGGATACAGTTAGATCAATGTATGTCAATCATGGTGTGGTCTAAATCATGCATAGCTTTGTATGAGGTTTATCATAAACTTTACTTGGTACCTTTAAGTTTCATTCTCAGCTTATGCGCTTTAATTTATGCTATTTAATGCCCTTTGTCAAAATACAAAGTGTCATGCTACTAATACGAGGGATTATCTATGTACTAAATTGAAGTTCATTATTTATAAGCTGAGTATAAACATGAACACTGAGGGTAGCAGCATAACTTAGTACTAAGTGCATTGGGTCTTTCATTCATGAGTTATATGCCATAGTACTATTTATTATATGTGTATCTCTGACCATTATATGATGCGCCAAATCACCATTCAAAATTTAGTGTCCATGCATCTGATTTTCAACCAATACATAATACTCATATATATCTGAACACCAATCATTAATCAGCACTAATACATGTGGTTATTTAATCAAGGTTTAGCATGTAATGTGTCTAATTTTAGTTCTAGCATACTAGTTGTTTGTGTATTGTTCCACATGCCCCACTTTTATTTGGTATATCCTGGAATTTCATTGTCCAAGGCATCATGTGCTTAATGCAACTAGGTATCGATAGGCTGATCAGCACCCATTACCCATGCATTTGGGTGTTACAATATATTTTCTATCAATATAATACCTATGTATCTGTTAAAGCTAATTATATGTGTACAGATTTTCTGTTTAGTGCATGGGCCTAGTCGCTATTCTCTGCTCATATCTATACACATGCTTTCTATGAAATGCTCAAAACATGTATATACCTAAGTCTAGTCCAACTCACTGCATACTCCAGCACTTGTCCCATATGCCCTTTTTTTCTTTCTTTTTTTGAACTTTACACGATATGTGGTGCGGCTAGAATTTCTTCAAATGCACCATGCATCAATGTATGGTGCGGCTAGAATTTCTTAACATGAAATCAAATCATAGCTATGTGTATGCAAAAATTTAAAAATAAAAACTAACAATACATCTAAAATACTTTGGGTATTTCAATGCACCACTTTTTTCTTTTTATTCTACGCTTTGTCGGTTAGGCTTGATTCTAACAGATGCATATCTCAACCGTAGAATCCAAAGTACAGTTTATATAAGTCTTAATAATGTATGATAAAATTTTCTGGTCTAAGTTGTCATACGCCCAAAGGTACAAGATACCTATAAAAAATTTAGGTTTCAATACTCTTGTGCATTACAGCTTAGTATGGCATGCCCTGAATTTAATCAAATTTGTCTCACAATGCATCACGTTCCTATCCATAGTGACATGCATGTAAACCCAAATTTGAAATTTGTTGCGGCTGGATTGTATTGATTATGTGTATAAACTTTACTTAGATGTATGCTATGATTTTCCATATCTCATGCGTTAGATACCTAGCATGGTTTAGAAAACTTGTTATCTTCTAATAATCCTTATAATATCTCATGCGTTAGATCCCTTGAGGAATGGTACCCAAATTTAAAACTTTATTAAATGTAGGTGGTATTAAGCATATATTAGTGCATAATATATTTGATAAAACTCCATGCGTCACACACCATGCAAGATTCAGCATACATTCTTATCATGCCTATGTGCATGGTATTGAATCAGAACAAAACGCATACACATATGTATATCATGTGTCATTTTTTTATATTTTTTTTTACATTACATACCTACAAAAAAAATCTGGTGTACAATACGCTTGGAAAATTTTCAGTATTTAAAGAATTTAATCTTTATCAAATGCACATGGAATTAAGCCTATATTAGTGCATGCTATATTTGCTAAAACTCCATGCGTCACAACCCAAATTAGGAATAGAAAAAAAACTCCATTTTATAATATAGATGTATATCGGAAACCTTTCATATTATATAAATCATGCATCAAACCACTATTGTCAATTATGCTTCAATTTTTACAAAAAAATAAAATAAAAAGCAACATCAAAATAACAACATGATTATCTCTTAACAATTTAAACATATATAATAACAAAGACACGCATGTTTAGTTTCTATGAAGATCAGAGTGCAAGGTTCATCCAAAATCAATCAACAAAACTTTTTACTTCTTTTTTTTTTTTTTTTTGGAAAAAGAAAAACGTGGTCTAGGTCTAGATCCCCTAAACCTTAAAATGTGATTTCCTTCAACGCAAATTCATCTGCTTCGATTTGACGCAAATTTCAGATCTCTGCTTTTCCTCTGATCTTCTTCTCCTTTTTTTCTTTCCTTTTCTCTTCTCTTTCTGTCTCACACACTCCCCTGCTTCCACTCCAACTATTTCACATTCCTAACCTTTTCTTTTCATTTTCTTTGTTTCTTTTACAGAGACTTTCCTTGTAATGGTTTTCCCCAATTTATTACATATTTGTAACTCTTCAAATTTTTAATGGTGTATTTACTCTCTTTTGTCTATAACCGTCAAATTATCATCTAATGTTAGTCATTTGTAACAGTTTTCTCCACATGACAAAAAAATTCATAATAACCAAAAAAATTAATTAATAACTAACATAAAAGCATAATTTATGTATTTCTTAAAAATGCGGGCCATTACAAAATGACCCTATGAATGGGGTTTTAAGTTGATCATAAAACAATGAGAAGTCTTATAGGCTACATATGTCAAGGGAGATAAGATCTAAAACATGAGCACATATTCTAACATTCATTGTCACCATTTCATTCTTTCAATTTGAAGTTTAACCAAATTGAATGTCTGGGTCAATACATTTTCATCACAAAAAAAGCATCATTGGTCAAAATAATACCAAATTAAATTTCATGAGTAGTAGCATGATTTCAAATCCAATTTCAAGAAGATTTAAACCAATATTTCAAGAGATAATCACTTGTTTTCTCTTGAGAATTCTCCAAGCTTTTCTCCAAATCTTCCTCTCCAAGACTTACTCAACCAGCTGTAGCCTTGCTCATGTTCCCACCATCCAAAATTAAATATGGGTCTACTTGATTAAATTGAGATTTGATTGATTGAGAAGAGAGGGATGGTGCATGGATGAGAGATATAGTTCAAATCAACAAAACAAAATTGCTTGACCACAAATTTCAGAGAATTTCTGCCTGAAATGGCATTAATACCATCTCTTTTGCACTTAATTCACTCTAAAAGAAGAAAAGAAAAAGAAAACTACAGCCATAACCCATGTTCAAAATCTAAAACCATTCCTAAAACTTTGTATTACTCCATGCTTTTAAAATATGCAACAAATAGGTTGCTTCAAGGCTTCCTTCTTCTCATCATATTAGGTTCCAACAGCTCCTAAGAAAAACGCATCTATAGGTGCCTTAATGTAGGGATTGATAGTCCCCTAATCCGCAAGAGATCCATTATTTTGTCTTCCTTATGCAGTCATATCTAAAAGGAAAAGAAAGTGGATGGTTTGTAGTTGTCCAGTATCTGTCTCACTAGCTCTTGATTGTCAAGGTCATATAGACTCATTAATCCATGTCCATTAGGACCTTGACACTAGTGAGAGCTTGAATTTTTTTTCTTCTTCTTATAAACACAGAAGACTATGAGAAGGGATTACTTCTTGAACATAGTCATCTCTTGTCTTGCCTATTACTGTAAGTTGGGTTTGTATAGTGATTTAGAAACCTTAAAGAAAGGACTTGCTTAGTATGACTCTTTCAAGATCGAGGGTGTTCAACCAACAAAAGAGAACTACTGGCTACTCAATCAATGGCCCAGATAATATGCAGTGATCCACGCGTACGGTAGAGACAGGCTGGAATGCACTAGGGCAAGGAGATGCAAAAGTGAGGAACACAGAGAGCGTTGTCCTTTTCTGTGTATAATTGATGAAATATTTTGATGGTGACAAGGCACACCTTAGTTAGGAAATCAAAAAGGAAACACCAAAATGAGACATTTAGCCAGCACCAAAAGTAACAATGAAAATTTCAATCTGTCGTAAGGTTGGGCCCCTTATTGAATTCTCTTCTTTGTCGAGGATATATTTATGATATACATGCAATTACCATAGTCTCCTCAGTGGTAAATGACTAACCAACTCTTCAGCATGAAAGAATTTTCGGATGTGGTAGTAATTTGGAACAGTTCTATTGGTCACCAGGTGAGCCACATCTGGTTAAATTGTCCATGGGAAGAGGGCAGCCCCGTGCACGTATCTCCAGCATATGTGGATTTTAGAGAAGGGGTAGGTTACAAGGGTTAATAGTACTCAGTCTTGCCTTACATTTTGCAAGAGGCTATTTCCATGCCTTGAATCAGTGACCTCAAGGTCATACTATGACAACTCTGCTATTGTGCCTAGGCTCCCCTTCAAATTGTGAAGTCATATATAACTTTAAAATGCAGCATAACTGGAAAAAGCAAGTAAAGGCATAGTGAAGGCCAAACTGGTTGGTGATCAAAATCCTTAATCTTCTTGGTGTCATCCTACAAAGATGATTAATCTGCATAGAAATCTTTGTCATTGGATGATCTTGAGGTTTGTTAATATTTACTACCGTTGTTTACGGGCTCGATGAGTGGATATTTCAATGTGGAATAACAATGGTTAGATAATCCACTAGAGAAACCTGGCTAGCCGTAAACATGACCAAGAAGAAGCTGAGAGGTCTGTACGACCTCTGCAGAAGTCTGGAGACCTCTACAGATTGCATGGGAAGGCAATTCTTGAACTAGGAAGTTTCAACTTATACCCAAAAACTTAAAGAACATTTTTACAACACATTTTTAATTTCAACGGGGTCTATGATTGTTTAGAAGGGGAGTCTTGGTGCAAGGTAGAGCTGTCGTTGTGTGACCTTGAGGTCACCGGTTCAAGGCATGGAAAGGGCCTATTGCAAAATGCAAGGTAAAACTGCATACTCTTAACCCATGTAATCTGCCCTTTCCCGCACTGGGGCTACCCATTTTTGTCTATGATTGTTCAGTAACTGTTATGAAAGGCATTGCAGTATAAGAATGACCAATTTATCTCTTAAAGAACTTGACCAGAAAGAACTTTACCGCGTCTAGCTTAGACCTCCAAATCCCTTACTATTCTAGAATGTATCTCTTACTCAAAGCCGTAAGATCTTACATATGGGGATGAGTCCATGCCTAGCAATAAGAATCTTATTGAAATTACCTCTTACTCAAATAAAGAGGTCTATTAGAACGATACTGGCTGCTAGAGAAATCCAAAACTAGAAGTACCAGTGGCAAGCACAACCATTGCATGATCTCACAACAATTATAACATAAAAGGGGCAACCTTGGTGCTGAAAGCTCTCGTCTCTGCCGCGTCCGGAGAAGGGGGCAGACCACAAGGGTATACAACATGCAGTCTTTCCTTGTATTTTTGTGAGAGGCTGTTTTCATGCCTTGAACCCGTTACTTCAAAGTCCCACGACATCAACTTTACCGTTGTGCCAAGGTCCCAAAAATTATAACATCTCACTCATAAAAGTGCCCTCTCTTGTTCCATTTGGAGCAGTGAAAATGTTGAAGGAGAGGATCATTGCATCATTACCTCAAGTTTGTATGTAATCAATGATGGGATTTGTCCGTTCTAAAGATTACAAGTCACTGGATTGACAACATCCAACTAAGGGGACGATTCCACCCTTTGACCCGTAAGGTGAGCCTTGGGGCTGAGCAAAAACAAATATAAAATTTTGGTTTTTGTAGGCCTTAATTTTATAGATTGGATGTTAAATAGCACAAGACTAGGATCAGCATTGTGACCTTACGAAGTTACACTAACTCAGTGTTCCAGTTGCATACATAGTTCAATGTGTAACCTAGTATTGGGCTGCTGCTAGTCAAGCCTTTGCGTACAGGGCTAGGCCATGCCCCTGATATCAGATGATGCAACTTGCTCATCTTCTAGGCCAACTATTGGATTGGCGTTGGCCCAAGTATCTTCTCAAATGGATAACCTAACCAACACTATCTGGAGGAAGAGAATAACCACAGGTTAGGAACACCATTGTGGATGATTTTCTGGTATAGTTCCTGCACGCATGGGTTGTTGCTTACGAGCCGAACGTTAGAGATCCCCAGCCATTGGCCTCACATGTATATTTAGTCGTACTCGTACAACAATTGCACGTTGACACTGCAGAATTTCTTGTTTGGAAGTTAGATAACACTATTTCTCGTTGATTCATTTTCGTTATACCTCTACGATCGATATTTTATCTCTATTTGTTTAGTCAATTACGGCATTAGAATTCATAATTTGAATATTCTTACTATTTTGTCATCATGTGGAGTTGTCGTCGTGTGATTTTAAAGTCATGGGTTCAAGGCGTGGAAGCAGCCTCTTACAAAATGCAAGGTAAGGTTGCATGCTACTGACCCTTGTGGTCCACCTCTTCTCTGGACCCTGCATATGCAGGAATTTCGAGCACTAGACTGCTCGATCATCTCTGTTTCCTTTATTATATTTTCTCTATGCTTTCCCAGTTTCTTGCTAAATGGGTCAGCACATGTACACACACATAGTAGTAAACATTTATCAGCTCCATCTATTAGTTGAAGTATGATTCAAAGAAAACCAAGGCTGCCCTTTTTATTGTCATGACAATGGTGCCCTTATAAATTTTTGATGAATGGGTATGGCAGACCTACTGAGACAATCATTTTGCTAATCACATTAGCTTTCGGGAGCTGATCCATTGAAGTACATAATGTCTAAACCAGTTCTTTCTCCTTGATTAGCAAAGTGGGCTCTCAATCATTTAGAATTCTATATCACTCATGTCTCACAATTGCTTTTCGATGCTCTTTATCCTTCCCACAATGATGGTTCTGTTGTCTTGGGGAGCACTGAAGCTTGCTTCTTCTTCAGAGTTTTCTTGATCATCAATACGACAGGCTAAGTCCTGTGTCTTAGTTAGTAAGCAGTTGTTCTTCCTTGCAGACAAGGCTCGGAAGCCGTGAAGCCCTCTGAGATGATGAGATGATAGACTGTGGAGAGCAAATTAACTTGCCAATAAGAAATTAGCACGCCATGATCCACAACGGTTTTTATCCATAAGCAGGATGAAATCTATGCCCATTCACCCATATTCACAAGCCCACCGGCAATGTTATGCTCTGGTAGATCCATACAAAATTCATCATTCACAGTAAATTTTATGAGAAATGTTAGTAGCCTTTCGGCAACCAACGTTTTCCCCAAAGGGAGCCACCTTTGGTTGATCTGAACCGTTGATTTGATTCCTTTGAGTAATTTCTATATGTATGTTCAAAAAATTGTGTATAATTGCTTATTGAATGTGCATCTATACATTTTCTCCGATCAAAAGTAAATCTTGTCAGATTTTGGACTCATAATCGAAATGGCTTTTGGATTACTGGATGTCCAAAGGGCTTTTGAAAGAAAACTGTGGCTTGCGGGCAGGGTTGTCCTCGTATGACTTGAGGTCGTAGGTTCAAGACATGAAAGAAATTCTTACAACAATGCAAAGTAAAGCTGCATACAATGGACCCTTTTATAATATGTAATTTTCTTGGACCTCGAATATGTCTAAGCTTCGTGGGTTACCCTTTACACATCTAAAGTCAAAAAAATAAGATGCGACACTTTGTCTTGCAATGCACTCAAGGCATCAAGGCTAAGTTCAGCTTGAATTGCAAAAGCTTACGAGAAAATATATGAAGAGAGCTAGAGACCGAAAAAGAACTCTTTATATATCAATGACACTAGCTTACACCCAGATTCCCTTATTTCTTGATGTCTTAGAAATGAGGGAGCTCCTCTATTTATAGTTGCTCACCTCATTTCTACCTTCTCAATGGCGAGATAGAATCATTACATATGTATGGTCCAAATTGTCCTGCGGAACATTTTTACAAAATATCTTAAGTCTACAACATTGTAGATTATAGATATTTACAAGAACACTTCTAGAGTTTGGGCCTTCTATAAGTAGGCCTTCTTCTATAGATCCTCAAACACAAACTTTAATCCTTTGGGCCAAATCCATGATTTGAACAGGCATTATTTAGAGTCTGCAGACTTTGGTCATATCAGTCAGTGACACAAGACTTTGATGTAGGGGTGGCAAAATATGACATGACACGATAACATGACTCGAACCGGACACAAATTTAGCTTGTTAGGGTTGAGTCTTATCATGTTTGTGTCATTTTCAGGTGACACATTAAAAATCGTATCTTGTTCGGGTCAATCAATATTAACTCATCGTGTTGAAAATATAGGACAGTTTATAAAAAAACAATCTTATATTATTATAGTAATATATGACGGTTCTTAAAAAACTATCATATATTAGTTATTTTAAATTCATTTAATCGTGTTACACGAGTTATGTTGTATCAACTCGTTTAATAATCGTGTCATGTTCAAGTCACGAGTTCTTGACACAATTATTAAGCCGGTCGTGTTTGTGTGGACCCATATACTATGATGGGTTAGTCTTGATACGACCCGAACACGACTCCGCACACCCGAATTACTAGGCTACTTTGATGCACAGACGTGTTTCGTGATCACATTCATTCCTTATAGTTTGGATCATTGAAATAGGGCCCTACTATTTTGCAAGTGAAATATAGGCGGGCGCCAATCCATACAAAAGAACCCTAGAAATGGGCACATAAATGTAAACACTCACGTACAAGGTCAGTTTCGTCAAATGAGATATTGGCCAGAAAAGACCAAGTATCTGTCTGACTTGTGTCGGACAAATTGTCGCAATTAAAGCAATGCCTCACACTAAAAGACACTCCCTTCTCTCACCTCCAGCATTTTCCCTCTTTCGACCGTTGGTCATCAAAAGCTCAAACCTTTTCCCTCTGTTCCTCTTTCTTTCTCCTCTTCCCAAGAAGAACACAGCCAAAAACCCTGGAAAGAAACCCTAGAATCCAATTGCAGAAATCCCAAATGTCGATCTCACTCTCCATCTTCTTCGTCTTTCTCACCTTCCTCCCAATCTCCTTCTCCAAATCCACAATCGAACCTTGTTCGGTCTCTGATTCCTGCAATGCCTTGCTTGGTTACTCCCTCTACACAGACCTCAAAGTTGCAGAAGTAGCAACTCTCTTCAATGTCGATCCAATCGCACTCTTAACAACAAACGCCATCGACATTTCCTACCCAGATGTCGAAAACCACATTCTCCCAGCTCGTCTCTTCCTGAAAATCCCCATAACCTGTTCTTGCGCTGATGGAATCCGAAAATCGGTGTCAACTCATTACAAGACTCGCCCTTCCGATACCCTAGCTTCCATTTCTGGGAGTATTTACTCTGGGCTTGTTTCTGCTGATCAGATCGGTGAAGCCAACTCCATCTCGGATCCTACTGTGCTTGATGTTGGACAAAACCTAGTTATTCCTTTGCCATGTACTTGTTTTAATGGAACTGATAATTCGCTTCCTGCTGTTTATTTATCTTATGTTGTAAAGGCTGGAGATACTGTTGCTGGAATCGCCAGGGAGTACTCGACTACTGTGAGTGATATTATGAATGTGAATGCGATGGGGAGTCAGGCATTGAAGGCTGGGGATATTCTTGCCATTCCTTTGCCTGGTAATTTGGTGTCTTTTGTTTCTACACACATATGTAATTTATTTAAATTTAATGGAAAGTCATTTGGCTGTGTGGCAAGGAATAATGTTATCCATGGATGGTAATGTTGTTTGCCTTAAAATCTAGGTATATGATACGTAGTCCAAGGCTTCTTTACTCTATGTTTAAGTGGTTTTATCTGTGGTTTAGGGTTATCAATACTGTGGATTAGATGTTTTTCTTTAAGAATAGATATGTGGTGGGGGATAAAATCATCCTTAAGGCTGGTCTTTAAATTATAGATAAAATTATTTAGGAACAATTTCTACATGGTATAACGGATGTTTTGGCTCTGTTTACATGATTTTGTCTGCAGTTTGGGTTGATAGTTGGATTAATTCTGGCTTATTTTTCAGGAAACTTGGAACTTCAATCACACTGACTTGTTTGGTAGCGGATGAAATTAACCGTGGTGGTGATCTTATTTCTTGTTATTGGTAACTCTAAGCCATATAGGATGTTTAACAACAAAAAACACGTGGTTTAAGGGCTTTTATCTATGCTTAAATAATTTTATTTTTTGATGGCGGTGTTTGGTGGATCCTTTTTCTTTTTTGGTTTAAGAAAATTTGGAATTTAAATCATGCAAGCATTGTTTGGCAGGGGAGGAAATTAGCATTTGATGACAATCTTGTTTCCTCATGTTGGTACCCCTAAGATACAGATAAAGTTTTTGAAGAACAAATAATACACGGTTTAAGGCTGTTTTATCTCGTTAGATAATTTTGTGCATGCATTATTGGGGTTATTAATAAATTTAATAATGGGGACATGAGGGTTGTTATTCAAGTGCCAGCAGCTACATAATCTTAACTGTGCTGTTTGTTTTAAATGGGATTGTTCATTGGGCTCCTCCATGCCAGGGAATGAGTTGGTTGCGAGTTTTGACTTTATTCGGACATAGACATGGTTTAGGGACGGTCTTATCTATGTCTTAGATAATTTTATCCCTGTTTTTGGGGTTGTTAATAGTTGGAAACAAGACTTGGTTTTTGTGGATAATTGTGTCCTGGGTTTGTTATCTTTTTCTTCAAGCAGGCTTCACCCCCCACCAACAAAAAAAAAATAAAAAATCTAACTCCAATCAGCCCATAGGCTGAGTGGTTCACCAGGATTTTGTTTGGCTTGAAATGGGTTGGTACTTTTATATGGGAGTTTGTTTTTCAGATAATTTATTAGATGCTCCAACAGTTGATTTTTTGGTGGATTCGTATGCGAGTGATGGAGTTGTTTATGTATTTCCACGCTGGTGGCTTCTAATTTTAATTATAGTATTAAAGTAAGTGTCATGTGTTTGGTTGATTGATTGGGTTCTGGAAAATCCAGAATTGGTCTTTTTCTTTGGGATTGTGACTTGAGTTGATGTTGGTTGAGTTTGTTTTGGGACAATTTATTAGATCTCCAACAGTTGGCTCTTCAGTTGACTTGTATGTGAGTAATGGAGTTGTTTATATGTTTAACTGCTGTCTGGCTGGTTGATTGATTGGGTTCTGGAAAATTCAGAATTGGTTTTTTTCTTTGGGATTGTGATTTGAGTTGAGGTGTTATGGTTTCACGGGGTCTGCAGTACTTGGGGGATGTCTGCTCTCAGTTTCTTCGTGCAGCATGCTGAGCACTTATAGTTTTCTTTCAGTCATATTCAATTCCTCTACTTGTATGTTATCTTCCAATTTCTGCTTATGGTTGTTTCTTGTTATTGTAGCATGTGCCTCTGCCTTCCCTCGGTATTCCTCTGATTTTGGTTTGATTGTGCCAAATGGGAGTTATGCGATTACAGCAAGTCACTGCGTTCAGTGCAGTTGTGGTCCGGGGAATCTCAAGTAACTGACCGGCCTGCTTTTTTTCAGTTCCTGTTGACGTATTCTCTTTTCTTCTGACTTCTTTATGCTATTTTGGTTGGATTTCATTCAGTCTATACTGCACACCTGCTTCACTGGCAGTATCTTGTTCAAGCATGCAATGTCGGAAGAGTAACCTCATGCTTGGGAATGTTACTGTTGAACCCACCGGTGGTGGTTGCAACGTCACATCATGCAGTTATGGTGGTTTCGTCAATGGCACAATTGTTACTTGGTAAGGCTCTCCAACACTCCTTGTTTCTTTGTTTCCTCTGTTCAAAGTGCATTGTGTATGACAAAGTTCTTGTTAAGGTGCCAAGTCATTGATTTCTGTCTTGTGATTGTATAGGTTGTCCTCTTCGCTACAACCTCAGTGCCCAGGTAAAATATTTATTTGTGATATCTATTGTTATGGTTACAGCCATGTGTTCTTCTGCTGCATGTTGTTCATTTTTAGTTTGCAACTATATTGAAATCTTTACATAATGCTGCAGGAGAGCATCTGTTTCCTCCACTCATAGCCCCGCCTACTGTATTACCTGATATATCTCTGCTTGCTCCCGCACCGTCACCATCTCAAATACATGGTAGTACTGGAACAAGAACTCCAAATTCTTCAGTGCCAGGAACCACATCACTTCCTGGCTTACCTCCTGCAAATGGCCCTTCTGGAAGTATCTCCAGTGCTCCTTTGCTGGTGAATCCATCATCTGGCCTTGTGGCTGCGCTGTTGTTCTGTTTTTTGAGCATGTTTGTGGTATAGTTGGCCTTGCTTGCGATATGTGGCTAGAATGTGAGTTCATGCTTGTTCCGATCTTCCTAGATGGTGTCAACTGCTTTCGGTAGCCAACTTTCTGATGCAGCTGAACAACAGGATTTTGTTGGCTGTTTTCCATTTCATTTCGCTCTGCATGTTTTCCCATTTTGTCAAACTTGAGCAGTCATCCTCTTTGTATTCTATTGTTAAGATTATGATTCAGCTGAAAGCCTAATGACTGTTCACGTTTGTCCCAGAACTAATGTAAATGCCTCACATTTGTGTATTCTAGTTGTATTTTTGACCATTTAACTGCACTTCCTTGTCTTGAAAAATGTTAGATAAACTTTCTTTATTTCTATTTCCATTTTACAAAACAGGAATTGCTGTTATGGCTTCCATGTACTGTCCTTTTCTTTCTCTTCTGGTTTTACTGTAAAGCTGGGGCATACTGATCTGGTTATTGATATGTGGTTGATATATTTAGGTTATCTATTTTAATTTCTCCAATTATTGTCAGTTCTCATGGGATTGGACATCTTGAAAGCCCTAAAGTATAGTGGTGATGAAGTGATTGAGAAGGTGTTCACCGATATGGGAATTATGAGGCTTTAGAGTTACAGGTTGACAGCCTAAGGAGGTCTAGGGAAGGATGCATTGAGAGGTATAATCATTCAGATGTTAAGGTGGATAGTAGCTATTTACCCAACCAGGGAGTTGGATGCAGATGGCCTGTATCAGTAAAAGATCATAAAGAGACATTATGCAATTATAGCTGTATCTAAGAAAAGATTGAAGGATGTAGGGTAGAGGATATATGGATGGCATGCATGTGCATGGAGCTGATGGAAAGCCACTTTCATTAGGGTGTAATGCCATAAGATGAAGCAAATGTCTTGGATGGAAGCTGGAAGTCCTTCATAGGGATAATGGGGCTGCCAATATATTACGATCATTCCCAATCTGGACAATACGTGCTACATTGTATCCATCTAATGAGTTATTGCAGAAAAACTGATAGTAGAGGGATCTCATCTTCTGAGGTAGTGGAACAAGACCTTTCTTTGTATTCTGGACAGCAAGACCAATACATTATGGTTGTTTTGCTATCTGGAAAAAAGCATGTCCTACTTCATCTCTTTCATCCATTGCCCATTTAGCCTCACAATAAAAGAGAGAGTGGACCTGAAGTAGAAAACTCAATAGAGTAGCTAGCTGTTCTTGCCAAGAATCTGAGTCCCAATATCATTTGAAAAGACACGAGTACTCTTTTGTCAACATTGAAGAGACACAAGGAAGAAGATGGAATTTGACATCATGTTTTAGTGGTGCAATGCTTGCTCATGAAGCTGAAGTCTCAGGGCAAGGAGATCATTGAGTTTGTCTCTATGTTAATTGTGTGACATCATGTTTCATTGATGCAATGATTATGTGTGTGTGTGTGTGTGTGAATGCGTGCGTTTGTATGTATGGAACCAAGACATCTTAGGGCATGGGCAGAAAATGAGAGAGGGGGAAGGGGGCTTAAGTCTATGTTAATTGTGTGACATAATGCCTATGATAAGGAGATGATTTACCCAAGAGACGTAAAGGCTTGAAAATCAAGAAACTGCACCTACCTTATGAAATCAATACCTCACTAAACATTATAAAGAAAACTGCCATGCTCATGCTCCTGACCACTCTTAGACCCTTATTGGGAGATTTGCTTACACCTGTTAATTGTGTGACATCATGCTTAGGGTAAGGAGATGTTGAGGGCTTTGACATCATGCTTAAGTGATGCAAAGCTTTGCTCATGAAGCTGAAGGCTTAGGGTAAGGAGATGACTGAGGGTTAAGCCTACTATAATTATGACAAACCCTTCCCATCTACATGTTCCTTTATGAATTGAGAATTCAGCTGCATAGAGAGGATAGGTGAGATGCAAAGATGGAGTTCTGGGCCTAATGGGAACACTTGCTGATGTCAGGAGGTGGATTGGACCTGGTTAGAGATTCAGAAGTTTCTTTGGCAGAATCCTTAAATATATGGTATCATGTAATGGCTGGCATATTTTCCAAAGTGGCTGGAAATACTAACGGAGTCCAGTTTCTTGGGATACTTCCCTCTCCCTTCTGTTCCTATCCTTCCCACCCGCTCCATCCCACTACTCACGCATGCATGCGAGAAAGAAAAGAAACCAAGCAGATTCATCCAAAGGAGACACATTGACCAATTAAGAACACTCCTGAACTCTAGCTCCAATTGGTTGTGACATGTAGCAGGAACTGCAGGACGTTAAATTTGCAAATTAGATTATAAGATGGAAACAATGCTACAAGATTGAAAGCTGAAATAGGTTGTGGATTTGGTATGAGCTGAAATTAAGAGATAAGATGCCTGTTTAAGGGTAAAACTCTTTTTCTGTTTGCTTCATAGTAGAAATACTTTTATTTTCTCTGATCTCAACTTCTACCCAGAGAGTTAAGGTCTTAGTCACTCGTCCCGATTTGGATACTTCTCTAGTTCCAAATTAGGGCCTAGTTTGAATCTGATTGAACCAGAGAAGTGTGAGATAAGTGAAGGTTTTGTGCCTACATGGACGGTTGCAGCTGATACTGTGGCATTATTTCCTCTGCATTTCTACTTATTTCCTTGATCAGTTCATCACCTACTACTAAGAGTTACACATGGCTCTGTTTTCTGAACATTTTTCCAGTTTTTAACACCGCAGTGGAGGTTCTGGATTACTGTGCCTTTACAGCAATTAGTTTACCAACTTGCTGTTTGTAGACATGCCCGTGATTTGGAGAGTGGTAGAAAACATAAGTCTATTGGCTACGCCAAGTAATCGATTAAGCTTTAGCCGAGCTGTTCTATGCAATTAACTTCATCAGGTTGCTTCATCATCTAGTAAATATTGATTGTATATGTCTATTACCAACCGGAAGTTTCAGTAGCATGCTTACTCTTCCAACCACGTAAGATGTTCGGATTGTTACTACCTTGTTACAAAGATCATACTGTAGCAGTTGGGTCCAACAGTCATGATATTGTCCATTTGGTCGCCCATATGTCCTCACGGCTTTGCTCTTTCCCATAGGAAAAACACATCGTGACCATTAGAGTTCTACGAACTCTTATAATTGGCCCAACTCCCTTTTCCCGTGTAATTTGGGACTAATTCTTAGGGTCATCTCCGTATAGTCATCCTGTAGCTCGCTACCCCTTTACCGGGCTGCCCACTAGGACCAGCAAACCAGAGCTCCCTCGAATGACTTCAAAAGCACACTATCAGTTTATTGTGTACCACACAACCTTTTGTCTTCAATGTAAATTAACTCTTTTTCTGTTAGCGAAATGATCCAGCTTCTCCCCTATTTGGTAATAGCATCATCTTCATCTCAAACCAATGTTAGCTACTAATGGCCGTTACAATTCTCAAAGAAGCTTTCAACATTTACCCATAGAGTTTAAGAAAGTGAGTTGTGCCATCAAGGTATGACAGTGTAAATACAATTTCCTTTTCTTTTTATATGACAGTGCAAATAATATAGATATTATTTGAATGTCGAAGGCAAACAAATAAAAAAGTTGAGGAATCTTTATCCTCCCCTCCAAAAATGGTTGAATTATTACCCCCACTTATGGAAGTCACACCGAGTGGCTGCTGCAGCAGCACCCTCATCACAGCTGCTATTGTTCTTCAAATTCTTCAATTAAAACCCGCCGTCTTGGTGTTAAATTCGTTGGTATGTTGGGTGGTTCCTTGTTTTAATTCCTTTCCCTTGGATAACAACTTCCTGATCAGGCTGAGTACCTTCAAACCTTAAAAGAGTTACATTTCCTGTAAGAGTTGGCACCTGAATATTTCCTCCCAAAATCGCCTGCCTGATGCTTAAAGCAGCATCCACATGAATACTATGGCCTTCTCTTTGAAAAACAGGGTCTTTTCGCACCTTGATAGCGACATAAAGATCACCAGGTCGATTGCCTTTAGGATCAGCTCCACCCCTTCCGTAGATCATTATAATTTTTTCATTTTCATCTGCTTCTGGTGTCACATACAGCTTTAGTGATTTTGTTCCATTCACAACTCGATAACCCTTGCACGACTTGCAGAAGCTCCTCACAGTTTTCCCAGTTCCACCGCACTGTGAACAGGGAATTGGAAAAAGAAGATGCCATTCTGCATGGATGCGGTGCCGGATCCTTTGCACAGCTTGCATGTTTCGGGTCTGGCTCTGGGAGAGGCGCCACTTCCACCTCGTCTGACATGGTCCGTCCCTACCCCAGAGCCGTATACGTGGGTGCTGGGCTGCCCCTTTTTAGTAGCTTCCATGAATGATAATTAGAGAATAACCTTCACATCTTGGCCACCAAACACGTACTCAAATGAAGTTCAAGCTTCTCCGCATCTTTCAGAACTTCGTATGCCTGCTGAACTTAGTTGAAAATTTTCTTTTCGCATTAGCATCATCTTTATTGGTATCAGGATGAAACTTCTTTGCAAGTACAAGATAAGCTTTCTTTGTGTCAGATTGACTTGCAGTCTTGCTTACTCCAAGTACATCATGATATTCTCTTGCCGTCATTGACCTCGATTCGGTGGCATGAATGAACCTCGCAGCACACGGTAAGCTTACATTCCTCTGTTTTACATTTTCTAAATTCCAATTTCCGCCAGACGATTTCCAGATTCCTGTAACCTATGATCGACAGCTTCCCTTCCGATAACTTGGGCAAATTTTCGGCGAGTTTGAAGACGAGAGGCCTCCGGGCGAACCAGCAAGTGTGTCGAGTAGCATTACAGGGATGTATAATCCGAAGGAAATGGGTTTTATTTGAGATGTGCAGAAGCAAATGGATTCTTCCCGGAGAGAGACACAGACCCAGTTGCCTTAATCTCTTGTTTACATTCCTCGCCCAGTTAGATGGGCGATGGTTTCAAATTCTCATGCACTGGATGATCCTAGTCACTGTTTCTTAAATGGCAAAATGAGGGACGAAAAGATGGGCTGGCTTTTCCATTCACTTGTACCTAAGAAAAAGTGAAAAGAAAAACTTCAAATGACTAACCCATCTGCAAGATGCAGTCCAGCAGAGGTCAATGGTTCAGTGTTTTTGGTGGAATCCCAAACAAGGTTATGCGGTTCATTGTTTTTTGGTGGAATCTTACGCAAGGTTCTGTGGATCAAGGGTATAAGATTATCCGACGAAACAAAATTAGAGGCAGCAGGTGTAGATTAATGCATTCAATGGAAACGAGTTGGCATATGTGAGACCAAAAGAAGTGCGGTTTTTACAGCGGAGCAGGATAATGCTCCTCTAATTAACATTTTGGGTTTTTTGCAAAAATGCCATTGTATTTTGGCATTTTTACAAAAAAAGTCCAATGTTTTTTTAGTTTTGTAACTTTGTTATTAAGTTTTCGTGCAAAATTGACATTATGTTAGTTTTTCATCTTCTTTCCTTGTTAGTTTTTTTTAAAAATTTTAATAGTACCCTTCTCTATTTCTCTTAATACATTTTAGTAGACCTGCTACCTCACAGATGTGAACGTGATTAAGTTGCCTACTTTGACCATTGAGTTCAATGACTTCCCAATGAAAATTTTCAATGAAACTTGGTATTTAACATAATTCAATAATAAGGAATCTAATGACATTGTTAGATCTCAACAAAAACTAACTAATAATAAGATATTCTATCGCAAATGTACCATGTTCACCAGCCTGTACAACATTACCTATTAAGCTTCTTCAATGAAGTTCAACAATTTAAACTTTAATTTCTCACTAAAAATTAATATAAAACTCTTAATAATACAAATTAGAAGATAATCAATGCCTTGGATCAATATAAAATGTGATAAATTTAAAAAAAAAATTCAAGTTTAAACATAAGCAAAATAATGTTGTTGTTTACGCAAAATACGAGTAGCAGATTTTAAGTTCTCCATTCAATACTATTTTGGATAAAAATTAAAATTCTAAGACTTGAGTATACTTCTTCTCAATTTCTTCTATCTAACATAATTAATTTCAGATATTTTTCGTTGATTAACAAAGAGAAAATTCACGTGCAACAACAGGTATGCTAGACCGTATTAATGGAGAGAAATATTGAAGCCTAATATTGAAATTTTGAAAAAACTAAGAGAGAAAGAGGATGAAAAGCTAATTGAATGGAAATTTTGCAAAGCTAATGAAAATTTAATGGCAAATTTGTAGAAATAAAAAATATTAAACTATTTTGCAAAAATACAAAATGTAATAGCAAATTTGCAAAAAATCCTAACATTTTTCTCTGTTATTATAGGTCGATGTACATAAATAGAAAATCAGGTGAGAAATTTATTTACTATCAAGAAACTGATATTTAAGATTAAAAAATAGATAAGTTTAGCATGGTGTCAAAGCTCAAAATAGAAACTCAATACGGATTTTGCATGAAGGACAATAATCCAGCTTAATGTAGCTTAGTCATTTGAAAAATTAAATGTCCAGACACTCTTAATTTGCCACATTTGATATTATTTTCCTAAAAAAAATATGGAGACAATATCTCTGCTCATCCTTAAGCTCATTCCTCAAGAATATGAGATTTGAATAGGATACCAACTCGAAGGAATAAGCACACCATCCAAATAGTCTCCACCTAAGCAAAAAAAAAAAGAAAGAAAAATGGAAGGAAAAAAGAAACAGTGATACTTCATTTTTGGACTATAGTAGGCCAACTTTTGCCACCATGACATGTGTCTATTATGGTACACTTCCAAGAGGAGCCAAGAGTTGCCCCATATGTCCCACCCACCTTAAACCAAACAATGCTTCCAAGAGTTGCTACCAGCACCCCATGCATTAAATGTAAGAGGGAGGGCTCCTTCTCCATCCACATGGTGGCAACAAATAGTACATGCATTAATGGCTAGAAGGAAACCTGACCTCAGCCTGGTTACACTAGTGAGAGGGAATAAAATTATTAGAATGTGCAGTGACCCATCATTGGGTCGGTTGCTTTCTTGTTAGCTCAGCAGTAAATCATTCCGTTTTAGCAAAAAATGTCACATCACCTTGCAACGTTATTAAGACCTCGTATAAATTGGGGCACTCCTAATAAGGACAACAACATGTTAGAAGGGGCAGCTTAATGTACCTTTGGCATATCTTCTGCGATATTTTTTATAATATCCTTAGTGATATCTATAATATGTGTCATATGTTCTGTGATATTTGAAATATGTCATTTATTTTTTAGTATTATCTTTGGGGATATTTTTTGTATTATCTTTGTTTGCAATCAACAGAAGCAATATCAACATTTTTTCAGTTTTTGGACAATGAGAATTTAAACTCTAGCAGCTAAAAATACTACTATCATTCTGTAATGCTGTTGGGAGAGGATGAAAGAGAGATCATATCCAAGCAGTTCTCGTGTCTGCCACTCTCATCAGAATAGCGGTGCCGTTTGTAGTTTCACTTTTGTGGGCCGGGAAGGAAACCTCCAGCATAGAGTTTGATTCCTCTTGGTGGCTTCTCCCACTCGGAGAACAACCAAAGAAACACCAAAGCACAGAAATGAGATTAGTACATTCACTCTCATAGTTCCGAAAGCAAAACACCCTGCCTTGCCAAGCTATCTGCATCAAGAATTAGCAAATCGCCCGACGTGGGGAAACCGAACTTGCAGAGTAAGATTTGCATTGGCAGCATCTGAATTCAATCTCACTGTTGCATCATTCATCCTCTCAAAATCTGATAATGCTGCCCCTTCTAACACGAGAGCTATTTAGCCCATATGAACATGGGAAGGAAAACCATTTGAAGCCCATTAGGTATTTATATTAAGCCCATCGTCTGAATCTTGACACCAGCCCATCCGATTAAAAATAAGACAGAAAAGCACAATTGCTACTACATGTTCTACCAGGGATGTCATACTTCATTAATAGCAAATATGATTGATTGAAAATATAGTGACCACTTATTTAGTGATCCATACCATTATTTAGGAGGCCTTACTACAGATGATCCTTGCACTAATTCTCAACCGCCCAAGGTAACTCAGCCAATATTGGAAACTAACAAAGACCAGATGGATTTCGTGGGATCCATAAAAAGGATCGCCTTGTTTGAGATTGGAGGTAATCTGGCTTTTTTGCTTCCTTCGAAACAACGATTGCAGCAGCTTTTCTATTAAGTTGCAGAATCATGCTGGCCTTCCTCCCTCATGCACTAGGACCTCAAGTGGGTTTTTGCATCTTTCGTCTTGGTTTAGGTACATGAAATCATTAATTGTGAACTTCAGGGTTTTGTTGTTTGAGATAGTAGATAGGAAATTCTAGTTATAGACAATAAACTGTGTCTTTTAGAGGAAAGTTGAAGCTTGTACGACCCTTGCTCTCTAATATGTTGCCCCTGTTAATACAAAATCCTGGCTCCACCCTCGGATGATGGGATAAACTAAAGGCAAAGGTTTCACCTTCAAACATGTGTTTCAATTGGCAAATGAGGCTGTTGATAATCTAGCTAGACAAGGAGTGGTAAGGACTGATATCAAAGTTACACACTACCTAGTTCTAAAAGGAATGAACAACAGTACAAAGATTAGATTTCAATAGTCAATTTCAGTTACAATGACTCCACATGTTTCTGTGTCGACTGCAATTCATTTCGTTCCAGTTGCATGTTTCTCCCATCAATTCATGATGCTCTGATTTCTTTTTCAGTGGGAGTGAGATTTGATTCTCTGTTGCTACTAAACTATTCATATGCAATTCTCTAGCTTTGGTGGGATGGGAGTTGGCAGTTTTTTGTGTTAGGGGCTCAGTCTTTAGCCATGGCGATTGATGTTTTTTCTTGGGTTGTTTTTTCTAAATAGCTACAATACAGTAAGAAGAAATTTTTTTGTAGAGATTCAACAGTAGAAAAAAACAATGACAGAAAATGCAGCCTCAACTGCGGATTTTGATCATTTCTACCCAAGTACACACATACAATGTGAATGAAAGGATTTGATTCACAAATTCAGTCTTGCAACATGCAGAAATCACAAAAGAGAGAAATAAGTCTATTGATTAACACTAATAAGCTTAATGATTCACTACACATAGACTTTCCTAAAATAACATAAGAAGGAATATCAATTCTACCTTGGTATCAAAACAATGCAGTTTCACTATCTATGGATTGGTGATCAGCTTTGCATCGCTTTCGATCAAGTGAAGGGAACTGCCACTTTGGTGTGGGTATATGCTAACACATCAAACACTTGAAAATCAAGTGCAATCACAAAACATCAAAGAAGAAAGTGACATTCAATAGAATGAGACTGAGACTGAAAAGGTTCATCAATACATGGCAAGTAATGCAAGATGCATTTTGCCGCATAATGGCTTCAATCTCTCTCCTATTTCTTTATCACTCTTTTCCCTCGTGCCCCTGAACAATGTCTCCCACCACCAAATCATATATAGAGACCTTCTGTCTGTACCCATCCCTAGTCACCTGAATAGATATCTTCTTTTTCTCCTTATCCAAATCCTTGAATTGCAATGACTGTCTATAGTCACTAATTGCAGTAACAGTAACTACCAGGATAATGCTTAATAAGATTCCTAACCCATCATACATGCCCTTTGGCCACCCTTCAGTCGCAAGTCCAACACCAATGGAAACCACAGCATAAACCATGAGAATTATCAGAGTCAAGTCCTGCAGTGCTTCCCATACAAACATCCAGAAGCTTCAAGGAGGTTTCTCAACATATCTGTTGAAGCCATAAATCTTCTGTCTGTGAGGTATATCACTTGTATTGACACCATCTTTTAGTAAAACAGAGACTTTCTGTGCTATCCCCTCTACTCCGTGATGGTGTTTGAAGCTCTTGAGATCATGCCCATGGACAATAGATGCAAGCTCATTAGGGTCAATGTAAAAACCAGTTTCTGCAACCTCTGAAGAAAACTGGATTTCAACTTGACTACCAGCTGTACAAAGCAAACATGAACACAAAACTTAGGAAAATATACCATACATCCAACCCTTTGGGTACATAGAATGAGTTGTGAAGATCATACCATCGATAAAATGAAGTTTTGCTTTTTGGATGTATAGAGCAACTTGAAGTTTTTCTTGGAGGAAGATCAAAGCAATAATAAGTGTTGATGTTTAACCGCAAGTGCAGAGGCTATTGTAGGGTAGCTTATGCAAGTACTGGTCGATCCCACGGAGACTTGGTTTAAAAAGTAGGAATTTCAATAAAATTTAATTATCTAAAATTAAAAATAAATCACTCAAAATTACTAGAATTATTAAAATCATAATTAGAGATCATATCCAACAAAATTACAGAATTTCGAGTTCCTAAAGAAAACAAAAAAAATCAAATAACAAGAAAAAACTACTTCCCTAGATTAATGACTATTAAAATCTTCAAATATGATGTCCTAAGAGATGATCAGCATTCATAGATATCTTCATCATGTCCTTGATTAAAGATTAACCAATCGAATTTTTCAGAAGGGAGAGGGAGTAGAAGGTGAGAAGAAGAGAATGGAGAGAGTTGGGTACGGTTGGGTGTAGGGAAGAAGAGGTTGAATGGGAAGTGGGGGTAGAATGGAGAGAGATGAGGAGAGAATGGTGGGAAAGTTGGGTACGTTGATGGTGAAGGTAATAAGGAAAGTGGGTACGTGAGAATGAGGAAGGGAAAAAGAAAAAGGAAAGAAGGAAAAAGAAAGAAAAAGGAAAGAAGGAAAAAGGAAAAGAGAAAAAGGAGAAAGGAAAAGGAAAGAAAGAAAAAGAGAAAAAAAAGAAAAGGAAAGAAAGAAGTAGGGAAAGGAGTTGCCCTTTACATGTTCTTTCCATTTTATCCATGATTTCTATTCCATCCATCTCCATGGGTGATCTGGTCCATCCATTGCCCTTTAAGATGATCTGCACCGTTATCTTTTAATCACAGCCGTCCGTGCGTCCTTTGGTTGATCTGCAAAAGAATAGACTAAATTAGACTCATCTGAACCGTACATTAGTCATCTAATCAGCTCTAATGATCATTTGACCATTGATTTTGACAAATTAAGGTTTGAATGGTCAATTGGATTTATATTCAAAATCAAGCTAAGTTTTGTAAAATTGAACGGTTAGATGATCTAATTAAACGCTAAATTAGGGGAATTTTGACCAAGATTAAACACTTAACACACCCCCCAACCAGCATTTTGCTAGTCCTGAGCAAAACATGCGAAAACCAAATTTCAAGATTTCAAAATTTATTTTTATTTTTAAGTCAACTCCTCTTTTTTCTCAGAGAATTATCTTCAATAAATCACATCAACTTTAGCATACTAATAAAAATGATTGAAGAATTCAAAACCCTACCCATATGCCAAATTCATTCCACTTAAGCTCAGATCTCAGAGTGTGTGTGCGTGTATGTATAGTTTACATATAGAATCATCTTGATCTCTAAGTAAACTTCTAACTTTTGAACTCCATCTGAAATATGTTTTGACCTCAATCCTCACTAATGACATACGCTCAGAAACAGAATCTCTTAGATAGAGGGTTCAAATCATATATCTCTTTTAATTATGTGAGAAAAGTCAATAAAAGCAAAATTATCTCACATGTACTCATGAAAAACGGGAGTTACTAAGGATTTTGATTGTTTTGATCCCTTTAGAATAGATGTCATTACCTTTGAATATTTAGAAATAGCAGCCTTTTAGATTATATCAATTCATTTCCTCATCAAGACTATTTTCATCCTAGAATCAATAGGTCTTTAACTGGGACAAAACGTAGGCTTAGGACAAGGTACCAAAGAAAGGGTATGAGGGTATTCAAAGTTTCTTCAAAAATAAGTAGAGATCTTCTAAAGTTGACAATTCTTCTTTTTCTTTGCTGTTTTTCTAAAGTGAATATTTTTGTTTCCATTTTTCTTTGTATTCTTCAAACTTTTTTTTTTTTTCAGAATCTTTTCTTTCTTTTTCAGTACTTTTGACTCACTTTGAAGACTCTTTCTTTTCTTGATATCCACTTTTCAACTTCAATTGCAACTAAAAGGTATTTCTTCATTCTTCTCTAACTTATTTTTCAAAGAAAGTGGGTAATGGATAATTTATACTGGGTTAATATGGGTAAAGGGTAATTTGGGTAACAAAAGAAAAGGCTTATATTAAAGGCTCAAGTTGGCTAACTATTGGTAACAATACTTTATGGGTAGGCTTTATGTCTCTAGGTTATAACAACAAGGATGGCCTAAATCATTTTCTAGGTTTCTTATAATCTATCAAATTCAATGCACTTCTAGAATTTTAAAGGTAGTATTCTAATTATTCAGGTAATTAGCCAAATTTAAGAGTTTGCGATCAATTTTCTTTTAAGCACGCTGAAGAAAATTAGGAATATTTATAATCTCTCAAAAAAATTAATGGCTCTAAAACTCACTTAGGTTATAGATCTCCACTGAATTTCTTCAGAATTTCTAAGTTATAGCTACTTATCAATCTAGACTATCTATATGCAACTGTGTGTACAAATGTGATCTAAGACTTTACTTTCATAGAATACTTTTAGAAAATGAGTAAAAAGATGAATTAATTATATTCAATTCCATTAATAAGCTAAAGTTATCCATATTATACTTTAGAAAATCCAATTCTCATCATAGTGTAGGAAATGACCTAAAATTTTTCATTTTTTTTTTCTTTTTTTCTTTTTTTGAAAAGTTAATGAAAGCACCTAAAAAACTAAAAAAAACTAGAATTTGCTAGAATTCTACACCCCCCAATGCTAAAATTGTCCTCAATGTTTAAAAAGTATGACCTAAAATGAATATGAGTGATGTAGAAAACAACAAAAATACAAAATATGGTACAGAGGGATCAAATCCACTCAATCCTGATAAACAGGATCCTCTAGAGTTGTGGACTCAACTTCTCGATTTTCATAATCTAGGAAAGGCTTTAAACGTTGACCATTCACTTTAAAAGAATGACCAGTCCTAGTATTCTCAATCTCGACAGTCCCATATGAAAAAACTTCTTTTACTATATATGGACCGGTCCATCGAGATCTAAGCTTACCTGGAAATAAGTGAAGCTTAGAATTGTAAAGTAGAACCTTCTGGCTTGGAGTAAAGGATTTTTTCATTATGTTCTTATCATGAAAAACTTTCATCTTTTCTTTATATATCCTATTACTCTCATAAGCTTCTTACCTGATCTCTTCCAACTCATTAAGTTGGAGTTTGCGATGTGAGCCTGCTTTATCCATATTGAAATTGAATGTCTTTATTGCCCAATAAGCTCTATGTTCCAATTCCACAGAAAAATGACAAGCCTTACCGTATACAATACGATAGGGAGACATACCAATCGGGGTGCGATGTGCAATCCTGTAAGCCCAAAGCGCATCGGTCAGTCAAAGAGACCAATCTTTACGATCTAGATTAACAGTCTTTTGAAGGATTTGTTTGATGGCCCGACTAGATACTTCTACTTGTCCACTTGTTTGTGGGTGATACGGTGTTGCAACTTTGTGTAATATTATATTTTTTCATTAGTGCTTCAAATGGTTTATTGTAAAAATGTGTACCGTTATCACTTATAATGGCTCGAGGAGTCCCAAATCTAGAAAAAATGTTTTCTTTTAAAAATTTAAGAACTATTTTGTGATCATTATTCCTACACGGGATAGCCTCAATCCATTTTGAAACATAGTCTACGGCTAATAAGATATAAATGTAGCCAAAAGAAGGTGGGAATGGACCCATGAAATCTATACCCCAACAATAAAAAATTTCTATGATAAGAATAGGGTTTAGAGGCATCATATTCCTACGAGTTATTCCTCCTAACTTTTGACATTGCTCACATAATTTACAGAACACATGTGTGTCTTTGAACAACGATGGCCAATAAAAACCACATTGCAAAATCTTTGCCGCTGTTTTCTAGATAGAAAAATGTCCACCACATGCTTCTGAATGACAAAAGGAGATAACACTATGTTGTTCTAAGTCAAAGACACATCTCCTAATGATTTGATCTGGGCAGTATTTAAACAGGTATGGATCATCCCAGAAATAATGCTTAACATTGGAAAAGAATTTTTGCTTTTCTTGTTTAGTCCAATGTTCAGGAATTTTTCCCGTGACTAAATAATTTGCAATATCAGCAAACCAAGGAGGATGGGAAACATGAAAAAGTTGCTCATCAAGGAAAGTGTCTTTAATTGGCAACTCATCTAAAGGCTCTGTTAGGACTAAGCGAGACAAATGGTCAGCCACCACATTCTCTACTCCCTTTTTATCTTTTATTTCAATGTCAAACTCTTGGAGTAGGAGAATCCATCTAATTAGTCTAGGCTTAGCATCTTTCTTAGAAAGAAGATACTTGATGGCCGAATGGTCAATGAATATGACTATTTTAGATCCAACCAAGTAAGACTTGAATTTATCCAATGCGAAGACAACTGCTAAGAGTTCTTTCTCCGTAGTAGAATAGTTCATTTGGGTGCTATTTAAGGTCCTACTGGCATAATAGATGACGTATGGCTTCTTTTCTTTTCTGTCCTAGTACAGCTCCTCCAGCATAGTCACTGGCATCACACTTGATTTCAAAGGGTAGACTCCAATCAGGTGGCTGGATGATAGATGCGGTGGTCAACTTATCTTTCAACTTTATAAAAGCTTCTTGACAATCCTCAGTCCACTAAAAAAGAGTATCCTTTGTGAGGAGGTAACATAATGGTCTAGATATTGCACTAAAATCTTTAATGAACCTCCTATAGAATCCTGCATGACCTAGGAAAGAGCGAATGTCCCTAATAGATTTTGGAATGGGTAGATTGGAAATTAGATCAACTTTAGCTCTATCTACCTCTATACCTTTAGATGACACAATGTGACCTAAGACAATTCCCTTAGGAACCATGAAATGACATTTTTCCCAATTAAGCAATAGGTTCTTTTCTTTACAACGAGTTAAGACTTTTCTTAGATTTTCAAGACACGTTTCAAATGAATTACCGAAAACAGAAAAGTTGTCCATGAAAACCTTTAAAATTCTCTCCACCATGTCACTGAAAATGCTTAACATGCAACGTTGAAATGTGGCGGGAGCATTACATAATCCAAATGCCATTCTTTTGTAAGCAAAAGATCCAAAAGGACATGTAAATGTAGTCTTTTCCTGATCCTTGGGTGCAATTTCTATTTGGTTATACCCTGAATAACCATCTAAGAAACAATAGTACTGATGTCCTGCAACCCTTTCTAACATTTGATCAACGAAGGGCAAAGGAAAATGGTCCTGCCTTGTAATAGCATTCAACTTTCGATAGTCGATACATATACGCCAACTAGTAGTAACCCTAGTAGGGATCAATTCATTGTTGGCGTTAGTTATTACTGTCACTCCAGACTTCTTTGGAACCACCTGAGTAGGACTTACCCATTTGCTATCACTTATGGGATAGATGATTCTCACATCAAGCAACTTTAGGACTTCTGCTCTAACCACATCTTTCATATTAGGATTTAACCTTCTTTGCATTTAACGACATGGTTTAGCTTCATCCTCTAGATAGATCCTATGGGTGCAGATTAAAGGGTTAATGCCCTTTATATCAGCTATGGTCCATCCTATAGCACCTTTGTGTTCTTTAAAGTGTCTATTAACTTTTCCTCCTGAGATGTTTCTAATTGGGAGGAAATTATTATAGGAAAAGTCTCTTTGTCTCCTAAAAAGGCATATTTTAAATCTGATGGTAGATATTTCAATTCAAGCTTAGGAGGTTCTAAGAATGATGGAAGGGGAGTGGACTCCCTCAGTGGAAGGTCCTCGAAAGGAGGTTTCCATTTTTCTATTTCCATGATAGGAACAGAATCCAGGAGGGCATTAACTTCCTCTATTAATGCATCCTCATTAAACTCATTAAAATGGGCTAAATAGGCCTCTAATGGGTCCGACAAGGAAGATGACTGAAACTGATCTTGCACAACTGAATTGATCACGTTAACACTGTGCAAATCATTACTAATTTCATCAGGTTGCTTACAAATGTTAAAGATGTTTAGCTCTAATGTCATATTGCCAAAGGACAGTTTCATGACAATTTCTACAATTGATTAAGGCATTGGACGTAGCCAAAAATGGTCGTCCCAAGATGACTGGTATTTCATTCTTCTCATTCACCACCGGTTGTGTATCTAAAACTAGAAAATCGATAGGGAAACAAAATTGTTCTACCTGGACTAACACATCCTCTATTACCCCTCTCGGTATTTTTACAGAACAGTCAGCTAGCTGGAGCGTAGTAGATGTAGGTTTTAGTTCACCCAGACCTAACTGTTCGTATACCGAGTATGGTAATAGATTTACACTAGATCCTAAATCAAGTAGAGCTTGGTTAATCTTGTAGCTGTCAATAATGCAAGTAAGAGTGGGGCAACCAAGATCTTTGTACTTTGGTGGTGTATGGTGTTGAAGAATAGAACTAACCTGTTCAGTCAAAAATGCCTTCTTCTGAACATTCAATTTTCTCTTTATGGTGCATAAGTCTTTTAAGAATTTGGCATATGATGGGATTTGTTTTATAGCATCCAAGATCGGTATGTTGATCTTGACTTGCTTGAAAATCTCTAAAATCTCATCATTAGAAACAGACTTTGGGGCTTGACGCAACCTTTGAGGAAATGGAGCAGGTATAGGACATGGATCAACAGGTGAAACAGGGTCCTTTTGTTTAGAGTTTTCTTTAACTTTCATGGATTTTTTTACCTTTTCAGTCTTTTGAGGCTCATCTTTCTCAATTCTTTTACCACTCCTAAGAATAGTAACAAATTTTTAGTTTGTTCCATGGTAGAGCTAGATGTTTCATCAGATGCATTAGTGCTAACCGCATGCACTCCCTTAGGGTTTGCTTGTGGTTGAGCTGGGAACTTTCCTTTTTCCATACTTTGCATCATTTGACTCATCATGTTTTTTAATTCATTCATGGACTGGTTGGTTTGTTTTATTTGACTTTCTAATTGAGAAATTTTCCTTTCTTGGTTTTGAACGTTTTGATTATCCTCAACATGCCTTTTAGGTGGGGGCAAGTAAGGTCCAGAAGGAGGTTGATGAGTTTGATAAGGTAAGGTAAGAAGTCCTTGGTTTTGTTGATGAGGTTGATATTGTCCTGGTTGTGGAACATTAGCAGTAGGTCCATTTTTCCAACTAAAATTTGGATGGTTTCTCCAGTTAGGATTATAAGTGTCTGAATATGGGGAGAAAGGTCTTTTATATGTGTTAAGGGCATTAGCCTGACCATGAAGTACATCTTGAAAAGCAGGGATTGTAGGATATTCCTAAGTAAGATGTGATATACTTTCACAAATGCTACACACTTGTTCTTCCTTATTTGAGTTTTTCTTTCCCATTTCTATGGCTTCTACTTTTCTCGTTAAGGATGCTACTTTGGCATTGATATCATCTTTTTCAGACATAACATGCATGCCTCCCCTAGCATAAGTGTTATTGGGCTTAGGTCTATCTATATGTTCTATTCTTTCTGAGTCAGCCCAGGTTTGTGCACTTTCAGCTAGCCATTCCAAATACTCCTCCGCCTCATCTGGTTGTTTGTTGAGAAAATTACCATTACACATCATCTCTACAAACTAGCGCATGTCAGAATTTAGTCCTTCATAAAAGAAGTTGATGATGCACCATGGTTCATAACCATGATGTGGGCAAGTGAGTTGTAGTTCTTTGAACCTTTCTCAGCATTGATAGAATGATTCTTTATCCTTTTGGGTAAAGTTCATTATCTTGCGGCGAAGTGTATTGGTTTTATGGGTAGGGAAAAACTTCTTTAAGAATTCCCTAGTCATTTTATTCCAGGTTCTTATGGAACTTGATGGTAGTGCATTAAACCACATTTTTGCTTTTTCTTTTAAAGAGAAAGGAAAAAGTTTAAGCCTGACAGTATCTAGACCTATATTTTGTGTTCGTTGGGTACTACATACCTCATCAAATTCTTTAAGGTGCAAATAAGGACTCTCACTATCTAGACCATGGAATTTGGGAAGTAATTGGATTACTCCCGTTTTTAATTCTAACGCACCAGCATTTTGAGGAAGAATTACACAGGATGGTGTGCTGGTGCGTGTATGCTGAAGATAGTCTTTTAAAGTTCTACCACGAAAGTTTTGATAACCCTCAATATTATCATCCTCATGTTCACTTTGCTGGTCCCACTCCCTATTGTTTCTTCTCCAATCTCTATTTGGTTAATGATTATTCCTCCTTGGTGGAGGTTGATATTCATCGTCCATCAAGGGTGGTGGGTCCTCATTCATGATGAGTGGAGCCCCTTGACTTCTATGGGGTGAATTACCCCTGGAGCGTTGATCAGTCATAGACGTGGCCTGATCTTGTTGTATGTCTTTTTGGTCGTACTTAACTAACCTTCCGATTTTGTCGCGTCTCCAAAAGTGCATCATACAAGGGAAGCTTCTTTTCGTTTTTTTTTTTTTTTTTTGAGAAAACTAACCTAAATGATGCAACCTAACTTCTAGAATGATGCGCAAACAAAAGGGCACACTCAAATAATCCAAGGGCTAATAAGCAGCAATATATTTGATTTTCTTGATTTTCTGTGGGGACGATACTTTTATTAGCCTAAACTAGCGCTCCTCCTCTCTTTAGGAGTTGATTACTGCTTACCAGTTGGGTTCTGTCTAAAGTGATTAATACAACCCTCGTGTAAGGAGGTGTTTAGACCTCAACAAATGTCAATAAGAGGTGGGGGAAGAGCGAGGCTCTATTAGATAACCCCCAATAACCACAGTGATCAAAAGCCACTTGACTGACAGTAAATCACGTCCTATTAAGAGGGTCTTACGAGCATGTGATGGCTCTATAGGTCTCTTCTAATTGATTTTAAATTAACGTGAAAGGAAGGTTTGCGCGCTTGAGGTGATTATCCTAAGTAGGCCAAGAGGTGGTGATGAAATCCACCCTTGATCTTATGGGGGTAGGATGCCCTTACTAATTAATTTTCACACACCATAGCAATTCGATCAGCATATAAATCACCTTAAAACATTAAACATGCCCTAAGAATGCAATTAAAAGCAGTAAACGAATGCAAAATCTTAAAATGCAACAATTATAAAAAAATGCTTCTATATGAGTTACACTACCAAACAATGCAAATTATTCTAAAGGCAAACCCTAATCTATGAAATAAATGAGTGAGGAAACTCACAGTGGGGTTTCTAATGAAAATCAAGTGTGAGCCACCTTATCCCACACTTGCCCTGTATTATACAACCCTTTAAATTTTAAAATGAAAATTGCAATTTACAAGGATCCTTACTACAAGATTCACTCAAAAGGAAAAAGAAAGTCCTATTCTAGGAAAGCAGGGAAGCTTCCATTTTGGTGAAGATCCACTTGCCCAATTCCTCCACTTTCCAATTTCTTGAAAAATAAAATTAGAAATTAGTACCAAATTCAGGAAACAAGGTGATTATGCCCTAAAAGCAATTGAAAAATGCACCTAAGATTTCCTAAAATGCTAAAAATTGCAATTCCTAATTTTATGTATTTTTCTGATTTTTTTTTTCTAATTTTTGGATTTTTTAATTAAATTTTATGAAAACTCCTTTGCAAGTCCCCGGCAACGGCGCCAAAAACTTGTTAATTGTTTTACCGTAAGTGCACGGGCTATTGTAGGATAGCTTATGCAAGTACGGGTCGATCCCACGAGGACTTGATTTAAAATGGAGTTTTCAATAAAATCTAATTATTTAAAATTAAAAATAAATCACTCAAAAATACTGAAATTATTAAAATGAGAATCAATGTTCAGATCTAATAAAATTCCCAAAAATACAGAATTTCCAGTTCTTAAAGAAAACAAACAAAATCAAATAATGAGAAAAAACTACTTCCCTAGATCAATTTTCATCAAAATCTTGACTTCTAGCCTTCTAAAAGCTGATCCTTCTTTACAGATATCTTCAACCCATTCTTGATTAGTGATCCACCGGTTGGATTTGACAGATTATTCAAAATGGTTAAGATCTGGGCTAAATTGTGATTTCAAGATTTGGACGGCTCAGATTGATTTCTGGATTTCAGATCTAAGATCATAAGCATTGGTTATATCTAGGGATGTCCTAAGAATGAACCTGTAAAATTAATTTGAAATCAGAGAAGAAACGAAGGAGAAATCGATGATTTTGTTTTGATTAAGGCTAAACCATTGAGAGGTTAGGCCTTGATTAATCTGTCTCAGATTGGACAGTTCCTGGATAAGAAAAACGAAGATAAAACAGAACTGGAATAAAGCAGGACACAGATGTAATTTCTGAAAAAGGACAGAAATGGAATTGAATTTTAAGAGGGAGGGGCAAAACCGAAATTAATCTAAAAATCTGGTTTTTTAAGAAAAAACCAAGAAAAACCTGATGAAGAAGAAGAGAGAAAGGAGAAAAGAGAAGAGGAGAAGGAGGGAAAGAAGAGGAGAGGAAGAGAGAGGAAAGAAGGAGGGAAACCCGACTTGGGTTTCCTTCCCTGGCCCGTGCCGTGAAGGGGAGAATCTTGTGGGATTAAGGGAGACGGAAGTGAAGGAGATGGATGCGTAGTCTGGGAAGGAGCCCATCTGATGTGGTGAAGGGCTAGAAAAGGACCTCGTCTGGACGATGATGGGTGCGTGGTGGGCAGATGCGGTACGCTATGGAGGGTGGAACTCAAGCGTTGACGAGTAGCTAGGCAGACACCGCTGAATAGAGGACATATGCCACTCTGTGCAGTGGAGGGACTGGGAACAACAATGAAGACAACGCCAGTGGAAGAGGGACTAGCAAACAACTGGTAGAGGGGTGATGCTGTTGATGAAGAAGAGAGGTAAGAGGCCTACAGAGGGAGCGAAGGAGTTGGGTGAGCAAACAGGAGTACTGGTTGGTCTATTTGGTACTGCTAGGCAGATGACGGCAAACTAGTTGACATCGGGCACTAGCTTGGATGTGCAACCTAGAGCCTAGGCATGTCGGGATGGCAGAAAAACAATGATCTACAATTGGCTGGAGGACAGATGGTGGGGGTTGGGTTAGTGCGTGTTAGGCAAAGAATAGGGTGCTAAGATGGAAAGAAGCCACGGAGAGATGTGGTGGGGAGACGGACTGGGAACGATGAGAAGGTGATGGGTTTGGTGGTGCTGTGCGGCCTGGGTAGAGGGGGGCGGTGAGAAGGAGGAGAAGAAGAGAGGGAGAGTTTCAAAGAGAGGAGAAGAGCAAAGGGACGTGAGAGAGGATTGGGAAAGAGAAGGGGCTATGTACGGTTGGGAAAGAAGAGGTTGATGAGAAGAGAAAAAGAGAGGAAGATGTACGTTTAGAAGGGAGAGGGAGTAGAAGGTGAGAAGAAGAGAATGGAGAGAGTTGGGTACGGTTGGGTGTAGGGAAGAAGAGGTTGAATGGGAAGTGGGGGTAGAATGGAGAGAGATGAGGAGAGAATGGTGGGAAAGTTGGGTACGTTGATGGTGAAGGTAATAAGGAAAGTGGGTACGTGAGAATGAGGAAGGGAAAGAAGGAAAGAAGGAAAAAGGAAAAAGGAAAAGAGAAAAAGGAAGGGAAAAAGGAAAATGGAAGAGGAAAAGGAAAAGGAAAAGGAAAAAGAAAAAGAAAGAAGAGAGAAAAAGGAAAGAAAGAAAAAGGAAAGAAAGAAAAAGAGAAAAAAAAGAAAAGGAAAGAAAGAAGTAGGGGAAGGAGTTGCCCTTTACATGTTCTTTCCATTTTATCCATGATTTCTATTCCATCCATCTCCATGGGTGATCTGGTCCATCCATTGCCCTTTAAGATGATCTGCACCGTTATCTTTTAATCACAGCCGTCCATGCGTCCTTTGGTTGATCTGCAAAAGAATAGACTAAATTAGACTCATCTGAACCGTACATTACATCTAATCAGCTCTAATGATCATTTGACCGTTGATTTTGACAAATTAAGGTTTGAATGGTCAATTGGATTTATATTCAAAATCAAGCTAAGTTCTATCAAAGTGAACAGTTAGATGATCTAATTGAACGCTAAATTAGGGGAATTTTGACCAAAATTAAACACTTAACAACCCCCCTCTATCGTCGTCCTCTCCCTCACTGCCTTCCCCTTCCTGTCGAGTTCCAGCATTGCCCTTGCAGTGCGGCGCCGGAAAAAAATGGCGGCACTACCTTCACAAGCTATAAAAAGCCCTCTCCCCCTTTCCTCCGATCATCCCTCCTCCTTCTCTTCCAGCTACTTCAAGCTAGGGTTTTGGTAGAAAAAGGGAGAAATCACATCACTGGCGAAGGGCACCATTTCAAGCTGACCAGGTAAGGCCTTTCCCCCTCTCTCTCCTAGGTTTTCCATTTCTAGACCAGATCCATGTCGGATCTGGTATTTCCCGGCCAGTAATCGCCGGAGAAGCAGGGTTCAAATCTTGCTCCTTCGAACCTGAGCATCCAGGGGATGCAGCGCCTAATGGGATCCGGAAACATGCCCCGCTAGGATAGCCTTCGGGCACGCAGCGTGCAAGCGCAGTACCGGTTTGACTGGTATGTGCGAGCACCCCGGGAGCCGTGACGAGTGTGCGCTCTCGCCAAAGACACATCCGCGCAACGTCATCCAAGATGCGTGCCCTAGCACGTCGTTCGGGCATGTGCACGCCTGCGAACGTGGTCTTGGTTCGACCAAGACGCACATGCTTCCTAGGAACCGTGACGCACATGCTTCCTAGGAACCGTGACGCACATACCCTATCTTGTAATATCTGGATCGTTTATCTAACCTACAACACTAAAATTACAATTAAGAATGTTATATAACTCCAATCGATAATTCGAAAGGACCGTTGCATTTGTATTGACGACGCAGACCTAATTATTCAATAAAAGTTAGGATCAAAGGCTATTTTACATGATTATAGCCTAAAAACCATAGAAATCTCATAGATTGGCAAGATCAAAGATGATCAAATCTCATAGATTGATCCATTTGATATATTAGGAGATCAATATACCTAGATCAACCCTAAATTACAAAAATCAACCATTAGAAACCCACAAATCAGAGATCTATAACCTATAGTATAGATCTAGCCATTGATCTGTAAAATAGAAAATAATATCTGGATTTTTATTTCCAAATAATATCCAAGACTTCACAAAGGTGATCTAAAGCTCGAATTGAAGAGAAACACAATCCAAGAGACATCGAGGTAGGTAGTCTGATATTGCTAAGTTTTTAAATGTATGTCTAAAATCCAATTGATTTATTTAATCCTGATGACCGTGTTTAATATGCGTTTTTGAGATATGATATTTGCATAATGAGTATGCAGATTTTCCTTATGATCTTGCATGCAACTACTTGCATATTTGGTAAATAGTCTTTATATAAGCATTGCATACATGTTCTGGAACTAGTTATATAAATTGCACGATTTGTGATGATTGAGATTCGGAATATATGCATATTTATATGTATTGCTCGCATGTTTTGAAAAGCATTGCATAGATTATAGGATTTACGATGATTGAAATTTGGATTAATTATATATGCTTTTGGGCTATTGAGCCTGGTAGGTACTATGCTGAGAGGTTGTTATGTACGGGGTTGGCCTCCTGGCCTCTACCACAAAAAGTGGATGGTATCGTTACTAAAATGGCATTGTCCCTTCTTCGATTGCTGTGGTAAACATGGACCACCACTGGAGGTGTTCACGGCACCCTTTCGGGGACATATCCATAGTCGCCATAGAGGGCTATGGTGGGTGGTCTCTAGATACTGAAGACACACGATTCTAGCTGTGTACTGATCGTGAGCATAGTTAGCCCAATGATTTCAGTTTTATTAGTATGCATATAACATTGAGATGGTCGTAGACGAGTACTCGTGACCAGTCGGTTTGATGTGTTTACCGACCTATCGGCTTGAGTTCTAAGTGGGCAGATCGCCGAATGAGGTAGCCTGTGGTGGGAACAAAACTGAAAGACCATGTGCATGATATCTATAGGGATGTTATCATCTGCTTTGAATGATTAATATTTTAATAGTTTCATGATTATTATATTTGACTCGTTGGTTTGATGTGTTTGCCGAGATCTTTTTACATGGGCTAATCGATTACTACGTTATGATTTTAGTCATATTTATATTATTGCATACTGAATTTCAGTAAGGCAATCCATAGTTATATAGTTGATTTCTAGATTTCGATAAAAGCTTCTATGGTTGATAATGTGTAAATGAGTGTATGGTTTTATACATGTTTACACAAAAAGGAAATTGCACGATATTTTACATGGAAAGCTTCTTTTGAAACCATGCATGTTACATGCTGTGTTTTTAAAATAGTAGTATCAAATCACCTACTGAGTATGAGGAATACTCACCCAAATATATTATTTTTACAAATTATCTCCACACAGGATTAGAAGAAGCATCAGAAAATGTTAGTATTATGATCAAGTGAATGAAGAGAAGACAAACATAAATGTGAGTATATGATCTATCCTTTAGACTTGTATCTGTACCCACTATAGTAGGACTGTGAGCTGTGATTGGATAGACTTGGGAAGACATTCATGATTGATTACAGTAATTTTCAAAACTACTTTGTTCTTCGTGAAAGCAAATGACACTCGATGTTTTCAAAATGAATTTAAATTAAAAGATTTTTTCCTTGCACTGCATTGTTTTATAAAATTATTTTCAAATAGGAGTCGATCCCACCTTAGAAATTAGTTTTGCATTTAAAAATACATGAGAAAATCCGGATCGTCACACTCTCAGTGGTAACATAATCCTGTGTTACATACTAGTCACCTTAATCCTTCCTTGCACTATGAACATCGCTTTTAAATCCACAAACTTATCATTTTTTTAGGGTGACCTAGTTAAGGACTCACAACCTAGTTTTGAGGACTACTAAGCCTCTCATTGTTTATTTTTTTAAGTATGGTCAATTGGAAACACCTAGTTAAGAACGTGTTCTTTTAAACATTAATTGGATAAAGAAAGTCTCATGGGTATACAACTATGAATAGAATGGACTTAGCAGCCCCGGTGCACAAAGCTCCCACTTATGCGAGGTCCGAGGAAGGGGCAGACCACAAGGGCCTATAGTAAGCAGCCTTATCTTGTATTTTGCAAGAAGCTGATTCCATACCTTGAACCCATGACCTCAAGTTCACATGAATAGAATAGACCAATGCACCAATAAACTCCATTTTGTAACTAGCCCCTAAACTTTACATATGGTTTGCATGTAGTCCCCAAATTTAGTTTGTTCTTGCCCCAACTTATGAAATAAATTTCCTGTAAGACCCTAGTGTCATTAGTATTGAGTGCCAAATTTAGTTTGTTCTCATAAATTATGCACTATTCAATAAAAAGGAGAAAAAATCTAATCAAATGATTAATTTTTGCCATGCAAATATGTTGAAAAGAAAATATAGTTACATAAAAAAGGGCAGCCCTGGTGCATGAAGCTCCTACCTATGTGTGGTCGGGGGAAGGGGCGGACCACAAGGGCCTAAAGTACACAGCTTTATCTTGCATTTTTCAAGAGGCTATTTCCACGCCTTGAATCCGCGACCTCAAGGTCACACGACGACTATTTAAATTAATTTAAAGTAGCATTGTGAAATAAGTGTGAATTATCATTTAGATTGCATTTTCAAGGGAATGATGATAGAAGCAACATTAGGGTGCTCAGGTAATGTTTCATGAACACCATAAACACTATCTATAACATCTAAACTAAGGATGTTGAAGCGAAAATCTCTATTAGAATATTAGTATGGGATTATGGATAACTTCTAAGATCTACCATGTAAATAGCTTTCTATCTGAAAATGTGTGCAAGTAGCTCTTATTTTATAAATAGTTTTTTTCTTATTTAAAATATGTGCAGATAGCTTGTAGAGCATGTTAGTGACTTCTTATTTAAAAAACATGTGTAAAAATTCTTATTTAAAAATATGTGTAAAAATAGATAGCTTAAAAGGCCCATCATATAAATAGCTTATTATTTGAAACATGAAAGGATAGCTCTTAGGCCCACTATAGAAACAACTTATTTGAAATACGTGGGGATAACTTTTAAGGCTCACTATTATAAATAACTTCTTATTTGAAATAAATAAGAATAGTTTCTAGAGCCGCTCATTTAAAATAGCTTCTTATTTGAAAATGTGCGTGAAAATAAATATCTTCTATAGTCTATCATATTAACAGTCTCTCATTTGAAAATGTATGTGAAAACAGAGAGCTTTTAGGACCAACAAGTAAAGCTTCGTCTTGTAGGTGGAGATAGCTTTTATGACCCATAATATAAATAGTTTTTTCCTAGAAAATGAGTGTGCATATCAATTTCCATTTGTTTGAAACTCTTGGCAATTAATACTTAGCCTTAACTTGAATCTAAGGATCATAAACTTTTTTTAAGATAGGTAGGCTAAATAGGAAGGAGAGCCTTGGCGCAATGGTAAAAATTGTTGTCATGTGACCTTGAGGTCACGGATTCAAAGCGTGGAAATAGCCTCTTGCAAAATATAAGGTAAGGCTGTGTACTTTAGGCCCTTGTAGTTTGCCCCTTCTCCAGACCCTGCATAGGTGGGAGCTTTGTGCATCAGGATTGCCCTATAGGTAGGCTAAATAGGGGAGACCCAACAAAATGAATGGTTAAGCTCATCCAAAGGTGGGGACCAGCTAGGTGGAGTTCTAAAAGTGAGCTCCGCTACCATTTCAGAGCTTAAAATTGTTTTTTTATTGTTTTTTTGTATAGGTAAGCAGTGGCGCAACGGTAAAAGTTGTTGTCATGTAACATTGAGGTCACGGGTTCAAGCGTGGAATCAGTCTCTTACAAAATGGAAGGTAAGGCTGCCTACTATACGCCCTTGTGGTCCGCTCCTTCCCTAGACCCCACATAGGCAGGAGCTGTGTGCACCGGGGCTGCCCTTTATAGGTAAGCGGTGAATTGAACCCTTGGATTGATAATTTTACAACATCTTAACGGTCAGATGAATAAAATTGCGGGACCTACCTTGTAGATTGTTCCATACAGTGAGTGAGGTCGCTTTTTGGGGTCGTTGGATAAAGCCACCTTCCGTTTAAAGATTTCTCGTCTTTTCTTCATCTTTAAGGCGGGAGAAGCAACATAAATGTTATCTCCATGGGTACAAAGTAGGCACCCCATATTTGCACCAAGTCACCCCGGCGGACTTGAAAACCAGTTTATTTGATTATCTGGATTATCCTCGGCGATTAGTATCAAGATTAGTAGTTCAGCATAATCCGATGATCTCGATCATACAAGATTTTGTGGTCGGTCCCACAGAGATTGTCCATGTTTCGAAAAGCGGTTCTCTAGGTTTTGACACTGCGCCAAAAGAAGAGAAGAGAGCCATCAAGATATAATTGAACCAAGATCAACTGTTAACGTTTTCTTGGTACGCCTAAATAAGGTAAGGCTGTCTCACATTGACCCTTGGCACAACAGTAGAGTTGTTGTCATGTGATTTTGAGGTCTTGGGTCCAAGATATGTGGAAATAACCTCCCGCAAAATATAAGGTGAAATTGTGTACTGTTGAATCTTTTAGTTTGCCCCTTCCCCGGACCCCCATATGCAGGAGCTTTGTGCACAAGGACTGCCCCTTTAACTTAAACAAGGAGATTTAAAGCATAGGATTAACTGATCAAGTGTATTTGAACTGCTGATCTGATAGAGCAGGGAGCCTGACCTTAAAGAGGACAGCCCAAGGCAAGGAGCTCCCACATATGTAGAGTCCAGAGAAGGGGTAAACCACCAAGAGTCTATAATACATGGCCTTATCTAGCATTTTTACAAGAAGCTTTTTCCACCATTGAACTAGTAACCTTTAAGTCACACGACCACAGCTCAACCATTACGCCAAGGCTCCTTTCGGCACAAGCCTGGCCTAAGAATAACCAATTATAATGCTGAAGGACGGTCCAAAACTTTGTGTAAGCAGCAGTTCACCCATTGCACTTCCATTCACCTCGAGACCCTAGCACAGACGGTTGGATCATCCCATAACTCGGGCCAGGTTAGTTTGCAAGGATACGACAAAAAAAGAGGGTATCGAAAATAAACTTCTAGGCAGGCAAATAAAACCCCCTCGAAGAAGATTCGACCTTTTACAGGAAGGCATGAAACTTCGAACACACTCGCTCTCCCTCGGTTGATCTCTGCAACTCCAAGGTGGGAGGAAATTAGGAAACAAGTTTCTCAAAATTTCGTCATATCAATGTTTCTATTCTTCACTTCTTCCAGCAATTTCCTTTCATTTCTCTGTAATTCGTCGTAAATCATCTTCACTCTTATGTCGTAACGCGATCCGATCTTAGGTTTTCCTGTGTTCATAATTATTCACGTCTTTATCATGAAAATTTCCGAAATGTGCGCTATTTCTTGTTTAAAAGTTTTGTCTTGCAATTATTCGTTCTGCATTTGGGAAATCAGGAACAGAGTAATATGCTGTTTGATTTTGAACCATGCTTGAAATCACTCATCAACGTTTCTTGATTCTTTCGGCCATCAAAATTGCTTTCTTCGAACTGGAAATGCTGGAAATTGAGTTATTCTTATTAGAGTTTCTGCTTAATGAGCAGGTAACATTCGAAGCTTATAAAGGAGCTGCGAGTAGGTCAGAGTTGCAGCAAATGGAAGGCTACATCTGCCCCCATGGTGTGGCTGCGTTGCAGAGATACAAGCACAGTGGCACTGATAGATCCTACGTTGCTAACTATATATTACAACCATACTGGAATCGCTGTGTTTCTCTTTTTCCTCTTTGGGTCCCGTAAGTTCTTTGTGAAAATTATGTTCCTGTTTCTCCTTGTATTGCATTGATCGTAAAGTTTTTCTAGAATTGTCTAAGTTGCTCCCTGTTATTTTTACTAATTTCATTTTATTTTACTTTTGTTTCTTTGTGTTTTGCATGTTTTGAATGCAATTGGTTGATTGCATGAAGTTTAAATTGAGTCGCAAATTTGATAGCATCCCCAGTTGCTTAATTGGATAAAGTTTATGAACTGAGACCTGTCAATCTTCTCGCCTTTTGTTTTTCTTACACTACTTGCTTAACTAACTGTTTTTTCGAACCGTTGTCCCTGGCCTAATTATCGGAAGCTCCTGGGAAGGCAGTATGTGGAAGCTGGCTTCCTTAAAGTGCTATGGAAGTGGACAAAATCGGGGAAGCACACTTTCTTTTTTGCTTGTTTTTGTTAGTTAATTTTATTTTTATTTTTCTTTTCTGAATGGCAGAATGCACCTAGCTAGCCTGAAACTTGCAACATCAATGCGTCGAACATTTTTTACTGTCTATTGATATTTGTCTTAATTTTCTTCAATTTTTCTATTTTTTGAAATTTAATTTCTTTTTTGCATTTTGCACTTCCTGTTCCCAACCTCCAAAAAATTACTCGCTTCCAGCTTCTGCTTCTGGTTTCAGTGCCTCTCACTTTGGAAACTGTGGTCCTGACCTATGCACTTGAAGGTCATTGTTTTCATCACTTCTTATTACACCCCATTTAAATTTGTATGTTCTCATGAAGCACATTCCTAATTATTATTTACTAGTTGATTGTAACAAATTTTGTTTTCTGTAGATCTGCACGTGTTTTTACTATGATAGAAGTTGATACTGCTTTTTGGAGGAAAGTATGTTCTTTTTTCTTATGCTTTCCATAAGCACTTTATTGCTTAAGTAGATTTAGTTTGTGCTAATCCGGTGACTATTCTTTGTTGGAGCTTCTTCACTTTTCTATGTTTCTTCTTATCAACAAGTTGCTAACTATAGCTTACTTTGTTTCTGTGTTTTATGTATTTCTACACATCTCCAGTCCAAATATGGTAAGGCATCTTCTAAAAGCTGCTTCTTTGTGAAGCTTACTGAAAACATTTCACAAGATATTTTCTTTGTTGATAATTTATTATGTGATTGCTGCTATTGTTATTTCGTTTCAGATTACTCTTATGGGATTCATCCTCCTAGTCATATCTGCAGTTCTTGGCTGTGTAAGTAGGAGAGCTATATTTTTCTCGTACATTTTGTAAACTGTCCATGGAATTAACGTAACAGTTTCTTTCTATTACTTCTTTCTGCTACTTCTTTCTAGTAAACTGTACATATGTCAAATACCCTTCTCTAAAGAATAGTGGGCAACAATAGAGTGAATCTGTCATAGAGTTCTCCATGCCAAAGCACTCCCAACGAATCATCAATCTCCAGCCCAAAGATGACAATTCAAAACCATGTATCATGTATATACATCACTGGATTTCTTGAGACCTATTATGTCAGGGATAAATGAAGAAACAGTGAGTGCACCTAAGGAGCGCCTGGTGTTTGCCAGGGCCTTAGGGTCTTGATACATAGATCTATTTAGAAATGGAGTTGAACCAGTCTCAAGATTTATGAATAAGAGGGGTCCAGCAGGCTTTCCTCTAGTAGCCCTGCAAAGTTAATCTTGCACCTGTAAGATCCTGTAACTGAATCGCCCCTGGTTTGTGAGAAGACAACGGACTCACCTTTTCTTGCAATTGCAGAAGATGAAAAAGAGAAAGCCTATTGATTGGGATAAAAAATGCTCTATTGAGTTGTAACGTTGAAACTAAAGAAATGAGTCACTGGTATAGTATGTGGTTAAATTTTAAACCATGTAGTTAGCAGCTTTGACCATAAGTCACCAAATTTGACTGTTCATCAACCATTAACTTTTTAGGATTCTTCGTCTAGCAGTAGGGTTTCTAGATGAATGTGCATAGGAGTACCAATGTTTTAGGTGGGAGGTATAACTGTAGAGATTGTTCTCTGAAAGTCATATGATCAACTATTCCTGTTCTCATTGTTGTGGATTCCTGAAGCTGTTTGCTTTAGACCAATTGTTGGCTGGTGGAACATTTTTGTCTATTTGTTTCTTAGTGATGGTCAAGAGTAGATTTGTTGGCACCAATAGCTTCGGAGGGATTCTTTCAAACTTGAGGCAATTGGTGCTTGGGATGTCTATTCCCCATAGTTTTTATAGTTGTTGCTATTGGTTATGTCCTTTGTTTTCACTCAGTCTATTGTCTATGGATAGATGTCGGAACGGAGGCCAAAACTAAACCTGCTCTACAAGTTTGACAATGATATGATCTTTGCAAAAGCTGTAGATCAGAAACATCTTTAGTAGTTATTTCCACTAAAAGTAAAACTGATGTGGAACAAGTTTGAGATGATCTTTGCTAAAGCTGTAGATCAGATAAATCTTTTGTAGTTATTTCCACTCAAAGTAAAATTTATGTGGAACAAATTTGAGGATGATATCGTGTAGGAGAGCATTTTCATCATTGATCATGAGCTTGAAGGTGGCTCTTAAATATTTGGCCTTACCTTTCAAGGTAGTTTCTACAAAAAATTGGAAAGAAAATTGCATCTTACATGCTCCAAGTCGTGGTTTGAGGCATGTAAAGTGTTACCTGTCACTTTTCTTGGTCAAATAAACCTTGACAATGTCGATCTTGGCCAAATTTCAACTTAGTTTGTGCCACTTACAGAATGGTAGCTTCATTACTTTGATAGTTGGGAGAAATATCCAGCTCCTTTACAACTACTTAACTGGTTGAGAATATAGAAAACGTAATAAGATGGCAGGCTTGGCCTCAACTTCAGAGCATTTCGACATCTGGATTTTTCTATTCAATCAAAAGTGCAGGGTGTGTTTCTGTTGGACCTAATATCCTGAAGAATATAAGCTCCACTCACTTTTTAACAGCTTTCCATCTCATTCTTGAATGGTTGGTATGGTCGTATAGAAAGATGCATATGCATGCTTGCTACAGGACCCAGATTCTAGAAATAGTGATATATGTAAAATAGTCTTTGGACTCGTAGGATCCCAGGAAACAGATCCTGGACTATCAGCATCAAGGAGCATGCCTCATTTGCAAAGTTGATTGTGCAGCCAGAATAGCTCTGATGCATGTGAATTCTCAGAAGAAGTGAGGAGGACAATCCCATTTTTTACTTTGGATATTTACCACTGAGGGTATTGGGTTTATTATTATGTTGTGACTTAAGTAGGGGCAATTTTGTCTTTTCTTCTAGATTAGGATTGGAAGTCCCCCAGTTAAGAACCTTTTCTCTTTTTTGTAATTAGTTTTTGGAGGAATTATGGATAAAAACTACTTTAGACTTTGTGAATTCCTTGTTCTTATTTCTTTCCCATGGGCATGAAGTCGTGTTTGGTACGAGGCCGAAGTAATACCATTTCATTCTTATTTGTCACTCAGTATTTCTCTAATTTATATTTTATTGGAAAGTTTTTGTGTGCTGCGTTTGGTTACATGGTTGCACATGTAATGATCCTTAATTATCATCTTGCTCCAAATTCTTAAAAACCCTACATCCAAACTTAAGTGGGACTGTTCATCAATTAGAGAAATGATTCATTGTAGGCAATTTCATCTTTATTATGGCTGTTTTTCTGCATGTTAAAAGTGCTAGTGATGATTTAATTTATGTTTCCTTATTTAAATTGATTTTGACCCAATATTAACATATAGTTTAGGTCATTTTGCATGCTGTCCTACATCAACAATGATTGATTTGTCCTCCATTGATGACCAACGGTGCTTAGCTTTCAGCACATTTTCCTGGTTTCGAACAAAATAATCAATCAAACTGCAAAATCCAATGACTGTCATCTGAACTTTTCACTGCTATGTATTCTAGTGTCCAGATGCTTCTGGGTAAATCACTTCATTGAGTTTGGTCTTGAGTTCTTTCCCAAAATTACTATGTCAGGTCTAAGTTTGATTGATATTCTTGAGAGTCAGATATGAGTTATGCAGAAGTTGTCTGGCATGCCTCCTAAGCTATCTGTTTTTACTATGAATTCAATGATCTGAAAGTGCTCAATCTATCTGGAATTCGATATGTGAATTACTTTCATACTGTTGTTTCAACTGTGGAGAAATCAATTCTGAACATACAGTAGCCATGCTTCGCACTCTCAAGTTTCTAATTTCCATCCATACGAGCACATTTTGCTGTTTCTAGTCAGTGAGAATCACATTTTCCCTTTTAATATGGGTTACTAGTAATAGGTCGTTCCTATCGAAATGGGTTATGGACCTACTCAAATTTTGACCATAATGTTAATTTCTCTTTGTATTTTGAGGATGGATGTTATGGTGTCTTGTTTCGTTCTTTACCATAACAATGTAACATCATTATCATCATCATTTGCTCAACAGTTCTTTCTCTCCCTTGGATTTATCTCTTGTTGCAGATATATTCGCCTCATTTGGATTCACCTCCCCCAAGATGGGTACATTTTACACATGGTTTGCTCCTGTTCTTATATCAGGTTTGCTCAAGACCTTACCTTTCTAGCTATGCTTCTTGCATGTCTGTTATGCTTGTCAATACTGTTGCATGTTTTTGTAACTGTTGTACATCTACATAAGTTTTTCATGCTTTCTTCACCAGCGTTTTTGTTTCTATCTTCTTTGCATTTTGAGCACTTCTGATTTATTTTTATTTGCCGCTCAATCAGAAAAAGGTTCTGTACAAAAGCATCAAAACTACCACAAAAAATGGACATCTAGGGTAAGAAAGGAAAGATTTATTTAAAGAGTCGTGCATATACCCACTCCTGAATATGCCTTTTGCACCAACCAAAATTAGGTTTTTCTTTTGGCTTATGCTGAGTGGACACAGATGTGGGTGTTGGTGCAGATATCAGGTGGCTGATGCACCAAACCTTAAAAGTCCAGAAGAATTGATGCCTGTTTATACAAAATACACACTCACACACGCACACGCACACACGCACGCACACGCGCACACACACACACACACAGTTATTATAGAATATATAAGGCATGTATTTGTTTTTTTGGTTGCCATGTTAAAGGCCAGCTAGTTGTAATTTGAAGGCATCCTAATTCTTGCGTAGCTTCATGCACTTTCTAAATCACTTTTTCTTCTTCTTCTTTTGAGAAAATCTTGTAGCTAAGTAAAACTGACCATATCTTATATCACTGTCACCACATTTAGCGGGGACAGTGATCTTCTCATTTTTATTATTGCTTGTCATTTCTACTATGTTTCTTAATTATTTCTTGCTTCTATGTGTGCTTATGCATACAAGACTTTTGATCCTGTTGATGGAAAGCAAGCAAGACATACAAGTTCATCCAGTCCTCTGGGGGAGCTTTTTGATCATGGTGATTTCCTTGTGTACCATGTTCTTATTTTAAATTCTTGAATATGGTGAAGTGTACTTCTTGAACCTTGTAAACTTTGTTTGATTGCAGGATGTGATGCACTTGTGTGTATGGTAAAGCCTGTCCTTTCATCTTTGGGTGGTCATTCTTGTCGTTGACACTTTGGCTTCCATCTAAGACATTGGGTTTCATCTTCAATTTGAATCTTTGGCTTTCAGAAGTACTGCTATATGTGGGAGGAACACTTTCTGATTCTGGGTTATCTCAGCTGTCCCATTTTATTTTGCAACATGGGAACAGTAAGTTATCCTAAGGGTCTCAAACCAGTTCAAAATTTATACTTTTCACAATAACCATGGGTTCACGTTGAATCTTGCAATATTAATTGCAGCTTATATTGTTTCGTGTTCACCTGATTTTCTCATATTTTATATGCAGTTAAATCATTTACGGTTGAAACAATCTTATAAGTTAACTATGCATTTTTAATGAGTGGGCAGTCAGTAGCTACTCCTATAGTGCATTCTGGGCATTGCTGCCACTTCCATTGTATTCCTTCTATTTGCATAGACAAATTCTCATCCTTGGTACTTTTCATTGGGTCATACTTTTAGGAATCCTATCTGATATTGATGATTTTGTTTTTGCAACTGATACAGCTTTTTCACCAATATGCTGATTCTTCCAGAAATAAACGGACCAACAGAAGGTCTCATGCTGATTTATGTGTGCCATTTCTTTACATTTTTTGTTGGTATGTTACGTATCTTTCTTCTTCAGCCAACATGTTTGTTGATTTTATATTTTAAGTTTTTAACACTGTTTCAGTACAGAATATCGGTTTGATTGTGGATTAAAAACTTCACCTTCCATATTGCTTTTGTATGTTTCTTTTTTATCCTTCTTTTTCAGGGGCGGAATGGTGGGCACAAGATTTTAGGAGGTCTATCACTTTATTGAGTTGGATACCATGGGTTCCTGGTAAGATTCTCTACCCTTTGAGGCCATTGTTAACTTAATTAGCCATATTTAGTTTCCATATCAATCCTCTCTGTTATATTATTCATGAATGATCTGATTTTTTATTTATCACATTCTTTTATTTGTTGTTGCCAGAAATCCCACTGTATGGAGTTGTGTTGTTTCTAAGGATTATTGGCGCTGTTGTTCCGACGGTTGGGTACAAGTAAGTAGTATTTCTAAATGATTGAAACTTCTCCCATATAGCAATGAATGTGCCAGTTCACATTCATGCATGTATCTCCTTCATATGTTTTGTACATTTTGAATTATTTATTACTCTCTAGCTGCCTTCTCTATTATGTTGATCTTACTGTGTCTTAGATGTCTTCTTATGATTTACTTTTTCAGTATAACTACTTCAACCAAGTAGCCTTTTCTGAAGATGCATTCAGTTGGTATATCCTCTAAAATGAAACAGTGAAGTTATGAACAATTTTTATTGTTTGCATTATGAATTTTTATGGTAGCTGGTACTTTGTTTATAATAACAATTATGGTTTCTTAGTGATATGTTTTACATTTTCTTTCCACTAACAGTGAACTACTCTGCGTGCTTTGTGTTTTCTTTTGTTTCTGCCTTAAGAATGCCTAATTTCATTCGTCTTCAACCTAAATAGACTAGGCAATAAACTTTCAACAAAAAGAAAAAAAAAAGGACTAGGTGGTATTAGTGTGTGGATCAAGTTCTTCATGTTGAATGCTTAAATCTGAGTTGGATCAGATTTACAAGAGATAAGAGACAACCATGACTCGTGCTTAGCTGGTCCCAGATTGACACTGTCATTATGTAAGGTGGCCTTGTGCAAAATAAGTTCATCCCTGAAAAGCGGGAACTCTGACTCTTGGTTTGAGCTCAGCAGATAGCTTGCCTTTGCTGTTCTCTGTTGGAGAGTCTGAAGCAAATATGAAATTTTAGCCCAAGAGTTATATTAGATTTTGGCTATATTTATCATGATCTTTGGTGTTAATGTCAGAACAAAGAAGTAAGATGTGTTCACTGATTTTTGGCACCCTTCACCACACAAAAGCTATTACAATGTGCGTATATGATTACTTAAAATCTACCAAAGCAACCTGTTGAATGGTTAAATGAACATCTTTTGCCATACAGAACTGTTCCCTAACTCCCCTTTGGATCTAATCTAGGCTATGTCAACTTCTTTGTCAGCATTCCTTACCAATACAGTGCCCGTTCTGGCCATTTTAGTGTACCTCCACAATTTCTATAAAAAAAAGATGTTAAACTAAGCTAAATTAAAAAGTTGAAAATCTCCATATTTTGGAAGTTGATGTAATTCATATTTATTTTTAATATAAGAAGTCAATAAACTGGCAAACAGAAAGTATCTTGATCTAGTTCTTAGAGACCATATCTAAGCTTTTCCTGCTTTTTGATCAGAATATGATAAGAAAGAATTGTATCTAGGAGCTAAAATATCTAAATGACTGAAATATAAATATGCATATTTTAAAAAAATGTTCCTCACAGTTTGTCATTACTTTACATGGTTTTATGCAGCATTTACAATGTTTACCAGGTAGTTCGGGCAAAGAAAGAAAGCATATTGCTGGCTTTAGCAATGGTAATACTTTTGCATGTGAAGCGTGTGATTTGTCTGTTGATGCTTAATTCATCTGAGAAGAGATAAAATTGTATGCCTTTGCCAGCTTTACCCCTTTGGCGTGCTGATGGCTGGAGTTCGTATCTGGTTTGAATCAAAACCTTCTTGTACTGTGCTACTTGGTTAATCCTTACAAGCAGACTTGATTCACAGAAGCAAAATTTATGCAGAGAAATCTGAAATTTTGCAGGTCGTCTTATCGCCTTCAGATATTATGCGTACTCAACCACATTTGCTTATAGTGGGAACAGGGTTTGCATTTGGATATCTGGTGGTGAGATTTCTATGCTTCCAAGATGCTATTTTCCTTTTAATTATTAAGTGAAGCAGTTAAGTAGATATTGAAATTTATGACGATGCATGCTGTTGCCTTTATTGTCCAAACTGAAATGTACATTTTGGTATAGACAGATAGTTTATCCATATCTCTATTAAATTGTATCTTATTCAGATAATGCTTTCAATTTATTTTTTTCATGACTAAGTTGATAGCTCAATAGGAAACTTATGTACTGGCAGGGAAGGATGATTCTGGCTCATTTATGTGATGAACCCAAGGGTCTAAAAGCAGGAATGTGTATGGTATGTAGATGAAAGACACAGTAATTCTGAAATTTGTTTCCGTAATGTGAATCTCCACAATACATTTTGTTTTTATTATGAATTTCAGAGGTGCTTCCACTTCCTGATGGTTTTTTGCTCCAAAACAAATAATCCTTATATATATATATATATATATATATATATATATATATATATATATATATATATATAAGTCGCTTTTATTGGATAGTGGTTTTTGGATACTAATCCAATATTGCTTTGAGCAGTCACTGTTGTTCCTTCCCTTTGCTGTAGCAAATGCACTCACGGCTAGACTCAACAATGGGTATGAGATCTTGCAATTTTATTTTATATTTTTAAATTATATACTTCTATAGAACATTTATTTTACATGCGTAATGTTCCTGCATTATGCTGACTGGTAACCCTTCTGTCTTTTGCAGAACTCCTTTAATTGATGAGTTTTTTGTCCTTCTTCTATTCTGTTCTTCCACAGGTAGGACAGTTTCCCTGACTTGGATCTTGGTTATTCTGCGTTTTCTATGATCACTTCTTCTTCTTCTTCTTCTTCTTATTATTATTATTTCCATACAGTATTTGAACTCTATGTCCATCATTTTGGCCTTGACAAGTATCTCTTCTCAGTCTTGGCTTAGCATGACATATCTGCCTGATCTACACTTTCTTTTGGCAAGAAAAGCGCGGGAAAAACAAATTTACATACTGGATAAGAATGCATCATGGCAACCTTCCGTAGTTCAATTCTTGAACTTGGCAGCAAATAGCAAGGGCATTGAGTACTAGTGCTTTGGGCAGCCAAGCCAAGCATGTAATATTAGAACTTTTTGTATCACAGAATCCGTGTGAGTTGTGAATCCCCAAATTTTTAATAGATTGTTATATTTCTTCATCATGACTAATTTCTCCGCTTCTTTCAGTGTCTCTCTACTTGTATTTTGCAACATCAGTAATCCATGAAATCACAACTGCACTTGGTATCATTTGTTTCAGGTATGAAATGCTTTATCTGACAAACCACTGCATATTAAATCCAAATGCAGAGGCTTCTCTAAAGAGTTAGTTTTATCTGATCTACAGGATAACTAGGAAAGAAGCTTGATAAGAACCAGTTTTCTGATTCTTATCACACAATTTTTCCCAAAATCTGGGTATCATACTAGGTTAATCTTTTCCGCTTCAGAAACTGCAATGGGGAGGCTGCCCTTGTAATCCTACTTCATTTTTGTATTCGAGGATTGTGATAGGGTTTGCCAAAATTTAGTCACACTTCAATTTACTGATTCTCTCTAAGCAAATTGGTAATAGAGAAACAAGCCTTCAGCTGATGATAGGAAACGCAATTGTTGTACCATATATTCATTGTTCTTTGTGGGATATACATGTTGGTTTTCCACTTCAATTCATTAGGTGATTCTGATATACGTTCATAAAGTATCTCTCCAAAAGGTTGAATAAATCTCTGTCTGAATGCTCCTCTGTTCAGGTATGATGCTATTTTTATTCAGATTGGTGACTAAAAGGTGTTTCTTTTATCTGTTTGGTTGTTCTTGTAGTAGTCTCGCGCCTAGTTTTAAATGTTTTGTTTGACTTTGTCCATTGTACACTTAATCCAGTGTTTTGCCGTAAATTTGTCTCCTTATTTCTCAGTGTGTTGAGCCAATTCGCTGAGAAATTGAAATGATTCTGCTGTGATTTAAGGGTTTTTTTTTTTTTGGCATAAATATCTAACCTATAGTGTTATAATCTTTAAAACTTCTGGAATGATTATTAAGGCCGAAGCTTTTCGGATATATTTCCAAGGGATCCCTAAATACCACATCAAAATGCATTTTTCTTTTAAAAATGAATGAAATTTTCAGAGAAATATGAAAGCACCGCATTTTTAATTTTTAATTGGTGTTCGTTAGTTTTATTCAAGAGAGCTTATGTTTCTGAAAAGTGATAAGCTTGTCCCTTCTCAACCACAAAAACAAACTTAATACTTCTAAACATCTTGGTTTTTATTGTAAGAACAGATTCTATTCTCACAAATATGAGTGGTTTTGAGACTCAACTCCTTATTTTCTCGTAAGAAGAGGATAATGGCAAAGACCCCTTGTCGACCACAAAAGCCTACTTGGCAGTTCTTTGACATAATGAAATTTTCAGGAGGAATGACATCATCGGGTGCAAGCATGTGTGGCAAGTTGCCATGTGACAGTCACACTTTTCATGACAGGCCCCACAAATACTGATCCATCACGTTCATCCTACGTCCATTGCAGTGACAAAAGGTACAACTTTTGAGATCCTAGAATCATTCAATCTGCATAATTTTTGAACTAGGCAATACATGGGTCCCTGTGGGCCTAAACAGGCAACTTTGCATGTGGTGGATGCCACTATTGTAGCATAGTTAGCGTTACTCTTTGATCACTAATGTGAGTGGCTTCAGTCTGAGCCCATCGTTTTCTCTTAAGAAGAAGAAGCAGCAGCAGCAGCTAACAAGAAACATGCCATTTCTCAGCCACAAAAGCCACTCAGCAGTTCTTCTCATCCTCATTTCATTTTCGTTAGTCCGGTCTAAACGGCAGTTGAGTTGTAGTAAACAGCAGGGGCACATTTATCATCTTAGAAAAACATTTATCCCTCTCAAAAACGAGGATTTGAAGTGGTCCATAATTTACTGGGTACTCGGTATAACTCACGCATTCGTGTACAAACCAGTGCAGACGAAGTTACATAAATGTCTCAGTAAGCATTGATATGCTTGTGCAAATCCAGAATCAAAACCCGTAGTGCCTTTACCTTAGATGAGGCTGCACTGATTTCCTACGAACTTAAACGAGAAGTTTTTCACCTCATCAGAACTGTGATTGATCGCCTTTGATCCCATCAAATCAGGCCTATGAACCTACCCTTCTGATAAACAATGAAATATAGGATCTCTGTAGGCATGCCGACTTCATAGTTATGAACTGGGGTCTAGGTAGACACCACCAAAATAGGTCCTCATTTGCCATGAGTTTATCTTAAGCTAACTTTATTGCATCAGACCCAACTTTGACTTGTTTGGATCCTGTTAATAATATAATTGCCTATCTTTCATGTGTCACTTCTCAAAAAGGAAGATAATGCGCCTTTTAACCATGTCCTTGATACGTGGTTGATTTATGCCTGTGGAGAAATCTTTTCTTCCTCAGTCATAAATTCACTAACTGGTTGGGGGGCCTTTGTAAATAATTTATTATCATTTCATTAGAAAAAAAGGGCAGAAAAACACTGAAAAGCCGGCTGAGTTGTCAAGCTTTACTCTGATTGCTATATTTTGGGTCCCACATGTGTCACATGTACGGATTGACTCCATGGATCGAAAGGCTGTTTTACTATTATTGATGCAACCTTTGATTGGATTATTCATTAGCTAAGCTTTGATTAAGCCTCATTGTCTAAAGATCTTTAAACCATTTATGCCTCCAACTTTTTTATGCTGTCATTTTAAGGGCTGAGATCATCCGGTAAAGACAATTTTCGGATCATCGAGCGGACAGAATGAATAGTTTGCATCACTGGATGTAGTTCCTCTTTTGTTCTTTTCCCTGCTGGAGTAACCTTTAATCGAGCTTAATCGAGTATGCACCGTATAGAAACTCACTTTTAACATCCTATTATCTAGTAAAATATTATACAGGAGAGAGGGATGCTCTTACTTAATGCACTTGAAGGTCTACTTTTAGATGATCTGAATTTTTATCAATCGATTGTACTTTAAATATCTTAGAAATAGAAAATGAAAAACTTTGACATATTACAATATTATATATATTTTTTATTATAGACCTTTATTTACAAATTTCTAGCTGTCAATAAAAATTAGAAGTTTTTGAACATTGCAGTTACCCATCAATTGGCACAATAGTAGAGTTGTCATGGCATGACCTCACAGGCTCGTGGCATGCAAATAGCCTTTTGTAAAATGCAAGATAAGACTTTGTACTATAAACCTTTATAATTCACCACTTTTCTAGACCCTGCATATGCAGGAGCTTCATGCATTGGACTGCCCTTTTTTAATTACTCAAACCTGATAATGAAAAAGAAAGCCAACGACTTTGATGCAAATTTTGGCTCAATTCATTATGAGCATATTTGCGGAGAATGTAATCAGGTAGCTGATGGGTTAGTTAAGTGGCCCGTGAACTTTAAGCAAGGTCATGTATGGCCTTATTTTCCTCACCATTTCTCTGGAAACTTTTTCCCATTAATTTTATGTGGAGAAGGAAAACTTTGGCACAATGATAAAATTGTCATCTTGTGACCTTGAGGTTATAGGTTTAAGACATGGAAATAACCTCTTGAAATAATGCAAAATAAGATTGCTTATTATAGACTCTTGTGGTCCGCCCTTTAAGCGTGTAAGAAGAAAGATATGTTTTGCAAAATTAAGTACTTTAATGAATTTGTGTTCTTATTAGAAAATAAAAATAAAAAACAGCCACATACATTCGAGACGTACCTCAGATGTAGGGTATTTACACATGTAGAGGTACTTTGTCATGCACGGTGAACTCCCATACTGTCTTGGTATATCATCGTCCTGCTTGTAAGTTCCAATTTGATCGGGAAGTACAAAGAGAGTGAGAGCGAGAATCAACACACATTTAAGAGAATAAAAGGGCAGATCCAGTGTACGAAGCTCTCGTTTGTGCAGAGTCTAGAAAAGGGGTGGACTATAAGGGCTTATTAAGTAGTTTTACTTTGTAATTTTGTGAGAGGCTGTTTCCAGTGAATGTGGACTTCAAGGTCATGTGACGATAACTTTTACCCTTGCATTTAAAAGAATATAAAGATTAAAAAAAAAAGAAAAAAAAGTAGGAGAACAAGAGTTACTCCTTTCCGGGCCATTTTAGGATGAACGTGCAGAGAATGCAGTTTCTTATGTCTTTTGACTTCTTTTCTTGGCATCCGTACAAAAGAACAAGGCTCAAAAGAAGGTGGCCTTCTTTGTGTGCTCTTTGATTTGATTTTTTATTGTGACTGTCTGCAATAGACGTAGTAGAGGGAGAAGTCTTCTTTCTGAACTATCTGATTTGATTTTTCCATTGTCACTCACTGCACCCAATCTCCATGTGTGTGTTACAGAGAGAGAGCTGGAGATATGATTTGGACGTCTGAAGAGAACTTTTAGAGAGAGAGAGAGAGAGAGAGCACTACCGACCAATGGACTGGTGCTGTTGAGAGCAGGAAAAGGAAGAGCTGAAGGTTGCTTTCATCGTCTCCATCTTTACGGGAAGGACTACACAGGTTTAAAGGACACAGCCTTAACTTGTATTTTGTAAGAAGTTGTTTTCACACCTTAAGAATCTCAAATAAGACACCACCGATCAGTGGCTCCACAATAAAGATACTAAGAATAATTTCTCCACCCACTTGCTTAAATACCTTTGCCCTTTTCCACATTTTATTTGCTCTAAACAAAAGAATAGTAAAAAATAAAGACTTACATAGATTTAAAATAGGATTTGAAAATTAAGAAAGCCCACTCTTTTTAGCATTCTTATTACTAGCATCATCACATCATCATAAATTATGTAATTGGGGTGTTAGACCCAAAAGTACAAGTTTGTTTACTCCGGTGGCTTGAAGTACAAGTGGGTGCAAGAATTTGATGATCTGAAGCATTCATCTTTGAGACTTTGTCTTTGGTAAATTGTGCCATATAACTATACTAAAAATTTGATAAGTTAATAGCCTAGGACCAAAGACTTTTTTATTAACTTAATATGATTTTATTTTATAAAAAATATCAATAAATTAGTATAAGAAAACCTTATTGTTTTTATTTTTTCAAAAAATCTCAATTTTTTATTTCATTTCCCTCTCTCTAGAAAGTTTAAACTTAATATTAATTTATATATTCAGCTAGTCTTAAGAAAAATTTTAAAACATATTATCTTAGAAATTTGCTAAGATTATTAATTTACTATATTAGCTCAAGTTGAGTCTAGAGACATACGATCTTAGTGTAACTATCAATTTATCATATATTTTTTGGATTATTTTAGTTATTATATATGAGGCTAATGAATTTTTCTATCAGTAGTACTTAACCTTGTTAATTTTTTTTTATCTATTTTATCTATTTTTGTTTTATCCTACCTTCATTAGTTGGATAAATGAGTTCATAATGGATTTGCCTTCGCACAATGGTAAAGTTGTCCTCATGTGACTTTGAGGTCATGGGTTCAAAGATTGAAAACAACCTCCTACAAAATGCAAAGTAAAGCTGCATACTATTAATTGTTGTAGTCTGTCCCTTTCTTGAACCCTGCATATGTGAGGGCTTCGTGTACTGAGATTGCCCTTTTTTCAAGATCAACCATCATGCTCATGCCGAGAGTCACATTAAGGAAGGTGGGATCGTTGTTCTGGGAATGTCCTTAGGAATACATGAAGGAAGATTCATGGCCTGATTAAATAAACCAGCCCATTTATCACTGTTGTCTGCAATGTAGCACTTTGTGTAATGTACTAACTCAGAGCAGCGGGACTCTCCCGTGCAGTCTCAAGGGTTCTCAGTTCAGTTAATGGGTGTCTGCGTCTATCCATGAAAAACCTGGCTTGCTTACGAAAGAAAAGTGATGATGAACAATTTGGCCGGCTATATTTTATACGAGTAGCCCCAAACTAAAGGTATTTTCAGAAAGGGACAAGCATATTTGTCATGCTAAATTCATCATTTGAGTGGTTAGGATTCTACAATTGACGCAGACCCATCACTCATCATCTACATTAATTGGTCGTGATCAGATGACTAGGGCATGCACATATAAGATTCCTATGTCCAAAAAGTGTAAAAAGAATCTGCATCACCTGTTCGGCTTCGCCTCTTTGATTTTTTGAGCCATTCAACTTCTTTATGGATTCCCAACACCTCAAGATGGGCAGGTATTAAATTGAAGAAGAAAAAACAGGGGAAAAAATGCAGGAGAAGGTGAAAATAATTAAAACATTAATTATATTTAAATGGGAATTACTTTTACATGTGTCCCCAGGCATTTCGCGACTTGCCCTCTAACAAAAGGACAGCTTGGTGCATGACGCTCTTGCTTTTATAGTCTTGAGAGAAGGTACTAACCACAAAAACTTATAATACATAGCTTTACCTCGTATTTTTCACGTAAGCCTGATTCCACGCATCAAGCATTAACGCAACCACAACTTGTAGCGAAGGCTCTCTTACGACTTGTCCTCTATAAATAATAAAAGATAAAATGCCGACCTTATTTTATGGAAGACAAAATGCGCCACCCGGATTCCGTATTAAGTACGGGAAGACAGTACACCATATCTACGAAAATACCACTCCCTCCTCTCCTTATATATCCAACCGCTTTGTCTCCTCAAAACTGTCTCAAATTCTGCAACTCTCTGCAACTTTCCTTCCCAGATGCAAGAAGAGAAGAAGATGAAGGTGAAGAAGGGTTGGCTAGCTGTACGAGTCGGACTGGAAGACGAAGAAGGCGGATTCCGGCGATTCGTTATCCCCATATCTTATCTGTATCACCCTCAATTCAAGGAACTCCTAGAGAAGGCTCAGGAGGCTTATGGATTCCATATGGCCGGCCCTCTCCGATTACCGTGTTCGGTCGATGATTTCCTTCACATGAGATGGCTCGTGGAGCGCGAGCAGCAACATCATCATCACCACCACCACCATCATCCTCTGCATAGTTCCTTCTCCTTCCACTCATGTTGAGTAGTTCTGCTTGGTCTCTAACTTGGGAGATGATTTCTCTCACAATCACAGGATTTTTGTAGTTTTTGTGTAAAGAATAAACCTACCCATCAGCCACGAATCAAATTTCGTCCATGTTCAGAATTTTTGTTATGTTTTCCGCATTCTTGAAGATAGAATTTGGGTTAGACTGCAATATGGAGTTCCAATTATGTAAAAGTCTCCTACAGTCCCAGACTTATACTTTTAACGCATCATTGTTGCAGCTGGTTGGATCTGTCAGAAGAAAGCAGTATTCAGAGACAAACATCATTTATATTTAATAGTAACATAAACTAGGACGAAGTGAAGATTAAATCTCTTATACAGACTTGGGATATAATTAAGTGATCCTGGACAGTCATCTTCCCCGAACGGAATAGGTTTTACCGGCATAAATTGGTATGTGAAGCAGCTGCTTCTCCTGCAAAACCCAAATCCTTGTCCTGTGAATAATTCAGGGGTTACGCATTATGTTTTTTTGGTTTCTATTTGGCTTAGCATTGATGATCAATTTTAGTTTTGGCCATGTGTATTTTGTTCACTTCAAAGAATATATTTTCGATGATCACATACAGAAACTGAAAAGAAAAAGAGAAGATCCTATTTCTTAGCAAAAGTTATCTGTACACAGACAATCTAGATTACTCACACGAGTAGTGAAAAAAGAAGAAGGATTAAGTATAAAAAAAAACCATCAATTTTTCATATTTATCAATTTTACCCCAGATTTTAATTTGGTGCAATTGCACCACACACATTTGAAGATGTTTCAATAACACCCTGCCCTTTGGCAGCTAGACGGCGTTATTTTGGGTCCCAAGAGGCTTGCATTTGTGGGATGATTGCCAACATGTAATCCACTTCTCTTTTAAGGGTAACATCCCAAGCAGATGTAGTTGCAGTACTTCATCTAATTAGAAAAGCTAGACGGGTTAACGGCCTGTAAATGTGTACACAAAAGAGACTCAGTTAATGTGCTGCGGCATATATGTGACCAAGAAGGAACAAGGGAGTTACAGCTTTGTAGTTCATCACAAAATCATTCAGATCAAATTCATAAATAGGGCTTATACAGTGTCTTAGAGCATCCCAGTTGCATCAACAACAGCCCACTTAGCAAACCAAAATCATGACAAACTCCACCTCAACCCAAAAATCCCAACACCAGTGGCCAGCAACTGAAAACCCAAGTGGATATTGGCCACTTGGGGGGCAATCCTACTCCACTGGCAACCAAAAACCATGAAAAAACTCCACCTGCAAGCCGGACAACCCAACGCAAGTGGCTGGCGATTGCACCAAGTTGCAATCTAGGGTAAAAGGGACAACCCAACACAAGTGGCTGGCGATTGCACCAAGTTGCAATCTAGGGTAAAAGGGCTGCCCCATTTCAGGAAGCTTCCGTGCATGCGGGGTTGGAGGAGGGCCGGAGCACAAAGGTCAATAGTACACAACTTTATCTTGCATTATTTACAAGAGGCTGTTTCCACGATTGCTCCAAAGCTCCCCTTAAAATTGCAATCTAGGGTAGAAATAAGAAATCTCAAAGAATCCAAGACTTTTTACGTCATTAATTAAAAAATAAGAAAATAAATCTTAGTGGATTTCGTCTATAAAGCAGTTCCAAAAAAATAAATAGCCTAGGAAAGATGGGATTTGGTTGTAATTTCATAAATCAAAATTAGCCGAGAGCACCAATTTAATTCATAGATGCACAAGATAATTAGGACAGTAACGGTAAAAGTTGTCGTCATGTGACCTTGAGGTCACGGGTTCAAGGCGTGGAATCAACCTATTGCAAAATGCAAGGTAAGACTGCCTACTATAAGCCTTTGTGGTCCGCTCCCTCCCCAGACCCGCATAGGCAGAAGCTTGGTGCACCGGGGCTACCTTTTTATGGAAATAGTAGAAGTCTAAACTTTTGCAAATTTAGCCAACAGTGTTTGGTGTTGAAGGACGCTGCCCTTTCGGTGGTGGCCGTGTTTGGATTGGATTGGTTCCCAACAGGAATAAGGCCACATACGCCTGCCCAAAGAACATCTCTTTCTCTTCCACTCAACGTCAACTTTTCAGCTATTGGCTGGGCGGTGCCAAGCCACACCACACCATCTCTCACTTTGTTTTTGTTATTTCCTCCCACTTTCCTGTTAATTTGTTTTATTGGGCCCACTTGTTACATTCACAACTTTGGAAGATCTTTCCAGGATCAAATCCAATCAACGGCTAAAGATCGTTCAATTTGTTACACCACAAACAAAAAAATGGAATGGCCCACAAAATGAATGGGTCAGAGTGATGAGATTAAAATTATTTTATGGGCTAGTTTTATAGATGGTGGTCGATCTGTAGTTGGATCCGAGTTGCTTAGTTTGCTTTAAGCCTTAAACTGTATTGTAAAATGATTTGATACACGCCAGTCAATATTGTATGTTCAGAAGAGAAACCAAGTTATGCTTTGAAAAGTAAATTAAAGGTACGGCCAGCTAAAATGTAGACTGGGGGCCACATTCCTTTGATCCTAACCATTCATCTTCTGGACCCTGCCTTAGATCACGGTGCACCGAAAATCTGATCCGTTGTATGGACCTAGCTAGCTAGCCTTTGTTGCTCTACGTTGCAAAAATGGATGAGAAGCAGTATTATTGTCAATTAATTCACAGCCCAGTACAGGAAATGTTAGGATCATTTGGACCTTGAGAATTTTGGGTCATAGCCAATCTAAAACAGTATTGCACAAGAAGATAAATGTGTTAGATCAAATTTTAGGCCTCTCTTGTACTTTTGAGCCGGCCGTACCATTTGCTTCTTCTCTCTCTCTCTCTCTCTCTCTCTCTCTCTCTCTCTCTCTCTCTCTCTCTCTCTCCTGCTTTTATATATCTAAGAGGCCTAGAAGCAAATAACAAAGACTTTGCTACATGTATGTTGGGAATAGGTATTTGTTAAGATAAAAAATAATGGTTCTTAAAATTTTGGATAATAATTCTTTTTAAATATTTATTTTTCAAATTTTCGAAAGATCTTTTTGATAATTCATTAAAATTATTTTACCAATAATAAAAAAAATTAGCAGGAACTACCATCAGTTAATACAGATTGTCCTTCTGGTGGGAGCTCATTTTACATTTTTGAGGTCCAATACTTGACTATGTAGTGCTATTCTACAGTTTTTTAGTTAATTATATCACTTGTGTATTTTTTTGGTGTGATCTTGGGATTAGGCATAGGTTTTACATCAAGTTCATCAAAAGCGGCTGTTTTTGCTTTGTTTTGTTTTTTCATAGATAAGCAGCAGACTCAAACCTGCAACCAACTCCACCTATTTATGGTTTTAATTTCATGCTTAAATTGAGTTATATCCTGTTGCAAGCTATTGATTGGATGCTTGATATTCATTGCGCGGACGATCCAGATCAGTAAAATGCCCACAAGTTTGTCAATGAAGAGTTCTCTTTAATTAGTACATGATTACAACACCGATCAAGTTGGTTTAGATAAAACGGGCAGCTCCAGTGCACGAAGCTCCCGCCTATGCAGGGTTTGGGAAAGGGGCAGACCACAAGGGTCTATAGTACTCAGCCTTATCTTGCATTTTTGTAAGAGGCTGTTTCCATGCATTAAACCCATAACCTCAAGGTCACATGACGACAACTTTTACTGTTGCGCCAAGGGCCTATAGTACGCAGCCTTACCCATCAAGTTGATTTAGAAAATAAAAAAAAATTTATAGTCAAGATATCCTTATCAAATCTAACTATTTTAATAAGTGAAAATCATCCTGGAATCAATCTTGGAACCCGGTCAACCACCATATCTTTGTCGTTGACTGATTCTGTCACTTAAAACAACAAGAAGAGAATAGATACTGAAGCCCTCAAAATTTTGGCATTTGCCCATGTCAGTTTCCTTATTTGATTTTGCTTCAACCTTTATTCATAGTACAGAAGAAGCAGTACCATACCTGATTTTGAGGCCATCTTACCAGTCTCACAAAAGAAAAGCAGCTTAGTTGGGAGCTTCAGTAACGGCGCCACTTGGTTACAGGAGACTTTAAAGTTGTTATTTGTGAAGGGAATAAGAATCATGGATTAAGTTATTCTGAAATAGTAAAAAGGTTTCCTACTAGTTATAACCTAAGACATTAATAAAATTGCTCCACAGCGAACAACTCAAGCTTCTAAGACTAATTTATCTATGTTTTAATGCTGTAAATGGCTGGAAAATTTTTCACTATTCCAGAACTGTTATGATCACCAATCAAACAAGTACTAACTAGTCATTATCAATCAAGAGAAAGAGTGCAGATATCACTTTCCTAGAATTATAAACCTCCAAGATAAAGATGCCATCAATTTCTCAAGCTGACTACACCAATATGGAAATGATATTCTCTCTCTTGTTGAAAGATGTTACCGACCAAAATAGATGGTTTCCATAGAGAATGAAAACGATGGCCATATACTCTATGGGAAAGTTATAGCCCATGTCAAAGAAATGCATTTTTCATATGATAGTCATACTATGCAGAAAGTTATTTGTGAAGGTTACGGGTTCAATGCATGAAGAGGCTGCCATTTTTCCAATATCATGGAATAGCATGGCTTGGGGCTAAGGTAACTCAAGTGAGAAAGCTGTATTATGAGTGACCTTATTGCACGGTTTAGAGAGCACTTGTGTATATGATGCTAGGGTGGCTTTGGGGTTGTTTTTCCATGGACAATGCCACCTTAAGTCGTTTTTTTACTCTCCATCATTTACTCCTCCTTATTTTAGTAGGCACCAGTCTTCTTCATCTAGCCGCATACGTGAGAGCTTCGTGCACCGAAACTGCCCTTTTATAGGCATTATATATAACTCAATTAATTCCACAAGCTAAAGGCACTGTTATGATATATCTCATATATAATAGGCCCTGCCTTATTATTAACTTTTTGAGCCACCCATTTTACTTCTTAGATAGCAAAGGGTGGGATCATCATTGAACAAACTTCCGGGCATGGTCCATGCACTTGCAGCACTCGTTGCCGCCGGAGAAAATTCGTGCTGTTTGATCTGGCAATCACTATATGGAAAACTGTGAAACAAAATGGCAAAAGTGAAGTCAACAAAGATGACCATTTCCAAGGCACTAGGGATGCTGTTTTGGTCACTGAGCCGAAGGCCAGAAACGAATCCAAATATCACCATCATCAAGAACAGTCCAATGCACATAGAAAACAATAAGAGCACACATCAAGGCCTACCTCAAGGTTGGGAATCTTGAAAAGTAAGAAAATATCAGAATCAACCCGCCGACGTGTTACGGGATCATCCCCTAGTGAAGAAGATTTCAGTGCATTCTGGTTAGCTTCTCGATCAAACCTTTCTTGCTTTCTGTAAAGGGAAAATGCATACTGAACGATGATCTCCCCGTTTGATGTCGGCCCTTCTCGCTTTCTCCTTTTCTCTTTATGGGCTGCTCAGAACCTTGGCAGTATGCGTGGCATATAAGCGTGGAGATGCACGGGTATACACAGAGCTAAAAGTATACATGCAGGGCTGATCAGCTTGTTGATCCAAACCACTAGGCTTGTTGTTCACGTATTAGATGAGCCCGATTGTAAAAATTGCTTGCACTTGGATGAATTCCTTAAACCACTAGGCTTGTTGTTCACGTATTAGACGAGCCTAAAAGGGCAGCCCCCTGTGTGCTCGAAGTTTCTTTGTATGTGGGGTCCGGAGAACGGGCAAACCACAAGAGTCAAGAGTACGCAGCCTTATCTTATATTCTGTTTCTACGCTTTGAACCTGTGACCTCAAGGTCATATGACGACAACTCTACCGTTGCACCAAGGGTTCCCTTTTATTAGACGAGCCTGATTGTAAAAAATGCTTGCCCTTAGTTGGATGAATTCCTTAAACCACTGGGCTTGTTATTCACGTATTAGATGAGCCTGCTTAGACGTAGCTTAGAGGCATGATAGAGAAGTAGCTTATTTCAGCCATACACTAATAATCTTCGTCATTTGATTATTGCAAAACTACCCCCCAAAAAAATCCAGCTAAAACTACACAGATATCTCTAAAATTGCCTCAGTGGAGCTTATGGAGACAGGGTTTTAGAGCTTTTAGGAAGGGGTAGAGTTGTCGTTGTGTGACTTTGAGGTTACGGGTTCAAGGCGCAAAAACAGCCTCTTGCAAAATACAAGGTAAGACTGCATGCTATTGACCATTGTGATCTGCCTCTTTGCTGAATGGTGCATATGTGGAGCTTCGTACACTGTGGCTACCAAATTATTACATAACCTAGTCCTAGTATGTCCATGGAATGTGGACCAAATTTAAACATGGAAGTCACAAATAAGCAAAGGTGTCTGAGAAGATGAACAGTTTGAGTCACAAGGATATGGCCCCACCCACTAGCTAGCACTCCGAGACCCTGACCTACCAGACAGTAGGCACCACGGTAGATGTCTCTCCTGTGCCACTACACTAGGAGGCTGGGAACATGGGAATGCCTACCTCCCACTCTTGACTTTATCTGCTGCCAATGGCTAGAAGGCCTTTTGACATCATCCTCCTTGACACTTAATTGCCTGCACAACGGATGATTGAAACTAGAAGAAGGCTAAAAATAAAGTCCTGTCCCGACTCATAAACACTTGTTAAACCCCACATCCGTCACGAGGATCCACTGATCTTACTGTGCTTATGTTGACTTGCAAATTGTTCTAGACCCCTGAACAAGGAACCCTTGTTTAGGACTCTGCCACAAAAAAAGTGAATCATTAGTTCTGTTGGATTGCTTCTTGCCAATTGGGTCTGTGTTTGGCATAGAACGTACAAAAACCATATAGGCCTATTGATGGTCAGCAGATTCAAAAGTGTGGAGCAGCACATGGTGCTTGGCTAGCGAGAAATGGCCGGAAGCTGAAGAAAAACGAGGGATATATGGAAAAGGTCGGCGTGTTCCAACGTAAAAAACGTGAAGCAGAATAAATTGTATTTCCTTGAGAGGCCCCCTACTTTGATGTTCCGTTGTATAGATTGATTCTTCACAAGTACTTTCAGATATTCCCAAAAATTTCAAACTCAAAGCAAATTAACTTGCTAGGTTAAACCCGGATTTCACTTGTAGGGGATCAAAGTCTCATATTTTACTTGTAGATCTTATTATTGCAAAATCGTTTTTTTTTATTTTTGGTGAAGGAGGGGTGAGTGGATTATGGCCCACAAGGAATCGGTTGTGAGGCAGCAGCCCAGACCAGCTTGCTAAGTGCTTCAACTGACTTTTAATAAACAAATTAACATCACAAAATGCTTGTTTTCCATTTTTTCACAGACCTATTTCCAAACGTTTGATCATCGCAATTGATTTAATTGCTGGCCTAAAAATGGGCAGCCCAAAAGCTCCAGTGTACGTGGAGTCTAGGGAAGAGGCATACCACAAGGGTCAATAGTATGCAGCCTTGAACCCGTGATCTCATGGTCAAATGATGATAATTCTATCATTGCACCAAGGCTCCCCCCCTTCTATTTAATTGCTGGGCTAAAGACATTAAATACAAAACTGTAGTATATATGTAGAGTCAATGCTAAGAAGAAGATTAGAAGGGGAGCCTTGGTCCAACGGTAAATGTTGTTGTCGTGTGACCTTGAAGTCATAGGTTCAAGGCGTAGAAATAACTTCTTGTAAAAATACAAGGTAAGGCTGTATATTATAGGCCCTTGTGGCCGCCCCTTTCTTGGACCCCGCATAGGCGGAAGCTTTGTGCACCAGGACTGTCCTTTGAAGTAATAAAATTAGCGGTTATTACGGTTTACCATTCAAACTGTTCGAGGCCGTAGTGTACACCCACAGGGCAATCAAGGCTGGGGCTGCCTGGCGAAATCAAATAGGCTATGGATTAAACTCGGTTAACGCAATCACAAAAGTTCAAAAAAGAATATCAATTTTGTGTCCCAAAATAACACCATAATTGACGCTTTATAAACATCTGATTAGTGGATCAGAAGAACAGAAAGCACCCTCTTTATTTGCCTGTTTGTGTTATACGTGCAATTATTTGTGATGGTTACAATTATAAATAAGTGTGATATAGCCTTGAGAGTGTTTTCACGATGGACCTTCTGGAAAATTTCAAATAGCCAGCCAGCTTCTTAAGAAATATCAAATACTATCCCATGTTTTATTCAACAAAAAGAATACCATTCTATGTTTTGTAAAAAGTTTAGGTACATTGCCACTTTTTCTCCTTTTATTCAATTACCCAGCGATTGTTGAGTAGGGCGAGTGTCTTGCACTTTTAACTAAGAGAGGGATTGAGTACTTTTTTTGGGGTTTCTCTTGTAAAGGTAGAAAAGAGGAAAAACAAGAAGAGGCTTTTAACGTGTGCTCTTGGGTTTTAGAGAAGAGGAACAAGAAGTAGGCTAGACTCGTACTTGAAAAGCTATTATCTTATAGTGGATTTCTCCTTTTGCCCTCTTTGTGGATGTAGGCTTTTTTTGCTGAATCACATACATGCTTATCTTTCTTTGTCTTTGTATATTCTTGCATCTAGTTTGTTGATCTTCTGTTTTGTCAATTTAGATACATTCTTGTATGCCCTTATGATGACCCTCAAAGGCTTTTGCTTGGCTCTTAGATCTACATCAAGTATCAAAGCATCGACTTATACACAAGGTGTTCGCTAAAAATTTTGTGAGAGAATCAAGCCACAAATTGAAGAAAATGCCTAAGGTCTCAAATACTAAGTTCAAGGTGGAGAGATTTGAGTGCGAGGAAAAGACATTATTTCAACAAGGTGGGAAATACAACACATTGTGCTTCATAAATGAAGTTATATATAATAACATTTTGGATGAGAATTTGGCTCTCAGTTTATAGTTAAAATTGGAGAAGTTATACTTAAGAAAGAGTTTAGCAAATAAGTTGTACTTGAAGCAAAAATCATATAGGCTACAAATATGGATGAGGGTATACTATTGCTAGCGCATTTTAATGCTTTTAATAAGATTGTCAATGAGCTTCTTAGTATTGAGGAAAAATTAGACTAAGGGCATAAGGTGCTCCTCTTACTGTAATGATCCGGGTTTTTCAACACTTTTTAACAAAACTTTTTGAAAGGTGGGGCCCCAATTTTAAAAACCAAAACACTGAAAAACAATTTTCAATGAATTTCATTTCAAGAAAAACCCCGAGTATCAACCATCGACTCGAATCTCAATTAAAATTTTTATTTTTCAAATAAACCTTTTTAAAGTAAGTTACTATTCCAGGACTCATCCATTTAACAGCCACATTCCCAACAACAATATAATCAAGTCTAATAAGATAGATATATATATATATATATATACAGTCCAGGTAGAATTAAAACGTACCTACAAATGAGATATCTCGATCACTATTCGTTCGGCTCCTCATCAGTCATGTCTTTCTCTCAATATAAGGCATTGCAAAAATAACGCAGTGCCTCAACAAGCAATGCTTAGTAGGTACATAGACATTTAATTTAATGAATAGTGGCATAAAAAGAATAACTCAAATAGTAAGAACTGATAAGAGTCTAAAGCATGATAGTCATCAAACACAAATGCCATAAATCATATCAATACAAGTGGCAAAGCATCATGTACAATAAAATATGGATCACATTAATGTAAAACATGATATGATGCAATCTCAACAAGCATACAATAAACAAACAAGGCACCCAAGGTATGTGGGTCCCACGAGTGTCCCATACACTCGTACAACAAGTCATGAGTACTCATACCAATTCTCTGAGTGTCGTCACACCTAGGCATACCTTCACATCTCAATGCTCATCATGCATACATACATTATAAGAGCATGGATTATTATACTGCAGTGGCAACCACACCAGAGTCTCAACCATTGCTGCTCCCCATTGACACCGTAATGAGAGACTCGCCGTCCATCCCTATGGGTAGGCCCAAACTTGTAGTGTAGACTGCTCATGTTACCAGCCCCTACCGAATGCCATCTGTGGGCAGGTGTCCATCATCTCATAAATTCAGAGGGTGGGTGCCCAGCCCTAATCCCCCTTAACATGATATCCACTGGGTGATAACACCCGTCATAAACCACGGATCTCATAAAAACCAGGAGCACTCATGGCTCAATATCCCAAGGCACACCCATTATCCTGGCGTTAGCCTCTTAAAGACTAGCCACCAAGCCTCCATCATCAATTCTATGGAAATCATCCAATTTCAATGATGCAATAAATAAGATATATTCATAATCTATATACAAGATCCATAAGTAACAATACCAAAAATTCAACCAAATAAAATCCATTTAATACATTATCAAATCTCATGTCAATCATAACACAAAAACTTGTAAATCACAAGACACCTAAGAGAGAATTATGCTACCACAATCCGAATCAGGCAAATGTTATGATGTAGTGAGATTTTAGAAAAATATGTGAAACATTAAATGTCGTCACCTACTTCGATGAAGGAAAAATCTCCAGATCAGGTGCGTACTCCTCTCGAATTGCGCACTTCGATGTACCTGTCAGTACTATAGTACTTTTTTGTGTCATTCATTTCCATCTATATACCTTGTTATAAATTTTTACTCTTTACTTATGTCAATTCATCAGTTAATTTGTCCAATGATCCTCTTATCTAGCTTTTGATCTAAATCAACGGTCTAGATCGCCTAATTTATCTTTATTATTTAATTTTTTTAACATCCAACACTCATCTACTTGATCTGATCATCAATCAAATTAAGATTTGTTATTTTAAGATCTCCTGATCACCAAAGAATCAATTTATTCCATCTCGATGAAATTGGAGACAATCCACCCGTTGGATGACTCTTAATCACCTCAAATTTGTGATTTGATTATAAATTCTAATCTTAATCATCACAACCAATTCAATTTCATATTTATCAATTCATTTCAATGTTTATCCATGATTTATACTTCGATCTTACTGTCTAGTTACTCTTAGATCTACCAAATCTAAATTTCTGAGTCAGATCAATGGTTTAGATCAATTTGTAGGATGAGTATTTATGATTTGGTCATTGGATACATCAATCCATCACTCTTTACCATATGATCTTAGCTACTCAGACTGTTAGTCCATTTTCTACATCATGGATTGTCTAAGGTCATTAAAGTTCTAATCAGTCATTCATCAATGACTGATCATTGATCAGATGTGAAGAACAGTGTTAGGTCACTCTTTGATCTGCTATTCATTTTATAGATTGGTGATCTGATTGCTAAAAGTGATTAGATCTCGATCTTAGCATGTTATTAAACATTTTACTAATGAATCAATGAAATTTAGCTCATCCTATGTCATTTGAAGTTTAGGCATGTAATGGCTCCATCTGATCACAGATCAGGCATTCTAAGGTTCCTCTTCCTTTACTATCTGATATGACGGTCCAAATTATTCACTTAATTTTCATATAGTTTTCTTAATTTCTACTATATCCTAGTTAATTCAATGTTTTAGAGTGCATCCATTGCGTCTGATCATCGATCGGACGTCAACAAGTTACTATGTGAACAGTAACAAATCGAACGGCTTAAATTGTTTGATCGGTTTTCAGCCTGGATCGACATTCCTAGTTTGATCTAGGCTACATCAGGTACCTAGTTACCTATCCCTAAGTTTTGATTTGAAAATGAGTGGCTAGATCATCCACAAAACGTTTTAGCATAGACAGTGCGAATTTTACAAAATATCTCAAATCACAAGTTGGTTTGTAGATCTTACCTTTTGGATGAATTCTCATGCATTGTCCACCCTTGGATGAGCCAGATTGATCATTGTTTTTCTTGAAAACCTCCGATCGTGCTACATGCACTGTCTCCCCTTAGATCGACAGTCCAAATCATCTTGGATCTCCCAATAAACTTAGGGGTTTTCTTTGTTCCATCATGCTAGACCACATGATCGGCTCGGATCACAGATCCAGGCCAGCGTTGTCTCCTACGACAGTTTGAAAATCCAGCACCCGAAACACTAGTTTTCTCCCCCTTTTTCTTGCCAAAAACTTGCCTAATTAATGAGCAACCATAGGGGTTTTGCTCATGGTGGCGAGGAGAAGATCGTGAACGACTCTGATTATTGATCAGTGACGCCGTTCACTTTGTGTGTTTCTGGTGGCCGGTGAACTTTCCCTACCTTCGATCTCCTTCTCCCGTTGACTATGAAAGAAAAGGATGGTAGAGGATCCATCGGATTCTCCCCTCCTTTCTCCTCTCTCCCACTCTCCTCCCTTTCCTTCTTCCTCCTCTCTTCTCCTCCCTCACCATGTGTCGGGTTTTTTTTTGGGGGGGGGGGGGGGGTTCGAGTTTTGGAACAGACCTAATGGTTTGTTCTTAGGTTTAAGAGGGAGAGGTGCCTGTATCAAATACGGCCCCCTTTTGTTTAAGGCAAATTTTTATTTTATTTTATTTATTATTATTATTATTATTATTATTTTAATGTTACACTTACTCTTCTACCTTCTTATCAATATTTAAAGACTAATGTTGTATCAGAAAGACACTTTAGACATTAAAGATGTTACATTTAGTCTCCTATTCAATGAGATAATGAGGAAACCAAGTAAAGAACAAGGCAGTGAGGCTCTTGCTCAAGTAGTTTGGAGAAAGGAAGGGCAGATGAAGGGAACGTGATCAAGAAGAGGAAAACTTTGGATCAAAATCTAAAAGCAAAAAAGTACAATGTTACTCTTGCAAGAAAAAAGGCCAAATGAAGAGAGATTGTATTAAAAGAGAGGAGTGGCTAAAGAAGCAATCAAAGAAGTGTAGTGTCCAACACTAAAGATGAGGAAGATGTATTTACCATCTCCTCAGGTATTTATTCTCTCCATAGCTGGCTTTCTAATTCTAGTTGTTCTTTATATGACTCTAAATAAATATTTTTTTATTTCAACAATGTTGTGGAAATATGTTGATGGGTAACAACTCTACCTCTAACACTATAGGGTTGTGAATGAAAAAAATAAAGATATTTGATGGGATAGTGAGAATTTTAAAGGATGTTAAGCATGTTCTAGAATTTAGAATAAATTTGATATCATTGGACGCTTGAATTATATCGGTTATACTCTTGGCATAAATGTTAGAATCATGAGGTGAAAAAGGGTGGAATAGTAGTTGTGAAAGGAAAGAAGAAAGCAAATTAAATTTTGTATCAACTGATTAGTGAAATAGTTATAGGGAATGTAGTAGTTAGATCTTCTTGTGACAGTGACAGTGACATAGATAATACTAGTCTATGGAACATGAGGTTGGCCCATATAAGTGAGAAAGGGGTGAAGGAGTTGCATAATAGAAATGTACTCAAGAGCTAAAGAGAGTTACAAACTTGAAATTTACAAGGTTTGCTTGTTTGGAAAATAGTGTAGAACTAGTTTTAAAGCTTCCACTCATAGGAGTAAGGGACTACTTGATTCTATTTATGTGACATGTGGGAGCCATCCCCGGTGGTTTCTAGAAGTGATGCAAGATTTTTTGTCTCCTTTATAGATGATTTCTCATGTAAAGTATGGATTTACTTGATGAGAGAAAAGTCAGAAGTATTCACAAATTTTGGACACTGAAAGTAGATGGAAAAATAAATAGGAAAGCATGTGAAGGTTTTAAGATTCGATAATTGTGAACATGACACTTTTAGTAAGGGCAAGACACATGAGCTCATTATAGGGTTGTCGAAAGAATTATGGCTGAGTAGTTGATATAGCTTGTTACGTTATAAATAGGACCTCTTCTACTTCAATCAAATTAAAGATACATGAGCAAGTTTGGATGTGAAAATTGGTTGATTATTATTCATTGCAAATACTTGAATGTCTTGTATATATTTGTATATAGGAGGGATAACACCATATTGGATGCAAGGCCAAAGGCTTACATATTTTTAGGGTATGGGAAGTTGAAAGGTATAAGTTATGGGACCCTAATTTTTATTAAAGGGTTTTAACCAAAACGTAGTGTTTGATGAGGTCATTATGTTCAAGAAATCTAATCAAGACACTCACAAGAAAGGATATAAGAAAACTATTACTATCATAGAAAAAGGATAGGTCGAGAAAAGTACTGTATCGGGAGTCATGTGGGGATGAGGAAAAATTGGCTTCAATATCTCATCATAAAGGAGTCGTTGATATTCCACACAATCCAATGCAAGCAGAAAAACAATCCTTTATTGCCAAAGAAAAGGCAAAATTCCAAAAATAGTTACCATTGAGGTATTAAGATGATCATACAATTTCCTATGCTCTGACTATAGGAGTGATAGATCCATGGTCATACGAGGAGGCAATTAGAGATAAAGAAAATAGTGATTGACATCACAGAGTGGTGGAAAAGGTGTCCATGAAGGCAACTATCAGAAACATATTTTTTTAAGCTAGTTAAAATCAACACATTTAGGCATTGCCTAAGCCTGGCTAACATTCATTGTTGTTAGTTTTTAAAGATCTCATGTAGAGGGGGTGGTCAGTAAAGAACTCACATTAAGGTGAAAAAAGTATGTGGTCGTTTAAAGGATCTAAGGCAAACCAGAGAATGTTGACTATTAGGTGTGACTTGCATCCTTTACTTAAGGGGGCTTCAAGAATGCTCTTAGGTTTTGGAGAAGACAAAAAGAGGAAAAAGAACCAAGTTAGATTCATTCTTGTAAAGCTATTCTCTTATAGTGGATTTCTCCCTTTTCTCTCCCTATGCAATTAGGCATTCTTGCCGAACTACATGCATGCTTGTTTTCTATGTCTTTATGTTTCCTTGTGTCCACCTTGTTATTCTTCTATTTGGTAGGTTTGGATGCATTTTTGTTCTCCCATTAAGACTTCCAATCAGTTCTTAGATCTGTATCTACCATTAATGTTAGGACAAAATCTACATTAGTAGGCTGGACTTTTTCAAAAATTGATATTAATAGCCTTCTTTTTGTTCTACTTAATCACTTAATTGTTATATTTTTAAATAAAAATTAGAAGAGAATTTGTTTCGTTACTTTTCTCTCTCTCCCTTTCCCTACTATATTCAATGAATAGAAGGAAATATTCTTTCCTTCTTTCTCTTTTCCTATTATATTAAACAAACGTATTTCGAGGACATAGACTAAATTCAATGAAGGAAAAAGCGTATGACTTGTGAGAATTATTCAAACTGATTCTATCATTAAAAATACTAACCATTCAACACCAAGATTATCCACTAAGTCAAATTTTAGTGATACAAACAAAGGGATGAACTAGTGGAAACAATTCCTCTTTCTAATGTTTGTTTAACAAATAGAACGATAAAGTAATTAAGTAAATTTTCAAAAAATATATATTAATATCTTTTTCTAAAAACTAACCTCTTAATGGAGACTTGAACCCAATCTTAATGGTAATTGGATCATCGAAGAGAAGGGAAAAGGGTTGACTGGGCATTGGGTACTTGATAATTTAGAAAAGATAAGATGATATTTAATATATCTTAAGAGGATGGGTGGTTATATGAAAATTTTCCTTTATCCTTTTGTAATTCTAATTATCCTCATAATGTAATCTTATACTATTAGTTGAATAAGTGGTTCCTTAAGAGCCTTTAAGTTTTCTCCTATCTTTCCTTTAACCTTTTCTTTTAAAAGAATATATATTATTATTTGAAGGGGAGCCTTGGCACAACAGTAGAGTTGTTGTCATGTGACCTTGAGGTCACATGTTCAAGATATGAAAACAAGCTCTTACAAAATGCAAAGTAAGGCTGCGTACTATTGACCCTTACGGTAAGCCCCTTCCCCGGACCCCACAAGCACGGGAACTTCATGCAATGGGACTACCCCTTTTTTTATTGTTGAAAAAATATATGACTTTAAAATAAACTCTATATATCTGCCCTAAAATCTTCTCTCTCTCTCTCTCTCTCTCTCCATATATATATATATATATATATATATATATATATATATATATATATATATATATATATATATACTTTTCTCTTCTTCTTCTTTTCCATTAGTCTTAATTAAATTAATGCCTATTTTTCAAAGAAATAGACCCTACTTGAATTAGTGATCAGGATCAACGAACAAATGGGTCACCTAGTGCACTGTACATGGTAAATTACTTGTATATATGTATGTAGAAACTATCCTATTTGCTTTAATCACAAAGGCAATTCTAAGTCCCTATTTTCATTAAGTAACATATTTACCAGGGAAGTTTCCCCAAGCCAAAGGCTTCAGCAGAATCATCTTAGAAAGGAGAAATTTGGCTTCTAGGCATCTAAAATAAGTTATAAGAAGCGAATGGTTTGGGTTATGAAACCAGCGGAACAAGCTTCTATCTTTGCCACTTCACTTTTTCCTTAGTAGAATATACCCATTCATCATATCCGAACCTTATCTCAATCAACCACACACATGCTACTTTATGAACTTTCCACTTTTGCTATGTTGATCAACACCCTGGCAAGCAAAAAAAATAAAAAATGATCCTTTTCAAGATTCTGGTCCTAAAATTGTGCTTTCTTGCTCAAGATGATTAAAGTCCACCTGGGGGGAGCAAGCTGTTGAGGAGTGATCGATGGCCTACCAGCATAATAATTGCGGAACAGGTGTCTAATGCTCTAATCTGATTATGAGAAGGAGAAAACGGGGCCCATGATAGTTTTTCCTCATCTTTTTTTCTTTTCTTTTTTCTTTTTTTAACATTTTTCTCTCTTGAATTAAGTTCTAAAACCTATAGCCTAACCGAAATGGATTAGCAGTACGATCTATTTTAATTAACAAAATATTCATGAAATAATAAAGCAGGAGCATGCAATTACCTGGTGCACGTAGCTCTATGTGGTGGATTCCTGATGGCCAGATGATGGGTTCATGCTTATACGGTGATAACTACTGCCCATGTTCTACAAGATTCCTCCACCTAATTTCCTGGTTCAAACAAACAACCTTGTGTTTTGTAGATTGTTAGAATTAAAGTATATACATAGACCTAACCATAAACCTAACCATAACAGATCAAAGAGAAGTTGATCCTTGACTCTCTCTCTCTCTCTCTCTCTCTCTCTCTCTCTCTCTCTCTCTCTCTCTCTCTATTCCACATTGGTGGCCTGGTTTAGGTCCACTTAAAGGCTTCAAATCGGTTAATCAATGAACCTTGTCTTCCAAGTGCCAAACCAATCTTTCCCTTCTAAGCCGTCTTCCAATGCCGGGACTTCGGTGCTTGGTGATAGGAAATCGGGATAATTCAATTATTTAGAAAGGTTGCATTCCTGAGACTTTGAATCTTCGAGAACCATACAGTTGACTCCCAGCATGTATCATGGCAGACATCGACACCTCCCCCTCTGTCTAATATATCCTTCCTTTGCCTTTTTCTCTGTTAGCATAATCTTGATCCTATATATTGAACGTTAATTTTACTATAATTACGATGTATCACATACAAGCCAATATAACCCAGTAGTTGAGTCGAGGCAATCTCCTGTAAGTAGGTTAAGAGTATAAGATAGTGCATTGCATTATTGCACAATGAGACAGTCATATGGAGACAACTTCTTTCCCCGGATCACTAGAGGATACCACTTACTTAGCCGGAGGTTGTTAGTGTAGATACCTTCGATAAGTTTTCACAGCCTGGGGTAGATATAAATATAAGGTAGATAGCAAGCATAAATCAAATATAGTGTAATTAGTTATCACGGATAGTGTTCTATTGGCACCAATAGGAAGAGAATAATCCTCAAATTCTAGCATATTAAGCTTGGCCAACATGTACAGATTGACGCGAATCAAGACTCTGATAGAATTGCTTATCCCTGGCTTACAAGTGAGCTTATAAACCAAGTAGCAAAGACCACCTACCTTGTACTACACTCTTCAAGTATTCACACACACAAATATATATATATATATATATATATATATATATAGAGAGAGAGAGAGAGAGAGAGAGAGAGAGAGAGAGAGAGAGAGAGATGTGCCTCAACTCACTGGGAGTACATCTAGATAAGCCTCATTGTGCAAAAATGCGATACACTATCTCGAACTCGTAACCTACTTACAGGAGATGTGCCTCAACTCACTGGGAGTACATTGTAATTGTAATTATGGTAAAATTAACATTCAATACATGGGATCAAGATTATCCTAACAGAGAAAAGGCCAAAGGAAGGACAAAAAACCCCAACTGATTGCCTCACGCAAAGCCAAACACCTGTCTCAAGTCACATAAAAGACCAAACCCCAAGCCACATAAGATCCGAAATCCTCATTATTGTTCTCCCCTATTGAAATACTAGACATGTTTAAATGAAATTCCTGATTGATTCGTCCACTCTCTGATTTTCGCTACCAAATATAATACTGTCCAGGGGATCGACTTTAACTTTACAGAGATACGAAGAACTTATAGACCAGCATCCTGAGGCCACCTCACAGGGACTAGATTAGCACGAATAGAATGACTAGGGATGAAGGCTGGTAAGCTTGTCCTGTATGGAACTTTCTTGTGATGGGAGACCATGGTTTACAAGACTCATAGTTTTGGCTCAAGTGAGGTGCGGAATGTCTGACAGGTGCCGATCGTAGCATGGTCACGATAGAATGAGTGTGTTTATCCCAGAGGTTGCAGTAGAAGCTACCCTAAAATTCATAACAAGATGGGTTTTCACACGAGCAGAATGAATATATTTATTTTGGCAAGTAGCTTAATTTCAAAAGAATAATTAATTTTGAGGTTTTAAATGAGGGTAAAATAGTAATTCTCTAATGAATAGTAAGAGGTTTTGAATAGAACTTGACTTGAAGGACGTCCTGGCGAATATTACCATAAAGTTGTGACTTTCTAGACATTAAGTCACAGTGACCAATTGGCATTCATTTTTTCAATTAGGGACTTTTTAATATATATATATATATATATATATAGATATATATATATAGAGAGAGAGAGAGAGAGAGAGAGAGAGAGAGAGAGAGAGAGAGAGAGAGAGAGAGAGAGAGAGAGAGCAGCAGCAGCAGCAGCAGCAGCAGCAGCAGCAAGTTGTGTGTGTATTTGATCACGGGCTAGAACAAAAACAATTTGAAAAAAGAAAAAAAAAAAAGCTATCCTTTTTCTTATAATTTAAAATTCATGATTAAAAGGTCATATTGGTATGGCTTTTATTTATTCATATAATTCAATCTTGAGTAATCTACATAATATTGTTATTGTCTACAATCCACATAGCACATGTGTTATTATCTATTTGCTAAAAGAGATTCCTCAAACGAATGGTAAATAAGAGAGGCACTTGAAGATGAATAGTTAGGAACTTTGGCATTAAGATATGGGCCATGCTTGCGATATCCTAAGATCTAACAGCACATAAATTTGTGAGTACAAGTCTGAGAGGGACATAGCATTTCTACATGGACTTTATTCATGTAGATTTTAGTAATAAAACTAAGAACATCACTCTATGTAAGAGTAGCATCAAACTCTTATTTGAAGAGCCGTCATAATTTAATAACACGTCCATTTTCTGGATTTTTTTATTTAACCCCATTGGATTTTTCAACTTTTACATTAAGACTAATTTGGTTCCACTCTTGCATAAGTAGAAGGTCATGGTTAAGTTAGTTACCTTATATGGATTTTATATTTGTAAGAGTCTTAACCATAGTTTTCACTTATTATCAAATCTTATTTGCCATGCACCTTTTTGCTTTCAAAGATAGCAAGAGTTCTATGACACTAAATCTACCAAGCAATATGCAAATTACATTTAGCACAAGATCCTTCATATTTTCTTTTCTTGTGTTATGATGCTAGTAAAATTAACTACATACTATACATCCTTTAAAACAATGGTACAACCATGATCAACTCAAAAAATAAAATAAAAATAAAATTCTCCTGGTGATTAATTAGTTTGGTGGATAACAGCCTTTAGTTTAGCATTTTAATCATAATATATAACCAAGTGAACATAGATGAATCTAGGTTTAACATCAATATATTATTAGAATAAAAGAGTTAACATGGTTAGGTCCATCTATGTATATCAAGACTATACCAAGAAGAACTTGGAGGAGAATATGAACTTTATATTTTATAAAGGGAAAAGGACCAACCAAAGTCATTATGTCTTAGAAATATTTTCTAAGATATATTGGTAAGAAAATGCTTCAACATTTTAATTAAGGCCATCCATTTTTTGGTATAAGAGCGATGCAAGCTACATCAAAGGCCATCCTTTTTTTGTTATAAGAGCGATGAAAGCTGCATCAAAACATTTACCTATATTAGCTCCTTGTTGGAACATAAGGATGTTATACATATAACTATTATTGGCTCACTTCCTATTAGCTTAAGCTTTTATGTCGAATGGTAATTCAACATGGTATCAGAGTCTTACTAACCAAGAAGTCATTAGTTTAAATCCTAGGACCCCATTTAGTGAATCCACGTACAAGAGTCAAAAAAGTGACTTCCACATGAGGAGGTGTATTATGCATATAACTATTGTTGGTTCATGTCCTATTAGCTTAAGATTTTAGGTCAAATGGTAATTTAACAAAAGATATTTCCCCAAAACTCTAATTTAATCATATTCCAATACCTTTTATAATATTCAATGATGAATCCATTTGACTCAGAAGAACCATCTGGTCTAAGGATTTTGATAACAATTTCACTTCTTATAGTGAAAAATGCCTTTCTAAGAGAGAGGTATCATGTTCAGATAAAGAGGTGATCTGGAGAAGGATTTTTTTGAAAGTTATAAGAGAACATATTTGAAAGATACCCAACAATTTCATTTTCAATCATATCAAATCATCAACCAAAGTCCCATTGATCTATCAAACTCCTAACTGGCTTACATATACAGGCGAAATATGAAAAAGAAAATATATTTATATATAATATTAGAAGTACCACTATAATAACAGAAGATGTAGACATCACTTCCTTGAAGATAAAAGTTTCAAAGGGAAAAGCGAAATGTTGGATATCCAGTTTCTCAATTGTTAATTTTTTTGCATTTTTACTTGCAAGTGATAGAAAGAGCATTTAAATATTTAAGCCATATATGTTAAGATCATTCTCAAGACTTCATATATATATATGCTTCTTTGAGTAGGGGAGGAATTTATGTTTGTGCTCAATGTTTCTTGTGCCACAAGGCAAGAGAGAGAGAGAAGAAGAAGAAGAAGAAGAAGAAGAAGAAGAAGAATTCCTTGCATAAATATACATGTCTTGATATGTATTGAAGAAAAATATGGTGCGGGCTCACTTTTTTGTATTTTTTTTTTTAATGGATCCAAGATATTCATTTGATTTGGCTTCAATTAGATGTCTTTGGTACCAAATCTTATATCTATGAGGAATCTCTAAGGCCTTCATTCTTAGGTCTCTTATAGTTCTAAAATAGATCGTGTAAAACATAAAAATCCTCTTTACAACCATGACATTAGAGGTTCTAATAGATGTAAGTTTTGTTACTAAGGACATCTGATGAGGCAAAATTAGATAAACATCTTGGACCCATGAAAAAATGTAAAAAGTAGGCCCATATTTTTCTTGGCATTCCTGCAGCCAAGCAATAGAGAGAGAGGAACAATGCCATTATTTTTTCTTGGCATTCCTGCAGTCAAGCAATAGAAAACCTCGTGTCTTGTGCTAATATGAAAGATGCTCCTGACAGCCCGTAAAAATGATTCGAACCCAATACTGGACTTTGCATTTTACTTATTTGAATCTGAACATACAAAACTATTCTCAAAAACCCCACAACAGATGGTGCAATGCTCATATGAAAACAGAATCTCATGAACTAACTTTTTTTTAAAATCAGATTGCAAAACCCTTGTTTTAGCTTTCTTGTGAAAACAACAATGGTCTTTTCTCAGATTTAAAATTCTTCCACTCAGATCTGCAGAACCCTTGCTTTGTTTCACTTGTGTGGCTTTAGTTAAAAAAAGATTTGGCGGTTGAAGCCCCATTTGATCCAAGGGTGTAAGGGTTTATATAAAATGGCTCTGATTTCAAACTTCTTACGGTTATATGGTTTATGAACCCCGTTTTTCTGTTTTCTTAGTCGGACTCTAAACTTTATAAGCCGCTAAAAGGAATGTAGGAGAAGAAAAACTCTTCACGGAGAATGCATTAATAAGATGACTTAGGTTCTGCAAGATGAATATGGAAACCTTGCATCATATGATTGATAATATAATCAGCTGTAGAGGCATGCCAGCTATCCATGAATGCTTCCCAATTGGGCCCTTCTTTACAAGCATCGAGTCTTCGATCTCATTGATCGAGGGAGAACACAACGAGGCCTAGAAAGTCATACACGCACAATGCCACACACCCATGCACAGCCTCCAACCCTGCAGGTTACCAAGGTGAGACTCCTTGCACCACTGTGCTAGAAAGCAATTGGAGAGGTATATAGGGTTTATAAGGATATCCATCTCATCCGAAAGGAAGAATCAGAAGGAACCAGCAGTAAGAGGAGGGAGGCCGGTATAAGATGCGCTCTTTTCGGGTCGTTTCTACTGCAAATAGCTATGAACAAGCTATTCCAAAGATTGGCTTATTTAGGGGATAACATTTTCATGAAAATTATTATTACATAAAGTATATTCTATGTATGCATTCAATAGGTAGTAATAGGAAAGTTCTACATCAAAACTCTTATTCCGAACAGCATCCTGAGTCCCAGAAGCCCGTATATAAATGTAAATTCATATATAATTGATTTTCTAGGCTCTTTTAAAGGGGTAGCCTCTGTACACGAAGTTCTTGTTTATGCAATGTTCATGAAAGGGGCGGACCACAAGGGTCAATAGCATGCAGCCTTACCTTGCAGTTTGCAAGAAGTTGTTTCTATGCCTTGAACCCATGACCCAAGGTTACACGACAATAACTCTACCGTTGCACCCAGGCTCATTTTTTAGACCCTTTATAAAACAAATATCTCCCTTCTAGCTTCTCAGGTATATATATCGAGTTTGGCCATTTTCTTGGAACTATATGGTAATGTTAATGTATGGAGAGTGTGTGTGTGTGTGTGTGTGTGTGTGTGTGTGTGTGTGTGTGTGTGTGTGTTGTGCCTAAATTATGTGGCTCACTTTATATGGGGCTAAACCATTCACAGTGCACGGCAGGTCTTTGATGGGCCATATGTCGAAAATCTCATTTCTTGGATGATCCTAGCATATGCTGCTCCATCCATTCTATAACCAAAGGCAGCACATGCAAGGTCATTCAGTGAATGCAAATCTTGAAGCAAGGCCTATGTAAAGCATGGCCAAGATTGCTAATGGTTTGGATCTCCTAAACTATGGCCTTATATGGAGTTTTAGCTTACCGAAGATTTAATGATTATACATAGTTGAAAGAGGAAGGGGAACCTTGGTGCAAGGATAGAGTTGTCGTCATGTGACCTTGTGGTCACGGGTTCAAGGCGTACAAGCAACCTCTTGCAAAATGCAAGATAAGGCTGCATGTGTAATAGCCCACATTTTTAAGAAATAAAGAAATATAAATTTTGAAATTTTTTAAGTCAATTGTTGACTACTATGATGTAAAAACAAGTTAAAATGAAGCTTAAGCAAAATTTCAAATCATAACTCATTAAATAAATAATGTGTTATTAGAATATAAGTGATAATAAAACTTTAATTTGATAAGGATTGGCAATCTAAGCTAAGAGTAGCTAAGTAGTCCCAAGTACAACTTATTAAGGTGATGTTTGGACTTCAAGTCACCTTCTTGACAATTTTTAAAGGAAAATCATGTTTAATGCTATTTTAGTAATTGATTATTTAATTATTACTAATTTTTATATGTAGACAAATTATATAAGGAAACCCACATGGTACGTGTAAAAATAATGGATAGTGATCCAAGAGTTATGAAATGAATGAGACCAATAGAGGAGTTACATATTTGAGAAAACTGTTACAAGCATGTAATCAATTGAGAAAACTGTTACAAGGAAAGTATCTATAAAGGAAACAAAGAAAAATGAAAAGAAAGGTTAGAAATGTGAAATAGTTGGAGTGGAAAAGGAGGAATGCGTGAGATACAAAGAAAAAAGAACAGAAAAGAAAAAAGAAAAGAAGATTGGAGGAAAAGCTTAGATCTAGAATTTTCATCAAATCAATTAGAAGCAGAGGAATTTGCGTTGAAGGAAATTGCATTTTGATGTAGGGGATCTGGAACTAGACCATGTTTTTCTTTTGAAAAGAAAAAAAGTGCTAAGTTTTGTCAATTGATTTTGGATGAACTTTGCATTCTGATCTTCCTAGAAACTAAATGCGTGTCTTTGTTATTATACATGTTTAATTGATGTTTCTTTCTTTCTTTTATGTGAAAATTGAAGCATGATTTACAATAATGATTTGATGCATGATTCATATAGTATGAAGGGTTTTCAATATACATCTATATTATAAGATGGAATTTTCTTATGATTCTTATTTTGGGTAGTGACACATAACATGGTGTGAAATTTTATTTAATATTACCATGTTATGGGGTGAATTAGAGTAGACTCTAACTATTTCAAATATGTTTAGAGGGTAGTTAAAATTTCTAAAACCGTTCAAACAATATTTAAGATTTTATAGGTATATGATTTTAGTAGAGTCACTGCTACCGGATCATGCTTAGAACATGGTACCTTGGATTTCACCAATGGCACAGTGCGCAAAGTGGTGCTTAGGTGCAGGAATGTTTAGACAGCGACTAGTTATGTAATACACTAAGCATTGCCTAGGCACATGGCATACCAGGCAGTACTTAGAGGTATAACATATAAGGTAGTGATCAGACACATTGTTCATTGAGCGAGGCCTGGGCATAAAGTGTTCTGTACATTCCAACCGCTTCAAACAACAAGTGAGGTTCAGATGAAGGGCAAGCAGACAATACTCCAATGTATAATATACTGGACAAACTCAGGAAGAAGTATACCATGAATTTATTGAAAATCAGACATATTGATACCGTGCAAGCACATGAACTCCTAATCATGCATACGCCAAAACAATCAAAAGTCAAAATGTTAGGTTTCGTGCATACATAACCGTTACCCAAGATTCCGTCACATGGATGGAATGGATGGTTGGGAGTTCTTAAAAAGCCTTCATTTAGGATAAATATGAACTATAAATATAATACTCGCCAAACAAATCAGGAGTCTTCACCACTAGGTACGTTAAGTTGTTTGAACCCAATTTTTCTAGGGATTAGTATCAACCATCTGCTAAGCCACGTTATTGATGAATTATGTACCCAAGATGAAACTAAACAGAGACTACATCTTATGGCCTTGCTGCAAAATGCATGGGTTAGATGCACTGAAACATACATGACAAGCCTAGCAAATAAGAAGTTTAATTTCTGTTTTCTTTCTTGGTTTCTTGTTGCCAATCCACCTATATTTAATGGTCAAAGTCATGCTTTTTGCATTAGGTGGCCTACATTCAGATGATTATAACCGTTGATCTAATGAACTGTACTTTTTTAAAAGATGCCTTGGGTTGTACATATCATAGGCATGAGATTAAAACCTTTCAAATGCATTAAAGGGCCACATGGTCTTGATCTTATTGGGCCCAGATGGTTAAACATGTACCATGAGAACCTCTATGAAATTGACAATAAGAGCTTTTGCTTTTCATTTGGCTGAATTCATCCAAACAGAAATGCAGCCAGATTGATAAATAACGCTAACCCATTTTGTTAAATGGCCTAGCAAATGATTTTGGCTGGGCGAGTAATAATTATCCGAGAGGTGGACTGAATATTTGATGGTACAGATCGGCCACCATCTTAGCTGGGTAGTGTCTTTGATCATAGAAAGAATCTAAGGAACAAATAGGTTTCTATGTGTTAATTGACCATTGGACAGGTATATGAAATTAGGACCGCCCATATTGGCCTTTTTCTGTTGTTTGAACCTGGTCTTTTCAACAATCTATACCCAACCATTGACCAGGCCACCTTATGGATGAATCAAAAATTTGCATACGTAGGATGATACAAGGATATGCAACAAACTCATTTCCTACCTTCGTAACACATTTAAAACACTTTATAAAATCATTATATGTAGAAGAAATGTTATGCATGATAAGTGTCAATCCATGCGTAAGTAAATACAAGGACATGCAACAAACTCATTTCCTATCTTCCTCATTCATTTAAAACACTATAAAATCATTATATATATATATATATAGACACACACACACACACACACACACACACACACATAGGAGATACCTCTTAACATACATATTAGATGATCGAAATCTATAAAGGGGCTGGGTGAGGTACAGCAGCACAAACCCAACTGCATCATGCAATGGATGGTCTGCATGGGTGTAGTTCCTGGACTTGGTGGTGGCATCATGCACAAAATAATAATAATAATAATAATAATAATAATAATAATAATAATAATATGTATGTTTCTAAATGATTATAAATCATATACTTTGACTTTGTGATTGGTTTAAGAGTTGTTATCATCTGATAAACACATGAGTACATAAAATTACTTTGGAATTTCTTTAGCTCTCCTTTTATGGATGTATAGTAATACCATTCCTTTTGCTTAATTACCAAAGAAAATTGTGCATATTCACACTTTTGTTTGATTAGAAAGTATTTTTGGGTACCATATATTGATCTATTGACATTCTTTTATTAACCTTAAGGGTCATACATATGTTTTGGTATTAATAAGAACAATATATTTGTATTACTTGTTAGTATGCATTTTATATGATTTCACACTTTTGTGCAATTGAATTTGAATAAGAAATCAGGAGACTCTTAAGAGTTGATCCTGGCTCAGGGATTTCATATGAAATTTCATGGTTGCTATGCTAGGAAGTTAGTTGGCCGCTGACTTCTAAATAGGTACTAGCCTATGGTAGACTTATTTGACAAGGGTAAGTTACATGGGAGGACTACCTTGTATATGATTAATCCGACTATCCCATGTAGTCGGTGTAGTTGGTGTAGTACCCACTGACGAACGCAGGTCAAGACTTAGGTTTTACTGCAAGCATAGTCAACTTTTTGTTTTGCTTGGACATGGGCTAACTTGTCAATTGTTCTTGAGAATATTGATCAGTGCCTGTGACAGGACAATAAGTGCACTTAGCTATGGAATAATTTTTGAGTGGATTGATTTTTGAATTAATCATTCAATGAATATAGATTGAATTTGCCTCAAGTTTTTATATGCCTTGGACATAAATTGTGTTATCTAATATTATGTTATTTTGATTGTTATATAACTATTTGATAATAATTGAGATGTAGCGATTTTAAGATGGCATTTTTAATAGTACATGTACACACTTTAAAATTAAAAAAAACAAAAAAAACAAAACAAAACAAAACAAAACCTTGCAAAGCATGATTTTCATAGTTTTTGGCTAGTTTAGATTTTCTACTAGGTAATTTATATTACTCACCAAAACACCCTACAGGTGAAAGGCATAAGGAAAAGCTTGAGATTGATGTGTAGGAAGTTGAGTGAACTTGAAGTTTCAAAGTATGAAGACTATAAAACAATTTTATTTTATTTAAAGACTTTAGTCAATTTGTAATAAATTGTAGCATTTGAAATTGTGATTTAGCTGAGTAGCGTTTGGCCTGTGACTAGTAGGTCTTGACTGGCTGAAAAAGTTAAACTATTACTTTGATATATTATGGAGTTTTATTTGACGTACTTGGGCTTGAAGAAGCAGTTAAACTTTATTATTATATGTAGAGTTATAAAAATTAAACAAGAGAGAGAGAGAGAGAGAAAATTTTAAGGATCGATCCTAACAAGATTTTCAAAATTATTTAAAAAATATATTTATAAAAACCCAAGACGTCACAGCATGCTATTGATCTTTGTGCTCTGCCCCTTCTTCAGACCCTGCATACGCAGGAGCTTCGTGTACTGGGGCTTCCCTTTACAAAGTTGAAAGATATTTATTAATGTCCCGTTAGTGTATAACCAACCCCCGTCTCATATTAAATAAGGTGAGGATCACGTAATGGGCTATTGATAAGTGACCTGCCTAATGCGTCTCTGCACGAAATTTCTAATGTTGTCGACCGGCACAAACAAGACAGTTCAGTTCAAATCTAGCGTGGCTCTCAACTTGCCGGAACCTATTTCTGTGCAACTCTGCAACTTATAGGTGATCAATAGACAAGTCGATCACATTATTCTTTGCCTCCTTGTGACGGCTTTCTTTCTACTTTGTAGTACTTGATCGGATCCACACTGATGCTGCTAAGGCTAACCTGACTCTTAACACAAAAACACCACTCATCCGGCTCTCTGAGGGAGTGCCACGATGTAGGGGCCTTCAATCCCATGAACATGAGTCACACCTCATCAGATTGACTGAGTTTTGTGATTCTTATGCTTGACAAGTCTATCTAATCCGTTCAATCTCAGTCAATGCTGGATCAACGGTCAATTCAAATGCAACAGAAAATCAACAATTCATATTTTGACACAAAGCTCTAAATGAGATGCGATGATAACAACTGGACTTGGATCATCTGATCAAGGCAAGATCAGCAGCAACGGGATGGACTCTTACCCAGCTAAAGATCTATTGTGTCTACGTGACAAGTGTAGGCCTCAGAAAGTCTCTACTGGGAAAATGCGCCATCCCAGAAACAAATGTGGACATTCCTCGCACTCGCGGAAGAACAATGCCAAAATAGAGCCAACACTACGTCTTCTTATTGTGTGCAGGCCAGTTTTTCCATGAAGAGCCCCACCTTGATCAGGCCGCTGATGTCATTTCTCCAGATTTGGATATTATGCATCCCAGAGGCCAATGAGGATTGGCAATGCCAGTGTCAGGAGAAATGTATATTTTATCACTAGAAACTGACAGAAACTTTGAAGGAGAACGGTTCAATTTAACCGACCAAAATAACATCTTTTTAATGACTGAATCATCCAGTCATCATGGTGGTACTTGGAAGAGAACTTTCAAAGAAACTTCTATGAATCTTTTAACCATGTATGTACTCATATCGACCATTAAGAGAGAAAAAAAAGACCATGATATAAAGAAATAGAAGACTGAAGGGTTATTGTACGTACACCACTAGAGAGCTTGTAGTTATACAGTTAATTAGCTCTCGAGGCGAAGAAGATAGACGCCGGAGACCAGAAAGAGATGCTCTGATCAAAGCTTAAGAAAAAATTTTATTTTTACTTTTTCTTTTGGTATTGAAGGGAACCTTGGGGCAGCGGTAAAGTTGTCGTCGTGTGACCTTGAGGTCATGGGTTTAAGACGTGAAAAGAGCCTCTTGTAAACTGCAAAGTAAGGCTGTGTGCTATTAACCCTTGTGATCTGCCCATTCCCCGGATCCTGCACATGTGGAAGCTTTGTGTACCAGAGCTGTCCTTCTACTTTTTCTTTTGGAACTTTATTTCAAAGAGTCTTGGTAGGAGTATAGGCCCAAGGACTGATCGATAGGTACACGTAAAGGCAGATGCCAACTAAATAGTGACATATCTCCTTAATGAAACTAGCAGCCATTAAAAGTAGATCTATTGCAATTGGTATCTGTGATGAAACAAAATATTCAAATTTTGTTGAAGACGCACGAAACAGAAAAATAACCTTTTCTAAGTCATCTGACTCATGTTTTGCTTTTATTTTTTCAGAGGGACATACCACATAAAGTTAAATAAGTAGCTAGGATTATCGGCCGTGCATGTAGACCGATCTACTAAAAGATTAGTGCCATCAACCTAACAGTGAAAATAATTGCAATTCAAGTACAAACAAAGTCTAAAATTCAGATTTGAGCACCACCGGAATCAATTGCGTCGTCCAGACTGACTCGAAGTAACAAGCTAGGCCCTTGTTGTAGTGGTACCACCTCTAAACCAACAACTGAAAGTGGTTTTCATGGAGACAATCCAGGTCCTAGATCTGGGCCGAAAGTTGGAAGTGTTAGACAAAGAGCCTCCTATATAGCAACCAAAGAACTCATAGTTTATCACATTGCATAGGAGCGAAAGATAGCGTCTCCTTATGTAGATCATAAAGAAACTGAATATTCTGCTGTTGCATGTTTCCGAATATGGACATCCCTTGCGATGGCACTACCAGTAGACAAAGCAAACCGGAATCCGCAATCATATAATTATTCGGTGGCAAGTTCAAATTGGCTCCTTTGAAGTGGAAAATCAATTTGGGCACGGAGACCTGCGTAGTATCGGAAGGCAACGAGAAGCACAGATCGAGACCGGTTGAAGAATCGTCGTCAACGGGCAAGTTGATTTGATTGAGAAAGGCCTTCCTCAAGACCTTATAAGCAGATTCTTCAAGGTTAGTGATGGTGGTACCTGAATCTATGATAAACCCACCACTTCCATCTTCTTGCAATTCAAAGGTAGAATTTGGTATGGTTAGCCGGGTCCCCCCAACACTAATCCCTTCCAAAGAAACGTAGTAGAAGGCTGGTTGAGAGGGGTTTTTCATTAGTGGCGTGGATTGAGCACTCTTTTTGTTCAGATTGGTTACAGACCCAAACATCAGAGGGCTGGTATCTGCGTTATCAATTGAAGTAAGGCAATAAGAGAATTTCCCTGACCCAAGTTGTGAAACCAGAGACAGAGGTCCCCGGCCGAGGCCGATGAGACCGGCACCTTGGGAGAAACCACTACCTTGGTTGTCGTCACTGCATCCGAAGCCAATCTTGGGGATGGAAATATTCCTCAAAGATGATCCAAACGTGAACGTTTCACTGGCTAGAACACCTTGAGTTGATGAATAATCCCCATAAGAGTACATGTACTCGCAATCGGGGCGGCATGTGGAAGAGGGGAGAGCTTGACATAGTGAATTCGAACATGATAGCTTAGAGAAGGAAGAAGACTTTGATGGGTCGAACATGGGTGTTGGCTGCTTGAAGCACTCAGTGCAAGGCTTGCACTGAGTCCATATCAAATCGCTCCCGGTGTCTACAATTGCCGAAAAGGGTAATGCTGGAGTCCCTATGGCAAGGTTCATGAGAAATTCGCCATTGCCTACATGAATAGGAGCTCGAATTTCGTCATCGGAAACTTCAGAGACTAGAGATGCCATTCCTTTCATCCTCATTAATCTATGGTTCCCTCGGTTGAGCCCTCGTTGAATGAGTTCGAACAAGGTGTAATTTCCCCCAGAATCGACGTGGGTTAGATCAACTCGGATCCCATCTACAACATCAATCCCACTGCGTGGAAGTGTCCGAGATTCGGTTCGTGTCACTAGCATCAGTACTAGCAGCATACCGAGTGAAGATGAAGGTGGTGCCATTGTGCAGCTGAACTTAGTAAATCAGATGGCTTGATGATTATCTCTATGGATAGAAATTAAGATGAATATGAGGATATATATAAATGGAGAGAGAGAGAGAGAGAGAGAGAGAGAGAGAGAGAGAGAGAGAGAGAGAGTGGTGGTTATACAGAACCGGAAAACGAATAGGTCTTCATAGCATGTCAGCCTGCGGTTGCAACTGGTGTAGCCTTTGCTCTATTTGATCCAAAAATACAGCAGAATATTGAGGAAGCTAAGAAAGGCAAAACCAAGGAGATGACCAGGCGTTTCTTGGGTGTTGCGCAAGATGCGAAGGCAAGAGGTGGTAGTTGGGCTACTCTTTTTACTTGTGAAGGAAGGATTTTCGGGGGCGAGTTTTGTTACTTCCATCCACAAACGCATGGACAACAAGAAAGCATTCTGGTGGGTTGATGATCTGATTCCTCAGTTAGGTGTGGAGTCTTTGGTCATGTATTATCATATTATATGTTTCATTATCGGAATCATCAACTGGGTCATCGTTTCTATAATTAAATATGACAGAAAAGCAAGATGGGACCCCTGAAGGAGGTCTCACTGGGTAAGGCTTGTACTCACCGGATAGATGATCCAGAATCTTTCAGTCTAACCATGACGATCGATTGTGGGACGGTTGTTCAATTATTTTTTCGATGTCTAAATGAAGGTCGGAATGTGGATCATTGGCTGTTTAATTAGTGAAACATTTAGATTATGAGTCATCCAGATCCATGATGGTATTGATGCGATATATGGGACCTAACTACGGTCACTCTCATCTTTAGGAGAACGAGTCATTAAATTGAAAAGGCTACACTTTGATTGGTATAGCCGAGATTAGGTGCGATCAGACTTAAGATCTTCCTTTGGATGAATTAAAGAAATAATAAAGTTTTCTATAATAATAAGGAAAAAACTGAGGAAGAAAAAAAAGCCAGATTTGTTGAAGAACAGGCAAATTTATTGATAGGGGGGGAAAGCCCTTCACCTGGCCTTACATAAAGATCAAAATGATCAGGTTGAGGCCATTAAACAAAAACCTAAAAACAACATTACTATCCGGTTCATAGCCCTAAGCTTCAAGGATCTCTTACTCTTGACAAATGAAGATGAACTCCCTCTCTAAAGAATTGGCCAAGGCATTTGCGGATCTATGAACGCGGACAAACGCAATATCTGCATTTCCCATAATCAGTTTAATATTATCGATGATATGCCATAAAAGAAAATTAACTTCTTCTACTTCGTCGAGTCACAAGTCACCACTTACCTGGCCGAGTTAAGTCGACTCAACTCACATTAAGTCTGAGCCTATAAGATATCCAATTTTTGCTCAAAGCTTTCTTAATCGATTATGTGGATTTTGACTAATTAATTAATTTGACACCGTGCATCTTCCGTTTCTTGTCCAATTTTTGCTCAAAGCTTTCTTAATCGATTATGTGGATTTTGACTAATTAATTAATTTGACACCGTGCTTCTTCCGTTTCTTGTCCAAAATGTTAAGTTATAAACTAATCAACCTCAACCAAAACTTCCTCTATTTATATGATAAACCCATCAGTCTGGCGGGCTGTTTGGAATGGGTATAATTACTATCCATGTACTCGTTTATCCATGGTATCGATTTCTTCCCTTAATTTTTTTTTTCTTTTTTTATTACAATAATTACTGCCCTCACTCACAGTATGTCACACCCACTGTTGGGATGGATGGCTGCTACCTTGAACCAGAAACTTAATGTACAAATGGAAGAAGCGCCTCTTGTTTGCATCCAATTGCGCTAGATGGCTTTTTCATCTTATTGCCAAAGAGCTAGCCTTTAGATCGTGCTGGAGTGCGTAAATTATCACGTTGATATGCATGCAGCAAACAAAACATGCGCGGCTCAGATGTTTGATGAACCAAGCTGATCCTCTTCTCTAGGCCATATCTTAGACTATCTTCGGCATCAGATGATCTAACTACTATTATTCTAGAGTGAAGAAATGAGTGGCTTCAATTTGATTGGCTGGAGAAAGGTAGAAAACAGAAAAAGTAAGAAGAAATGGACAATCAAATGTTACCTGCTCTTTACACAAGAGATTCAATCAAAACAATGAGGCTAAGAACAGTGGATGATGATTAGAGATGGCTGACGAGATTAACGGAACCAATCACCATTAATGACAGCAATACACGAAAAACCTCTGAGAACGATAAATTCAATATGCAGATGAACACCAGAAACTACTGCAATTTAAATACAAATAAGGTTTCAATAATTAAGACTGAAGAAGCACCCAGCTCTAGTATCCATTTTACTTGTGTCATAAGCGGCGAATCCGGTCACAAGACCCTTGTAATGTTACTGCCAGCTAGCGTACCTCAACCAAAAACACGAATGGTTCTTTCATGGAGACAACCTAGATCACTAGATCTGGTCCGAAGAAGGCTGACCTGAGATTAGCAGTTGGCGGAGAGACGACTTTCGACGGGGAAAAAAAAAATAAAAAATGAAAAAGCTCAAAGCTGATTGCACTGTCTGGGCCTGAAAGAAATCATCTCCCTTCCTAGATCATAAAGCACCTGAAAATTCTGCTGTTGCATGTTACCAAAGAGTGATAACGGAGTGCCCGATGGCATAATCATTAGACAGTATATGTTTAAATAATTATCATATGGCATATAATTGTCAACCGGCAGATCCAAATCCGCCCCCTCGAAGTGGAAAATCAATTTGGGCACGGTAACATTCCCAGAAGTCGCCGAGAAGCATAAATCGACTGCGGCCGCAGCCCCATCTTGCACCGGCAACTTCATCTGAGTCACAAAGGCTTGTTTTAACAGACTGTACGCATCATTCGTAAGATAAGTTACGGTTGTGCCGGAGTCAATGGAGACACCGCCGCGACCAGGTTGCAATGCAAACGCTGTGCTTGGTAATGGGAGACGGGCGTTTCCAACACTAATCCCTTGCAAAGAGAGATAGTAGTAGCTTGGCAGTAATGGGTCTCTTAGCATGGGGGTGGAGATAACATCGGTCCCGGTCATGTCAGCTAGAGACCCAAACAAGAGAGGACTGGTCTTGTTATCGCCAATTGCTGTTAAGCAATAAGAGAACTTCGTTAAATTAAGTTGGGAAACCAGCGATAAAGGGCCTCGACCGAGGGCGACGACCCCGGAGGCTTGCATGAAACCAAGTCCTTCGGTTTGAGTACTGCATCCGAAAGCAATGTTGGGGACTGAAACATCTGAAACACTGGCGGAAGCTGATTGGAAAGTGAAGGTCTCATTCGCCAGAAAGCCTTTAGTTTGGGACGAGTCTCCGTAACTATAAGTGTAGTCGCAAGAAGGAGAAGTCAGGCTAGAATTGGATGCCGTGAGATATTTGCATTGCCAATTTGTGGACGATACGTTAGAGAATGAAGATGAATTGGAAGGATTGAAGATGGGCGTGGTTTGGTCGAAACATTTGGTGCAAGGTTGGCATTGTGTCCATGTCAAATCGCTTCCCGTGTCGACGATTCCGTGGAACTGAATCGGGGGAGTGCCCACCCCGACGGTCATAAGAAACTGGCCTGTCCCACCATGAACTGGTGCTTGCATTTGGCCAGTGACGAGGCTGGTCCCCAAGGATTTTATTGTATGAGGCCGGCGATTCCAACGCCTGATCCCTCGTCGCAGATTTTCGAACTTGGTATAGTTGGAACTAGAGTCGATGTGGACAAGATCGGCCCGGATACCAAATGAGGTGGAGATTTCGGACTTGCTTTGCGTCCCAGATGAGGTGGGGGTATTTAATTTGCCTTTCGAGACAGAAGGTGGTGGTGGCATGGCGCAATATGAGGGAGAAAATGCTACTTGGATCAATGGCAATAGCAACATGAGGGAAAATGAAGGTGGTGGCGACATGGCGTAGTATTGATGGTTGAAAGGACAAGGTTTAGGAAATGAGAGTAAGAGGTTGATTACATGACTAGAGAAGAAGAAGAAGAAGAAGAAGATGGGGATACAGACCCGGAAAATGAATAGGTCTTGGTCTGTGCGGGTGATGTTTGCAGTTGGAGTCTGGTTGGGCTTCTTTGTCTCACTCAAGGAGACCAATTCAAAGGATTCCAATAATTTAGGAGGAGAAGTCTGGGGAAAGTTCAGAAAATAGGAGGATGAGGAAAAGGGTTTCTGTTGCATGGGCTTCTACGTGCCTGCCCTCTTACATTATAAGTGAGGCAAAGATGGACAAAAATTAGAGAAAATCATATTAATTAGTCCTATCAACCAATGCCGGGCCCACCATGTATAAGTGGCTCTGTGTCATGTTGGAAATCAGCATTTCAATGGATGAGATTTTCGAAGCACGGCCCTTCTAGGTCAAGGCCAGCTTTGTGGACCATTTAGATCTTCAAGAAAACTGGAGGCAACCATAAGTGACCGTACATTAGTGAAGAACTAACACGGAAAATCCCAAGGGGTGCTTGGCAAGCTTATATAATCCGGTTTGGTGTTTTATGTGGAATTATCCCATACAAATTTGCACACAATAATTCAGCATAATCCAATAAACCGAATTATATAAGCTTGCCAATTGAACCCTAAGTTTTCAACTGCTGCACATTTCTTTCTTTTTTCATTTTGTTATTCTTAGTTCTTGGCCTATTGATCATGCTGTAACAAAGCTTGGAATTTCTTTAAATTGGGGCTCACTCAACTCAACCCAATTACTTAACAAAATTGTTAAGAAGTCTAAAATCTTCCAATTTTATACAAATATGGCCTATCTTCTGGGCCAAATTTTAATAAGCCATGCGGCCATGCAAAAGGGCACACTTTTCTTCCCTTTCTTGTAACTGGTTAGATACCCACCCTATAGGTCTTTATATGTACCAACAGTTTTTATTACGTCCTTAATAGGATGGGATGAACACATGACCTGCTTACCGGAGAGGCACCTCAGTCCAACCGCTGCACTATATTGGCTTTTGTGCTAGACTTTTCTTTCCTTCTAGAGATCCTACAGAAACCCATATCTTCAAAAACCACCATAAATTATTCCTTTCGACTATAAATATCATAATCAATATTGCAAAAGTATCAAATTATATATGAATTTGTCTATAAGACTCAGGCAGGTTCAGTCCAGCAGCCTATGAGGCAAACCATCTTTGGAGTCCCCTTGAACCCTGTTTTACAGCATCAGCCTTGTTTGAATTTTGCTGTGAAAACTTGGAACGATACTGTTCAATCAGCATGTCAAGTTTGTCCTCCAGTTCCCTCTCAGATGATTTCTTATTTCTCTTCTTTGAAAGCTTGCTGTTTTGCAGCTCCCCGGGAGCGCCTTCTTGGTGCTTCCTCTTCTTTGGAGTTCCTGGTAACTCACCCGATCTCAACACAGGAGTGTTGGCATTTTTACCCTTCTGCAAGAGAACCAAAAAAGAAATGATTACTTGGTAAACCTTCAAGGAAAGTTGAATGCTAGACGAAGTTTTACGCTATTTAGAACCACGATTACTTTGGCATGTGATGATGTTCTGTCAATCTTTGGGGCTTCTCCTTGGCTGATAGGCTTGAAAGCAGTCCTAGGATTTTCTGCAGAAGAAATATCCACCTGTCTTCCTTTGGCAGGAGTCCTCTTCCTCTTCTCTGATTTCAACCTTCCCATGCTACTGGCTCTCTCAGTTGTCTCTTGTTCTCCTTTCTCTTCTCCTCCAGTAGTTGGTGATGCCTCAACTGATCTTTTATCGTGTCTTGCAGTATGCCTTATAGTTTTCTTGATGTCATCATCGGTTGGAGAGCCATCTGCTTCTTCAGATCCATTATTCTGCTTTAAATCTAGGTCCTTACCCTTTGGATTGGACTCCAACTTGCTTTTCCGCAACTTCAATGTACGTACATTATTGAGGGCAAATTCCACAATTGGGCGGTGCTCAGGACCAAAAGTTTCTTTTGAAGACGAAATGATGCAAGTTAAAACACACAAACTCCTCTATCTATTGAAAGAAATTCCATCATCATAAGAATAAGATGTGCATCACTACCAAAAATTCACAAAATTGACAATTTTATAGGCAAAGAAAAGTAAATGCAACAGAATAATAAAGGTCACAAAATTGGACAAGAAAGCACCGCATCAGAAATGACTGGAGCTACAGGGAAGCCAAAGGACTACATGTCGTAGTTAATAATAGATCTGTTAATTCATGTCATCAATAACAGCAAATTAAAACCATAGTTGAGCACTGCTACTAGATTTCACATGGGATTGTTGAACTGCTGCATGTACTTATCCCGAGGAAGTGAACCTAATTAGTATGACATTGCAGCATCTATTCCATGTGGTAGAAATTGCCTTTGCAGCATAAATTTTGCAGAACCTAACAATCACTGTCCCAAGAGATGCTTAAGCATTCCATTTGGAGACATTCAAGTCTTTTTTTCCACGGTAATAGATCTTCGGATTACTAGCATTTTATGTGAATCTCTCAACAAAAATATTTGACTTGATATTTGAAGGTTCAATTTGTTATGAGCGTAGTTCGAGGAACAATAGGATATTTGTGATAAGTATGATTTTGAACAACTGAACTTGCTCGCCAAAAAAGATGAAACAATCTACATTCTTATCACTTCAGACAGGCCTATTTACGTCTGTTCCTCTATTCCTTGTCGTGAAGGGAAGCCTTGGAGCAATGGTAAAAGTTGTTGTCGTGTGACCTTGAGGTCACGGGTTCAAGGCGTGGAAACAGCCTCTTGCAAATGCAAGGTAAGGCTGTGTACTTTAGGCCCTTGTGGTCCACCCCTTCCCCAGACCCTGCATAGGCGGGAGCTTTGTGCACTGGGGCTGCCCCTTTCCTCTATTCCTTGTTGTATTAGTTAAAACTGAACACCATATATTACTTATGGACCAATGAATTACATTGAATTTATCATCTTTCTTGAAATAGCCCCCCAATACTATACAACACTGAATATTTACCAGTTATAACTCAGACAACACAGTCACTATATATGAATATCCTTAGCAACGCTCCTTCACAAAGAGGATGAAAATTCAAGATTAAACCCTCAAAAATTCTCATGAATTTTATTAATGAATGCAGCAAACTACCATAGGCCAAGCCACTTGCTTATATACCAATTACTACATTAGAAGAACTGCTGCTACAATTATCCAACTGTCTATAAGATGACTAAGATTTCAGCCCAATAAAGGAGGTTGGACCTTGGTATTACATTAAATTTATCAGTGATATGAAATGCCGATATGTCCCACTTCTTAACAAAATGGGCCTCAAACCAGAAAAGTAACCAAGATAATAATTGAAAGTCAAGAAGATATTAAGAATAGAAACAAAAGGTAAATGACTTCTACACTCACACATTTTTAGCGGGCTGTTGAAAGAGTCATGATTCTCAACAAGCTAAAAACAGCTGGTCAGTAAATTTCAGAAAAGGAAACTCATTATTTAATAGAAGCTAATAACGATACCATTCCTGAAAATAGTCAAGTACTCCAGATTTGGACAGAATAAAACAAGAGATGTCATAAACAATGTGGATATTACCCATAAAGAATAGGCACTGATATGAACTCATTTCATTCTTTCTAGGAGTCTGGCGAGGGGTTATCTGTGAAGATGAAGTTGTCAATAGGGTTAGGGACAGGAAAGAGAAATCTTAAATGGTGCATGATGGGAAAAACACTTTGGACCACTAGAAGATCTAACTCCTAATAGCCCAAGCCAACAAGGATGAAAATTTTAGCCTTCTCAACTTTACTGACACAGATGGGCTGAAATGTGATATGTATTGGGTCTAAAATTCATAACAAATAAGATGAAAATATTATAAAACCAGATTCATTCCCATTTTGATATATAAAATTGAAACGGGAACTCAGCCTGTGTGATTTTTGTTGAAACTTTGAAGAGAGGAATACTTTTTATTTTTTTATTACAGCCAAATATATATAGTAACCCTAGAACCCAAAACCGTAAGTTACTAAATCTGATCCCATGATTTGTGGGATATCCTAACAGAAAATAGGAAACTAACAGAATAGGAAACTTAGCTATATATGCCTAATTCTAAGGATACAATCTGTAACAAAAGATTTTCCTAAAATAGCTAACAAATTATACACGATTTTCCCACAATTTTATGATCTCACTGCTGGTCCCAAGCCCAAATAGAGGAGGGTTGTTGTCAGGTGTCAACCGGCGGAAAATCCTTCAACAAACCTTATGAAATGTATCTTATTTCGACATTTCCTAAGGCTAAGGCATTCACCATAAGCAATGGGCTGCATCAGATAGCTAATGTAGTGAGAAACAAGCAAGGGTTGTTAGGGCGTTCCCCTATAAGAGACATACTACATTGGATCCCAGGTGCAATGAGAAATGGGCAAGGGCTACTAGAGCGTTCCTTTGGAAACGACACATTACATCAAAACCAAGGTACAATGGGAAGTAGGCAAGAGTTCCTGCGCCATTCTAGATGTGTGCAAGTGAAGAGACTAGCTCAAGAGAATAAGATTTGTCTCGCTGCATGAAATATAGGCACATTGACAAGTAAAGAGTATGGATTTAGTGGATACAATGAGATATAAGAGAGTCAACATATCCTGTATCCAAAAAACCAAGTGGAAAGGGACTAAAACTAGAGAAATCAATGAGTATAAGCTCTGGTATGTGGGAAAGGATAATAATAGAAATGGCATAGGGATAGCAATGGATAAAGTTGTAGACATTAGAAGAACCAGTGATAGAATTCTATTAAAAAAACTTATTATGGGAGAGAAGATCATAACTATTATAAATACATACGCCCCACAAGTAGGGTTAGAAGATAGAATCAAGAGACAGTTCTATGAAGATATGGAGGGAGTCATGCAAGAAATTCCCAACACAAAGGGAATATTTATAGGAGCATACTTAAATGGTCAAGTAGAAATAAAAATATAAGATGTGAGAGGGTACATAAAGGGTATGGTATTGAAGATAGAAATGAGATGGGAGAAGCTACCCTTGATTTTGCTTTGACATAAAACCTAGTTCTAGCAAACACATGCTTTAAGAAGAGGGATGGACAATTACAAACCTTATAAAAGCCAAGTAGACTTTTTTCTAATTAGGAATACCAAAAGATCAATGTGTAAGGAATCTAAGGTGATATTTGGCGAAAATCTAACCACACAACATAGGTCAATGGTTATAAATATGTACATTAAGAGATGGAAGAAAGAAATGAACTTAATAGGCATCCAAAAACGAAGTGATGGAACTTAAAAGGATAGAAGATAACATCATTCGTAAACAAGTTAATGGTAGAAGGAAAGTGGAACAATGAAACAGAAGTAAATACAACGTGAACTAACATGGCCAAGTTCATTAAGAAAGTGGCAAAAAAATGTTCTAAGAGTATCTAAAGGTAAAAGGCAACCAGAAAAAGGAAACTTGGAGGTAGAGTGAAAAAGAGCAAAAAGTTTTTAAAAAGAAACAAATGTACTTTAAAACATAGCAAAGGACTAGAAATAATGAAAATTTGGAACAATATAAGAATGCTAAAAAGGTTGCTAAGAGAGTAGTAAGTAAAGCTAAACTGAAGGCATATGAGATTTCTAAAATAGATTAGGGTAAAGAGACCGTGAGAAAGATATGTTCAAACTTGAAAAAATGAAAGAATAGAAGAGCAAGGACCTAAACTATGTTAAATGCATTAAAATGATGACCATAGGTCACGGGTTGAAGAGGACAAGATCAATCAAAGGTGGGAAAGTTATTTTCAAAAATTACTAAATGATAATAGCCCTGAGAATATAGAGATTGAAAGAATGGTAAACCCAAATAACGTTAAGACTATATAGATATGACTATAAGATTAGAATACCTAAAGTAAAAGAGGCCTTGAAAAAGATGAAATTAGGAACGACCCTGAGGCACGATGGTATCCAAATAGAAGTTTGGCAATATATGGAAGATACTATAGTAGTTTGGTTGACAGAGTTGTTTAACAAGATTTTAAAATAGAAGAAAATGCTACATGAATGGAGGAAAGGCTCTATCGTACCAATCTATAAGAACAAAGGAGACAAATAAAGTTGCAGTAATTACCATGTGATCAAACTTATCAGGTCAAACCATGAAACTTTGGGAAAGAGTCATTGAGAAGAGACTACGACATGAGATGAGTGTATCAGAAAACTAGTTTTGTTTCATGCTTGGGAGGTCTACCATGGAAGCTATTTTCATCCTTAGACAATTGACGAAGAAATATAAGGAGAGGAGGAAGATTTTCACATGGTTTTTATTGACTAAGAAAAAGCTTATACTAGGTACCCTAAAGAGTTAATATGGTAGATGTTGGGTGAGAAACGAATTTCATGGGGATAGATAGAGACAATTAAGGATATCTATGAGGGAGTCGTAACAAATGTTAGGACCACTAGTGGAGAGACTGATGATTTCCCCACCACTATAGGACTACACCAAGGATTGGAATTGAGTCCATACCTCTTCATATTGGTTATGGATGGGTTAACAAAACATCTACACGGGGAGAATCCATGGTGCATGTTATTTGCAGATAACATAGTTTTGACTAATAAAACAATGGAGGGTGTAAACACAAAGCTTAAGTTGTGGATAGATGTTATAAAGCTTAAAGGATTTAAAATTAGCCAAATTAAGACAGAGTATGTGGAATGCAATTTCAGCAAGGAGATGAGTGGGAGGGAAGCACCAGTAAAGATTGATAACCAAAAGTACCCCCAAAAGACCACTTTCAATATTTGGGGTTGATAATTCATGAGAGCAAAGAGATTAAGAGGGATGTTATCGAAAGAATCTAGGCGGGTTAGAACAAATGGAGATGTGGCTATGGAGTTTTGTGTGATTGAGGGGTGCCACTCAAACTAAAAGAAATTTTTTATAGGACGATTGTAAGGCCGGCCACACTCTATGGATCAGAGTGTTGGGCAGTTAAGGAACATTATATATATAGGATAAGCATAGTCGAAATGAGGATGTTAAGATAGATGAGTAGCAAGACAAGAAAGGATAGAATTAGAAATAAAAACATTAGAAGAAACTTAGGAGTAGCACCACTAGGTAACAAGATGAAAGAGGGTACTTAGATGGTTTGGATATATCCAATGAAGACCAAATTGTTAACGATTATAAGGAGTGACTCGATCCAAGTCGAAAATTTTAAAAGGGGAGACCCAAAAGGACGTGGTTAGAAGTGGTGAGAAAAGATATAGAACTCTTGGACTTAATGAAACAATTACAGTTGATAGAGGTGAATGAACGAATAAGATGCATGTAGCTGACCCCTAAATAGGATAAGGCTTTGATGATGATGACAAAAATTGAAACAGGATAGCCTCCTCATTTTCTCCATGCCTATAACCAAAGCCAGAGGAAATTGCAAAAACATGCATCACGAGCAAGAAAAAGTAGAAGCACATTTAAAAACTGGAAACAATTGGAACAGACACAAATATCTAGAAAGAAACAGATCTACTAAGTTAAAAACCACAACGAGGAAACTTCTTGTCTCCCAAGCCTGTTTCTACTCACCAACAATATACAAGAAAAGTCTTGAGTAACCTACCAACAAAGAAAAATGAAGAATCGAGATACTTCAAAAGTATTTTACCAGGATTGTTATTAAGAACTCTCAAGGCCACAAGTGCATGCTCATGTTCACCAAACTCAACAAAAGCAACCCCACGCGAATGGTTCTTCATAGTGGCATTTGGTTTTTTGGTATTCTTCAATAATTTTACCTGAATGCACAGTTCAAAATTCAAATGAACTTACAATTAAAGCTGAAAGCAACTAATAATCCTATTGTTGATGTCTCAAACCTGCCGAATTGAAGGCGTTTGTTTGCAAGCTCGGGAGAGAACTGCATCTCTACAAAGTGTCTTAACTTCCCGTTCGGTCATTTCTTTTGGCAAATTGTATATAATGAGTCTTGTTCTTGAAACATGAAAATTTGGAGATTGAAGCTTAGCCGTCTTTCTCCTTGTCAATCTGTCAGCACAACACAATTTACACATTGATATAACAGAACTCAAAATCTTAACCAATGAGTACATAGGGTGTCAATTAAAACTTAAAATTAATAAATAAATAACACTTCCATGCAACTTTCATTCGCATGGGAAAATGCTTATAGTTATGGAAGCTACAATAGCAGAAATTTGGCAAGAACAGTAAAACTTAGCTGTGGGCAAACTGAATCCACCCAATTACCCCTTGGCACAAATGTAAAACAAAACATTTGAAAGAACTTCCCATGTCTTAACAATGTTATTTGCAAAAGCAAATCTGATCTTGTTAATCAGGATGACTCCTCATCACCATCACAAGTAACAGGGTAGCTGCATGTAAATCCGTACAAGGACTACCTGCAGCTTCTCATATTTGGTGCAGTTTAGAAGCACTTTTCTGCATCCTTAGTTTCTTGCACTTTTCTTGCTGGGGCATGAATTTTCTGATCAACAAAATTTTCCTTCACGACAAGGTGGAGCAGATGATCCCACCTGAGTCTGCATTTCGCAAACGTGATTCTCATCCACAGACAGGGAAAGGTCGAATACGACGCAGCCAAAGCATGGAACATGCACCCCTGCTCACTGCTGAGCCACATCCTAAATATGCCACTCACCAAAAATATTCTCCAAGGATGACCCTAGCTATTGCCGCTCTGTTTAATGGAAAATGAATGGCTTACAAAGTTCAGAGACAACAGTAGGAAACATCTAAACTACAAGCATTACCATCATCCAATGAGAACATTTCTGGCTAGGTGAACCATTTTAATCACCAATCCAGCCCACTATTTCCTGTGAGTCTAGAACAGCACAAACACCGTATAAAAATTTCCCAAATTAAACAACTTGAGGGGGACTGGAATTATATTTCTTTATTGATGCAACCTGCAGAAAAGCAGAGGATGTCTAAACCATTACGTGTGCATTTACATGCATCATCACATCTGCACAATGGTTTGATCACAGTTAAAAGGAAAACTGAATAAGAGTACAAAAGTGAACTGCTTACTCTTGGCGTTTTAGCATATCACTTGCTGATACACCTTCGGCAGCAGCTGACCCCTCAAGAATGACACCTTCCTGTTGCAAAACAGAAACTGTTAAAACAGTTCAAAGTCACATCACCCTATAGTCATATATAAGGGTGCTAACAAGATGGGAAAAAGAAATAAACTGACCTTGGTGAGGTAAAGATTACGGGGATCATGGCTCTCAGTCTTTTTCTTCTCCTCCAAAATCTTGTGAGCTGACTGCTTGTCCAGCGCCTTCAAAACAGTCAGCATTCTCCCTTTCATAAGAATCCCTAACCCGGATGCAGTATTTGCAGCTGAAACTGCAGCATCTGCAGCATGTTTTGTACCAAACTTCAAAAATGCAGTTCCTCTTGGTCTCCTGCTCATCAAACACAGGAAGATTAGTGTCGAGATCAGAAAAGCTCAAAATACTCAACAAAGTGCTAGTCAATCTATTAAGCACAAAGGCTATTATGAGAATCCAGTGTTTCTACTGCTAAGTGAATATGACTAGCTATGATGTTAGTTCAACATACTTGGTGACCTGATGAAGAACTGGAAGAAACGATTGCACCTCCCCAAATACAGAGAATCTTTGCTTCACCTCTTCACTATCACTTTCGAAAGGGAGATTGCTAATGAAAACTGTTCTATCCAAACCATCCTCTCTTTCAGTAGATGGACGAGTTGCCAGATCTGGTTTCTTAGGGTTTACAGGTTTAGTTGCAGCAGAATTTTTCCCATGCTCAACAGATTGCTTGTTCTTGGCATTGATTATTTCAGGCAGTTTTATTTCCTCATTATTCTTTGTACACTCAGAATCATCAATACCAGAAGACAGGGTTTTTTCTACAGAGGATGCAATCAAATTGTTAAGTACTTTTCTTGCAATGCCAGCTTCATCAAAATCAACTTCCTTTGAGAGAGCATCCTCATGGGTATCATTATCTGTGTTATGGTTCATTCTTTGGACAAGATTCTCCATATCATCCTCCGAAGACAAATCATCACAGTCAGTGTCACCCTCACAGTCTTTCTCATCCTGCTGTCCTGTCAACAGTAAAATAGAAGAGTATCAAGACAAAAACCATGCATAGTAAGAGCACTTGCCATACCATGGATTCAGTTAGACTATGTCATAATATTTTATGAATATGAAGACAGAAATGAATCAAACAATGGAGAAGACTACACAAAGTAAAAACAAAAAACCATGCTAAGGGCGGAAGAGCAAATTCTCATCAGATTCAAGGTGAGAACTGCAGCAACCAATTCCATCCCAATCTGACAATTAGCAATGAAATTACAATTATGTGCTTCTTCGTGACTAAGCTTAGCCTGTATTTATTATTTTAACACCAAACTAGCATTCCTCCTACTTCCTGCAACTCTCAGGTGTGGAAGCTTCAGGTTGTGTGCTGCATACGTGGTACAGCAGGTCAAATGTGCATATAATACGTTGAGTAAGAAAAAAATGATGTAAAAGAGTACAAGATGCAAAGGAGCTAGTTGCATATCCTCTCTATGCCTAGTTTATGAGTTCCCTCTCTGTCTCCATCTTGAAATATACGTAGGATAACTTACTTCTGGTCCTAAAATACTCATACTTGTATGCCATCAAGGGGGGACTGATCATCAATAGTCAGCACAAGATCTTCAACAAGAAAAAAGCCAGTCCTTTAATGAGATTCGTCCAAGTAATTCTCTAACATATGAATGAGAAATTTCCTCCATAAACCACACTTACCTCCTTAACTTTCAGAAAACAATCCTGATAAGAAAACAATCATAGACCTCTTTCCTGAGAACAACTAAGATTTCACTTAGTCTTCGGTGAGATAGGAAATGAAAAGCAAGAGCATATGAAAGGAACATAAACCTCCTCCCAACTTACAAGAAGAAACTAAAACAATTAACAGATCGAAGACTGTGGGACAATAGTAGAATCTGGGTTATCAACAAATAAATTATCTTATTAAACCATAAAAATTAGCAGCATGAGATAGCAGTCAGCCCATGATAGCTTTGTTTTATACTGAATGCAAGAATTAAGCAATGGAAACAGATCTTCAGTTTTCCATTTCTATATTGACATCATCCTTTGTTGGTTCCTCAACCCTTCCATTGGAAAACCGTACTTTAATTCCATTGAAAAATATAAAATGATTGTTAGCACCAAATTTGGTTCTTCTATCCAACTTAGCCCATGGCTGCTTCCTTTCAGGATATTGGATATCCAAGTATCAACGGACAGACTGTATATCATGTTACACTGAATGCAATAATCAAGCATTGAAAACAGATTTTAAGGTTTCCATTTCTCATAATAACATCATCATTCATTGGTCCCAGAAATAAGTGGTACAAGTAGGTGCAAATTCCACATAAAAACATCACCCTGTCTATCTCTAGATAACTCTATCAGCCAGCTTTCTTCAAGTGTTATTTTCATTTCTTGTGAGGTACAGGTTATGTCTATTAAGAAAACATTAAATAAAGAAAATTACAATGCAGTCTGTAAAAGCCCATTGTGCCGACTTTGGAAATGGCTCTTCAGAATAACAAGTTAAACAACCACAGATGCCATTGCTCAACAAGGAATGTTCCCCATTCAAGAGCAATCTTAAAGCAAAAAACATCCAACATAATAAGCCTAAACAATCATATAGCTAGTGCATCAATAAAAGCTAACATTACCTTCTTTTGTAGCAGTAGTAGAATTAGAAGCTGTTGCATATTTCTTCTTTGAAACAGCCCAATCAACAGCAACAGGCCTCTTGCCAATCATTTTACCGTTAACCTTCAGAATAGCCTGAGAGAAGCAAGTGAACCAGTTCACTAGAAATCCCAAATAACTAGTTTAAAGGACAGTATCATAAAAGGAGATAACCAAATCGTACACTTTCTGCATCTTGTTTACATGTGAAGGAAACAAAAGCAAACCCTTTAGACAATCTGTAGAATAGAAACAAGATGAGCATCAATATTTGAAATATTATGAGAATAAAGAAAAATCACAGTGATGCACACACCCTTCTTCAGACACATGTGGAATCAAAACATCCCACACAAAACCAGCTGGAGTAAACATATCCTTAATCTCATTTACTTTGACCTACAATAATTGAAAGTGTCATTAAGCCAAGCAGCTTCCTTTAGAAAACGATTAGACAACACAAAGTTACTGTTGCAGCAAGCAACCTTGAAAGGTAGATTCCTAACAATAAGTCTCCACTTCTTTGTCTTGGATCCCTGTTTCAGAAGTAGCCAAATATAAATTTTGAATTAGGCAATCTTTACTGTAGATACATACAAGCAGAGAAACATAAGTGGGAAGAAAAAGTTGCAAAGATTGTATGGGAATTTAGACTTTGATTCAAAGCCAATAAGTAAGGTCTGGACATTCATAAGAAAGTAGAAACTATACCTCCCCACCCAATTGACGTGCCCAAACACATCCACCCTTTATCTCTTGTTGATGCAGCATGGCAACAGCAGCACATGCAGACTTGACACTTGTATAGAGGATAGCTGCAGCATTGGGTTTGCATCCATCCCAAGCAAGACCTGAAACAACAGTATTAGTTCCTTAATTTTATTGATATTTTGTTGTTAACTGTGAAGTGTTTTAGCCCATGTACATGAGTAATATAGTTCAGTACATATACATTCACAATGTGACAGTACATGTCAATTTAGGTAAATAGATGGATTTCTGCATCAGATGTGATTTTATGATCTCGCGTGCCAGCACCAAGCTCAAATAGAGGAGGAGGATTGCGTCAGGTTGCCAGCCAGTGTCAAATCTTTTGGCAAAACCTATGACATGAATCTGACTACGACATTACCACAAGCAGGGCGTTCCCCATAAGTGACACCCTGCATCAGAGCCCAAATGCAGTGGGAAATAGCAAGGACTGCTAGGGTGTTCCCCTGTAAGTGACGCTCTGCATCCAATCACCGAAGCAATAGGAAATGCACAAAGGCAGCTAGAGAGTTCCCACAGAAGTGACACGCTGTATCAAAACCCAGGTACAAGGGGAAGTAGGTTGGCGTTCCCACACCGTCCTAGCTGTGCAAGGGTAAAGAGACTAACTTAGGAGAATAAGATTCGTATCACCACATGGAATATAGACACATTGACATGTAAGAGAATGTAGTAGATACAATGAGACGTAAGAGAGTCAACATAGCTTGTATCCAAGAAACCAAGTGGAGAGGGACTAAAACTAGAGATATAAATGGGTATAAGATCTGGTATATGGGAAAGGACAATAACAGAAATAGCATAGGGATAAGAGTGGAAAAAGAATTAAAAGATAAATTTCTAGATGTCAGAAGAATCAGTAACAGAATTCTATTAATAAAACTTGCTCTAGGAGTGAAGATCATAACTATTATAAATGCATATGCCCCACAAGTAGAGTTAGAAGATAGAATCAAGATACAGTTCTAGGAAGATATAGGGGGAGTAATGCAAGAATTTCCAACAAAGAGGGGATATTTATACGAGCAAACTTAAATGGTCAAATAGGAAAAGAAAATAAAGGATATAATAGGGTACATGGAGGTATGTATAGGAGAAAGAAATGAGAGGGGAAGCTAGTCTCGATTTTGCTTTGACATATAACCTAGGTTTAGCAAACACATACTTTTAAGAGGACGGATAGACACTTACTAACCTTTAAAAGTGGATCATATAAAAGCCAAATAGACTTTTTTCTACTAAGGAATACTGAAAGATCGATAGGTAAGGATTGTAAGGTGATACCTGGTGAGAGTTTAATCACACAACCCGAGTTAATTGTTATGGATATTTACATTAAGAGATGGAACCTAAAAGGAGAGAAGATAACATCATTCACAAACAAGTTGATGGTAGAAGCAAAGTTGAACAATGAAACAGAAGTAAACACAGCGGACTAATATAGTAGAGTCAATTATGAAAGTGGCAAAAGATGTTCTAAGAGTATCTAAAGATAAAAGGCATCAGCAAAGGAAACTTGGTAGTGAAGCTAAAAGGTACAAAAAGTTATCAAAGTGGAACATGTGTTATAAAGCATGGCAAAAGACTAGGAATAACGAAAACTTTGAGCAATATAAGAATGTCAAAAAGGTGGCTAAGAGAGTAGTAAGTGAGGCTAAATTCAAGGCATATGATAATCTTTAAAATAGTTAGGGTTAAAAGAATGTGAAAAAGAAGTGTTCAGACTTGCAAAAATAAGAAAACAGAAGAATAAAGACTTAGACCACATTAAGTGCATTAAAAGTGATGACCTAGGGATATTAGTCAAAGATGATGAGATCAATCAAAGTTGGGAAAGTTAATTTCAAAAATTGTTAAATGACAACTCCCCTGAGAATATAGAGATTGAAAGAACCATAAACTCAAATAACTTTGGAATATATATATATATATATGACCATAGGATTAAGATAATTGAATTGAAAGAGGTTTTGAAAAAGATGAAATCAGCAAAGGCCCTAGGTCGTGATGGTATGCCAATAGAGGTTTGGAAGTAGAGTAGTTTAGTTGACAAAGTTATTTAAAAAGATTGTAAAATCGAAGAAAATGCCAGACGAATGGCGAAAAAGCTCTATCGTACCAATTTATAAGAATAAAGTAAACATATAGAGTTGCGCTAATTATCATGGGATCAAACTTATGAGCTATGCCATGAAACTTTCGAAAAGAGTGATTGAGAAGATGCTACAACATGAGACAAGTATATTGAAAAACCAATTTGATTTCATGCATGGAAGGTCTACCATAAAAGGTATTTTCCTACTCAGACAATTGATAGAGAAATATAAGGAGAGGAGCCTTTGCATGGTCTTTTTTACTTACAAAGAGCTTATGATAGGGTCCCTAGGGAGTTAATATGGTGGGTGTTGACAAAAAAGGGTTTTACGGCATATATAGACATAATTAAGGATATGCATGAGGAACCAGTAACAAATTTTAAGACCATTAGCAAAGAGATCGATGATTTCCCTATCATTATAGGATTGCATCAAGAATCGGCATTGAACTCGTACCTTTGAACATTGGTTATGGACGAGTTAACAAAACATCTGCACAAGGAGATTCCGTGGTACACGTTATTTGTAGATGACATAGTTTTGATTGATAAGACAAGGAAGACCGTAAACACAAAGCTAGAGTTGTGACAATGAGATGCTATAGAGTCTAAAGGATTTAAAATTAGCGGAACCAAGACAGAGTATATGAAATGCAATTTTAACAAGGAGGGGAGTGGGAGTGAACACCAGTTAAGATTGATAACCAAGAAGTCACTCAAAAAGACTACTTTTGACACTTAGTATTGATAATTTATGAGAGCAGAGAGATTGAGAAGGATGTTACCCAGAGAATCCAAGCGGGCTAGAACAAATGGAGATGTGCCTCTGGAGTGTTGGTTGTAAGGCCAACCATGATCTATGGATCAGAGTGTTGGACACTTAAGGAACAACGTCTACAAAGGATGAGTGTAACCAAAATGAGGATGCTAAGAGAAACAAGTGGCAAGACAAGAGAGGATAGAATTAGAAATGAAAACGTTACAGGAAACTTAAGAGTGGCATCAATAGGTATCAAGATGAGAAAGGATACACTTAAATGGTTTGGATATGTCCAATGGAGACTGTAAATGACATAGTTAGGGGTGAGTTAATCCAAGTTGAAGGCTCTAAAAGAGCAAGAGGAAGGCCAAAAAGGACGTGTATAGAAATGGTGAGAAAAGAGTTAAAAACTTTTGGACTAAATGAAGTTAGGACACTTGATAAAGGTGAATGGAGGAACAAGATTCGTGTAGCCGACCCCTAATGGGGATAAGGCCTTGATATTGATGATGAACCATTGAAAGTGATGAAGTGGCCAAAGTTTTAACTGTTTCAAAAATATTTCCAAAATATTCGTAAGTATTACATCAAACTCCTATGAAAAAAAAATGTCTTTCACTTAATTGTAAATCATTACTTCCTTTCTCTTAATTCATTCCATTAAAAAAGCATTAGAAGATATTGTTAAAAACCAGCATCCACTTAGAGTTCTTCAAATACCATATTTTATCAAAAACAAAACATATTAATGTCCTAAGATATATGAATATCAGTAGTACATGAGTACTTCAAATAATTTTAGAAGGTCAAACTTTCGTCTGAACCGTAACTCTCTACAGCAAGTAAGAGCATATTATTAGGGATTTACAAGTAGAAATCCAGTATTTGTTTCTCTTGAATAGCAAAGAGAAAAATCTTCCAAGCTTATTCTAGTGCTAATGTCATTCGGCTGATGAACCAGGCAGTTGTTGCAGCAGTTGAGCTTATGAACATTTTCAAGTAAAATTTAATGATTCAAAAGTTTGCCAATCATGTTATCTTTGAGATTCAGTAATTAGAGTTATTGGTTCTCTATTGAGCAGCTAACAAGTGCAACCGCGTGATCTTTTTTTCTGAGACTTAAGAAACAACCACACCCACAAAGGACCACAAAACCATGACCTATCACCAGGCAATTACATGAGATACTATGGATGGATAAAAACAGGCAAGGACTCCTATTTGAAACAGTAAAGAATCAAGACCTGAATATTGAGCTAAGCATGAGGATCAATACTAATAACTCAAGAATTACTTCAAAAGACATGCGAGCATAATCTGGCAAGATTAGGCTAACTCAAAAGCAAGACCTCATCAGAAGGAAATATTATACAATGTCACTCTGGGTCCACATGCCAGTTTGATTTAAGAAACCACCTTAAGGTTTTAACTCAATCCATTTAGTATTAAAGTTATTGTTGATCCATAACTCTAAATACGATAAGTAACCATAATGGTCAAATTCTGTTCCTATGGGCATTTTCCTTTTGCCAAGTTACTTATTGGTTCGTATTTGCTTTTTGGAGCATTGCATCATATAATTATAAGCTCCAACTAACATAATCCTGACCTTTTTACATTCTGGGCTTAGTGGCTCACCATATGGATATAGGACTGTGCCCCGGATTTTGTGACTATTGTCAAAGGGGCTTTGCTTCTGATAACCCCTCTGTAGAAGACACTCTTCCACTTTGGTATCGATAAAGCTTACTAACAGCATATAAATATCAACATTGAATGCAAATTCTCTTGGTATAGATTATACTATATTAAAATCTAGTCTGCTCCAACACAAGTGACAAAGATCAAATCAATCCAGGAAATTGGCCCAATGGTGTACATCAATGACTTTACGAACCATAAAATGAGGAAAAGGGAAGCTACTAACCATTGAGTTCAAGTTCTTCTTTTGGAAGAGGATAAGTCTCGGAACATACATTGCCAACCTCCCGAGCACGATGGAGCACTTCATCAGCCATGTCAGCACTAAGACCACCAAATACCACTGTTCTAGCAACCCTACATAATACCAAAGGAACATCACATCATTATAACATGCTTGTGAATGCCTTGAATTCAAATCATAAAAAGCAATGCTTAGAAGATAAAATTGGCACTGTTATCAAGCTCAACTAGGAAAATATTTATGAAAGTTGTTGCAACAAGAAATGTATTTCCAGCAGAAACTGATCTTACTAATCAAATGAACCCCTAGTGCGTAAAAAGTAAAAACCCACAGTATGTAGAAGTTGCACTTTGAATTAGTAGATTTCTTTTCTGCTAAAAGCAGCTTTAAAGTGAAGCCTGCACTATATCAGGGCTGGATCTGGAGATGCTAGAAAGTCGACAATTGGATTGCTTGTTCATTGCAGACAGCTTGGGCTCTTGGGAAAGCAAGAAAGCAACCCACAAATGTCAAAGCTTCAAGCCAAACGATGATACATTCAATACTGGAAGTTTCACGACTCTAAATGCTGTGCACACAGCAAAATCAATCCCGTATTTCACACAAGACTGGTAATTGACACTTTTTATGACGAGGTAATGGGAGGAAAGGATTTTCAAATGCCAGTAGAGGCTTCATGTATTGCTCGCAGGAAGAGACAATCAATAATCTATTGATTCATTGTAGCTATAGTTCCTTTCTGTGACATAATTTGTTTGACATTCAGTGGGTTCAACCCATTTATTTGCAGGAATTCTTTCAAGCAGGAATATATGTAAGTATTCTAAGACAGCTAAGGTACTGCAGAAAATGATTTTATCTGCCATTATTTGGAATTTGTCGAAAGAAAGGAACCAGAGGACGTCAAATGGTTCAGCTATTTACAAGAAGATTTTGGGACATGACCTTGAGCAACTTCTGTATCTGGATTTCTTGCTACATGGAATTCAAAGGCATTACTGTACAAGAACTATAGAAAAAATTGCATGCATTCCTCAAGATTTCAGATAACAAAAGTGTCTAATCAAGATGACATCTTCACCAACAAACCATTACAGACTTTAATGGTACCGAGGAACCCTGGACCTCGGCAGTAGGTGGTTTGATGAGAGGTACTGAAGGAAAATCAATTCTGGTCCAACTGGACATTTGGATTCTGACAATGCAGAAATTGAGTCAGCTGTTCGTGGGGTTAGATTATGGTCACATTATCCAGTTACTGCAAGGAAATTCCCCACAATGTCATAAACTGATTACAGAAAGCTGTGGATATATCATGGAAATTTGAAAACTGAGTCACCATGAAATCTTTGGAACAGTTGCAAGGAAAAGAAGTATTATTCGACCACATTAAGATGCCAGCCAATTCAAGTGCAAGTTAGTTGGCTAGAACAGGGCTTACAAGATATTTTCTTGCTGTAGGTTCAGACACCACTTCTTGATGTTTCCAGCAGGATGCCCCTATTAATTTGTATATTCCAGCTGGATGCTGCTGGTTAGCTTGTATGGCTACCACAGACCATCTCTGTCTAAGCACTCGTAAGTCCTTATTTTAACTAAATGAAATCATCATTTGAGAAAAAAAGAAAAAGTATGGGGCAAAGACACTCGTAACAGATATTAAGTGAAAATCAGAGCATGAATATATTCATCAAAACTGTGGAGAACTGAAGTTGAAGGCTCTTGCTACCATGCTGGAGCCCGGGAGTGCTTGATTGAAAGTGCAACTTAGCGTGGGATACCTACAGAAATGGGCTATTTAGCTATCGAAATTTTGCATCTTTAGTAGCAATCAGATGCCACATAATAAGGTTCTCTGACTTTCTGGTGGTTGAAAAGTAAATTGCATGACACCAATTCAATTTTTTGTGTCATTATTTAACTATTAAGTAAATAGATTTTACCTGAATTGTGCAAGCACAGAGGTAATCACATGCATCTTTCTGGTTGTTGCAAAAGTAAATTGCATGACAACAGTTTAATCTTTTTGTCTTAACTGATAAGTAAATGGATTTTCCCTGAATTGGGCAGGCACAGATAATAAGGTTCTCTGTCTTTCTGGTTGCAAAAATAAATTGCATGACACCAGTTCAATTACACACACACACACAATGAATGAAAGATGTCCCCGGTCAAAATAGACATTGATGATACAAAAGTAACAAATAGATCGCTATGAGTCGACACCTAGATGATGCCATTTTAATCGAGTGGAATAGAAAATGCTATAGTCAAACATCTTGTTTAAGTTCAGGAATTGGTCAAGGGAGATTACAGTCACCAGTATGTTGCTACCAACAAACAGCATGTATCACCAATATATTATTATATTTCAAAAAACAATGCCAAAAGTTAAATCTTAAAATAAGATAGCAGTACCTGGGTTCAGCAGTATGTCATGGAAGCAAAAGACACAAAGTTGAAGACAGGGTAAATGTCTTATATCATGAAGACTTCCTTGGCTTACTTTTCTGCCTTTTTAAGTGTCAAAGAAGTAAGGAATGATTTTATCCCAATATCTTTTTCTACTTTTCTAATATCTGCTGGTTAACTTCAGAAATCAAATACAGATGAACCTTCCACCAAATAAGTTTGACCATACCTTTAGGCAGACTTACCCTTTTGAAAATAAAGATACTATCTTTTCAAAAACACTATGCCTTAACAATAAGGCCAAAAGGAATCCTAGATATAATGCGTTATAAAGATTATCCCAAAAAAATTTGTCAAGATAAAAGGAGGTGGACCTACCTTTGCTTTTCTGAATAGCTGCCTTTATCGGCTTTATCAGCCATTTCACCAGAGGGTGCTATTTCTTTCTTGGGCCCTTTAGATTTACCTGATGATTAGAAAAGATGTAAACAGTGAAACTAAGCAGAATTAAAGGAGAAACATCAACATACCACTTTTTTCTTGTAAGTCTAAAGCTTGCTTATGTTTGATTTCCCTGTGAGAAAGATCAACTGCCTCATCCTTGACCGGAGAATCATCAACTTCCGCTGCCAACATGTTGAAACTAATAAAGATGAGAGAGACGGAGAGAGAGAAACTTAATAGCCAAGAAAAGTTAAAACTAACACAGGGACCTAGAATCTCTGACAGCAGTCGAAGAGAGATGTTAGATGTTAACCATTTAGTCCCTTTGAGCGTCGCAGATTAAGAGGAAGACGATGCATTGCCAACTTGACTCCAATTTTCCTTCCACCAATAAGTGCCCCATTTTTCAGCTGAATGGCACGTTCAGCATCTTCTGTGGTGGCACTGAAATGCAAATGTAAAATAAAAGTATAGGTAGGAGGCTAAGAATATTTTTTCTATTTTCTTTCGAGGAGACAAAAAGAACCTTTAGCAGGCAGCATTGCTGTGAATGACAATGACTAAAATAGCAAAGAAAAGCTGAAAAAGAAATAGAAGGATTCAGATATAAAATTTACATACAACTTTGGCTAGTTGCCTTTTTTTTCATGAATGGTGACTAGTTGCCATGTATTGGATAACCCATGTTTGGCATTAACCTCTGCACTAGAAAAAGGCAGCCTAATGATTAATTTGCCTCCTATCTTTGTCAGACATCTGGTGTAAGAGTATATTAGTAGTTGGATGAAGTTACAAAGGGAGCATAGTTCACCCCATAGACAGTACATTTGCACCAAATACCCCCACTAGCAAGGCAACCCACCATGTAATTTGCAGATGGACAGGTGCATGAAATAAAGAATCTTAAAAAGAAAGACCTGTAATCATGTGCATCTCCGTGCTCCAAGTGTTCTCTTAGCCCAACCAGTACCATTAGATGAATCCCCTCAACCAAAAGTGGAGCCTCCATGTGGAAATACCCAGTTCAGTTCTGATTTGAGATGCCCTAATTTCCACTAAGTTTGCTTTGTTGCTGCCAATTTGGCCTGAACAAGCATAGACCACCTCACTGAAATGGTTGCAGCACGACATAAGCCAAAAGAGGAGCTACCAAAATTCACCATAAGACAGCCAAAAGATGGATGGGACTACAATACTTACATCTTATCTTTCCACGAGTTCCTAAATAATCATATCCCTCAGTAGGATGGATGGATGCCATACTGTCTTCCAAAAAAAAATAACAGAACCTCTCCCAATGAGGCAGCCAATAGACAACAAGAAAAGTGCACTGGAAACTAGATCCCCACACTTGCTTATCCTCCACGTGAGTGGATATGGAGAACAAAGACTACCATTGCTATACGAGATCCTCATCTTTGACATCCTCCTCTAAAACAAAAACCACCAACACCGTCTCCGCCACTATTCTAGCAGTTAAAATACATTGTCACTTCTTATGTGCTAGCACATATGGGTCCAGTCATATTTGACTCAATGCTCTTTACTACCAGCCATCCTTCCAGAACCAATCCTATTAATATGACAAACCAAAGTGCTGCAAGGGGAACAGTTAAATAGCCAATGTTCGGCTCTTGAGTAAAAAATGTACAAAAGCACACTAGAACAAGAGTGTGACATTAAATACAAACTTGTACTCAAAAAATGTATTTGTAACAACTGTTAGAACCTGCGTGGAAGTGCAATTGGTCAGAAGCCAAGAAGCCCAAGTTTTTCAAAGTTTGACACCTCAAGAGAGACTCTTTTGAAATGAGATAGTGCACAGCAAGTGTTAAAACTAAGAAATATCATCTTATCACGGAAAGAATCTTGATGTAAGACAAGAGAAGGATCTTGTGGTTGTTGTTCTGGTGCTTGGCCAACAAACCCTCAATTTTACCGATACTGGCAAATAAGTATATCTGTTGGTAGTTGATACATAATGCTAATCAGTTTTGATCTTCGTGACAATGATGATACCTTAAACAACATGCCTAAAACCAGTCAGTCTAGGATTCTTCAGCTAGTCAATGATAACAACCTGGTATTAGAAACTCAATGATGTATGCCTATGCCATAGGAAGGGGAATGATTCATAGTGATTCTCAGGAACACCAATTCTGATTTTGTTATCCAATATTCACATGCTCACAAAAGAGTTTGTAATATGGTGGCACTTGGAACTTAGGCAGTATTATACATATTAGGTATCCTTGCACGCTAACTTGCTCATGGAGAGTGCTGACTTTTTAAGACCCCAGACATATCCTACTTCAAGTTGAATGTTTGCAACAATGCAGGACAAACTGATAAAGACCATTAGGTATGAGTTTTGACTGAACACAAAATCCAGGGATGTCTCAATGACTGAGAAGAAATCAATTTTGCTTGAGAATAAGTTATTTATCCATGTAAAAGATCCATCATATCTCCCTAGCAACAATATTTATTTAACAGTAAGCAGGGATAGAATGCCTGCATGGATGCAGGACTACAATTGGGTGCAAAACTGACAATTTTGTGGTTTTGAGTCAATACATAATCCAGGGACGTCTTAGTGACCAAAAACAAATCAAGATGTTTTGCTTGAGAACGAGTGAGCTATTTGTTCTGGGAACAGGTCAAATTCTTCCTAGAAACAACATTTATTTAATGGGAAGTTGGGAATGAACCCAACACCAAGTATTAAGAAATGACTTCTATAGTAGTCATTTCTGCTTCAAAGAATTTTAAGCTTGCAAGAGATACACAACACAGCATGGTTAACTTGCTCATATTACAATAAAAGAACATGCCAAAGAAACCGAACACTCCAGGGACAAAAAATATGCAACCACAACTTACAATTGGAAAAAGACAATTAATAAAGGAAACGTGGTGGTAGAGTGAAACAGTGCAAAAAGTTATTAAAGAAAAAAGGGTGTGTTTTAAAGCATGGCAAAAGACTATAAATAATGAAAACTATGAACAGTATAAGAATGCTAAAAAGGTTGCTAAGAGAATAATAAGGCTAAACTTAAGGCTGACTTGCTCATATTACAATAAAAGAACATGCAAAAGAAATCGAACACTCCAGCGACAAAAAATATGCAACCACAACTTACAATTGGAAAAAGACAATTACTAAAGGAAACATGGTGGCGGAGTGAAACAGTGCAAAATGTTATTAAAGAAAAATTGGTGTGTTTTAAAGCATAGAAGACTAGAAATAATAAAAACTATGAATGGTATAAGAATGCTAAAAAAGTTGCTAAGAGAATAGTAAATGGGGCTAAATTTAAGCCATACGATGACCTCCATAGTAGACTAGGGTCAAGAGAATGTGAGAAAGATGTATTTAAACTTGCAAAAATAAGAGAACAAAAGGGTAAAGACTTAGACCATATTAGGCGCATTAGAAGTGATGATCAAAGGGTAATAGTCAAAGATGACGAGATCAAACAAAGGTGGGTAACTTACTTTCAAAAATTATTAAATGACAATAGCTCTGAGAATATAGGGATTGAAAATATTGTAGACCTAAATAAAATTGGACATTATAGAGATGAACGTAGGATTAGAATACCTAAAGTGAAAGAGACCTTGAAAAAGATGAAATCAGGAAAGGCCATGAGGCCATTGATGGGATACAAATAGAGATTTGGAAGCATATGGGAGATACTGGAGTAATTTGGTTGACCAAGTTGTTTAACAAGATTATAAAATCAAAGAAAATGTTGAATGAATGGAGGAAAAGCTCTATTGTACCAATTTATAAGAATAAAGGAGGCATCCAAAGTTGCACTAATTATCAGGGAATCAAACTTATGAGCCACGCTATGAAACATTTTGAAAGAGTGATTCAAAAGAGGCTATGGCATGAGACAAGTGTATCAGAGACCCAGTTTGATTTCATGCCTAGGAGGTCTACCATGGAAGCTATTTTCTTACTAAGACAACTAATAGAGAAATATAGGGAGAGGAGGAAAGACGTCCACATGGCCTTTATTGACTTAGAGAAAGCTATGATAGAGTCCCTAACGAATTAATGTGGAGGGTGATGGGCAAGAAATGGGTTTCGAGGGGGGATATAGACATAATTAAAGACACGTATGAGGGAGCAATAACAAATGTTAAGACCACTAGTGGCAAGACCGGTGATTTTCCTATCACTGTGAGATTACACCAAGGATCAGCATTGAGCCCATACATTTTCATGTTAGTTATGGATGAGTTAACAAAACATCTGCACGAGGAGATTCCATGGTGCATGCTATTTGCAGATGATATAGTCTTAATTGATGAAACAAGGGAGGGCGTAAATACAAAGCTAGAGTTATGGAGAAAAGCATTAGAATCTAAAAGATTTAAAATGAGCTGAACTACGATAGAATATATGGAATGCAATTTTAGCAAAGAGTAGTAGGAGTGGAACACCAGTTAAGATTGATAACGAAGAAGTCCTCATAAAAGACCATTTTCGGTTCTTAAGATCAATGATTCATGAGAGTGGAGAGATTGAGGAGGTTACCTAGAGAATCCAAGCAGGCTGGAACAAATGGAATGTGCATCTAGAGTTTTGTGTGATCGGCAAATGCCACTCAAACTAAAAGAAAATTTCTGTGGGATGGCCATAAGGCCCTTCATGCTCTTTGGATTAGAGTGTTGGGCAGTTATGAAACATCATGTTCGTAGGATAAGCGTCGCGAAAATGAGGATGTTGATATGGATGAGTGGTAAGACAAGAAAGGATAGAATTAGGAATAAGAACATGAGAGGAAACTTAGGGGTATAACAAATAGGTAACAAGATGATGATGAACTTTGGGACTAAATGAAGCAATGGTACTTAATAGAGGGGAATGGAGGAACAAGATTCATGTGGCCAACCCCTAATTGGGATAAGGTCTTGATGATGATGATGAACTTACAATTGGACAAAGCCAAAGCCGCGGTGAACATCTGATCCTGTAAATATGAAACCACATAAATAAGTAAAGGAGTATGTAAAAACTGCCAGAACTAGAACGAAAATATCTACAAACTGCTGAGCAACAAAAATAAAGTTTCACGCATGCCTTTCAACCTAATCAAACAGTAAGGTATCATAAGCATGCTATCAAGACATGCAAGTAAATAAATAAAACCTAGTTCAATCTGGAAGAAGTTATGGTAAAAATACAAAAAACAAACAGAATTATATAAACATATTATTACTAATGTTAAAGAATGGAGAGGATCCTCGATAAAAAGTACATTTAAGTTTAAGACATGTCCTCAGAACATTTAATGTACTTAAGCTCCTTGTTTGCGAATGCTAAGCCTGTTACAAGCAAATAAACAAATATTAATTGTAACACATATGAAACACAATAACGTGCAATCACACCAGCACTAATGCATCAGATCTAATCAAAACTCTACAGTTAAGAATGCTTAGGTGAGAGTACTACTAGGATGGGTGACCTCCTAAGAAGTCTTCAAGTTGCATCCCCTATTTTTTAAGAAGGGGAGCCTTGTGTCAGGTGCCAGCTAGCAAGGGGAAAATTGAAGATAATTCTATTATTTCTTTCTTACAAATGAATATGCATTTGTATATTAGTCTGTGAGGAAGAAATGAAAATCATCTCCAGCTTCTTAAAATATGGCCACCCTTACGTCAGGTAGCCAACCGGCAAGGGGGAAGTTGAAGATAATTCTATTATTTCTTTCTTACAAATGAATATGCATTTGTATATTAGTCTGTGAGGATGAAATGAAAATCATCTCCAACTTCTTAAAATATAGCCACCCTTGCGTCAGGTAGCCAGTCGGCAAGGGTGAAGTTGAAGATGATTTTAACGAAAATCATCTTTAGCTTTTTAAAACTATAGCAACCCCAACATGACATGAATCGAAACGTGACATTCGCTCAAGCTAGGGCGTTCCCCATAAGCGACGAGCTGCATCGGATCCTGGGTGCGGTGAAAAATAGGCAAGGGTTGCTAGGGTGTTCTCCCAGAAGCGACGCGCTACATCGGATCCCGGGTGTAATGAAAAATGGGCAAGGGCTGTTACAACGTTCCCTCGGAAGCGACACGCTGCATCAGAACCCAGGTATAGTGAAAAGTGGACATGGGTTCATACCATGGAGGTCGAGAAAAGCGATAGTAAATAGGGTATCTCCAAAACATAAGATTCGCATCACTACATGGAATACAGGGACACTGACAGGTAAGAGTTTGGAGTTAAAAGACACGATGAAACGTAGGAGAGTCAACATCGCTTGTATCTAAGAAACCAAGTGGAAAGAGGCTAAAGCTAGAGAAATAGATGGGTATAAATTATGGTACGTAGGAAAGGAAAATAACAGAAATGATGTAGGAATAATAGTAAGGAATTAAAGGATAAAGTTGTGGACGTTAAAAGAATCGATGATAGAATTATAATAATAATAATAATTCTAGGAGAGCAGATTATAAATATTATAAGTGCATATGCACCACAAGTAGGGTTACAAAATATAATCAAGAGACAGTTTTGGGAAGATATGGAGTCATGCAAGAAATTCCCAACACTGAGAGGATATTTATAGGAGCAGACTTAAATGGCCATGTAGGAAAAGATAAGGAAGGATATGATAGAATACACGGAGGGTATAGTATAGGGGAACGAAACGAGATGGGGGAGAATATACTAGATTTTGCCTTGTCATATAACCTATCAATTGCAAATACACTCTTTGAGAAGAGGGATGAACACTTAATTACCTTTAAAAGTGGACTTCATAAAAGCCAAATAAACTTTTTTCTACTTAGGAATAATGAACGATCTATATGTAAGGATTGTAAAGTGATACCCGGTGAGAGTTTAACCTCACAACATAGGTTAATGGTTACGGATATTCATATCAAAAGATAGAGTAAAAGAATTGAACTTAATACACATACAAAAACCAAGTGGTGGAACTTAAAAGGAGACAAAATAACCTCATTTAAAAATAAGTTGATGGTAGAAGGAAATTGGAACTATGAAACAGAAGTAAATATCATGTGAACTAATATGGCTGAGTACATTAAGAAAGTGGCAAAAAATGTCTTAGGAGTATCTAAAGGTAAAATGCTATTAACAAAGGAAACATGGTGGTAGAATGAAACAAGGCAAAAAGCTATTAAAGAAAAACGAATTCGTTTTAAAGCATGGCAGAAGATTAGAAATAATGAAAATTATGAACAATATAAGAATGCTAAAAACTTTGCTAAGAGAATAGTAAGTGAGGCTAAACTTAAAGCATATGATGAGCTCTATAATAGACTAGGAACAAGAGAAGGTGAGAAAGATGTGTTTAAACTTGCAAAAGTAAGAGAATAAAAGGGTAAGGACTTAGAGCATGTTAGGTGCATTAGAAGCGATGATCAAAGGGTATTAGTCAAAGATGATGAGATCAAACAAAGGTGGGAAACATACTTTCAAAAATTGTTAAATGATAATGGCCCTGAGAATATAAGGATTAAAAATACTATAAATCTAAATAACATTGGATATTATAGATATGAACGTAGGATTAGAATACCTTAAGTAAAAGAGGCCTTGAGAAAGATGAAATCAAGAAAGGCCATGGGGCCTGATGGTATACCAATAGAGGTTTGGAAGCATATGGGAGATATTAGGGTAGTTTGGTTGACCAAGTTATTTAACAAGATTATAAAATCAAAGAAAATGCCTGATAAGTGGAGGAAAAGCTCTATTGTACCAATCTATAAGAATAAAGGAGACATTCAGAGCTGCACTAATTATCGAGGGATCAAACTTATGAGCCACACCATGAAACTTTTTGAAAGAGTGATTGAGAAGAGGCTACGACATGAAACAAGTATATCAGAGAATCAGTTATGTTTCATGCCTAGGAGGTCTACCATGGAAGTTATTTTCTTACTAAAACAATTAGTAGAGAAATATAGGGAGAGAAGAAAAGACCGTCATATAGTCTTTATCGACTTAGAGAAAGCTTATGATAGAATCCCTAGAGAGTTAATATAGAGGGTGTTGAGTGGTAAAGGGGTATCTCAGGGATATATAAACATAATTAAATATATGTATGAGGGAGCGGTAACAAATGTTGAGACCCCTAGTGGCATGACTGGTGATTTTCCTGTCACTGTCAAATTGAACCAAGGATCGACATTGAGTCCATATCTTTTCACATTAGTTATGGATGAGTTAACAAAACATCTGCATGAGGAGATTCCCTGGTGCATGCTATTTGCAAACAATGTAGTCCTACTTGATGAGATAATGGAGGGTGTAAACATAAAGCTAGAGTCATGGAGAGAAGCATTAGAATCTGAAGGATTTAAAATTAGCCAAACTAAGACAGAATATATGGAATGTAACTTTAGCAAGGAGAGTAGGAAGGGAACACCAATCAAGATTGATAACCAAGAGGCCCCCGTGAAAGACCACTTTCGATACTTAAGATCATTGATCCATGAGAGTGGAGAGATTGAGAGGGAGGTTACCCAGAGAATCCAAGCGGGTTGGAACAAATGGAGATGTGCATCGGGTGTTTTATGTGATCGGCGAGTGCCACTCAAACTAAAGAGAAAATTCTATAGGATGGTTATAAGGCCAGCCATGCTCTATGAATCAGAGTGTTGGGCAGTTAAGGAACATCATACTCATAGGATGAGGATTGCAGAAATCAGGATGTTGAGATGGATGAGTGGCAAGACAAGAAAGGATAGAATTAGAAATGAAAATATTAGAGGAAATTTAGGGGTAGCACCAATAGGTAACAAGATGAGGGAGATTAGACTTAGATGGTTTGGACATGTTCAAAGGAGACCAACAACGGCACCTGTTAGAAGAAGTGAGGCAATACAGGTAGAAGGTTCTAAAAGGGCAAGGGGAAGGCCCAAAAGAACGTGGATAGAAGTGGTGAGGAAAGATTTAAAAAACTTTGGGACTAAATGAAGCCATGGTATTTAATAGAGTGGAATGGAGGAATAAGATTCATGTGGCCGACCCCTAATTGGGATAAGGTCTTGATGATGAGCCTTGGCACAACAGTAGTGATGAGGACCATCATCCCAATTTTTTCTTTTTTTATGTTATGCTATAATTTAGTTTACTTTGGATATTTACCACAAAGGGTATTAGGTTTCTTAGTGACTTAAGCAAAAGCAATTTTATATTTTTCCTATATTAGGGTTGGATGTCCCCTAATTAAGATCTTTTTCTCTTTTGTGTAAAAGTAGTTTTTGATGAATAAGGGCAGCCCCGGTGCACGAAGCTCCCGCCTATGCGGGGTCCGGGGAAGGGGCGGGCCACAATGGCCTAAAGTAGGCAGCCTTACCTTGTATTTTTGCAAGAGGCTGATTCCACGCCTTGATGAATAATGAATGAAAATTTTGTTAGACTTGGAGGATTCCTTGTTCTAGCTTCCTTCCTATAGGCATGAAGCTACATTCAGTATAAGGCCGAATTACTATTGTTCATCCTGTTCCGTAAGTCAGTACTTTTCTATCTTGTCTTTCAATGGGTGAGCTGAGCTTTGTGTGCTTATGTGATTTGCATTAGTAATAGTCTAGAATTCTTGTCCTACATTAAATTCTTGAACCCCAGATTCGAAGCTTAACCAAGACCGTTCGTCAATTAGAGGGATGATCTAGATTGAAACTTCGACTTTACATGGATCAATGGAGGTCTAAAGCAATCTGCAAATCCTGTAACTCATTGTAGGCTATTCATGCTAAAACTAATTTTCTGTATGTTAAAGTGCTCATCGTAGTTCAATTTGTTTTTTTATTAAAGTTAATTCTGATCTGATCTCAGTATATAGATTACGTCATTTTGCATGCTGTCGTACATCAAATTTAGTATGAGAACATAAGGTTGCTTAGGTTCTACGTCAGTTTGCATTCGCATAAACCCCCCACCCCCCCAATTTGCACATTATAGTTCATCGTTTTAGTTACATTCTAAAGGTCTTTTGTGCTCATTCCGCTGAGATTAAGAGCAATGCATGTAGGTTTAGGGTACTTACCATAGAGTCATAGGATGTTTAGTTAAGTGTCAAGGCATCGTAGTTATCTAGTATATGTCCACTCGTGGTGGTCAATCCTATTAGCCAATTGATTCACAACTCACCAAAATCCTTCAGCAAATTCAAGCACAATGAGTTGTGTTGAATGATCGTGTAATCAGCCAGCAAGCTGAATTGACAGCGCGATTAGATGATTAGGATTCCCGCATTGAGGCCTTAAGAGTCGCAAACCGAACCTCTCGTAGGTAATGCACGTGCTAGGCTTGTAATGCAAGAGCAAGGTAACTACAAAGGTGGTAATCACCATCATTGCGATTATGAGTCACATATAGCTGAAAATTGGGCCCTAAAATGTGTCAAGCTTGAGGCCCCTACCTATGATGACAAACTGAATCTAAAGCGATTTCTTGCCTGGCTTTCAAACATAGATCCCTACTTTGACAGGTATAAAATGTCTTAAAAGCAACAGGTCTAGTTTGCCAAGATTAAACTGATTGATCAAGCAAGGCTCTATTTGACCAATTTGGAGCATCAACAAGCTGCAACCATGTGTCCACCCATTTCCTCTTGGATGAACATGAAGGAAAGGCTAACAAAGAAATTTGTTCTCTTGTCCTGCCATTCTAGGTTACTAGATCAGTGACAGAACCTACGTCAAAAAGGTCCGTCTGTCATTGAATACATTGTTCGGTTCCATGAGTGCATGATAAGGTGTAATGTAAGGAAGGATCCCTTTGTGACCTTATCTAGGTTTAGGATAGGCCTTCGCCTCAAGCTTTAGAAAGAACTCATTCCCCATGATATAAATTCCTTAGATCACACCTATCGGATAGTGCAAGAATTAGAGCGGTATTTCAAACCACAACCCACTAAGCAATATGAATCCGGGGCTAAATCTACATTCGGGAATCAACAATCTCGAACTCAAGCGATTGTGGCGTCTAATGTCGATAAAAGAAAGGTTGTATCAGGAAAGAGTTCAAGGGTAAATAGCAATATTAGGTGTTATTGATGTCAAGGACTTGGACATATTGCTACACAAATGCCCTTCTAGGACTCCCTTTAAATCCCTGTCTACAAAAGGTAAGGATGTGGACAATGGGTATGGAGGATGGCCCAAGGAGATTTATGAGCCCGTTTGTGAGGCCAACGATGAGGAGGCCCATGAGGCTAATTGCTAGAGAGTTTCCATGGGGCGAAAGACCTATAGGCCCCATGAGGTGGGTAATACCTCAAGTGTGACGGTAGTCAGGTGTGCTCTCGCGCACCCAAAGGGTAGTGATGCTTGGCATAAGACAAGCACTTTTCATACGTATGTCAAGAGTGGCGAAAAGAATTGTAAAGTTGTCATCTATAATGGGAGCTGTACGAATATAATTTCCACCCATGCGCTCCCACTTAGGATTTTCGCCCCTTCCCCACCCTAGACCTTACAAAGTTGAGTGAGATGATACTTCTTCATCACTCATAGTTACTTAGAGGTATCAGGTAAAAACACTTCCAGTTTCCCAACAGCAGTTCTCAAGTAAAAATACCCCAGAAACATACAGGGAGGACTAAAAATAATCATCAACGGATGCAGTTTCAAGCTAGTACATGATGCTTTACTCTTACAGCAGAGTATGTTTGTATTCCCACCTTGGGCATTGAACTCATCCCTCCATTCTACAAGGTTTACATCATATCATTCTCATCTACACTTCGTGCCTGCATCATGTACCCAGCTCTCAGGTTAATCAGCTCCAGTCGCAAACATAAGGGATTCATCACTTTCATCAGGTCGACATCAGTATATTGCTCAACCATGAAGCAAGCTCAGGCTCCTCCAATCTTTGATCCACCATATTATCCCCTATGACCAGATTCATCTTACTAATCAAAGGTTAACCACCCTGATAAATCTAGCTTTCTGCTCAAGTTGTGAATTTCACCTGTTCTTAATAAATTCACTATCACCACCCATACACAAAACAAGATTTCATTTCCCACTGAGTTGAAATGCTAAACAAGCACCTTCTACGCTTTTATACCTTCGGTTCCTTCAACAACTACTATCACCATAATTCACCAACTGCGTCAAAAAAATAACTCTGCCAATTCTCATTTGAAACCAAATAATGCGTGCAAAAACAGTACATTTATCTCCAAAAACGCATTGCCTTACCTTTCTTTGAAACCAAGAAGCATCTCCTTATAGGACCCACTTCGCCAAACACCTCCTCAAGCTACATCATTCAAAGTAAAATACAACGTCAAAATACAAAGCAAAACAAGCCAAAAAACAATAAGAACAACAGCCTAAAAGAGAAACTTTTACCTCTGTAGACTTAAATGAATAGGGAAAATTGCTAACAAACACAGTGGACGGACAATGTTCGCCATCCCCATGCTGCTTGAGAACTCCTTCTTGCATCATTTTCCTCTTCCCCATGTCTCTTAACTGCCAGAGAAAAAGAAGAAAATAAGCAAATTCAGAGAAAAAAACCAAAACACAGAAGAAAAAGAAAATTCTAAACCACTAAAAAAAACATGAATAGAATCATTGCCTTTTGGTTTTCTGATTGCGAAAGGCTGAGAGAAGAGTGTGCTGGTGAGCTCGTAGTTGTTTGGTTTTCAGCTCAGGCAGCGACGGAACAGAGAAAAACCTCTGCTAGTTCAAAACCCTACTCCAGTTAATTAACCCGGAAAATTGATTAGGTCACCCCGGGCGAGGGCTCCATTTGATCTGAACCGTGAGTAATGGGCCCACCTCAGCTTGATCCGGACGGTTCATCTGACTCTTAGATATTTAGGAGCACAAATGCTAGTCGATTGGATTATTCTAGCATCCGAAAAATGTTTTTCTGCCGTTGGACGGAGGACATTTCACAATGGTAAAAGTTGTCATCGTGTGATCTTGAGGTCACAAGTTTAAAGGTGTGGAAATAACCTCTTACAAAATGTAAAGTAAAGCTGTGTACTTTAAGTCCTTGTGTCCGCCCCCTTCCTCAAAACCGCATAGATGGAGCTTCGTGCAGGGAACTGCCCTTTTAATCATACAGATTCGGCTTCTGGATGTGCAAATATCAACTCAACGGCCGGGACGGACTTACATGTGGAGCCCATATCTACCAAGTTGATTGCCTCACTGTAGCCTGACACGAGGACGCGCCTCGATGGAAAAAGAGAAACTATGTCATCTCCACATCTAAATGTAACTAAAAGACTAAAAGTCCATCTGGGCCCAACTCTTTCACTGATCCAAAACGTTCATCTACTGAAAAGCATCTTAGCTATCCATATTTATAAATTAAACACATATTATCCATATCTAGAAATTAAATACACAAAGTCAGCATCTTATTGAATCACTGAAAGTAAAGAAAGAGTTTTGTCGCAACGGTAAAGTTATTGTTGTGTGACTTTAAGATTACAATTTCAAAGCATAAAAATAGCCTTTTACAAAAATACAACATAAGACTACATACTATAAATCTTTGTAGTCCGCGCCTTCTCTAAATCCTGCATAGGCAGTGCATGCACCCGGATCTGCTCTTAAATCGCTAAAAGTTTAGGCCTATAAGACTTTTGATTGCAGGGGCCAATTATTGCAGTGACAAGAGGACCAATTGTAATGTACAGATGTGTAAATTTGCAACAAAGAGTACTTTGAAGACTTGATGTTGGAGGAGCAAAGCCATCCATCTTTCGGACCTTATCACAGATAGACCATGAACAATCTTGGCCTGCAAATTCAGATTTTACTCTTGGATTTCTAGAAACAGAAACGTCAAGATGCCGTAAATCGAGCAACCTAAAAGACTGCAGGGAAGAAGACCGTAAGAGAAGATCATACCTAAAGAGGGCACCACTGGTACGCGCCTCTTGTACAGGATCCGATGAAGAAGCGGATCACAAGGGCCTATAGTACACAGTCTTATCTTGCATTTTGCAAAAGGCTGTTTTCATGCCTTGAACATGTGACACTCAAGGTTACAAATTGTAAATTTTTTTTACCTTTGCGCTAAAGCTCCCCTTCATAAGAGACAGAGATGACACCAAAAATATATAAAAACTGAAAGGTTAAGGATAAGTTAAGAAAATTGAAAAGAAACCGATAAACCTGCCGCAAAAAGCATACTGGATAAAGAAGATGAATGATAAATCCAAATAGGCACTTCGATTTTCTTAGGTTAAGCGTGATTTACTTGTCTCTTTTTGGATCTAAAACATTAACTGTGTTGAAGATGATTTAGATAGGCTAAAAAGGGTAGCTCAGTGCACGAAGCTCTCACCCATATGGGGTTCAGGGAAGGGGGAACTACAAGGGTCTATAGTACATAGCCTTATCTTGCATTTTTACAATAGGCTATTTTCACGCCTTGAACCTATGGCCTTAAGGTCACATGATTTAGACAGGCTTAGTACCGAATTTCATACCAAGCAAATAAAATGTTCTATATTTCTTTTAGTTGAAAACTATATCCATAATTTTTCCAAATGTTTCTTTAAGTTAAAAATCACAACCAAAGAAATATGTGACATCACATATTTGGTGCTTAGCTTGGCTAATAGATTCCTAGCTTAGTCTATCTAAGACATTACTAACTTGGTGAATAGTTTAGATCTATAAAGGAGTCAAGCAAGAGACAAGTAAAGCACACTTGTCCTAATTAAGATCCAAGTGCGTACTTGGATTATGATTCCTTGACAAACAACAGTCCATAAAAAACTTAACTTTATATATTATTATTATTACTCACTAAGAAGAAGGCAGAAGGGGAGCCTTGGCGCAACATTAAAAGTTGCTGTCATGTGACCTTAAGGTCATAGGTTCAAGCGTGGAAATAGCCTATTGCAAAATACAAGGTAAGGCTGTGTACTATAGGCTCTTGTAGTCCACCCCTTCCCCAAACCCCACATAGGTAGGAGCTTCATGCCTAAGCAGGATATGGGAAAAGAGCAGACCACAAGGGCTTATAGTACGCAGCTTTACCATGTATTTTTATAAGAGGCTGTTTCTATGCCTCGAACTCGTGATCTCAAGGTCACATGACAACAACTTTTACCGTTGCACCAAGGCTTCCCTTCAAAACCTACTATTCATCTGTTAGAGTAAATATCTCCTTTAGTATGATATTGTTTCTTGATGTTTTACGGGATTTGTTGAAGTACCTAGTCAACTACTTCTCTTAAAGCACCCCTCCTTTTTTGCATGAAGGAGCCCTCCTTCTGCATTTCCAACAGCATGCAGCTTGGATAATTCTAGCATCTAAAAACTTGTATTTTTCATTAAAAGGATGGATGACTAGAAACAAGATATAAACAACAATCTAAATTCAACAATTTGTGAGGTGCCAAGAGGCGGAAAGGGAGGGTTGAATTGGGCCCAACAATAAAATTGAAACATTATGCAAACCCTTTGCACTCAGTGCTCAATTGAAAAAATAATCTAAATGCGAAAAAATGATGATGCACAAAGAGCTAAACTCTAATCCCAGGAACCTACTTTCAATCTCTCAAAGTAAATCCTACTTTGAGTTCCATTAAATCTCTACAAGATTTTACAACCACCAGTTAACATTATGCTAGCTATAAAGAATGAAAAAAGCACTTGTAAAATGCTCGGAGTACCCTTCAAGAATAAGACAGTTAAGCCATTCTCCTAAATACGCATACAGTGTAAAGAAGAAATGAATGGGGCAGCCCCAGTGCACGAAGTTCCTGCCTACACAGAATTTAGGGAAGGGGTGGACCACAAGGGCCTAAAGTATACAGCCTTACCTTGGATTTTGCTAAAGGCTGTTTCCACCCCTTGAACCCATGACCTCAAGGTCACACAACGACAACTTTTACCGTTGCTCCAAAGCTACCCTTCTGTAAAGAAGAAATGAATCACTCACAAAAATTATTAGTTCATAACAATAATAAAGAGAGAGAAGTTCTTCAAATACAAAAGACAGGAAGAACTGAAACACTGGACTTGAATTTTTTGTCTCAACGAATCTTCCATGGAAGCTTCATTTTGTAATATTTGATCCTTTTTGAGTAGTTGGAGTTGAGTTTTTACTTGTTGGGAGCAAACAAATCCATACAAACTTCAAACAGCCAATACAGGAAAATAGTTGGCAATAAAGTTTCAGACCAACCGACTCAGATCAATCGGTTGGTAGACCATTTGCCTTGAACAACTTCCACATAAATTGGTCAGTGAATCCCATACGTCGACTAGTACACGCCCAAAAAGTTAAAACCCACTATGATTATCCTCCATCTAAAGGGGCAGCCTCAGTGCACGAAGCTCCTGCCTATGCGGGGTCCTGGAAAGGAGCAGACTACAAGGGCTTATATCAGACAGCCTTACTTTGCATTTTGCAAGAGGCTGATTCCACGCCTTAAACCCGTGACCTCAAGGTTACATGACAACAACTTTTACCGTTACGCCAAGACTCCCCTTCATGATTATCCTCCATTTGTCGATTGGAAATGATGGTGCTTTCATCAACTGAGCTAGTTGGTAAGACAAATGACTTGGTTGGAAATACTAGCAACTTCTGAAAATGTAAAAGCTTTTGGTCATGAGCTAGTTGGTGAGTCTTGTAAGTTGGTTGGTTTATAACTTGAGCATTTTCTCCATAAGAAGTCTTCATCATCCACTAGCTGGGAACCTCGTGTGAGTCACTGGAAACTCCACCACCACTTGAGACTTTTGTCCAATACCAATACCTATTTGGCTGGATCAGATTGTTGTGAAGGTTCTCCAGGTTCCTTACATTTGTTAATCATTTGACGATCTTCGTCAGTTGATTAGCATTACCAAAAGTGATTTAAGCTTCAGAGTTCTGTTCATCAACTGACTGGCAAGTCTTATGAGTTAGTTGATAGGTGGAAGAATTTCTTGTTCTCCGCTAAAGCATGAGTTTCTAATCAATTAGAAATGAGATAAGGGCAGCCTGGTGCACGAAGCTTCCGTCTATGCGAGGTCTGGGGAAGGGGTGGACCACAATGGCCTAAAGTGCAAAACCTTACCTTGCATTTTGCAAGAAGTTATTTCCACGCCTTATACCTGTGACCCCAAGGTCATACAACACGAGAAATGCACGTACTTGTGGTATGAAACTGTGATCAAACATAACTTTAACCCATAACGATTTATCATTGCACATGCACAAAAATAGTTAAATCTCATAGGTTAAGGTTTTATTATCATAAAAATGAAAAAATAAAAAAAATAAAAAAATCTCAGTCCAAAAGTTCATATTTTCCACGATCTTGTCCAAGACATTCTACTCAATGCAAAGGAGGCCTCCATTGCTAGACTTATCATACAACCAATACTTCCGGAAGCGACCATGGGGCCGTCCAAGATGTTGCAATTCTTCTCAGCTAACACCCACCCTACCCCGTGACTTGTTTCAATCACGTAGAGAGAAATTTGTATGTTTGAGGTGACAAGCATGATCTGGCAAAACCCCCCGAAGAAGGGGTGGACTATAAGGGTCAATAATACGCAGCATTACCTTGTATTTTGTAAGAGGCTATTTTCATACCTTAAACCCATTACCTCAAGGTCATATGACGATAACTCTACCATTGCGCCAAGACTCCCCTTCTTTTAAAAGTATAAAAAATGCCACCCTCGTAAAACACCGGCATTCTTCGATCACCTTTAGGCAGAATTTAAGAAGGCCTCTTCTAGCTCATCCCTAGATCAAAAATATGTTTATTGAATCAGTCATCAAACAAAATACGTGCATACTTCCAGTAGGAAAATATCCAAGCGGGCAAAAGAAGAACTTAGATATAACGCCTGCTTCGATGATCCAACCATTTATCTAAGTTGGTTGTCCCATGGATGCGAATGCAAACTATTGCTACAATTGTCAAATAGGTTCTGCAATCTGGTTCATGATTCATCCACAGCATTAGTTGCCAAATCTACGATTTGGATCACTGGCCCTACACATGGTCATGCGCATTTACTAAAAGAAAAATATGCCCCTTTTTTGTCCCCATTTTTGCGATTAATTCATAATCCTATGTATAAAAAAAGAGCAGTCCTGGTGTACTAAGCTTCCACTTATGCGGGATTTAAGGAAGAGGCGGACTACAAAAGCCTAAAGTATATAGTCTTACCTTGCATTTTATAAGATGCTATTTCTAAGCCTTAAAATGTGACCTCAAGTCACACGACGACAACTTTTACCTCTGCACTAAGACTCCCTTCTTTAATCCTAGATATAGATAGGTGAATTTAAGAAAGCATATTGGAAACAGGGGAAAGGCAGTGGGAGCCATCTTGACTAGCGGCCCAGTGACCCCACCTCGATCCGACGGCATTCATCAAGCTAGGGTTTCCAACTTTACATTACCATCAATCCTACACTAACGTGGTTCCCACGGAATCTGGAATTAAATTACGATGCTCTACGCAAAGGATCTACCGGGTCCCACGAAAACCCTTCGGAATTCCCAATCTATTTAAACCCTCTATCTCCCTTCGCCGTCCCCTCCGCAGCTTACTGCAAACTGAGGAAAGGCCAGAAAACTGAAAAAATCTCCCGGAGCTCCTTTTCTGTCCTCTGATCTCTCTCTTCACTGATTACCACGTACTCCGTTTTTGACAAACCGTCAAAAGGTTGACTGCTTCTCTTTCTACATATTTCACCTGCAATTCAATGGTTGAATATCCATTTCTCTCTCTCTAATATCTATCTCACCTGTTTGCATGCTTAGGTTTTCATTCACTCATACTGATTTATCTTTCAAATTTCCGTTTTCTCTTTTACTAATTAGTGTTTCTCTCTCCCTCTCCCTCTTTCTCATTTTGTACGGTTTTGTGAATTCAGAGTGTACTGGATTTCCAGAATGGTTAAGGAAGAAGAAAATAATGAATTACTGGATTTGTTCCTGAAAATTAGCCTGGACGAGCGTACTGCGAAAAATACGCTTGCCAATGCCAAAGTTACTGCCAGTTTAAAGGCCGTAATCCACGAGGTATCGAGAATTTTATTGATTCATAATTAGTTTGGTTGTGAATTTTGACATCTATCTGTAGCTGCCTAATCTGTGCATTATTGCTCTGCTGCAGCTTTCAGTTCTACCTACAAATAAATTCGTATCCAATTTAGTTGTATTACACTAGAAGTTGCCCTTACATAGTTTGAAACAGTTCATCAAGAAAGGAAACTTCTTTAAGCATTTTCAGGTCTTGGTTAGTTCGTACTCCCAGTTTTGATCTTGTATTCTTGTAGTTATTCTGGTCGCATCTTTCTTGTTGTGTTGCAGAACATTTTCTCCTGTACGTAACACCTAGTAGCTCAGTTGCAAAAATTGGACAACATTTAACTGACACTATAAGCAGCCAATGTGTTGTCTATCAACTCTAGCCGTTTGTGATTTTCTCTATGTAACTTGTTTTATATATAGGTTTGGGATGCATTCTGAGCCACAACTTAGATCTTTCCGAGGATATTACACCATCTTACATTTTAGGCTTTATAAAATTAAAATTCCCATATTTTGTATCAAGTATAGTTAGTGTGGAGTAGAGGGCTGCTGCCACGGATGTTTTTAGAGATCATAGGAAACTGTGCAACTACCTATTTTCTTCATCCCCTCCTATTTTCTCTATTGTCGCATTTTCTCTCTCTAACTAACGCCCATGTCTCGTTCTATACGTGTTCATTTATTGGTCATCCTTCTAAAGTTGTGACAAATTTGCTTGAAATACAGTGAAAGAATAGCTAATCATGTACAAGGATGGGGTCCAAAAATCTGCTTTCCCATCCGAATCCCTTGTATTCATTGCTTTGTTATAGGATTCCTCTTTTTGATCTTATCTAATGCGAGTGTGACATGATAACAGCAGCACATGAGTTAACTACCTGTTTCACTATTCTTCTCTTTCTTTCCTAGTTTTTTTTGCTGCTAACTTTACTGTTCTTTTGTAATGATTGGGTTGGACTATGTCCTCTTTTGTGCTCAGGACTTTCGTTGCATTAGGCTAAAAGCTATGCTTTTAAGATTAGCATAGGCAATTCCTCTAAGCCTTCAAGAATACATTACTGCTTATGTATTCCTAAATGCACCTTTTGAGAAAGTCTGGTTGATGCACATCCTTCCTGAGCATTACGACACTTTGTCTTGCTAAAGATAAAGCATGAACAGATATAATTGATAGGCCTTTCTTACTTGTAGACATGCTAGTAAGTTACATCTGATATTAATCTTCCCATGATATGCATTTATCTGCTTTTCCTTTCATCTAGCTCTATGGTTGTTTTCTATCAGAGAACACTCTTCCATCCTGTAAAAATGCAAAAAAGCTGTCTTTAACAAATTGATTGTGGTTTTTGTTTAGCAGTCTCAAAAAGACTGCATGTTGCAATATCTTCTTGCTCAGTTCTAGATATATTAGAGCATATCCTAACATACGATTCAGTCATATGTTTCTCATTACCTTAGAATTCTGAAAGTAAATTCCTTTTGAATTACAGGCTGCTGTGGAGAATGGATGTAGCAAGGCTGTTGGAAATCTTATATACATGGTGAGCTTATTTGTTATCCATATGCAATTTGAGGATGGCTTCATAATTATTTCTGATTCTGGTGCTTGTTTGCATGGCCTAGGTGGCAACTAAATTTCCAGCTAATGCACTTATCCACCGGCCAACCTTGCTCCATTATGTTGTCTCATCAAAGGTTGAATCTTTATGCTGCCTAATGACATTGAATCTGTATGCTTTCTAGTTGTCTACGTGCTAACTTTAAGATTTGCACGATGCTTATATCATGTCACGTTGGTTTTTATTTTGCAATTTTATGCATTCTCTGCAGAATCTATTAACATATTTATATCATCAAGATCCTTGCTGTGTATCCAATATTCTGACTATGAAATCTTTCCTTTACAGATCAAGAATCCAACCCAGCTAGAGGCAGCTTTGTCATTTCTTGCAACAGTTGGTCCAGATAATTTTCAGTTGAATGATTTTGAAACAGCTTGCGGTGTAGGTATGGTTTTTTTGCTCAGAGCATTAAATTTATGATGTCTTAATTTGTTAGTGTTAGTATATTTTCTAAGCATTGCAATGATATCTTATCTCTTCTAACCTCTGTTCCCACAAATATTGGCTAAGATTAGAAGTTATTCTACTTTATTGACTATACATACCATATGTAGTTCAGCATAATAACGCATGCAAGGATTCCCAGCCCATGGCAAGTGCATATGCCCACTCATATGCACACACATAAACTATATGCATGTCTCTGCATGTGTTTCACATCGTGCATGGGCAAGGGTGTTGGTAATTGAATGGTAAGGAAAAATGCATGAGTTTACTTTGTCGAAACCGTCCTTTGTGTGTTGTGCATTTAGTGGTATAAGCATTGGCATTGGAGAAAATAGACTAATGGTTTTACCATGTCATCCACTTATCTGTTCTGTAAAGCAGATCCATTTCTCTACTTGAGGTGAGCTGCCTTTGTATCCTATCTTAGAAACTGTCCATGGTCATCTATATTTTCTATGGTAGGAGACAAAGGGAAAATTCTTTACGAATAGAAAAATAGATCCAATTCGAGGACCTAGATATTAGACACATGGAAAAAGCATGAGGTATTTTCTTTAGTGTCTATGTAGACGGCCATGTTCTTGATTGTAGTCAAGATCTTCCATGCAGTATTTTCACAGTTTTAGAGCAGTTGGTTCTATCTATCTCAAATTCATCTCTGCAGTAAATTAGTAGTTTGCAGTTATATTTTAACTCTCTGTAATTGCAATCTGTATCAGTTATGTTCTTGTTTTCCCCTCTTGTTTGGGTTTGATTAACCAAGTCTTTCTTGTAAGCAGGAGTTGATGTTTCCATTGAAGACATTCAATGTGCAGTTGCAGTGGTTTTGAAAGAGAATAAAGATGCCATCTTGGAGCAGCGCTATCGGATAAATGGTACGTGGTTCCTTACCTGTGCTGTTATTATTTTGGTATATAGTTCAGTACTTTTGTTTTCTTAAAGTTATATTCTGATTTGGTGTCCTTTTTTTTTTTTTTTGCTTATAATATTTTGTTTTCACAGATATGATATTTTCCAAGTCAACTATATTTTGTGACTGATAGTTTTATTTACCAGTTCTGCAGAAATCCTAATGCATTATCGATTCAGAAATCTGTAGTTGAGCTTTTCTCAAGTGTTGTTGACAAATTGTCCTCAAACTGGTGTTTGATTACCTCATGGATATGACTTGATAAAGCTGTGAAAGGGGTAAAGGAGTTTCCATAATGAGTTTTTCTTTCTGGGGAAGTGTAATATCCCCACTGCAAAGAAGAATTCACGAAATTCCCTGTAGAACATTCTGTCTCATAGTCACTAGTATCTTACATGGGATTTACAGCATGAATAACTACAGGCCTGATACGTGGTGATCATATGAATTCCTCCTGCCAAGTGAAATTTTTTCTGCTGGAACTTTCTTTAGGCCTAGAAAGATCTTATATGGAGGATCTTGGGAGTGCTTTTATGCATATTTATTGATGAGGAAAAAAGTGAGTATGAATTCTCAAGCTGAAAGTTACACTAGTGGGAATTTTCCTGTGGTACAATGGACCTGTAAAACCAACCCTTTAAAGTGCACATGTGAACATCTTGATCAATTCTATAGTTTGAAAGAAAAGGATGAATAGTGAAGCTGTTAAGGAATTAGCACGACCAGTATGTTTCTGGTATCATTTGAAGTCACTTACCCCTAACAACTCACAAACATGAAGCCCTCGATGTCTCTCAGGTTTGGTTTTATGGAAGAGTTGCTGAATTGTGGACAAGGGCTAAAATGGCATATGGAGATGGGATCTTTTAAGGACAGGTCTTGGAGGATTTGAGGGGCTTGGAAGTGTTCTGCACTCTATAGGCTTTGTAATGGGATCTTGTGTCTTCTTCAGCTCTTGCACTGAAAGGAGATGGCAAGATGGACTCTCTTATTTAGTTTTACGGGTGGGCAAGGAGATCTTAGAGCAATATCTTATGCTATTATTGAAAATATTAAGGTGATGTCTTCCTATGTATTTCTGTATGCATCTTCTTGATGACCCTTATTCATATTCTGTAGGCTGCGGATATGGTGCCTGTTCTATATGCTGTCCTCCTTGTACCCGAGGTCCATTGAACCATCAAGATGGTATAACCCAATGAGGTCCCTACCCAGGCAGTGCCCTGATTCTTGAGAGTTGAAAAGATGGATAAGTTGATCATTGAGCCTACTAAGCAAAGATGTAAGCTGGAGGATTGCAGACATTGTAGAATAGACTACACGACTAGGTTAAGTAACATCCTGCTGTTTTCATTTTTGATATTCAATTATCAATGAAGTTCAAGCATGTTTAGGAGCCATACCAAGCATATATCTCGATGGAAGTTACTGCAGAATTACTGAGTTCAGAATTGGGACAATTGGACTTGCAAGTTCTAATGCTTTTCACATTGTAAAAACCTGCATCTCCCTTCTATTTTCTTGCTTATTAGTGCTAGGGATATTGTGTTATGTTTACACATTATCTTCTAGTCCCTTTTGAAGCAATCTGTCACCACTGAGTGGATCCGATTGTTGTTTGGTTGGCTGGGGGGAGGAGGGAAGGTTTTGTTTGTTGGCTCTGGGCAGGAATTTGAATCATAATGTGATTCACTACCAGCTTTGTGGTTTTGGCATGTAGTTTGTCAGGCAAGAAGCTGTTTTTTTGGCATTTACTTTTCTTCGGATAGGTGAAAAAGCTTAAGCATAATTTTTTTATCCGGAAGGCTAGCCTTCCTTTTCAACATGTTCTGCCTTGCACCCTGGATTAATATCCTGCATTATAAAGCAATAAAAGCATATACGCTGCGCCGTTGATGTACTAGTCGTTGATGTACTACTCGGTAAGCAAATTGCATCAGCTTGTCTGTCGTGACTTCGTCCTAGTAGGCAGCCTTACCTTGCATTGGGCAAGAGGCTGATTCCACGCTTTGAACCCGTGACCTCAAGGTCACATGATGACAAGTTTTACTGTTGCGCCAAGGCTCCCCTTCAACCTAATCAATAGATCTGTATTACAAATGGTGCTACAGTGTTTTATTAGAGACTAATCTGAAACTTGTTTAAATTTTATTGGTATTCATTATTGCATTAGTTTACTTTTTTGAGGTGTGTGATTAGCATAAGAGTATTACAATCATCCAAAAGATGTCAAATATCAATTGCATTGTAAACATGACATATTCTGGAACCATGTTGGACTCTTTCACCCATGGAGATCATAACAGAAGCTGAAGTGATGATGTTTGATCCTGGATTGGAGTCTGCAAGGATGTTTTTTTATTTGCAGTATGTCTTTCACAATGTAAATGGATTTTTCTTTCGATAGTAAATATCCTGATTGTCTCAAAAGTAAGGGAAGTCATTCCTTTTGGAACTGAAGCGCACTGTCTCTCATTTAAAATGGCATTCTCAGTTTCTTTCTTGCAGCTGTTTCTATAATTTTGCTTTAGTCCCTTCTTCTCCTGCTATCATTCTGTTACAGCGAAGTTGTTTCTTTGATGCTGATGTTAATATATATCCTTCTTTCCCAGTTGGCAATTTGTGTGGACAAGTCCGAAAGAGGCAGCCCTGGGCAGATGCAAAAATTGTCAAGGTGACTTTTTGGAATCAGTATGCATATAGTAATTGGCGTTTCCTTATTAGGAATTTCACTTGTTGATTGTTTGCCTGTCTCTGCTTTGGGTTTCCAAACAGCAAGTAATAGATGAGAGGCTGTATGGATTGCTTGGTGAGAGAACTGCAGCAGATGATGAAAAACTCGTAAAAAAGAAGAAGGAGAAGCCTGCTAAATCAGAGGTAGTTTATCCTTCTGGCTTTTGTGAGATGAGTTTCCTCCCTAGACTGCAAGTTAGAAGTGAATTTGCATTTGAGTCCAAAGTCAATAATTCTCTCATGCATTTCGTTTGTAGGACAAAGTCAGTGCTGTAGAAGCTCCTTCAGTTCAACCCTCTGAAGAAGAACTTAATCCTTTCACTATATTCCCTCATCCAGAGGAAAATTTCAAGGTACTGTAATGGATGATTTTTACTGTTGCATCTTCAGACCCTGCATACATGGGAGCTTCAGGCGCAGGGCTGCCCCCTTTATCTGGTTTCAACTGTTCATAGCCTCAATTAGTCAGAGATGCTTCATTTATCTGTTGCTTCTGTAAAATTTGCTGCTACCAGGAGCAGACTTGTCTAGTTTGACTCATATAACTAACGTTTTGCATTTGCTTGTATCTGCCCATACTTCAGGTTGCAATTATGTTTGACGTGTAACCATTTTTCTTATCCATTTTCCGTGATGGTGATAGTAATATATTCAGTATGCGATTTGATATTGGCATATTGTATGCTGTGCACTTTGCTCATTCAATTTTGCAATTACTCTTTTCCAGCATAATATAGTTGAGTTGGTAGAGTTGGAGATATTTGATATTGATGCTGACCTATAATATGGTTTAGTATTATTAAAACTAAGAAATTAATAGCAGCAGACAATCATGTTATTTCCAGCATGACATGTGCACTTGGTGTGGATGCCACTGGTCTAATACTTTAATCCTCCTAATTTTCATGTTACTGATAAAAACCATGCCAGTTTCCTTGCTTGTGGTTTGAATGCTGTCAGCACAACATTGATCACAGTTATAAGGCAAAGCCATACGCATAACAAGTTTCCTTCTTCTGTCCCGGATGCTAAGCTTCAATTCTGTGCCTCGGATCTCCAGTTTGCTCCCATAAAGCTGAACCAAAATCTTGAGTTTGATGACTACAACTTTGACCTTCTTTCCTTCCAGTGTGTGCAATGGTACTCATGGCTCACTGTACTAAAGCTATATGGACCAATCAAATTCTTAGGCATGAATCCCACCTCCAAAGTTGGCACTGTCAGACTTAATTAAGATGTCCTGATACCAGTCCACAGCTTGTTCCCTAGGCGTGTAAGATTTTCTCGTGTCAACTTCACTTACTATGGTTTAGCATGTTACGGTGCATGATTATGGACTGAATCTTGTAGTCCTTTCTGCTTTTTGACAAGCTAGGTGCCGGAAATGAATGATCCAATTCTTGATAGATTTCCTTCACCATTGATTGTAGCATTTGAAAGTTTTTTTTTTAGTCTGATCTGCACCTGGTTCGAAATAATACTCTAATGCAAACTACTAATATGGACACCTCTAATTAAGAACAACTCCCTAAACTCAAACCAGTATATGTGGGAACCTACATACATTAAATTTCTCTTGAATGTTTTCAGACTTGACTTCCACTAAAATTTCTGAGATTTTTCAAAAAGAATTCTCAAAATTATGATGAACAGCATCTTACATCAGAATTAGATTTTTCTGAAGAGTAGATCACAGTGGAGGACTAGTTCTTTGGGCATTAGGCTGGAAACTTAAAGAGCAACACCTTTGGGTTTTGAAACCTTTATTTGCAAAAGGAGTGATTCTCATGCATAGTAGGGACTTGACAACCTGGAATGCCCAGTCATTGAACCATAGAAAATCCTTGGTAAATAATTGTCTTCCCTGTCCTGACTCTTGAGAACATGATGTTTGCCCTTTGCTAACTTGCCTTGGCCTTCTTTAGTAAAGCAATATTAGGAGCTGGGATATAAAATCTGTATGGGGGGGTCTGATATACATGCTAAGACGTGGAAACTTTTGGGCCAAAGGTGGAAAGGCTCAGATCTATTTAAGCAAACTGTTCCATCAGCCAGAGAGAGGACACAAGTCACATATTGGGTCAGAAACAGCATGAAATCTGCAACTTGGATGGGTTAATGCATTTGGATTTGTTGGTCTAGAATAAAGGCCCTGGGGAATTGGAACAGGCCATAAGCTGTCACCTAGGTTTCTCTGGGTAGTCATGCCACTTTTCAGAGGCCTAGTCTGAGCCCACCTACAGTATTTGGGAGCTTATCTGAAATAAATGGGAACATTCTTTTGGCCGAACTGTTTTTCCTGAAACAAGTTGCAACTACCAGAACTCGTCAGTTGAGAAGGTTATTCATGAACTGAAACATGTAACTCTTGCTTGAATAGTATTAATTGAACATTCTTGCAGTTTCACGTAGTTGTCCACCAACTTACTTGGCCCAGGGGTCTGATATGAAGTAATGCATTTCATAGCTTATTCCATATTTGTTCGTCTCTGTAATAATTTTTTGAGCAGTTTTTCCCGGTCGTAGAAACAAAACTGCTTAACTACCTGGACGGAGTGATTGACATGTGCACTTGAGGACATTCCTTCATATTGCTAATTCAATCTTGCAGATTTGCTTGTTACCTGCAAGGTCTATCTAAACATGTAAACAATCCCGGAACAATTGTTAGCTAAAATTGCAAGACTTATTGTATGAGAACATTGAGAACTAGTTCAATACTTCAAGGAAGTTTTACCATTTGGACTAGAATCATGATCCAACTGTTTGCTGAAGTGCCAATATTCTTGGCAAATTTTAATCAAAATTTCAAATTGAAGCATGTGTTTGTTGGTTTTAACATGTGTGCTGCTTGGTCAAAAGTCAGGCAAACTTTGTTAACTGCATCTACTGCATTGAAAGACACGGGGAACCATTTATTCACCAACTATTAGAATTGTTATGTTTAAATTTTAGTATTGTGAATATTCCTCCAGTGACCAGCTTTCAGGTTGTTGTTTGAATGTTCTCAATGTTGAAGTAAATTGAAACAAAGAGTCACTAGAGCTGAAGACAGCTCATAATCATAAATTTAAAATAGTCACTGATCATGAGAAGGAGATGTTTGTAGGTTCTAAGCAACACGTGAAGGTAACTTCTGAGCACGAACCACAGTTGTTGGCTCTGTTCTAGGAATTTTAGGAGTGCTCACTTTGAATAAGGAAACTGGAACAGTATCTTGTGAGCACTAACCACAGTTGATGGTTATGTTCTAGAAACTTTAGGAGCGCTCTCTTTCAATAAGGAAGCTGGAGTGGTACCTGTACTATAAAGTATAGACTTTTTCCTTGGTTTTATACATTTTGAGTATACCTTTTCTTCTAGTCACTTATGTTTCTAAATGGTTTAATGCTTTTTCCATTTTTACCAGAAGTGGTAGATTCCTTATGGGCCTATTTGGTTGGAAAGTATCCTTGAGCTGAATTTTCTTTTGGGATTGTGCGTAGGTTGTTTAAAGCTAACAATTCCTGACCTTACGGGGATTGCGTAGATGATACCTAGTTTATGTTCATCTTGCATGGATGTTGACACGGTATTAGCAAATGGTGGATTTGATAAATGTGTTTGGTTTTAGTTTTTCTTTGTTAAGCTAATTTCTTATTTGTTTTTAACATTTTAAAAGCTTGTTATATCCTTTCTGTAAGAGCAGCACACCAAACCTTCCATTTTTAAAAGAAAGTTAGAAGTCTCATTGGACTGAATTTGATAACTACAACCTTGAGTTGGCTAAGCATATATGCATTATATAGCAGTTGGAACATCTAGTAATGGGGTTTTTGTTTATGATATGGGATACCGGTTCTGTCAGCCTTACTTGAATAAGGAGTTTCTGGACCCTGATTGTGCTTTGCTGTTCCATAGAGGACTCTGTGAGAAGGTTACTCATGGTGGATCATGAATTAGCAGGAAGCTTCTGGTATAGTAGCCGCTACTTGCTAGGCCTGCTACAGTATCTAGGATTTAGGGTTGCATTCTGACTCCATTTAAACCAAATTTCTCTTGCTGCTTCATCACTGTTACATGGGAACTTTTAGAAACTTTAAAGAGTATGCAGAAGATGCTTTTTAGAGAAGGTTTATGGCTTCTGAGAGACTGTTGTATAGGTCATGTTGAGTTCATTGGCTCTTTTCCAGTATTTGGTTTGCTCTACACAATCAAAGTTTTTTTTTCTTGCTTTCTGCCTTGAGGTGTACCTCCCTGACTCTTTGAAGCATGACCTTGTTTATGCTTTATCCAGTTGAACACATGGTTAATCTATTTCTGTAAGCATTTTTAGTGTCAAATTTATGTTTGGTTATTATCTCATTATTGAACAATTTGTACCAAATGTGTGGCTTCTTTTCTTTTCTGATTCTCGGGCTCCTGTTTAAATATTTGCACACAGGATCAATATTCATACCCCACTAAAATCTTGGTTTACTTTTTATCCAGTTGATTGAGCTGGACTAAACTGATCTCTGTTGATTTGCCAGGTGCATACTGAGATATTTTTTAGCAATGGGAATATTTGGAGACCACACAATTCGAAGGAAGAACTTGAAACGCATTTGCAGGAGACAGGGGGCAAAGTATTGACCCGCTTCCCACCTGAACCAAATGGTTACCTGCATATTGGCCATGCAAAGGTATTTTATGGTCTTCTGCTAAGTCAACTATAAGATAATTTATTTGCCACTCGTTAGCATTATTATCTGATAAGTTTACTACAGGCTATGTTCGTTGACTTTGGCTTGGCAAAAGAGAAGGGTGGTGGTTGTTACCTAAGGTCGGAATCACTCAGCTTCTCTTATATTTGGCTTTCCTTATACCAATTAAACAGTTAAAGGATCTGTGTTCATTAATCTGATTTGCTAATTCAGTTCAAGTTGGTGTTTATTAACCAGTTATAGTTTTTCTTTATATGAATTGTCCTTGTCTTTTGTTCTTTTTGGGTTAAATATCATCCATGTTTGTGTCCAACGTTTGCTCACATGACGTGTTTGTCATATACAATATCTCGATATACTCTCTTGTCAATAAAATCTAGGTTTTATTCAACCATTCAAATATACTCTCTTGTCAATAAAATCTATGTTTTATTCAACCAAATTTGAATGGTTAAGCATGTTGCTCTAGGAGCCTTTGTGCTTCCCTTCTTAAACTAACATGTTTCACCTAATTATGCATTAACAATAGGCTCATGCTAACATATTTATTATATAAGTCAAATAGACACTACGGAAATTCCACACTTCAAACTATGTGACATCTAATTGGTCAACCATCTCAATGGCCCAAGCCGTGGCCTGAAAAATTATGCCAATTGCGTGATCTTTACAATCATAGGAATAGCATCCTAATGGACTCAAAACTCCCTTCTCTTTGATTTGATTTATCCTGCTCAAAAACATTCTTGTTAAGAAAAATCTTCTTCAGTGTATGATCCTAACCAGTATATTATAAAATGCAGGGCTCATAAAGTTTAGAGAAGAAAATATTAGTGATACCTTCAATTGCAGGGTCAAAATCGTCCAATGGAGAAGATTATTGAGAAGGACATCAGGGCCACACATGTTGTTTTGGCTGCTTGTACACAGCTTTGTTGTACATGTGCAGGCCCAATTTATTTTCCTAGAAAATGATAAGCCATACAACATTACACCAATTTCTTCCATCTGTTAATGAAGCAAAGAAGGAAAAGCTCCTGGGTTGTAACAAAGATCCCTTCAAAAACATTCTCTTAAAACTGGTGCAAGAATGCCTAGCATACTAGAACCTCAGTTCTATCAGAAGGTGCAGATGTGTTCTACAGGATCATTCTTTCATTGCATTGATAGAAGTGTGACTAGAAAATGAAAGACTCTCACCGACGAACTACGCAGGAAAATGGACCTTCCTTCTTTGTTGAACAGTGTCCACTTTAAATGGGATCTCCTTGCTGGTATTTCTTCTGTGTAGAATGTCTCTTGACCTACTACATGTGGAACAACATTCACTTTTTATAAGGGGATCTCCTTAGTGGTGTCTCTTCTGTCTAAAATGTCACTCAACCTCCTGCTTTTTGGACGAGTGCATTTAAAGCAACACAAACAACGTCCTGTTTATTGTAAGACATATATATGGTAGTGTACACACTGCTCCTGTCTCACCCAAAAGTTGTTTGGCCATATATCATTTGCTGCTTGTCTCAACCTCTGGTTTTGATCTAGCTATCATCTCCTTTTACTGTTGTACAATCTCCACCAATGATGGAAGTGAATTTTCCATCAGCAGGTCATCCAATCTATATTATAGAAAATAAGAATGTGTTTACAGTGCTATGCATAAAGTATATGACTATTGTGGACTTCCTAGGGTTCTTAGAAATATGCTGAACTGCTTCAAGATATGTCTTTAGAGGCAAAATGACATCACTCATAACACTGACTTGACATGCTATATTTACTCTTAGATATGGTAAAGTAGATGAGATCCTACTAATTTGTAGAAGTGCCTGATCCCAGGAGGATGAACAGCTATGTTGAGTTGGTGGTTCTACTGAAATGGGTTATATTTATGGGATCTGACCCATTGTAATTTAGTCTTTCTTAGAGATTAAGATGTGCTTGTTTTGCAAGATAAAGAGTTGATTTTTTGGGACTAGAAACTGCATATCTGTTGGTGATTGCTTCAGTCTGTACGTAGTGCTTTTGCAGGCAACTCATCAATTTGACGAGTATGAACAAAGACATCCTATGTACTCTTGTAACATTTATTTGCATCTAAGTAATTTCTCCCAACCCTTATATGATGAAGCCAAAAAGAAAAAATGTTAGATACCTAAAGACTCTTGGTAATATATGCTATATGCTTGAGTAAAGGCTTTATCTAAGCTTTGTTTTATGGCATTCACTAGAAAGTGATTAGCTTCATCATTGAAAATGATTGCCATATCTCCTACTTTAAATGGTAAAAGAAAGGTGAATGTTGAAGTGAAATAAACCAATGACATTTGTCATTAAGAACCCTACAGCCTAGTGAATTGCCAGCATTCAAAATGTCCAGGCCAGAAAAGTCTTAGCAACATGCTTGATAACTAAGAAAAAACCTTGCTACTTGTTGCCAATGAGATTCTTTTGCCATTCAACTTTCATTTTTTCTGAAGGTTGTATCTTTGTGAAGTTTGATCAACCTTATTCTACTCCATGTACAACCGTTGGAAGATTATTCTCTAGTTTTATAAATCTTAACACCTTAAACATTTGTTCGGATGCTTTCTTGGCATTACATGGAAGAACTGTGGCATAGATGGAAATCTGTCCCTAGATTTGTTAAGATATAACTGATAATGTACTTGTGATCAAATAAACACAAATATAGAAAGCCAGGCAAATCAACCAAAGCCAGACTTCACTCATAGAATGTATGATACATAACTGACTTCTTATCATGACTAGTCAAACAAATATACAGGCAGCATATTCATCTCATATAGTAGTAACCATAATAAAACACTAGGAAGGCACAGAGCTGGAACAGAAGCCCAGTAGATAACTCCAAAGCAACTTCCTTTTCAGAAGTTAAAGGTTCGTTTATATTAGTTCCAGAAATATGTCCAATCTGTTCTGTCCTACTGGCTTTTTCGTCTTATCTTATTTGAAAAATACATCTTCCTTGTACATCTTTCTATCTGTTTTTCGTTCAAACTATCATGTGGAATGTTTGCTTCTTAAGATCTCATCAAAGAAACAATGCTGGGTGTTGAACTAAATATACAAACCGAAAGTTGGCTTGGCAATATAATTTAACGAGCTTTTCCTCAAGGACATCTTTAGCTTATTTTGAAGGTTAAACTGGTTTAGTTTCTAGACTCAGATATCATTGCTTGGAGTTGCCAGGTTTGATGATACAAACCCTGAGGCTGAAAAGAAAGAATACATTGATCATATACAAGAAATTGTGGAATGGATGGGCTGGGAACCTCTCAAGGTGCGCACTGTCTCATTAGCGAACATATGGATTTTGCTTGTTCTGGCAACATTTGACCACAGTTATACTTTAACAGGTTACATACACCAGTGACTATTTCCAAGATCTATATGATCTAGCAGTGGAGCTGATACGGAGGGGGCATGCTTATGTTGATCATCAGGTTGTCTTCAGTTACAAACCAAAAGAAGGAATTGCATAAAGCTTTAGATACAACATGTTTATGTGCTATGGAAATATTTAGTTAATTGTGATTCTGCACCTTTTTCTGGAATGTATAATGTGAAAAGTGAATTGCTTGTCCTGAATATATCTTTTCTCCATAGTTCTGTCTATAGGTTTTGGCTTGCTGCTGATTCTAATTGATTATGATTTGTCTTTACTTCAGTCACCAGAAGAGATCAAAGAGTACAGAGATAAAAAACTAAACAGTCCGTGGAGAGATAGGCCTGTTGAAGAATCTTTGAAGCTATTTGATGACATGAGGAGAGGCATGATTGAAGAAGGCAAGGCTACACTTAGAATGAAACAGGATATGCAGAGCGATAATTTTAATATGTATGATCTTATCGCTTACCGTATAAAGGCAAGTGTAAATCTAAAGGCTTCTTGGTTTATTTACAATTTCTGTGTCACTGATATCATTTTTTTTCTTCCCTACCTATCCAGTTTAGTTCCCATCCACATGCAGGTGATAAGTGGTGTATTTATCCAAGTTATGACTATGCTCACTGCATTGTGGATTCTCTCGAGAACATCACACACTCGGTAACTTTTCATCTTGACATTCTTTATCTTTTCCCATAAACTGGTTCTGACAAATTCTGCATCCTGACTCGTTACTTTCTCTTTTGGGGATAATATTATAAACTGAAACCATGCCTCTTGAGCACCTAGAAGCAAGTGCATAAGACAAGTTTTTGGTTTGTGTGTGAATAAGGCACGTGCTGTGTGCTCATTGGATCCTGTTGGACAGGGTATACTTCAAAGTGAAAGCAATGTCTTTCTTTCATTTGACCTTTTTCTGTTCATCTGGTAAACTTGCTATTAATTATGAAACCTTTTCAATTACTTGTTTTGACCTACTGGTTAAACCCTAGGACTGTTGTCTTTGCTACCATTGTCCATGCAGCTTGTGTAGCCCTAAACTGGGTTTTCTGCCCTGGTTTCTGATTTTGAACCCGTAATAATTATTTTAGGAATCCTTCATTGTCAGGGCACTAGGAGTGCTTGTGTGGGGTATTTGTAGCTTACTTGTTAAGAATGTTCATACTATTGTTTTCATATTTCTCTTTTGCATTTTGAAAAATATCCAAGAAATGAGTCAGTAAAGGAAGACTAGGTGTATGAACGAGATGGTCATGACACTAAAACTCATGTCATGATCATACAACAATTTGTGTAAGGGAAAAAAATTACAGAACAAACAAGGTTTTTTTTTTTTTTTTTCCCGCTACTAACACTTTGCTGTCCACCTCATAACATTTCTGGTTTGTTCTCCTTTCGATACAAATTCTTCTTGATTCTAGAGGCATTCTGGTAGAAGGCTGACGAGGGCATGAAGCTCAAACTACCTTGATTCACCTTTGGCTTGGATTCAGTGTACTCAGAATCTCAAATAATCCTTATGGTTTATTACCCCTAAAATTCTTGCTGCCTTATGTGTGATCTTATGTGGCCATACAATGCAATGTCTTTGCCACTTTAGGAGCTTGCAGAGAGCTAATGGTGTTCTTTCATCTGAGTTTTTTTTTCATTTGTGGAGTGGAAAAAGCGGGCTTTGCTGTTTTGCTGCTAACCCTGCCAGAAGAGCTATGGGAGGAAAGGGATGCAAGCTCTCCATTGGCCTTTGGAGGGGAGAAGACAGAGTATAAAGTATGCTTCCTGCAATTGTCTTTCGCTTCCTACTAAGGCATTACTCTTTGACTTTGGAGGGGAGAGGACAGAGTAGAAAGTATCCTTCCTGCAATTGTCTTTCGCTTCCTACTAGGGCATTACTCTTTGGCTGAGGAGGCATTCTGGTAGGAAGGCCGATTACTAAATAAGAGGCCATCAGATGTTATTGGTGCTATTTTTCTCTGCATCCTTCATTATGACCCCATATAACCTTTGAGTTTAGCATACCATTGTGCCTCCACCTTGAATTGGCTCTACGACAAACCTTATTTTACCTCGGGAAAATAGGATTATACCTCTTGTGAGTAAAGCTTATGTTTTTCCTAAGAGAGAAAAGAAGTAGAAGAAGAAAAATGACTCGTTATCTGTCTTCTAACCATTGTAACAATCTTTCAAGCCAGTGTATCATTGTCATTTGACTTTCTTTTTTGGTCCTTGATCTGCAATATCTGCTTTCTTCTGCTGATAAAACACTGTAGTCTTGGTCTTGTGCTCGTATGCCTTTGGCGATCTCCAGCTTTGGCCTCAACAGCTACAAAGATATTATTCTTCCATTGTTCCCTTGATTTATGGCATTTATCATGTCTCCACTTCAACATTGACACTGGCCTTGCTCATGTATTAAGCTCAATTTCCTGTCAATAACCTGCTTGAGATAGCAATGATGGTTTTACAAGCCACATTAGTGTTAACTTGAAAGGGACTGGCCTTGTGCCTGGTTGCAAGTCTATACTAATATAGTGATTCAACTATGACTGCCAGTTGACTGAGTGAGGCAGAGTGGATATAACGTATGAGAAATCTGTGCAGAAGTTGCATTATGTGGTCTATGTCATTTTACCGCATGAGTTTTGTTCATTCCAGTGTTAAATCAACTATAAGATAGTTTCCACAAGAATCTGAGCAGTTTCTCATACTGAAAGAAATGATTCTTTCTCTGCATGCTTCTCATGGGTGGATTTCTAAATCTTGTACTATTTGGCACATCAGTTGATGGACACATCCAAATAGCCCTCTTTGCTGTTGTTTTGACTTTCACCAGTATGAACAATCTTCTTTCTTTTACTTCCTCTTCTACAACACCAAAGATGATGATGCAAAATAGAATCTCAATGGAGAATTTATAGAGTTGACAATAGTCCAATCATGTCTCCTGTTTCCGTAAATTCAAAACATGATACTATGAGATAGGATGCCTAAACTTTGAATCTGTGCCTCATGGTACTCAACTCCTAATATTTGGAAAATGCTCTTACTAAGGCAGCCTGGTAGTTACCTTCTTGAGGAATGCAGAGGAAATTGTTGGTAGCATCACCCCTTTCTATAGGGCTTGGTAAATCTAAATACTAAGATATCTAACCAAATGGCAACCTTTCATTCCTCCCGCTCATCTGCGCAACAATCTTCTTGACATTAAAGTATAGCTCCATGTATTTCATGCAAATTTACAAACTTATAGGTTTCATCTTTTCCAATGTCATTGCTGTATTTATTAATAGAAGGGGAGCCTTGGCCAACGGTAAAGTTGTTGTCCTGTGACCTTGAGGTCACAGGTTCAAGGCATGGAAACAACCTCTTGCAAAAATGCAAGGCAAGGCTGCTTACTATAGACCCTTGTGGTCCTCCCCTTCCCCTGACCCCGCATAGGCGGGGGCTTTGTGCATTGGGGCATTGCTATATTTATTAATCTTTGAGGTTGAAAATGCTTTTTGTTATTGAGTTCCATATTCATTTTGGTGTGTGTTTGTAGTAATGGTCCAATCATTGATTTCTTGTGCTTGGAGTTAACATTTAAATTGCTTTATGGTTCAGTTGTGTACGCTGGAGTTTGAGACTCGTCGTGCTTCATACTACTGGTTATTGGAGGCCCTGGATCTTTATAAGCCTTATGTCTGGGAGTACTCACGACTAAATGTTACCAACACAGTGATGTCGAAGCGTAAGGTGTGGGCAATACTGTATGAAACTAATTGTTTGAAGTTTACCTTTATGTAGCTTATGATTTCTAACACTGTTGTTACTAAGTTTTTGTTACTCTAGTTGAATCGTTTAGTTACAGAAAGGTGGGTAGATGGTTGGGATGATCCACGTCTCATGACCCTGGCTGGTTTACGACGTCGTGGAGTGTCTTCAACTTCTATTAATGCTTTTGTGCGAGGAATTGGAATCACTAGAAGGTTGGTTTCTGTTTCTGCATGATTGTGGTTTTTATTCTTTAAAGTGAAAATCTACCTATATATATATATATATATATATATATATATATATATATATATATATATATATATATATATATATATATATAATTTGCTAAATTGTGCTGTTATTTTTTGGGAGCACAAGTGAAGCAACCAAATTTTCTTAGTCATCTCTCGCTCTCGCTCTCTGTGCAACTTTCAATTTGAACTTCTGCTTTACTATTGAATGTGACGTTTTGTAACTCATTAGACACATTCTGGTTTTAGAAAAAATAAGTTACAACTATAGGAAAATTTGGGCCTTCATTATTATCATGTGCAACTCGAGGCATCATCTGGCTCTTGTCATCATCACATTCGTAAATGTAGACAGCAAAGTGGTAGGAACAGAAGCAATGAGAGTGATAGAAGGACGAGGGCAGTGGTAGTCATACTGGTGGAAGGAGGAATGCGTCTTAGCTATTAACCATGAGAAGTGTCCGGAGAACTTCTGAGTGTTGACAGCAAGAGATGGTTGTTGAAGACTTTGTCATCAATTTAAGATGACTTCTCATGGATCCTTGATTGCCTCGCCACACTGGAAGGATCTAGGAGGCAAAAGCAAAACATATCAATATGTGTTTCAGACTAGTTACAAAATGTATGTACTGCAAATATTAGAGAGGAGCCTTTTTAAGTCATGTAAAAGAAAGGAATCACTTCCTGGCAGAAAGCTAAATTCACGATGAAATAAAAAGAAAATATATGCATATTTCATTTCACAGTTATCACATTGTGGAGTATGTGTGGATCTTCATCTCTAACCACACTAACTCATGGGATCTTATGCTGCAGTGACAATAGTATGATTCGTTTGGATCGCCTTGAATATCACATACGAGAAGAGATGAACAAAACTGCCCCCCGCTCTATGGTGGTACTGCATCCTCTTAAGGTGTGTGGAGTAATTCCTTTTTGAAATATTGATTTTTTAAAGTACTTGCTTGGTGTTTGATCTATTGATTCTGTGTTTCAGGTTGTGATTACAAATTTAGAAGATGGGTCCTTAATAAATCTTGATGCCAAGATATGGCCTGATGCTCAGACTGATAATTCATCTGCTTTCTACAAGGTGATTGCAATAATCTCCCGCTAAAGTGGCATTGCTAATTCTCCTCAAAGTTCTATCAATTGGTTGCATGAGCAAATAAAACACTTTTGCTATGTTCCTGGCTTCTCTTATGTTAAAATACCTTTTCGTGAACAAGGTAAATATATTGATATGAGAAACCTGAAGAATTAGAGTTGGGGCAGAGCTTGCCCTACAAACTTCAAATCATGCCACTACTTTCTTGGCTAGAAAATAAGCTATATTGTTAACAGACCTAAATATATGCTGAAAATAAAAGACATCAGAAGAAAAATGGTGAATCTCATCGATAAATGAAGACAAAGACCTAGGACCAGCAGCTCTCTTGTCAGGCCAAACAATCACATTAGATGTTTGTCCTTCCACCACTAGAGATGCTTCCAACGCACAAAAGAACAGGCTCAACCCTAAAAGAGCTCTAACTTAGTTTGAATCCTTCCTGCCAATAGGACCAGAGAAAGCACAGACAATAGAACCATCATGATTGGTACTAACCCCACCTAGTCACACTGGTCACGAACTGTCAAAGGATGCACAATTTCGAAGTTCAAGTTGGGATAACCTGGAGGAGGCTCCTATGAGGGTTTGGGGACAGATTTCATGACCCTTTGGAGGATGATGACTTTCCAGTTTCTTTGGATGTCAATCACTGAATATCCAGCAACCATCTTCATGAAAATTGGCCCAAGACAGAGAAATCTGCAAGTCTCCACATTGACGGAAATAATAGATTTCTTTATTTCATCAAATGTTCTTTGATTTTTTCACTCCAAAGCGTACAAATGATGCCAAAAGGGATTGAGCACCACAACATCCTCTCCTTCTTACCAAGATGAGACCAGTTCCTACAAGAAGAAGATCAGCAAAAGACTTAGAGATAACCGAAGGCAATCCAAAGAGAGGGATGATCCTGCGACAAGTTAGAATGCAGTACCCGACATTGAAGAAAGATGCTCTGTCCAATATTTGTGTCTGCTATGCATCTCTGGCAAGAGTATCTGCTGATATGGCAATAGGGACACTTCTGATGTACAGTTTTTGGTTGCTCAACTTTCATCTGTTTAAGACTCTGAGTTGTTGTTACAGTTTCATATGTTTTTTCCTGATTCTTGAGCAAATATCTGTGTGGATAAATAATAAAATATTGTTGTCATCCTTTTGCAATGCTCCTATAAACTAAGATATATATTGACGAGTATAGTAACCAATAATCAATCAGTACTGTATATAGAGTGGTCCTGGTCCCAGATCCATTGATGAGGTAAGTTGCAAGATTTTTACATGGGAAAGAATCTGTCTTGGGTAACTCTAATTTCAAGGTTTCTATTTCTGGCAGTTATTTCATTTCTGATCAGAATGCTCTCACTTAGAAACTAGGACACCACATGTATATAACTTACTAGAATACCCGTTACATGTCACTTTAATATGTAATTTGATTTTTAGGAATTCCATCACACAGTGAATTACTTGTGCCTCTTAAATTGCAGAAACTTTGATTACATAAGAAGAGCAACTGCCAAATTTTGATTAATCCTGGTAGCCATATATATGTGCCATCTGCATTGTTGTGGCAGTAACACATTGAGGGGAGGCAGAGCGCTACAGCATTCCCCTTTATAAAACTTTACATGGCTGACTAACCTGAACCTTTTGCTGTTTTCTTGCCTTAGGTTCCTTTTACAAATGTTGTTTACATAGAGCGTTCTGATTTTCGGATTAAGGATTCAAAGGATTATTATGGACTTGCTCCTGGCAAGTCTGTCCTATTAAGGTTTGCATTTTTCTCTTTCCAACTTTCAGGTATTACTTGCTAAGCAAATACATTTTGGTTCCTTGAAAATTTAAGGCAGAAACACATGAATTATATTATATTACATTGTGTGAGTGTGCATGTGTGTGTGTGTGTGTGTGTGTGTGTGTGTGTGTGTGAGTGTGTGTACGTATGCATGCATGTGCATGTCTGCACACACATGTATGTGTGCTATGTGATGATTTTGGGGTCAATGTTCTGCATAGATGTGCATGTGTGTGAGTGCACGTGGGTGCATTATGTGATGATTTTGGGGGCAATTTTCTGCATAGATGGATGTGCGCACCTGCAGATGCATGCATGTGTGTGGTGGTTTTGGGGGCAATGTTCTGCAGAGATGTTTGGTTGGATTATTGCTATTCTTATTCTAGTAGGTACATGGAAGGGTTAATTTGGAATTGGCTCTTCATCTTATGCTAAGACAAGGAAGTTTTGTGCGTGGCCTTTGCTTTGGGTTGAGAATCCATCTATATTGTGCTCTTTGGATATGATGAGTTCAGTTGTGTAATCCTGATGGGCTGTCATAGTTTGGTTGTGTGATCCTGATGTGTTTCATGGTCAAGTTCTTTGGTCTTCCATCAGTATGTATGGCTTGATGTTAAGTCTTGAAGTCTTTTGTTGGACAACAGTCATAAGAAAGTGCGCGATACGTGTGACATGTAATTGAAATTTGTTGATATGGTATCCTTCATAAATAATACCCAGCTCTTTCTATCCCAAATCTTTTAGTATGTTTTCAGCTTTCCATCATGTTTTCGGCTAGTTGTGAGTTTTTAAGCCTAAGTTTTTTAGAATGAAGAAAATATTTTTAGCAAACCACTGCTTTTGTGTTTTTGTGGGGCTTATAGAGTGAATCAAAGGAGATAAACTTTGTAGACAAGATATTGGACAGGGTTTAGATAGACTTGATGCTTTACCAATGCACTTAAAGGAGAAGAATGAAGAGTGTTTTGGGAGTTCAGCTGGTATTTATAATCGGATGGAAAGTTGATTTTGGTTACCAGGCAAAGACAAACCGTAGCCAGGTGGACAGCACCTTCCAGTGCTCAACCTCAATTTCATGGCCACCTTTGAGGGTGATTTGCTTCATGCTGTTTGGAATTCTAGAAACAATCAAGGGAAAACCATCAAAGCTTTTCTGAACCCCACTTGGGCTGTATAGTTTCATGAGGAGCCTTGCCTAACAGTAGACTTGTCGCCATGTGACTTGGAGGTCATAGGTTAGATGCGTGGAAACAGCCTCTTGCAAGGGTAAGGCTGTGTACGATAAACTCTGTGGTCTGCCCTTTCCCTGGACCCTGTATATGCAGGAGCTTCGTGAACCGGCTGCCACATTTTTCACCAAGCATATGTTAATTTTGCTATGGTTCAGCAGAGTGTATTAAGGAAAATAGTCATTTTGTTTGGACTTTTCCCTTTCTCTGCTCCTTGTCTTTTACAGCTGCACAGCTGCTGTTCTTGTTTTTCTATCTTCTTGTTATGTAGTATACTTTTGGTTGTATATCAAAGAAAGTAAAAATTTACAGAATGTATTATGTTTCTGCAAGAAGGTTATGGAGAGTTTTCAATCCTTAGAGGCACTCTTTGATCCAAGTAGAATGAGCTAAATATTACTAAACATCATCTCTTTCCTTGTTTGTGCAGATATGCCTTTCCCATAAAGTGTACAGAAGTTGTATACACTGATGACGGAGAAACTATTCTTGAGATCCGGGCTGAATATGATCCTTCCAAAAAGTCAAAGCCAAAGGTTTCCCTTCTGTTCGTTTAAAATTGTTTGTCTATAATATAATTTACAAAATGCAAAGGCAGATAATTACACAAACTATTCCAATGTGACACAGGGAGTTCTTCATTGGGTGGCACAACCCTCACCAGGGGTTGATCCTCTTAAAGTGGAAGTCAGGTTATTTGACAAACTATTCCGTTCTGAGGTGGGGAAATGTGGTTTTTTTTGTGGTTTTTGACTTCAACTACGGCCATACTGTTGAGGACTTACTAGCAATTCTCTTAATTGCCACAGAATCCTGCAGAACTTGAGGACTGGCTTGCTGATCTGAACCCACATTCCAAAGAGGTCATACCTGAAGCATATGCTGTTCTGCCACTAGCGGGTGCAGTACTGGGCAACAAGTTTCAGTTTGAGAGACTTGGTAAAACTTCGATTCCTCTCTAATTGTTTTTTCTTATTTTTATGCATCTATGGAAACTGATAAGCAAATCTGCAGATGCCGCACACTGTAAAGTGTGTGCATTCTTAAAACTCAATTGTTTTCCTTTGTAAGGCAATAAGTTGGTCAGTCCTTAAAAAGCTTGCTTGCGGAGACCTCATTCAAATCACCTGCTGCCGTGGCAAAAATCCCCAATATATTTGGCTTGTAATCCCACGCTAAGATGACACACTGCATGACCCCACTTTCTCAGTCTGTAGCAGGCTGATACTATGTTTCCCTTGTTTTGTCCCTGAACTTTCAATTCAATTTTTCAATTTGGAGAGGAAGGCTGATGTCATTCCTCATTCGTTAGCACTGAAATTTATAGCTGCATTCCTTTCATTTCAGGAGTTTCTGTGTTGGATCTAGATCCTTTCAACATTGATGTTTGCCCGTCTTGTGCAGGTTATTTCTCTGTAGATCCAGATTCTACACCGGAAAGACTGGTCTTCAATAGAACAGTTACCCTTCGTGATTCCTATTCCAAGAGTGGAAACAAATAGATTCATGGACGAAAGATGTTTGCCATACAACCTTGTACTGGTGCTTGAATGTATACCAGCAAGCAGTATTCTGTTTGCATTAGATGCTGTCCACAAACATCATGTAAATTATTACTGCATGATGACTAAATGATTCAAACATTTTTACACGGGTTCTGTAGCACTAGTTGTCTTTGAACATGAAAACAGAATTTTCGATCGGATGCAAGGTATGGATATGCATTCCAACGAGCACTATGCCAACAAACTAGTTCAAAAAGAAAAGGTAGATAGAATGGCTAGTTTGGCACAGAAATAGCAACAGGGTTTAGACTTGTCCTTTGATAGTGATCTCATTTAAACATCGATAGAAGTAGCCGGAAAATTTTTGGTGCTCTATTGTAGATAGTTTTAGCAATGTTCTGAGGCTCCCAATGGCTGTTGAAATTATGGTTCAAGAATGAACCAAGTCATGAATGTAGTTGCCTTTCTAGATGGATAAGAGGACAATTGCTAAGACAATTAGAGATGCATCTGATATGCGTCTTGCATTTTCAATTTCAAAACGCAGAACCATGGGAAATTCTGTCTTTTTTCAAGTCAGAAGCAGGCAAACACGACCAACCTCAACCAGGACCAAGGGGGAGGCTTGCTCTCATGCCATTAGGGGCCCAGCCGTGGATCCCCGACACACAAGCCACTAGTCTTAAGGGCTTTTAATTCTTAAACCTCGATACAACAACTCCAATATTAACATTTTCCTTTGGTAGGTCTCCCTTCACAAAAACCCAATTAAAAAGAACCACTACGACATGTATGGCCCTAATTTAATGGAAATGGAGATTATGAAAAAGCTGAGAAGATATGCACTTGCTTGAGAGTAACAAATACCTTTTGGGGTCAAGCTGTTAATCTGGCAGGCGATGACAAGCCCATCCCGTTGCCTCGAATTTTTTTCGTATCTTGCCAGGAAATATGAACCATTTGAATTGGCATGGAACAAAATCCACGTGTTAACTGTAGTTGATGTATAAGTTTATTGAAATTGATCTGCACATATTTCCACTTGTTGATTGAGTAAGCACCTTTTGTCCTGAGTCAGGGAAGTGCCTTGCGTAGTAGTCGACTCTTGCAAACTTATACATGAAAGCTAGAGTAACAAAACGTAGGTTGCCGGAGTTAAACCTGGTCAAAATAAATACAAAACACAGAAGCCATATCATATTAATTTATCGAGGATGTCCAATAAATAATGGTTAGTGACATGTGCGCCTGTTTTTCTTCACGAGCAAATGTATTCGAACAGCTATAACTTCGCGTGAGCCCAGACCTTTGAAGATCCAAACCTTTCACAATCTTGCTTTTGGCTTAGATGGGCTATGTTTTGAAATTCTCATTTATTGGGTGATCTTAGAAATCCCATTTCTAGCATTAAAATGGATGATGAAACTTTTAACCATCCGTTTTTCAACTTAACAAATAGAGACTAGGATCATCCAATGAATGGGAATTTAGGAGCACGACCCATCTAAGGGATCCTTGGAGATCTAGGCTCACACGAAGTTATAGCCATTCAGACCATGTATTAAAGGGCTCACAAGACAAAACAAGAGCCACACGTAGTGACCGAATAACTGCCTAACTTACAGCCATACACAAATTTTACGGCCGCGTCCCATACCTTGCAAAGCTTTCTTGACTAACAGTTTCCCTTTTATTAGTTCTTACTATAGCGAAAATTTACAATTCAAAACTTTCCACACTATATGACAAGTTATCCTAGATATATTTGAAATCTCGTAATTCCTAGATATATTTGAAATCCCCGAACAACGGGATAAATCAACGAAGGAGATTTCCAAGCATGAAAACTCATGGCATTGTCCATTTTTTCTCCTAATGAAGAAGACTTACGAACAAGGATCTAATTTAGAATTTGTGCACATGGACCGGCCAGCAGAAAGCCTGATTTTGCTAGCATTAACAGAACGTCCACGTACCATATCGGACACATGAATGTAAGGGTATATATTGCTATGGATAAGCTGCAAGTCTATAAGGGAAGCCGCAGTGACAACAGAGGACACCCCCTACATACTGAATGTAGCTCCGACAGTATTTACAGTTTACGATCCAGAACATGCAATTACATGATGAACCCGTGCTGTGTCACCTAGAAAGAAAACAGCCTCAATATTGGTACACATTGACCAGAATCCACATTTGGTAGCCTCGACTGTGTATCCACCTGTCGGAGTTCTGAATTTTACTATCATGCATCACGCGCAATCTAATGTTGCAAATATCATCTTAAAAACATTTCTGCTGAAAATCAATAGCATTTGGACACCAAGGCTGACGCTGTATCAATGACATCAGTGTGTTGTTTATGACAGCTAACAGATGCAGCGGGCACTTCAATCATGGGAAAGCACGCAACAGAAGTCCTCTTCATAAAAAAAATAAGAATATGAAATCAGGTTCGCTTCCATTTTCACTAAATTGGGAAAAACCAGAAAGAATGCTGTCAGTTGAAACGAAATAAAAATAAAAATAAAGGGGGAAACCAAAAAGAAACCTCTGGAATAAGATACCGACCTCATCGTTTCCCTAGATGAAAGCATAAAACATATGGTACATCGCAAACAAGCGCGAGTTTACAATGAAGAATTTTATGAGACCAGACATCAATTTTCCATTATATTTTGCATCCCCCATCCGTTTACAAATATGAATCCTTTACTCGCTCAAGCTCCTGCCACAATAAAACATTAACGTACCTCCAAGAGGGTAAAGATGCCGTCACCTGATCCTCTTACACTGCTTTTGGCTTGTCTTCTGTCACTGAGTCTTGGGCTTTTGAATCTTCACATAGGGGAAAAACCCCAAGAAATGGACAACCCTCGGCTCCCATCCCAACTGCTGGGCACGGCAGAACATTAAGAACGTATTTGCAAAATAGGAATTAAAACCCATCAGAACATGCCACAAGGCATGGCCCTGTGGGTTAATAGGCCATCGAGAAATCCTATCACAGTATAGACGATCGAGCAGCCAACATAGACTTCCCAGAAATATGGTCGCCACATAGAGTTTGGCCAGTCGCTTTGCAGAAGACTCCTTTGTATGTATATAATACTTGTACATTCGAGGGACACACAGGAGAGACAGAATTATGTAATGTATCTTAAAGCTTATCCCGAATCGCACCTGTGAGTGGACTATGGCAAATGCAGCCCCATACAGAAACAAGAAAGTGGGCATTGTACTCCTGTAATGCCAATCTGGCGAGTAAAGGACATAGATATAGAGCAGCATCTCCCAAACCATAGGTGTTTCATCGCTTTGTTGTTGCCTGTAAATTGGATCGAAAAGAATAATGAGGTAGATCTCAAGGTCAAGTAAGAAAATCCCAATACCAAAGGCATCCTGGCATCTTCACCAGTTAGTTGGGAAGGAATAAAGGTTAAACTACCCCCTACTGCTATGACTTGATTAAAAGATGAGACTTCCACAAGAGATATCAGACCGTCTGAAAGTCTCCTGATTAATAAGACAAGGTCATGGACAAAAATATTAGCCAAAGCTATGAATAACAGTGGAACAAGAGCATAAACAACATAATGACAAGCAAAATATAAAAGTGCATGCAGTATCGTAATTTCCTATCAAGCATGGATCGTTCCACTCATGGACTTCAAATGCAGGAAGAAAACCAGGCTACCAATACGAGTTGACAACCTAATATCACCACAATGTGACTGCCAACATCCCAATATTACAATGTCTATTAAAGTAGCACATGACAATATGAGTCTATAAGAACAGAGAAAATAATGGAGAAGAGGAACTCGATAGATGGCAGATCCATTGAAGTAACCTGGATGTTAACCTCAAGCCAAACAGAGATCCAACCACTTGATTTGGCTGAAGCTAGTAACCGATATAATTTCCATGAAGAAGGTTATCGGTCAATTCTTTTCACACACCAATGAAGCTTCTGTAAAGATCTGTTTTTGGTGAGGAAAATGAAATAATATCTGTTCCAATCCTTCCAGTCCAGATTCTGAAATATTCCAGAAATTCCAGCCATCACAGTGTTTTGGACAGGATCAACTGTGATTTTTATTTTCACCCCAGAAATATAGAGAACAATTTCAGGGTTTTAGCTGGAATGCTGGAATGAGCGGGGGCTCAAGGCTCTCATCAATTGGGAGGTACGTTAGAACTCCATTATTAGAATTTGATCCAAGAAGATAAGGGTTGCCTAATCCAGTAGAATGCAGAACGTTTCTGGAATGGAACATAGAATGTTTCTAAGCCACCAGTAGAAAAATGGGATGATCACTGGAATGCAATACACAACCTAACAGAAACCTTAGAAATTTTCCCACTGAGTTGGATCTTCAGTCTGTCAGACCGAGAACCACACCTGACAATCCTAATCTTCATATCCCAGGTATAGACCAGGCACACAACTAGAGAACCAAACATGTTAAAAGTAGGGTCACCATTCCTCCATGGACAAATTTATGGAAGTTTCCTCCCACGCTTTAATTTTCAAACAAAAACCTGTGCTATGATATGGAGATTAGGAGAAACTAATCCAGAGTATGTTACCTCACTGATGTAAAGACATCACTCAGAGACCCCCTCTCATACTGACAAGAATGAATGACAAATCTAGAATTTGCAGAACGGAAGTTGGTTGAGGCATCCGCGTGTGCGAATTCCAGGATGCTGCCTCAAGTAGGCAACAAAAATCCTGCTAAATGGAATGCCCATAATGTGCCTCAAACCTACCAAGAAGAGGGCATTTGATTGTCAAACAGATTAGGCAATTCCTAACTTAACACAGGTCCAAGCCATATCTTCCAAAAGTCTCACTAACAAAATATTCTTGTGGCCTACTAAAGCCAATATGTTCACCTACTGTAAACATCTCCAAGACAGGAGATCATTAGATATTCTGGATTTCTATTTCTTGTCCTATAACAATTCAAGATGTTTCAAAGATAAAGTAGAATACACCTAGCGTTTAAATCTTTTCAAGTAATGCACAGAGAAAAAGTAAAAGCTGCAACAATTACTTCATCAATAAGACTAGCTTCTATTTTAATGGCCAGACAACTAAAATAAAATAAAAATGAAAAGAATAAAAATAGGCCAAAAAAACTGGAAAGCAGCACTACCGTTGGCAAGCCAAATCCACAGCTGAGCAATGGGATCATCAAGAATAAACTACTCTACCTGAGATATGATTCACCTCACTACAGAGGAGTAACATGAATACTCAATTCAAAAAATGGATACGAGCAAACATGAAAAAAATGTTTCATCCTATCATCTCCATCTGTTAATCTGCTGAAAACTCTATGACAGTTCTTCTATTGAGAAATGCCTCCACTAAATACATGTCGTCGTTGTCGTCATCAAGACCTTATCCCTAATAGGGGTTGGCCACATAAATCTTGTTCCTCCATTCCCCTCTATTAAGTATCATGGCTTCATTTAGTCCCAAAGTTTTTACATCTTTTCTCACCACTTATATATACACACACAACACACACACACACACAAAGGGTAGCCCAGACGCTTCCACCCATGCGGCCTCCACAAAATTCAAGTATCCAAGATAATTCTGTCCAGAGGAAAAACAACAAACTTAATGACCTGTCAGTATTTCCCAGTATCAGCAGAAAGGTACTTCAATATTTTCTGTGGCAATTTGCGGGTGCAAAGGGTCTTCCTCTATCTAGACAACTTCTAAGGACTTGAACCAGATATATGTCTCTCCCAAGCCACTGAATTAAATAGGTCACTAACAAGAACCGCCCAAAACTTGCAACATGTATTCCACTCAGAAGTTGACCACATTAACATCATTTATCTCTTTACCATCGTATGCATAGGTAACAATATTTACTGTTATTAAGAAATACAGTTTCTACAGAGTGCTAGTTAAGGTTTTGCACCAAAAATGGAAGAAAAAGTACACATATAATGCCATGCAGCAAACTGATGCAAATTGGAACCCTTTAAAACATGAAGTGAACTATATGGCTGATGTCATATAACTTATGGACAAAAAATGGAAAACAGAAATATTGGAATTAAACCACAAGGTTGTTGTGCATTAAATTGTTTATCAAGAGGTTTATTAAAAGAAGCATCCTCTACTTGCGAATAAACCACCATTTGAAGCTCAATAAATCTCAGAATCAAATCTGCAACAAACAAGTAACTTCCTAGGTATTCTAAATGTAATACCATTAAAGAGAAGCTGATCCCTGACGATCAAATACTCTTGGAAGTGAAACCTCCAACATATGAGACCTTTGTCCAAACTAAGATATGTCTCCAACACTACAATCTTGAAATGCTACCTTTCTTAAACAGATAACAGACTCTGCAAATCAAGACAGAGAGACTAGACCTCCTCAAATACTATATAGTTTTCACTGTGTTGCCTCTTCCAGCCCAGAGCCTGGTACCACTAATAACCTCAACATGGTCTTAAATCACAAGTCTTGAATAGTATTCTCGTATTCCTTTTTCGATACAGGAAATTCCTACATTTCATCCAAGGCATACAAGTGACATCCTTATTTCAGGATAGACTTCACATCCACTTTGGGATGGAAATGAGCTACCTCGGAACTCAAGACCTGCTAGAGAAGACACACCAATGTCAGCCACAGGGCTAGAAGTCTGTGGTGGAGAAATTAGGTGGACACTTAACAAACACTCCTCGTTCACTTTTTCTTGTTCCCTCTTGCTATGTATGCAGTGCATGTTTTGAAACTTTTGATGTTGCTAAGAATGATGAAGGAAAGAGTTTATCTGTGACTTCTTCAACTGGACAAAGTTCACTTCTACGTGCAGTAGTTCCATGAACCTAGAGAGCCAGATTCTTGGTCTTTGACACTAGCAAACTGAAGGATGTTATTCAGTTCCAGGTCAACCACTCAAACAAGCCACCAGTCTAACAAGCATACCCTCTGTTTGGATAACAGACATAGCTTCCATAGCTAGAAACAAATATCAAAAGCAATGTGGCAAGCTCTGAACCCTGTTCCAGCCCTGAAGTAAAGCAAATATCGGAAGCAAAGAGCAATATAATGCCGATAAGAACGAAAGACTGGGTCGGTTGCAACCATCACAAGAAGTGGATATGCTGCATGTACAAAATGAAGATGAGGCATGAGAGAAGTATCTAGAACTACCATCAGGAATCACTAGAAGTAGAAGGAAATTCAAGGTTTTATTCGAAACATAAAGTGATTTAAGTTTTGATAACTCCAACGACCCATATCTAGACTAGTATCTCAAGTTTTAAATAATACTCCTCTGGAATTACCAAAAAGAAGAAACAACTCGAGAAAAAAAATATTTATCACAAGGGGAATCATAAATTAAGAAAGCAGCTGAACTAAAACACTCAGAGATTACAAAGGAGAGGGGAAACCAACTCTCTTACACCACACCACACTTAGAACTCACTACAACTCATGGCATCCCGTTAAGAATTGAAAAACTAGAAGAATTCATCTTCAAGCTGAGCTTCCAATCCTACCAAGAACTCTCTCATAAGCATGGTACCAACTATACTAGCTTGAATAAATTTTGGCATTGATACATCTGGAGGAAGTAATCTGGTATCACCAAGAAGATAACAGAAGCTAATCAATTCTTGCCAGTGCCTTTGGTGATCCAAATCATTTCTCTGCTCCAAATATGCGTGTGATTCTTTGAATGCATAACAATTCTCCAACCCATGCATGGAATATGCTAATCGGATGACCCACACCAAGGAGAGAAGCAAATGCAATTTAGATATACTTGACTTCTAGAAACTTAAACACATTTCCTTGGTGCAATGGTAGAGTTGTCATCGTGTGACCTTGAGGTCACTGGTTCAATGCGTGAAAACAGCATAATGCAAAATGCAAGGTAAGACTGCATAGTATTGACCCTTGTGGTCTGCCCCTTCCCAGGACCCCGCATACGTAGGAGCTTCGTGCACCGGGCTTACCTAACTCCCTGATGCCTTTCCCAAGCCTGGATAAAGGAGGGGGATTTTGCGTCAAATGCCAATTGACAAGTCAAACCCATGACAAACCCCATGCACGAATCGATTTTTGACATTCCCTGGAGCTAGGGCATTCCTCGTTAGTGGTGTACTACATCGAATTTCAGATGCAGTGAAAAATGAACAAGGGGTGCCAGGGCGTTCCCTTAGAAGCAACGGGCTGCATCACATTCCAGAAGCAGTGAAAAATAGGCAAGGAATGCTAAAGCATTCCCTCAGAAGCAACATGTTGCATCAAAACCCAAGTGCAATGGAAAATATGCATGGGTTCCCACACCGTTCGGAAAGTGAAGGGTAAATAGACTAGGTCAGGAGAATAAGATTTGTATTGCTACATGGAATATAGGCACATTGACATGCAAAAATCTATATTTAGTGGATATGATGAAACGCAAGAGATTTAACATTGCTTATATCCAAGAAACTAAGTGGAATGGGGCTAAAACTAGAGAAATAAATGGGTATAAGCTCTAGTAAGTAGGAAAGGAAAATAATAAAAATAGTATAGGGATAGTGATAGATAAAGAATTAAAGGATAAAGTTATAGACTTTAAAAGAACCAATGATAGAATTATACTAGTAAAACTTGTTCTAGGAGAGAAGATCATAAATGCTATAGGTGTGTATGCACTACAAGTAGGGTAAGAACATATAATCAAAAGACGGTTTAGGAAGATATGGAGGGAGTCATTCAAAACATTTCCAACACATAGGGCATATTTATAGGAGCAGATTTTAATGGTCATGTAGGAAAAAAAGAAGAAAAAAGAATACTATAGGGTACATAAAGGGTATGATATTGGAGAAAGAAATGAGATGGAGGAAGTTATACTTGATTTTGCCTTAGTATATAACCTAACTATAGTAAACATATATTTTTCAAACACCTACCTTAATAAGATGGATGAACACTCAATAACCTTTAAAAATGGACCATATAAAAGACAAATAGACTTTTTTCAACTTAGGAATACTGAAAGATCAATGTGTAAAGATTTTAAGTTGATACTCAGTAAGAATCTAACCTTACAACATAGATTAATGGTTATGGATATCTACATTAAAGTATGGAAAAGAGGAAATGAACTTAATAGGTGTCCAAAAACTAAGTGGTGGAACTTAAAAGGAGAGACGATAGCATCATTTACAAAAAAGTTGATACTAGAAGGAAACTTGAGCAATGAAATAAAAGCACCATGCTGACTAATATGGCCATGTCCATTAAGAAAGTGGCAAAAAATGTCTTACGAGTATCTAAAGGTAAAAGAAAATCAACAAAGAAAACTTGGTGATGGAGTGAAAAAGTGCAAAAAGTTATTAAAGAGAGACTAAAAATAATAAAAACTTTGAGAAATATAAGAATGCTAGAAAGGTTGCTAAGAAAGTAGTGAGTGAGGCTAAACTCAAGGCATATTATGATCTCTATAATAGAGTAGGATTAGAAGAAGGTGAGAAAGATGTATTTAAACTTGCAAAAGTAAGTGAAAAGAAGAGTATGGAATTAAACCCCATTTAATATATTAGAAGTGATGACCAAAGGATACTAGTCAAAGATGATGCGGTCAAACAAAGATAGAAAAGTTACTTCCCAAAATTGCTAAGTGACAATTACCGTGAAAATATAGAGATTGAAAGTACCATAAACCCAAATAATGGTGGACATTATATGTATGACCATAGGATTAGAGTATTTGAAGTGAAAGAGGCATTGAAAAAGATAAAATTAGGAAAGGCCCTGGGGCTCAATGGTATACTAATAGGGGTTTGGAAGTATATGGGAGATACTGGAGTAGTTTGGTTGACAAAGTTGTTTAACAAGATTGTAAAATCAAAGAAAATGCCGAATGAATAGAGGAAGAGTTATATTATACCAATTTATAAGAATAAATGAGATATACCTTGAAACTTTTTGAAAGAGTGATTGAGAAGAGGCTACAATATGAGACCAATGTATTGGATAACCAGTTTGGTTTCATGCCCAGGAGGTTTACCATGGAAGCTAATTTCTTGCTTAGACAATTAATAGAGAAATATTGGGTGATGAGGAAGGACCTCCACATGGTCTTCATTGACATAGAAAAAGCTTATGATAGGATCCCCAGAGAGTTAATATGATGAGTGTTGGGCAACAAAGGGGTTTCATGAGGATATATAAATATAATTAAGGATATGTATGTATGACCTAAAGTAAGGTTCTGTACTTTAAGCCCTTGTGGTCCACCCCTTCTCCAGACCCCACATAGGCAGGAGCTTCGTGCACCGGGGCTGCCCTTTCTTATGAGGGAATGATAAGAAACATTAAGATCACTATTGGAGAAAATGGTGATTTTCCTATCACTCTATGATTACACCAAGGATCGATGTTGAGCTTGTACCTTTTCACCTTGGTTATAGATAAGTTAACAAAGCATCTGCATATGGAAATTCCATGGTGAATGTTATCTATGGATGACAGTTTTGATTGATTAAGATAAGGGAGGGCGTAAACAAAAAGCTAGAGTTATGAAGAGAGGCATCATAATCCAAAATATTTAAAATTAGCTAAACTAAACAGAGTATATGGAATGCAATTTTATCCATTAGAGGAGCGGGAGTAGAGCACCAGTAAAGATTAATAACCAAGTCCCCTAAAAAAATACTTGCAATAATTGGGATTGATAATTCATGAGAACAGAGAGATTGAAAAGGAGGTTAACCAAAGAATCCATGTGGAAAATGCCACTCAAACTATAAAAAAAAATTCTATAAAATGGCACAAAGACGAGGGAGATTAGACTTAGATGGTTTAGACATGTCCAATGGAGACCAAAAATAGCACCAGTAAGGAGTAAGGTGATCCAAGTCAAAAGTTCTAAAAGGATAAGGGGAAGGCCCAAAAGAAAGTGGATAAAAGTGTGCGAGAAAAGATTTAAAAACTTTAGGACTAAATGAAGTCATGACACTTAATAGAGGAGGATGGAGGAACAAGATTCATGTGACTGACCCATAAACGGGATAAGGTTTTAATGATGAGGATGGTGATGATGAATCCAGCCAACGAAGCCCAGTTGCATTTTAAGCGCATTTTAGTTTTTTTTATCCTTTCATCTTGTTCAAAAACTCCGCCAATGCCGGTCCCAAGCCCGGATGAAAAAGGAGGGTCTTGCATCAGGTGCTAGCTGACAAGGGAGAAGTTGAAGATGATTTTGTTATTTTTTTTTCTTACAAATGAATATGCATTTGCATATTAGTTTGTTAGGAAGAAATGAAAATCATCTCTACCTTAAAATATGACAACCCTTGCATCAGGTGCCTACCAGCAAGGGTGAAGCTGAAGATGATTTTGTTATTTCTTTTCTGCTTGCAAATGAATATGCATTTGTATATTAGTTTGTAAGGAAAAAATGAAAATTATCTTCAGCTTCTTAAAACTATGGCAACCCTAACATGACATGAATCGAAAACTGACATTCCCTCGAGCTAGGGCGTTCCCTATAAGCGACGCGCTACATCAGATCCCGAGTGCGGTGAAAAATAGGCAAAGGTTGCTAGGGCGTTCTCCCAGAAGCGACGAGCTACATCGGATCCCGGGTGTAGCGAAAAATGGGTGAGGGTTGCTAGAGCGTTCCGTCGGAAGCGACACGCTGCATTAGAACCCAGGTGTAGTGAAAAGCGGACATAGGTTCATGCCATGGAGGTCAAGAAAGGTGATAGTAAATAGGGTATATCCAGAACATAAGATTCGCATCGCTACATGGAATATGGGGACACTGACAAGTAAGAGTTTGGAGTTAGTAGACACAATGAAATGTAGGAGAGTCAACATCGCTTGTATCCAAGAAACCAAGTGGAAAGGGGGTAAAGCTAGAGAAAAAGATGGGTATAAATTACGATATGTAGGAAAGGATAATAACATAAATGGCGTAGGAATAATAGTGGATAAAGAATTAAAGGATAAAGTTGTGGACATTAAAAGAATCAGTGATAGAATTATAATAATAAAACTTGTTCTAGGAGAGCAGATTATAAATGTTAGAAGTGCATATGCACCACAAGTAGGGTTACAAGATATAATCAAGAGACAGTTTTGGGAAGATATGGAGCGAGTCATGCAAGAAATTCCCAACACTTAGGGGATATTTATAGAAGCAGACTTAAATGACCATGTAGGAAAAGAAAAGAAGGGATATAATAGAATACATAGAGGGTATGGCATGGGTCAACGAAATGAGATGGGGGAGAATATCCTCGATTTTGCTTTGTCACATAACCTGGCCATTGCAAATACACTCTTTAAGAAGAGGGATGAACACTTAATAACCTTTAAAAGTGGACTTCATAAAAACTAAATAAACTTTTTTCTACTTAGAAATAATGAACGATCTATGTGTAAGGATTGTATGGTGATACCTCGTGATAGTTTAACCTCATAACATAGGTTAATGGTTATGGATATCCATATCAAAAGATGAAAGAAAAGAAATGAACTTAATAGGCATCTAAAAATTAAGTGGTGAAACTTAAAAAGAGAGAATAACCTCATTCACAAATAAGTTGATGGTAGAAGGAAATTGGAACTATGAAACAGAAATGTGAATTAATATTACTAAGTCCATTAAGAAAGTGGCAAAAGATGTCTTAGGAGTATCTAAAGGTAAAAGGCAATTAGTAAAGGAAACATGGTGGTGGAGTAAAATAGTGCAAAATTTTATTAAAGAAAAACGGATGTGTTTTAAAGCATGACAAAAGACTAGAAATAATGAAAACTATGAACAATATAAGAATGCTAAAAAGGTTGCTAGAAGAATAGTGAGGCTAAACTTAAAGCATATGATGAGCTCTATAATAGACTAGGAACAAGAGAAGGTGAGAAAGATGTGTTTAAACTTGCAAAAGTAAGAGAACAAAAGGGTAAGGACTTAGATCATGTTAGGTACATTAGAAGTGATGATCAAAAGGTATTGGTCAAAGATGATAAGATCAAACAAAGGTGAAAAACATACTGTCAAAAATTATTAAATGACAATAACTCCAAGAATATAGGGATTAAAAATACTATAAATCTAAATAGCATTGGATATTATAGATATGAACGTAAGATTAGAATAACTGAAGTAAAAGAGGCCTTGAAAAAGATGAAATCAGGAAAGGTCATGGGGCCCAATGGTATACCAATAGAGGTTTGGAAGCATATGGGAGATATTGGGGTAGTTTGGTTGACCAAGTTGTTTAACAAGATTATAAAATTAAAGAAAATACCTGATGAGTGGAGGAAAAGCTCTATTGTACCAATTTATAAGAATAAAGGAGACATACAGAGCTTCACTAATAATCGAGGGATCAAACTTATGAGCCATACTATGAAACTTTTTGAAAGAGTAATTGAGAAGAGGCTGCAACATGAAACAAATGTATCAGAGAATCAGTTTGGTTTCATGCCTAAGAGGTGTACCATAGAAGCTATTTTCTTACTAGTTGAGAAATATATGGAGAGGAAAGACTTCCACAGTCTTTATCAACTTAGAGAAAGCTTATGATAGAGTCCTTAGAAAGTTAATATGGAGGGTGTTGGGCGATAAAGGGGTTTTGCAGGGGTATATAGACTACGTAGTCGCAGGTGCAAGGGGTGCGCCTGGAGCCTGGGGCGCGTAGGCGCACGCCTGAAACATGAGAAGCAAAATTATATTTTTCTAATTTTCGTAATTTTTATTTTCAAAAAAAATTTTGAAAAAATTAACACTAAAATACAAAAAAAGCATGAAAAATACATCATACATGAAGATACAAGCATGGGTAAGCTATATATGTGGATAAGAATAGGTATTACCTAATAATAATAAAAATCTAATTTTTGTAACTTTTATTTTCAAAAAAGTTATAAAAAAAAAAACCCCGGAATTACAAATATAAAAGATGAAAAAATTATCACACATGAAGACACAAGCATGGGAAAGCTATATATGTGGATAGAAATACGTTGCAATGAAGAAATATGAAAAAGCGAAGACTTTTTTATATTTCTGTAACTGATTTTTTCGAAAAAACAGTAAAAAACCTAAAAACAAACTCAAATCTAGAGCAAAGAAGTATAAAACTCAAATGGAATGTTTTCTTATACATATAGAACTAAAACCCATCAAGATCTATGGAAAATAGTTAACGAAAAACAAAAAAATTTGAAAAAATGGTACTGGTTTTTACATTTTTTTTACAGAAATTGTAAACAAATGCTAAAATTTGTAAATCCATACCTTTTGTTGCTTAGATCTGTGAAAGATCGAAGAGGAATGGTCATTTTCACCTTCTCAGTAGGTTGGCAGATTGAAATTAGGGTTGGAATGTGAAAAACAAATAAAAAAATGAGGTTTATACGTTTCCTCTACGCCTTGCACACTCCCAGGCGCATGCCTGTCGACCTGCACCTAGGCGCGCCTAAGCGCGCCTCTAACTACATAGTATATAGACATAATTAAAGATATGTATGAGGGAGCGGTAACAAATGTTAAGACCACTATAGGATTTCATCAAGGATCGGCATTAAGCCCATACCTTTTCACATTGGTTATGGATGACTTAACAAAACATCTACACAAGGAGATTCCTTGGTGCATGCTATTTGCAGATGATATAGTTTTACTTGATGAGACAAGGGAGGGTGTACACATAAAGCTAGAGAGTTATGGAGAGAAGCATTAGAATCTAAAGGATTTAAAATTAGCCGAACTAAGATAGAATATATGGAATGCAATTTTAGCAAGGAGAGGAGTAAGAGTGGAACACCAGTCAAGATTGATAACCAAGAAGTTCCCGTAAAAGACCACTTTCGGTACTTAGGATCAATGATTCATGAGTAGAGAGATTGAGAGGGAAGTTACCCAGAGAATCCAAGTGGGTTGGAACAAATGGAGATGTGCATCTGGAGTTTTGTGTGAACGGCAGGTGCCACTCAAACTAAAAGGAAAATTCTATAGGATGGCCATAAGGCCGGCTATGCTCTATGGATTAGAGTATTGGGCAATTAAGGAACATCATGCTTATAGGATGAGCATCGCAGAAATAAGGATGTTGAGAAGGATGAGTGATAAGACAAGAAAGGATAGAATTTAAAATGAAAATATTTGAGAAAATTTAGGAGTAGCACCAATAGGTAACAAGATGAGGGAGATTAGACTTAGATGTTTTGGACATATTCAAAGGAAACCAACAATGGCACCAGTTAGAAAGAATGAGGCAATACAGGTAAAAGGTTCTAAAAGGGCAAAGGGAAGGCCCAAAAGAACGTGGATAGAAGTGGAGAGGAAAGATTTAAAAGCTTTGGGACTAAATGAAGCCATGGTACTTAACAGAGAGGAATGGAGGAATAAGATTCATGTGGCCGACCCCTAATTGGGATAAGGTCTTGATGATGATGATCTTGCTCAAAACTCTAAAAACGAAAAATACAAAAGAGAAATGTTAAACTAAATCCTACATAAGCCTCTATGAAGAGCTGGAAAAGACCTCCCCAAATGATTGGATGTCATTTGCTATTCCTATTCCTCTTTATTTTTCTTAGTTAACAACACAAAGTACTCATGACCATTTTACTTTTAGTCGTCAATTACACAGTTTACGTCTTGACCTTTCACTAATTGCGTTTGAACAACTCCACTCTCAACACAATTAAAGAAGAGTGGAGCCAAAAGCCACCTAATCTCAATTATTTAAACTTTCAAACATATATCACAATTCAAAAGCAATCATAGGTTTGGATCAATTAAAAATGCCATAAACAATCTGGAGAAAGGATGCAAAACAAAATATATTTAAATGAAGGCACATAATCTAGATGAGCTTTTCATTTCCATTATAGGAGACCAAATATAAATTGTTTAGGTAACGTTTTGGATAAGTAGCTACACAGAGTAGATCATAACCAGTAAATGATACATAAATACTCATGCACACTGTAATAGTAAAAGAAACTTACACGTGCTGTAGAGTGGCATGGAATAGCATGCTCCCAATGGCAAGTATCATATTGGATATATGAAGGACACTAAATCTTTTCTCAAACCTTTGTCTTAAGGCATTTATAAGGCCAATCAGTGCCAAAAGAATGCAAGGAACATTGGATAAAGTGTTGTAGAATTCCGCAACATAAGACGAATAAGCATAATTTTTCTCACACCACTCGGTGGTAGATGTGACAGGACCCCAAAAGCTTGAGACCATTTCAGCCATTCTCCAGTACTAAAATAGTACCAAATTTCAAATATATGCAACAGAAGCACCTTCCGTTAAAAAATGTTATGAAAAAATGCCTAATTCAGGCCAACTCCAAATCATGTGCCTGCAACATAAAGCAATATCTTATTAGTAGCTCATAATTGATAAACCAGCAAAACAGTCAAAGCAACTTACAGGAGTTGCGAAACAAAAACATAAATTATCATTAAAATAAAGATCATAATGAGCTGGAAGATCAACCTAATTCCACATTCTTTAAGCAAGAACTGGAAATAAATACACAATCTAGTGTATAATCTCAGTAGCTTCATAATCCAAGTATAATAGAGAATGGAAATATGTTCTATATGAATGTTTAACTATATTAAGATTATGTCCAGTGAGCAGTTGCTAGTTTCATATGTACTTTGTCCTACTAACCACATGAAAGATTAAAAGACACCCTTTTTGGAAAATATGTTTGGAGTAAACTTAGTGCAACTCAAGCACATAATTACATCATATGTCATCTCATATATAAATAACACAAAACTGAAGTCTATTTCATATCAACTTGAATTATATTAGGAATATGTCCATGAACAGTTGCTACTTTCATTTCTAGTTTTCCTACCAACATGCACAAGAAAGATTAAAATAAGATGAGAACAATCTGACAAATATGTTTCAAAATAAACTTAAAAGTGCATCTCAAGCACAGCTAGATCTACATGTCAACACCGACAACTAAAATTATAAGTATGAAACAACACCTTTAATTACCATTGTATTTGCAAATGAAAGATACAAACCTGAAGAAACTACAGATATGATGAGATGGCAAAAACTTAATTTTTTATCTAACTAACCAAATATATATATATATATATATATATATATAATTTAGTTAAACTAACAACAATTAGGAAACATGAGGATCTGAGCACTTAGCCTAGCTGGTTATGTGCCCTAGCTCAAAACCAAGAAGTAGTGGGCTCAAATCCACTCACCATTCAAATTGTCAAATGAAACACAAAAAATTAAGCAGAAAAAATAATTTAGGAAATGTGTCCTATGCTCCTAGCAAACCTAGGATGTACACAAGCACCAATACTATGTCTATGTATAATCTCATGAGCTCTGAGCAGATCATGTCTCGCAAGCCACGTAAAATAATAAATAACAATTGGATTAGGTTTTCTGTTGTTTGTTCTCACAAATCCTCGATCACCAAAGGAGGTTGCATCTCAAAAGTCATACATTTATGGAAAGTTAGCCATCAGCTCACAAATTGGTACGCAAGAGACAGCTCATTACTTCCAACAAGTGGAATTTAGTCTTTTTGCACTTATTTGATTTAGACAGGTAATTAACAAGTTCCAAAATGAGATATATCCATCACAACTTTCAAAGAAAACATCATCCAGCTCAAAAATAGCTCCCGACTTCGTCGTCGTCGTCGTCAAAGCCTTATCCCTATTAGGGGTCAGCTACACAAATCTTGTTCCCCCATTCCCCTCTAACAAGTGTCATGGCTTCATTTAGTCCAAAAGTTTTTAAATCTGTTCTCACCACTTCTATCCACGTACTTTTTTGGCCTTCTCCTTGCCCTTAGGTTTCAAAAAATTTGTTATTAAGTTGACCATAAACTTGGATAAAATAGTACTCTCAAAAATTTGAGAAAAAAAATTGTATACTAATTATCAACTTCAATCTTAAACCAACCTAGAAAGTTAAGATTGCAAGCTGATGTTGTTAAGTAGTTACCATCAACACAATGTTTGGTACAGTGACATCGTGACTGCAGTTAAACACCTCATTCTCATTGCGCCGCAAGGAATAAACAGTTCTTTGTGACAACACAATGTTCCAAGTCTTCTTTTTTTATGGAAACTTCACTTCTTCAAACCTCAAACAAAAAATGCATGAAAGTTTCAGATATAGAAAGGTCTTCGGCTAAATATCTAAGATAACTCAGAACCAGATGATCTTAGCTTAGCTGAGGCTACCCCACTTGAGCTTTGTTCAAAAAGTGGCATCAAGCCACGCAGCATGTATAAACCAAAAACCCAAAGAAGAGATCACAAAACAAAAGAAAGATGTGGGGGTAAGAAACTAAAATAGAAACAACATCAAGTATATAAAACCTAGATCAGAAAATCAAATATTAAACAGCTTCACTATTACTAAGCAAGTCCATATGGAACCAACTACCAAATGACCAACAAGGCTAATAGAAAAAACTGACAGATCGAATTCTTCACGGGGTCCGGTATGTACTAAGAACAGCATGAATCCAGTGTTTTCCTCACACTAACAGAAGAACAGAGGTGATGTGCTGAGTGGTGTTGAAGATTGTAAGCAGCCTCAGTGGATTGAGAGAATAATAATAACAATTGAAATAAAGAAAAAACCCACAAATTTCTCAACAAAGAAAACCAAGGGGCTAGTTCAATTGTTTGGGATGAAGTACGACGGCGACAACTAAGTTGAAATGAAGGAGCTCTAGAGTAGAGATAGTCAAGCACTCTTTACTCCAGCACCGTTTAAGAATAATAACAGTAAAAAGGACAAATAAAGGGCATAAGATAAAGAGAACTTCAAAACACGAGAGATCTCGCCATCTTGAGAAACAACCATAATAACACCGCACATTGGAATGCTAAAGAATAACTTTAGTAAATGAGGCTGCCAGAAGTAGAATGGCAGAAACTTTATTCCTCAGGAAGAAACTAAGCAAGCATATGATAGATTATAGATTACAGTAGCTTCTATTTTGGACAAGAGATAGAATATGGCCAAGTCTAAGGTTTACAGGTGCTGAGGGAAATTCTGATGATATGGGACTCTATAAGTCAAAGGGGGAAGGATAGAGTAGATTGTCTACAGTTTCACGAAGATCGTGCTGGTAAATGAAGACTTCAAGAGGAATTCAGCAGTAATGAACAGGAGTCCCAACTTGATAGTTTGGGGAGAGTTATATGCCACTTTTAATGCTTGAACTAGGAACAATACGTGGTGGGAAATTATAATACCATTCATTTTGATGGGAAGAGTGAAAACAACAAAGCATCCTGAGCACAAGGATTAGGAAGAAATGGGGCACGATGACAGCAACCCATGCAAGCTTCAGTTTTACAAAAACTACATCATACCAGAAGCTTTTTTGATCAACCAGATTGAGTTGACTCAAGCAGATCAGTGACTATAGAAATCTTAAAGAACAATATCCAAGCCACAAATAGTAAGCATGAGATGATTTAAGATTATTAAAAGATCAATGGAAAAAAAAAAAAATTTAAAAAAAGGAAATCAGGACAACAATATCTCAATTAACCACTCAATTTCCAATCACATCTAAAAAGCAGATAACAACTGCTCAAAATTAGTTTACAGGAAGTTATCAAGTAGAAGATTAACGACTAAGTATTGGACTTGGATATCCCAGGACAAGAAAAGCCAAATCAATGCCTTCTTGACACAAAGAACGTAATGTGAAGACAGATTTGAATTAATTGAATAGTAACAACAATTTCAGATCATATTTTGAAACCTCACTTTGAATTCATGTTCCTATCAATTGAATAGCAACTGCAATCTGTCAATAGTTAAATATTCTAGACCCTTTTGCCATTACTAAGCAAATGAATTGAGCCAATCATCCCATTTCACTCCTAACCACACAAACTACACTCGCAACAGAAAAATGAAACAACGATAGGCGAACTCCAAGAGATTTCGCTAATAGACTCCTATAACTGAAGGTATTAACGACAGTTGATAAATGCAGAAGAAAAAAAGATTAGGCAAACACTCTACTCGCTGCACACTGAAATATCAACCTCATCAAAACACGAATCTCCTTCGATCTCACAAGAGAAACTACAAAAAATAAGATTTTCTAACCCTTACAAACAGAAAATCCCATTATCAAACGAAAAGAACTTGCTTTTTGGGATTGATCCCAAGATCGGAAAACCAAAAAACACGAGGTTATGACCTTCGCTACCCCTTTCAGAACAAAATCCCTGAAACATGAAATACAAACCATATGCGGGAATTTTTACTGGCATACCTAAATCATTCTTATGAAGAAATTTGGAGAGAAACGCCGTCTGTTTCAAGAAGAAAAACCGCAAAATTTGAGTGAAATGCGAAGGAGGAAGAAGATGAAATGAAGGTAAACGAGAGAATGAATCAGCATACCTGCAAGCCCTACGTTTGGAGTTGCCGGACGGAAAAACCCTAGCTGCATGATCGGGCCTGATTATAGCATTGGAAAAAAGGGTTAAAAGAACGGCATCCAGTTCCAATGTGTTATATCTGGGTCCCAATAAACAGATCGAACATCGTCCTGCCAACCCATTAGTACAATTTCCTGGCCTACAAATAGTTTATTTTTTAAGTGGGCCCATCAACTAAGTCCTTGGAGTGGGGCTCATGGGAGACCACAAGTCGCTAAAGAAATGAATAAGAAATGGAATTCGAAATTTTAGCGAGTCAAGGGGGCATGACTCGTGAAAATGCAAGAGAAAGAGACCTGCTAGCAGGACAAAGAAAGGGACGCACAGCCCACTACGGCATTGACCAACCTTGTGTACACAGCTAATTAGGAGAGAAAATAAGTGAGAAAAGAAAAATGGGCATTTAAGATCCTAGGATTGTTAGAAATTAAATGAAATTATAATAGTTGATTTTTATGATCCAAAATAGAAAGAGAGATATATAATTAAAAATATGAGAAAAAAGTAAAAATAAATAAAGCATAAGTTAGTAGATATTTAAGAAATTATGATAATATGACACAACATTTACTTAGAGAATATTTAAAAGCTTGGAAATTTAAACAATTTTAGTAAGAACGGATACTTTGGGCAGGCCTCCATACCAAAAATATTTAGCAAACTTATAACAAATTTAGATTTTAATCATCCTTAAAAGTAAGAGGGAGAATTTATTGCGATAAAAATGGTCTAGATACGCAAATGACCAAATTTCATATTCATTGGATGCATTCAGCCTTTGTTATCATGATCAAAAGTAGTGACTATCCATTTTTATTAATTTATCAAATTCCCAAAATAAGTAGCTAGGTTCATCCGAATACATTAAGTCATATCGGTTGCTTTTTTTGGTATGAATTGCTTAGATCTAAAAAAGAATTCATCGCGCATGCAAGGTGCGTACATCCGCATATGCAAGAAAACTGAGGTAAAGGCTGTGAATGATAAAGCCCACTCCTACTCACATATATTCTCTGCTATCTTCTTTGGTCCAAGTCCAGTGTTATATTAAGACCACATCCAAATAGTTTAGCTTCTTTGAAAAATCTTTCAAATGATTTAAAATTCTAAAAATATAAAATTATTGTACGACCAACTTCAATATGGTAGGCTTGTGGTTTAGCTTTTTATTCAGCTGTATAGATTTGTGTTTCTTTTTCTTTTACATTTTCTTGTTGATAAATGCTATCAGAACCAAGTTTTCCGTACTGATAGCTAAGCACTACCTTTGGATGATCTAACCAATCATCTTTTTCGCCCTTCCATAAATTGTCTAGACACCAAAATTCATGATTGTGGAATGATATTAGCTTTAAGGTTTTGAAACTTTAGATTATAATAATTAGAATTTTCCAACTGAACAAACTAGTACCCAAAAGCATTTAATAGGCATGAATTTTTGCAAGTGCCCAAAATACGAAGGCCGTACAAGTTGATAAGTCAAATCATCCAAAAATAGGGCCTCACTGGAGTCCTTTAGAAGTCCTTGGTTTAGATTACACCATATCAAAATTTTCTTTATAAATGCTCCAAATGACAGCATTTGTATTCTACTTTTGCATAAGCCACTCATGAGTTTGTACCAGCTTTGGATGTCCTATAAATCAAAAAGTATGTGTGTTTAATATTTTTAATATTTTAAAGGTGTAATTGAGTGACACTAGAATCATTCTATCCACATGCTTTTCAATCTATTACATGAACAAAGTGGGAGCAATCACACGAACAAATTAGATCATAGCAAAGTAGGCTCTAAAAGAAGTGTTAGACGATGCTCGGTTTGTTTAGCATTCCTCTGGTTATGACTAATTCATAGTTGTAAAGAAATTTCTTTTTGAATGGTAAAATTTGTTATTCAATAGTTGTATAGAACTTATACACTTAGGGACAAAAAGCTGAAAGAGTTTTTACTTTCTATCAATGATTTGACTCCAATAATTGAAGATAAAGGGCAGCCCTGATGCACGAAGCTCTAGCCTATGTGGGGTTTGGGGAAGGGGCGGACCACGTGGGCCTAAAGTAGGTAGCCTTACCTTGTATTTTGCAAGAGGCTGTTTCCACTCTTTGAACCACTGACCTCAAGGTCACACGATGACAACTTTTACCATTGTGCCAAGGCTCCCCTTCACTCTAATAATTGAAGATGTTAATGTCAAATCAAATTTTTGGACATCTACAACAATAAATGTTTCATAATTTTGTGACAATAATACTTCATCATTCTTTGGAGACAAATATGAGTCTAGGCTCACAAAATTTTAGTTTTGCTTCTTTTCTAGTGGGCTAGCGAAACATACTATGAAGTAACAGATCATTGTTGCCCTCCTATAACAAAGTAGAACACTTTATTATCAAAATTTTCTTGAGATTTTAGCTGAAACACCCATTAACAGAGGAAGTGATAACTAATTACACGTTAAAGATCACTTAATGCCCAAATCACATTTTGACAAAATCTTTGCTAAGACCTCCTTCAAACTATTGCCTAGTAGACTCTATTAGAAAACTTTCCTAAAGAATAGTAACTAGTATGTGAAAGTGTGTCACTTGAAGAGTGAGGTGTTAAGATAGAGATTAATAGAGTAGCACATACCAGTGGTTTTATTATTTTAATCAGTGGTAATATTCATCGATGATATCACTTTCTATAGCAAATTCCATTAAATGTCATTTTCTCAACCGCCACAAAAATTTGCCTTTTACTTTCTTCTTTTTTTTACATGGCAAACTATCTCGCCTTTTCTTTTTTCCTTTTCTCCACATGCCCTCCTATTTCTTTATATTTAACAAAGTGCAATTCTACTGGCATTTTTCCACCATAATTTATTTTTCTCAAATGCACTTTCGATTTCAATATTTGTGCAGCTGTTGTCTTATTTCATTTTCAACCAAATCTTCCACTCATCAAATATCCTTTTAGTTTTTATGTTAACAAAACTACCATTATGCTTTCATTTTTCAACAAAACCTTCTGCCTCATTTGGTAAATCCATCTTCTATCCTCCAAGAACAATTTTCCTCATAGGATTGTAACCATTTGTCCCTTATAAAGCCCAAAATTGACACTATCCTCCCTATTTTGGTAAAAATGTCATTGTCCTCCATCCTTAATCCATTCTAGTTTCTTCTTTCATGAATAAACTTTAGCTAGGCATTTTGAATTCTAAAAATGCCCTAGAAGAAGTAAATAATTAGAATGCCCTTTTTCTTTACTTCAAATGGCTTTTACTTTTTTTCAATCAAGTCTCTCCCATCTATCTTCTTTCTGTAAAATCTAATTTGCAGCCCTCTTTCTCCATCCACTTTCAAATCTCAAATGCTTCATCCACTTTGTCATTCCTATAGAGACAATGTATATCCCTAAAATTTACCATGTAAAACCACCAATGCTAGTTGAGAAAGTAAGAAAAATAGAGGTATCCAAAGCTTGATGGAAGGGCTCATCAACACCTTGAAGAACAATCCTTGGCTCGTAGCTTGTCCTTTCTTGAAGCATCAACTTCATAGTAAGAAATCCAAATAAGGGGAAAGCAAAGACTAAAACATGACAACCAAATTCTACTTACTGACCATAATACATGCCTAGCGAGAGTAGTTACCTAAAATGTGACCATAAGATGAGGGGTTTTTCTATTGATTTTTAGGTGTAATGACCATACCGAAATGGGTCTTCCCTTACTTCATTTTCTCTTCCCTACACATGTTCTCCTTTGTGGAGAGAGTTGTTCATCTTCTCCTTCACTATGAGAGAGAGAGAGAGAGAGAGTTGTTGAAGTAGAAAGCTACTAGTCAAGGACACTTACAGATGCACCTATATGTCAGTGGGAGAGAGATTAGAAGGAAGTATTATCAGCAAGTTTTTACTTTTTGCAGCAGATTGTCTTACCCAAGCAAACGTATGGCATTTTCTTCCACGACATTTTTTTTTTTAACATAACCATGTTGATATTTATGGATATACCATCGACATTCATTTTTGAAATATCCTTCAATGTGCTAATATCTATGTATTTGCCACTGCTTTCTAGAATATGCTTTTACATATTGATATTTATGAATATACTACTGCATCTTCAATTTTTATAAACAATTTGCTTTTGGGAAATTCATCAATGTTTCACACTATAAGAGATGTGTACTTTATATATAGTACTAGTCATGAATACATAAAGATGCTCCTCGGAGATTAAAAAATATAAATACATTTAACAACAATTTTAATCTTTTGCTACTAAAAATACCATAGGTAAAAGTAAAAACAATATTTTTACTTTAGCAATGGTAGTTTTCTGTTGGTAAAGTCTACTTTTTGACTATTCCTCATACAACCTTAGGTCTATTTCCAAAATGCCCTTTTGCCTACTTCTAAAATACCTTTTGTCACACCCATGCCCTAAATAGTGGATTAAAACGTAAAAACCAAGAACATTAGAAATCAATTCGTATTGGATTAAACATATACATTCAGTTAATAATTTTGGAGATAAACAGAATAGAACCACTTAATTTAATTAAGAATCTTCTAGTCAAGCAGCTGATAACAGTGCTGCATAATATAAGGCACGCGACGTATTTCCAACCAAAAATGCATTATGTACAGATAAATAAAGAGGCGATCGCGCACTTACAACAAGTGCATACGCTCCACATAAGGGTGGAGCAACCAATGGTTGAGGGAGTCCCCACACCCAATGAAACAACCTGAATTCCCATGCCCTGTGAAGAATGGAAATCTGAAGAGATGTAGCAGGTCCTTCACAGATTGTCTAACCATAGAAGAACCTGTAACCCTGCTACGCCTGCCCCACCCTGTCACAATATCAATTCGGTCGGGTCCAACACCTGATGCAAGCAATCGTCTATGAAACCAGGCAAGTGTCCTTGATAAAGCTGTCACTGCAGTCCCATCGGACATGACGTGGAGATTAATGAGCCAATATGAGGAGCTCTTTTCCCTCACAGCTTCTGGATATACATTCTTTTGTGCAGCAACCTCCCACACAGAGCCTGCCTCCTCCTTGAGGCCTGTCTTATGAAGGAAATCTACAACAGCATCCACTAGTCCCCTCTTACTCTCTCTATCTTCACTGTGCATTAGATCCAAAAAGTTGCTTGTATGATCTCGTACATTTTGGCCATCAGGTTCCGCTACTGGCATGTTCAATAGAAATACATGTGCTGGGTGGCCAGTGATTGCCATGAGCTCAGAGCATGAGCTCATCTCACTAGGTGATTGTACATCTATAGAGCTACTGAGAAGCAGGGTATAGGTTTGTAAGGAAGGCTTTAGGCCCAAACCTAGCATGTTCTGCAGCAAGTCATAGGCATCAGAGAACCGACTTGCCCTAAGAAATGCACCAAGAAGAGAATTGCATGTGGGTACATTAGGCCGCAACCCTGCCTTGAGCATTGACTGATACCATCCTTGAGCCTTGTCAACATTGCCACCCTTTCCCCACAAGTCTACAAGGAGGCCATATACAGGTTCGTCTGGAACCCAATGCTCTTGTTTCATCTCCGTAAATACAGCCTCAGCTTCATCAAGACACCCACAATGACCAAGGACTTCCATTATGATGCTGTAAGTAACCTTATCAGGGCGGAATCCAGCAGTTTGCATGTCCCGATAAAGTTTCAATGCACTAGGATAGTTCCTTGCTTTTGCTTGCAATGCAATCATTATGTTATAGGTGACCAGATTAGGAACACAGCCATGTTCAACCATCTCATAGAACAGTTTGTAAGCAGCTGAAAGATGGCCTGCTTTCCCAAGGCAATTAATTATCACACCATATGTGAAAGTATCAGGAGAGAGGCCTGCTTGTTGCATCCTTCTGTACATATCCATTGCGATGTCCAGAAACCCAGCTTTAGCATGGATGTCGATGAGCGTACAGTAGGTAACTCGATCAGGTTTACAGCCTGCTTCCTGCATTTGGTAGAAAACATTTACAGCCTCCTTTAGATAATTTGCACGGCCATAAACATGAATTAGGCGGTTATAGGTCACCACATTTGGCTGGCATCCATCCCTAATCATCTCATCAAGAAGCCTCTTTATAGCACCAAATTGCCTGGAATACCCAAGGATACCTACCATGGTAGTGTAGCTATGCTCATCATGCTTGAACCCAGGCCTACGTTTCAACCAATAGAAATAACCAAGAGCGACTGAATGATCTTTGAGTAGTTTTAGAACCTGGTTTGCTTGATAAGCATCCACTCTAAGATTTAGCTTTTCCAGAGCCTCTTCTGCAGCAGGTCCCCATCTTACTTGTCGCAAAATGCTATAAACCTGATCCACCATGCATGCATTATTTACAGATTTGCTAGAGAATGGAGCATAACCAGCTTGTGTTCTCATAGATCTTGTAGACTGGTGCCCCTTATCTGCAGATTTAATGTTATTGGTAATGGCTGTTTTTACTCTAGATTCCGAGATCTTTCCACTACGTCTCAGATTTGGAAGATTACTGGATGGATGAGTTTTTTCCCTCCGAGTTGCAGACCATGTTTGATCCAGAGTATCTGAAGGAAATTTGTGAGTATCTACTGAAGTCCTTCGTGGTATACTTGGAATAAATTCAGAACCTCTCATCACTCCAGACATCTCCGTTTGACCATTATGGCGATGAGAATGAACACCAGAACTTGACTCTCCTGGTATGCCAACGGTTGGTTTTGCATATGCTTGTGAAAAATTGGCTCTTTTATGGGATTTCTCATTTGACGATCTTATGTTGGAGAGAGGGCTAGTAGAATTGACCATGCAATTCTGGGGTGTGAAAAGTAGACCACGGCCATCTAAATTTGGCAACTTATAATTCATTAAGTCAGACAAAAAGCCAACCGTTGCAATGCCAACCTTCACAAACTGGTCAGTAACATGCAGAGATGTCTGCTTCAGACCTTTTTGAGCAGCATGGACATCGGCATATATAGAAGTCACACCATCTGACCTCAAAGAATGGGTGGGATCAGCTTGAACATGAGGGACTGCAGCTGGATCATCGGAAGTTTCAGCTTCTAGATAAGCAATAGGACCTCTTGCACCACCAGAAACGCAATTTCCTCCTCCTGGTCCTGTTTTGGATACAGAGGTGGGAGTTTCTTGTGGAAATACAATATCAGCACTTTTTCCCTGCCTCTTCGATACACAAGTTTCATCTTCAGCACATAGGCACGAAGTCCCATCTGCAGCACCACTTCTTGAACCACTGAGAAAGAAGGACCTGGCACTGTTGGAAAGATTACCAAGATGCTTTGTCCTTAACATTGTCTGCAAACATACAGTTACTTCAGTGCTACCACACATAAGCCCCAATTAACAATAAGATAAAATGTTCATGACAATGGTAACCGTAAGAAACAAAACAACAAGCTGACTATCAGCAAGAGACTGTGAGTATTTCTCAACTTTTGCTTGTAAGCTGACTCAAGATAAACTACCAAACTAAAAGCACATTCACTTGGTTGGAAAACTAAAGTGATTTTAATGTAAACGCACAAATAAATACCGACAGAGATCCATAATTTATTCTTCACCACATTGTTTTGCGCCTCCAAGACATGCTTACAATGGACTGTCTAGACTGGAGGACAAAACTAAGTGAGGGTTGCATTTAATAAGCAGTTAGATGGAATTTTTTATGAACCATTACCCAATGCATTATCCCACAGTTTAGAGCCATTAAATCATTGTGTGATGTGTCCCAGAATGAGGCCAGATATCTAGTGCACTACTCAAATAATTAACCAATTTCAAAATTTAGTACTCATCTTAAATGCAATACTTGTAAAAATATACTGTCTAAGAAATAGTACTTGAACAAGATAAATGGACAGTTTTTTGTCGCAATGACATTAAAGGATGAAGCAAAAAGCAAATTGTAGGCACGTAAGGTCCAGTGAAAGTTTAAGGCTGACTGTGCACAGTTTTGTCAAGGTTCATCTTAACCATGATCAAATGGAAAACCAGCAGGGACCTGGTTAGCAGGAAACTACGAAAACTTTGACCTCTTTCCAGTATTTTGGAAGATGTGCAGTCGTAAGAAACTAAAGTAGTAATGGCCCAGGTTCCTTCCCATGGAGAAGAAACAGAGTTCCAATCTGGCAGCAGAGGTTAAGCTTATACAGATGTTCCTGTTTGAATTCATTAATCAATTTCTCAACAATTGAAATATTTCTCAAGAACCAATAGGCCTTGGGACTTGGAAGAGAGGAGGAGAGAATAGAGAGATTACCTGCTGTGAGTTGAGATTTGGTAGAGAAGAGATAGCTTTGCAGCAAAATCTAGCAAGAATGTCAGCTTGAGTAATGCAATCATTGGTGAGAATCCAATGCCCCGAAAACCTAAGGGTTCCTCGACAAGGTTCATCCAGGGAGGGTGAGTCAAGGCCTAAGATCAGGCCGAAAGGCGTAGTTGATGGACAACAGGTGAATATTCCTGTAGCCGGAGATTGCTGCCAAATGAGACGAATCCATAGGTGGGGTTTCTGCCTACTTCTATGCGTTGAGCCTTGAGAAAGGGCAGTGGGGTGACTGGAAAGAACGGAATAAAACATGTTGTAAGTCATATCTGGGTTCGGTTCAGATAATCTACTCGGATTGGCAGCCCTGGCAAGGAATAGTGGTTGGTACAGTGAAGTCCATCAATGGTATCTGCCAATTTGAGATTAAATCTAGCGATCATGCTTGACAAAGTTGGTGTACCACAAAGATGGTTGCATAGGTTGTGAAATGTTGGATTTACTCTGATTGGCAGCCCTGGCAAGGAATAGTGGTTGGTACAGTGAAGTCCATCAATGGTATCTGCCAATTTGAGAATAAATCTAGCAATCATGCTTGACAAAGTTGGTGTACCACAAAGATGGTTGCATAGGTTGTGAAATGTTGGCAACACAATCAACTTAAAAGAACCAAGACTGCTTTTCTATTATAAATTCAAGTCATGAAATTATGCGACCTTGCTAGTTGAGCTGTGAATGCCCTAGCTTGTCCAAGATGTATATATTAGCTTGTCTTGGCACAGAAACCTCCAAGTTAGTTCGTCAGTGGGCTGTCCCAGAATGAAGTATGACGAGCAAGTCATCATCCTAATAAAGCACTTGCCAGTACTCATTTCAGTTACATGCAGAGAAGTTTTGTAGGTGAACATGGAAAACAATGGTCCATGTGAAGTCCTAGTTTGGTGCTATGGTCCTACATGTCAAGAGACATAACTATATGCCAATAAGAGCAAAGAACCTTATCCTAGGCAAGTACATAAACAAAGTGTGGGACCTTGGTTAAGCACCTCCAACAATTAAGCTGAGCAGCTTCTGTTTTTCTTGCGTTCAGTCGTGAGCATACTTAATCCTAAAACCAAGTGGTAAGCACCTTCCAACTAAGATTCAAGGTCAAGCCCAAACAAACCAACATCCTTGAAACATTATCCCCTTTTATGCATGCATTGGAAGAACCACCAATTTCATATTTACCATGTTAGATGGAAAAATAAGTTCTTCATAGAAGCTTCGTACGGGAGAATCATAGTATTTTGACAACCCATTTCTAGAATAAATCTGAGAACAAATCATATCCATTAGCAGTAACTGATCGTACATCTTTGCTCAGCAGTGCACTGCCTAAGACTTGCATGCAGACTGCAGAGCCAATTCAAATTGAAACCAAATTGGCATTCCCTTTCTAATTTCGAGAATTCTTGTCACACTTTCCTTCCCTATTTTCTGGATTCCTCGCCTATTCCTCTTCATCATGTGCCAATAGCCAGCGAAAACCTATTGAGACAGGTCATCAGAACCAAAGAATAAGAAATTTGCCTATTAACTCTGCTGCGCCCAGTTCCATCAGCTATTAAACTAAATGGAGGAATAGAAGACATTAGCGGACCAAGCAAATTTTGTTACCTTTTCAAGGTCAACAAAGCTAGCATCTCTTGAATTTGACTCAAGAAGTGTCTCAAGTTTCAAATAGTTACCTCTCCATAATGATAAAAACTATCAAGAAGCATCCATGGTTTGTGCACAGCTATCTTTTTACCTCTAGTCGTTTTTGAACAGCAAGAAACGAACAGAAACACAGTTTTATCACTCCCCATACACCAAAATGATATTCAAATCTCTATCTCAAAAAGACTTCTACATCCATTTCAAGTTCAACAACATATGCAATCACCCGCAAATAAAATACCAACTGAAGGGATAAAACCTAGATGGGTTGTTCGCGAAAACACTGCCTAATCCAAAAACCATCAAAACTTATGTTACCCAAAACCATTTCTGCTCGAAATACCAGCAATTGACCTGAAATCAACCACATAACCTGTTATACAACCTCCTTACAACCCAACTTCACGTCCTAGATAAACGACAATATACCTTTAGAATGCAACATTATGATGCAGTTCAACCATCAAAACGGCCAAAAAACATGGATGTCTCATAACTCCAAAAATGATCACTGGTCTTGCTCAAATTTGACAAATGAAGTCTCTAAGTCTCCAACAGTAGCCTTCTCCATAACAGCTGAATCTAATTAGAAGCATCCATGACTAGCACACAACTCCTCTCCTCCATCTCCTCAATTCTTGTCCAACAAGAAACAAAAAGAACTCATTTTTACTGCTCTCCGCGTATGAAACTGACAAATGAAATCTCTACGTCTAATTCAATTCCAACAGATATGGACAGTCACCCCAAGGAAATACCAACTGAATTTGCACTTAATCAGGATGGGTTTCCCGCAAAAACACCGTCCAACTAAAATATCACCATATCCCACGAATAGCAAAACCATTACAACCATGTCTACTAAAATACACGATCTTAACCTCAGCCAAATGGCCTACTAAGCAGCCTCCAAACAACTCCAAGTCACATAATAAAGAAGTGATAAATATATCTCCAAAGCCTCCCATCATGTTGCAATTCAACCATTAAAACACCTAAAGAGAAAGTAATTTGCAAACAATTATCTTATCTTTACAAGCAAATTTACCCTGAAAAAACCCAAAAAAACACATCATCACCCTGAATATAAAAAAAAACACAGAAACAAGATGCAAGAACACTGACCTTATAAGTTAAGAGAGATGGGTACCAAGAGAAATCTCCACTTTTGATGGAGAGATGGAGAGGGCTGTGAAGATTATCAGAGGCCGCCCTCTCTGACCTCCCATAAACAAGCCGTGAAGGTTTCCGAGTAAGTGGGTGGCTAGATTTTTGCGGATGGACGACGACTTCAACCCTGCTTTCTTATGACTGACTTTTGCTCCTCGTCTTTTATGTGCGTGTTTCTACAGTGTCCAGGGAGAGACATTTTTGGAGCAGTTGTCAGTATCAATCTCCACACCCATGCGCTAACGCCAAGAGAAAGATGTGCCATGCCACCAACTCATTCTGATAGGCCACCAGTTTTTTTCTGATCCGAACCATCCAATCCTGTGGACCTCACCTCCTATGGGATGAGCTGTTAATCTCTAATTGTTGACCACAGATCAGAAAACTGGAGTAGGACCCAACAGATCAATGGTTGGATAACTTTGACAGTTTGGTCCACTGTACCTTCCCCATCTCATATGTGTCCAAGGCACTTGAGGATTCCGCTCATCAATTTTGGTCCCACCACAATGAGATGATCTTAGCCACTGCACCTCAGACAAGATCTTATCCTATTTGGCGGTTCCACAAATTTGATTGAAGAACTGAAAAGAAAGCAGATGCCACTTCTGGTGGATCTAAATTTTTCATAATGTGGGCATGTTTGTACGAAATTGTCAATCAAATATAGATCTGATGATTACTGGCTAATTTTGGATTGTATTGCTTACACTTAAAATCATCTTCAATCATTTGTGATTAAGATTTGCAAGATTGGTTGGATACTCCTATTTAGAACTTTTACTTAATGGGATTTAGGAAGGGGAGCCTTGGTTCAATGGTAAAAATTGTTGTCATGTGACCTTGAGATCACGGGTTCAAGGCGTGGAATCAGCCTCTTGCAAAATGCAAGGTAAGGCTGCCTACTATAGGCCCTTGTGGTCTATCCCTTCTCTGGACCCCGTATAAGCGGGAGCTTTGAGCATTGGGGCTGCCCTTGACTTAATGGGATTTAGAAGCATAGTAGAAAATTTTCTACTTCCACGTTCAAATTGGAATGATAAAGAGCTTAGATGATTGAGATTCTTTAATCAATGTCATCTTTAATCTATTAGATGTGCTGTTGGGGAGTTTCGGGTAATTGACCAATGACTTGCATATGGGGTCTAAGTTTGGAGTTGTGAAGACTCGGCTAACAATATTACATTTTGTCCAAATAAATGTAGATCCAACTAACTTGTGATCTTCTTAAGTCACACCTTGGATAGGTCATACACTAATGATTCTCTCTAGCAACTAAAAATGGCAGCCCCAATGCACGAAGCTCCTTTGTATGAAGGGTCTGGGAAAAGGGCAGACTACAAGGGTTAATCATATGCAGCCTTACCTTGCATTTTGCAAGAGGCTATTTCCATGCCTTGAACCCGTGACCTCAAGGCCACACGACAATAACTCTACCGTTATGCCAAGGCTCCCCTTCTAGCAACTCTTGTTAGAAAATTTTATTAGTGATACATTTTTTTTATTTTTAGAAACAATATATTACAAATACTTTATCTTGCGCAAAATGAATAGCAGCTTTGTGAAGATAGTTGAAGCTTCCAAAACTGTACTAGAGATTATGACAATTCCATCTCCGAGATAACCTTGTGAGACTCCAACTCTACCTCAATTGATTTGCACAATTAAAGTACAAGTCTATATTTTAGTCTGCAAATCGAAGCTTCCAAATCATGCAAGGGATTGTCATGGCTCTATCTCTGGGATAACAAGCCAATTAATTTTTAGTATCGGAGTAAGGATTTGTACTTTAAAGGGGATCTCTGGCACAATGGTAGAGTTGTTGCCATGTGACCTAGAGGTCACGGGTTCAAGACATGAAAATAGCCTCTTACAAAATACAAGGTAAGGCAAAATAACTTCGTTTTACAAGCATAAGAATCTCCACCTTTACAAATACTTTTCATCCTATAATTGCCTTCGAGATGATGCCATTCTTACCCTTTTATCTATTAAAGATTGGAAAAGATCTCTAATTCTAAGTCATTTTCCATATGCATGCTATGGAGGTGGACAAATGGCTGTCCCTCCTCCATCATGAGCTCATTGTAATATGTTTAACTATTCTAGAGGCTCTTTCAATCCATTAACTTCTCTTTTGCAACCTATGAAGATCAGTCCTGGTGGGAAATAAAAATTAAATGATAGTTCTTCTGGTTGGTGAGGAATTAAACCTTTGGGTAATAACAATAAAACCTCCAATAAACCAAGGACTAGAAGTCTAAACTTTCATCACATCATCGATATTGCAAAATCTAAATGCAAGAAAATGATTTCCAAGATGAAACATTTTCTGTACTGCATTTTCCATAAACATGAACACAACATTTTGATAGTTTTTGCTTGAATATTTTTCAAGGGGAGCCTTGACGCAATGGTAGAGTTATCATCATGTGACATAGAGGTCATAGGTTCAAGGTGTGGAAACAGCCTCTTGCAAAATGCAAGGTAAGGCTGAGTACTATTGACCCTTGTGGTCCACCCCTTTCCTGGACCCCACATGCGCTAGAGCTTCGTGCACTAGGGCTGCCCCTTTGCTTGAATATTTTTCTTGAAAACTTTACAAATAAAGATAAGATCATACCTTTTTGAAGAAGACCCAATCAAATTCCATCCCCCTCATCCTTCAATGCTACTCCTTGAATGAATGGTGAGACATAACACTTCTGCAAAGGTTTTCATTGCAAAGACTAGGCTACTAGCCTACACAGTTACTTTCTAATTCTTTTTGATGAGGAATAAATAAAATGCTTAAGATCTAAATCTTCTTCTACCTCCAAGCTAAGATGACTACCTATGAGGAGATTTGCTCCCCAACATAAAGGTGCAAATTGGATAAAAAGAATTGCTCGGGTAATTATTGTTATTAGAATATAGAGAACAAGAAAGGGAATGCAAGGAGGGAATAATAATGTTGAGTGTTCTTAACTAATTATCCTATTTTCTTCTTTGAAGTCAAATTTCATCTAAAAATTTCAATTGTTTAAGAACTATTTTGCATAAATTACAATTACTACTAAAACTTAAACTAATTTTACAACAAAATTACACTTACAACCAAAATGTCTTTTAATATAAAAAAAAGTCTAATGTATTAACTCTTGTGAAATTTTTAATAAAAAAAACTCTTAATTTATTAACTCTTGTGAAATCTTTCATTACTCTCTCTCTCTCTCTCTCTCTCTCTCTCTTTTGATAGAAAGACAACTTTTATTACTACACTATGTACTATGTAATATGTCTTGGCTCGAATGTGCCTACAAAGTCTTTATACATGACATTATATTAAAAGCTAGGTGGTTCAAAGTGTCAAACCAACCTTCTTCAGAGTTGAAGCTTGATGTGAACTGTTGTTTCTTTTTAATTATGCAGTGCCTTTATTATGAGACAAAAGAATATAATTTCTTAGCCATGCTATGTAGTTAGTGGGATATGTACTTTATATGAATGGTAATAGAAATGATTAATTGTTTAGGAAACAAATTCCTTTATTTTTTGTGACTCATTTGAGTAAGAATTATGGTAATGCACATATTTTCACTGGAAAATTCTAGTAAAGAGAAAATGTACAAATATTGCTCATTTATTTCAGTTATCCAAACTGTCTATATTGTGGGTCATATTTTGGTTGAGGCAAACTAAAATTCACATGCATCTAAATATTGTAGCACTATAATTTTTAGCTGAAAAATCACAAGGCAATAACGTCTATTCAGCAATGAAAAGTTTGCTACTCTATATCTTAGAGTCATGTCATGGTGGACAGGGGTAGAGCCAAGATTTTGTGTCAAAGGGCCAACTCTTTACCATCATTTAAAATTAGAAAATTTTTAAAGTAGAAGAAATAGCAACTTAAAAAATATACTCATAAAATAATTTCATTAAATACCTTATTTATTATTTTTAGAATTACTAATTAAATTGACAATGAGATCATCATGAAGAGGAATTGGTAAAATGTTGTTAGCATTGAAGTGCACTTGCAAATGAAGATTACTTATAAAGTTTAATTAGAGTTTTAGTAGGCATGCATGCTCTTAAGCAGGAGAAGAAGTCTAAGCTCTTGTTTTTTCATGCATAATAAGTTCCTTTTTTTTTTTAGACCTAAGCAATTCATCATGTTCTTCAATCCCAAATTAGGTAACCCAGTATAAAATAATGCATTTGGATGAATAATAACTACTCCTTTAGGATTTTCAAAAAATAATAAAATAGATGTTCAATATTTTTTTATCATGAAAAATGGGCTAAAAGCATCCATTAAATGTGATATTTGATTTTTAGCTTATCTAAGCCATTTCAAACAAGATGAATGGCTCAGATCTATAGAACAAAAGCAATACATCTAATCCAATTATTGTTTCGAGAGAGATGGGGTAGGTTAGAGGCAGAACTAAATGGATATTTAAGTTTTTTGGGAATCACTTGCCCCATTGACCCCCACGTTGTCTCTGTCCTTGATGGTCGCAAACCTTTATTATGATGCATCCTAGGGAGACAACTTTAACCAAGGCCCTATCCTGTTCTCTAGGTAGACTAAAAGGGCAGCCCTAGTGCACGAAGCTCCCGCCTATGCAGGGTCCGGAGAAGGGGCAGACCACAAGGGCTTATAGTAGGCAACCTTACCTTGAATTTTGCAAGAGGCTGATTCCACGCCTTGAACCTGTGACCTCAAGGTCACATGACGACAACTTTTACTGTTGTGCCAAGGCTCCCCTTCTTCTCTAGGTAGACTGGGGTTAGTAAAAATGTGACTCATTGCTGGTCTGCTCTGTTTAGGTTTGCTGTTAGAATGACTTGAAGAACTGGCCATTTGGTCATGCTATTATTTAGTTTAAAATCTCCTTTGATATAGGCCCTTGTGGTCCGCCCCTTTCCTGGACCTGCATAGGCGGGAACTTCGTGCACCGGGCTGCCATTTCATCTCCTTTGATATCATGTTTTGAAAAACTACTTTATGGGGGTAGAATCCTTGTTTATAAGTTATCATTCTTCACAGTTTCCTACCTGCCAGTGTCAATTAAGCACACAAGTCAAGCCATAAATAGATTACAACAAATTTGTAAAATTATGTCCAGAGTCCCTATGGTTTGTAAAAACACTAAGTCAAACTACTTCCAGCCAAGGTAAGTCCTGGTCTGACCATGTGGGCTGGGCAAAAGGCCATCTAGACCCCAGCCATTGTCATCCGTAGCTCCATGAGATAAAAGTGTCCATCCCTCTCATACAGCTATGCCATTAAGATGGCTATTAAATTGCTAGTTCCAAAATTCTATTAAATCACTTGTTTTTCTCAAGAAATATCTAACCCACTTCGTCACACAACTCAACATCTCCCCTAAAATATAATTCATGTCGGGTTCTAGTCGAAGAATTACAAAGCAAATCATGTACGTACTCTTCTAAATGTATTCTTCCATCCGAAAAGAAGCACTTTCAACCTATCACCAAGCATCTTGCAATGGAGATGTGTGACCAATTGGTTAGCTATTAATCACTTGCTTGGACCACAGCTAGTGAGAGTACAGCTTCGTATATGTCAGAGCTCCGTGTGAAAACAATCTCTTACAATCCCTTTCTCAGACTTCGCATATGTCAGAGCTTCGTGCAGAGACTACCTTTCAAATCGAGTGTGTTCACCTTCACTCGTTTTGAGCGTGTACTCTTACAGGTGCTCGAACCAGAAACATATTAGTTGTAAAAATTTTCTGGTGGGCATGATCTTCCACCCATTACTTAGAGATAAAAAATGGTCCCTCTAAGATGGACCATAAGGGGGTCCCATTGCGAGAAAGTGGTAGTGGGCCCCATTATGGTCCCGTCCGTACAATTTCTTAACTATATATTTGTGTCGATACGATGCGCCGCAAAGGTTGTCGCAGGCGGTTGAATCCTTTACTTTGCTTGTGAAAGACAGTAACAAGGGAGAGACGGCGAGATGGGAGAAGCAGCGCCGAAAATGGAGACCTTGATAAGGGAGGCCATGCGGAAGCGGGTTTCTGATTTCAAGGAGCAGGCTGAGTAAGAATTTTCTTCTTCAATTTCTTTGTTGTTTTTCTTCTTTTTGTTTTCAATTAAGCACTTCTCATGTGATCTTTAACTAATAAAAATTGGATTTTTCTTGAATATTTCCAAATAATTAGGTATTTATATCGATTTGGGAAATGAGAGGTTGTTTTCTGTGCTGTATGAACAGCCGAGCTGATAGTTTAGGTAATCCCAGAGAAGAAATTTATTTGCTTTGGAATCTTTTCCATTAAATATTCCTACTGTTGGAGACAATATGAACGAGTGAGGAATTCTGGGCTATGCTGGCAGTGGTACTCTATTATGTTACAAAACGAGAATGTAAACGGAATTACAAAAAAAGGATGATGGTGTAGAATGTCGGATTTGCGGGAAGGGTTTCATTGTCTTGTATCTTACATGTATCGTTAGAAGGAGTTGCTTCTGTCGGGAGTCGGGATCAGAATACGTTTAAAAATTTTAATTTTTTAATTTATTTCTAGTTTTTGGGCGATGAAGTTGACCAGTTCAGGTAACTGATTTGCTGGTAACTGCTCCTTGGTAGAAAGCTTGACACGTTCACATCCATGGACTTACTCATTTGAGTTGCTTGTGGGTTTAATGATTTGGGTGGTAACTGGGAGTCCTGGACAAATTCAAAATATTTTTGGAACCAACGGGGACAGGATTGGTGAAGAGGCCTAATACTTGAGAAACTATTTATGAAATTGATGTGCAATACCAGATGCAATTGGTGAGTTAGTTAGGTGTGGATGGACAAAAATTGATTACTGGCTTGAAGTGCAATTTCAATCAATTAGTTTCTTTTGCTCTTTTAATTGTGGTAAAGGTGATAGTTTAGCACGTTGCCTGATATTTTGTCACAAAGAAGTTAGTGCTAATGGAATAAGGATTTAAGCTGCAAAGGTTTTCGTTCTTATTTTAATATGTTCCCAGCAATGTATACGAATTGGAGGGCGTTAAAGTGCACTTTTGTTGATGCTACTTGGAGAAATAGATGATAGTCGTGGGTCCTACTGCAGCAGGCTGTGCATGTTTTAACCTATATATTGCATAAAATCCATTATCCTGTCTCAATGAAAGCGTATTGTTATTGGATTCTCTAAATCTCAAATATAATATGGAGAAGTTGAAGCGACAGCAGCTGCTTATCACGCAGAAGTGGAACTGGTTGCAAATAAATGGATTTTCATCTGGTTGAGCTCTAGTTGGCATTTGCTGAACTGTGGAGTGCATGTGCAGTGAGTTTCATTTCTTCATTATACTGGAGTAATGGAGGCTTCTCAGGTGAAGGAAACTAGGACAAAAATTGTTCTGCAATTGTTGCAAGTAATAAAACCAATTTATGGTTGAAAAATGAAAGAACTATAAACCAGATTCTGAGGTATGTGGGTACAGGTTATACGTTTTAATATATAAACAATATAACTTTTGATATCATCTGATGCTTCAAATGCTATCAGATTGAAGGGCTTTATGCATTATGAGGAACAAAGTTGACTAAGGATTTTGAATCGTTGCAATTGCTGCTTTATGGACTTGAACAATGCCGTCCTTTTCTGCTAATATTAGTGGCAAAGTGTTTCTAAATGCAAGTTGGTAGTCAACTTTATAAGCAAAGTTGATGAAACAATATTCCCTGTAGGTTTAATAAGTAGGACTTAGTTATGAGCAATTTCTTAGATGGGAGTGTTATGACTGATGAAAATTAACCTATGAGATAGACAAGCATATTGTTGTTCTCATTGCAGTAGCCACTGGAAAGTTTTGGCATCTTGTGCAGATGATGTTGACAATATATTCCTTTATGAAAGACTGAAAAGGACATCTAAATGGGACATGTAAACATGTGTATGGAGAAGCAGAGAACTTTAACAATGAGCAAACATCTAATGGGAGTGTATGGTATGGAACAAAGACCTGCAGCTACAAATCTTAGTAGCTTTTGTGGTATAATGGGATGTAATCTAGGTAATTAGCGACTTTTCGGCACATTACCCTTCCTGAATTCATCTTAAGAGCTATTTGGAGGCACATATTTTTGCACTTCTGTTTGCATGTAACAGTTAACGTTTCTGTTTAATACTTTAGTTAGGATTGCACATGCTATCAACTTGTTGTGTTTTCTTAAAGCAAAAATTTTCATGGCACCATCACATCTATGTTTTCTACAGTGTGAAATGGATAACCACTGATGATCATTGAACTACTTTGTATTGATATGAAGAAAATAAAAAAGGGCAGCCCCGGTGCACGAAGCTCCCGCCTATGCGAGGTCCGGGGAAGGGGCGGACCACAAGGGCCTAAAGTACACAGTCTTACCTTGCATTTTGCAAGAGGCTGTTTCTATGCCTTGAACCCGTGACCTCAAGGTCACATGACGACAACTTTTACCATCACACGACGACAATTTATAAATGTGAAGAAAATCCATGCTTTAAATAATCATCTCATAGTAAAAACTAAATGACTAGAAGGCATGTAGTCATTCAGTTTTTGGGTCTTCATTAGAAAAGTCTGTCCTTTACATTCTCTTCACCATCCTCTGTGTGTGTGTATAGAAAGAGAATGGAAGAACAATGTAAACAGAAGGGGAATGGCAAAGTAAAGAAAGGGCCATAATACACAAATCCATGCTAGCTGCTTGTAGAATATTTAACGTTGGGTCCTTTGTTTCTTGCTGCAGTTCATTGACTCTTGAGGGGGTCAGGAGGGTATTAGAAAAGGATCTGGGCTTGAAGGCACTTTCATTGGATGGTCACAAGAGATTTATCAAGAATTGTTTGCAGGAGGTAACTCTAGTCAATCAAATTTTAGTTTTTTACTCAATATAACCTTTAGATGTCAGTGGATGATTATAGAGTCAAAATCATCCATTAAACATCTATCGTTTTACTGGTGGTATATATTGGGGTTTGTTGCTCTACTTTTTGTGTACAAGAATGTACCTTTAGTTTTCTTTTTTCAAATAAAATAAATTCTTTTTGAAACAATTTAGTTACTCATCCGCTGAATGGTTCTGTTTTCCTCTTTATTTCATTAAGGATTCTGGAATAGTTTTTTATGTTATTCTTCACATTTATAAATTGAACTGGCTAAATTGCTTCAACTTACTTCGATTGGTTTGCACATTACTTGTGAAGACTAGGAAAATAACATTGCCATTTTATATGTGGCTGGTTCAAAGTTCAAACTGAAAGTTTGTTGTGATCCATTGCTTGAAGGGTGAAGGCTATTCTTTTCCAAAAGTATTGCTTTCATATGAATTTGTGTATTGACATGTGTGTATGTGCTTATCTATTGTAACACATGAACATTAACACATGCTGGACGATGTTGGGATGCTATCGGTGCTGGACTAATAAGTTTCTCTTCAGGGGAAATGGATATTACCATGCAGTTTTTCAGTTCATTATTTGTTCCTTTTGCTGAGATCCATCAGTGACTTTTCTTATATTTAAAGTGGTTACTCTGTCTGCTAACTGTTTACCCTTGCATGAAGAAATGTCCAGGTAAAGTGTGCACTTCTTCAAGAATATAATAGATCGATGCTCTATTATATTTGTCCAAACTCTGCTGCTCCAGGATGCTATATTAAATCTCTTTGTCATGATTGAAACCATCTCTTGTCCAAACTTGAATACACGAATTCTTATGTGCAAATTTTTTGGTCATCACCTGAGGAGATAATAATCCAATTAAAGTCTTCAGTTTAGTTTTGGAGGTTTTTTATCTTCTCTTAATAGGATAGTTTCCGTCTCCCTTCTTTTGGTTGCTTGCAAAAGGAAAATGAAAATAAGGGAATAGAAAAGCCAAATGAAAATGAGAATAATAAAATAGAAAAACCAAATGAAAGCAATGTGACAACATAAAGAAATCTGGCAGTACCATGGACTTCTTCTGGATTATTTAAGGTGCATTATTAGAACCAACAAATATGGCTTCTGCTCTTCTAATATGGGTCATCTTAACACACATATGGAAAAAGATGGGAGGCAAACAAAGAAAAATTTCACTTGGCAGGGTTCTGTCCGTCACACATAGTTCAGTTGTAAATACTGTCTTGAAAACATGTGATTGTCGTCTAGCAGGTTTGTATGACAGATTTTGTCCTTCATACATGCGGTTGAGTTGTGGTCCGCCCCTTCTCCGGACCCCACATACGCGGGGGCTTCATGCACCAGGGCTGCCATTTTACATGCGGTTGAGTTGTGAATAGTATCTTGAAAACCTTTGCTGATGATCCAGCAGTTTTCTATTATCGTAATGTGTTTCATCAACAACTATTACATTTCTCTATTTGAAATGCATCCTTCTCCTTCTCTTGGATCTATAAGGCAAGATATTGTAGTGCAGAGGAATCCTTTAGAGTCATATGAAGGCTTGTAGAAAATGTTGGTTGAAAACATCATCGTGATCAAGACCTTATCCCAATTAGGGGTCGGTCACATGAATCTTATTCCTCCATTCCTCTCTATTAAGTACCATGGCTTCATTTAGTCCCAAAGTTTTAAAATCTTTCGTCGCCACTTGTATCCACGTTCTTTGGGGCCTTCCCCTTGCCCTTTTAGAACCTTCTACTTGCATTGCCTCACTCCTAATTGGTGCCATTTTCAGTCTCCTTTGAACATGTCCAAACCATATAAGTCTAATCTCCCTCATCTTGTTATCTATTGGTGCTACCCCTAGATTTTTTCTAATATTTTCATTCCTAATTTTATCCTTTCTTGTCTTACCACTCATCCATCTCAACATCCTCATTTCTGCAATGCTCATCCTATGAGCATGATGTTCCTTAACTGCCTAACATTCTGATCCATAGAACATGGCCGGCCTTAGCGCCATCTTATAGAATTTTCCTTTTAGTTTGAGTGGCACCCGCCGATCACACAAAACTTCGGATGCACATATCCATTTGTTCCAACCCGCTTGGATTCTCTGGGTAACCTCCCTTTCAATCTTTCCACTCTCATGAATCATTGATCCTAAGGACCGAAAGTGATCTTTTAAAGGGAAAAAATAGCATGTTTGGGTAGGCGTCTTACACCTTATCAGGGATACAACCTGTTCAAGCAGCTAAAATGGTCTCGGCAAATAAGGAGGTGGTGTAGGAATGGAGGACAAAATGGTTTGGCGAAGTAATTCTGGAATTGGGTGTAGATTTCTTTTCTAACTATCCTTGATTTGGTGATATTTAGAACCCTGTATGCATCAAACTGCAAATGCTTATTAAGTGCGTGCAATTTTGACTAGTACTGAGGACAAGCAGTTTGTGTCCAGTTTGGACACAGAAACCATCCTCTGAGGAATAAAGTAGTAGTGCTCTTAAAAATTAGAGCTCCTGTGTAACTGGACTTACTGTTCAGCTTTCTAGTGCTTTAGGATGGTTTCTGTATTTCTATGCATTGAGTGTTACTGGGCTATGCAAATGATATGGTAAGGTTTGTCCTATGAAGATAATGGATGTTGTTCACAGGCCTTCTGGGACATTATATATACTTTGTTTTATTTGAGAGTATTATTGCTGGCTCATAACTGATACCTCAGACAATAACTTGGGCTCACAGGTCAAGCTTTCAGAGGACAGGAAGTATGCAGTGTCTACAGCAACTGGTTTATCCCTGAGATTATCTTTCTTTGAACTCGAAATGGAAAATTTTTCTAATGCCAGGGTATCATCTTATGATCTTAGGCCTTTGGTACTATGTGCTTATAATAGAAACTATTTGGACATTCTCCAAATTTGAGTTTATGCCGCTAATAGTTCTGTTTTCACCATATACATCCAGGTGTGTTCGTTAGGCTACTTACGATATGTTAGTTGACTGAATATTTGATGCCTTGAAATGATAACTGTTTCCTTAATTGTCATTTAGAGAATCACCATTCTTTTTGTGGAGATAAACTATAACCTGATCATTTTATGTTTTTGATCGAACACCCAGTGCTTTGATGCTCTTGATGATGAAAATGCCTCCAAGAACTCTGGGGACTATTCGGACCATACTGTTAGTGCAGATAAAGGTGAAACAACAAAGCCATCTAAGGATGTTCACCCGCAGAAGGAATTGGATGGTCCTACTTCTGAAGATGAATGTAAAGAGAAAGGATCTCCACTTTTGATGAGAAATAAAACATCCGAAAGTGAATCTGAGGAACCTGAAGGTGTGAAATCTGAGGAAGTTCTAGATGAAGACACTATAAAGAAGGCTATTGAGAAAAGAGCTCCCTATTTCCGAGCTAATTCTGAGTATGTTACATCTCTTTTATAAATAAGCTTTCAGACCTGCAGAAATTATTCTTCTGTGTATTTTTTTCATTCCACTCCGCGAACCATTTACTACTACTTGCAGCTTTTGATTTACCTTTAGCAATATGCACTGCTCTTAGCTCATGATATAAGTCCGTAGAAATGTTTTGTCATCTTATGTCCCCTTGATATTCTTCAGAGAATTTAGTAGCAGTACACTTTAGTTGCTGTTTCAAAATAATTGAAGTTTTTTAAAGAACTAATAAATGCTGGAGCATGATTGTGTCAGGACAATTAATTTGCTTGAAGTCCGTAGAATGTTGGAAGAAGATCTGCAACTTGAGAAAGGTGTTCTTGATGCCTATAAAAAATTTATCAGTGCCCAATTAGACGAGGTAAGAACATGCCATCCTCCTATTTGTTTGATTATGTTCCTTGGCCATGGGTGCATATAATCTTAATTTTGCCTTTTTTAACTATTGCAGGTTCTTGCACATTCTGAAGTTGCTAAATCCACGAATGGGATTGAGAGAAAAGGTTTAAAGAAAGCTTCTCAATCTTCACATACAGGTAGAACGGGCAAAGTATCCAAAAAGGTCAATAGAGGGGATGCAAGTTCAGATTCCTCTGATTCTAATGTAACTCATAGTGAGGATGAGGAGGTTGACGAAGAGTTGGTAAGATCAAAGAAGAGCACTGCTCAGAAAGGAAAAGCAAGCACTACTGGAGGAATAAAAAAGCGCAGAAGATCTCCTGAAGAAAACAAATCACCTTTCAAGAAGAAGTCAGTTGAATCAAAAACGGCGAGAAGTAATGAGACTGACGAATCTGAAAACTCATCTGTCAATGGAGATTCTCAATCATCTGCCAAGGACAGTGTGAAGGTCATGATAGTTTTGGTTGCTTTCTTTTTAGGTCCATTGGTTTAAAGCTTGATTGAATAAAGTTCTTGGATATGTTATCTTCTTGAGCTGCAGAAGAAAAAAGAGGTGGCTAGTCATGTCTATGGAAAACGCGTGGAGCACCTAAAGTCAATAATCAAACAATGTGGAATAGGGTATCCTTTAATCCTTCATTTTAGTACTTGTCATATTAATGGTACAAAATATCTATATAAATTGTTGGCAATTAACTTGTAGCTGATCTGTTTTATCATCTCCTCAGTATTCCACCATCAGTTTACAAGAGGGCAAAGCAGGCTCCTGAGAGCAAACGAGAGGCTTACCTAATAAAGGACTTGGAAGATATTCTTGAAAGAGAAGGGTTGTCTATAAATCCTTCTGAGAAAGGTATATGGCTAAACCAAGTCTTGTGACTTGATCTCTTCAAGATAGAGAATATGCTGTGGGCTATTTATGTAATAATAATTATGTATTTAGGATTCCATTTCTAGATCTCTGATTTCATATGCAGTTTGATCACTAAGATGATAGCTATTACATAAAAGTAGGTAGCATACAGATATACATGATAATTATTTAGAAGCATCATGGTGGAAAGTTAAGTTTCTTTGGTGTGATAATGCTCAATTGGATCAGCTTTTATGGTTTGTTTTTGTCCACGGCAGCAATTGTTCTTCTCTGTCACTTGCTTAAATGTCTCTAGGTTAATGCTAGCAAGTCAGGGAAATTAATGGAGTTTTCAGAATGCTTCCCTAGGTTCATAATGGTACAAATCTGACTTTAGACTATTTTCTATTGTAGCAGATTTGGTGAACATGAAATGAATAAAATTGAATTTTCTAGCTATGTTATTGTTTCCCATTTATAAGTGAGTAGGGAGTCTTATGTTTGCATCATTGTACAGTGTGTTATATAATATCTAATGAATTCCAGATCGCACAAAATTAGAGGTAGTAGGCATTCACAAGTTGATATGTAATTGCAGCCTTTCTTGAATGAAGTGCTTAAAGCTCTATAACTTACTGCTGTCATGTTATTCCTTCCCCTCCTTTATGGTATATTGAATATTTATTATGGAAATAATATAAGCTCAACAGCATGCCTGGAATACTTCATGATAAAAAATGACCAAAATAAAACGAAACTAAAATAACTTAAATATTAATCTTATTTCTCTTTATCTTTTCTGGTTACCTCATATTTGCTTCTTCAAAGCCCTGGTTTCTTTACGCTTAGCTATTTTATATTTCATGTATTCTCAAATCTTTCTTCCTTGTCGTTATACTTCTTCATATCCCCATGATTCTCAGACGGTATCTTTATTTGTTCTCCGTTCTTTCTTTTAAACCTCTATATGCCATTGTTTGGGTTCATGGTAGCAGCCATAACTTAATTTTGGTGCATGTTAGCACTCTCATCATCAAAAGAGGCTTCCATTACTCTCCATAAACTAAGATCAGGTATATAGTTACTCCTTTAATCTCTCGAGCAGAAATTACCAACCTCTTTCATGTTTTGGATTTATGCCTGATTTTCTCTCTCTTACCACACTTTAGCAAGCCTCCACCCTACCAATGGAAGAGGGGAACAATACAAAGAAAAAGGAAGAATTGAAAAATAAAAGAACAAGAGAACCTTCACTCTCTTAAAGACCTTTCTAACTCTTCTCACGATCAACAAAAAGCCAAAGGCAAAAGGTACACTGTCTCCACTTTTTATGAGCCTCATTTCTCTCCTTCTCTATCACTCTTTGAGCCTTGTCACTCGCCCCTCTTTCTTTCTCATGCACACACCTGCATCAGACTCCAACTCTCTTTATCTCTGGTTTCTTGGATTCTTTGCATCTAAACAATCTTGATTCTTCTTCTTTATACATCTCACAGCTCTCACTCTTTCTTCAGTTAACTTATGAACTTAGTTTCATTAAACACAGTTATTTGCCCAGGTGGATGCAATTTCTTCCCCTTATTGATTAGTGAATGCATGCTTACATATGTTTATGGCTATTTACCATGTCCTCTTGTCTTGATCAGTAATTCCTCAGAAAAAAGAAGATTTTTTTTTAATAAAAGAATTAAGCTAAGTTAGATATAAGATGAGATGCTACTAGACATATTTTTTACCTGATTCCTTGCCCTTGTGAAGGAGATTCTCCACAAGATTTGGTAATAACAATTCTCATGCAACTTCAAAAATTTCTCATGCTGTTTGGGTGCGCATTGGGCAAACCTTCTCGGCAGTTTGTGACCCTTCATTTACAACTTTACATGCATATTCAGAATTGTAAAAGGGAAAATATGACAGATGATAATTGTTTCATCAGTTAAAAGGGTTTCTTAGTCGCATTTGGGATATGTTGGAATTAGCTCGTACTTACCTGGTTGTCACTGGAAATTAGGTGGGAATTGAGGGGAAATCATTGGCATTTATGGTGGAATTTGCTCTATTTGCTAAGTTTGCAAAATTAGCCAATTCCAACATGTTGCAACTTTTCATTTTCTCATACATTAAAATACTCTAACAAATGGAATGGGCCTTGGTATATTTTGAGTTTGTGGGCATTTTATTTACAGGCCCACTGCCATCCAAACTAAAATTAACTATAATATTTATGGGCCCCCTAGCCATCATAACATGTAAATTTAAGTTTAATGGGTCCACCAATGACACATGTTTCATCAATTTTTACCGGTTTTGGGGTCCACTACTATTGAAAAGCTATAAAAAGAATAATGGGCAACAAATGAAACCTGTATTAATCTCCCTTAGTTATATATTCATTAATTTTCACTTGTTTTTGGGCCCACTACTTTTAGAAGCTAAAATTTTATAAATGACCCACAAAACAAACTTGCGCCAAGGCACAATAGCCATATTCATTATCTTTCACCTATTTCTAGGTCCACTATGATTGAAAACTATAAATAAAATTTCAGTGGGCCCACAAATCAAACCCATATCAATCTACAATTGTCATATTTATTTATGATCCCTTGTTTCTGGGCCCACTACCATTAGATGCCATAAAAATTGCAATGGGTCCATTGATCAAACCTTTATCAAGATATAACAGTGATATTCCTCATTGTCACTTGTTTTTAGCCCACTAAATTGTAAATAAAAACTGCAATGTATCCAAAAATCAAACTTGCATCAGTTATACGACAACCTTAGGCAGATAGGTATGGACCCACCTTCAATTTCATAAATTTATGAACCTGCTGCTGCAAAAACCTAGCCAAACAGCACAATCATAAAACAGGCCCATATATTAAACCTGCATTAGTTATAAATAGCCATAAAGCACAATCAATATTTTCCACGAGTCATATCAAAGGACCATAGGTTTTTCTAGTATAACAAGTGTCTAGTTCAAAGGTTTGAGATCAAATTACCATGAGTCTATAACTTAGCAGTTGCATCATCACAAATGCATAAAATACTAAGAACAACTACAACATATAGGATCAATAGACTAGAAGAGCCACTATGAGATTTGACTGACTTCTCTACTATGCTTCGTTTGAGTGGCCTCTTCTGTTTGTGTTGCATACTCCACTCCACCTTCATTCTGGATCTCTACCCCTTTCTCTACTTCAAGTGCATTAGCTTCAACATCTTCAAGTTTGGGTTCAGACTGAATTAGTTGAAACTCATTGGAAATGTTTTTGATCCTCAAGTAGTTGTGCAGTGCACAACACTCCATAACCATCCTTATTTGTTTGTGCATAGAGAATGGAGGCTGAATTGTGAGAATTGGACATTGAGCCTTCAAAACTTCAAATATTCGCTCAATCATATTTATTAATTGTGAGTGCAGATGATTGAAGACCTCATGAGGATTCCGAGGTATAAGTTAAGGAGCGGTACTAAACTTGCTTAGATTGATACCTTGTAGCGCAATACGGTGCCAGGAATTGCTTTCTATTTGCAAAACCAGCATCCACTAAGTGGTAACTTTCTGCACAGACCAATGCTTTCAATGTGTTTTGCATCCAATAAGGATCATAATGATTGGTACCATCATTTACAAGTTAGGAATGTAGTTACATGTGGTATGGGGAATCCTCAAGCTTTGCCAACACGTCCTCTAAACATGTCACATCATGTGTCACACCTTCATGACCATCAAGTACATAGGTGATTAGCATGTCAAATGTACATGCTGCAAGGACATTCTTAGCGAATTGACCTTTCAGATTGTGATATTACTCTGCATTTGATCCAGTAATCTTGCACAGGATGTATGAAACATCAACAGCTCCTATGCAACCATATATGTAAAGTCATAATGTCAGCAACTAGGATTATCACTTACCTATGCACTATGAATTCAAGAAGGCTCTACTTATCTCAAACTATGGCACATAGTGTGTTACCATATTTGGTGGCGCTTTTGTTGTTGAGAGGAGGTGTCTGCCATCAGTGTTAGGGACAACTGGACTATAGGTTGTAGTGCCTTATTAAAAATCTTACTTAGCATCCATGCTGACATAGTCATTGTCTTTCTGGTTGAGTTGTACCTCTAATTCTGCCCTACGACCAATAAAATTGTCTCCTCCATTTTTTCCATAGTAGCATGCTTGGTTTCTTCCAAATACCCATCACCTTTCAATATAGAACAAAGTTTCTTAAATTGTTGAAGAAACTTCTTGTAAAGGCAACAAAATTTTTCTAGAGGATTAACCATATAAAAGGGCAGCTCGGTGCATGGAGCTCCCGCCTATGTGGGGTCTGGGGAAGGGGCTGACCACAAGGGTCTATGGTATACAGCCTTACCTTGTTGGTATATGACAATGTCCACCTCAATAAGATACCATTAGAGGTGCCACAGTAGTATGACTAACTTAGTTGTTGATGAGGTCATTAGAGACCGTGATGGTTATGAGAAGAAATAACTGGGGTTCGGGGACAGCAGCTCCGAGGAGCGGGGTCTGGGGCGGTAGCCCCAGTGGGGGTCCAAGGGGGCAATGCCCTATGGTGGCAGGGTTCGAGGTAGACCCTGACCCGGCGGTACGCACTATCTGAAGGTTATAGCTTGAGTTGCAGTTCAAAAGTTGTCAAGTATGAAAGCAAGAAGCTTCCTGCGGCCACCCTTTGTGTAAACACAGGAAGCTTCCAGCAGCCACTCCTTTGACTCATTCTACAATAGCCATGTGGAAGGTGTGCTGAAAGTCCAATTCAATGGGCTGGTTGGTGAAGACTCAAAAGCTATAGATAGGCATGCCACAAGCCTCTCAAGAAGATAGAAGTTCTTTGTTAACTTGTAGTCCTATTTTCCCGTTAGTTCTTTTTATTAGTTCAGAAGCCATTGAAGCTCTTTTAGAGAGCACACGGTGGGATGATCATCTGTAGTAAGTTATCAGATTGAAAGTTTGAGTAGTGTTTTCTTTCCTCTTGATTGATGTTCAGACGTTTCTGGTGTAAGATCGTTTCTTTACAGTTAGAACCTCTCCTCTCAGCTTTCGGTCTATTTGATTGCAACTCATTACCCAGTGATTGCATGTCATCACCTAGTGGCTGGGTAATGGTAATGTTATCCCCCCTCTCATCTTTGAATGCTCGCGCCTCCTTGATTTCCGACAAGGGTATCCACTCTATTAAAAATGAATCCAACTTTCCAATAGCTTTAAATGAGTCATAAAAGGATATTCAGGTTATTATGGGAGAGAAGAACAAACTTAACTATCCAAATAGTGCCTGTAATACCAACTCTAAAAGAAAAAAAAAACAGTCCAGACACATTCCATTGAAATCTAGACAATGGCTGTGGTATTTGCAATATTAGCTTGAAACTCCCTTGTAAAATGCAAGGTAAGGCTGCGTACTATTGACCTTTGTGGTCTGCCCCTTTCCTGGACCCCGCATATGCGGGAGCTTTGTATACCAGGGCTGCCCCTTTAGCTTGAAACTCTCTATGGCTTACTTACCAAACGCATTCCTCTCTCTCTCTCTCTCTCTCTCTCTCTCTCTCTCTCTCTCTCTCTCTCTCTCTCTCTCTATCTATCTCTACACTATGAAGTTGTTACAATCAATTAATTTGTTGAAAGCTTACTATTAAAGTTAGTCTCATTAAGAGGCATAGTTTTCTATATCTTAAAAATGTAGAATACACTTTGAATAAAATATACATCACAAGCTATGCATTATGTTTGTAGTTGGACCAAGTTAATGGGTGGTCATGTGAAGGTCTAGCTTTTGTTCCCTTTAAACCATGAACATGCGAAGAATGTGATGCCACATTGTTCTCTTTTATGGTCATATTATACTAGTATCGGTTGCTTGAATGCTTAAGCAAATGGAAACCTTTAACAAAAATAGAACCCATGTTCCAATATCTTTCTAGCTATTGAACTTACTCTGGCTATGTACAAAATCCAAAGCCCAATAGGCAGCCTATACTCTAGATCCTCACAAAAAGGCTGGAGTCAGTGTACTTCTATTCTCAAAATCCTTTATATTCTCCCTTACATAAAAGATATATCACCTCGAACATAGATTTCGAAAGAAGCATTCTCATCCCTCGTCATTCATCCATTCCACAAAACTTCAAAATTTGTAGTCAGACATGCCTAAAGGAACTCTAGAAATTTAAGAATATGAGGCTATAGACAAAATTATTCAAAGTACAATAAAACAGGAGGACAGAACTGCATCCATATGAAACCAATTTCTACCAAAATTACCATCTGATCCTGTGATAAAGCTGGGGAATCTGGTCCGTTTCTCAATATAAACCACTACATAAGCCAAATCTCCTTCAACCTATAGACGACAAACTGTTTCTGTAAAGATTTATTGCCAAAATTATGGCCTTTAGTGCTGATAGTCAGCTCCTCAAGGACGCTGGCTGTCTTAGCTAACAACATGTTCAAACCAGTTAAGTATTCTAATCAAAACCACTCTCTGATCTGTCTATGCATTAATGGAATGAAGATTTCTATAGTTCTACTTGTTTAAGCTTTTATATTCTACACATTCTTTAGCAACAAACTTTTACCAATAAACCCATGATTTCGCCAAGAAACCAAAGGTTCCATCAAAGGAAATAGCAAAACTTGCACCAATCCAAGGAAAAACAGTGGCAAATGAAATCAAACTATAGACTTACAGATTGCATGTCACAAGAAAAATGCCCAACTGGGTTTGATGACTTTGGTATCAAATAAAGGGCAGCCCCGGTGCACGAATCTCCTGCATATGCGGGGTCTAGGAAGGGGCTGAAAATGACTCATCTCTAATTCGACTTAGAAATGAGTAGTTTAAATAAGCCCTGCTCACTAAGCTAAGGGGCCCCTCTCTGATAAGGAAAACAAGGACCACAAGGGTCTATAGTACACAGCCTTACCTTGCATTTTTGTAAGAGGCTGTTTCCACAGCTCCAACGTATGACCTCAAGGTCACATGACAACAACTTTACCATTGCGCCAAGGCTCCCCTTCAACTTTGATATCAAATGGTATAAGAAAAATGCCCAAAACGAGGAACTCTTAGAATACAAAAAAGATTGCCTGCCACAGATTTGCAGATCGAACATCCCAACTTGGTTTCATGATTATTACAAGAAAATAAAAATGCCCAAACTCATGCATTATATAAGCACTAAAAAAGCCCCAAAAAAGTTGGACCTCACCTTCAAAGTCATGTTGTTCCTAACAGGCACAGTTGAATGGGGAAGATCAGTGACCCTAAATCCTGGAAATCACAAAGCAGCATGTCTTTTTATTGCCTTTTTTGAGAAAAAAAGGAAGAAATTGGGAAAAGAGGATCGCATATGTGCTTACCTTCAATTTCCCGGTCAAATTACAGTTTTCTGGTAGCGAAGTGATGATTTCTGGTGGTCAATGTCATCTCCGGCATTGTTGACTGACTGTTGGAGAAAATCCGTGAACTTCTACGTCCTCCAGATGGGATTCAGAGGAGTGAAGTTTACAAAGGAGCTGGGTTTGTGATTTTACGCATCCTGATTTACTGAATTTGTCACTATTGCAGATTTGCCAGATTTAAGAGTAAATCTGACACACATGTGCACCACTAGTGCAAAATTGATGGATTTACTAGATTCGGTTGAAACTTATCCGTGAGTAGCATGGGAATTGTAGTTTTTGGCATAAACTGACCAAGTCGGACATATCCAAACTGGCGACAAACAAGCCCAAAATTTAACTGTCATATCTTCCAAATCATGTAGTAGCTGATTATATCAGATTTTTATTCTTATTTTTTTCTTAATAGACCAGCAGTTATATATCAGATATTTGTGAATTCTCTACTTGCTAAGCTTGCAGCTGCACAATTGAATGGTCTTTCTATTGTCCTCTTAGATGACAAAGTTTTGTGGTTTATTTTGGACCCTTTCCTGCTGAATAAACCACCAGTCAGTGCTATAGTTTTTGTGTTGGTGCATACAGTGGAAAGCTACGTTGTTGGTTTTTATCGTTTTTATGTTGGTGCATACAGTAAAAAGCTACCTTGTTAATTGTTCTTACTATTATATTAATGTGATTTTTATGGATGACTCAGCTGTTCTTCTTTCCTTCAGTTTATGAAAAAATACTACATTTTTATTCTTGGGCTTATTCTGTTGGTTATCAACCAATTGATGCGTGGTTGAACAGCAATTTGATTTTAGGATAGTTTGATCTTTCTTGAGGTAGTTTGATTCTTATGCTTTCTCTCTTTTGTTCTTGGGGTGGTGTTTTCCATGTTTGAATATTGTTCTATGGATTATCCTAACCACTGTCATTCTGTAGAGAGGAAATAGACGGTTTAGAGTTTGAGAACAGTAGTGGCTAAACTTTAAACAGTCTGAGGTTTCAGACCATCCAACGGACAAGATTTTTGGGTTATAGGCCATCTATAATGGTGGTTTTTTTGGATCATATGACTTTTGGCAGCCACATCTAGTTTTGTCTACGCATGTATTATGTGCCAAAACATGATATCATCTCTCCTGAGCATGGGATCCATTCCTTTTACTTTCATGCTGCCTTATTGATGTTCTACTCCAGTGTTTAGAGCCATAGTTGGTGCCTTCTATCAGGTCCAGGACCTTTGAAGCTGCAGTATTACTTGGACCATCCTTTTCCATCTCCCACTGATTACACCTAGTGATAATATGTTGCTAATCGTAATTGAAAATGCTTATTCTACCAACCTGGCTCCATCTTTCATACTTAATATAGAAAATGAAGACCCATAAGAGGGCCATTTCTGTTCCAGGCATTCTCTGTTATAAAATATTCTTCATTTCATCTTCCAGCACCAACTACTCATTATGATGGTGCTGATCCACACATAACTGTGTTTTGTTTGAGCAAGCAAACTGGCTGTATGGACTGATGATAGTTTGTTGATTTGATATTTGAATGATGTGACATTGTTACTGGTCTACCTTCAGATTTTTGTGATATGATACCATGGTGATTGATTTGTATTTTATCAAAAATATGTATTTCGTGGTACTTGACACCCCACATGGTAAAGTAGGATATCATAGATCTTTCAATTCAACCTAATGCGCACTAACTTCTGCCTTTATATTTGTTTCTTTAGAAATTAAAGTGATTAGGAAGAAAAAGGAAACAGCAAAAGAACTTGAAGGCATTGACATGAGCAACATTGTCTCAAGTTCTCGGAGGAGGTCAACATCCAATTTCATTGTGCCACCAAAACCCATTCTTCCAGTTGACAGTGGTAGCGATGATGAGGAGGGAGAGGAAGATGGTACTGACGATAATGATAGTGACAGTGGAGAATCAAGTGGAGGAAATAGTGAAGGTAAGTTTGCTGGTGCCTAGAAATCTGTTTTTCTTCCCTTCTCTTCCAGTGAAATTTTGCTGGTAGTTTTCTTGTCTCATTTTTCATTCATGCTTAATGTTGTCCATTTTGCTTTCTTCTTGCATGACAGCCCTATAAGGCCTTAGCATGGCTTGCCACAAATATTTCCAGAATATTTTTAACCGATGATGTCCTGCAACCTTCATTTACATCTTTAGCTTACTGTAGATGTATTTAATTATAGTGTAAATTTTTTCTCTATAGACACTCTTGAGTAAGTCTTAGTCAGAAGCAGTGAAATACTTTATTTGATGCGTAATTCTTCAGTACTGAATAAATAGCTACTTCTGATATTATGTTAGAGACAAACTCAACTATTCATGTCTCATGCTTTACTCTTTATGCATTTACCATGCTTTGTGTTGATACAATAGGTTTCCCTGTGGATGAGGCTCTTTTTATTTTAGACAATTAGTGATTTTGAAGGAAAAGAGTCTGGAAGATGTTGCTCTTAATACTTTGACCCCGTCTTTTTTCCTTTTGATTGCAATGTTAAATATGTACTCTTTATCAGTGTTGATGCAATAGGTTCCCACTGTGGACGAGGCTCTTTTTGTTTTATACTATTAGTGACATTGAAGAAAAGGAGTCTGAAAAATATTGCTCTTAATACCTTGAACCGTCTTTTTTCATTTTGATTGCAATGCTAAAGATCCAGTTCTTCCCAAGATAGTTTTCTCCAAGTTGCATGTTTATTAAGCCATAGCTCTTCTCCTCTTTCTTTCTTACAAACTTTCTTTCTCATCTTTTGTGATTTCATAGAGGGAAAATGGAAAACAGCTCCAATCCGCCTTTTGAAAAGATTACAAAACAGGAAAAAAGAAGTAAAGAAAAGAAACCACAAAAGTTAGTATAGTCCCTTTCCTCCCCCTTCCCACCTCCTCTTTCTGAATCTTCTTTCCTAATCCTACAAACAACCACAGTTCTGGCCTATATTTTTCTTTCATTTTCCTTCTTGTCTTTTGTAACTGCCCCCTTTGTTGTTTGGACCTTGATCCAGTTATCTTACAGATCTCAGATCCTCTATAAACCACTATTGAACTCTATCTCCTCTATAAATCACCACTCTTTCTCCCTTAGTTACTCTGTTTCTTCTCTAGCTCTTGCATGCTTCAATGTGAATTTTTCAATCACTTCTCCCATTAATTCTTCTTACATCCAGCAAATTCTATTTGAAGGAAGAAGGATCAGATTCCAAAGCGGTTTGTCATGATTGTAATGAATCAACTTATCATTTCTTAGAGTATTGTGAGAAGTCCTAGGAGACTCATGCTACAATTTGAAAGCACACATACTTCCTGGTCTGCAGTTCAAAATACCAAGAAAAGTAGCCTGTTACCTTTAGAAATTGCATGCTCTCTCTCTGTCTCTTTCTATGATCAGTTTCTTCCATCAAGCAAGCATTGGGTGAATGGGAGGAAGTATGTTACAGTGGATGGTTTTCACAATACCTTGACCCTCACATCAACTGAGTAGAAGGTGCTCCTCCTCCAGTTTGGACTATTTTGTCAACTTCCTCAATGTCCAGTCTCTTGACAATAAAGGGCAGCCCCAGTGCACGAAGCTCCCGCCTATGTGGGGTCCAGGGAAGGGGCAGACCACAAGAGCCTATAGTAGGCAGCCTTACCTTGTATTTTACAAGAGGCTGATTCCACACCTTGAACCCGTGACCTCAAGGTCACATGACGACAACTTTTACCATTGCGCCAAGGCTCCCCTTCTTCCAGTCTCTTCACAATAAGAAGTGTAATAATTACACTCATCTTGAGGGTAGTCACTCTTCCCACCACATGCTATTACAGCCATCATGGAATTCCAACGCCATTTCATGCTTTACCTAGGTTACCTAAATATCTTCAAATGATATAATATGGTTCTTTTCGTGTCACTTCAGATGTCAATTTTGTGGAAGACATAACCACAAAAGTATTATGCTTGTCTGCAAGTACCAGTACTTGTCTAATCAGCAATGACCATTATCCATAGCAGTGACATGTCATATTTTAGATCTAGCACTTGCCTCTCCCTCTGATCTTACCTGTGTAGTTGATGCAGGAGCCTAAGACCATCTGACTGTTTATCTAGGCTTACATCCCTATTTTGTGTCCTATATGGGTCGTTCATGCATTGTTTTTAAGAAATAGGACATCATTACCCATCTCCCATTTCTATCACTTGACTGTTTCATAACAAGTCTTCAAGATGAGCTGCTATTTGTCCTTAAATTTACATATTGATACTGTACTGCATTTTTAGACCTGCCTCCAACTTTGTGAAGGATATACACCTGGGAAACCCTTTCACTGGTGGACTTCATTTTGCTGATCTGTACTTTTGATCTTTTATGCTACTGAGCAATTAGGTTCAATCAACCTTGGTGTGTATGGCATCATTGACTAAAGATATATGAGTTGCCGCACTTTGGTAGTCTGATCATCTCTCTTACTGTAGTATCTGATAATCAAGCTTTGGATCATCAAGCATTTCTAGTTGTAAGCTGGGGAAGCTAATTCAGCAACCATTTTCTAACAAGATTAGTCCTTGGTACCCTTCAGAGTTACTAATGTTCTGATGTTAAGCAACCATCTCATGTTAATTTTTTGTGCATGATTTTACCTGCTAAAAGAATTTTGTTTCTGAAACAATAAAAGAACTCCAAGATTTAGTCTTGATTTATTTCATGTGTCACTGTCCGTCATGGCTGTCAAATCAAGAGAACAGAGTACACAACCCAGGCCTTCTGCAATCTATGCCACTCAACATGCATGGTTCACCCTAATGCGCTGACAGAGAATGGCATCATTGAAAGCGAAGCATTGGAAGTGCTGGCTTTCCAGGATGTATAAGTTAGTGCATCAAAGATCTATGGACAAAAACTGCATATCTTTTACAAGCTTTCCTCTGATCCTCTTGGCTAACGGTCACCATTATTGGCATGATGTTGATTACAGTTAGTGACATTAAGGGGGTTGCCTGTTCTCTCTCTGCTTCCCATCACCTTAGCATAAGAAGATTCCTCAAGAGCCACTATAAATTCATGGATTACAGTCATTAGCATTGTGAATTTGGTGTTATGGGCTTGCATTGTGGAAGGGTTTCATTACACGACATGTAATCTTTGATGAGAATTTATGGTCCTCCATCTATGAGTTATGAGATTCAAGGGGATATTTTCTTCTTCTAGTACATGCAACTTGATTAGTTACCACTCAACTTGGGGACTCCTAAAATTAGATCTCTTTCAGCCGCGTTGGAGGTCCTATTTTAGCTGTCATCCTGAGTAAGCTCCATGAATACTTGTTGGTAAACCCTACTACTTTTCCGGAGGTTAGTACCTGTTCCAACTAGATTCCTGCTGTGACTCAAGTGCCCGCGGGGGTGGGGGGGCATGCTATAATGAGTCCCTGGAGCTCCTCTAGTCATATTACAAGAATATAGTGGAATGTAAATGGGCTATGGAACTGGAACAAAAGGAAGATGGTGCTGCTTATTGGTTTAATACCAGATTTGTAGGGTATCTAGAGTTAGCTGTGGTACAACATTCAACCTTATTCTGAAGATCAGGACAACCAGACTTCTTTTAAGCAATAGAGAACAAGTTTGGTTGGCTTCTATCATAGTTTGATGTGAAAAAGTGGTTCAACATGTCTGATTGATGAACTATATGAAGCATCCAGAGGGACATGACACTATACATAGAACACTTAACAGTACCAAGTGCTTGGTTTGGGCTTCTATGATAGGCTTTCAGCAGATGCGAGTACCAAAGAGTAAGTCAAACAACTTATATATCAAAAACAGATGGTGATAAGTAGTTTATGATGTAGCATCACAGATACTGTTAATGGAGTTAAGAAGATAGATACATATGGGGATGGAGCTAGGACTCAATTTGTCGGTGTCAGGGTGCAGATTGAACTTTGGCAAAATATATGTACAAATGAAATGGGCCCCAAGCGAATTTATATATAATTTTTATTTTTTTCCCAAAATTCTGAGGGTGGTTGTGGAGCGGGGAGGGGTTGGGCCTACTTTGGCTCCAACACAGCTCCACCCCCTGGATACAGATGGTGTGATTGGCTGTGTTTTTGGTTTATGCCTTTTGTGTGCCCTCTTCTTCTGGAGTTGAAAAAAGATTTATGGAAAATTGTCTTCCATTTGCAGAAATCAGCAAGGTTTATGTTTGTCTTCCCCATTTTGTGTAAACAATTCTGACAAACATGACTGCCAAACATATATTTGGAACTATTTGCGGAAAAGCTGGAAAAAAAAAAAACCCTCACAACTATTATCCCAATGTGTTGGCTCAAAAGAAATTTGAAAGGAAAGTTTTGACATGGGGCTTTAAAGAGTCACACTAATTTGCTAAAACTCAGAGGTGGGTAACAGTGTTGATGGCCCATAAAATATGTGTCATAGATTTTCTTAAAATGCATTTGCGTGATGGTATATCTATGTTTTGACAATACAGTTTGTCTGACAATGAACACAGAGGTTGAGAACAATGGGGAAGATCCTTTCACTTATAGGTGTGGTATGGGCCTTACAGTATCTTACCTTCTACTAGTGTAGAAATTAATGTATTAAATATGTGATATGAGCAACAGCAACATGGACAGGCGATTCAAAGGCACAGTGTATCAGAGGAGGGAAAAGAACATGCGGAGTTGGTTGTAGTTTGAAGTGGTTTTCTTGGTATCCAGCTGTACAGATTTTATTTGTTTATGATGCAGGTCATGTTTTCTTGCTTTCATGTTATTAGTTCCTGTAATATAGGACTAGTGGGGACCTATTATGTAGGAGGTGGTTATTGTTTTTCATTCCCTAAATTGTAAGCTGGAAACGAGATTAAAAAAGGAAGGTGAAAACAGTTTTGAGATAATTTTCACCTTCCTTTTTTAATCTCGTTTTCAGCTTACAATTTAGGGAATGAAAAACAATAACCACCTCCTACATAATAGGTCCCCACTAGTCATATATTACAGGAACTCATAACAGGAAAGCAAGAAAACTTAACATGACCTGCATCATAAACAAATAAAATCTGTACAGCTGGATATCAAGAAAACCACTTCAAACTACAACCAACTCCCCATCTTCTTTTCCCGCCTCTGATACACTTTGCCTTTGAATCACCTGTCCATGTTGCTGTTGCTCGTATCAATATGTTTCACCAATGTGTTTGATCCTGGACAGCATCACCTTCAAAGCATTGAAGTGGTTCTTTCTATATGTGAGGTATCCATGGATGGAGGAATAGATAGCCCACATGACTGTTACCAGTAGCTGTATCTTGGTTAGAGAGTGTGCTTATTATGATTGAGCAGTAACAAGCAGAGATTTGTTAGATTGGATGCTCACAGAGTTAAGGAAGACCTGATATGCCAACTAGAGTGCTATCAAAATATCATTAACCCAGTTTGTCTTAGCAGACCAAAGCACATAGAGATCCCTGTGTGGTTTTTGAAAACTTGAGAGTGGAGGTGGTCCTGGATACATCTGGATACACGCCTCTTAATTAGTAAGCTGAATATGTAATCAGCTCAGTGTGAAAACATAAAGTTTATAGCACAAGTTATCTTACGCCACTCGGTTTGGGAATAGGCACTAGGCTAGGCACACCCTTATGCCATTTACTGGAAAAGGCGTATTCATAATTTCGGCTGTAAAGTTGGATGCCATATATGTCATAGCATCACACTTGAATTATTGATGGAACTCTGGTCACCTTGACTTTCCTTTCCTCTGACTCTGCTTGTTCTTGTCAGGCTTGAGTTTTTTCCCCCAACATTTTCATTTCAATAGAAATCCATCTCTTTCAATATTCTTGAGTTTCGTTTCCCTTTTCCAGCCAAGCTTGAGAGCATTTTTTTCCCCAATATTTTTCATTTCATTAGATATCTGTTTCTTTCAATATTCTTGGGTTTCCATTTTCTAGCTGAAGACATTTTTGCCGATTAGTATATTTTCATACTCTCTTGATATATCCAGAGTTATCCTATTATATATTTTTGTGATTCTTTGGGAACATAAATGCTGAAAGATTCCAAGCCATCTATTTCACTTTGTTTTGCGGGTGCAATTTATGATATATTCTTTTTCATGAATCAGTTTCGAGGTTATGCTTCCATGCTAATGTGTTTTCTCTGGCCCAGAAGATGTTGAAGATGAAAGTGATTGAGCCTGCCACTTGTGTAGAAGAAGCTAAACCAATGTTGAAGATAAAAGTGATCGAGTCCCACCACTTGCAGAAGAAGCTAAACCATTGTTGACCAGAACTCCTAGAGTTTGTCTCAAATATCAGATGGGTTTCTGGCAGAAAACATGTGATTTGTGAGGATATGTTGCTGCTAATCGTAAAGTATGTAGAAGGTAATTGCTCGTCCTCTATAGACATTCATCAGTCCTTAAGTTGGCATATGATATAGGTTTTTCAGCATTGGATGGATCAAGTGTCACCGTACTGCAACAAGTGGACAGTTATTTAGATCCCATGTTTTCACTGGTAACTGCAAGCTTGAAAAAGAAAAGTCTGCTGTTAAAGTCATTTGTACTTGAAGGAGGTGCTGGGAAGTGTGGTACATAATGAAAGACTGCAAATATCCATGAAACTCTGTTTACGGTTGTTATCTTCGCATCAAACAGCACTCTGGAGCCCTCTAGAGTTGGCGCGTAGCGGCTAAGACAGGAGGATCCTGTCCTAGGGTGAATGGTAGCTCTCTGCGAGATCCAGGCCTCTCAGCACCCGATGGTTGAAATCTTGAGTGAAACTCAATGATGTTCTGATTCAGGACCTTGTGAACTAGATTGACAGAACTAGTAACTTCACATGTCCGTCCCATGTGTACAATGGGGGAATTGCAATTATGCTTGTTTTTACTTTTAGAGAAATGGTGTAATTGGGTAATGAGCAGTAAAGAACAGCATTTTGTAGATGAAAAATGATTTCGACAATGTCTGTCTTGACGAGTTTAATCTCTCCTCTCCACAGGTGGCTAGCTGATCCCGGCGCATTTCTCCCATAGTAGATTGAAAGGTCAGAAGAATTTCTTAGTGCGGGTTTGGGAAGTTTGTTTTTATTGTATTTTTTCTATTTTTCAGAGAGAGTTCAACGTAGAGGGGAGAACTGTAGAGTTATCGTTGTGTAACCTAGAGGTGACAGGTTTGAGGCCAGGAAATAGCTTTTTGCAAAAATGCAAAGTGAGGCTGGGTAGATCCTTTCTGGTCTGCCTCTTTCCCAAATCCTGCATGCACGAGAGCTTTGTGCACCAACCTACTCATTTTTTTACTTGGGGAGGAATCCGATTTCTGCTGTTAGTGGTAGGACGCAAACCTCAGTCTCCCCAATGGAGAGAAGAAATAGTTGTTTCTTTCAGGTTCTTATGCTGGTACTCATATGATGGTGCTCGGTTCTTATGCTGGTGCTCATTAAGCAACTACAGTGTCATAATTACCCAACACTGGGGATGGCGGGTTAGCCATCGGTTTGAGTTTCAAGGTGCGGCCACGGATTTGATACCAACCGTGAGTATAGTTCAGGCCCCAGTAAGTTATGTGACCAGAAGTACAAAAAGGAGGGTATTCTCTCACCGAACCACTTTATTTTACCTGCTAAGAGACATTGGACATCTATACGAGGACATAACCAGTTTGCATAAATGAAATGGAGAGTATTATTTGCATTTCTTTCAGTGCATTAACATGGAAATAGTAGAACTCCAATCATCATCCTGCTCTCAGATGAAAACAATGACCAAATGTTGCTCTCAGATGAAAGCAAACTTGGATCTGTTATTACAAACTGGTAATGATAAGAACTTAGAAGCCAAAGTTTAACTTCTAAAACTTGGCCCCAACGGTTTTTCTGTAGAATGCACGCAAATACCAAACTATAAAAGAAAAGGCGAAAGCAAATAAAGATTTGGGTGACTCTTTGATCCTGTAATTGCATACAGGTCTTGCATAAAAAATGGCATTTTTCACATTCCCATAGATAAGCCTGTTGTTAGATGCTGCCTGAAATTACAGGAACCACAACTAGGAACGCCTCTGGCGCGGGTGCTGGACTGCCAACTAAGCGAAAAGCAATCCGTATGGCTGACATAATAGTTAAACTTGCATCGCCCATTAGCATAATCTGAGAAGGTTTTGCACAAGTTCTGCAGTAAGACCTGCACGGATGTGGATGTGATGAAAAAGCGGCATCAGATATCTAGCAGCCTAACCAAGGTAAAGGAGGAGGTCTTAAAATAACTGAATGTCTGCTTGCAGTATGCTTAAGTTTCTCGAGTCTTTCTCTTCCGATCTGATGTGGTGGTAGTGTCAGAATTGGCCTGATTGAAAACCGACCTGCACCATGAAAATAACAAACAGTAAGCTCCAAGTGTTCCTTTCGCAGGAAGGAGGAAAAATGGATTAAATAATTAGATTCACATAGGTTCAAGCAAAAGAAAATATTTATGAGTAAATATTACTTAAAATGACTTACCCACAAGTTAAGCATTTCTTGTGATGCTTGCAGAATATAGACAAACAAACTGAACAGATGCAGCCCATATCAATGGTCTTTTTATGGCAAAAGCAGCTGCAAATGTAACAAGGTTTTTTAGTCAGCTTGCAACAGAAAACAAACACAATCGAGAAAACTACGTACTAGAAATAGACAAGTACCAAACAGAGAATATACACGTGTCTAGATGTAATGCTTTTAGCTGCTTCACTTCAAGAGAGACCAACATTCTTTGACATCTCCATGAGAAGGAGATTAAGAAAGGGAATATCAGAATATTAGAAGCTAGTAATCTTCAACTCACGGGAATACTCTGGAGGAGCAATTTACAGAATCACATCCATTCTGAAAATGATGATTTCCAGATCATACATCTCTCCACCACAACATGGGAAAATGTTGAATCTTACACAATTGTTAAGTCCATTTAACTAAAGCATACTCGAGAGTGAAAGCCTCCCAGCATAGTGGCACAAGGAGGCTGTGATAGGTCACAGGTTCGATGCTGCTTGGTGGGTGGGTGTGTCCATCATTGAGACAAAAAGCAAAAAAAGGAAAGAAAGAACTAACATGTACCCTCGGGAGTTGAAAGATGACAAATGGCAGATGGATGCATACAGCGCAATTGCATGTAGCATAATAAATACATTTAAATGAATAGGAAGGAAAAAAGATACTTACGAGGCACGAAAATCCACCCCTACAGGCTTAGGAAGCTGTAGAAAACTGCGAGACTGCAAATCAGTTGCAAATACCACCTGTATATGTTCCGAGAGATACAGTGTCGGTGATCTGATGAAATAATTTATAAAAAAAGAAAGCAACTCATGTCTGGGTAAAATTCTCACATTGTTATCATTCAAAGGAAAAACAAGTTACCAAAACAACGAGGGGTCTTATTTTGAAATGGCAAAAACTTTGAACATAAGTAATACAACAACTAGTTGATGAAATATTCTGGTTGGAGGATGAAGGGTTGGGAAGAAAGGAAAATGGTTCAAAAGGATATTACTAGAAAGTGGAAAAGGGTTCTACTCGACTTAGGTGGAAATCAGAGAGATAGGGAGAGAGGAGAAATAAAAGACCCAACCAACAAAACCAAAAGCTCCTCTTTGGCAGCTACTGCATCATATCCAAGTCTTCTCTCTCAAGTGTACCTACAGTTACGTTTTTGTTTCACCATGCTATTTGTTTATATTTTAGCATCCTTTACAAGCTGGGGTGGAGGTGATCTTAGAAGTTCATATTGAAAATGTTCTTCCACTTGGAGACCTTCACGGATCTGGCTGTGCTTATCGTGGATGGGAGAGAGCCAAAGTAGGATTTTCTTGGTTCTTTACCTAAAACAAGTGCAGAAATAATCTTAATCGGGAGAGGGTTTCTTAGTTGGTCTAGGGTCTGACACTTTGATTTTCCATCTATAATTCAAGCATTTCACAAATAAAGCTATCCCCTTGACCAATGGAGTTGCAGTCTTCATTTGGGAATTTCAAAACGTTTCTTGCGAGGAAGAATTAACGGAACTGCACTGAATGACCAGAAAATGGTACTAAATTGATTTTGAAGAAAGCTCTCTCAGTAATCTCTGTGGGAGCAGGCTGGTAGGCTGTCTAGAATTGAAGGTTAGGAGAACCAAAGGGTCCTCCAGTTAGATTGGTATGGAAAGAATTGACAGTATAGGTTAGACTAACCAATTTTTACGTTTCCAAGAAAAATGAAAGAAGCTTCCCTATAAACTTTGTCCACAACTGACCGGTACTCTCTAGGCTCAGCTCATTTTTTAAGAGAAATTTCCTTCTTAGCTTTTGTCTCCAAAGCTTCTGCCAGAAAGCTTTCCATGTCTTTTAATGAGAACTCCAGCTCCCCACTAACCATTGAAAGCATGAAGCAAAGAGTCTAGCATTTTGAAGGATAGAATCAGTATGGGGGAACAGACCATCAATAGCAATGATTATGATTTCTTTCTCCTGAACGGGTCCATTGATCAACTGAATCATCAAAAATGTCCAGTAACTATTCAGAGTGCTAATTTGGTTTAAAATAGCAGACAGACACTGGCCAAAAGAAAATTTGGAAATCAGAATATATATATACGAGTAGAAAAGTATAGCCCTTCAAGAATATACCGTAAGATATTGAAACAATCCATCTAGCTGCTGGGGCTTCAGATAGACACCCTCTGTTATATATGAAGCCTGTAACTCAAAAACCACATGGGAAGTCATGTGATATTAATGTTAATGATATTAACAAAATTAATACCCAAGAGACCATATCTAGATACCTGTTGCAGGAATGCAGAGTGCTGGGCTCCCACAACACATGAATCTATAGGAACCTGCAAATTAAATCATAGCATCCATAAATATTTACACTGAGCTATGCATAATCATAAACATTCACTCCAAAATGAATGGTTATTATTGGTTGATCTCTAAACATCTAGAAATGATGTTGTAGATTTATTAATCACTTGCTGTAAACCACAGTTCATGTCATTTACAGATGCAATGATGCCTATCTTGGTTACTGAGGGTAAGGTAGCAGGTGACAAAGAATAATGCAAGTCAGTGATGACCAAACTACAAGTTGAGGCTCCAAACTCAGTTACCTTGCCAAACTAACTCCGTGAAACATGCATTTATCTTGAGTCCATATATTGACGAGCAAATAAAATTGAAGTCTGGAAAGTTTTAACCCATAGAGTATTTCTAGTCTTAGCCACCTGAAAGTAATGGCTACTAAACTCCCCTGTAGGTTCAGATTCTGCAATAATGTTTGCAATCACTATGTCAATCACAAGATGGATGCCACACCAGTAGTAAAAAAAAAACTAGGGTTCATATCACACTATCTAACCCCAAAGCAACACATTTTTCCCTCCCTTAGACATTCTCATCTTCTTCCATTACCGAATGCTGCAATGGGACTGAAATTTCTATTGGAATCAACAAATCCAGAAATCTCAAGGACCATTATCTAGTAGATAATATAAAGCAAAGAAAATAATATCACTCTCTTCTTTTCATAATCTAGCACCACAAGAGAAGAATCTCTCAGTAACTGCGCTAAACAGTAGTGAGTACAAGTCTAGAAGACTCCACATTTGCATGGACTTACCTTATTTCTGACAAAGCAAACTCCTGGTATACTCCTCAAGTACTGGGTCTCACTGGTATACTCAAGTCTTGGAAAATCCATTAGTTGTGACCAAACAGATCCTTTATTTAAATCTGGGCTTCTATAGAATTATTGCTATTGAATCATTGATATTAATCAGGCATTTCGTTAAGCTAATAAGTTAATCTGGTAAAATAGTTGAGTAGCAACACAAGGCATGTCAAAGGAAATAACCTTGCACAATAGAACTGCCATAGAAGATAAATGAGAATTATTTCCATCTAGAGAAGTCCACTTCATAATTTTAAAGTAAAAAACAGAAACAAATCATTCAGGATTATTGAAACACTATAAGTGTAGAAAACCATTGATGGGACCACTTGTTTGGTTATACAATTGATTCTTCTGTTCTGTCTCATTATGGATGAGCCATGCCTCATAAAACCACTTGATATAATGATTTCCTTTTTCTTTTCAAATAGTCATAATAAAGCCAATCAAAATACAAATGAAGGTAAAAGTGGAGGTAAGTCGTGGCCAATGATATGCAATAGCACGAGGGTGAACAAAATACACAAAATACAATAAGACACTACAAAAGGAGATTGCCAATGGCACTCCTACAATACTCTAAGAGCAATGTCTAGGTTTTCCAATAGAGCATTCACAATTCAACAAGGGTAAATGCCAGATATTGACAGCCAACAATCACATTTGAGGATTCATTCTCCATAAAGTTACCTCTCGAATGGAACCCTTCCATCCACCTTTCAGTAGTATCGGACTAAAGTATAGCCATTGAGACAGACTACCACGTTCCTAAACCATCTCCAATAGATGATTTTGAATTAATCCAAGGGCTTCTACTGAAGTTCTGCATGGAAGCACCTTATTCGGGAAGGGATGTATTAGGCACTGTCAATCCAGTCTGGGACTGCTCAAAGATAAAAGAGGCCAATTGTCAAGAGATATCTTCAGCTAACATTCACAGTTCTTTCTTACTGGGTCCTACCACAAGATCCTAACACATAATGCTTGAAACCAGAAGCTCTAAAGAAAAAGGCCAAACAGCTTGAGCAAGAAAGTGTCCATGGGTAGGATGATTAAGATATTGGTGTGGTGGAAACTTAGGGTTTTGGCCATCCATAGAAGTCCTGGCAGAAATTTTGCATGCTTGTATTACTCAAAGGAAGAAATGCATGTATGTCATGTAATTCCTCAAAATTCTACTTGTCAATGGAATATCACTTTCAATATAATTCCCAATGATCTAGACAATTTCTACACAATATAATGTTCTTTAGCTTCCACGATAAGTATGGAATCAAAGAAAACATTTAAAAGGATAAAGTTTTAGGTTTCACAAGCATACAGTACCGTGGAACGCTGAGCTGAGAATATTGCATTCATTACTGCAACATATCTGCCAAATCACCCTTCAAGAGTAAAAACTCAATTGGAAGAAGTTACAATTTGTGTAAGCAAAACATGGGAAACATACTGTTCTGGTGCATCTGGAGATCCCTGCAAGCATAAAATCTGTCACCATGACGTTAGCCACTGATATCAGATTGTGTTACAAACATATTGAAACACAACGGGCAATGCCTCCATGTCGAGAAAACAGTTCTTCAGCCCATGAAAGCTCAGGGAAGATATAGATCAAAATATGACTAAGCTTAGAATAACTAATCCTCTGCAGATAACTCAATAGAAAAAATGTAACACCAATTCTCTCTCCAGCTTAGCTTAGGATTTCATTCGGTAGAGAATAAGTTTGCATAAGATATAGTTTGTTAATCAGTATGACATCCAATGGTGAACCTCTGTTTCCTAAATTGCAGTCTCGGAGGCTACTACTGTCGTGATTAAGTGGTTTCATTTATCTTTTGGCGTTTAATTTAATGAAGTCTTAGTGATAGAAAAAAACAAAACAATGCAACATTATGTTCTTTTACTTTACGAAAGTTCGTAGATAAGCAGACTTGAACTATCTTGATTAGTGGAAAAGCAGCACTATTTTTATACCCATATCAATATCGATACTGGTGGCCGAACAAGGTGGTATTCTACTGGCTCTGACCCATTATTGCCTCCATTATATTCTGTGAGGCTGGTAAATTTTTTTTCTTAATTAGGTTGATCTAGTTCGTGCCTCGTCTACTATGCTTTCACAGAGCATTTATAGCAGAACCTGGAAGTTGTTAAATAAATGATGTACGATGAGGTGGAGATCACAAATCATTTTCTAATATAATGTGTTAATATACAGCTTAACCCACTTCGCTTATGTAACAGGAAGAGAAATAATGGCATGTCAAGGCTTCCTGTGCCATAACCTTGTTTCCGGTCATAAGAACATGAACAACAAATAGATATTTGTGTATATTGTAATGGATGTGGTTCCAAGGTCATTCTCATCCACATGTGGGTGCAGAAATTCAGATCCACCTCAATTCAACTTGAAGGATGTCAACAAGTTTTTCCTCTTCTTTTGTTACCTTTTTTTTTTTTTATTGATGAAAATGGTGATGAGAAAGTTTTCATTTTTTATTTTATTTTTTAATTAGGATAACAGGGTATAGACTGAGATATCAGAAAAAATATGGAATTTACAACAAGCAGAGAGAAAAGTTATAAAGGAGCCTGCAGATAATGGGTTTGCACCGGATGCCATAGAGCAAGTTTGAAATAACAAGCAATTGCTATTGATGGCACTTTAATGGATGTGTGGGAACATAAAATCACATCCATATCCTTATGCAGAATTTCTTCAATCTTAATGGCAACTCTTCATGGGGAATTCCAGGAAATCATATTTGGAGAATCATCTTCCTTAATTACTGGCTGCCTCTCATTATTACACCAAAGTTTGGTCCCTGTTCTCATAGCACCAGCATCTGCTTCTGTGTTAGCCCACAGAACACAACTGGGGTAGCATTTTTCTGGCCACAAAGGATCCTTTTCACCCCCTCTGAATGTGAACCACTAATTCTCAGTCTATCAGAATTTAATTTTAAGGAATGAAGAGGAAGCACTAACAACCTACGTGCTACAGAATTCCTTTCTGTTCCATTGTTGTTCAACTAATTGAACACTGTCAGAGCTCAGTAACAATAGCCCACTTGATCATTGCCCAATTGTCATAGCAACAGTAGGCAAGTTCTATGTGGTCCAACTAGATTTGTTCTAAAGTAGTTTACTTACATTTATAATATAATCAAATGCAGTAGTAATTAAAGAGGCAGCCCGGTGCAAGAAGCTCCTGCATATGCAGGTCCGGGGAAAGGGCGGACCACAAAAGGTCTATAGTATGCAGCCTTACCTAGCATTCTTGCAAGAGGCTGTTTCCATGCCTCGAACCCATGTCCTCAAGGTCACACGATGAAAAATCTGCAAGGCTCCCCTTCTCAAGTGCAGCAGTAACTATGGTCCTTAAATTAGACCTATGAGGTACTTAGACACGCCTCCATATTGGAGAAGTTCCTCCAAAAATATAATGGATGCCAACTGAAGTAGCAAACCATAAAATGAAAGACCCAAAAAATCTAATCAAAATCCAAACGCTGACATTATATGGACCAGGTAAAGGTAAATTTCATCATAAGACAGGTCTCATTATTCAATCAAAACAATAAAAGTACTCACTCTAGGTTGCGGATGAAGCGGTCCAGCACGGAAAACTCGTTGTATATCTAAACGCATTGCAGTCAAACAAAACAAAACCCTCAAAATACAAGGGAGACCATTAATTAAGCAATTAAGAAAAAGGAGAACTTCATGGATACAGCAAAGAGCAAGAGAAAGCGATCCGGATAAGAGCGAAGAGACATTTCCAGCTGATGGGTTACCATCCTTGCTCAGCTTCTGATCTTTGATCATGAATTCTTCCAGTTTCTGGAGGGATTTAGAAGAAATGGCTGGCATTTTTCCATTCTCTGAACTCTGCGTCGACGTTGACAATGATGAGTCGTAAATGTAGTCGCAGGAATTGACTCCTGTGGCTATGACAACTACTTGGTTGAGTTGGTTGAGGAGAATAATTGAATTCAGAAAGGGAAGCACCTGCAAAGACCGCAAGAAAAGAGGACATTTAAAAAAAAAAAAAGTTTAGTCTTTTGGGTTTGTGAAGAGGAGAATTTCAGTGTGGGAAGGATAGAGGGGTTTAGGGTTTACGTGATGGAGGAACTTGGAGAAAGAAAGTGGGTTGTTGGTGTTGTTGGCTTGGGAACCCCAGAAGAAAGGGTTGGTGTCGAGAAGAACTACCACAAGGTTAACATCGTCTGCAAAAGGGGAAGAGACAGACAGAGAGAGATTGAATCAGTAGCAAAGAAGAGAGAGAGAGAGAGAGAGAGAGAGAGAGAGAGAGAGAGAGAGAGAGAGAGAGAGAGAGAGCAACCTGTGTAGAGCTTTGCTGTTGGATTTCTCGATGCCATGGAGAAGTGGAGAGAGTTGCAGAGGCACGTTTATATTATGTGAGTGAGTGTCTTGATTAAAGAGATATTATTTAGGGCTAATTTTTTTTATGATAGAGGGCAGTCAAGAGATGTTGTTTACATTAGATGGTTCCAATTTTATCTCTGTGGGACCCATGTGGCATCAGTATGATCTGAGCCGTTTAACTTGTGTATCCAAGTACGGAAGTATTCTTTCTCATCTTATGGTTTTAATCATTTGATTAATGGCTCCAAATGGGGAGAAAATTATGAGCCTTTTTTTTTGGGGTGGGGGGCGCTAATGACTACTGTCCCAAACACATACTATACTAGCAGCCAATGCGTATGTACATGTATACTTTGGCATGCTGGCCCGGACAGAGATTATTTTCTAGTAGGGCTTTTCATTTTAGGAAAAAAAAAGTCATTGATGGCTTCATTGAGAGAGAGAGAGAGAGAGAGGTAACTTTGAGTCTTTCCAAAATTCATTAATGGCAATCACATAGTGAGAAAGAAAATAATAATTTTGTTGTCAAAGTATGAAACTACTAATATGATTATAGCTTAAATTGCACTATAATTTTTTAATTGCTAAACATCAGCCTAAGTTACATCATTAATCCTCAACTTTGATGAAACTTCAAAAGAAAACCCGAGTCTAGTTGAAACATGAGCCATCATTAGGGACTCTACATTCTAGCAAAAACTTTGTGATGAAAAAATGGTTTTTATATAATATTGTAGACACCAAATTTTAGACCACTTTAATAATTTATGAGAGCTCATACTTTGTTTTCATACTAAGAATGGATTCCACTTGTTTTTGCAAGGAAACATCTCAAGAAGGATTCAAAATGGCCCAAAAACCATCATGGAATTCACCAAATTACCAAAATCAAGTTTTTTTTATAAAAAAAAATTACTTTGAACTTCATAGGACTTTACAATCATAAAGTCACCATTTAGATCAATCTCAGCCTTTCATTCATGTCAAATAAAATACGTCAATCACTTTTCTTTTCTTTTTCAGATGTTGCATAAATATGACACTTAGACCTTACAATTGCAAACTCAAAATGCCAAAAAGTTCACAACCGTGAAGTAAAAAGCTCTTAGGTAATGGCAACGCAAAGCCAGTTCATGATCATTAAGTTTAAACTCTCTATACTTCATAATCTTGAACCCAAAGAAGCACAACTAAAAAAATAAAGTTTTCACATTAATCACTCATATCACTCCCATTTTCTTTAAATAGGAGGTTCCTTACCTCATTCAAAGTATGAATTGGCATAGAAATAAAAAAATGGAGTAGAAAATCTCATCCAAGGTGTCTTTCTTGCATTCTTTGCATCATTCATTTTCTCATTCTCTCGGCCCTTAAGTTAGTTTTGGGTTTTCTCTTACATATATAGTAAATATTAAAGTCTTTGTCTAGGAGAAACTCTAATAGAATTTCTAGAGATTCTCCTGAAACAACAACCTTAATCCCTCAACTACATTGGATACAAAGAATTGAATTTCATAGGGGAGAGTGGACCCTTTATACTTAAGAATTCAATTTTCACTGCTAGAAGAGAAAACCCATTTTTACTTTATTTTTTGTTATCTTTTATACATTTAGAGAATGATATAGGATTTTTAGTTATAATTACCTTGTAGTAAAATTTCTAGAGGAGTTTTGTAATAGAGTTCCTATTTTGTTTTCTAAATTGGGCACAACTTTACTTTATTCCTTCAAATCTTAGAGGATTAGTAGAATCTCTAATCCCCTTTAATGAGAAAAAAGCATTCTAAATCCTAAAAGAAAGAGTTAGTTTTCTAAAATTAATTTTCATAAAGTAGTTTCGTCAATTTTAATTTCTTACTTTTCATTTTGTCTCACTCTCTTTCTTTTAATCCTAAAATAAAACTCTAAGTATCCTAAATGAGAAATTTGGGTTTCTAGGATTTTAGCCTACTGGATCTATTTTCATGAAAGTTGAAATTCAAGGATGGTGGAACTTGACTTCCTGCATGGATCCTCTAGAACTTTCTATGATTTACTTGAATTTATATTTTCTAAGAGTTAGGCACCAAATACTCTTTCTTATAGTCTATTCTCTGAAGAGGTCACTCTAAAACTAAATAACTTCTAAAGGAGAAGGGTTAGCATGATGCATGTGATGACTTTTCTCCAGATTGAAGATAATTTAATTTTTACAAGTTTTCTTTTCTCTTGGTTCCTTTTTTTAATGAAGTTTGAGGATGAAAGAATTTGCTCCCATCATATTTGATAGGAAACATTTTCTTTTGAGAGAAAAGAAAAAAACTACCCTCTCTCTTCTTAACCATTATATATTTTAGTTTAGGGTAGTTAAGATGCATATTCCAACTCTCTTGTATGGTTTATTCATGTTCTCAATTTTCAATTGTGACATTTTGACCAAGTTTTCACTTTTAGAATGCATTTGATTTCTTAGTTAGTTTCATGTTTTTTCTAATGTCTTTTGCATTCAATTCCAAGACTTTTATCATTTGGCTCCATTAGTTAGTTTCTAGTAAGTTATTCTTATGTTTCTAAGCATTTCTTGTTTATGTTTCCATCATATTTGATTCATTCAATGTTAGACTCGTGCATACTTCTAACTCATTTACACAAAGCACTTCAATTGTTTGATCCAAGCTCATATTATGTTTGTTCATTGATCTAACCTAGAGCATGTTTCTAATTTATGACATTGCTTATGATCTTATCTTCATCTTTATGATTTTACCCTTGAAAAGCTCCTATTATTCTATGTGTTTCATATAACTTGATCATTCTTGTTTACTCTTTATTTTGATGATTAGTTATATAACGCGTCTTTAATTCCCTTCATATATTTCTTAGAATGTGCTGCATGGGCATTCTTTGTCTCTCATATAGATTTTATCCATTACTATTCATTGTATAATTATAATATTCATTATGATAGATTATTTGCTCTTTCCTATGTTCATTATGTTGATGTGAATGTGTGTGCACTTTTTCTTTGAATGACTCGCTTAAGATATTCTTGTCCATCTTTATGCTCTTATTCTAGGTTATCAATTTAGTGAAAGGTAAATTTAAACTAACTAGGTTTTCAACCTAAAAGAATAAAGGGGTTTAGTTTTCTTACACTCCTTACTACTTCAATTCTTGAAGATGTCCAAAGTTATGTCTCTAGTTTAGTAAACTCATTTGAATTATTAGGGACACAGGGCCCTTTTTATCTTCTGTGGTAACTCTTTCCTCGTGAACTATTGAGGTTCACATGAATCTAGGTTAAAGAATTAAATAAAACCACTAAAAAGATCGAGATAATTCTAGTATCTCTCTGCCTCAGCCCCAGCCCTAGCCCCTCAAATTAGAAGGATAATTCAAATTAAAATAAATAAATAAATTCTATAACAATCTCCAATCAACATGCAACCATGAATTCTAACTAGGAATAATAATAAAACCCTTTTTGAACATGTGAAACCTAAAAAATGCCCATAATTCAAATGTGGGCCTATTACTAGTGCATTGTGATTTATTTCAAATTTGTTGGATTTGAAGGTAATCAGAAAAATTCTATGTTAGTCATGTGACAAAAGAGACCAAATTGACCAAATCCAATGATTTTGCATCAATCATGCACTTATGCCTGGTTTGCTCCTAAAATCTAGTAAATCTTTATTAGTTAGAAATCCCCCAAACTAGGCTCCTTCAATGTGTCAAATTAGGCTCACTGTAAAAGTGACCCTTCTTGAATCTCATATGAAGAGGTATAAGTTGCTTGATTTACACTATGAGCTAGTTTGTCATGTAGAAAAAATGTTGCCCACCTATTCCTTTGATTTTGAATAGAAAATTCAAAGATAAGCATATGTTTTTTAGTTTGCACCTTTTCATAGTAAAAAAAGAAGTAAACATATTCATGATGGGGATATGATGACCTTGCCCATTTATGTTATCATCTATTGCAAGAATACATAATCTTAGGTGTTGAACGGATGATCATGACCCTTAATTGATCTTCTAAAGTGATTTGCTAGAACAAAGGGAAAAAGTTGACAAGTACTGTGGAAGATATCAACACAATAGCAAGTTACTATTTAGCACCACTTCTGCATGAAAAATGGCTCACCTTAACTATATTTAACCTAATGATCTTATTTCTCTAGCTTCAAATGTCTCGTGATAAAAAGATTACGATGATTGGATGATTTTAACATCCTAAATAAGTCATGGTTCTGACAAACTATTGACAAAGTTTTAATTGTTTGTTTCCAATGATAATGATCCATTAAGATGGGATTTGTTGCTTTTCTACTATGATAGATATGCTAGCTTATTAAACTATGATTTATTAAATTTCTAATATGTGATGTGGGTTTGGGGGCACAAATTGATTGTGCACTTTATTTTAGATGATACTGGACCTACAGTGACAAGCCCACAAACATGTTATAACCTATATCCCATAAAACATATAAATAATTCTAACACAGCTGTTATATTGTTTAATTCAAACACGTTAATATTATTAAAATAATTCTAACACAATATCAAGGTTTTTCATTCAAAACAGAGAGAAGGGACATGGATTACACTTTAAATCATCGTATTGGTTGTCTCTCTATTTTAACATCATATTCAAGATTTATCTCAAGATTAGATGGGTTGTATGACAAGGTCAGTTCCTTTGAGAATAGGCTAAAAGAAGTAGGTTTTTGAAACAATTTAAAGGTTGGAGGAGTTCTAAGTCACTTTCACAGTACCTCTTTGCCTTTTTTAAACCTTTTGGTTTCATAAGTTCGTCTTTTGAGTCATATGTTCTCTTCCTTTTAGGTCATTAAAATAAACCTTCATTTACTCCAATGACATATCAAATGGAAGTTCTATATTTATCCTTTTTAATAGTGCTTGATGTAAAAACTTGTTTATTTCACTTAATATTTAAAATATGAAATAAACAACTTACCTCTGGGCATGGTAGGATATTGATGTTGAACTTGAATATTGAATCTTTATGTTTTGATATAGAAAGCATATATCATTTTAGTGATCCTTGGATGAGATAATAGAACCCTAAACTCCAGTTTCCTTGCAAAGCTAGGTCATTTTTCAAATCCTTTTGCCTTTTTCTATATTTCTTACCATCAAGCAAGTATGTATAGTGTTATGGGAGACTTTGAGAAATTTTTGAAAAAGGTTTCCCGTATGATGTCACCATTATAACTAGGGTCAATAAGAATATGTTAACTCAATCACTTTATTTTATCATTACTACTTTTGGTCTTTTAAATATAGTAAACTTCTAAAATAAAACATGTGATGTGATAATATGGGGCACATTATTTGTTTGATTTAAAAATCTAACACATGAATATTTAGATCACTTTGATTGAGTATATGTATATATTATATGTTTCTTGGAGCATTTTCAATTACATTACCCTCTTCTCTCACTCTCTCTTTACTTGTGCTTGGTTGCTCTCTTTTCTTCCCCTGTTTGATAGTGACAAAGAATGATATAATGAATATAGGTGCATAAAATGATTCATGCAAAATGATAGTCTTGGATCACCTCAAATCCAATTTCCAAATTTCTCTACAAGCTTTCACCAGCTATTCAATGTAACCCTTGTGATAACTTCTAAATATTAATAGCAAATAAAGATATAAAAGTTAATGAAATGAAATGTGGAATCGTAAGATTTAATTCACTACAAATTGGCTTTAAAAAGAATCAAAAGGCCTTTTTGTTTTCATATTATCCACCCATTATAAACTTCCAAATTTGGGCATTTGTGTTGCCTAATTACAGTTTCATTACAAGTGCAAGAGCCTGGAGAATGAAAATGATACTAAATATTAGGAAGAAAATGATGGTATAAATTTTGCCATTCAAGCTCTTCTTCACAACAAATTGGTCTCCCACTCTAGCCTCCACTGCTGAAGATGGCCTCTCACCTACTTCAATTTCCCCTTCCTTTGCCATTTTGGACCCATTTCCCAGTATATAATTATCTCCATTTTTTTTATAAATTTATCTTGAAATGCTTCACAACCTCTATGCAACCATCCCAAACAACTACATAGTAAATGACAACAATAATCTATAAGTAGAAATGGGTTAAAAGGTCATCTTACTTGCCACCTTCTACAACTTTGGAATGCTCTTCCAAAATAAGTGAGCTTCTTGGAATAATATATATTACTATTTCTCCATGGCCAACTGGGTAGTACTCAGTTGAGAGTCTATGGCTATTGCTTGTGACCCTTTTAAAGAAGTAAGAAAACCCTTAAAAAAATAAACCCAAAATAATAAGGCAACTATATCCAAGCCCACCCCACCCCAGGGGACCAAGAAGCTTCCCAAATTTGGCCTCTCTTCATCCCCACTTGTATTTCATTTTAAGAAAATGAGAAAAATGTAAATAGTTAGCCCTGTCTAGAATCCCTTGAAACAGCCCAATTCCAATCTAAGGGGTCACTTAAATGCATATTTCATAAATTGGGGGCTTAAAAAAGTAAACTTAAAAGTTGGGGCCACTTAAAAACTCCCCTTAAACAAGTTCTGCATAGAAAATTAACCTTCAAATTCTCTTGGTTGAATACTACAAGACAACTCATTGATCAAAAACCTCTAACCATCAAATTAAGACAGGGCCAACAGTGAGCGACAATTGTGAAACGAGATCACTTAACGTAATTGCTTACATGTCAATGGGTCAGGCCGGCCCTGCCCTGCCCGATTAGGGTTGTTTGCGGTCGAGCCCACGAGAAAGCCCGACTTATCCCTACCTGTTACACATAACAAGAAACTGAAAAAAGAGGAGAGAGATAAAAGGGGCAAAAAAAGTAGCCTCCATCTGCAAAACCCTTGACTTCACTTTTCCTTCTCAACCTCTTTCCATCTGCAGAAATCCCCGTTTTCTCAGAAAAGACGCATCATCGTCGCTCCTGCATCAATAGATAACAAGAAGACTCTGCTGAAACTGGTCTCTCCCTTCATCTATACGTATTCCATACCATTCTCCTCCACTTCCAAACAGCTTCAGTTTGATCTCTATTTCCACTTTGATGGAAACCGAGTGCATTTTTTTTATCTGGGCTAGATCTGAATAATCTTTGAAGATGATTGCGCAAGATGCTCTTGCTCCTATTCATCTAGTTTTTTCCCAGTAGGGACTCTCTCTCTCTCTCTCTCTCTCTCTCTCTCTCTCTCTCTCTCTCTCTCTCTCTCTAAACATGTTGTATTATTGTTGTTTTTTAAGACGAATTTCGTTTTCACGAGATTAATTCAGAATAAATTTTGTAATTTGCAGGAAAATCACCATAACGGCTTAAAAAATTATCACTTTGTGTCTATTTTATCTTGTATTTAGGCCATCGACGTTTCATTTGAATAGGGAAAGATGCCTAGAGCACTTTCACGTTCCCCTTCATATAGGAGAAGGCATTCGCCATCTCCTGTGGGACATAGGTATAACAGGAGAAGCCGAAGAGATAGGAGCCGGTCTCCGCATTCGTATAGCAGGTGATCACTTCTAATGCTATTTTATTCTTTTTTAGGCTTTCTGTAACCGTATAGGTTATAAATGTTGTTTATAGATTGTTGAGACTGGTATTTGGTGTTCTTTTACCCCCCTGTTTGCAATTTATTGTGCTTATACCGGTGTTATATAGAAATGCTTCCCTTGCTCAGTCCTTTTTATCTTTTCCCACCTTTTTCGTGTATTGATATTTTTCTTCTGGAGTTAATGTTGCAAAAAAGAATAAAAGGGACATTTTTCAAGTTGGGTTATCTCTGAAGAGATGATTTATTGTGCGCATAGTTATTGATAGATGTTTGGTTGCAAAGAATAATATTGAACTCAGTAAGAAATCTGAGGTGCCAGAGATTGTTTTAGACTTCCGAGTTCCAGTCTTTACATGCTCATGTGGATGGGAGTGCGTCCTATGAGCCAAATATAGCTGTTGTGGGATTCTTGTTTCCTCCCTCACCTTGGGTATCCCCAAGATCAGACTTAGCAATCTGGTAACTTGAGTCATGCATGCTTGTTTCCCAATTTGGGGTTGACAGGGGAGTGAAAACTGGAGTGCTTTTGTGAGAAATAGTCCTGAAAGTAAAGTACATGCCTACTATATGATGCTGTCCAGCATAACACACAATTAAATAGAGTATCTGTATAATATAGGTTGATTAGCTTACATTTGGCATTCTGATGTTTCTTTTTAGCAGCTGCTATTTTCTGATTGCATTGTTGTTTATCTTTTCAAGTGGAGGTGAGTTAATTGTTCAATTGGGTTTTTGCTTCATAAATTGATGATATCAATCTGACAGTTTTCTGGCCAAAGAGTCTTGCAGCGAGCATCTCAATAGTTTACATGCTTAAGCTTGATGACCATCACGCAGTTGTTCGAGTTCTTACTGGCTTCCTCCATGTGTGTTTACCTCCATTGCAATTGTTTAATTTGCACCAACAAGGCTCGAGGGCTGTTGATTGTATGCTTTCCACTTAGGTAAACTGTTCATGTTTGGTTTGGTTTGGTTCATCAGACCATCAAAGAAAATTAGTACGTGCCCATCGGATGGAAAAGAAGCTAAACATAAACCGGCATACTGAAACATTCAAACAGTTATAAGAATGACTAGAGAAAATGTCATATAAAAATAATTAAGGAAATGTAGGTGCTTCCCATCTAAAGGAAAGTAAGCTGGTGATGGGTGCTGATGATTTGTTCTTTGCTTGCTTCTTGCTCGATTGCGACATAAGTGATAAAGGATGGAGCACACAAAGGTTACTCTAACACTGTATGAGGTAACTGTACATATTGTATTGTGAAACCACTACACTGGCTAGTAAGGTGACTAAGAATTTATTTTTATATTCTGGAGTATTTAAGCACATGAAATTATTTGATTACACAGGCGTAGAAGTCGTTCTCTTTCCCCCAGGCGGCGCAAAAGTCGTTCTCCTACTCCTAGACGGCGTAAAAGTCGTTCTCCAACACCAAGGAGACACAAGAGACTACGAAGCAGGAGTATCTCACAGTCTCCTATACAAAACTCTCGTAGCCCAAGCCTTGGGTCTACTGAGCGCAAAAATGCTGCTGAAAAATTGAGAAAAGAGGAGGAAGAAAAGAAAAGGTATATACATCACTTTTCCATGTTTGTGCTGTCATTGCCTTATGATAGTAAATTCTTATTTTGTATGTCTTTTCTTTCATAATCTAGGCAATCATGTATTGTGTTTTAAGTTCTTGTCGATGCAATATCCATCTCCCTTCAAGGATTTCTACTGCATTTTTTAGAGGTGCACAACTTGTCATATTCACTGCCAAAACCAAAGAAATTGTTTTGATTTTATTTTAATAAAATATGCAATATTTATACTTACCTGGACTGGGTCTATCGTTGATCAAGAAATATTCCATATTTGCTCATCCTCTGATCTGCCAGTTCTGATTGCATTCCTTTTTGTCCTATACTATAAATGATATTTCTTTTTAGCAATAAATAATTTGTGCTACTCAGTGGGTTAGGGATCTCCAGGTGTTTTTTTAGCTGATATCTTTAAGTATTTAGGGACATGATTTTGACATGGTATTTTGATGATTTATGCTGACTCCTTTTTACGACAATGAAAATTTCTTGCTTCAAACAACTCTTTTATTAATGTGTTGTGTGAGTTTCTCTCTTGACTTCCCATTTTCCTCCACAACACACATTTATAGGATCCTTTTTTCTGTACATCCTATGGCCACAAAAACTCATTGATGGTTCTTTGTTATAGTTGAAGCAAAATTACATATCACTTGAAGGTATTTCTTTCTAAAAAAATGAAAAGAATGACATCAGGAAATGTAGGTGGAATATAAGTATATAACCTTTGTCAATATCCAATTACTATTTTCAGGCCCTACCTTTATTGTTCACATGTATGTGGGCAAGGATTGGCAAGGTTTTCTTCTTATTGTTGGGGGATACTTGGGATGGTGTGTTTTATATTAGCAACTAGATGGTACCTCTGAATGATTTTCAATGATGGAAAACCCATGGCTAAAACAGTGAAAGTGCTATTTGTTCCAGACAGAATGATTTGAGTGTCCCATTCAATGCTGCAGCGGTTTAAATCACAATAAAATCTTGTCATTTATTTGATATAGTGGTTTAAATCACAATACTGTCTTGTCATTTGCCTGCTATCAAATTGCACACTTTCGGCTTTATCATCATTGGATTTTGGCATATATCTTCAATATCAAAGTGTCAAAGGATGGAATGGATCTTCGCTCTCTTAATAGTGATTCTGGCTACTCATATGGAAAGACTGAAATTGGCTAACCACCATTAGATCCTTTTGTTACTGATAGATAATAAATGCTTACTAACATAGTAACATGTTGTACCTCTAGGTATGCTAATAGTAATACCTATTAATTGTAAAATGCCATTTAGTCTCGAGTTAAATGGGACCTTGGCAGTAAGAACAGTAGATCACATACATGTTCCCTCTGGGTTGTATACTTTGTAACTTGGAATATTACATGCTTTGTGAAAACTAATGATTCTATTCGTTTTAAGTAGGTTACACATAGTATAAGGTTCATAGTGCTTGGAGGAGGTTTGTGTTTGTTTCAGTAGAGAGGCTAGAGGTGGAGAGCGACGCATATGGATACTGCATAGCTTTTTTAAGAATCTTATCCTTTACTTAAAGTTTTTATCCTTGTCAGATAAGGATGCATAAGGGTGAAAGTCCGAAAGAATGTGTGTTCATATAGCTTAGTAGTGCCTCCAACGTTTTCGTTTGTGAGATTGCAGTTGCTTGCTGCTGGTGAAATATATGGTCAAGCAATCTGATTTTGTGTGATCATGTACACCAATCTAATATTGTGTTGGCAATGGCAAGCTCTACTCTGGACGTTGTCTTTCTCCAGAGTAGCTGTCATGGGTTGCGGATTCTATAGGTCTCCCCTTTTGCTGAGTGGATGTGCAACTGATGCTACTTTTTATTTTTCTCTTTTTTACCTTTGGTGTAAGACCTTTTCATTTTCTTGGGATAACTAAGGAAGCTATGTTAAAAAAGTAATGGCTTGCAGGTGCTTTTTGACACAAATGATGATTGTATTTACCTTCTTGGTAGCTTATCTGCTGAACACTAGCCTCCATGAAATATGGAGCCAGCAAGAAATTCTGCCCAAAATTTTGTGCAAGTATCATAAGCAGACTGCGCTAGAAATATCCGTTACACTCCATCACAAGATAATCCTGAGAAAGCCCTCTGCACTGGCCAGATCTGGATTCCATAAAGAGCTATCAGTATTAATCTCCATAACACGAGTCTAATATCTATCCACCAAAAGCTTCCTCTGTTATCTGGAAAGGTGCGAAGACCCATAAGAGCATGCATTCTGCCATGGCTATGTATTTGGGTGGTGCGATAGGCCCCAGAAACATCTCAAATTCACCCATTCCTTCCTAGGACCTTAATTCACCATGTATGATGACTCTGTGAACCGAAGTAGCAACTGACAAAAGTGGGTCTACCACTTCATCTGAGTAACCATCAGTTTTCAACATCGCTGGTCCTAGATCCTGTCTTCTGTCATTCTCACTTGTGGAAGCATATCTAGTAATCCTGAAGTGATTATACGGAGCGGTTTTGCTTGGGTTTGTAGTGCCGGATGCTTCACATTTATTCTTTGAGTCTCATGGAAGACATTATGTGGACCTTCCTAAGTCCTGATCGCTGGGATAATCACATGCATTTATTGCTTTTCTGTGATTTTCCTTTGCTTGGTTCTTGGCAACTTCAGAATTTCTGTATCTGTTGATGAGATGTTTCTCATATATATGCTAAATGAAAATTGGTAGTCAATTGTCTTTTGCCCTGGGGATCTCTGGATGCATTTGTTTGTTGAGAGTCTCTATGGAGGATTTCACCTAAATTAGGATTTTTGATATCTCGGGTTTGTTATTCTCAGTGTGGCATACGACCAAAGGCAAGTCCTTATGTGACACTTAAAATGCATAAACGGGTTTCTTTTGGAGTGTTGTAAGTTTCATGGAGTGGCAAACCTTGCTTCCATGATCTACCTAGATTGAACCCTCGGTTTTATGCATTTATCCCGCTGAAATTCTGAATATTTAAAATTGTACATAATGTTTAATAGCAAGTGACCCAGGCCATTTGGATGCCGAAGCTTTATTTTTGAGGAGATGGTGTAAGAAAAACCTCAAAGTTCATATTCCATAGTAATGTTCTGGCACTTTTGTTCTGTAAAGTGTCCTACTTAAGTGCCTCCATGTATTTATGGATATTTTCATTGGCGAGACAGTCGATTTCTGTTCCCCATTATGTGTTCTAAACAGATGGAATCTTTGACTTCTCGTCATGTTATTTTGCCCGACACTCAACATGCCCAGATTTTCCCTATATTTAAATAGACATAGAATTTTCTTGTGTCAGAGTTAATGATTAATGTAGGATTGAAGTGTTTTCGTGATTAGTTTTAAACCTGCAACAGGTTACTTGACATTCTCCTCCACAGGCTTTTCTGAAGGAAGCTACTGCTATAGTTCGACTTGTTAAATTTGATGATCCAATTGGTGCCTCGTTTATCTACTGTTCACCAGTTTGAAAACTCATTTGTTTGGATCAGGAATCTGTTAGAGAGGTATGCCTTAAAAGCATAAGCTTGTATTTAGTACCTTGATGATGCCAGGAGGTTAGTCACTCATGATTAATAGATGAAGCTTGTCAAGTTGCTTGCTGATTCAGTTATGCTACTGTCTAGCTTCGAAGGCGCATCTGGAACTGAAGTGTTGCAATCTGTGAATTGGAGGTCATTTACCTGTCTAAACTTTTCCCTTGTCCTATCAGGCGTCAGAAGGAGGCAGAATTGAAACTATTAGAAGAGGAAACTGCACGGAGAGTGGAAGAAGCTATCAGGAAAAAAGTGGAGGAGAGCTTAAACTCTGAGGAGGTCAAGTTGGAAATAGAGAGGCGAATAGAGGAAGGTCGAAAGAAACTACTTGATGAGGTTGCATCTCAACTTGAAAAAGAAAAGGAAGCCGCTCTTATTGAAGCTAGGCAGAAAGAGGTGAGTTATCTTGGTATAGATGACTTTGGTTCCTGTTGATCTCTTTTCTTCAGCTGGGCTCTCTGCTGTTGCATGTCTTCTGCAGTTTTGATTGTGGAGACATGTTAATAGTAATTGGATTTCAAGAAATGTAGTCTTCTCTCTTAAAGATTATGGTTTCATCCCGACAGGAAGTTGAACTTAGAAATATAGTTTTATGGTTTCTTCCCTAAAGGAAGTTGATTTTTGGAATGAAGTTTCGGGAAAACCTCAGTTTCTTTACTTGTAATACTTAATCAAACTTAATTCTTCAAGTAGTTGGAGGTGACTTTATCTGGCATATGCAGGAACAAGCACGTAGAGAGAGGGAAGAACTAGACAAAATGCTCGAGGAGAACCGACGGAGAGTGGAAGAAGCTCAGAGAAGAGAAGCTTTAGAACAGCAGCAGAAAGAGGAAGAACGGTTCCGAGAGTTGGAGATGCTCCAAAGACAGAAGGAAGAGGCACTGCGAAGAAAGAAACTGGAAGAGGAGGAAGAACGAGCGAACCAGATGAAACTGTTGGGTAAGAACAAGTCTCGTCCTAAGGTCTCATTTGGGCTTGGTTTGAAGTGAGTGATCAATTCGGGAATTGGTTCTGATTCGATTCCTTTACAAAGCAATGCTGCGGAAAGCAGACTTGGTCACCTGCCAATGTATTTTCAGGAGGAATTAGAGAACAGTTTTTATTGCACTCTACATTTTGATATGGTCCTTGAATGATTGTGAACTGGGCTGTTTGTCATCCGTTGGATGATACTAATTGGTGAAAGCAATCTTATTATTGTTGCTAGAATCTTGTTTGGCTTTTCAGGGTCCACTACTGATTTTTCAACTGCATCCCTTCTTTAGTTTGTTGTTGTTTCAATGGCATGGTTGCTGATGCTCAAAAACTGATTGATCTGAGATTCAGAGAAACTTAGCCCAAGTAAACCCCCATCCAATGAGATAGAAATGCCTCATAGCCATCGGCCTAGTTTATTGCTTATAATGCCGCCACAATGCTCATTTGCGTCAATATTGTCCTTTGTATCGCTCATCTGGTGCTGCTATTGAACAACTATAGAATCCTTGATAATGCCATGTACAACACTCATTCCCCATTCCATGTTTATGCCCACTTCATGATTTCCTAAGCCTTGCCATGCAGCATGCTTCCAAAGTTCGGGATCATCACCATCATCATCAAGACCTTATCCCAATTAGGGGACGTCAAAGGGCAGCACTGATGCACGAAGCTCCCGCGCATATGGGGTCTGGGGAAGGGGCGGACCACAAGGGCCAATAGAATGCAGCTTTATTGCATTTTGCAAGAGGCTATTTCCACGCCTTGAACCTCAAATTCAGCCACTTTGTAAAAAAAAAAAAGGCCTAACGAGTCCCAAAATTTTGACTTTTTCTTTAAACTGCTGACTTTCATATCTTGAATCCGAATTTAACGATTTTTTTGACCTTTTGACGGATGAAGATCCATCCATTGCATTACCATTGGGCTTGAGAGAGAATAATCAAATGAGTTCAAATTTTTGGCGCACAACCATCCATACATTCCATAACCTACAGTTTGGAGCATTTTGCTAATCTTCCAAGCGAAAGCAGTATCTATCAGGATAATTTTTTCTATAATATTTGGTTTTTGAAAAATGTTCGGACTTATTTGCAAGATTTGCATCTTAACATATATATTTTCTGAATTTTTGCCAACTTTTTTCCCAATTTATTTTTAACTTCCTAGATTTTTTGAATGTGTCTCGCCGACTTCTTCCTAATCCTAGCCTCGTGACTGGTGATCCAACTATCTGTCCATTATTTACATTGGCGTTTTCATTGTTAAAGCGACTCAAACAAATTTCATCATTCCCCCTTTTCTTTTGTCTCTTTGAAAAGAAGGAAGAAAGCTCAAAAGGTTTGGTCTCTCAATGCAGAATCCCTTTGTTGAAACTGCTAGCTTCTTGTCTCATCTCTCTTGAAAGGCTTCAGTTGAAGTTTCATGTGTTGCCAGTAAACAGTATGGTTTTTGAGAATTAGACTATAAGGGAGGTCAGCCCCTTCCCCGAACCTCACGTAGGCAGGAGCTTCATGCACGGGGCTGCCCTTGCTCTTTTTATTCTTGGGTTAGTGGTACCATCACTTCTTATAGAACGTTTTCTACTTGCTTACTGCGTGGCATCAAACCTGCTGGAGTATTGCGGAACTCATTGGACTTGCCGGGTCCAAGAAAATATGTTTGCTGCCGGTAAACTGCCGCTAAGAAACCTAAAATTTCCTTGAGTTTGTAAAGAATGGATCCATTTAAATCATGATCATAAGTACGTAGATACACTCCTGAAAGAGAAGCGGAATTGCAGTATAAAATAGGGTCTGCTTGCTGTTCATGTGTGGTGTACTCACCCACATTCAGAAAAGTCATTTCGAGTAATAGGCAAAGCAGCAAACCCTTTTTTTTTTTTTTTTTTTCTGGATTTAGACACAGTATGAAGGGGAGCCTTGGCACAACGGTAAAATTATCGCTGTGTGACTTTGATGTCATCTGTTCAAAGCCTGAAAACAGTTTCTTGCAAAATTGTAAGGTAAGGCTGTATACTATAGACTCTTATAGTTCTTCCTTTTCCCAGACCCCATATACACAGGAGCTTTGTGCATCAGGGCTGCCCTTTGTTTTAGACCCAGTTACAGAGTCACCTGCGAGATCCTTCAGCTAGAAGGCCTTTTAGTGGTTGCTCATCCATTCTGTTAGTAAATTAAGTGGTGGGACTGAGTGGGTGCTATTCTGTCGAATTGGGTGTTGGATCTTCCTTATTCTGAGAGAAAAGCAAATTGGAAGGTGAGACACGAGAAATCTGGTTTGTTTACTTTGAGATCGAATTGGGACTCTAAGTAATCAGCCCACAGATCAAGACATGTAAGTAACTGGCCCACATAAAGTAGTCATTTCATTTGATAAAATATTTTAATGTATGATTCAATAAAATACTGCCAATATCAGCTTTGCTCGATTTTGGTAACTTTAGCACATTCGACAAATTTTTATATCATAAAAATTCCATCTGATTTTCACTCCCAACCCAGCAAATTAGGCTAATTCTGGCAAACCTCAAATCGGTCAAATCATGCCAATCCTAGTGAAAAAGCTACTAACAAGCTCTCAAACTGGCGCAATAGTAGAGTCGTCGTCGTGTGACCTTGAAATCATGGTTTGGAGGAGTAGATATAGCCTTCTGCTAAAATGGAAGGTCAGGAGACATACTATTAACCCTTGTAGTCTACTCCTTCCACAGACCCCCTATATACAGAAGCTTTGTGCATTGGGCTGCTCTTTTAGTAAGGATAATACCCCTGAAACAATGGACCCAAGATCATTAAGTCAAAATTAGATGGCTGACAAGATCCAACGTGGGTCTACATTGTGTAAGTTTAACTCTCTCTTCTGGAGATTGATGTACAGTACAGTTAAACCTTCCCTTCTATAAGCTTGTGTTATTCTAATGATGAAGCGTAAATCAAAGCGTTGGTATTGTCTTCGAAGTGCTCTAAACCTTTTGCCAGATGGGGTCTACCTAAAGGTGATCTACCTGGTTCGTCTAATTACTTTGCCTTTCGATGTTTTCTAATATAAAAATCATGCGGATTGACACGTGCCGAGGATTTTTTCACTTTTGAATATAGACCATTATTTACAAAGTTTCTACCCATCCGTGAGAAGAACTCTTTAGATGTAAGCATTGTCCAATCTGCATGATTTTTGGAGTAACATACATCCAAAGCCAAGTATATTAGATGAACTAGGTAGATCATCTATAGGTAACGTAATTATGCAAAAAAGTGTGATGTTGTTATTTTCATAAGGTCAACTTCAATAGCATATGATTATTAAAACTAGTTTTGGAGAAATAAAAATTTGCATTTTTTTCCTTACTGTCTAGATTTTGCACCATGACATTGTTAGATAAATACTGGTAAGCACCCTTGAGTGGACTAGAACCAGCGACCTGCACAATTTAGAGCCATCTTTTTCTTCTTCTTTTTTTAAGCAATGAATTATGAGGTAAAGTACCTACAAATTATTTTAATTTCATCTTGAACGTTTGCCCAAGTATAATGAGGAGAGGCACCTTGTTGCATTGAGCAACAAGGACAGCCACTCTTGCACCAATGCAATTGACGGAGAGACAGGATAGGTATGATCTTTGGGAGATCTAATCCATTCACCTTATTCGGTCTCTTAGATCATCTGTATATCAGAAATCACAGTGATTGGATGAGATTAGCCTATGCTTTCAAACAGTTGAAAATCACAACTGTTGATTCTTAAAATTGTGAAAAGGAGCTCACAGTCTTCCGATTGGTGTGATTTTACTGTAGCCTAAACCATGTAGGGCAGATAAGATGAATGGCTTAGATCTAGACAAAAAAGACATCATAGAAATGCAACTTCCATGGGACTGAATTTTGAGATAAGAAGAAATGACTCTCTTCTACAATAGGAATGTTGCCCACATTCAACACCAAAGCTTGAAATGAAGTGATATACAAACTACTAACAATGAGTTGGCACGAGATGATTTTCATCACAACTCATCTTGAGCACCACTAACAATGAGACGAGGAGATATCACTCGTCTCAACCAAGCTCAAGCACCACTAACAGTGACACGGCCCATCTCATCTTATCTCAAGGCAGCTCACTTCATCTCAAATGCCACTAACACCTTGTTAAATGGAACATGCACCAAGAATCATCTTCATGGGATAATCCTAACCACTATTAATCTGCAGTGCAAATGAATCTCTTCAACCAAAAAAGAAGAAAGATGGATGCCTTACAAAGTCTGGAAGCAATGGAAGTTAAATCTTGAACAACATTCCAACAACTAAGATCACGAGTGAAGATCATCATCACTTAATTTTTGGGGTATCACCTATGCGGACTGAGAGGCTAGGAGTTGCTTGGATCATCAATCATCTAGATCCCACGTGTATTTTTAGCTGCCACGGGAACCATAGAATTTCTCCTACTAATAATGATTGGAGATCATCAATCATCTAGATCCCACGTGTATTTTTAGCTGCCATGGGAACCATAGAATTTCTCCTACTAATGATTGGAGAAGTTGACATGGCGAGCTGCACCAAAGGCTTCTAGTGCAGTGGCATAAAGAGAAGTCTCTTACCTGGGTGATCAGAGTTGGAGAGCCTGCCTACCTCACAAAAAAAGGAAAAGAAAAAAAATGTTGAAATGGCAAGGTAATTCTTTGCATATGCATAGCTTGGCCACCTTTTCCCCGACTAATTTTTGTTTTTTTCTAAAGAAAATGAAGCTTGCCCTTAAAACAAAGCTAGATCCACAACAAATTTCCTGAGCAACGGTCTTCTACAGAGTTGTTGTTGTATAACCTTGAGGTCACGGGCTCAAGGCGTGGAAACGGCCTCTTGCAAAATGTAAGGTAAGGCTGCGTACTATTGACCCTTGTGGTCTGCCCCTTCTCCAGATCCCGCATATGCAGGAGCTTCGTGATTGGGGCTGCCCTTTTAACGGCCTTCTACAGAGTGGTAAAAACATCTTCAAAGCAATTTGAAGGATCCCCCACTTGTATTGGTAGAAGTGGCAAACTTATGTCCTGAACTTTTTCAGTACCTCTTACAACTTGGTTCTGAGCATAATGGAATGATTTATCATGAATAAGTTCTTGGGTTTACCTTATTGGAGCAGTCGAAACATCCAATACTGTCACCACCTTTACAGCAAATAAATTTTTAAATGAGTTGCTTCTGCAAGTCTAAGGATAACTTAATTGATCATGAACCTATCTTCATCTCTGAAAGGTTTTTCCTGACCGCATTTGCAAGATCCATCACATGCTTGTCTTCACACCCTTCACCAATTAAATGACAAAAAGGTGAAAAAATTTGAACGTTCAGCATTGAAAACAAGAGATCAGAATGAGGATTTACCAATCTCTAGAAGAGCATTCTCAAGCTCGAAAAGGTAGTCCCTGTTGGGTCCTGATGGGCCTTCGGCGTTAATAATTTGCCTGTTTGTTTAAGTAATTAGTATCAGCTTGGACACCAAGAAGAGCATCAATTGGAAGAAGATACGTAAAACGAAACATACTTTGCCATCTCTTCAAGTGATGCAGGGCCCAGGTAGTTTGGGTTGAGCTTCTTGTCGGCTGAACCTATATATCTAAATGGAACAACTGTCAAATCAGTGTTGTACCACATCTTGGGTATCAACTCACTGAAAAATGATGCAACTTTCAGTCATTCTGCCACTTACACCATTACTCCAGACACTGATGGAGTCACTGACTTTGGATCCTGAAATCATTTTGCGCTTGCTTTCAGAGAATTGACGATAACAGTCATACATCTTGATATGCAGCAGAAGACTATCTGTAACTTACAGTGAAGAAATCAAGATAAACCTTCTCGTTGTACTGCTTCTCCCTTACTTCTAGATACTGCAATTCAAGCCACCAGACAGAAATGCCGTAAACAAAATATGCAAGCATCACACATCTCACAACATGGCAAAAAATCGTTCATGAAGGTAATATGCTAGTCATTCACTTTTCGAAGATCAATACATTGTTGTCATGATCTATTGATGAAAAACATCACAGCTTCAAACTTCAGAACCAGAAACTAGATAATTATCAAGGACCAGATAACAGTTGATAGTGAAGCTAATACAACCCATCTTAAATGGGCCACCAGTAGTTGTTTATTGATGCCAGCATCTTGTCATAAAAAAAAAGGATCTATTTCCATCTTATGTGATGGCTGCGATATGCAGCAAGCGCTTACAAATGAAAGATGTTGCAAGTAACAGGTGGATGCATATCATGGAAGGAAACACAGCTTGAACAATCACACTTTCATTATTCCGTTAGGGACTGCAGTGGACTTTCAATTTATGGCTTGAAAAATGTGACATGTGATAATCTAATATATGACCTATTGTTCGAGCGAATATCTAAAAGGTTAAGTTTGGACCAATAAATGAAAATATCATATGTCTATAAATAATTTATGTTATATCTATTGGTGCCACAATACACAAATTCTTCAGACAATGAACAGAGCATGAGTAGGAACAGTTTGGAATTTCAACAACCAAGATAATAGCAGTTACCTCAACCATATCATAGCGCATGCACGAAATGCTTACTTAAAAATTTGCAACTTGCCTGTTTTCACCTTAATCCGTTTAAGCATATATCAGTTACTAGTACTTGTTATCATCTTCATATTATTAATTCATATTCACTTTTTTATTTGCTTTGCCAATAGACATTCAATCCATTATCTGACCTAATATATTAGTTCTTTTGTAATAGGCATGCTGAAGGAGAAAAGTTGATTGATACATGAAAAAAATTGGCTATGATTCTGCATCTCAAAATGTCTGTCAGAGTTTGGAATGGTAAGAAACTTATATTGCTTAATGTTCAAGAGGTTATGATGTTGATTTGGAAGGGCAGCTGAGTTTGTTTGTTGCAGTCTTGACAAGGTCAGTTCGAAAACACATGTAGCACCAATGAGAAACTTGGTCGCTTCAGCAGAGGCAACCTAGCCTTTGGATGAATTCCAAACTCAGTCCTAATTTTATTTTACTTGCAAGGTTAGTCAAGGAGTCCAGCATCTTTTATTGATACAATTTTTCTTTCTGGTTGATTGGTATCAAAATGGAAAAAAAGGAAAATAAAAGTAACCCTATTAGCTGAAACTATCTCGACTAAAAGATGGCCGAAAGCCATGACAAATGAAATGAGTGTATTGGACATAGATGATACATAATAATGATTTTATAGATTTGCAGGCAAGAAAATGGTGGAACTAAAGTAAGTTTACAAAAAAATTAAGTTTGATTGACTTTATTTGTTTACTTGTAGATACTGTAAACGTTGATTTTATATGATAGATAATCCCGGGCCATCTTGTCAGAAAATCACAAGAATTTCAGTTCTCTTGTCAAGGACACTCTTGTCAACTGATTATAGTGTAGGCTAACTGATGCTCCTACATCATACTCTCCAATTTGACACAGCACAAATATAATAAAGCTGATACCAATTTGACACAATGAAAGTGTAATAAAGCTGAAACTTGATTTTACCAGGGAAGAGAAAACCCAGGATTGAGAGACATCAGGAAACTAGAAATAACACTCTCTCTAACTCAAACATTCAACTATTCTTATCCAAAATACTAAAGCATGAATCAGTAAAGAAGCAAGAAGAAAGTAAAAAGAAATAAACTCAGAATTTCAATATCTTCATGATTTTTTGCAATTCGCATGAATAGTACACACATGAACAGTATTTTCAAATATCTTCTTTTTCTTTTCCTTGTAGTTATAGGGTTTTTAGAAATAGTGATGATGCTCCTGCATCATACTCTCCACCCTCTAAAAAACTTGTCCTCAAGTGATCTGGCATCACTAACAGCTTTTGATGGCTCTGTCGCTGACAAAAATTAAAATATGATCTTATGAGGTGTCTAACGGAACATTGAACAGCTAGAGTATGAGACAAAGATGGAGGAGCTCTAATTCATCTAAGCTATGGATAAAGAGAAGAGCCCCTCCTACCTTTAGGTTTTAAACACGTTAAGAGTTTCTTCCTCTCCACTACAATTCACTCTTCTTTATCACTCTTTACAAATAGGAAAAGATAGGGAAGGAGATACTCCTTCCTATTTTCTAACCAGTGCTTCCTATATTCTCTAATAACTACAAGTCAATCTCTCTTTCCCCATCCTCTTTTATCATTTCTTCCTCTGGTCCCACCACTTGTGAAAGCAAGGCTTCAAGGCTGCTCACGGATCCATGTGTTCAACATTAAAAAAAATAAAAAAATAAAAAATAAAGAGGAGAAAGTGAAGCACGATCTTTGATGTGAAAGATATGAGGTATTGTGTTATATGACGACAACTTTTGCCGTTGCACCAAGGCTCCCCTTCTAGGTATTGTGTTATATCATGGATGTTAATGTTGAGAGGCCAAAGGAAGAAATAACAGTGTCCCCAAGAAAATTCATCATGACTATCTTAACAGGTCCATGATGATGAATTGCAAATAATTAGCATGCGCATGTTCTAGTGCCAAAAGGTAACACATAGGGGGAAGAGAAACAGTTCACCCATGTATTATAATATGGTAGGTGCTCTTCAGTCCCTTCAATGAATCAGGTCACTCAGTATCGACATGATTGCGAACAACATGTACTGATAGCAAAGAGGATTATGAAATTCATAACAAGAACTGCAGACTGGCTTATTCTACGAGAGGCATTAAGATAACAATCCTATTGTTTGGATAGTTGATGCAGATTGAGCAGGATATATGCTCACTAAAGAGAATGCAAATTCGTTTTTGCTATCTGTGTCAGGTCAGGTGTGCTTATGACAATCAAGGTGTCATTACGATGATGTAGAATTCAGTGCACAATAGCTGGGCGCAAGTACATTGAGAATGATTTTCACTTCATGTTGAAAGATATGAGGCCGACCCCTAGTTAGGATAAGGTCTTGATGATGATGATGATGTTGAAAGATATGAAAGATACTCCATGACTTTTTCTCCTACTTTGTCTCTCATGAACATTGAGAATGATTTTCAATTTATGTTGAAAGATACTCCATGAAGTTTTCTCCTACTTTGTATCTCATAACCACCAAAGCTTATTATAAGATAATATCTCATTTGCGCAATTATGGCATAGTCAATGGTTGAAGCAATGAGAAAACATAACATGATTGGATCTCCTCCATGCTTGTACCGGTGTCTTTGCCTCGACTTATGTTGACAAAAAAAACCAACCTGTAAGAAATCCTTAAGGCACTAAGCTCAGTAGATTGTGCCTATAATTCTCATGCCATAAGATCTGTAACTTGAGTATTCACCAACCTTGCAATTCTTTCAAAATGAACCAAAGCATATACCTAAAATACCAAAGTCTACGCTTTCCAGCTCATTTCTCTCTCACATCATACCCAATACGATGGGACTTTAATATGGTTATATATACCATACTTAATACTTAAGTACATGACTGCAATAGACTTAGCAGAATACTTGATGACCTTGCCTACAGGTTACCCATTAAATATGCACGTGCTATTTAGTCCAACTTTAGGATGAACCACTACAGTGTTATCTAATATACTCAGCTAACCTTTGATACACATGTGGCAAATATGACCTGCCCAAAGTACACAAGCAAACTCTACAGTTCCATCAATTTTTCTCAACTTCCACCAGTCTTATTATTTCACTGCAGTTACATTGTAATGGAATTTACTCTTCAGGATAGAGCTCAATGGTGGATGATATCATGTACTACATTAAGATATCATCATCAAAATTTCTCCCAGTCATCTTAACAAACTTGGATTGCTACCCTTCCATCATTTCTACTGTTGGAAGATGAAAACACCTCTCTAGCTTAATAATGTCTTCATGACTTTTGTCCCATCTCATATAAATCAAAGAAGTGAAAAACAAATCAAAATTGCCGACAGCGAGAGAAATCTAGAAATGGGAATGATGCTTGTTAAAAATTTATATTTTGTTGCATGCAAGGGAGTTTTAGTGACAGCCATAGTCTGTACTAAATTCATTGAGTAACATCTCCATTTTTAACAGAAGCAAAAAAGAATGGAAAAAAGAAGAAGAAAACATTACTTCATACATAAAACATTTGCATGTGAAAGTATTCAGACAGATCAGCATAATGTAGGATAAATTGAAATTCAGCAAAGATGCTTGGTGAACCTACCAACAGTGCAATCTGTTCATCTTCCTCTCCTGAAACCTTGTAGGCGACTCCCCACTATAAGCTTACACAAAAGGTTGTATTTATAATCAGATTCTTCTTAACAATGTAGAACATGCCAATAAAAGGAAAGGAAAAGAAAAGAAAAAGTAAAGCATAAACAGAAGCAAAAGCTATAAATCAAAGAATATGAGCCAACTAAAAAGCAATCTTCAAATTCAAAGTTTGACGGAGATTGTTAGAACTAAATATTGAAAAGATGTCACCAAGTCAGGAATTGAATCAGCTGCCAAAGGACAACTTTATATAATAAAGGGAGTACAACGAAAACTTCTGTGTTTAGATCAAAACTTTATTCATAGCTGGGCTACTAATAATGAAATAAAAAAGCAACAACTAAAAGATGATTAGAATATAATGCATGAGACTTTGGGGCATGGCCTACCAAGACAGGCCCAGCCACGTAAGTGGTTTGGATTGTAAAAAGAATGACATTGTTGTACATTAGCCACAATATCATACTTTTGGTTGGCTCATCACCATATAGAACTCCTTATATAAGGGTATTCCTTTCTTTATTTACACTTTCATGTTTATCAACTAAAGGATGTTAGAAGAACATTTTACATAGTTTTCTCCTATCTGGGAGGAGGTTCTAGAAGCCACATCTTAATCAGGGTTCCATCAGTTTTTCTATATTTTCTTACCTTAAATCCTGTTCAGTTCTCAGCAAGAGCACCACCCATTTAGAGTCAAATTGACTTCCCTCAGTTTTTTTCTGTTTTCTTATCTTAAATACTGTTCAGTTCTCATTGAAAGCACCACACACTTAGAATCCAATAGAGCTATCACAGTAGAAAGAATGTGCTTCTCCAACTCACTTTCTACTACGGAGGTCTACAATGGAGTTATTGCCAAGTGAAGCCTTAATTCAACACTTTCCATATCTTTGGATTTCAAAATTTCACTTGTTTTGATTTTGCCATGCTATAGAGCATCAGTGGCTGCTCCTATTTCCTTCTTCAGATGCTCACAATGCTCATATTTTCTTTACAGTAGTAACTTAAAGACCGATGATTAGATGGACTTAACTCATTTCGCAATCCGCTGGTTCTTAATTCTAAAGAAAACCAAACTCCAATCAATTCGATCCTCTTAAGCATAAAACCAAAGAGCTCTAAAGGCTTGTGAGATCACATATCGCTCTGAACCATTCTAAGAATGCAGTTAAACAGAATGAATTTCAACCCAGACACGTACTGATGAAAATCAGAGAAATGGAAAATAATCTATATTCTCACATGGGATCACAAGGAAGAAAATAAAGATAGCCTATGAAGAAATGGATGATTGGGCAACTGAGACATGGATAGTTGGGTGCCTATAAATGCTGGATGAAAAATCAAATAAAATATTTCATCAAGGAATGGACAAGGAAGCGAACTAAGAAATGGGTATTAGAGTAATTACACAAACTTCCCCATCAGATGGCTCCAAAGTTACTGTTCTTCCTGGATAGGATGGAGTCCCTCTGTGATCAGTACTCCCTGAAACCGGATTGATGAAAAATCAGGAAAAAAGAAGAAGATAGATACATAAATGTATACATGATGAACAGCTAGAGAGAAACCGAATTGAAACCTTGGTAGAAGACACGACGATATCCTTTGATGAATCCAACGAGCCGCTCATCGTAACGAAATCCAGCCTTCCAAATTAGAGACCCATAACCAAAAACCCATAACACCATTCTCTCTTTTCCTTTGTGTGTAATGGGATTTAAGAGAGAGAGAGAGAGATTTCTTTCTCCACCAGTTTTGGAAGCTGAAGAACAAACGATGGTGCTTACGATAACCAATTGGGAGAGACTAGTTACCAGCGTGCAAGTTTATTGGTATGAATCTCCGCATAGATCTCTTAATGTGGACCCAAAAATCGTGCCTGGCGTCATAATCTGACACAGATAGCTTGTTATCAATTAGAAAAGAGTTCTTCTACAAAAGTATGCTGGAAGAGGGGCAACTTAAGGAGGTCTTAGAGTTGGGTGATCTGAAAAGTTCATCTTGTTTGGCGTTTCCTATTTAGGCAGCCAACGTGCATTGGACTTCTACTAGTTTTTTTAATTGAAAGTTCCAGTTATTGTAATTAAAATTTCACAAACTGCACAGTTGAAATCATCTAATAATCATGAATTTTGATAACTAGCTAATGTAAGAAATGTCGGATGAGCTCAACATCCTTTTTCATTAGAAAAAGAGTCCTATAAGTGGCCCCCACCCATCCATTTTTCATACATATTTACATCGTTCATTATGTTGTTGTCATGTGACCTTGAGGTCACGGGTTCAAGGCGTGGAAACAGTCTCTTGCAAATGCAAGGTAAGGTTGTGTACTTTAAGCCCTTGTGGTCCGCCCCTTCCCAAGATCTTGCATAGGGGGGAGCTTCGTGCACTAGGACTGCCCCTTTTATCATGTTGGAAAATACGTAATCCTCTAAAAATTAATGTATTTTGAGTTTAGAGAATTTTAACTACTTGCTTTGGGTCTATGCATTAAATGTAAAAACTAATGGTTGTAATTTTTTAGCAAAGAAACATAGGCTAAAGAGCCCAGGTAGGTGTAGATGCTCAAGAGGAGAGGAAGGAGTATATACCTCAATTTTTATGCATTCTGAAAATATTTTTATTAGATCTAGCTCATTTATCATGTTAGGAATAGATTAAACGGGCTAGACATCAAATTTTATGCCCATTGGATGTTTTTAGCCTATGCTTCTTTAGGTAAAAAATCACTCCCATCCATTTTTGTAAATTTTTCAAAGATGTAAAACAAGTGGCCGGGATTGTCCATATGTATTGATTTCTTATTAGTTACCTATTTTTTAGTACTCTAAACATGATGCATAGCCTAGATATGATGCATAAAAAAAGGGTGTGTAATCTTTCCTTTCCTCGAGCTCTGAGTAGAGTATCATGAGATTTTCCACTAATCTTCAGGGGTCACAGTGCATTATAACTTCAGAAAAATAAGTGCCCCATTTACATTACATCATTAAAGGGTGCATGACTTCACACATAAGTCCCCCACTCACAATAGCAATACAGACATTATTGACACCCTTCCCATACCCTTACTGAGATTCCAAAGCATTAAATAGACATAAATTTGAACTTTAGCCTATCTAAGCTAGGGCATGGATGCCTTCCTCTCCTCCAGAGCTTGGACTCCTATCATGCGAACTCCATTTCCTCTCCTCTAGAGCTTGAACTCCTGTTGGAAGTAAAAAATGATTGCCCAATAGGGAAGAATGGAGCAGAAGTCCATTTTTTATGCAATGTGAAACTTGTTTTGTTCAATCTAGCTCACTCATTGTATTAGGAATGACTCAGAGTAAACATAAATTTTTTTGCCTATCAAATATTTTTTGCCTATGTTTCTTTAGGTAAAAAATTATGGTCATCCATTTTTGTTAACTTTTTCAAAGATATGAAACGACGATAGGTTTATCCAAATTCATTGATTTCTCGTGGATTACCTGCTTTTGGTATTTTAAACATAATGAACACTTAGATTTGCAAAACTATACTGTGCCATGTTTGGAAAATGAGGCTTTTATAGCTTGTACTAGTGCTCGCTCAACCAAGTTGCTAGTCACATTCAGGACTCTTCGGTTGCTTGTCATGCGCCTGTATTTAGGGACAGAGTGCGTGTAGAAAGTGAACGTGACTATGCCAGAGCTAATGCTATTAATCAATCCATTCTCCTCTCCCCTTTTAACCACTACTCTACTACTATATATACCTTGTTAGATAGTGGAAGAAGATTAGAAGAACATTAGCCGGACTAGTTCCTTTCTTGTTTTCTTTTTCTGCTAGTTTCTTGCTGTCATCGTGTGACCTTGGCGCAACGGTAAAAGTTGTCGTCGTATGACCTTGAGGTCACGGGTTCAAGACGTGAAAACAGCCTCTTGCAAAATGCAAGGTAAGACTGTATACTTTAGGCCCTTATGGTCCGCCCATTCCTCAGACCCCGCATAGGCGGGAGCTTGGTACACCGGGACTGCCTTTTTTTTCTTGCTGTCTGGATAGCTAGCTTATGCTCGGTCCTATGTCCTTTGTTTATTTCGGATTTTTAGTTGAGGGTCTGCTTACTACTTTCTTCTTTTGTGGGTGTTTCTTGTTTTGTCAAATATTTTTGCTTGGATGGATGTTGGTTCATAAGGTAGCCGATCTTAATCTGCTAGTGTTATTACTGATTTTAGCTGTGGCAATTATTTATCATCCTGGTTGCGTTAAAGGTGGCAAAAAGAGCCAACATTGAAGGGGGTCTGAATTCTTATTACCAAACTTCAGTTGCCTTCTTGTAGGTAGACAGGTTTATCAACCAGTGCTTCACTTTATATCGCCTCTGTCCTACTGTCGTGGCAATTGTGTTCCTTTGATAAATTGCTCTGAGGTAAAAAGGGCAGCCCTGGCGCATAAAGTTCTTGTGTATGTGGGGTCTGGTAAAAGAGCGGACCACAAGGGTCAATAGTACGTAGTCTTACCTTGCATTTTGCAAGAGGTGGTTTTCACGCTTTGAACCCATGACCTCAAAGTCACACGACAACAACTTTACTGCTGCCCTTCTTCTCTAACATTGACATCATTGGAAAAAAGTCAGATGTGTTGTCTTTTTGTGATTTGACATATGCAAGTATGACCTTACAAATACCAGATGATACCCTTTTGAATACATGAGCTACTTTAATTGAACAATATCTGTCCAGTGTTATGTACATTGCCTCACAACTGCACAATCATATAACGATCACCTTTACCTCACCGAAAATGATCACCTCCAATTCTGAACATACCCTACCTACACATCAACTCTAGATATATGTAGTTCCTTGAGAAACATTGTTGCAGGACCTACTCATGCCTCACTTTGATCTGATCAGTGGCTTCTAAATGCACTACACTCTCCATCTTGGGATCATGTCTGAACAAGAGTGATATTGCTAGAACCTCTGTCTGCATTGCAGTTTGGACTGCTGTCCACCTTGGGGCAATCAGGATGCTTGTTCAATTAACTAGGTGCAGTCACTGAATGACATGCATCATAACGGCAGAGCGGAGAACACATTTTCATCTTTAAACAAGTGATGGATATTTCATGAGATAAACAGTGGGATGAACCACTTATACTGGAATATTGAGTTGGAACAGAAATCACAAGGGATTTAAGTTGAGTGCAATAGCAGAGTTGGGTGCATGCATGCCTTTTGTGCAGGCTACTACAGTTCCAATTGTTAAAGGCGAAAGCGAAGAATAGTGGCAACCCAAGTTTCCAAGTGGACGGAGGACAGCAAACGCAAAACATACGTTTAGCAAATTACCAAATGATAATGCATCATATATTTTGTAATAAATGTATGCGTGAGTGTAAAGGAGAGCTTTGGGGCAACGGTAGAGTTGTATGAATATATTCGAGTCACTAAATCTTCAAAGTGGATTACTTGAGATTGAGGAATCCCCTCATGCTTCTTTTCCTTTTGAGGTTTATCAAACCCAACCCTTTGTAGCTTTGTCAGATTCTTATACTCTGTTCCATACCCAAGCAACCTTTGTAGCTTTCCCGCCTTTTTGTTTCTGTTTTCTTGAAACTTGATACATTACATATGCAACATGCGCCTTAAAGAGAAGGAGCCAGCCCCAGTGCACGAAGTTCCTGCCTATGCGGGGTCCGGGGAAGGGGAGGACCACAAGGGCCTAAAGTACATAGCCTTACCTTGCATTTTGCAAGAGGCTGTTCCTACGCCTTGAACCCGTGACCTTAAGGTCAATGACAACTTTTACCGTTGCACCAATGCTCCCCTTCATCCATCGTTCAAATATCTAGTGAGCTAAATGCCTTGTTTCTTTTTGAAAGTAAAACTTTTATTTTCTCTCTCTCTTTTAGATGCAATTTATCCTTTCTTCTTGCCACAAAAGAATGTATTTGTGGTTCTCTCTCTGTCAATTTTTTCAGAAAATAAGCAGCTTGAGTTGCAGAGATCTTTTAGATATAAAATGTCTTTTAGATCTATTCGTCCTAAGCTCTTAGTGGTAGTTGCTAAACCTGCATTCTTGTAGAAAAACGAGTCCTTGGGATTTTTGCATCCTCTTCTACATCCTCAGAAGAGTCATCATCAATTCAAACTTAAATCTTCGCATTGGTAGGGATCTGAATTCATCCAAACTCTTCTTCCTAGGCTTGAACACCAACTCGTCTGGACCAGGAGCAAGTGGATTGAAAACGTAGGTCTTTGGTGTGTGAGCATCATCAGATTTTAGAACCTTAGCTTCAGTTTCATCACAAACTTCAACTATCAGCTTGAAAACGCATGTTAACGGCATATTGCTATGGAGAAAAGCTTCTCCACTCTCTTTTCAGGAACAAGGGTCACCGGCCCTTAACATCTTCCGGTGACCACTTTTGGTGAATCCACTCCCTTAGCCTCCAAAACTGTAGTTTTCTCAGTGCACAACGCATCACAAGTAGAGGAAGTTAGTTCCAATTCCACTGTAGCTCTAACATTGTTATCCATACCAGGTGGGGAGATCATCACCATGGAATAAGGGGCTTTCACAGAGAGAGAGAGAGAGAGAGAGAGAGAGAGAGAGAGAGAGAGAGAGAGAGAGAGAGAGAGAGAGAGATTCTGAAAATTGGGTTCATGTTGTGGCTAAAAGATCCAAAAAGAGTATCCTTGACTTATTCCATAAACAACTCCAATGAAATCCAATTCAGAAGTGTCTAACTACAGTTTGGCTTGAAACTCCTTAAAGCCCATGTAGCAGTTATCTCTTTTCAAGTAAAGGACATCAATCTGGATGAAATGCCGGTGTCGCAAAAATGGGTTTCATCCATCTTGCTCAAAAGTTCTCATATGCGTCTACTTGTAATTCCTGAAACTTATTTGGCAGTCCTTTAAGAACCCTAACATGGGTATCAATATTTCTACAATATATGGAAAATGTGTCTCGGAAACCAAACAAAGTTACAAGAACACAATTACATCTTTCCAAGCTCTAGAGAGAGGACAGGTAAAAGGAGGTCAAGCCAAGACTTTTAAATCCACCCACATTGTATCTGAACAACCCAGTTTGCTTGAAAGATGAAGATGACATGTCGCTGCAATGTGAGTTCTATCCACTTTATTGACAGAAAAAAAAAAAAAACCCAGTTCATTGGACAAAGGAAGGAGACAATGAACCAAAGTTTCTCATCCCTTTCTTTTCATCGATAGAGCCCAATTTTTTCTAATTGTTTCATTAATCACAAAATCTTTATACGCAAATAAACACTTCCATTTCCCAACAACTGTGTAATGCAATTGGTCGTAAACAACTCGACATATCTCTTGAAATATGCTTAGTTGCAAGTTTGAATGGCCTCTTTCACCTTTAACTGCCAATTAGATTTAGAACTGTGCATGAGAGTTATTTGTTTTATAGTTATTCTCCTGTACCAGCCAAAAAAGAAAAGAAATAAACATATCAATGCTATTGAAAGAGTTTTCATGGCGAAATATTATTGGGTCTTTTGGTGTACTTTAATTTCAGGCTGTGAAATACTTTCTATGAAGATTTTTTTTTTTTTTTTTTTTGGAAATCAATTTCTGTTCATTTCCTGCGCACCAGACAAAAAATGTTTGATTAGTGGCTAGGATTGTCCCAACGACCAGGCAAAATCAAACAGTTGGATGTGACCCATTTGGTCTTAAAAAGTGTTCCCGTGTAAGAGCTCAACAGCGACCGTCTACCTATCACTCTACCAGTTGGCTCCCTGTTAATGCTAAACAGATGGTGATGTCGCTTTTTGGGCACCATGGGACCGCTCGGACATGGACGGGTCTGATTGATTCGGCCCACCGCAGCAAGTAAAATCCCCTCTTTTTCTTCCTCTTGCTTTTTTGGTTTGTGAAATGTTGAGTTATTTGATAATCCTCCATTTAGTAACCAAATCCCATCAATACGATGCAAAAAGGGGACCCAAAAAGGAGCAATTCTCCCCACCTTGGGTTAGTTGGCACTGCACTCGCTAGGCCCTACCTAATTGAATCCCCAACAGCCCTAAAGATTTGCCGAAACCACAGCAATCCAGGCCATCAAACTAAACTCAATTTTATCAATCAAATATGGACAATTGTCTAACTTTTACAAGTAACTAGTAAACTAATTAAGATCATCAATTGGAGTTGAATTTTGATGCTTTTTGAGAATAACCCCGGTAGACCCACCACATGATCACTGCATTCAGCCAAAGATGGTGCAAGCCAACCAGGCTAGTCCCACAAAGAGGGCCCACAAAAGACTCTGAATGGGAAAATTCAAGAACTGAATGATTGCAACATGGAGAAAGAGGCTGCTAGAGAGGCATGGCATTCCCAAATTTTTATCTTCCAAACCTAAAATTCTACCATCCCTCATCTTGATCAATCCTCAATCAATTTGATCTCTTACCCATCTAAATTTACTTAGATTTTGATACCAAACAACACGAGAAAGGAAATGAACAAGTAATAGTAGTACTTGAAAATACAGGCTGAAAGAGAGAGCCTCTTATTGATGAAAGCTAGCAAAGAAACCTAAGCAGGATGAACCTTTTTAGAAGGCGTCTTGGAGAGACCATTAAGTGCCGATTTCATTGAAGCCATGGCCGAAAGATTTGCAGCATCGATGTACTTCATCGAGGCCATCTTTGCCAAATTCCCTACCGAATCGCCCATCTGCTTGGCAACCTCTGCAGTTCGAACAAAACTCTTCATTTCCGCCTTGGAGGACCGGTCTAGTTCCTGGCTGAAGATCTCAAACTCTTCCATGGCAGTGTCCATGAGGGATTCGAGGTACTCCTCAGCTTCTTTCATGGAGAGCTCTGCTTCTTCGGCTGCGTTCTTGCCTTCTTCCTCTTGGGCTGCCCATGATTGGTAGGCCTCTCTTTCGAAGAGCTCCATCAGCTCTTCGATCTTCGACGGGTCGAAGTTCTTGTCTTGCAATGCTTGCTTGGCTAGGAAGGAGAACTGGGAGAGGAGAGCTTCCATGTTCTTGTGGGTCACGAGCCTCACCAGTTTTCCTGACTCATTTATAGGTTAAGGGTATTCTCATCATTTTCTCTAAAAGAGTTTTTACATCTTGAAGTTTACAGGAGATTGGAAAGATGAACATTTTTTCCTGTACGTTTTGAAAGCACAAAACTACCCCTGAACAACCAACTTAAGTGTTTTTTCCTTTTGGATATCTTGGAGGAATCCATTACTACAAAAGGGGGAAGAAATTGGGGAAAGGTGGAAGCTTTCCTCAGACTCCATGGCTTGGAATCTAAATAAATGGAGATTGGGGACAAAACTTTATGTAATTTTGTAACTTTTGGTCACGAGTTGGGGCTTGGTGGGTTCCATCTAAGTTTATTGTTCTTAATGGACAAGGACATGATGAAATCATGGTGTACTTTTTGTCTAAGAGCATGAACATAACACATGCACCACTATGTGTGGGCCTTATTCAAACATGGAATTGGTGGAACAATCTTAGCTGTTTGAACGGTGACCTAATATAGACCATTGTAATCATTGGGTAAAACTGAGGGGGGGCCTTGTGTCATGGGCTTAGACTTTCAGACTCCTGTGCAACACTTAGTCTTGAAATGCGCTCAAGGCACTAAGGCTAAGTTCACCCTAAATTGCAGAAGCTCACAAGAAAATATGGGAAGATTATGAGAAAATAAAGGAAGAGAACTAGATGCTGATAATAACGTACTCTTATGACTTAAAGTAGCTTACACGTTAATAGCATTAGCTTCTAAGCGCAATGCTTCCTTATAAGATGAGTTAAGCTCCTCTATTTATAGGAGTTCATCATCTTTCCACCTCTTCAATGAATGGTAGAGATTATTACATATGTATGGTTGAGATTGTTCTCTAGAACATTTTCTTAAAATATCTTAAGTCTTCAACATTTTAGATTCTAGATATTTCTAAAGACATTTCTAGAATCTGGGCATTCTAGATTATGGATCTTCCTCCACAAATTAATGGACCTAAGTCTCTTAAGTTAAGTCCATGAGCTAAGTAGGCCTCTTTTGGAGTCTACAGGCATTGGTCATGGGCCTTGTAATGTAAGTCCATGACACTTGGCACAATGGTAAAGTTATCTTCCTGAGGCCTTAAGGTTATGGGTTCAATTCGTGGAAACAACCTATTGCAAAAAATGTTAGTAAGATTGTATATTATAGACCCTTGTGGTTCGCCCCTTTCTAGGACCCCCATAGGTGGGAACTTTGTGCACAAGAGTTGCCCTTTTTTTTATTCGGTAGGCAAAACTAGAAGTCCCTTAATAGTCAATAAAAAAAAGTTCCATCGATATAATAGTAAACCATAAAATGATTTATGTGAGACCCATTTCCGGGGCTTCTGGTTGGTTAGTTTATTATTGTTGTTGTTGTTGTTATTGTTATACATGAGAAGAAATACAAAGCAAATTACTCACACACTCTCCTAAATTTAATGTCACTCAAGATAGTATTCACTGGCATGACCATACATGCTTGGAACTTTGAGAAGGCTATCCTTTTAGAACTACCCTTACAGAGTATTAAGTTACTTACTGCCTTTTAATGCATCTTCATGAGATTGTGTGTGTCCACCCTAACAGCCTGTTTGAGAGTCATCCTCATGAAGAGGGAAGAGGAGGAGAACTTAGAGCTTATTCTCTCTCTCTCTCTCTCTCTCTCTCTCTCTCTCTCTCTCTCTATTCAAAAAAGTCTTGACTTTGTAGCTTTTGGTAGAGAGACAACCTATTTTTACTCTGCAAAAGCAAATGAGATGAGAATTTTAAAACTCAAGCCATCTCAGTCACCACTAAGGAGCAGATGGGTTAAGAAATATGAAACTCAACCCATCTCATAATCCACTAATGTCTATGATGGCAGAAATTTGATCTTTACATTTAGCGAGCAATATCGTTACGAACTTTGCTAGCAAAGAGCGATTCACATAAACATCAACACATGAACTTTGCTGGAAAACACACTCATAAACGTGTGATCACCTACAATTAGTGGGTCAACCATCACTTGAATCCAATCTCAATGTTTGTTTGATCCTCCATTCTAGTCTATTGAATTAAATGGTTGCGATCATTCAATTCCAATAACTCTGCATAGATATCATCAGCACCCAACATGCCTAACCTAGTTTCAGTCTACCAATTCTACCTCACCATTAAAGGTGTTCACTGCTCATGTTAAGTTATTAACCCTTTACACCAAGTGTTAGAGTTTATTGAACATGTAGGCTTAGTAGCCATGAAGGGGAGCCTTAGCACAACATTAGAGTTGTTGTCGTGTCAACTTGAGGTCACGGATTCAAGGCATGGAAACAGCCTTTTACAAAATGCAAGATAAGATTATATATTATTGACTCTTGTGGTCCACCCTGTCCCCTGACCATGCATATGCGAGAGCTTCCTGCACCGGGACTACCCTTTTTAGACTCAGTAGCCATAATTAGTGCATGCTTTTCTTGAAATCCAAATAGCGTCCAGAGCAAAACCCAGCATGTAGGCAAGCGAAAAGGATGTTTTATCACCATGGGTAATTAATCGTGGATGAAACATCTATGCTTCTCTCAAGATATATTAGAGAATAAAGAGACTAAAACTTAGTAATTATATATTTTAATAATCACATTATATGCAACATTTAGTGTGATTCTGAGGAAGGCGAGGACCACAAGGGTCAATAGTATGCAACTTTATTTTGCATTTTGTAAGGGGCTATTTTTACGCTTTAAACCAGATTCTAGTGTTGCAAATTATCGTCTGATAGAAACTTGTCTAGAGACACCAAGTCATCAAAACCAAACTATTCCAAAGCAACACCGCGAGAGTATCATAATCTAACACTAAGTTCACATTGTTTCTCATTGAATTCATAAAATAATCTATGATTTTCATCCGGGACGGAGCCATTCATGCATTGTTTGCTCATGTGCACGTGTAATTGGCTAGAAACATCTACTGAACGATGAGTAAAACATTATTTCCGGGGACATGTTAAGCTGCTGTTAGGATAAACAGCAAATGGCTGAAGTAATCTCGACATATCAACGGCTTGGAATCCAGCAATTTAATATGCAAGAAGCAGTGCCATAAAAGTCATTGGTAAAGTCTATACAATTTGTTATTCCTTACATATAAGATATCCAGTTTGATCGATCTGACCCGTTCATTAGTCTTCTTTGCATTTGAAAATCTGGTAGGCCAATGTTTTATTGGTTGCTATTTTTCCAAATCCACAATAAGAATTGACGAACAGATAATCCAATCTCTTAACTATGAGCAGCAAGTTTAATTGATTGAAACACCTAGCTTGAGATCTAATGGTTAGAGTCATTTAGTCAGCCAAAAGGAGTCTGGTGATCACTAAATTGAGAACTGGAACATGGTGATAGGGGGAGTGGGTGGCAGCCCTGGTGACAGGGCAAAGAATTTGTTATTTGACTGGGCATCTTCCCAAATGTTTGTCAACATAAGGAATCTGATTTCTAGTCGAATTTTGCAAATCATGTAAGAGTCTCAATATTTTCTCTCCAAAATTTATTATGCTTTCTTTTATTGGTTTTTTCTCTCCCTAATATAAACGATTTATCATCCCAATCCAATCGGAATCACCGATATAATGAAATCATCAAAGAGATTTGATTGTGTGACCTCTAGAACAAGATTAATACAAATCAACCCATTGATTATGCCTTAAGCTGTCACTGAAAATCCATTATTTGTTTAGGTATCTCCATCATTTAACATCCCATTTTTAGGAGGTAGTAAAATAAAAATAAAAACCGTGTAAGAGGAGCATGTGACATTTGATTGGCTGAAAAAAGTAGAAAACAGAAAAAGTTAGAGGATATAGCAATTAGAAATTTTTTCTTAGCCAATCACTAAATTTCTTCTAATATTTTCATTTTCATTTTCATTTCTAATTCTATCTTTTCTTATCTTACCACTCATCCATCTCAGCATCCTCATTTCTGCGATACTCATCCTATGAGTATGATGTTCCTTGGCTAATACATGTCACGTTATAAAAATCTTGCCATTCATATGTCCAATCACTAAAATGCTAGATACTACCCTTTCCCAATATAATTAATAACCATGATAAGAAAAGAACCGAAAGAGATAATAGCAGAATATATATAGAAAAACTTGCGAAAAAGAGGGTTTGATAATAGATAAATAATAGACAATAATTCATATCTCTTATAAAACAATCTAAAAATATTTAACAATTATGTCTAATACAAATGTTTTTTTTTTTGCCAAGTCATGTACATGGGGCATATGTTGCTGATTTATTTCTGCTTAAGATTTTTTTGTTTAAACGAGTATAAACTATTATATGGAAGGTTTATTTCATTGGATGACTTAAATCATTAAAATGAGGTTACCTATTGAGAAATATTTCTTTCCTCTTAGGATTTTATTGTTTACTTTAATGTAGAAATCTATGTGTTTATATTAAAATACACTATTAGGTAGACAACTTTGATCATTAAGATGAGATTCAGATTATTGGCTTATACTAATATAGGGATTTAATTGTTTACATTAATGTAGACATTTATATGGATGGTTTTGACCACTCATTTCATTGCCAATATGAAACTGATACAATATAAAGATATTTAAAAGTGCTTAAGAAATAGAAAAGAGATAGAATCTACAAAGAGATTTTTAGAAAAGGTTAGAGACTAGAGAGATTTAAGGAATTGACATGTGGTTTAAAAAGAGAGAAAAATACTCTAAGGACCCACTTATCCAACTAATAAGGCGACCTAAAAAGAATAAAATAAATTCAAATATAATGAAATGGCACATGAAAAAATAGGCTTTTAAGTGCTCAAAGAAAAATGCCCAGAGAGAGAGAGAGAGAGAGAGAGAGAGATTAATATTTATATAGAGAAATATTTGTTTACATTAATATATATTATTAGATAGATGGTTTGGATCATTAAGATTACTTTTGATTGCGAAATTGAAAAGGATATAATATAAAAATATTTTAAAAAAAGTGCCTAAGAATTAGAAAGAGATAGAGATTTAAGAAATTGACATGTGGCTGAAAAATGGAGGCAAACCCTTTAAGAGCCCATTTATCTAACTAATAAGGAAAGATAAAAAAAAAATTGAATATGCTAACACAACACAAGAAAAAATAGGGTTTTAAGTGCTCAGGAAAAACATGATTAGCTTAATATATAGTAGGTAATAGAGAAAAATTAGAATTTGAAGAAGGCAAATATGATAAGTTAGAGAGAAAGATTTTAGGGATTCAAGTGGAGCATATTTATATAAAAAGTAAGCATTGGACTCTAATATTGTAATATGGGGATAATTAAAAGTTATGAAAAGAAGAAAAGAATACAATATAAAGAGAAGGTGCCTAGGAAATGAAAATACATAGAGCTACAAAGAGATTTTAAAATAGATTAAAGCTGAAATTTGACTTAAGAAATTGATATGCGGCTAAGAAAAAGGTAAATTCTCCAGAGGCCCATTGCCTTTCAAAGAAAAAAAATCTTTTAAGAGTTCATTTGTCTAATTAATAAGGCAAGAGAAAGAGAAATATTTTAGGGTAGCTAAGAGTTTATTTTCAAAGTCTTAAAAAAGTGTCACATGGTAAAATAATAGAGAGTATTGTGTTAGGTAAAAAATGGTATTGCTTTAGTATATAATAGACACTGTCTACACGGTTGCATCCCTACACCTTTCAAATGAAATCCATCCAGAAGTTATTTGGTGCTTGGTAGATAGAGAGGGGGTGACCGAATGAGAAATAAAATTTGAGGTGCTGGTTCACTTTTGGACATTTTTCATCGACTCGACGTTCATAAGATTTGCCCCAGCTTAGATACTAAATTGTCACACCAAATAGATACATCTTGGGTGTCATTTGAAAATGAACTCTTTCTAGCAAAGAGGGCTTTTTGGTTTTACAATGTCTAAACTCGGGGCACTGTCAAAAGATACCCATGAATGCAGCCCCAGCCTCCCAGTGCATGAAGCTCCTGTCTATGCAGGGTTTGGGGAAGGGGTGGACCATAAGGGCCTATAGATATGAGTAAAAATATCAGCTAGATATGTGTTTTGGTACCCAACAAATTTAAGGGCATGAACGTCTTACATCAGTAAAAAGAAAAAGAAAAAAGTTGGGCCCAAGCCAAATGCTCATGAACTTGCTAGGACTCTTGCATTGAATCCATATATTATGGGCAAGAAAAACTGCATTGGAGGCCTAGTCATTTCTGTACATTCAATGTATTTTCCGGATTGAGGAATACATAGAGTTGAACATAGTACAATAAGAAATTGAAAGATTTCGTTGAAAATTATTCTACTATTTCAATGTTCAAACCATCTATCTAGTAACTTGTGTGCCATGGAGGAATGATGCAGGAAAATTGTGCAATGCAAAGATAGAAAATTCTAAGCCTTTGAATCGTTGGCAGGTTGTTGATGAATGGTAATCACTGCTTTGCCATTTAAAGGTCAAAAAGTTCTCAAATGGGAGTCAAATTTGGTGCACAGCTTATCAAACTAAACACTTGGGTCCATGCATAGCCGGCTCGAATATCGTTTGTAGTTCACCGCTTAGACAGCGTATAAAGCGTTTGCTTTCCTTTGAAGCAGTTTAACAGACTACCACTCTCCCTCTCTCGGGTGGAGATTCTAAAGCCGGTTTCTGAATGGTACTGCTTTATTTAACTGATTGTTTTGCTTTTTCTCTTGCATTCTGCTTTCTGTCTTGAAAAGTTGAAGTCTGTAAACAAGCAGGGAAGGAATTCCTCCAGTTCTGCTCTTCTTCTATACACACTGCATTGTGTCAGATTGTGATTTCTGTTTCTCATTCCCATCATACCATTGGCAATTTAGTAGATTATGATTCCTATAGCTGGTTTTTTAGACGGGTTCAGTGTGGAAATGAAGATTATGGTTTATGCCTTTGTTTATTTCTATACAACCACTAAGAAGTCTTAGATTTCTATACTCTGTCATAGACTATGGAGCTATAGAAGATTATGGTTTATGCCTTTGATTATTTCTATAATACCATATTGCCGTTCTAATTATTCTCTTTGATTTACAGCTGCGTTGTTGGATTTCTATAGCTGCCTTTTCTGATGGACTGTGAATGTGATAAAACCAATGCAGATGGTTGAAAGAAAACTACTAGGAACACCACTTAGAAATGCTAATTCATTTATTTTCTCGTTTCTTGTGAAAGTTGTCTACAACGGTGAAATAAAACTGTTCATTCTATTTGTTATTCAGTAGGTAATGGGAAGTAGGAGATTGCAGTTTTTTATTCAAATATTTCTGTTAAAGAGTGTTGGGTACTTGGGCCTTTATATTTCTGTAAATTGTTTGTGAGGTTACTTGAGTTTGGGAGAGGGTTTAAGGGTCACAAAAGCACTTAATAGAAATAGAATGCCGGAATGAGGAAAAACTGTCATGCTGATAACAATGAGAAGTGAATCAGCAAGCTTTCTGATGACATTATAATTCCAATTATGCCCTGTATTCCATTAAAGCAGGCAGCTAGATAGTCTGTAGTATCTAAGAGGTGGAGACATCTATGGACTTGCTTTCCCCATCTCGATCTCAACTCTCACTTGGTGCTTAGCCAAGACAGTTCATCTGAGTCAGAGGAAGAAGGCTATACAGTCCTCCCAAGACATAAAAGTAGAAATGGATATCAATTGTCCCTCAAATCCTGCATTCTCCCAGAGCTGCCATCCAGAGTTGCAGAATCTACTTTGGCCGTTTTAAGAAATTCAGGAATGGTCCCACTGAATTAATCCTCCACCTTGGGAAAAGCAGCTTTCAAAATCTCCATCTCAACGGCATGCTTGAGCACTACTGTTAAGTGTTCAATTTTGGTCAAAATACCCCTAATTTAGCATTCAATTAGATCATCTAACTGTTCAATTTTACAAAACTTAGCTTGATTTTGAATTTAAATCCAAATGACCATCCAAACCTTAATTTGTCAAAATCAACAGTCAAATAATCATTAGAGCTCATTAGATGACTAATGTACGGTTCAGATGAGTCTAATTTAGTCTTTTCTTTTGCAGATCAACCAAAGGATGCACGGATGGCTATGATTAAAAGATAACGGTACAGATCATCTTAAAGGGCAATGGATAGACCAGATCACCCATGAAGATGGATGTGATAGTTTTCTAAAAGACAATGGAGCTAAATTTAGAATCATTAAGAAAAAGGCAACCCTTTCCCCCACTTCTTTCTTTCCTTTTCTTTTCTTTCTTTTTCCTCCTTTTCTTTCTTTCCTTTTTTCCTTCCTTTTCTCTTTCTTTCTTCCTTTTTCCTTCCTTTTCTCTTTCTTTCTTCCTTTTTCCTTTTTCCTTCTTCCCTTCCTTTTCCTTCTTTCTTTCCTTTTCTTTTTCCCTTCCCTTCCTCGTTCTCACGTACCCACTTACCATATTTTTCTCTCATTCTCTCCTACTTACTTCCCCTCCTTCTACTCCCTCTCCTTTCTAAACGTACTCTTTTTTTTTCTCCTCTCTTTCTCTCCTCTCACTTTTCTTCTCCTCTCTTTCTCAACCGCACAAGCCCATATTGCAACTATCATCTCTTCCTCTGCTCCAAACGATCCAGACGACACCTAAAAGGCGTCGTTTTTCACCGTTCCAGACCGTCCCTTTCTTCACTGCCTTCACGGCTGACCCATCAATTTCACTTCCCCCGGCCTCTCCGCTCCATAGTCACCGGCATCCCCTGCTCCTTTGTTCTTTTCTTCACTTCCTCTTCTGCCCACGCCATTGTCTTCACTGGCCAGAAGCTCAGACATCACGCCCAGCACTGGCCCCCGCCTCCATCAAGTCAGCCCATTTCCCGTACCTCTGTTTCCCCTACCATCACCGGTCTCATCCCGGCGTCGTTTGCTTCTACCCAGAGTTTCCAGGAGCTGCGTGCAGCATCTCCCCTGCTACTAGGCATCGTCTTCACCAGTCCAAGACTTCCTCTTCTCCAGAACCGCACGACACCAGTCTCAAATTTGTATTACCTCCCCTCCTCCGGTTCCATCTAAGGAAGGAAACCCGGATCGGGTTTCCAATCCTTTTCCATTTCCCTCTCCTCCTTCCTCCTCTCTTCCCTCTTCCTCTTCTCCCTCCTCCGGTCTTCTTCTTCGCATGGTTTTCATTTGGTTTTTCTTAAAAACCAGATTTCCCATATAATTCCCATTTTGCCCCTCTCTTTAAACGAAATTACTAATCTGTTCTTTTCCGGTAATTCCATCTGTGTCTCAGTTTATCACAGTTCTATTTTATCCATCCTTTTCTTATCCAGGAACAGACAAATTCCTGACAGATCAATTAAGGCTAAACCCATCAACTGTTTTGCCTTAATCAAAACCAAATATTCAATTTATCCTTTGTTTCTCAACAGAATTTAAATTAATTTTACAGAATCATTCTTAGGACATCCCTAGATATAACCAATGCTTTTGATCTTAGATCTGAAATTCAGAAATCAATCTGAGCCATCCAAATCTTGAAATCACAATTTAGCCTAGATCTTGACCATTTTGAAGAATCTGTCAAATCCAACCGGTGGATCACTAATCAAGAACGGGTTGAAGATATATGTAAAGGAGGATCAGCTTTTAGAAGACCAAAAGTGAAGATTTTGATGAATATTGATCTAGGGAAGTAGTTTTTTTTCTCATTATTTGATTTTGTTTGTTTTCTTTAAGAACTGGAAATTCTGTAATTTTGAGAAGTTTATTAGATCTGAATATTGATGCTCATTTTAATAATTCCAGTAATTTTGAGTGATTTATTTTTAATTTTAAATAATTAGATTTTATTGAAAACTCCATTTTAAATCAAGTCCTCGTGGGATCGACCCGTACTTGCATAAGCTACCCTACAATAGCCCGTGCACTTGCGGTAAAATAATTAACAAGTTTTAGGCGCCGTTGCTGGGGACTTACAAAGGATTTTTCATAAAATTTAATTAAAAAATCAAAAAAATCAAAAAATCAGAAAATTTAAAAAAATAAATAAATAAATCCAAAAAAATACATAAAATTAGGAATTGCAATTTTTAGCATTTTAGGTGCATTTTTCAATTTTTTTTAGGGCATAATCACCTTGTTTCCTAAATTTGGTACTAATTTCTAATTTGATTTTTTAGGAAATTGGAAAGTGGAGGAATTGGGCAAGTGGTTCTTCACCAAATTGGAAACTTCCCTGCTTTCCTAGAATAGGACTTTCTTTTTTCTTTTGAGTGAATCTTGTAGTGAGGATCCTTGTAAATTGCAATTTTTATTTTAAAATTTTAAAGGGTTGTATAATACAGGGCAAGTGTTGGATAAGGTAGCCCACACTTGATCTTCATCAGAAACCCCACTGTGAGTTTCCTCACTCATTTATTTTCTAGATTAGGATTTGCATTTAGAATAATTTGCATTGTTTGGTAGTGTAACTCATATAGAAGCATCAGTCATAATTGTTGCATTTTAGAATTTTGCCTTAGTTTACTGCTTTTAATTGCATTCTTAGGGCATGTTTAATGTTTAAGGTGATTTATATGCTGATCGAATTGCCATGGTGTGTGAAAATTAATTAGTAAGGGCACCTTACCCCCATAAGATCAAGGGTGGATTTCATCATCACCTCTTGGCCCACTTAGGATAATCACCTCAAGCGTGCAAACCTTCCTTTCGCGTTAATTTAAAATCAATCAGAAGAGACCTATAGGGACATCACATGCTCGTAGGACTCTCTTAATAGGACGCGATTTATTGTCAGTCCAGTGGCTTTTGATCATTGTGGTTATTGGGGGTTACTTAATAGAGCCTCGCTCTTCCCCTACCTCCTATTGACTTTTGTTGAGGTCTAAACGCCTCCTTACACGAGAGTTGTATTAACCACCTTGGTTAGAACCTAATTGGTAAGCAGTAATCAACTCCCAAAGAGAGGAGGAGCGCTAGTCTAGGTTAATAAAAGCATCGTCCCCACAGAAAATCAAGAAAATCAAATATAATGCTGCTTATTAGCCTCAGAATTATTTGAGTGTGCCCTTTTGTTTGCGCATCATTCTATAAGTTAGGTTGCATCATTTAGGTTAGTTTTCTCAAAGAAAAAACAAAAACAAAAAAACAAAAAAACAAAAAAAAATGAAAAGAAGCTTACCTTGTATGCACTTTTGGAGACGCGACAAAACTGGAAGGTTAGTCAAGTACAACCAAAAAGACATACAGCAAGATCAGGCCACATCTATGACTGATCAATGCTTCAGGGGTAATTCACCCCATGGAAGTCAAGGGGCTCCACTTATCATGAATGAGGACCCACCACCCTTGATGGACGATGAATATCAACCTCCACCAAGGAGGAATAATCATCAACTAAATAGAGATTGGAGAAGAAACAATAGGGAGTGGGACCAACAAAGTGAACATTGGGATGATAATATTGAGGGTCATCAAAACTTTCATGGTAGAACTTTAAAAGACTACCTTCAGCCTACACATACCAGCACACCATCCTGTGTAATTCTTCCTCAAAATGCTGGTGCGTTAGAATTAAAAACAGGAGTAATCCAATTACTTCCCAAATTCCATGGTCTAGATAGTGAGAGTCCTTATTTGCACCTTAAAGAATTTGATGAGGTATGTAGCACCCAACGAACACAAAATGTAGGTCTAAATACTGTCAGGCTTAAACTTTTTCCTTTCTCTTTAAAGGAAAAAGCAAAAATGTAGTTTAATGCACTGCCATCAGGTTCCATAAGAACTTAGAATGAAATGACTAGGGAATTCTTAAAGAAGTTTTTCCCTACCCATAAAACCAATACTCTTCACCGCAAAATAATGAACTTTACCCAGAAGGATAAAGAATCATTCTAACAATGCTGAGAAAGGTTCAGAGAACTACAACTCACTTGCCCACATCATGGCTATGAACTATGGCGCATCATCAGCTTCTTTTATAAAGGACTAAATTCTGACATGCGCCAGTTTGTAGAGATGATGTGTAATGGTAACTTTCTCAACAAACAACCAGATGAGGTAGAAGAGTATTTGGAATGGCTAGCTGAAAGTGCACAAACTTGGGCTGACTCAAAAAGAATAAAACATACAGATAGACCTAAGCCCAATAACACCCATGCTAGGGGAGGCATGTATGCTATGTCTGAAAAAGATGATATCAATGCTAAAGTAGCATCCCTAGCAAGAAAAGTAGAAGCCATAGAAATGGGAAAGAAAAACTCAAATAAAGAAGAACAAGTGTGTAGCATTTATGAAAGTACATCACATTTTACTCAGGAATGTCCTACAATCCCTGCTTTTCAAGATGTACTTTATGATCAAGCTAATGCACTTAACATATATAAAAGATCTTTCTCCCCATATTCAGACACTTATAATCCCAACTGGAGAAACCATTCAAATTTTAGTTGGAAAAATGGACCTACTGCTAATGTTTCACAACCAGGACAATATCAACCTCATCAACAAAACCAAAGACTTCTTACCTTACCTTATCAAACTTATCAACGTCCTCCTGGACCTTACTTGCTCCCACCTAAAAGGCATGTTGAGGATAATCAAAATGTTCAAAACCAGGAAAGGAAATTTTCTCAATTAGAAAGTCAAATAAAACAAACCAACCAGTCTATGAATGAATTAAAAAATATGATGAGTCAAATGATGCAAAGTATGGAAAAAGGAAAGTTCCCAGCTCAACCACAAGCAAACCCTAAGGGAGTGCACGCGGTAAGCACTAATGCATCTAATGAAACATCTAACTCTACCATGGAACAAACTAAGGTTGTTATTATTCTTAGGAGTGGTAAAATAATTGAGAAAGATGAGCCTTAAAAAACTGAAAAGGTAGAAAAATCCATGAAAGTTAAAGAAAACTCTAAACAAAAGGACCTTGTTTCACCTGTTGATCTATGTCCTATACCTGCTCCATTTCCTCAAAAGTTGCGTCAAGCCCCAAAGTCTGCATCTAATGATGAGATTTTAGAGATTTTCAAGCAAGTCAAGATCAACATACCGATCTTAGATGCTATAAAACAAATCCCATCATATGCCAAATTCTTAAAAGACTTATGCACCATAAAGAGAAAATTGAATGTCCAGAAGAAGGCATTTTTGACTGAACAGGTTAGTTCTATTCTTCAACACCATACACCACCAAAGTACAAAGATCTTGGTTGCCCCTCTCTTACTTGCATTATTGGCAGCTACAAGATTAACCAAGCTCTTCTTGATTTGGATCTAGTGTAAACTTATTACCATACTCGGTATACGAACAATTAGGTCTGGGTGAACTGAAACCTACATCAACTACGCTCCAACTAACTGATCGTTCTGTAAAAATACCGAGAGGGGTAATAGAGGATGTGTTAGTCCAGGTAGAACAATTTTGCTTCCCTGTCGATTTTCTAGTTCTAGATACACAACCGGTGGTGAATGAGAAGAATGAAATACCAGTCATCTTGGGACAACCATTTTTGGCTACGTCCAATGCCTTAATCAACTATAGAAATGGTCTCATGAAACTGTCCTTTGGAAATATGTGTAATGACCCCAATTTTTGTAATATTAAAATCCCATGAAAAGTTCAGTTTTAAAGATAAGGGCATTTTGGTCATTTCACTACTTTCCTTAACTAAACTTAGGAGTTTGGTCCTAAAAATGGTGTCATTAGATGCATCTTAGAAAAAGAAATCCAACGAGACCAAAATCACTCAAAACGGAGTTAAAATGAGCAAGTTATGGCCCTTTGAAGTTCAGGGGCAAAATTATAATTTTCACAAAAAGGGGTTTACCTGCAAAATAGAGGGGCCCGTTTTGATACGGGCACCCTTCATCTTCTACCTCCTAGAGAGTTCTAGAACGGCAGTGATTGGAGGGAAAATCACCGCCATTCTAGAGGTTTCTCCACAGCCATTCAAAGGTGGTGAGAACCCCCTACAGAACCCTCTCTTAGCTCTATAAATAGAGCTCTTTGGTGCCTCTAATGGCAGCCCAAAACATTGGAGAAAACCCATCGTGGAGCAGTAACCTAGAGGAGAAAACGTGGAGAGAAAACCAGCCACGAAGCAGGTACGCCCAAAAACTCCCCAAACCCATCTCACCCATAGTCCTAGGCTCAGTTTCCCTAGGTTTTTTCATAAAAAATCCATGGAGAATAGGCCTCTAGGGAGCCACCAAGGACCTTGGGACGTCCCTAAGGCCACACTGGTTCCTCAGGGATGAACCAAGGCATCCCAAGGATGCCCCGGTCACCTAACGACGGAAACGCCCCAATTCGGACGAGACGCGTCGAATGCATCTGAGAAGAAACCAACAGGCGTGTCCGTAGACGCTCCGGTTAAAGAGGAAGACGGGCTGAGGAGTGCCGCGCGTCTGCAGATGCGCCCGCTGAGGCACACGTCGCAGACGCGCAGTGCCCTAGCATTCCGTCTTTTTGTCTTTAAGACTCTATGTACATACGACACTAAAACGCTTATAACTTGAGATCTAGAGCTCCGATTGAGGCACCGCATCTAAACTATAAAATCCCTAATTAAGGCCCAATCAAAGGTGGGTATGACCCTTAGAATAGGATGGTGGCGCGTGGCCACTAGACCTTTGAAAAATTGATAATACCAAGGCCCAATTAGGACCTTAGGACACCCATAGGCATAGGGATGGACCCTTAATGCCTAAGTAATAAGACCCAACTACTCTAAAACCCATAAAAGATGGGTCAAACTAACCTTGAGTCCCCAAACCATGTTCAGGAGCGTACGAAGACAAATGGGTTAGCGCAACCTAGCCAGGTAGGTGCTCTATCACTATTAGATTCTTTTAAAAGAACTATTATTATTTTGAGAACATATATTTTAAATATATGACTTGATTTGCATGACTTAATTCAGCATGCATGATAAATGCTTTGTACATAGCCATGTTTTGAAATGATTGCATATACATTATGCACATATATGTGTTGCAAACAAGTGCATACATTGCATGATTTAAGTACTTGCAAAGATTGCATGTCCTTGAGAGTTGCCAAAAGACGCTGGAGTGCCGAGGGCCAAGCAGTTGTGAGGGACCCAAAGAGGACAAGTTTTAACAAGAGGTTTTGGCTTATTTAATCTTATGTAATTTGGGCAAGTAAGCCCGTGGGTGCTATGCCGAGGGGTCTGGGTTGGCCACCCGACCTCTACCACTAATAGGTGGATGGGTACCATGCCCAAAAAGAGGAAAGTCCCTACGTCGACTGCATGTGGTACAGAGGGCTACCACTGGTGTCACGGCACTGGGTCGATGTGTCATAGGCCCTGTGGAGGCTATGACCGAGTGTCCTTAGGTACCCGGGGACCACACGGCGAGGAGGTCATGGGCATAGTAGACCCTATGGTTTGATGATTTATGTGCATTGCATATGGCATGATATGAGGTTGGTCGACCATATCATGATAGATATCCATGAGTTGGATTCCATGAAGCATCTTATGCATATCATGATGTTATGATATATACGTATATGATACTTTCGATTTTGGATTATATGATCCTTTAAGTTGTTAGTATTTCAGTTTGACAATGGATTTTGATGTCGATATTGAACTTGAGAATTCAAACATGCACATGTTTTGGAAAGAGCATATGATTTTAAAACATCGCATGCATTATAAAACTAGTAGTGATAGACTCCTACTGAGTATAGTATATACTCACCCTATCCTTAACATTTTTCAGGATAGTTCCACTCATAAATAGAAGACGTCTCAGGAGATATTAGTGCTACGAGCAAGTGAATCAAAAAAGAAGAAAGTTTTACATGTAAGTAAACTCTCAATCCTTTGAACATGAAGTTGTATTTAATTACAGTTGGGCTGTGTGTGGTGACTGGAAAGACCTGGGGAAAATATTTATGATTTTTGAAGTTTTTCAAAAACCACTTTGGTTGTTGTGAAGGCAAATGACACTCGGGGTTTTCAAAAATGAGTTTAAAACTAAAGGTTTTCCGCTGCATTGCATGTTTTTTTTAGAATGACTTTCAAATAGGGATGCATCCCGCCTTAGGAAATTAGGTATTTTATTTAAAAATGCATGAGAAAACCCAGGTCGTCACAATATGACATTAGAGCTAAACATCTTTAACATTTGTAAGCAACCTAGTGAAACTACTGATGATTTGCACAGTATTAACATGATCAATTCAGTTGTGCAAGATCAGTTTCAGTCATCTTCCTTGTCGGACCCACTGGAGGCCTGTTTTGGCCCATTTTAATGAGTTTAATGAGGATGCATTAATAGAGGAAGTTAATGCCCTCCTTGATTCTGTTCCTATCATGGATACAGAAAAATGGAAACCTCTTTTCGAGGACCTTCCATTAAGTGAGATTACTTCCCTCCCATCATCTGTAGAACCCCTTACAGAGCCTGAAATCCCAAATAAGCCTTTTAACATAGAATATGTACCTGATTGGGACCTAAAGCCTTCATTTGAACAATCATTAGATAAGAAATTAGGCCCACCTGATTTGTTGCATGTGCCAATAGAACAGGGAAAGAAAGAGTTCATTAATATACTGTCTATACATCAACCAACTTTAAGGTACATACTAGACGAAAATTAGGATGTAAGCAAAACCATGCTCCCTCCTCTATTAATACAAGAACAATCTTTTAAGGAAGGGCACAGTCAGCTTATACCTCAATTTCAGAAAAATGTAAGGGAAAGGGAGGATTCTACACATTTATATGGTTCAAAAGAATTTAAATTTATGGTAGTTCACATTGTCATGAAGATTCCACCACCCAAGTTTTCCAGGTGGAGGAGTTATATTGATTACCGTGAAATTTTGAAGATAAGAGATCATCAAAGTGGTCTCATTCAAGTTACATTTATGGTAGTCTATTGTGTTATAATTCTACCATCACCAAAAATTTTAGGGTGGATGAACTATATAGACTATCGTGAGATTTTGAAGTGGCGTGAGAAATCTTGCCATTTCATTATTGGAATCAGGAAAACTCAAAGATAAATAAGGATATGTCTGGCTGAAGACATTAAACTTAGAGCTCAATGGGAGGCAATCCAGAGTTTTTCATTTTTGTTGTTTTCTACATCACTTATATTCATTTTAGGTCCTACTTTTTACAACATTGAGGACAATGTTTCTGTTAGGTTGGGGGGTGTAGAATTCTAGCAAATTCTAGTTTTTTTAGTTTTTTAGGTGCTTTCCTTGACTTTTCAACAAAAAAAATGAAAAATTTTAGGTTAATTCCTATACTATGATGAGAATTGGATTTTCTGAAGTATAATCTAGATAACTTTAGCTTATTAATGGAATTGAATATGATTAATTCATCATTTTACTCATTTTCTAAAGTATTCTATGAAAGTAAAGTCTCAAATCACATCTGTACACGCAATTGCATATAGATAGTCTAGATTGATAAGTGACCATAACTTAGAGATTCTGAAGAAATTCAGTGGAGATCTATAACCTAAAGTGAGTTTTAGAGCTATTCATTTTTTTTAGAGGTTATAAATATTCCTAATTTTCTTCAGCTTGCTTAAAGAAAATTGATCCCAAACTCTTAAATTTGGTTAATTACCTGAATAATTAGAATATTATCTTTAAAATTCTAGAAGTTCATTGAATTTGATGGATTATATGAAACCTAGAAAATGATTTAGGCCATCCTTGTTGTTATAACCTAGAGACATAAAGCCTACCCAGAAATATTTTTACCGCTAGTTAGCCAAATTAAGCCTTTAATATAAAGCCTTTTCTTTTGTCACCCAAATTACCCTTTACTCATATTAACCTAATATAAATTATCCATTACCCATTTTCTTTGAAAAATAAGTTAGAGAATAATGAAGAAATACCTTTTAGTTGCAATTGAAATAGAAAAGTGGATATCAATAAAAGAAATAGTCTTCAAAGTGATTCAAAAGCACTGAAATAGTCTGGAAAAAAAAAAAAAAAAAGAGGTTTGAAGAATACAAAGAAAAATGGAAACAAAAATATTCACTTTAGAAAAAAAGCAAAGAAAAAGAAGATTTGTCAACTTTAGTAGAAGACCTCTCCTTATTTTTTGAAGAAACTTTGAACACCCTTATACTCTTTCTTTGGTACCTTGTCCTAAGCCCACCTTTCGTCCTAGTTAAAGACCTATTTATTCTAAGATGAGTATAGTCTTGATGAGGAAAGGAATGGAGAGGATCTAAAAGAGTGGTATTTCTAAATATTCAAAGGTAATGGCATCCATTTTAAAGGAATCAAAACAATAAAATTCCTCAGTAATTCCCATTTTTCATGAGTATATGTGAGACAATTTGCTTTTATTGTCTCTTCTCACATAATTAAAAGAGAGATATTATTTGAACCCTTTATCTAAGAGCGTATGTCATTAGTGAGGATTGAAGTCAAAACATATTTTGGATGGAGTTCAAAAGTTAGAAGTTTACTTAGAGATTAAGATGATTTTATATGTAAACTATACACACACACACACACACACACACACACACACACTCAATCTGATATTTGAGCTTAATTGGAATGACTTTGGCATATGGGAAGGGTTTTGAATTCTTCAGTCATTTTTATTAGTATGTTAAAGTTGTTGTGATTTATTGAAGATATTTTTCTGAGGAAAAAGAGGAGTTGACTTAAAAATAAAATTTAAAATCTTGAAATTTGGTTTTTCTCATGTTTTGCTCAGGACTAGCAAAATGCTGGTTGGGGGGGTGTTAAGTGTTCAATTTTGGTCAAAATACCCCTAATTTAGCATTCAATTAGATCATCTAACCGTTCAATTTTACAAAACTTAGCTTAATTTTGAATTTAAATTCAAATGACCATCCAAACCTTAATTTGTCAAAATCAACGGTCAGATGATCATTAGAGCTCATTAGATGACTAATGTACGGTTCAGATGAGTCTAATTTAGTCTTTTCTTTTGCAGATCAACCAAAGGACGCACGGACGGCTATGATTAAAAGATAACGATGCAAAGCATCTTAAAGGGCGATGGATGGACCAGATCACCCATGAAGATGGATGTGATAGTTTCCTAGAAGACAATAGAGCTAAATTTAGAATCATTGAGAAAAAGGCAACCGTTTTCCCCACTTCTTTCTTTCCATTTCTTTTTCTTTCTTTTTCCTCCTTTTCTTTCTTTCTTTCCTTTTCTCTTTTCTTTCTTTTTCCTTCCTTTTCTCTTTTCTTTCTTCCTTTTTCCTTCTTTCTTTCCTTCCTTTTCCTTTTCCTTCTTTCTTTCCTTTTCTTTTTCCCTTCCTCATTCTCACTGTTAAGTGTTCAATTTTGGTCAAAATACCCCTAATTTAGTATTTGATTAGAGCATCTAGACCATTAATTTTAAGATTTTACATCAAATATTTCATTTTAGTTTTAATTGGCCATCCAACCGTTGCATTGTAAAATTTAGTGCTTAGATGACTATTAAAGCTAATTTACGGTTTAGATTGCGCTAATTGGGTCCTGTGCATTGCAGATCGGTCAACCCAGGCGTGGACGCTCCAGATCGAATCAAGGATACAAGATGGAAATCAGATGAAGTTTCATGGAAAAAAGTGAATTTTGAAGAGTCCTAAGACAGAACAAGGTTTAAGACTTGCAGAGTTCTAGCAAGTCTAAACTTCTAGTGGACCCCACTCTCTCTTATCTCTCTCATCTCTCTTCAATCTCCCTTTCCCTCTCTTTCACGTCTCTATCTCTCACTCTCCTTTTTATACCTATTCCCCTCTCTCTCTCTCGAAGGTCGTTTTTTCCCTCTTGGGAGGGGCTAGTTGGATCATCTCTCTTCTCCTCTTACCCTTCTATCCCATGTTCCCTTTCTCCTTAACTCTCCCTCTTTCTTTTCCTAGCCTACCTCCTCCTCCACTTTCCTCTCGTTTCTCGTTTTCTTCCTTTCTCACATCTCTCTTTCCCATTTTCTCTTCTACCTACCATCTGTCTCTCTCCCTTTGTTTGCCTCCTCCTCCTCTTCTATCATAGCACTGTCCCAACGTCCCCATCACCGGTTTTTGCTTCCACTACTCCCATCTCCCTCTTCATTCCAGCACACCCGGCACTGCAGATTCACCTTCTCTAGGCCCGCGACCCCTTTGCTCTATTGCATGATCTGCATGCACCTTCTTCCATTTCTCCTCTGTCCAAACTAAAGCAGTGCCCTGTTTCGCTCCATTGTTAACCTCCTTCTCCATTTCATTCCCTCCTCTCTAATTTTCTATCTTCCTCTTCGGTTGGACCATCCGGCTATAGGTGCGTGACACAACTGGGCTGGCTGGCATCATCCCTTTTCCTCCCTTCTCTCTCTCTCTCTCTCTCTCTCTCTCTCTCTCTCTCTCTCTCTCTCTCTCTCTCTCTCTCTCTCTCTCTCTCTCTCTCTTCTATCTCTTTTTCTCCTTCTCTTTCACACATCTCTCTCTCCCTCTCCTTTTTATACCCCTTCCCCTCTCTCTCCAAAAACATTTTTTTCCCCTCTTGGGAGGTGGTGGTGGTTCTCCACTTACCTTTCCCTTCCTCTCTCTTATCTCTCGTTCACACACTCTCTCACCTCCTATTTCTCTCTCTCGTTCTCCTTTCTTCACAGCACCTTCTCTCCCCAGTTCACCATGTTCCCTTCTTCTTTCCACTCTCTACTCTTTTTTCTCTTCCTCTTCAATTGGGCTAACCGGCCATGGCCATAGGTGCGTGACACACCACAGGCCTGGCATCATCCCCAACTCTCTTCTCCTCTTTCCCATCTCTATCTCTCTCTGATTTCCCAGTTGATCTCCTTCGTGTAAGCCAGCATCAGCTCTCTCTCTCTCTCTCTCTCTCTCTCTCTCTCTCTCTCTCTCTCTCTCTCTCTCTCTCTCTCTCTCTCTCTCTCTCTCTCTCTCTCTCTCTCTCTCTCTCTCTCTCTCTCTCTCTCAGACAACGCCCCTTTTGGGCGTCGTTTTTTTTCCACCGAGATCCAGCACCTCCCCACGCCGTCCATCTTCATCGGCTAGAAGCAAGCCCCAGTCCAGATCAAGTCCGGCTCTGCTCCCGACAGCCCAGACGTCTGCTCTGAATGACTGGTTTTCTCCCATCGTCCTCCTTCCCACGTTTTGGGTTCTCCCATCTTCTTCCCCGTCTCCCAACTCCGGCAGGTTTCTCGATTCCGAATGGCCCAGTGGAGAAAATCCGGACTAGGTTTTCTCCCAACCCAGCTTCTCCTCCATCTCCATCACCGGACGGTCCAAGGGAGGAAACCTAAGTCAGGTTTCCACTCCCGCGTCCCAATTTCTCTTCCTCTCCTCCTTTCTCTTCTTCTTCTTCTTCTTCTTCTTCTCCTCCCTCCTTCTTCCTTCTTCCCACCTTCACCGTGTTTCATCATTCTCCTAGTTTTTTTCCTTAAAAACCAGAAACCCCAGAAAATTACGGTTCTGCCCTTGGCAGATCTCAGAAATTACAAATCTGTCCTTTTTCAGAAATCCCATCTGTGTCCCCAGTTTAATTCCAACTAAGTCCCTGATTTAATTCCCTCTGTGTCCCTGTGCTATTTTGGTTTTATTTTATTCACATTTTGACTATCTAAGGACAGTGCAATCCAATGACAAGCTTATCTAGGACACCTTTTAGTTTTATTTTCTGTTTTCTTTAGAATAAATAATTGTAAACATTGGAATAATTGAATAAATATGGATTTTAGTTTATTTGTAGTATATTCTTTGTTTTTATTCTTTTAGTTGAATTTTATTTAAAACTCCATCACTTCAAATCAAGTCCTCGTGGGATCGACCCGTACTTGCATAAGCTACACTACAATAGCCTGTGCACTTGTGGTTAAACAATCAACAAGTTTTTGGTATCGTTGCCGGGGACTTGAAATGGAGGTTTTATAAAATTTAATTAAAATCCAAAAAAATTCAAAAAATTAGAAAAAAAATCCAAAAAAATACAAAAAATTAGGAATTGTATTTTAAGCATTCTTAGGTGCATCTTTAGGCATTTTTAGTGCATAACCACTTTATTTCCTAAATTCAGTACTAATCATTATTTTTCTTTTTAAGAAAATTGGAGTGGAGCTTCATCAATTAGATATATTTTCCTTGCTTTCATAGATTAGGAGTTTTTATTTTTGAGTGAATCTTGTAGTGAGGCCCCTTGTAATTTGCATTTTCAATTTCAATTTTAAAAGGTTGTAATAATATAGGGCAACTTGATCTTCATCAAAAACCTCACTGTAAGTCTTCTCACTCATTTATTTTTTAGATTAGGGTTTGCATTTAGAATAATTTGCATTGTTTGGTAGTTAATTGCATATAGAAAGCATCTGTTATATTTGTTGCATTTTAGGGTTTGCATTAGTTTATTGCTTTCAATTGCATTTAGAACACGTCTAACGCTTTAAGGTGAATTATATGTTGATCGCATTGCCATGGTGTGTGAAAATTAATTAGTAAGGGCAACCTACCCCACAAGATCAAGGGTGGATTTCATCACCACTCCTTGGCCTACCTAGGATAATCACCTCAAGCGCGCAACCTCTCTGTTCACATTAATTTAAAATCAATCAGAAGAGACCTATAGGGTTATCACATGCTCGTAGGACCCTCTTAATAGGACACAAATTATTGTCACTCCGGTTGCTTTTGATCACTGTGGTTGGGGGTTGTCTAATAGAGCCTCGCTCTTCCCCCACTTCCTGTCGACATTTGTTGAGGTCTAAATGCCTTCTTACACAAGGGTTGTATTAACCACTTTGTTTAGAACCTAACTGATAAGCAGTAGTCAACTCTTAAAGAGAGTAAGAGCATTAGATTAGGCTAATTAAAAGCATTATCCCCACATAATATCAAGAAAATCAAAATATATATGCTTGCTAGCCTTAGGGGATTGCTTGATTGTGTCCTTAATTATGCATCATTCTAGGCATTTAGGTTGCATCATTTATTATAGTCTTTAAAAAACAAAACAAAAAGAGAGAAAAAAAAAGAGAGAAAAAAGAAGAAAAAGAGAAGAGAAGACATGATCAGTTGCACCTAATGAATAATTTAAACACTGATCCAAAGGGTAATTTACACCCTAGCATTAATAGAGAAGATATTTTCCCATGGAGAAACAATCCATTCTTTAATGATGATGAACCACCTTTCATCTTTGAAAATTATGATGTTTCCTCATGGACGAGCAATCCTCTCTTTAATGCTGATGATCCTCCACCTCTATTTCATGATGATATGCATCAATGGATCATTCTCAACCACATGGAAATAGGAGAAAGGCCCAACATAAAACACATGAGAATAACCAAAATCCTTGTGGGAAAATACTAAGAGACTATTTACAGCCTAATTATACCAGCACACTTTCATGTATACTTTTACCTCCAAGTGCTAGTATGATTGACTTAAAGGTGGGAGTAATTCAATTACTTCCCAAATTCCATGGGTTGGATAGTGAGAGTCCTTACATGCATTTAAAAGAATTCGATGAAGTGTGCATGACTCAACATACACAAAACATCGAATGGTAAGGCTCAAACTATTTTCTTTTTCTTTAAAAGAAAAAGCTAAGATGTGGTTTCATTCACTGCCATCAGGTTCTATACAATCATGGGAAGAAATGACTGGGAAGTTCTTGAATAAGTTCTTTCCTAGATATAAGACAATTGCTCTTCGTCGAAATATAGCAAATTTTACCCAAACAAATAATGAAACTTTCTATCAATGCTGGGAAAGATTTAAGGAATTATTGTTGACTTGTCCACATCATGGATACAAACTTTGACATATCATTAGCTTCTTTTATGAAAGACTTAAATCTAATATGCATCAATTTATTGAATTGATGTGCAATGGTAATTTCTTAAATAAACAACCTAAAGGCGTATAAGAGTATTTGGAATGGTTGGCAGAGAGTGAACAAACTTGGGCTAATTCAGAAAAAGTAGGTTTTTCAAGCGAGCCTAAGACCACCACCACATCCTCTAGGAGAGAAATATATGCTATGACTGAAAAAGATGATATAAAAATAGCATCCCTAGATAGAATAGTTGAGGCCATGGAAATGGAGAAATGTCCCTCTAAGAAAGTCGAACAGGTGTGTGATATTTGTGAAAGTAATACACACCTCACTCAGGAATGTCTCATTGATGATGAATCGACACATTCTTATGAGCAACATTTTTCCCCTTTAGAGACATATAGTTCCAACTGGAGTAATCATTCTGCTGTCACTGATGAATACAGTACTTCACAGAAGGCCCAACACCAACCTTATTACCAAAAACAAGGACCACTTGTTCCTGGATCTTACCTTCCTCCACATAAGAGGAAAGTGGAGGATAATTTCCATCAAGTCATGCAATACTAGGAGAAGAAAATTGCTCAAATTAAAGCCTAATTAAAAGAGAATACAAATTCCATGATTGAATTGAAGGACATAATGTCTCAAATGCTACAAACCATTGATAAAGAGGAATGTTCTATTCCACCAAATGGATATCTTGATGATATGGATGTAGGAGACGAGATTAATTCTTCATTTACAGACATGGAACAAACAAAGGCAGCTACCATTATTCATGATGGTAACATAACTGAGCAATTTGGTCCTCAAAAGGCTGAAATAGTATCTAAACTGGTCAGAAAAAGAGATGAATTTATTGATCAGGAAAATGTCATGCCCAATGAGCAATATGACATCCTTGCTCCATTTCCAAAAAGGATGCATCGAACTCCTACAATTGTCTCTAATTATGAGAAGCAACCCGAAGATAAATTTATCTTGCCTTGTGATAAAATGAAAAATTTTAAATTGCAAGATAAATTTATTCATCATTCATTTTCAGAGGCCCGTCCAGCTTATTTCGTATGGGATCGAGGGAAGTTTCGAACTTAGTAATCTTTTTCCTCTGAAAATTTTCGTTTGAAAATAAAGTATGTAGCGTAGTTTTTACTTTCTTATTTTTCTTTTTCAGATTTTTTTTTCTATATCTCTTAATTTTTTTGTGTGTTTCTCAATGCATTATCATCATCATACTTTTTAAACATTGAGGACAATGTTTCTGTCAGGTTGGGGGGGTGTAGAAATCTTGCAAATTCTAGTTTTCTTTTAGTTTTTAAGTGATTTCCTTGGGTTTAAAAAAAAAATTGAAAATTTTTAGGTCATTTCCCATACTATAATGTGAATTGGATTTTCTGAAGAAAAATCTGGATAACTTTAGCTTATTAATGGAATTGAATATGATTTAGGCCATTCTTGTTGTTAACCTAGAGATATAAAGCCTACCAAGAAGTATTTTTACCACTAGTTAGCCAAGTTGAGCCTTGAATATAAGCCTTTTCTTTTGTCACCCAAATTAACCTTTTACCCATATTAACCCAGTATAAATTATCCATTACCCTTTTTTAAAAAAAAAATAAGTTAGAGAAGAATGAAAGAATATCTTATAGTTGCAATGAAAGTAGAAAAGTGGATATCAAAAAAAGAAATATTCTTCAAAGTGAGTCAAAAATATGAAAAGAAAGAAAAGTAAAAAAAGAAGGAAAAAAATTGAAGAATGAAAAGAACAATGGAAAAAGAAATATTCACTTCAGCAAAGAAAAGAAGAATTGTCAACTTTAGTAGAAGACCTCTAGATATTTTTTGAAGAAACTTTGAATATCCTTATACCCTTTCTTTGGTACCTTGTCCTAAGCCTATGTTTCGTCCCAATTAAAGACCTATTGATTCTAGGAGGAATATAGTCTTGATGAGGAAATGAATGGATAGGAGTAAAAGAGTAGTATTTCTAAATATTCAAAGGTAATGACATTCATTCCAAAGGGATCAATACAAGTAAATTCCTTAGTAACTCTCGTTCTTCATGAGTATATGTAAGCTAAATTTGTTTTTATTAACTCTTCTCACATAATTAAAAGAGAGATATGATTTGAACCCTCTATCTGAGAGACTTTATTTCTGAGCGTATGCCATTAGTAAGGATTGAGGTCAAAACATATTTCAGATGGAGTTCAAAAGTTAGAAGTCTACTTAGAGATAAAGATCATTCTATGTGTAGACTACATATGCACATACTCACTCTGAGATCTGAGCTTAAGTGGAATATTTTTAGCATATGGTTAGGGTTTTAAATTATTCAGTCATCTTTATTAGTTTGCTAAAGTTGATAGATTTATTGAAAATAATTCTTTAAGAAAAAAATGGAGATGACTTGAAAAATAAAAAAATTTGAGTTGATTTCTTTACATCTTTTGCTAGGGACCAGCAAAATGCTAGTTGGGGTGTGTGTTAAGTGTTCAATTTTGGTCAAAATACCCCTAATTTAGTATTTGATTAGAGCATCTAGCCCATTAATTTTAAGATTTTACATCAAATATTTCATTTTAGCTTTAATTGGCCATCTAACTGTTGAATTGTAAAATTTAGTGGTTAGATGACTATTAAAGCTAATTGACGATTTAGATTGCGCTAATTGGGTCCTGTGCATTGTAGATCGGTGAACCCAGGCGTGGATGCTCCAGATCGAATCAAGGATACAAGATGGAGATCAGATGAAGTTTCATGAAAAAAAGTGAATTTTGAAGAGTCCTAAGACAGAACAAAGTTTAAGACTTGCAGAGTTCTAGCAAGTCTAAACTTCTAGTGGACCCCACTCTCTCTTATCTCTCTCATCTCTCCTATCTTATCTCTGCTATCTCTCTCTTCAATCTCCCTTTCGCTCTCTTTCACGTCTCTATCTCTCACTCTCCTTTTTATACCTATTCCCCTCTCTCTCTTGAAGGACGTTTTTCCCCTCTTGGGAGGGGCTAGCTGGATCATCTCTCTTCTCCTCTTACCCTTCTATCCCACGTTCCCTTTCTCCTTAACTCTCCCTCTTTCTTTTTCCTAGCCTGCCTCCTCCTCCACTTTCCTCTCGTTTTCTTCCTTTCTCGCATCTCTCTTTCCCGTTTTCTCTTCTACCCACCATCTGTCTCTCTCCCTTTGTTTGCCTCCTCCTCTTCTATCATTGCACCGTCCCAACGTCCTCATCACCGGTTTTTGCTTCCACCGCTCCCATCTCCCTCTTCATTCCAGCACACCCGGCACCGCAGATTCACCTTCTCTAGGCCCACGACCCCTTTGCTCTGTTGCGTGATCTGCATGCACCCTCTTCCATTTCTCCTCTGTACAAACTAAAGCAGTGCCCTGTTTCGCTCCATCGTCAACCTCCTTCTCCATTTCATTCTCTCCTCTCTAATTTTCCCTCTTCCTCTTCGGTTGGACCATCCGGCTATAGGTGCGTGACACACTTGGGCTGGCTGGCATCATCCCTTTTCCTCCCTTCTCTCTCTCTCTCTCTCTCTCTCTCTCTCTCTCTCTCTCTCTCTCTCTCTCTCTCTCTCTCTCTCTCTCTCTCTCTCTCTCTCTCTCTCTCTTTCACACGTCTCTCTCTCCCTCTCCTTTTTATACCCCTTCCCCTCTCTCTCCAAAAATGTTTTTTTCCCCTCTTGGGAGGGGGTGCTGGTTCTCCACTTACCTTTCCCTTCCTCTCCCTATTCTTCTCTCTTATCTCTCGTTCACACACTCTCTCACCTCCTATTTCTCTCTCTCATTCTCCTTTCTTCACAGCACCTTCTCTCCCCAGTTCACCATGTTCCCTTCTTCTTTCCACTCTCTACTCTTTTTTCTCTTCCTCTTCAATTGGGCTAACCGGCCATGGCCATAGGTGCGTGACACACCACAGGCCTGGCATCATCCCCAACTCTCTTCTCCTCTTTCCCATCTCTATCTCTCTCTAATTTCCCAGTTGATCTCCTTTGTGTAAGCCAGCATCAGCTCTCTCTCTCTCTCTCTCTACGCCCAGAAGGGGCGTCATTTTTTTTCCACCGAGATCCAACACCTCCCCACGCCATCCATCTTCACCGACCAAGAGCAAGCCCCAGTCCAAATCAAGTCCGGCTCTGCTCCCGACGGCCTAGATCAAGTCCGATTTTCTCCCATCGTCCTCCTTCCCACATTCTGGGTTCTCCCATCTTCTTCCCTGTCTCCCAACTCTGGCGGGTTTCTCGATTCCAAACGGCCCAATGGAGAAAATCCGAACTGGGTTTTCTCCCAACCCAGCTTCTCCTCCATCTCCATCACCGGACGGTCCAAGGGAGGAAACCCAAGTCGGGTTTCCACTCCCGCGTCCTGATTTCTCTTCCTCTCCTCCTTTCTCTTCTTCTTCTCCTTCCTCTTTTCCTCCCTCCTTCTTCCTTCTTCCCACCTTCATCATGTTTCATCGTTCTCCTAGTTTTTTTCCTTAAAAACCAGAAACCCCAAAAAATTACAGTTTTGCCCTTAGCAGATCTCAGAAAATTACAAATCTGTCCTTTTTCAGAAATCCCATCTGTGTCCCTAGTTTAATTCCAATTGAGTCCCTGATTTAATTCCCTCTGTGTCCCTGTACTATTCTGGTTTTGTTTTATTCACATTTTGACTATCTAAGGACAGTGCAATCCAAGGACAAGCTTATCCAGGATGCCTTTTAGTTTTATTTTCTGTTTTCTTTAGAATAAATAATTATGAACATTGGAATAATTGAATAAATATGAATTTTAGTTTATTTGTAGTATATTCTTTGTTTTTATTCTTTTAGTTGAATTTTATTTAAAACTCCATCACTTCAAATCAAGTCCTCGTGGGATCTACCCGTACTTGCATAAGCTACACTACAATAGCCCGTGCACTTGCGGTTAAACAATCAACACTCACGTACCCACTTACCATATTTTTCTCTTATTCTCTCCTACTTACTTCCCCTCCTTCTACTCCCTCTCCCTTCTGAACGTACTTTTTTTTCTCTCCTCTCTTTCTCTCCTCTCACTTTTCTTCTCGTCTCTCTTTCTCAACCACACGAGCCCATATTGCAACTATCATCTCTTCCTCTGCTCCAAACGATCCAGACGACACCCAAAAGGCATCGTTTTTCACCGTTCCAGACCGTCCCTTTCTTCACTGCCTTCACGGCTGACCCAACAGTTTCACTTCCCCCGGCCTCTCCGCTCCATAGTCACCAGCATCCCCTGCTCCTTTGTTCCTTTCTTCACTTCCTCCTCTGTCCACGCCATTGTCTTCATTGGCCAGAAGCTCAGACATCACGCCCAGCACTGGCCCTCGCCTCCATCAAGTCAACCCGTTTCCCATACCTTTATTCCCCTACCATCACCGATCTCATCCCGGCGTCGTTTGCTTCTACCCAAAGTTTCCAGGAGCTGCGTGCAGCATCTCCCTTGCTACTAGGTGTCGTCTTCACCAGTCCAAGACTTCCTCTTCTCCAGAACCGCACAACACCAGTCTCAAATCTGTAATACCTCCCCTCCTCCGGTTCCATCTTCTCCTCCTCCGACGTTTTTGGTAGCCGGACGTTCTAAGGAAGGAAACCCAGATCGGGTTTCCAATCCTTTTCCATTCCCCTCTCCTCCTTCCTCCTCTCTTCCCTCTTCCTCTTCTCCCTCCTCTGATCTTCTTCTTCGCATGGTTTTTGTCTGGTTTTTCTTAAAAACCAGATTTCCCATATAATTCCCGTTTTGCCTCTCTCTCTTTAAACGAAATTACTAATATGTTCTTTTCTGGTAATTCCATCTGTGTCCCCAGTTTAATTTCATCTGTGTCCCAGTTTATCCCGGTTCTGTTTTATCCATCTTTTTCTTATCCAGGAACAAACAAATTCTAGATAGATCAATTAAGGCCAAACCCATCAACGGTTTTGCCTTAATCAAAACCAAATCTTCAATTTATCCTTTGTTTCTCAACGGAATTTAAATTAATTTTACAGAATCATTCTTAGGACATCCCTAGACATAACCAACGATTCTGATCTTAGATCTGAAATTCAAAAATCAATCTGAGCCATCCAAATCTTGAAATCACAATTTAGCCTAGATCTTGACCATTTTGAAGAATCTATCAAATCCGACCGGTAGATCACTAATCAAGAATCGGTTGAAGATATATGTAAAGGAGGATCAGCTTTTAGAAGGCCAGAAGTGAAGATTTTGGTGAAGATTAATCTAGGGAAGTAGTTTTTTCTCATTATTTGATTTTGTTTGTTTTCTTTAAAAACTAGAAATTCTATAATTTTGAGAAGTTTATTAGATCTGAAAATTGATGCTCATTTTAATAATTCCAGTAATTTTGAGTGATTTATTTTTAATTTTAAATAATTAGATTTTATTGAAAACTCCATTTTAAATTAAGTCCTCGTAAGATCGACCCGTACTTGCATAAGCTACCCTACAATAACCCGTGCACTTGCGGTAAAACAATCAACAACTACCTAAAGGGACAATATGGTTCCCTGCTAATGGTCTCCATTATCATTCTCTTATGTGTAAAATCCTCCCTCTAATGGACCATCTGACTAGCCTCAAGCTCTCTAATGTTTCTATAACCGATGATGATTTGGAAAAGCTTATCTCGTCTTGCCGGATGTTACAGAGCTATATCAGAAGCTAAGAGAGATCAGGATTGCCATACCAAACCTTGCGACTATGTCATTCCGTTCTTGGAATAGAATATACATCTCTTTGAAGGCTGCATCCATTCTGGCAGATGATACCTATTTTTCATCTAACATTTCTCATGACACCATTGAGTTTGCTGAGTTACTGATGAAGATGAGTCCTGCCGAGAGTCTCCTGTTAAGCTTACATAATGGAAATTTCAAGGTTTTCTCTTGATTGTTGTTCAAAGTTTCACCTTAAATTTCATCATGTGCTTCCTTTTTTAACATTGTCTCCATACTCATCTGAAGTCTCCATGTAGAAGTTTGCCTATGGGATATCAGTTGCTTAAGCTGAAGAAGCTAACCGTATATGTGAATCATGATATTGCAAGTTTCTTGTCTTGCTTGCTTAGGAACACTCCAAGTCTGACAAAGCTCAACAGCATTCTGTAAATTCCTGCTTGTTTCTATAGATTAACTAAGGTATTTATTTTCATCTGTTCGTTTATATACTGTCAGTTCCACAATGAAGAAAGCTTTGTCCAGAAGTACTGGAAGACGTATAGGAACCTTCGAAGCCTTTGAGGGATAACTTTCACACTGTCCAAATGAAGTTCTCGATTTTAAACGACTGGTGCTCTGTTGGATTTATGAAATTCCTACTGGTGAATGCATGTTTTCTTAAGAAAATGATAATTGAATACTATTTCGTAGTGGAAGAGCTTGAGGGAGCAAGCAAGTTGTTGCTCTTGAAATGGGCTTCTCCTAAAGCTATTAGAATTCTGGCAATTTGATGTAGCGGCAGCTTTGTTTCTTTTGGATGATGACCCATTGAAAGGTATGTTGTCTGTTCTTGTCCGCAGTCGCAGCTTCTGGGAATGAAAACTTGCATAATGAAGCTGTTGGTAACCTTGAAATGCAGGGCACTGTTCATCCATCTGAAATTGGAATGCATCAGATGTATAATGTAAAGTATCATTGCAGATGAAACTGTATGATTCTTTGAGTTCAACAAGCTTCTTTCTAATCCTTGACTTGCACATGAACTCCTCTTTCTTTTCTGCTTTCTGGCATGGGGTATTTTGTGACTCAGTTTACATCAATGAGTCATATCGCAATTGAATTAATTTTAGTCACTTGCCAATAGTTCTTCATGATTAAACTGTGGGTGTATGCTTGCCTACCAAACCTTTTCTCCATTACCCTATTCTTCTGAATAATCACTTCACCAAACTTCTCCTCCATTGGCTGATCAAACTCTTTGAATGGAAGCTTTTATCTTTGTGGAGGCTTTTAAGCCATCTCTTTTTCTCCACAGAATAGTAGATCATCTACTGGAGTAGGTTTGAATTCTTGGTCATTCTTTAACAGGAGGTCAAGTTGATGAAAACATGCAAGTTTTGCTGTGTGTTTATCCCTGTGCTGATTCAGATATGGTGTTGTGGCCAATCCATAGAAAACCTAACCAGTCAAGGATTTTGATCATTGGACAAGTGGAAACTCCATTTTATGAGGGTATTTATTCAATGACGGAAATATCATTAAGATCTAATATGCCCCCACAAGTACACATTCAACTTCAATTCTTCGCTTAGAAGATGATGAGCAAATCATTTTAACAAAGCATTCATACGAAAGTTATCGCTCTTGAACGGAAGCCTTGACGCAATGGTAGAGTTGTTGTTGTTGTGTGACCTTGAATTCACCGGTTCAAAGCGTGGAAACGGCCTCTTGCAAAATGAAAGGTACGGCTGTGTACTATTAACCCTTGTGGTCCGCCCCTTTTTCAGACCTTGCATATGCGGGAGCTTCGTGCACCAAGGGTGCCCAGCCCCCTTATTCATACAAAAGTTATTGTAGACTTAGTGTATTTGCGCGAGTACGTCGGTTTTAGACGTAAAACGCTCATGTAGAGCCCAGATGAAGGACTGATCAAACCTGTTCCTCTACTGTGCTATTTGGAAAGCTGGATTTAATTATTTTTATTGTATTCTAGAATATTTAAAAACTGTTGAGTTTCTATTGTGATATATTCTAGAATACAATAACATCAATTAAATTCAGTTTTGGAAACATGCAATATCCAGAAGTATTCTTCATTAGATGACCTTAGCCCTCCTCAGCCCTGTTGAGAATTTTCTACCATTTATTTTCTGAACTTTCTAAGCCATTCATTTTTCACTCCCGTAATAGTGGTTGGGTTCATAGAAACAAGATGTTTTTGATGAATTTTCTAAGCTTTGCCTTTAAGATGAACGGTTGCAATTGACAAAGTTGGGGCCCACATGTACCTCTTTTGTGTATACTGATCTGAACCCGCAATTACAGTATAGCTTCTCAATTGAAGAGATCTCAATATCAAGTTTCATCTTCGTGAGAAAGTACTAGAACCCTTCTCATCGTGATTCATCGCCAGCATGGTCCCCACATGCAGAAGACTAGCTAGCATTAAGTCACCAAGATAACATTTAAAGTCTCTATTATTATGAGCAGTTGGAAGATAGAAGTGCCACTTAGTATATAAAAATATGTGTCCACATATGTGATGTCTATCCCCTCCTAAAGTGTCTCAGTATAATCTTTTCACTTCAATAGAATTTCGAGCTATTAGCCCATATATTATAGTCGCAAACCCAAGCATATTATAAGGTCTTCACATTGATTGTCAATAATCAAGTCAATAAGCAAGGATCTAAGCTCAAGAGGTCTGTTTGACATGGGGATAACCAATTATGGATCAAGTTGTTCATGGATAGTAAGTTTTTACTCAACTATTTGTAGCCTTACAACTAGGGGTCTGAACAGTTTAGTTCCACTCAAAATTGGAATTGTACCATAAAGAATTTAGCAAGATAAGAACCAGATGAATATAGAGTTCAGTCATATCTTGAAGGACTTTAACCAAAACTACTCCCTTTGGCTCTCATAGATTCTACGTCCTAAACTAATTAAAGTATCAAATGCCTAGGAAAATGTATCATCATTTATGATAATTATTCAAGAGCCCATATACCTCTCAAGCATACTCACTTAATATATTCTTCTTCTTCTTTTTTCCTATGGTTACTTAAGGTCATTATCATTTATACACAGTCACTAACCAATCTAAAGATAGAACAATTGAAAAGTTGAAGCTTAGTTTTTTAACTGCATATGTACCTAAAAATTCATACTTTGACAATATCAACAAAGATGTCCTGTAGCAATCTTCAGTCAATCAAGGAAGTATAAAAAAGCTAGGGTAGTGCCAACATCCAACTAAGCATAGAACATAAAATGTAAGAACAGTAAGCAACCAATTCCAACAATAAAACTAGTATTGTCGGTGAAGAATGTTCAAGCTTTGAATTGAGGCATAAAAAGATTGAAGCAAAGAGTTTTGACTTGTGAAGAACCTACCATTCTATGAATTGTGAAGGTAACAACCTAGTTTTGCATATTTTGTCATCTTAAGCCAATACTCTTATAAGGCAATAACCCACACCAGGTTTATCATATTTAAGTAGTTCATGTGCATAATAGTAATCAACAACAGGGATAAGCAAAGAGTAAAAATAGGGTCTTTGATTTCTTATAGAAATTGAATTACACTTAATTAGTCTAAAGTTATATATAAATTAATAAGGGTATTATATTCTAATGACTTGGTTTTCAGTTCAGGTCTTGTTCTTTGGAATGAAATTAGAATTGAACCAAATTTAATTCAATTTTGCTGACAAAGAATTGGAACCTGACCACGATTTCTAATTGAAGGATCAGAACCTGATTTTATGGTCCAATTCTCTTCGATTTTTTTGTTTTAAACTTCTCATTGACACCCCTTATGACATTGCTAAACTTTTTTATGTCCGTTGAAGGTTGTGGAATAGCAGGAAAGAAAATCACATGGATAACATAGTCTTTGGTTTTTAACACCCATCCTCGACAGCCCTAGAGAGGTCAAAATTTAATTCTTCAACCAAATTATCCATAAAGGGATATTATTAAACATGTTCTAACTATTCAGTTTGGCACTTTGGATCTCCATGTAAAGGGTATCTTTTTAGCATAGAAGGTAAGGATGGCAAATCGTGTTTGCGAGTTGTGTTAATGTTGTGTCAAGACTTACCCATTAGAGTATTTGGGTTAAGACAAACACAACTTGATTAATAATCATGTTAAGAACTCGTGACTCGAACATGACTCGATTATTAAATGAGTCGACACAAAACGACTTGTATAACACAATTAGAAGGATGTACTATATAGGACAATTATTCAAAAACCATCTTATATTAGTAATATAAGACAGTTTTTGAAAAATCCTCCTATATAGCTATAAGAATATAGGACAATTTTAAAAAAATTGTCCTATGTAAGACAGTTTTTCAAAAATCATCCTATATACAACAATTTTTGATAAACCGTCTTATATTTAGATATAATATAGGATAATTTTTGATACAATGAGTTAATAGGTTACGAGTCAGAAAGGTCAACACGACGGGTTAATAGGTCGTAAGTCAATACAACATGTCAACATTGGTTAACCCGAACACTACACAATTTTTAGCATGTCATTTTAGGGTTGATCCGAAAATGACACGAACACGATAAGACTCGACCCTAACCCTCTAAATTCGTATCGAATTCAAGTCATATTATAGTATTGTATCATATTTTGCCACTCCTAATAAAAGGCGCCAACTGCAGCTTGAGAAATTGTTCGGCATGCAAATACTGAAGGTACATGCAGATAAGATAGACAGCTAGATATGTGCGCTACTTTAAGTGCTTTGTAATGGCGTATGCTTTAGGTAGTTGGAAGAGTTCCAGCAAGTCTTCTATCGATACAGCCAATTAAATAATAAGATACAAAATCAGTGGAAGAGTGTACTATTGAAACCGCCTGCGGAAATGGCATCTCCACACCTTTTCTCTAAACACTTCCACTCGTGTTGTCTTCCTCAAAACTGAGTGACTTCAATTATTTTGCGGAAAAGACACGTAAAAGAGGTGAACTTTGGTTACACTAGGACAGCACAACTTATAAGTAGCAGAAATGGTGGAGAAGTCTCAAAAATATCATATTATAATTAACTATATATATATATATATATGCATGTATACACTTAGTATATATTTGTGTATATGCATAGTCACATTGGAGTTTGAGTGTGCACGTAACTATATGCGTGTAGATAAGGGCAATCTTGGTGCACGAAGCTCTCGTATATGTGGAGTCTAGAGAAAGAGTGGACCACAAGGAGGTTAATAGTATGCAGCATTACCTTCCATTTTGCAAGAGGTTGTTTCCACGCCTTAAACCTGTGACCTTAAGTTCACACGACGACAACTCTACCATGGTGTCAAGGCTCATGCGACAATTATGTACGTGTAGATATACAATATAATTAAATTCAGCTTGGATGACTGGTTAAAACCACGTTCAGAAAATAGAGTGTATATGGTTGATCAAAAGCATGCTTGTATTAGAGCTCGTCTGGGATGCTTGAATGCCTGGACATTGTTATGTGATCAAATAATCCGGATACCTCCATGAATCACATTATGTACTAATTTGTCAGATTAAGTGGTAACAATCAGTCTGAAACCAATTCTGATGAATTTAACCACAACGAAATAGATGCATACTATTGCATGCTGCCCGAGGTCAATCACAACGCACGTGAACCATCAAAAACCATAGTGAAGTCAGTCATGATAGAAAACTTCGTACAAAGAAAATCCCAAACTGCGTTTAGACCAGTCAGAACGTCTGGTTACGGAATGCCCCCGTCAATTAGACAAACATAACCTTTCTACTGACATTCCAATGTGTCCAGAAGAGAGTTTGGATTTAAAACCTTCACATCATGATCTCAAGGTCATGGGTTCAAGGCATAAAAATAGTCTATTGTTTACTATAGATCTTAGTGGTCTGCCCTTTCCTTAGACCCAACATACACGGAAGCCTTATGGACCGGGTCTGCTCCTTTATATAACAAAATTAACCTAGGTCCAGTTGCTTTCACTGATACAAGTGCGCGAACTCACGAGTATGAAGATACACGTCAAATTTTACAGTATAATGTAATGATTCAATTTCAAACTTAATGAAGATTAAAAAGTAGTCCCAGTGCATGAAGCTCCAGCATATACAAGATTCTGAGAAGGGGCGGACCGCAAGAGTCAATAATATACAGCCTTGTCTTGTATTTTGCAAAAGACTGTTTTTGCGCCTTGAACCTTTGACTGCAAGGTCACGTGACAACAACTCTACTGTTGCGCCAAGACTCCCTTTCTTCGAACTTAATGAAGATAAGACTCCAAAATCAATCGCTAATCAGGTTGGAGTATGTACTAGAAAATTTGAGAAAGACTAGGTTGCTTGGTTGATATTCGTTCAAAATTGCCTAACAAAGCTTTTAAAGCATTGCTAGATTGCCTGGTTTACTGAGGTATTGGATATCCACGTCTGCCTCTGAATATAGCACGCCTTTCCTCGGAGAAGTGTATTTCTGAGCCACCAACATCCACATCTTTAACACCTATCAGAGGCCAGGAGCCCTCTTTTCCCTAAACAAAGTCATTCCTTTTGGTGCCGCACCAAAACGGCTTTGTCGGATAAGGTGGTCTGGAATTGTCCCTGCGATCCTAGCATGAGCGCACCAACAAAACCTGCCAAACTGCACAGACTAAAATACATCAGCATGCACTTAAAGCTCAATAATTTCATGGCTGTTTTTTGTTTTAAGAATGGGAAAAATAAGAGAAAAGTGGCATTCATGAACGTACCAAGTCATCTGCATGAAGCTTCTTTAACTCGTGGCCATACATGAAACTTGTGGTGTTTGGTAAATGGGTGTTTTTGTTACTGGATAAGGAATCTAGATGAGTTGTGTTGAGGTGAAAATTGATGTTTTTGAATGAGGTTTTCGTGTACTATATATAGGGGGCATTGTGCCATTTGGGATCTCGTGGATTTCTAGAGTTAAAGAGTAGTGCTTGAAGAAGTCAGAGTTTTTGTTTTGTGTCTGTAGATTTGAGGGAGATGGAGTCATTTTGTGGTGTGCTTAGTAGGCTGAAGCCATACATCGTTATGCTGTCCTTGCAGTTTGGTTTTGCAGGCATGTATATAATCTCCATGCTTAGCCTAAAGCGTGGGCTGAACCACTATGTACTTGCTGTATACCGCCATGCCGTTGCTACGGTCGCAATGGCGCCTTTCGCACTTGTGTTGGAAAGGCAAGGGTTCTATCTCTCTCTCAGATATAAAAATCATTTTCCTTTTAGTCCTGTCTCAGATAGGCCATGCGTTGGATGATAAAAAAGGGCAGCCTTGCTGTACGAAGCTCCCGTGTATGCAGGGTCCGGGGAAGGGATGTATGCAGCCTTAACTTGCATCATACAATAGGCTGTTTCCATGCCTTAAGGTCGCACGACGACAACTCAACCATTGTGCCAAGCTCCCCTTCAAGAGTAGAAAACCAATGGTCTAGATCACCCGAAAACTTACTTTTTTGCCTCTTACCACTGCTTCCAAATTGTGTTTGGGCATATAATATTTCCTTTCTATCTATTGATTGTTCTTTCAGCTTTTGGAAGTAGCAAAAAAATTTCCATGAAAGTAAAATCTCTCTTTTTGGTAGCAAAGGTGACCTTTGCTCTCTCTCTCTCTCTGTGTCTAACATTTGGCTCGCTGCTGTAACAGGAAAATAAGGCCCAAGATGACATTTTCCATCTTCTTCAAGATAATGGTGCTAGGTTTTTTAGAGTAAGGATCAGAGTCACCTTGCACTACTTAAACTTAATATTTTATTATTTGCCTAACAAATAAGCATTCTTTTACGTGCAGGCCGGTGTTCGATCAAAACTTATACTACGTTGGCATGCAGAAAACTAACGCATCCTTTGCCTCAGCTATATTCAACGTCCTTCCTGCCACTACCTTCATACTGGCAGTCATTTTCAGGTAGAGTTCAACGAAATATATCTTTGAAGAGAAAATCTTCACTCGTTTAATGCACTATCTATGACTTGCCGTGCTCGTCAGTTTCTTGTACAGTCAATGATTGACTGTTGTGGATTCAATAGGTTGGAGAAGGTAAAGATTAAGAACATACGAAGCCAAGCTAAGGTGATCGGAACAATCGTTACAGTAGCCGGAGCAATGATCATGACAGTGTACAAAGGCCCTCTGTTGCACTTTGTCGGGTCTAGAGGCCCAACGCACCATGAAACCAACGATGGTGCTGGCGGTAATGACTGGATTAAGGGGACGTTCATGCTCCTCGCCAGTTGTACTGGTTGGGCTGCTTTCTTCGTAGTGCAAGTATGTCATCTCTTTGATTAACACAGTTATGTGACTATATAGAAGTAGAGCCTTGGTGCAACGGTCACAGGTTCAAGGTATGGAAACAGTCTCTTGCAAATGCAAGATAAGGCTGCATACTATTGACCCTTGTGGTCCTTCCTTTCTCCAAACCCTGCACAGGCGAGAGCTTAGTGCACCATGGCTGCCCTTTTTTTAATTATGTGATTATATATATACAATTAATTTTAACCTTCCTACCCGTAGATTGGATCTGTGGAATAAGATAATTTTCTTAAATTCTCAATATCCCTTTTATAAACACTAACACACATTTTTGTTGTTCTTGCCTTAGACGTACACCCTGAAAGCATACCCGGCAGAGTTGTCGTTAACTACCTTGATATGCTTGACGGGCATGGTTCAAGGTGCAGTTGTGGCTCTTGTGGCCGAACGAGATCTTAGCGTCTGGTCCATCGGTTTTGATACGCGACTCCTCGCCCCCATTTACACGGTAAGATTATAAAAACAGAAATGCTACATGGAATGAGCTCTAAAGACAGAAATGCTCAGGGACTGACTCTGAAACTCACCTAGCTAAGTCCCATCTTAGGATGATCTGACCTGTTCATCTTGTTCGGCCTCACTTAGATTGGCTAGACACTAAAATTCAGGTCCTTTAGGTGATTTTAGCCATGCGGTTAAGCATTCGTATCATAATTATTAATTTTTTTAAGGGAGAAAACTAGCACGGCTAGAAACATCCAAAGGATATAATTTTTTGCAGATAGTCTAGCTAGGAGATGCGGAACAATATGATAAGTTCAGATCATCCAATGGTAAGGCTTAGCTGGACTAGGTTTTGGAGTTATCCCAAAACCCAATTCGTTTAGCATTTCTCAAAAGAAAAAACAAAGGACCCAAGGAGTCCATAGATTACTCATTTCTAAAGAAGCAATGGTGCTGTAGAAAGTGACTGAATTGCTCAGCAATAGGGCCTTCCGCATGGAAGCTCCAACTAATATTATTCATGGACCCACTTGCTTTCGTCAAGTGATTCCAAGTATCTAATTAGTGGAATTCTTTTCATCAAGCATTACTGAGCAAGGATTCAATGAATAATCCACAGAAAAAGCTTTTGCTTAAGTCTCACATCAAGACGCAAATGGAAATATGAGGCGTAAATCACAGACAATTAGCAATTACATGGATGAAAAATTGTGGATTTGTGACAACAATGAAATCAAGGCTACCCATTAAGCTGATGCAAGCATGAGACTTGTGCACATATTTTAAGTGTAAAGCTGAACGGTTTTTTTATGTGTGCAGGGATTGGTTTGCTCGGGGTTGGCTTATTACATACAGGGTATGGTGATAAAGCAAAGAGGCCCCGTTTTTGTTGCAGCTTTCAATCCATTGTGCATGATTATCGTTGCCATTCTGGGATCCACTATCCTAGGTGACGAAATCCGCCTAGGAAGGTATATACCAATCACTGACCTTCCAAAGTCGGGGCAGCCTGGTGCATGAAGCTTCCGTGCATACGGGTTCGGGGAAGGGGCAAACCACAGGGTCTACAGAGTGCAGCTTTACCTTGCATTTCTGCAAGAGACTGTTTACACGCCTTGAACCCATGACCTCAAGGTCACACGAGACAACTTTACTGTTGTGCTAAAGCTCCCCTTCGAATTGTTGTTTACCACTACCATTAAAATGTCTAATCTCTTGATAATTAACACCCTTCTTCTTATCTGTTCAGGGTTATTGGAGCAATTGTCATTGTCATCGGTCTTTACTCTGTTGTGTGGGGCAAAAGTAAGGATCCTGTGGGGCAATTATCTTCGATCGATCAGAAGGGAGGAGCATCCGAGCTACCAATAGCTAAAGCCGATGTTGTCAAGGTGAGCTCCGGTGATGATTGTGTCGCAAACGGAGGTGTGATGCTGGAGCTTCCGGCCAAAAAGACTTCTACCACATAAATAACTATGCCAATTCCTGAATAGGCTTTCTAGACTGTTTAAATGGATGTAACAATTTTATCGTATGTGATTTTGTGGAATTTCAAGAAAATCTTAAGCTCCTTCCTCTATCTATGAAGTTAATTGCAATTTAACTGAATAATCCAGAGAACATTTTAGTTGGTGATAAATTAAGGTTTTGAAGGACCCACACCACTTGCATTTTACAAGTGTCTGCACTTGATCGATTACATCCTTTTCTTTTTGTGGTGTATGTTTGATTACATTCTTCCATACATTCCACTCATCTTCATCCTCTTTCCATGGATGATATGATAATGAGGGATGATAACATACTCTAAATGGGGTTACACAAGTAAATCGAGAGGAGTTTTATACTAATCTGGTAATTTAATGGGTTGACGTGTGTCACAACTAAGAGGTTGTGTGTTCGAATCCACTCGCCATTCCTCCACCCAGAAACAAAAAATGGAAGATTGTCAAACAGGTGACTTTGAAATACTTCTACTAAGAAAAATAGTTCAAGAGATCTAAACAATATTGCAAATGAATTTCTACTTTCCACCTCAATGCTTAAGAACTGAAACTAAGTCTTAGAACCTGAATCAATAAATTTAGTTAGGCATTCAAGTGCAAGCTTGATAAGTACTCACCTTCTTGATTTTTGATTTGCTGAAGTGGACTAAATAAAATTGTATGATTGGCCGATTCCATAAGGCTGGCCATGCTCTATAGATTAGAGTGTTGGGCAGTTAAGGAATATCATGTCCATAGGATAAGCATTGAGGAAGAATGTTGAGAGGGATGAGTGGCAAGACAAGAAAGTAGAAATGAAAATATTAGAGGAAACTTAGAGGTAGCACAAATAGGTAAGAAGATGAAGGATATTAGACTTAAATGGTTTGGACATGTCCAAAGGATACCCAAAATGGCACCAGTTAGAAGGAGTGAGGCAATGCAAGGAGAAGGTTCTAAAAGGCAAAGGGGAAGGCCCAGAAGAACTTGGATAGAAGTGGTGAGAAAAGATTTAAAAACTTTGGAACTAAATGAAACCATGGTACTTAATAGAGGGGAATGAAGGAAAAAGATTCATGTGGCCAACCCCTAATTAGGATAAGGTCTTGATGATGATGATCTAGCACAGGTTATATGACCCTATCCCGAGTAGTGAAATGGCTAGTCAACTTGTGCAAGTAGCTGAGTTTACAAGGAGCCTTTGAAGCACATGACTGCTTAGTCCTCTCCTAAGATGATATTGTTGCTGTAGTTGAGTTGTGTGATGCTCTATTTGCTATTAAAAGCTGAACAGTTGCATTTGATCAATATCATGGAATCATCAAATGCTGTTGCATATCTTTACAGTGTTCAAGAGTTCCATAGAAAATTAATGATAAATGATTTGTCACCTCAGACGAACAATCATAGACTTGGTCTGGTGAAGGTCTGCATCTTTCTTGTTTTATCATGACTGATAGACTAAGCCAGAAAGAAAATTAATCCCATTATATGGTTCGGAAGGGAACCCTTTAGTTAGTCCAGAAATTGGTGGTTCGAGTGCTTCTGCTGGGAGTTGCAGTGTCTCTGTGTATGTCATATAGGGCAGCCCCAATGCACGAAGCTCCCGCCTATGCGGGGTTTGGGAAAGGGGCAGACCACAAGGCTTATAGTACCTTGCATTTTTGCAAGAGGCTGTTTCCACGCCTTGAACCCGTGACCTTTAGTTCTTAAATTCTGACGAGTTAAACCCTATCTCAAACAGGTTGACCAGGCTAGGTAGCAAATTGAGTAAAGAGATCTATTACAAACATCTGCACTCAATGGATTCTTGCCCGGTGCCATGGGCATCAATGAAAGAAAACGACCAACCTCTGTGCATGTAAAAGGAGATAAGAAGTTAGTACCAGCTGCAACACAAGGAAATATGTATTTCAGCACATCTTAATTTTGTAAACATGTTAATTTAAGGTTTGAACTAAGTCTTGTAACATGTAATGTCACAACAATTAACTTTAAGCGTTTCAAATTATGTCACTTAGTTTTGTTTCATTTGCTTTTACCTTTCAATATAGAGACAGGCAAACTAAGTGCAGGAATGATTCTAAGGACAGTAGTAGCAACCCCATTACTCTATATTGCAGAATCTTTGTCAATCTAAAGAGACCTCAGAGATTTCCTCTAAAGTTTGGAAAGACTGTTCTTTGATATAAGACAGTCAAACATCCATGCTAGAAAATAATTGTGATACCATAGCCTTTTAACAAATCTTTTCTTTCTTTTTTTTGGGGGGAAAAGTAAAAGTAATAATACTTTATTGAAGAACTATGAAATCTGTATACTTGTTCTAACATCGGTGGAATTAATGATGTTTATCTTAAACTTCTCTGATCAGTTGGTGAGAGAAACCTGCATAAAAGAGAGAGAAAAATACTCATGTTAGGACAAGATTGTGTTACTAAGTGTCAATAATTATGCATTTGCTTTCATTGTTAATATTTTGCAAGCATACTTTTTGGATATAATTGATAATGAGTCTCTCCTTTGATGGAGCAAGAACATTTAAGCTCTTCTAATTAGAATATTGACTCCACTAACACTTTAGAAAACAGTAGTTTTTTTTAACGATGCTACTTTTTTTTATTAGAAATAAAAGAGAGAGAGCTTCAGAATGAGAGTGTCTGAATCCATGAGATCAAATAATGATACAGTTGGAGACAAGAAAGTCACCTGGAGTAACATCACATCTAACTAAAGATTTTACCTTTTTTTTTTTTAAAGTCCCAGTACATGAAGCTTCCGCATATGCAGGATTGGGAAAAAAGACAGACCACAAGAGTCAATAGTATGCAACTTTATCTTGCATTTTACAATTTCCATGCTACGTCTAACTAAGAATCAGCCATAGAATTAGCTGATCTTTTTACATGTTGGTGACCAGCAAAATAAGAAAACAGAACCAAAAGCAAATACAGCCTGGGGAAACCTCTTGGAGTGAGACATTGTATTGTATGACTTGTGAGTGGTTGGATGCATTGCAGGAAATCATGCAGGTTTGACTAGTCAACTTATATTCAAAGATACGTTGCATCAGCACTTTAGTCTGAACAAGATGGTCGAACATATTTTGTGATACTGACATGGGTGCACCAACTTTTGTACACCACTCAAACCCCATAGAGCTTAATGCATCACCATGCACCACAATCATAAATAATTCCATTGCAATGATGAGCGTCTTTTGGTTAAGCTAAGTAGGAAAAAAGAAATATGTCTAATAAGTTGGATAGTGGCCCCCACCCCTCAGATTGTGGCCATTATGGCAAGTAAGTGTTTGAGTTAATGAATTGGAGAACTTATGGCGCAATCCGTAGAGTCATAGACATGAAAAGGCTAGCTGAAATAGGTCTTTCTGGTGCATATAATATTTATATAATTCTTGTGGTTGCTAAATGAGTTGAGCCATTTTGCTGGTGACTTCAGATGAGTGTACCCAACTTTTATTTTAACTAAGTGATATTTGGTGCTACCCTCCTCTCTCTCTCTCTCTCTCTCTCTCTCTCTCTCTCTCTCTCTCTCTCTCTCTCTCTCTCTCTCTCTCTCAAGACTCAAGTATTAGCAGTTCCTCAGTCCAAAGACCTGCCATGCAAGAAGCACAAGGTCTTCAAGGCATGGCTACAAATTTCGGGTTTGGGAATAAATGGGCCAGACAAATATTCGATAAATTCGGCATGTTTGAAGTGCTGGGAAAAAAGCGTGATGAAGATTAGAATTAAACTTTAACTTGAATTTGTAAATAGATTTTTACAATAATATTTGAGAAATTGACAATTTTATATTCATGGAATTTTTGTTTACATTACCTTTTTAACAATCTAGATATATTTCCATTCAATTTGAAATTTGTGCGCATTTATGAATTCCTTCGGGATCGAAGCAGGAAGTAAAGTTGGAACTGTTTCAAGCAAATTTCAATTGTCCGGATATTATATTAACTATACTCAAAGAGCATAATGATTGATATCTTGGTGCAGGACTGAGCAAGAGATGTTTATATTAGGTTACAATCTTGATAACCAATACAATTCAATGGCTATCTTCAAAGATCCAGATGAATCCTAAGTCCACTGACTTGAGAGATTTCAGTGACTAGGATAAGACTTTTGACTGCCTGCCTATTATCTCTAACACGCCCCCCACGTTGAAGGAGGATCTCTGGAATGCGCCTTCAACTTGTCACTGATCCACTAAGAATGAGCAGTTGGCAGGAGTTTGGCCATAATATCTGCTAGTTGGTGGAATTCCACTTCTATGTGTGTGATCCTTGCTTGAAAAGGAGGGTTTGCAGACGCGCCAAAGTGTTAGAAGAATATTTTTATTCTTTGTTCTTCAATGAATCTGTATGTATATATATGTGTGTGTGCGTGTGTATATAGTGATGGGTTAATAGTATAGATCTTATATTTAAGCTATTGAACCTACAACCAAGCTATATATCTATTGTCCACACATAATTTATAACTATATTATCTCTAAAATTACGAAAGAATCTCAAGAATATTTACAATAATAGTTGACTATCAACCCAATATCTCAACACTCCCCCTCAAGTTGGCGTAGAGATGTCACACATGCCCAACTTGTATAAAAACTTTGAGAACACTTAACTGGAAACCGCTCTGGTAAGGATTTCGGCCAATTGGTAAGTATCAGTATATGCATCCACGCTTTGATCATTTATATTTTTAGTGAAGAAAATTCCCTTTGTAAGAGCAGACTTCAGATACCTTAAAATGTACATAATTGCATTCATATGTTGCTCTATAGGATTATGCATAAATTGGCTAACAATGCTCAAAGCATAGGCAAGGTCCTACCTTGTGTGTGCTAAGAACATCAATCTTCCTACAAAGTCTCTGATATCTCCCTTTATCAACTGGTACCTGATTAGACTCAATACATAACTTCAATTTGATTGGTGCGTCAACTGGTTGACTTGTTGACATACTAGTTTCTTGTATATTTTCTTTGAGACAAAAACGTTCCTTTATCAAATCGAGAGACTTCAATTCTAAGGAAAATTTTCAAGGGACCAAGGTCTTTCATTTCAAATTCTTTAGACAAGTAACTCTGTAGAGTCTTCCTTTCTTCAAAATTATTTCCTATAATCACCATGTCATCCACATATGCAATAAGAGCAGTGATCTTACAGTGCTATGTCTTTAAGAATAAAGTGTGGTATGCATTGCTATGTCTTTGTTCTTCAATGAATCTGTATGTATATATATGTGTGTGTGCGTGTGTATATAGTGATGGGTTAATAGTATAGATCTTATATTTAAGCTATTGAACCTACAACCAAGCTATATATCTATTGTCCACACATAATTTATAACTATATTATCTCTAGTTTCTTGTATATTTTCAATTTGATTGGTGCGTCAACTGGTTGACTTGTTGACATACTAGTTTCTTGTATATTTTCTTTGAGACAAAAACGTTCCTTTATCAAATCGAGAGACTTCAATTCTAAGGAAAATTTTCAAGGGACCAAGGTCTTTCATTTCAAATTCTTTAGACAAGTAACTCTGTAGAGTCTTCCTTTCTTCAAAATTATTTCCTATAACCACCATGTCATCCACATATGCAATAAGAGCAGTGATCTTACAGTGCTATGTCTTTAAGAATAAAGTGTGGTATGCATTGCTTTGACGGTAACCAAAGTCTCTCAAAGACTTTGTGAACCTTCCAAACCACGCTCTAGGAGATTGTTTCAACCCATATAGTGATTTCTTTAATCAGCACACCATTTGATTATGTATTTTTGGTATCATGCATCTTGGTGGGAGATCCGTGTAGACTTCTTTGGACAACTCGCCATGTAGAAAGGCATTTTTTGCATCAAACTATTGTAATAACCAATCCAAATTGCAACTACAGGCAACAAGACTTGAACAATGTTGATTTTAGCTACAAATGCAAATGTCTCTGTATAATCAATCCCATAGGTTTGAGTATACTCTTTTGCCACTAGTCTCGCTTTAAAGCACTCAATTGTACCATTTGCTTTATACTTCATAGTATAAACCCACCAACATCCAACTGGTTTCTTTCCTACCAAATGGTTAACAAGTTCCCAAGCTTTATTTTTCTGCAAGGATTTCATTTCCTCATTCATAGCAGCTTTCCACCTTGGGTCAACTAAGGCTTCCTGCACACTGTTAGGAATAAATACAAGAGATTGATTCTGATAGACGAGGTTAGACACATAATGACTCATATGATATTTAATTTTACTAGAAAGTTCCAATTCATATGTGGGTTTAGGGAAACCTCTAGTGTGATGCAGTGGGAGCTATTTTCTAGATGGTTCAGACACTAAATTAAGAACATCCTTAGCAAGCTAACGATTGGTTTGGTGTATCAATTGCTTGTGGTGCGAGGGATTTTGACAAAACTTCAATTGCTAGGTGTTCATCACTACTATGCTCCAAAATACCACTCTAATCCAATTCACCCACATCCTGCTTACCAGGTTCAGAGAGTTTCCTTTCTTCATATATATGAAAATCATAGTCTAGATTCAGAACTTCCTTATGGTACTCCCCCTGAAGTTCAAGCTCAGAGGAAAAATACATAGAGTCTTCATCAAATATTACATGCAATGTAACAAACATTAGTTGAGTTGGAGGATGATAGCATCGATACTCCTTTTGATAAGCAGCGTACCATAGAAAGAGAAGTTGTAATGCTCTAGGAGTCAACTTGTCACGTTGATGCTTTGGAAGTGTACAAATACTAAACAACCAAAGACATCAGGAGGTAAGTTTGGGACAACTGGGGCAGCAACCGATTCAGAGAGAACTGGGAATGGTGTCTGAGAATCAATAGTACCAGAGGGTACCCAATTGATCAAATATACCATAGAAGTAAGTGCTTCTCCCTAATAGGATAATGGCATATGGGCTTCTATCAACAAAGCATAGACAACCTTCAACAAATGATGATCTTTTTGCTCAACCACCCCATTCTGTTGGGGTGTATTAGAACAAGTAGTTTGATGAATAGTTCTGTGTGCTTCTAAATACTATTGAAAGTCGGAGCTCAAATATTTACATTCATTATTACTACGAAGAACCTGAACCTGTGCACTGTACTGAGTGCAAACCATTTTAAGAAATTTTAGAAATAACAAGTTCACTTCACTTTTAGACTTCATCAAGTACACCCAAGTCATCCTGGTATAGTCATTAATACAAGTAACAAAGCAATGAGATCCACCCAAAGTAGTGACTTTGGATGGACCCCAAACATCAGAATGTATAACCATAAAAGAAAATGGACTTTTATTTAAAATTAATGGAAATGATGCGCAATGGCTCTTTGCAAGTTCACAAACATCACGTTGGAAACTAGAAACACCAAATTTTGCAAATAAATTAGAAAATAATTTCTTAAGGTAACTAAAGAAAGCATGCCCTAGACGTTGATGACATAACCAAATGTCAGATGTCTTCTTTTCCCCCTCAAAACTATTCATCGTTAGTGCTTGATGCAACTTATCTTAACTCTTTGACACCAAGTCTAAATAATATAGTTTTTCTCCCCTAACACCACAACCAACCGTCTATCATTGCTAAGGTTTTTTCAGCAACATCATCCTTTCTCTTTGTTTTAACAACCATGGTAGTGGAGGTTTTCTTGGAATTCCTCTTTTGTGACTCACGGCTATGATCCCATCATTTTGAATGCCCCACGAGTTCAAAGCAGCAATTTTTGGTACGATCAATTTTATCACAATGAGTAAATTTATAGGTAGATTTGGTAGCACCATTAGCAGTCTTAGAATGGTTGGACCTTGTTCGATCTAGTTGGTTTTGAGGAGGATAGTTTTGATTGAATCAGTTTCAAGTCACCATGGCTGAAGCTTCAGAATTTTTAGGTTCTCCATTCATCGTTGAACGTCAAACAAATTTATAAGTAGACCAGTGCATAACATTCTTTTAATTTGAGAATAGGATCCCTTCTAAAAAATTCACCATGGATTTGTTTGAATTTACCATCTAATCTAGCAAGAAAATATGTACCCTTTGTCGCTAAATTGATTTTCAGTAAAATGCAACATCTTCCTCACTCTCCATGATCACCTTATCATGATGATCTAGTTTACTATAAACTTTGACTAATTCTCCATAAACCTTGTTCAAAGATGTTTTTGCCGGCATTGACCCTTATTTGGATGCTCAAGTGGAATTTGGGGCATTTCAAAAACTTGGAGATCCAATTATAAGGAGATAAGTAGTTTGATACAAGGCTGCTATGGTGTCTTTTGCCTCTATTTTCTTTTTTTCTCTGGTATAGGGTTAGGGTACCATAGAAATTTTGATTTTTATCATTGTCTTTTCTTTGACTCTTGCCTGTTCTTTACTTTATTTGGGAAATGATCCCAGATGTGCGAGTGTAGAAGCTATAATTGTAAACCATGATCAAATCTATAGAAGCATTGGTTTATACATTCCTTTTAATCTCGACTCTATGGATAATTTTTTTTGCTATCTTTTTTTGAGAACCACCTAGGATTATGACTAAAAAGATGAAATTATTTTTCATTATCTCAGTTTAAGAAGTGAGCCTCCCAATACAATATGGGAGGTTCATTATTTCAGTTAGTCCCCGTGTTCCTCGAATTGATCTTTTAGTTGCTAAGAGGGTTGCCCAAAAGCACCATTCTATTTGGCAGAGAAAGCCCTTTGATTTCAAGCGAAAACTTGTAATTTACCTGCTCAATCATAAAAACCTCTAGAAAGAGCTTTGCAAATATCTTGAGCAGTGAGTAGGGGAATGTATCACTTCATAATTTCTGGAGACATAGACATCATCTGCCATCTCTGGACTTTTTGATTGTTTGCATACCACTTTTCATATCCATCATTCTTTTTAGTAGGTGGCTGTGAATTACCATGAGTAAATGAGAGTTTTTCCTTCTCAACAATATGCATCTCCATTATTTGAGCCCACGTATCATAATTTGTCTCATTGAGTATAATCCTTGCATTGAATGATGAACCTTTGGATTGAATAATAAGAGGAGCATACTTGTTCCCAGAGGCTTCAAAATCTGACTTGCCCATGGAACCAAGTTTCATGGTTTTGATACCAAGTATGAAAGTTTGAAGATAATTGAGAAGAATATTTTTATTCTTTGTTCTTCAATGAATTTGTACACACACACACATATAGTGATAGGTCAATAGTATAGATTCTATATTTAAGCTATTGACCCTAAGTCAAGCTATATGTCTATTGTCTATATCTAATTTACAGCTATATTATCTCTAAAAATATAAAAGAAACCCAAGAATATTTACAAGAATCATTGACCATCAACCCGATATCTCAACAGTATAATCCCAAGCTTAATGTTCAGATGTTGATGTTTGACGGAAAAATTCTATAGAAAACTCTGTCGATGAGGTAAGATTTATATTTTTGCTGACCTTAATATAGATTGCGCCCCTCCAAGGCTTTGGCATACTAGTACTGGCTACCCTTGTAGTTTATTCTTGCATGTTTACAAAACTTTCACAATCAACTAAAGTACCACATCATTAGTTTCTTTTTGTTAATGGTAAATGATGACTTAATTTATATAGATCAGCGGGATCTACAGAACAAAAGGCCCATGAAGAACTTTGGCCATCACGATCAGATTTATATGTTAAACATTTTCAGCAATGTCTTAGCCTTGGAGTTTCAAGACAAAGGACATGCTAATAGGAGTTACAAGCATCACTGAAATCAGTCTTCATCCTGTCAACCAATGACCAAAAACCTCCAAAGAGCAAGCCCTGAGGATCAGTGGGCCGAAGCGAGATTCATTCCAACTGTTAAGCCAACAATGACTAAGAGGAGTTAGACTCATTTAATTCACTCAATCACAAAGGCTCGGCCTAATTAAAGAGCATGTCATTAGTTAATGATAGTCAACAGTAGTTTGATCGGGTGATTGGTGTACCGGGGTGGTCAATCAAGAGTTTCCTTGCTTGGCTTAATTCAGTGGCATAATCTAAACCAGCTTTAATGTTCGAGATTGCACCAGAGATTGACTATTACAAAATATAACTGTAGAAGCCATATTACTTTAGTACAAGATTCAACTCTATTCCAGTTATCCAGGAAGTTGCTCTTGAATGTGAACTCTGGTATAAAACTCAGGAGTCAACTCAGTAACTCGCATGAATTAACTCGACTTGGTGGCAAAACAAGTCTCTCTCTCTCTCTATAACTCACGACAAGTCAATAAAACCCTGGGGCTCACTTTTGATGGTGAGATCTCAAAACACCTAAACTTGGGGCTCAGTATTGTTGTTGAGACCTTAAAACACCTATTTTTATTGGCAAAATAATGATATATATATACACAGAGAGAGAGAGAGAGAGAGAGAGAGAGAGAGAGAGAGAGAGAGAGTACTAAACCAATCTTTTGGAAAATTTCACTTGAGTTTTTTTTGAGCTACTATCAATCCACTCTGAGTTAACTTGACTTGCCCCACTTCTAGGAGAGTCGAATTATTGAGTTCTTATACTATAGATCTAGACTGTTGTTGGTTGAGAGTAAATAGACAGAAATTAATTTTCACAGGAAAAAAATATTTAGTGAAAAGATTTTTACATCTTGAAATTAAATAGCACCAAAGACGCAAAAATATTTCATGATTTAACAATTTTAAGGGCTCTGGCCTAATTCAATTTCAAGACGTAAAACAGTTTCACAGTGAATTCCTTGTCTCATGGAAATCAATTTCTGTGCATTTCCTACCAACTAGACATGCACCGATCATTGTCACCGACGTAGTCCTCTAAAAACCACTGCAGTTAATCCCATTTGACCAAGAGATAAAAAATAAAAAAAACACTCTATTTAAAATTTCACTCTCCCTATTAAAATTATTATAAAATCGATGATTAAAAAAGGTAAAATCAGAATTCCAGAAGTTCTTCAACTATTCCCAAGAAACGGATGAACAGAGGCTTCGTCTTCTTCCTGTTGTCAGCAAAATTGAAAAGCCCCACCGATAACTCCATCCTTTCTTGCTATCAAAACTGAATCTAACTTGGAAGGTTGGGGCCATTCATCTGCCAAGCATTGCCCAGACCTTCTATGAAGAAAACGGCTTCTTACTTGGCCCTTCTCGTCCTTCTTTTCCTTAGCACGAACGTGATGGTGGTTGGAGCTTCGAATCAATTTGAGTCAGATGGGCTGCCGGGATCAAGCTTGAAGTTGGTGATTTAATCTATTTTGAGTTAAAGGAAGATGATGCAGTTCTTATGGTAGATAAGAGAGGCTGTTACCATTGCAACACAACCAGTACTCTCACCCAATTTCATGAAGGGATAACCATTTTAAGCTTGGTAAGTCTAGGCAACTACTTCATAGGCGGGCTCTCGGTCTCTGCACGGAGGGTCAGAGGTGATACCAACTGTAACCACCGGAGGTTCGACACATGCAAAAAGAGTCCAAATATGTGTTATTATTATTATTTTTTTATTTGCAGATTTGCAATGATTTATGGCAATTTTGTAAGATTTTTTTTAAATTTTACAAATTTGCCATTGAGTTTTCAAAAATTTTACAAATTTGCCGTTCTGTTTATTTTTCTATTATTTTTTTAAAATTTCCAATATGACCTTTTCTTCCGGCACATTTTTCAACTTCCCCTATTACCCTGTTCCTGGCATGACCACCCCTTTCCCTGGCCCTAGATGGCCGGCGAGATCAGCCTTTCCCTAGTAGGCCCCCCCCCCCTCCCCCTCCCCATCGCCAGAGTGACCAGGCCGTCCTTCCCTCCCTAGCTAGTACCCGGCCAATGCTCCCCACCCCACCCTCCTGCTCAGCCTTCTGCCCTCCCCGCTTACCGCCTCCCCGGCAGCCCCCCACACCCACCCACACACGGAACCTGAAACTACTCCCCCGTACTTGAACCAAAACCGCTTACTGGTACCCGCACCTCCTCCCCACACTCACCGCCCCTACCCTTTCCACCCCGCCTCTCCCAGCAATCCTCATGGTGCCCGCCCTTGCTCACCGGCCTTCCCCTCACCCCATGAGTGGTGAAAGATGATGACCGACGATGCAATCGGCATTATCGATCGTTTTCAACTCTGTTAAACAAAGACAGAACGGTGGGGGTAAGACTAGAATTTTGAAAAAATTAACGGTAAATGTCGACAGAATAGAAACGGAATGGCAAATTTGCAAAGTTATAAAAAATTTAATGGCAAATTTGTAAAATGATAAAAATGTTGGGTTTTCTTGCAAAAATACTATAAAGTAATGACAAATCTGCAAAAAATCCTTTTTCTTGTTTTATGGTTCTTGGCCTCCACCAACAAAGACCGCACAAAGGAATGCTTCCACAGATTTAGTTGTCGTGAGGTATCCCACTTTTATGCAATGAGCCCAAGCCATTGTCGATGCATACCATTTATCTAATTCTCTCGCATAGGATATCAAGTAGTTAGGAGGAGAGTCTTGGTACAGTGGTAAAGTTGTCATTGTGTGACCTTAAGGTCACGGGTTCAAGGTGTAGAAACAGCCACTTGTAAAAAAATGCAAGGTAAAACTGGATACTATAAACTCTTATGCTCTGTCCCTTCCCTAAACCGTATATAGGCTGGAGCTTCGTGCACATGAACTACCCTTTTTAAGATATTAAGTAGCAAAAAATTTTTACCACTTGTGCATTTTTGGTTGATGAATATGAACCATTGTTCATACAAGGTTTCTGATTTTAAACTACGATGGATCAAAACAAAATCTTCAATTTGGACGATATTATTGTTGAATTAGTTTGGTCTTTTTGTCTTCTTCTCAACCGTGAAAAAGCATTAAATTAAAAGAAAAAAGGTAGTCTGGTGCATGAAGGTCTTGTGTATACAAGGTCTAAAGAATGAATGGATCACAAGAGTCTGTAATATGCAACCTTACCTTACATGAGATTTCATGCCTCTAACTCCTAATCTTAAAGTCACATGGCGACAACTCTACTATTAAGCCAAGTGAAAAGTATTAGATTAAGAAAGCTTATAATGATGCCTGAGGCAATTAATGGAAAGCTACAAACCATAATGGAAAGAACAAGCTAAGATCTCCAAGCAATGATGTTGAAAGAGATTGAAAGGGATTAGGGGTGGCAAAATATGACATGACATGATAACAAGACTTGAACCCAAAACGGATTTAGCAGGTTAAGGTCAAGTCTTATCGTGTTCGTATCATTTTCAGGCACGCTAACAATCATGTTGTGTTTGGGTCAATCAATGTTGACCCATTGTGTTGACCCATCTAACTCACAAGTGGTTAACTAATCGGGTTGAAAATATAAGGTGGTTTATCAAAAACCGTCCTATATAAGTTATTTTATATTTATTTAATCATATTACATGAGTTGTGTCATGTTTGAGTTACAGGTTCTTAACACGATTATTAAACGAGTCGTGTTCGTATTGACCCATATACTATAATGGGTTAGTTTCAACACGACACGAACACGAACATGACCTGCCAACCTGAATTGCCAGGCTTAGAAGGAACAATGATGGATCAGGATTAAGTGCCCCATGAGATGAATGGGTCCCAATCATTCATCATGTTAGTACACCGCACAAGCGGTCAGGATGATCCAAAACTAGCTTAGGTTGATCTAGTCGGTCCCACTCAATTCGAAGTTCAAACTTCAAACAATTGTCTATTAAACAAACGAGGTTAAGTTGAGGCGAACGGTCGAAATTTCGAAGGGGTAAAAGAGGCGGGCCATGTTCGTTCCAGTTAAAAAAGTCCAAGTCCCACACTTTTTTGAAATTTGAACTCAACACGTACGCTCTCGTACGTACGCGCTCTCCCCTCTCGTTCATTTCATTTCTCCTTATATTTTAACACAACCAAACGCATTTGCCTCTCTCTCTGAAATCAAATACACTTGGAGATCGTTCTCTCCTTGACCTCCATTCCTCTTCTTCCTCAAAACCCACCTCAGAAATCACCAAAAAAGAGGAACCCATCTCTGCATTTCAGCTTATCATGTAAGCTATTCATCTCCATCGTCTTCCTTCATCAATCTAATCTTCTGCGATGTTGATGTGCTTGTTTTGATGATTTCTATTGGTTTTTCAAATGGGCTCTCGTTGTTTGTTATCGGGTCTTTCATTGACTGAGTTTTTAGTCATTGTTTCTCTTTTCATCTTCTGTTTGGTCATCTTTGTAGACAGAATACGGGGTGTTTGGCTGTGCAAATATTAGTCACAGATTCCTTTTTTGTTGGGGACGCCCATTTGTGCTTGATTTTCCATAGTGGGTGTTTTAGACTTACTCTTTGTAGATTTCTCTGTCGTTTCTTAGGTTGAATCCTAGCCTCTATATCTGTGAAATCTCTGCTACAATATTACTTTTCCCCTCATTCATAGATGTTTATTATGGGATGATTGCTTAGTGCGTCCAAAGTTTCTAATTTCTTGCATATTCATCTAAGGTTATTTCTTAATGGTAGGATATTGAGTAAGGGAAACTTGCAAGAGAAAACAGAATTTACCGAGGGTTGTTGGTATAGATTTTCGGGTTTGCATTGTATAAACAGTCTTTATCTATAGTTTGGTTCCTTATTTATGAGTTGTTAGGTGTCTGATTTGATTGTTATTCCTGCAGCTGTTACTGATTTGATCCAAACTTACGAATCAAATATGGATTCTTTGCCTGATTCTGTATTCCACTACATCCTCTCCCACATGAACAACGCTCAAGATTTAGCCGTTTGCAATTGCGTCTCCAAGCAGTGGAAAGAATCGGCGCCCTTCGTTCCAAGCCTGTATTTCCCCCGAAACTCTTTTGACGACAACTGTGTAGATTCTGATGCTGTTATTGGTCGAATGATCTCCTCAAATGTCTTCTTGGAGGAACTCATAATATACTGCCCCTTCTCATCAACAAGTCTGGCTTCCTGGTTATCGATGAAAAGCAAATCTCTTCGGCGTCTTGAGCTCCGAATGGATAGTCTTACTGAGAAAAGATTGACGCCTGAAAGTTCCGCAAAGGTGGACTGCATTGGATGTTTGAAGGGATTAGAAACCCTTAAGCTCTGGGGAGTGTTGTTAAATCATTCTCCTAACTGGGGTGTTTTTTATAATCTCCAAAGTCTTGAAATAGTTGGAGCCAGGTTCGAGGACAGTGCACTGTCTGATACAATTCGGGCTTGTCCGAATTTGAGGAACCTTGCGTTGCTTGGTTGTGATGGGGTAGTTTCAGCTCCAATTGCATTGCAGAATTTGGAACATTGTAGACTGGACTTCTATGGGCGGGGTGATTGCTGGGTCTCGTTGAATTGCCCCAAGCTTCGAGTGCTTGATATTCAAGGTTGTTGCTGGATTCATGTTAATGAGAATCACTGCTTAAGGAGTCTCTCCATTTCCAATAATGCTGGTAATGTTCCACGGATTACATAAAAACCTCGTTACGATATTTGCCCATTATATTTTGGGTTCTCTTTTGTTTAGTGAACATTGAAGCAGCAGAACAGTGAGGAAACTTTGGTGGAAAAATGTGGATAATGAAGAAATCTAACAGAACAGATAATAGAACACATCATGATGTTACTTGCTTCATGTAGTGTTCTGAGATTTCAGTACCACATTGCAAAGAAAGTATGAGATGTAGAGTAGCTGCTATGTAAATATTAAAGATAGTATACAAAAGTTTTCTTTTTTCTTTTCCATCTCTTTCTTTCTGATCTTTCCTTCTATGCTTGTTTCAGGAAAAGTTGAGAAGGTAGACTTTGGGAAGGTTGTTGCTCTTGAATTCTTGTCCATCAGAGGTGTGCAATGGCGTTGGAACGCCATAAGTTCCATTCTCCAATCTGCTAGCGAGGTAAAACACCTGGTTATGAAGATTGAATTCAGCGGGGATACCAATCACTTGGAGCCTTTTCCAGAGATCGACTTGGTTGAGTTCTTCAACAACCATCCGAAGCTTCAGAACTTTGAAATCCAGGGGGCAATGTTTGCTGCTTTGTGCCAGAAGAACAGTCTAAGAAGCGTAAGTGTGTCATGATCCGTGATTGTTTCATCTAGGAGAATCATTTGAGTTTAAATATCTCACTGGATAATGAGGACTTTCTCTGTTTGTTCTGCAGTTGGATTGGAGATTTACAATTCCTTGCTTAGAGCAAGCGCTTGTAACTGTCAGGTCGCCATTGAACGCTGAACAAAAGATCAGCACTCTTGAATCATTGGTTAATTACAGTAGAAAGTTGAGTAGAATGGTGATCCGAGTTTCGCAGATGAAGAATTGCCACAGCAGTGCAGATGATTTCTTTGAAGAAGTCTGCAGATTCAGACGTATGAATCATAAGATTGTTAGGATCGAATAAACTAACTTGGATTGATTTAAGGATAGCTGCTGATCCACTAGAAAAGGAATTATGCATTTGTTTGTGTCTTTGTGACTACAATTCCATTTGAATAGATGATTCTTTTTTAGCTGTTTGCTTCTCTTAACTTCATTGGTAGGATTCCTACAATCCAGAAACAGGGAAAAGTCCTGTGTACACCATGTTTCAATCTTCATTAACGATTGCATCTCCCTGAAGAATCCGCAAATTCTGCTAATCTGGAGATGATGAGAGTCGATGCAAATAACGACTGCGGCAATTTCTTGTCGGAGATGTGAAAATTTCTTTCCCCATAGCCAAACTTAAAATTCTGGTAGAAAATCCTAACCAAAAGTGTTGCTTAAGACCATTTAATCATAATGACGGTGATCTATGTAGTTAAAGGCGTGCCTAGGCGCAAGTTGACAGGTAAGTGCCTGGGAGGGTGCTAGGCGCAGAGGAAAGGCGTGGTCGCCTAGGTGTGTGCCTGGGTGCAGCTTTCAGGCGTGCCCTTGAGTCCGGGTGCAGACCACTTATTGGTAAAGTCTAAATCTCGTTTGTTTTTTTAATGTTTTTCACCTTCCAACCCTAATTTCAATCTTCCAACCTAGTGAGAAGGTGAAAACGACCGTTCCTCTTTGATCTTTCACAGATCTAAGTAAAAAAAGGTATGGATTTACAAATTTTAGCATGTGTATACAATTTTTGTAAAAAAATGTAAAAACTAGTACTGTTTTTTCAAATTTTTTGTTTTTGTTAACTATTTTCTATAAATCTTGATGGGTTTTAGTTCTACATGTATAAGAAAACATTTCATTTGAGTTTTATACTTCTTTACTCTAGATTTGAGTTTGTTTTTAGATTTTTTACTGTTTTTCCAAAAAAATTAGTTACGAAAATAAAAAAAAGTCATTGTTTTTTTGTATTTCTTTGTTGAAACGTATTTTTATCCACATATATAGCTTTCCCATGCTTGTGTCTTCATGTGTGATAATTTTTTCATCTTTTTTTTGTAATTTAGGGTTATTTTTTAATTTTTCTGACAAAAAAGTTACGAAAATTAGGAAAAATTTGTTCTTTTTTATATTTATTAGTTAATACCTATTCTTATCCACATATATAGCTTACTCATGCTTGTATCTTCATGTATGATGTACTTTTCATGCTTTTTTTTTCTTTCTTTTTAATTTTTAGCTAATTTTTAATTATGAAAAATATAATTTTGCACCTCTAGCTTCAAGCGTGTGCCTAGGCTCCAGATGCACCCTTTGTGCCTCTCGCCTTTAACTACATAGATGGTGATTATGCTTTGTAGATCTAAGGCTGGCTAAGAAGGCTACAAGTCAAATTTCATAATCTTTGAGTGCTTTTAGCCTATGTTTCTTTGGGTATGAAATCAAGACCATTCATTTCTATTACATTTTTCAAAGACCTAAAACATGTGGCTGGAATTGTTTAAATGTGATGATTTTTTGTGGGTTACTTAATTACTGAAGGAGAGCCTTGGGGCAACAGTAGAGTTGTTATTTGATAATTTTGATGTTAAGGGTTTAAGACATAGAAATAGCCTCTTACAAAATACAAGGTAAGGTTGCTTACTATTGACCCTTACAGTCTGTCCCTTTCCCAGACCCCTCCCTCATACACAGGAACTTTGTGAAGTGGGGCTGCCCTTCAACTAAATTTCTGCAAGCCATATGTCATGAACAGCTCAGATCCTTGAAAAAAGTTCTCTAGGGGCAGTGTCTACACCTACCGGTATTTCTACATTTCTTTCCAACGAAACAGACCGCAAGTCTGCAAGTGCCCATTTCACAGTAGTCTCCCCCGCCCAGGAGCAAAAATTTCGTTATGATGAACCACAAAATGCAGCCCCGGCTTCAGCAATTTTGAAGCAAAGTTCCCATGTCCCTCAGGATAAAAAACAAAGGGAAAGATTTGTTTTACACCCTTCAGTTTAATATTTGTAGCTCTTTATGTTTTAACACCACGAATTCGTCACGTCTTTCTTCCTCACGAACCCACATCCTCCAGAACAGCAGTAATCCCTGCGTATGAAGCGTAGCCACCCACAAACCATGTGCATTGGCTATGTCCAGGGGAGGGATTTGATCTGGTGTCTACTTGAGGAACCATGACTGCAACCAACTCATCGTACCCCGTTTAGATAACTCGCTACCTGTTTCCCTCTCCCCTGGCGAAGTTGTGCGCCCGATTGAAAAGACCATTCCTAATTGGAATTCATCTCAACAGAAGGAAAACCGTGTTGGCCACTTACATCCTTCTTCACTTGTTTTCAAGCGATGGCCACCTGTTGAAGCAGATGGACACCGACAACACATTAAAACCCCATATTAAAACGTGCATGCATTTTCCTTTCTGATTTTCACATGACACAATTGCGTTTGTGCTCAAAAATTTCCTACTTAAAAAGAGCTCTGGCACAATAAGTCAATGCGTTTGCTGTTTCTAATTTAACATTAAAAATTTGACTGTCAGAAGACATGATAAATAGTGATTTAGATAAGTTTCTTCTTGTGGAAGTAGTTCTTCAAGTACCACAACTGTAAAGCTGAAGCACCTATGCAGACACCCAAGGACATGATACTGAACCATGCCACTCTGGCATTTGTTCTTTCACTTACTTCCCTCATCTCTGATTCCCTGTATTCAGGCATGGAAAGTTATCAAAAGAAACATTAAGCATGATGTAGGTTTCTATTCTTTGTACAGAATTTGAAAGCCAATCAAAGAAAATATTACCTGCTCCTGAGATACAGTAAATTCTCATGGATGGCCTCCACGGCATCTTCTAGTTTCCGTAACTCAAGCTCAACACCCTAAGCTTGCCAAACCAGATTGAATGAATATACACATAAAAACATGTTATATCTACATATTTATATGTGAACCACAGAGAGAGAGAGAGAGAGAGAGAGAGAGAGAGAGAGAGAGAGAGAGAGAGAGGCCATATAATTCTAGTAAAACAAGAATGCTAAAAATGCTAACCTCAATTTTTTCTTTCCTTGCAACAGATTCCCAATCCCTTGCCGCAATTCCAATTTTCCAGTCAAGGTTGACACTAACACCGCCACCTTTATGATGGCCATCAATCCAAAAACATGCTAGGTAGTTCCCAGCTTCACTGGTAGTAAATGCAAACTGATCAGTAGTCGTGTTTTCCTTGTGATGCAATGTGTTTCCATACGGTGATGTCACCTGAAAAAGAAAATTAGCTTAATAAGCAAACATGAACAAATGCATATTATAATCACATTAACAGAAAAAGATAACTGGTCTCAATTTAACAAGCTTTAGCAGAAACATAAATCTCTACTAAAAAGGTATAATGTAATTTAACAGTAACTGGTGAACCATCTATAACGGTCACCAGCTATTGCTTTGTGGATGAAATAACTGAAATATTCAGAAACATGGAATTCAACAAGTTAACCATATCAACAGAAAAAGTTTCAGTAACTTTCTACTCTCATCAGCAATGATGAGAATTAACGATAACCTGGAAACTGTCCCCTCATGTTTCCTATGTTCTAGGTATCAACAGGTTTTGGTATGTTTGTCCATGATAGGGATTTCCAAATGAATGGGCTTATATGGCTGGCTGCTACAAATAGGTAGAGGTGCAGTTCAGAATCTTAAGATACCACCCACATTAACCAGTTTTACAAGTTCTGATGACATAAGGTGGATGTGAAAAGATAGTTTGCATTTCCCATTTTCAATTTTCAAGCTAGCTACTCCTAGATGTGCATCTGTTTTGGGGGTAAGAAAGCAAAATTGTTCGTAATTCTCTCCCAACCCTGCTAACACAGTCAACCTTTTCCCTTTTCTTTTCATTTTCTGACTGAGGCATACGGTCAACATTTCAGTGCTTGATAAAGCATAAGCTTCAAAGAATAGCCACAAGGAAGACGAACACAAGGTATGGGAGCTGGAAACTCACTCAAAGGGATGTGACAGAACTTCTACTGCAATAAGGCAATCAAATGTATGAATTTACTGTTCTTCGTGATCTCTGTTAGAGATAAGTAGCTGTACAATTTAAATCTTGTAAATGCATGAAACTTTTCTGATCCGAAAGGTCATGATGTCATTAAACCTAAATTCCCATTCCAAACTCTCCATATATCAACCCTACAGCACTGATTCTTCAATTTAATCTTTTCTTTTGATAAACAATGCAAATAAAAATTGGGTGACATTAGAGCTAATAGCCAAAACAGAACTCAATAATCACCAGACAGATGGCATGTACAATAACAAACAGGAAAGTGACAAGTGGAGCAAAACCGCAGATCTATTCCTAGTCATAGTATCCTAATACAGAGAAATCAAAACAGAAGTTCTCCCAACTCCCTCTGCTCGTTCATCTGTTTTTCTGTTAGTTCCTCTAGAGCCAACAACCAGAATTTCAGCAACCAAATCAGAAGTATCCACAATCTTGTCCACCAATATCCAAGGTTACATCTACCTGAAGAGTTGCTCTGGAAAATGAACCTCCCTTGAACCTTGAAAAGCAATCTTAACCACTTAAGCCTCCATCTCTCCTCAGATAACCTATTGCCACAACTAGGCCACAGGAAATACCATCACATTAGCCCTGCAAGGGTCCCTAACAATACCCAACATGCTGGTTGCACTGGATTATAAAATCTGGATATATCAAAATTCAATTTGATGACTAGCTCCACCCACCAATAAGAATAATTTTCCATGTGAAGCTCTCCACTTGTAAATGTCTGCCCAGCTATGAACAAGTTGGGTAGAGAAATGCCAGACAAAGTACTCTATTTGCAGCCATTGCCATATCTTCCTATTTGAACAATGTTTTTAAAACCCAGGATGAATTTGTTCTTCTCTCTTGAAAAGTATTTCGATTCCAAGGAAACAAAAGAGAACCAAGAGAACAAGCTTCCAAATTCTCTCTCTCTGACTTACTGAGAAGAAAGTCAAATTGGCCAATGGCACCTCCAATGTATGATGCATAATCCAATCATATACAAATAATGAGAAAATAAATAGCTAAGAAAAAGGCAACAGGAATGAGATCACAATTCTAACACACAAATTCCTTTTTTGTCCAACACAAAGCAAAAATTAGGGACTTGTCAACTTTTGATGAATCAAATGATCATAAATGATTATCACATTTAAACATGCACTCCAGCAAAAGGCAATAGCTCTCACCCTCCCAGGAAGGACAAAATCCTACAGTTAAAGGCACCACAACGTCCACTGTTTCCAGCATGGCTCTAACTAGAGTGATCTAAGTGGATTTGATAGGGACAGTATTGGGCATAGAAGGCAACAAGGAGGGGGACGTATTTGGCAGATATATGCCAAGAGAAGTGGTCTTCAGGCCAGGCATACATGGGATGCAGAGTTGTTACACAGGCCTGTTGAGAGATGAATTTCCAGTCGGTTGAAGGAGGATCAGGTGGTTACAATTCAGCTAGGAAAGAGATGCAATCTATTGGTTAGGATATACCAAATATGCAATAGTGATGTAATCAGTTGGTTAGGAAAATATGCAGTTAGTATCCAATCTGTTACAGATTTAGAAAGATAGGGAAGATAAAAGGGAAAAGGGAAAAGGTAGGGAGAGGCAGGGGGAGGAGAAAAGAAAGGAGTGGGAGGAAGTGTAGAGGAGGGACTGCGGTTCCTTACTTCCTACTGGTTTTACATAAAGGGCAGCCCCAGTGCACAAAGCTCCCGCCTATGCGGGGTCCGGGGAAGGGGCGGGCCATAATGGCCTAAAGTAGGCAGCCTTACCTTGTATTTTTGCAAGAGGCTGATTCCACGCCTTGAACCCGTGACCTCAAGGTCACATGACGACAACTTTTACCGTTGCGCCAAGGCTCCCCTTCCTACTGGTTTTACATATATACATAAAATCTTTTTAGCTTTGTTTACCATGAAACCCCCTTGTACTTCACATTTACCATGAATAAATGGTGTTCCATTTCCTGTTGAATGCAATTTCCTACAAAAGCTGAGCCCTAGACCTATCGATGGTATCAGAGCAAGGTTATCTTGGGGTAGGTTTGGAACTCGAATTGGGGGGAACTGGGAGCATGGAGGCAAAGATGGAGGGTTTGCTAATGGAGTTTAGCATCTTAAAGGGGGATCTAGGGCAGATGCAAGATAAGGTCACCGCCATGGGGTAGTATCTGTTGGAGATAAGGAACTGGATGCATCAAAGGAAGGGCACTACAGGCATACCACTTCGCCGAGAAGCAGGAGGGAAGGCACGAGTAATAGGGATAGAGGAATATTCGCATGGTGGAGACCAAAGTCCGTTAGGACTGCAAGAGTTTCCAGCAGCTAAAACTCATCCCCAAAAACTCGATCTACCACTCTTTCCATCGGGGACGATGTTCCAGGCAGCTGAAACCCTTCTCAGGCAATTCTAACCATTACATACTGATGACGACTACAAGGCACTCCTTGCTCTCCGGCAAGATGGCACGGTTGCCAATTATCGCCAGAGCTTCGAGCTCTTGTCGGGTCCTCTGGTAGACCTACCTGACGAGCTCCTCATGGGGGTCTTCGTGAATGGGCTGAAAGAAGAGATCCAAGCCGAAGTTAAGGTGTTCAGGCCCAAAACCCTTTCTAGGCTTATGGATCTGGCCCATAAAATTGAAGAAAAGAACTGGGCTTTAGATCAGCTACGGGCCCGCCCAGTAAGAACTGATGTTGGGCCAAGAACATCAGGGCCCATCCATATTCCTTCGAAGAATGGATCGACAGAAGTGGGTTTGCATGGGCAATTCCATCATTTACCTGTCATCTTCCCCCTTGCAGATCGGAACAAGGGTTTCTGACCGGAACCCAAATGGGAGAAGCAGGCTATCGAACAACCTGCCGAAGAAAGAGACCAGATCTCCCTCTTCAGCCAGGCTATGTCTACTAAAGCCAACTCCAAATCAGTATACAAAAGAGAGCCCATGGTCATTGTGCTATCAGTCCAGAAATGGCATCACCATCTATTGGGTCGGCATTTCAATATACGGACAAATCTGAATAGCCTTCGTTTTCCTGACAGTACGTGGGAGTTGTTTGACATCATTCAATCCCAATTACCTGACTCCACCTTGAGGACAAGGTGGTTAAATTGGGGGGGAGTATTGATAGGGACAGTATTGGGCATAGAAGGCAACAAGGAGGGGGGCGTATTGGGCAGATATATGCCGAGAGAAGTGGTCTTCAAGCCAGGCAGTTACATGGGATGCAGAGTTGTTACACAGGCCTATTGAGAGATGAATTTCCAATCAGTTGAAGGAGGATCAGGTGGTTACAATTCAGCTAGGAAAGAGATGCAATTTGTTGGTTAGGATATACCAAATATGCAATAGTGATGTAATCAGTTGGTTAGGATATACAGTTATAATCAGTTGGTTAGGAAAATATGCAGTTAGTATCCAATCTATTATACGTATCCAATCTGTTACAGATTTAGGAAGATAGGGAAGATAAAAGAGAAAAGGTAGGGAGAGGCAAGGGGAGGAGAAAAGAAAGGAGTGGGAGGAAGTGTAGAGGAGGAACTGCGGTTCCTTACTTCCTACTGGTTTTACATACGTACATCAGATCTTTTTAGCTTTGTTTACCATGAAACCCCCTTGTACTTCACATTTACCATGAATAAATGGTGTTCCATTTCCTGTTGAATGCTATTTCCTACAAAAGCTGAGCCCTAGACCTATCAGGATTCTTCATTGTTAGACCACTTTCCAGTTGTTATCTTTGCTCCAAGTTTAAATGTGCATCTCTATAATTGCATCTTTCCAGCACTGGCATCTATCTGCCAACATTTCTGCAAATAAATGGGTAATCAAGAAACAACATCTGCTGATATAGCAATTCAGCACCCGGTCCTTACGGTTCAGTATTACAAACATTTCAGCACTGGCATCTATCTGCCAACATTTCTGCAAATAAATGGGTAATCAAGAAACAACATCTGCTGATATAGCAATTCAGCACCCGGTCCTTACGGTTCAGTATTACAAACAGTTCGTCGTCATCGTCATCAAAGCCTTATCCTGATTAGGGGTCAGCTAAACCGATCTTGTTACTCCATTCACCTCTATCAAGTGTCATTGGTTCATTAAGTCCAGGAATTTCTAAATCTTTTCTCACCACTTCTAAGCACATCTGTTTGGGCCTTTCCCTTGCCCTTTTAGATCCTTCGACTTGGATTGACTCACTCCTAACCGATGCCATTTTCGGTCTCTATTGGACATGTCCAAACCATCTAAGTCTACCCTCTCTCATCTTGTTACCTATTGGTGCTACTTCTCAGTTTTCTCTAATATTTTATTTCTAATTCTATCCTTTCTTGTATCACCACTCATCCATTTCAATATCCTCATTTCAGCTAAGCTCATCCTATGCATATGTCGTTTCTTAACTGCCCAACACCTTGTTCCATAAAACATGTCTGGCCTTACCGTCCTATAAAATTTTCCTTTTAATTTGAGTGGCACCCACCAATCACGTAAGACTTCAGAGGCACATCTCCACTTGGGATAGCAGAAAAATAGCACCAACCATTCAGCCAAATCTTGATTTTATCACAAACAATTATAACCAGTAAGATGAATCCCCTTACTAAACAATCAACCACCATGCTATTTGCCTTAGAGCCCCATAGCCTCCCATTCACTACATAAGCAAGGGGCATGTTGTCCCCACTCTTTCTGTATTTATCCTCCATCCTGTTCCTCAAACTTCAATCTGACAAAACAAAAATTCATTTCTTATGATCGCAATGATGCGGTGCCTAAACCATCTTACCTTTTTAGTTCATTAACAGCTTCCTTCTTCAGTTAACACACTGCTAAATATCAAAGTTGAGGCTTTTCTTTACTTTGTTTGTTATTGTTCCATCGATAGAGTTGTCGTCGTGTGACCTTGAGGTCACGGGTTCAAGAGTTGAAAACAGCCTCTTGCAAAATGCAAGGTAAGGCTGTGTACTATAGACCTTTGTGGTCAGCCTCTTCCCCGGAGCCTGCATATGCAAGAGCTTCATGCACCAGCTGCCCTTTATTTATTGTTTGTTATTGTTCCCTAGTTTGCTTTCTAGAGATGCCATAATAATAAATAAAGAAACTGGCCAAATATTCAAACAGACACATCTAATCCAACACAACTAGAAACGGAGTTGATAAGCATTATCCTATCTGATCCTTCCAGATTTAAATGTTTGTAGATCACAAACATCTGAATATGTTCGTTGTGGTCTTTCAAGCCTTCACTTCTCTTTTGGTTTTATAGTTTGCGATGTGTGGAGGTTGTATTGTCAAAGGTTTGGACAAGAATGGTTCAGAGACTATATCAGCCTCTTAACTATACTACATGTCAAGACAATTTCCCCTACTACTTTCAGTGAGGGCCTTCAAATTTAAAACCTAAAGTTTGTATAAGGATAACCAAAACTATCTACCATTGTGCACATGCCTTTAGCAGCGCAATTAATTGGCTAAGGCACAGGAATGGTGGTTGAGTTACTCTTTTCAATCTACTATGTCAGTTTTTTCCTCAGCATAGGAGCTCATCCTTCAGTGCAAATAAGACAGAAAGGATGTATATGCCTCATGAGCAGATTCTACAAACTCTTTCTAGGAGGGAAGCGGTGATTAAGAAAAGATTGAACTAGACTGTCTGAAATGATCATGCTAGCAAAAAAGAAGCAACATAGAAAAATAGAAAAGAAATTAGTGACACAGTCCGACTGCTCTCATGCAGCAGAAAAATCAAATGAAAAAAAAAAGGCAACTAAGCATAGTGGATTTTTATTATTCTCTTTCACATACATGACCAGAGCATCTCAACCATTTTGCACACATAGTGAATCCAATATGTACTACAAGAAAAAATATTTGCAACTTGCAGTTTTCATACATGATGAAAATTAGGTAGAAATAGCAAAAATAATGATATAAAAGCAGGAGCATATAAACTGTTTGTCCATACTACAAGCTAATCTAACTCATTCTACTGGAGAAAGTTAAAGTACATAGATTATAAAGGTTTCCCTATTCCTTCTGGCTTGACACTATTCCTACGTTTGGCAAGAATAGTCCGTTACTTGGAAAGGTCCAAAAGCAACCCTATTTTCATGCCGGGTTAACAGATCCAACTCAATCTTTTTTTCTTTTTCTTTTTTTACCAATGAAAATATATATACATATATATGGTATATGTGCAGTGGATATATATCTCTCCAAGCTGAACTCAATTTAGAAGCACGAATTTAGTATTGTCCTCAAACTTCAAGTTGGAGAAAGGACTTGTTGATATGGTTAGCATTGGAAAACTTTTAGTTGGGCTGCCTGCAAATTATACCAGTCTGAACCCAACCCAAGCAGCTGCATCCATGATCAAGAGGCATCGAGAGAGCCATACTTCTGGAAAAAGGAGTAGGCTTCTCTACATGAAGATCTACCTTGAGACAACCCTTCACACCATAGCTGAAACCCTTGAACTAGATGCCAGCTGAACCCACAATGAGTGCAGCTGCAGCCATGATCAAGGGGCATCAAGAGAGGCACACTTCTGAAAAAAAATGTAGAGCTTGCTATATGAAGATGTGCCTTGAGACACCCTCTCCATGCCACAGCTGAAAACCCTTAGCTAGACGCATAAAGTATGGGCAAGCCTTGTCAAAAAATTTAAGCATAGAGCATTTATGCTTCTGCAGTCCAACAAAAGGCTTTCAGTACACGAGGAACAAGAACACCCTACATCTAATCATAAGGTAAGTGTTATTGTAGTAAAGATAGAGAACATAAAAAGAGTACGCAACTTGGACTTCAAACTTCTCACTCTCAATAAAAAATGATTTCACGACCTTAATTAGCATAAATGAGTTACAGCGTACACATTTGCCACCCTCATTGACTATGACATTCACTGCCCATGTTTAAAGTCTGGTGCACCCAGCATCAAACCCTCTCAAAAGGCACATCTTTGATTAAATAACTATGTACTGTGTTCACAAGGTCTAGACTTGGTAGTTCAGTTCTAGATGAATGACTTGCTCGTGGTAGTTTTGTTCACATGATCTCAAGCCAAAGTTTGTGATTCGACACTGTAGGAAGTTTATGGCAAATGCATAAGACATGCATGTAAATTGAAATTGTTATGAAGGCATTTTTACACCTCATAAATTTGGAGGATTAAATTGTACAGTCTTTTCTGTCAGGCAACCCATAGACTCATGTCAAGTTTCATATATCTAGTTCATTTAGATACTTGCTATAGACCCTAATACACCTTTGAAACAAACAGAAAGACAGCTGCTGAGAAAGCAAAGAATTTTTAGCATTCCGTCTACTTTTTCCAGTGAAAGGATATAAAAATAGATTCAGGCTTTCGAAATTGTATTGGCACAACACAATGACAAATAAGATTTTATCTGGAACAGTGCTAATCATAATTAGAGTATAGATGGATACACTGCCCAGAGTTAACCTCCAAGGCTGCAATTAATTAAATACTTTAAATTTTATATCTAACTCACATTTAACACGCCACAGAAATCTACTTTAAAATGTTCTTGACAGCAAATTGGATCTTTTGCTTATTATTATTATTATTATTATTATTATTATTATTATTATTATTTACTGATTAATTATTTATCCATGATGCAGCTTCAAGAACAAACAAATTTCTAGAAGACAACATCCATATTTCTGGGATGACCTCGCTGCACTTTCAGTTTAACCTATACATATAAAAATTCTAAAATTCGAACGATTCATGAACAGAATCATATTCCTTAAGATTGAGAGTTTCAAAATACCAGCTCTGGATTCCAGCGAAAATACTTGTCAACCACAAGATCTCAACCATGATTCCCTAACTGGAGTACTCAATCGGCTCCTCAGTAGTATTAACAGAGCACAACTAGATGATTCCTATTACATCAAATAACTTCAATCTCTCCAAGTTAACTCCTAGTATCAGAACTTCAAATACTACCTAATTAGCTTCTCACCAACATCTACACCCATTTGTAGACCCAAAAAAAAAAAACTTCAAAACTGAATCTTTAACCCCAAATTCGTATCCAATGAAGAAAGCCAAGAAAACCCAAATCAAACAGAAAAAACCAAAATATAGTAAAGACATAGCAAAGATGAAATTTTGACCCTGGATTCGTCTAAACCAACACAAACCCAGGAGAGATTTGGGAATTTACCTTGCAAGAAATGGGCGGAGTCTCGTGTTCATGATCTTCAGAAATAACGGCATAATCAGCCAAAACGACAATGTTGGTTTGGATTTCTTCTGACACACACTTTGTTCCCGATGCAGGAAGATTCAACCATATTGCTCCAGATGAAGGAAGATTTATCAAACAACAGAAGGTGAAAGCCAGGATGTGTAGGATGATATCCTTAGCCATCCTCGCGGAAGATACAGGAAAAAGGGGGGAAACAAACTTATTTCTGGGTTATGCCACTAGGGAAAGAAGAAAGAAAACAAAGGGAAAGGTCAGAAAACACGATTTATAACAAGACCCATATCTCTATTTCTCTGGGTTTTTCTATCTCTGGTTCGGGTGTTGGAAGATAGGATTGGGAGAAAGGACGAAGATGGAAGTTTCTTCCTGTTGTTTATGTTTTCCTTATTTCTTCAATTAAGGTGTATGTATCAGCTCCAATAATAGTCAAACACGTGGTTCATATGGATCCCACTCTAATCTAGTAGGTGCAGTTATTGTCAGTAGAAATTGCTGTTCGATGTGGGCCAGAAATCTTATCTACTTTCTGTGTCTTCTTCTCTGGACATTGCCAAAAGCGCACGATTGGGATTGTTCAACGACTGTTTGCTTTGATCTACTGATCTCTTGTGGTGGGTCCGTCCGAAAACTTCCTCCTTAGGTGGAATCTGTGGATGTACAAATATTTGTAAAATCGTACATGGGCTGCACAGGCCTGTCTACGTGGGTCTAGACGCATCAAACCCATTAACATTTCCTTTGACTTTGTTGGTGTGGCTGGCGTCTTGGGACTAGGGCTCCTGGCTAAGGCAGCTGACTCGATTTTTGCAATTTTTGCTCAAGAGGAGGTACTTATCTAGAGCTTGTTGCATGTTAAGTTGATGAGATTTTGCAAAATGTAGCAGGTTTGAGCTTAAATGTAGTTTTTACTTGATTTAATAAGACATGACAACTGATTTAGCTAAATATTTAGAAGATTGTAATCAAAGAGAGCAATCAAAGATAGTTTGACTGCATTTTACCTGAATTTTATATAATATAATAAACATAGTTAGTCAATAGGATTTAAGTTGAACTATTATTATATAATAAAATGTTATGATGAGTTAGGCTTTCTTTGAAAAGTGAGCCCACCCTCTTTTTTTTTCAGGGATTCAAGATTTTCATCTGATTTAACCATATTTGCCCATCTTAGATGGCTAGGTTATCAAATCTCACGTTAGTTGGATGTATCAAGTCCTCCACTTTGGGCTTTTGAAACAAAAAAAAAAGAAAAAAAGAAGAAGATATTTTGTGTTTTGGAGGTTTGTTGTGTTGTATTGTCTGTTTTTTTGCTTCAAAAACTCTAAAAACAGAGGATAAAAGCCTCTAATTGACATGAGATTTGATAAGTAGCCATATAAGATGAGGTAAATCAAATAAACATCTTAAATTGTTGAGAGAGAGAGATTCTACTATTATTTTAACTATCGATCATATGGTATCTCTCCTATTATTTTAACTATCAAGACCATAACATGACCATATGGTACAAACAACTTTTTCTCTAAGTAAGCCCATACTTTGAAAGATCAAGATCATTCATAATAGTAGTCATGGACTAGATGATTCGCGTATCTAAAATCTCATCCATTGGATCACTGTAGGTGTTCTTCTTTTTAGTTGCAAACTATTTTTTCAACTAAAAGTATACTCATATATATATATATATATATATATATATATATATATAACCATGTTTTTTAGTTTCATTTTACACTAGAAATGGTCCCTACAACTAAACTCGACCCAAAACTAGCCATGTTTTGGGTCAAACTCCTTTATAGAGAGAGAGAGAGAGAGAGAGAGAGAGAGAGAGAGAGAGAGAGAGAGAGAGAGAGAGAGAGAGTCGAAGTGGCAAAACATTTAAGAAAATTTGAGTAGAAAAAGTAGGCTATTTCACTTGATTTCTTTTTTCGTTTCAATGATAGATAGACACACACACTCTTGATTCCTACTAATGTTGTTATTAATAGCATTATGTTTAGGAATGTTTTGGAGATATCTTATTCTCTATATAAATTTTACTACTTTAATAACCATATTTAATTGCAAAATTCCCAAACTTAGAATCAACATGACTTGCAATTTTCACATACGAAAGCATAGTTAGTTATTCGACTTCACTTTACATTTTCTTTCACCTACAACATCACATGTTCTAGGTAACCCCACACTTTTAGAATTTAACGCACAATACTCTTTTCAAGATTTGTGAATGTCTCTTTGATTAGATCTTAGTGTCTTAATCGATTATCTATGAGGCATTACCATCCAAATCCTTTGGTCAGATCTCATTATAGTGATCAATCTCACTAAGAATGTTTGAAATGATTTACATTTTATTCTCATATATCCTTTGCCAGATACCATAATTTGAAGTCGTGAAAAATGAGTTTATATTAGCACTATTGAACTGGTATAATCAGAGTATAACTAATATGATAAACTGACCATTTCTTTGTTTCAATTGTAGTTGTAATCCTAGATATAATTCATAATATCATTCCATTTCATGTTTGTGTAGTAGCCAATTGAACTCATAGAAGTTGGCATCTCAAGTTGATGCACTTGTATTCTCATAAAATGCAAACTTTAAACTTCAAAAAGTGGACTCTCTTTTATAAGATTGTAGATCTCACATATCTACTGCCACACTCTTTATAATTTGTACACTAAGTAAGTTCTTAACTCAAGACTAAGTACATCAACATGTACCATGTATTTCATCATTTATTGCTTCTTAAAACTATGTCAGGTAACATTAACTCCATGAAGAATTCGTCCTAGTTCTAGCTGAATAAATGACTTTGCTTCAATGACGTGAGAATGAGAAATTTCCAAGTTTAGGCATTTGTATGCTTTGCAAACAAAATGATTTTACGTATAAGAAGTGAGACACGATGATTTTATACTGTTTAGGTCAATCAACCAAGACATTTACTTTTACTCTCTCAAAGTATTCCTTATTTAGAGTTTCACCAAATTCTTGCAAGATTTTACACAATAGTTGACACTATATTGGCATACAAATAAGGATTGCAATGCTTGTAGTAGCTTTACCTTCTCACAAACACTTTTAAACAATATGAAAATAAGAGAACTCTATCACTCTCTCAAATGCAAAGAGATTTTGGAAAAAAGGAGTTTTCTTTGTATCTAAAATATAATATAAATATAAATAGACACATAGAAGATTTTACAAGTAAAATATTGAAATAAATAAGCTTGGAAAAGCTTTTCTTGCTTGATGTTAAAATGTTTTTTAAATATTCAAATGAAGCTTCAATTTATAGTCTTCAAGAAAATACAGCTATTTGATTTGACTTTCTACCCATTAAAGTTAAAATAGATCCATTGAGAAGATCAAATGACTAACTTTGAAGACAACTATTAATAAATTGATCTAGGTAGGTTGCCAACTTTCATTATGTGAAACCAAAGTTCTAAATAACTTTGTCTACATCTAAAGTTGGGTCTTCAGGGAAGCTGGCTAATTTTTACTTTAAAGCTCTTCATATCGGCTGGTTTTGCTCTATTTGCGTCAACTTGATTTTTAATTTCCATTCTTCATCTCATTTCAGATGTCTTGGAAGCTGACTTGATGAGATACAAAAGTCGGCTTTCCAATAAAGCATAATATTTACAATTGAAAAGTAAAGACAATCGATTTATATACTACATAAGCCAATTGACAAATCTTTTCCAAGGCTTATCACTTAAACTTGAAAAGTCATGGGCAGCCGACTTAGAGAATGCAAAAGCTAGCTTTCAAGACAAATAATGTTAGTGGATTTGTTCTTTATTCATGCACAACTGGCTTAGATCACTTTGGTTATTGGCTTGGACCAATAATTCTTCATGAACTCAAAATTATTGAAATCTTTCCAGTCTTTGATCCTTTGCTAATGTTTTTGCTTATCATGGACATCCATAGACATTGTTAGATCATATTATTTGTCTTTTTAATTCAAAATCAATATAAAAAAAAAAGGTTAACATAGATGACATGGCAGAAGAGATAGATATTGTGATTAATCAGTTGAGTTTGAAGATGAGATTGCACCATCTTTGTTTTTGCCATTATTTGGTCAATATATTAGAAGTTTTATACTAGTCAACATTATGTAATCACTTTAATGTATAGGATTGCTCATGATCTCAAGTTTAGTGTGGTTCAAGTAATCCTAAACAACCTAAAGAGTATTGCAAAGAAGGTCACAACTCCTCTATCTTATGATATGGTCATAACATTATTAGCACATGCTTGTAAAGTTTTCTTTGGAAAAGAGGCTGCAATTCTATTGATTGGCTAACAATACATCACCAAGACCTCTCTAAGATAGATGCAATATGAGAGAAAGGAACAATGAATTGGTTCTTGTCACGATCATATGTTATTATTATTATGAGAGATAAATGCTTGTCATGGTCTTATTATCATTGAAACTTTTCAACGAATGAAATGTCATGTTCTTAGGAGTCATAGAATTGTGTCCATTTCTTTACTTTTTAGCATTGTACCATATCCTTAGGGCAAGCTCTTATTAGTTTAATGCATTACCTTAGGAAAAGCTCTCTCTAGGGCAAGTTCCATTTACATATTTTGGACTACACTTGTACTTCACCATTTTGTATCTTGCTTTGTCACTTTGGCAGTAGTTTTGGGGTTGTTGGGTTAATTTCCATATACAAAAGCATGTATTTGGAGTTGTTATTTTGGTTTAGGTCAAAAAAATATGCATGCCAGTAGCAAAAATCTTTGGGTTGTAGTATTTCCAACTTTGATTTCATGTGGGTATCATGTAAGAGGTGAAAGAACTAGTAGATCCCAAGCTTTTGTAGTTTCTTTTGCTTTTCTTAGAAGATAAATTATTTATTTTAATGGAGATATGGAATTTGATTAATAAACTAGCATCTTGGGAATAGTTTGTTTGATTGAATTTAGTTGAGAACAAATAATTGAGAGCCAAATCTTTGATCCAAGAAGTTGGTGATTTGGGTTCTTTTGGAGAGCATTAATTTCTTGGATTTCCAGCAAAGGAAAATGGTATCTTGTTATTGGATTTTGGGAAGTGAGGTTTCCAAGTTCTACTTTTAGGGTAGATGGATCACAATGTGGCAATCCAAATTCACCACTACCTTGTCTCATGAAGAAGCGTGATATGGTTGATGACCTTGCACTGAATTCAATAGTCTTGTGGAGTCTTTGAAATAACAACTTTATGGTGTAGATCTACTTGAATTTGCAAGGGATTTATTAACAAAGTAATTCAAACACAATAATTTTCTCTTGTTTGCCAAACATCTTAATACATATTTAAGTGTTCATTTGAATGTAATACGATTCTTTTATTAGTTTACAAATAGTTCTACCTGGTTGCCATTTTTTTCTGATCTTTTGGGCCTTTGCACGTGAAGCCATGTTGTAAGTGATTTTAATAAATCATTAGAAAAGGTGATATGGGGTCCATTAAAGCAAGCTTTGGGCCCTTATGTGGTGATTTTGAAAATAGGGTCCCTATTTTGATATGACTGTCATAACTACCATCAAGAAAGTTGATCATTTTAGAACTTAGTTGAACATTTTTATGCTTAAAAAATGACATAGGTAGTCAACTTTCAGTTTTTCTTAAAATAAGTGGATTATTTTTCTCCATACATGCCGACTCCTTTTTCGTTTTTTGTAAAGAAAATGTTTATAATCTAGTTGTATGATCTAAAATCAAGTTAAGCATATTTCAATATGAAGATCAGCTAAAGGAACAAAGTCATTGTGAAAATCATCATATAACGAGTTGACTTTATTTGAAAATTAAGTTAACTAGTTTGAATTCAAGTCAATTTTTCTAAAAAAACAATTGATTGTTTTCTAACATAACTTGAAGACATTTTTAGGCTTGAAATGTGTTTCAAATATGGAAGAAAATCTAGTCAACTACCAAAAAGTGAAATGATTTTCCAATTTGGTAGAAAATCCAATCAATTTTCAAAGGTGAGAAGTCAATAGTTTTTAATTGATACTTACCAAGACTTACTGTATATGCATTCAAGTTGGTTGTTTTTTAAAGCAAGTCAACTTTTTTGAAATGCAAGTGTATAAGTCGTCATTTCAAAATTAGAACACTTGCTGCTTAGTTTGCTATATCCGCTACAAATTGCAAGAATTTTGTTTCACATAGATCTATTGATAAGATTATTGTAAATAGGAAACTATTAAATTACTCAAACAGCTTTTGGATTAAACTAAAGATCAAGTAACGAGCATTCAAGCCTACATGTCATTCAAGCAACTCCAAACTTCATGCTAAAATTCTTTAAATCTTCTCTATTTATTTTCTATTTATTTTTTAATTATGTTATAATTTTTTAGAAAGATTTTTTCTTATTCAAAACTTCTTTTATATTTTTGAGAGAGTGGTTAGCTCTCTTGTTCTTGGAAAAATTTTCAAGTTTTTGCAACAATGAACAGTCTAGTGCAAGTGCTCTTTTTATTTGTTTGTAACTCACACATTGTTAGTTGATATTGTAAAATCTTGCAGGGATTTATAGAAGCTGAAGTAGGTGTTACCTTGAGAGTGTAAAAGTATACTTCTTAGTTGATTAGTTGAACCACTATAAAAGTGTAACACCCCTAATTATTGATAAAGTAATTAAATAAATATTAAAATTAAGAATTTCAATGAAAATTAGGCTGGAATATTAGGGTTATTAAATATGCACTTCTCATAGAAGTGGAATCAAGGTATGAGAGATGTATAATTGAAAACATATGTGACGAACGCTTTAAAATGATTGTAAGCACGACAATTTCAAAATACAGATGAAAAATATGTATTTTTCTTCATGAAAGGGGAAAATGGTAATTTTACAAATAACCAAGACTTGAGACATCCAAATATGGAATGTACTAAGAAATACGAATCCAATGGCACTAAGTATGCTCAATTCCGAGCCTGGGAGAATAAAATGGATTTTTCTCCATAAAAGGGCAATTTGGTATTTTCACACACACATGGGGCCCACAAAGGGATCCAACGTCTGAAAAACATGCAATCATTAGTCAAACCACTACCCCTTGCTAGTGAAGAAGGAGGTGGTAGTGGGAATCTAATATATATTAAATAATAAAAAGGAGAAAACATAATTATTGCATGTTATTATGAAAACCACTCAAAACACCTATAAATAGACCTTAGAAAAATTCTCAAAAATCTTCATAAAATCATTCACGAGGTCCCCTAGTATGCTGCAAAATTTTAGATCCAGAAACCTCCCCAAACTCCCTCAAGTTCTTCTTCTTTCTTCACTTATTCTTTTTCACTTAGGAAGTGTCCATAAACGCACCCGGCTCTCCAGACTCAGTGGAGACGTCTTATGCGTCCCGGGACGGGTCATTCCCATTGGAACTGGGTTTCTGCCTGGAAACCCTATTTCAATTAGTCATCGCGTTGTAGACATTGAAACCCCATCTTAACCGTTGGATGGAATTTAACACCGGATATTTACAAAAGCCCTTTGTGTGGAGGAGGATCCACCTCCTGGATCGCCGGAAAATGGAATTCAACCCAGTAAGGGTTACCATCTCTGGCATCTTCTTCAATGTATTTCAGACAATTGACCCGGTAAATGTGGATCTTGTACAATTGGGATCTTCATCATGAGGTGAGGTACTAAAGCCCCATGGTAGCCCACCTTCTCTGGCAACGACAACGGAGTAATTCCGTCTGTATATTTTCAAGAAAATCTAGGGTTTTATCAGTATTATCTGATGAGTTTTCTCCTTCTCTAGTAACCTCCTCCACTCCAGACCAGCACAGGTAGGTGCCTTGTCAACCCCTCTTTCATTTTCAGTAGATAGGCAAGGTTTTCCGACCATGAAGAGATCTCCCCAGCCGTAGATTTGTCGAAGATGATGGATCCAGCTTGGGTGATGGAGATCTCATCATAGAAGGCTCAGATGAATCTTTTGAGCCATTGGATGACTTCTTGGGGTCCCAAAACCCCAGGAGATGAAATCTGGGCTTTTGATGTTAACGGACAGAGGAGATCTAGACATAGGCGATCCGACGGTCCGGATCGGACCGTCTCGCCTGTAGTTGGTGACCTCTGCCCAGCTACCTGGGTTAGGCATTAACAGGCGCGGGACGGTGATCGTTTCATACCTGTAACCCAGATCTGATCTGGTCCGTCCATTCAATTAATTGAAACATTTATTTCTTCAATTCAGAGCTTCATATAGATATGATTTTAGATCCGAAAGTATCTATAGATTCCTTATCACTTTATCTAGATATCGAATACATTATATCCACGTTTCAAATTGTTATTTTATATGTTATTTGGTAAAATTAGTATCCAGGATTTTAGATCATGGACCAGATGAATTTAAAATACAAATATGAACTGATGGATGTCTTAATAGATCACCTAATTCCTTAGGATCATATTCAAAGTCAGATTTATGTTCTTATATATGAATGAATTGATTAGCAACAGTAAAGATGGAATTCAGCCCTTAAAACAGGTTGAAATCTTGAAATCTTAATTCAGATTGTAATTGTCCTAAAAATTTATATAAAAAACCTTCCATAGATTCCTCATTATGTTATTTATCTACTGAACATATTAGATCATGTTTTTAAGTAGTATCTACATGATCTATTTAATCAAATCCGTGCCATTGATTATGGATCATGGCCCACATGACTCCAAACATAAAATTGGAACCATTGTATGTGTTTATAAGGTTCAAAAACCTTAAAAACCATGTTCATAGTAGAATTTTTATATCTCTATAGCAGTCCAATTAACCCAAAACAGTAAGGTGAAATTCAGCCCTTAAAAATGGCTGAAATCTTAAAATTTCAATTCTAATCTTAATTGAGGTTGGAAATTTGTGTGGATTTCTTGTGATAATCAAAATGGACTGAATCTATAAAATTTTAATTTTAATTAATTAAAATTTCTGTAATTAAGTGAATAAGTACCTAACATCCTTGATCTACAAGATCTAGGATGATCAGACCACTAATACCTTGTTGGATGATGATTTTATAATATAATAAATACTATTAGTAGATTAAATGGTATTAATTAGGCAGATCTTAAGAGATTTAGCCTTAAGAATTACTAAAATCCCTAAAAATGAACAGTATCTCCTAGATCAAGATGATCCATGATGATTTAATAGTATGAATGTATTTTGATGATGATCTTGAGATAAGATCATATGGATTTAATGAATGAATGATGTGGATTTGGGCTAGATCAAGATCTATGCCCTTAAATGTTACAAAGTAACCTAAGATCTCCTTGATCGGGTAGATCAAGGAAGATCAAATCAATGGATGAGATAAATCCATGATTTAATAATTAAATTACATTAATATAAAATGTTGGATCTAAAATAAAATGAAGGATCAATATCTAAACCCTAAAGAAAGGAAAAATGACTATGGATCAATTAAAACCTTTGGATCATGATAACATGTTAGATTTCTATTTCAATTATTGAACATTATGATAATTGTCTTTCATTTCTTAGTTGAATTATTTATTTATTTAATTGATTATTTAATTGTTTAGTTAATTGCTTATTCATGCTTTAAATTTATGCTTCAATGCTTAAGTAATTGTAATTTCATTAAAATAAAAATTAAATGAAATTAGAAGGAAGGGACATTCACATGGACTTAATGATACTAAGGATCATAGTTAGTAGGATAATATAAGGAATATAAATTCCTTGATTCAACTTAAGAGAATAATAAATCTCCATGAATGACATTTTAATTCATTGATTTAATTAAAAACAATTAGAAAGAATACTTAGGATTAAATGCTCATACCAACCTTATGAAAGGTTGAGTTAGGGTCAAGCTAGTGAATGATGGACATAGTGGTTAAGGGGGTTATCTAATAGAGCTACGCTCTCTCCTACCTTCCGTTGACGTTTGTGAGGTTTAAACGCCTCCTTACATGAGGATTGAAGTAGCCACTTTGTGTTCAACCATTTAACTAGTAAGCCTTAGCCAATTTGACATAAGAGGAGCAATCTAGACTTAAAATGAAATAAGCTACCGTCAACCAATAAAACATTAATTGGTTGAGTAATAATAATGAGAGCATAAAATGTAGTAAATCATCTAATCTTGATAAAAATTGGAAATCAAGATAAGGATGATCAAACAAGATCCATAGGATCTTGGATGATCCAAAACAAATACTAATATAGTATTGTATAGTATGTATGTGTATGTAGAAGAACATAGATAGAGAATCCCAAACCCTTGATCAAATTTGATTAAAGAAAAATTAGGGTATCATCTATAGGAATACATACTTGAATAGGCAAATAACCTTATATATATAGTATGACAGATGGATGAATCCAGACCATGATTGTAACACCCCGGATTTTTAAGACACATTTTTTTTTTTTATAATGGCATTTTAAATAAGAGCATTTGGGATCCCATGAGAAAAGATTTATTTAACATTTTACTAAACCTATCTTAAAACTCCGGGTGTTAATTTTTCCTTTCTCAAAATGGCGTACATGTAATTTAAACATAAATAATTAATCCGTGTAGAAATCAACGTCAAATAAATAGGCGCCTTTATTTTAAATCAAATATACGTCCAAAAGACAATAATAATATGGCCCAGGGTCTATCCATCATAACATCCCATATAAATGTCCAACATATGTCCAAAGATCTAAATCACATCCCAATATAAAATATGCAGTCCATAATAAAAATCCAAATGATAATCCTGTTTAATGACTCACATCACTGTCTAACACTATAGAAAAATGGTCTTCAAGACTCTCACGGCTTCTCAACGGCCCTGCCTTTCCCTGTTATCGCGCTCGAGATCTAAGGCATTGCAAAACAAAGCAATGCCTCAGTAAGCTATCGCTTGTGTAGGTACATAGACAATTAATGTAATAAATGAAAGAAATAATGAACAACACTGATAAAAAGTCTAACACTTATGAAAATAGTGATATCATAATGCCATGTTCAAATAAATGCCAATTTATTCCATATGCTAAAACATGCAATCATAGAGTTAAAACATGACATGAATCAATAAAATGGAGCATACAACAAGAATAAGGGCACCCTAAGGTAATGGGTCCCACCATATCGCACTAACATCCCTAATCAGGAGTACACATAGTCAACCTTTGAGTGTCGTCACACCCAGGCATACCATCCATAACCATGCTCATCATACATGCACACATAACAAGAATATGGGCCATCATGCTGCAGTGGCAACCCTCCATGGGTATCAACCACCGCCGCTCTCCGTCGACACTATAACGGGAGACTTAGCGTCTGTCCCCATGGAAAGGCTCAGACCGGTAGTGTGGACTATCCATGTTACCAAACCCCCACCGAATGCCATCTATGGGCAGGTGTCTATCATATCACAAACTCATCACATCATAATCTCGGAAGGTGGGTGGCCGGCCCTATCCCTCCTAGCATGACGCCCACCGGGCGAGAGCACCCGTCATCAAATATAAAACACGGAAATCATATGTATATGCTAAAACTCAAGAGCACTTATAGCTTGCAATCCCCAAGACATGCCCCTCATCCCGGGTTAGCCTTATAAAAGGACCAAATTTAATAAGCCTCTATTCTCATTTCCATGTAAATCCATGCATTTTCTATATATACAATAAGAAATAAATCTCTAATTAAGCATAACTAATTAACATCATACTTGTAAAAGCATTTTAAATAAGTTTATTCAGTAAAAGATTTCAATTTGGAATAACCATCCTGTACGTAATGTCGCATGAAATCCACGGTAAATAATAATTGCATTTTTAAAACACAATCACACATGATGCTATGTTTAAACATGGTTCAAATATCAAGGCAAAACATTAGTTGTCGTCACCTACCTTAGTGTGAGACCACTAGCTTGCTAATAACTCCCTTTAACTGGTATATTCACGTGCACCTGTACATGTCACATCACTATTTTAAAATTTTTCTAAAGAAAAAGTTGTCATTTCTAAGTTTTTAAGTTAAAACTAGGTCCACGTCGTCAATACGGTCACAACGCCTCTTTCGGATCCTTATTTGGGCCTCTCTAACTCCCAAAAATCAAGTTTTAGTGAAAACTACGCTAAAATGGGGCCTGCCGGACCACCATAAGGTGGTTTAAACCGGCGGCGCCCCTTTTTCGCCAGCTTACACCGGCGTACACTGTCGCACGAAGACGCACGCCGACGCAAACGCTGAACGGGATGCGCGCGTGCGTCACGGTCGCCAGGACGCGCCGTGTCCCGGCCCCACCGTGACCGTCAACCCGCGCGCTCCCCACACGCGCGACGACGACGTCGTGTGACGTCGTCCTGGGTGCGTCTCAGCGGGCGTCCTGGCGTCAGCGCCAGGGCGCCGACGCCGTTGACGACGCTGGAGAAGATGACCGGATTCCGGTCACCTCCGGGGGAGCTACAGAGCTCCGTTTTGCGCCATTTTCTTCAGAATTCTCTCTAGAATCCATTTATGCCCTCTTTTTGCACTGATTTTTCCAAAAACCATGGTTTTTAAACGATTTTTCCCAAGTTCCTAAAATCCTCCATAGGTACTGGTTTTTGGGTTTTTTTGGAGAAATCCACCGTTGGATCACTCCCAAATTTAAAGGGTATGCTCTTGGGTCTCTTGTACACTAGTTGGACGGTGCGATTTCCAACGGAAAAGTTTTGGTCCGTGAAATCACGCTCCAACAGTAGTGTGCCTAAAGTTCCTAAAAAAATCTGATTTTTTTCAAATTTTTAAATGGTTTTCTTATTATTTTCTCTATTTAATAAATACTAAAAAATAGAGTTTTAAGGCTTACCTTGCACCTAGCCGTGGTTGCTCGTGTTGCCGGGGTTCCACTCGCCGAAAAAATAAAATCTTTTCAAGCTAGGGTTCTGCGTAAAACTCAGAGAAAACGCTCAAAGTGGAGCGTTTTGGCTCCTAGAGGAGCATAGATATAGGGTTTTAGAGTCTTGGGGAAGAGAAACTCTTCCCCACACGCCTCTTTCCACGTCTCTCCTGCGATTTTTCCTACACTGGTAGAGACGTGTGGAAGACGAGGGTGCCAGTATCAATTTGGACCCCTGTCTAATACGTCTCTATCAAATGACCAATTTGCCCTTCCAACTTTGACGGCTCATAACTCCCTCGTTTGAGCTCCGTTTCTCGCGTTCTTGGTGGCGTTGGATTCGTATCGATGAGCACTTTCTAATTATTATGTTTTCAGGAAAAAAATTTCATCCATAAATTTTTATTTTAATTTATTTAATAATTTCCTATTTTATCCTAAAAATTAAGGATATTACAATGATGGACATTGTGGAAGAATACACTGGAGATGTATGAATCAAGATACTACTTTGAGGTAGGTGGATATACAATGATATATTAGAGATTCATGTATAGATATACATGATTATCTGTCTAAAAATATAGACCTTCATTATATCAGTATGCTTAGTACCTTAGCATAGTCATGATCCCAACAAGTGATCCAAAACTTATGATCCAAAATAGATGATCTAACTAAGTGATCCAAAATACATGATCCAACTAAGTGATCCAAAAACATATGATCAAACTAAGGCATCCAAAACATATGAATCAATTAAGGGATTCAAAACATATGATCCAATTAAGGGATCCAAAACATATGATCCAATTAAGGGATCCAAAACATATGAACCAATTGAGGGATCCAAAACATATGATCCAATTAAGTGATCCAAACATATGATCCAATTAAGTGATCCAAAACATGGGATCTAGCTAAATGATCAAACAAAGAGATCTAACCTCATAATCTAATCCACTTGATCTAATTTAATGATCAAGTATAATGAGGTGAAAGTACTAAGATATGAAGACTAAGGAAACCCTAAGAATATGATATGTACAATATTCCAGCCTTAGTTAAACAGATAGACCGTCTGATATGCACAATATATTTTCCATACAAGTATGGAGACTTGTGGATTTTGATTTACATAGAGATAGAGACTGGGGATGCTATGCTAGGGAAGTTATGAGGGTTTGGCCACCCTCTTCTTGAAACTTATATGATGATACCATGCCTAAAGAGAGGCTAAATGTTTGGTGGGGTAGTAATGGGAAAGCCCCACTGTGACAACCATGGTCCATCCCATGAGGACATGGATTGATTATTCCACACTTGGTGTCAGTGGAGGATTATACAGTTATCCAGGTGCGCTGTATGGATTGAGACTGTGAGCATAGTAGTCCTAATGTATTTTGCATTATGATGCACATATGATAGGCATAGTGTGATGTCATGGCATGATGATATGCTATTACATTGGTTCCTAGAATGAAAACCCCATATGAGGATTGGCTAGGTATTGCCCTATTAAGTGAGAGTATAGCCAGGGGAAAGAACAAGTGTTGAATAATCTTTGGCTAGGTATTGCTCTCCTAAGTGGAAGTATAGCCAAAGAAAGTAACAAGTTTTGAGCAATCTTCACTATATTAACTAATTTGTCATGTACTACATAAATAACGTATGTACCCTATGTGGAGATATCTTATGAATAGATAACTATGATGAAATAAGGACTGAGGTATGTACTCTTATGTTGATGAAGTAGTGTGTTTTTATATTCCCCTACCAAGCATAGCTTGCTGAGGTATTGTACATGTTTCCATGTTTACAATACCTCAGATACAGAGAAGGAGGTTTAGAAGCTCAAGACTATAGAAGACTTAAGAAGATGTGGATGAATAATCAAACAAGATACCTCCTCTTGAAGACATGTATTTTATTTGAGGGAATTGTATTGTACTGAGAGTTTTTAATGTATAGTGAGGTTTGTAAATTTTGGATTATGTAATTTGGACAGCTATTGTACTAATACCGTGCTGTACTATGAACCACTAGATGGATCCTAGAAGTTTAATAAAATTATATTCCTTTAATGGAATTTTATTTTGTACACAAATTGTACTTATGTTATGTATGAAGTGGTGACTTGGGTTTTTAAAACAAGTTTAAAAAGAAAAGAATTTTCGCTACTTTGTTTTGTGAAATTTTTTTTACTGAGGGGAAGCCTTTGCCTTTGAAAAATATATTATAAAATGTGTTTCCAAAACCCAAGTCGTTACAAAATGTATCTTTATCTAACTTCTTGTATGTCAGTGTTTTTATTTCTGAAATTGTTCTTGTTGTTGAATACTAGGGTGTAAAGTTTGTAAAAGTTTTAAAATTTTGTTTTAGGGCCCAATTCACCCCCATCTTAAGATCTTATAATTTCTATCATATACTACTATAATATTTCTTCTATTATTCAACTATACTCATTTTTGAATTGGACTTAAAGGCTGTATTTCTCCCCAAAATCATAATTTACTCTACTAAAAAGCTAATGTCCCATTTTTTCTTAAAATTTATCACCCTTAATGGGAGACATCCATTTCACAATCAACAACATTCCCCATACGAGTTATCTCTGTAACTCATATTTAGATAGTCAACTCATTCAATGGACTATATATGACTTTTGGACTTACTGGAGTGGTTGTGATGGAGTAGACTGGGCTCTGATACCAAGCGCAACATCTCAAGTTTTATTCATCATATAAACACAAGATTTTCAAAAGTTAGGATCCCTGACTAAAAATTTTCATTTTCAAAATTGATTAAAAATAAACATTTCAAATACAAACACTCATTTCAAAACCCTGGGGGTCATAGGACCCACAACACAATGAATTTAATGGTGAAATAATCTTCCCATTTCTACTAAAAATCAAACAGAGTCTCCTCTGTATTTTGGAATATAACATATAACTCATGCAATGCAACAAGTTCCTGATAACACAATAATACATAAATAAAAAAAAGGGGGACTCAGTCTCCATAACCATCCACCCTGATCATTCACAGGATTTTGACCAAAACATACATAGCACGACAATATGCAAATCCAAAAACAAAACCTAGCCCAAGGTTTATCCATACACAGCCATCACATCTAATATAATGGCATCCATGCATCTATGTCATAAAAGTGTAAATCATACACATATATAATCCATAAATAATATCCAAGGTAAGGTTTTAACAACTTAAACATGTCATTGAAATCAACCATATACACCGTAGAAGACCGCCAACTCCCACACTTGCTCTCTACCTGCTTGCATTACCTATGATCTCTCTCTGTATCTGAGGCACTACAAAAACATTGCAATGCCTTAGCAAGCTATGCTTCTGTAGGTGACGACAATAATAATAATAATAATAATAATAATCCACAAATATTTAATATAATATGAATAGTCAAGCATCAAGTTTCAAGTCATGCGATAAATATCTTTCTCATAGAACAATTATGACATGATCTCAATAATGAGAGTAAAAAGAAATAAAGTAGAGCATAAATAACATGCTAAACCATTTAGAGGTGTTGCTTATTCCTATGTGATAATAGTATATAGTATTGGTGTAGTCCTCCCACATACATGCAAATTTATTGCAATAGTTGTATTTTATTTTTTGTTCCTATTTTATGTGTACCTGTCCTCTTACCTCTCACTTTAGAATGTAGCCCAATAAGCTTCTTTATAATCAAGAAGTTTCTTGTCTACAAAGATATTATGTTATATACTTAGTTTTAACTCTTGTTGTACTCATTTAGACTATCATAATGTTAGAGGAAATACTTCCAATATACAAAGCTCTACCCGGTCCTTTCTAGGGTAAATTATTGCAATTGTTTCAAGTTATAAACAACTTAAGTTCAATATTTGATTTTAAAACCAAAAGGGGTATTTAAGGAAATGCATTTTTTTTAAGGGAATTTCAATGTATATGAATAATAGTTAGACTATAATCTCTCGACTTTAAAGAACACAACCTTAAGTTTAGTCACGCTTGAGGAGAGAGAGAGTTGTTATAAACAATCTCTCCACACTTCTTATTATTTCAAGGGCTCACTCTTTAGATAGTATAATACACCGAGCTATGTGCTTTTATGCATTAATGCAAATATTGCACTTTCCATTAGGATGGATGGCCTAGGAGCAAGGATAATTTTGTTGGTAACCCTATTAAAGGAAGCCTAGGAGGTCAGGGTTGTCACTCTAGAGACAACCTGACTTGCTTAGGCCTATCTTGCCTAATGGGGCCCTCCAGAGTGAAGGGAAAACAAGAGTTTCCCTAGGATGGTTTTTGTAGAGATTTGAGGACCAAGCTAGGTGCATTACTACCCAAGCAAAGCTTCTTGGTGCCCAAGGAAGGATCCCTCAATAAAGGGGCTTGTAGGGCATTCCTTGTTATACCTTCTTCTCTTCTCTCCCCAAAGCTCTGAGAGAGTCTAGTTTTTGAGTTTTCTAAGAGTTTGCTGGATCATTCTCTCTAAAGGGTCCTTATGCTTTTAAAGTTCTCTAGTTTTTGAAGTTCTAGCTAGGAAGAGGAGGCCTAAGAGTATCACTCTTCTACCACTCAGTTTCTATAGTTTATGATCTGGTGAAGTTCTTCTTGTTATTTCTTTTAGCTTGTCTAGTCATGTTACTCTTTCTATTATGATTCTCTTCAAGAGACATTTTTTAGTTTCCTATTGAATTCTTGATCTTTTTATCTTACTTTTTAAGTAATTTGGGATTGGAGCCTATTTATTTTACCTAGAGTTACACACTATGAATTTTGGCTCCTTGATCACTTATCTAAGAACATTGAGAACTAATTATGGTTGCGTTTGTTTCTAAGAGATTTAACATACATTGAGAAGGCAAATTTTATGATTTTCATGGACAAGGCTTTAATAGATTTGAGACTTATCATTTTAAAGTCATTTCCTACAGAGACAAAAGTATGACCTAAACTTAAGAGTGCAACTCATATTGAGAACTATAGATAAAGAGGCCATCAAATCCCTTGCATTGGGTGGCTTTAAGTATCTTCAAGAAGCACATTTTAAGAAATAAATACTAAGATCACAGCTATTAAGATTAATGTTATCCATTCATGATTATCTCTTTTCTATATAATCAAACTTACCTTTGAACCACACCATTAAAGCTTAAATCTTATAGATATATAGAGGATTTCTTAATAATCTCTCCCATGTGCTTCTTAAGCATAGTTTGTTACATGGTATATACATGTGAGATCAAAGGTCAATAACTTAGGCTGAATGTACATGTGAAGAAATAGATTTCTAGATCACAAAAAAATTTGGCTACAGATCTACACTATAAGTATCTAATGCAGGATGATTTCACTATAGTAGAAGGCATGAAAGGAGGGTCCAAAAAGTTATAGCCTAAGGAAACAACACGTTAGTGAAGTGGAGACATGGAATTGTTACTGATGTATGAAAATTTTAGGGCATGGCCTATTAAAGATCATACCTAGGAATAAATGGTTGGGGTCCTTAAAGATGTAAGACCTAACAAGTAGGGCTAACAATTGGATTGGAGTAGATGATCCAATGCCAATGGATTGGATATCAATTGCAAAATTCCAATTGTGGGTTAGATTAGATTGGATTTGGTTTTTAAAATTTGCTTTGAAATTAATTGAATATTGATTGAGGCACCAAATGTGGATTGTCCAATCATATTTATAATAAAATAACTTTATATACAGAGAGAGAGAGAGAGAGAGAGAGAGAGAGAGAGAGAGAGAGAGAGAGAGAGAGAGAGAGAGAGAGTTAGCGGTTATAGATCTAAATAGCTTTCATCCATTTACATGTGTAATAATCATATAATTTCCTAAAAATTAATATATAAATTTTTATGAAGATTTGTCATTGCGTTTTGCGATTAGGTCATTTTAGGCATACAATATAATCAAAACTGACCTTACACACACACACACACATATTCAATACTGTGGATAATCCAATATCAAAATCGAAATTATGAAGATCCAGAGTAAAATTTCTAACCCAAAACTGAATTGGTAGAAAACTGAATGAATTGGATTTGGATTGAGGATATCTGAACCAAACCCGATCTGTTGGCAGGCCCTGCTAAAAGTGGTTGGAGTCACAAGCACATTTCTACAGGCATGTCATTTTCTAGTTTACACACTCTAAACACCACAGACCCTAACATCTAGGCTTGATATTAATTGAAGGCGTTCGTAAGCCACTAACCAAAACATGGTAACTTCACCGTATACTAATTTTCCATTGAAATCACACCTGAGTCTGGGGAAGTGCAAGGCTATATATATAATAAAGAGTCTTTTCCTGAGAGTGTTTGACAGTTTGTGTGGTCGTGGGCTAGCAGAAGATACAAGTTTAGATTTGCAGCTAAACATCAAGGGGAAATTGGAGGTCTCATCATCTGGGTTGGCTCTTCCCCAGAATTGAACCCATTGGATGATTCTACACTGATTTTAGTAGGAGAATGGACGGTTCAAAATCTTCAAAAGGAAAAAACATAAACAATCAAAGGGCAGAGTGGATAAGAAAGGACAGCTTAGTTGATAAGATTCAAGAGTCACAGCTAATGCAACACAAGACAAAGAAGTTGAATAACCCAAGTGCAATGGCGATGCATGGTTAGAAAAGCCATATAGCAGTAGAGATAACCCATCCCACCTGGTCTCTTTTTTTTATTTCTTTTTTTGTGGGATGATGGCACTTGTAATTTCATTTTGATGAAACAGAAGACTCTTATCTTTCTCAACAAAGGGCAGCCCCGGTGCACAAAGCTCCCGCATACATGTGTCCGGGGAAGGGGTAGACTACAAAGGTTAATAGTACGAAGCCTTACCTTGCATTTTGCAAGAGACTATTTCCACACCTTAAACCGTAATCTTAAGGTCACATGACGACAACTCTTGCACCAAGGCTCCCCTTCTCTATCTTTCTCTATGTGTATATTAAATAAGGCTAGTTGAAGTATAAGTCCGCATACATAGCTCAACAATCCAACCACTATGACTTGCATCAAATTCTTGGCAGTTTAAGGCATTTTAGTATGGTTGCACCAAAGTATGGTTATATACCCCTTTCTCTTACCCCCCTTGCTTTCACTTTGCACCAATGGAACATTAATTTCCTGGCCTTTTAAGCCGGAACTTTTATATTTGTGGTTACATTGTCGTAGATAATAGGAAAGGAAAGGACACATCGTCTTGTATGTGCAGTAAGCTCCTGCATATTTGAGGTCTGGAGAAAGGGCGGATTACAAAGGGCATATAGTAAGCAGCTTTACCTAGTATTTTGAGAAGTTGTTTTCATGTTTCGAACTTTAAATAATAATAAACAAATAAAAAAAGCCAGAGTTTATTAGATTTGCAATGATATAATGATTATATGCAACGGGAAATAGGATGCATCAAGCACTACACGTCTGTAAAAGAGGCAGCTCTAGTGCATGGAGCTCCCACCTATGGTGTTCGAGGAAGGGACAAACCACAACGGCTTATAGTACGCAGCCTTACCTTGCATTTTTGCAAGAGGCTGTTTTTACGCCTTGAACCCGTGACCTCAAGATCACATAACGACAACTTTTACTATTGCGCCAAGACTCCCCATCAAGCACTGCACATCTAAGAAAAGGGCAGCCCCGGTGCATGAAGCTGCTGCTTATATAGGGTCCAAGGAAGGGGCGGACCATAAGGGCCCATAGTAAGCAGCCTTACCTTGTATTTTGCAAGAGGCTGATTCCACGCCTTGACCTTGTGATCTCTAGGTCACATGACAACAACTTTTACCGTTGTGCCAAGGCTCCCCTTCTCAAGCACTACACGGCTGTGATTGCTTATTAATTTGTTTCTGCTGTTTAACTGTATTGTGTATGCTTTTGTTGTAGATGATCAAGATGTCCTTTCAAAACGTGGTATAAAAGACAGCCCTGATGTACGAAGTTCCCACCTATGTAGGATCTGGGGATGGGGGAGATCACAAGGATCTATTGTACGTAGCCTTACCTTGCATTTTTGTGAAATATTATTTTCACACCTTGAATTTGTAACCTCAAAGTCACACGATGAGAACTTTACCGTTGCGCCAAGTCTACCCTTCACTGTTTCAAAAAATGGTATACTCATCAAATATATCCATCTTGTTAGAATACTCTAGAATAACAAGACGCCAAGTTTTATGGTGGTTGAATGACTATAGATATGCTATTTTGAACAAGAAACATTAATAGCTAGAAGCATCAAATTGACATCAATTTTTATATTTAGTAAATAATGGAGGGAAAATAGCTTGTGGATTAGATTATTGCAAACGTGTATCCTCATGAAGCAGTCTTGTTAATTTGGAAGGTTCATTTAATATATTGATTCTCATGCTCATCTTATCTAAAACCTTCCTTTGAATGATCTGATCCATTTATCATATTTTTCATCTATCATATTTACTAGATATTAAATTTCTGGAGCTATTGGATGATTTTAGCTATTTAATTTGTATTTTCAAATTATGGCCATTCAATTTTTTAATTAAATAATTGCCACAACTTTTGCATGTAATCTAAAGAGAAGAGGAAAGACAAGGTGAATTTTGCATGTAATCTGAAGAGAAAAGGAAAGGCAAGGTGAGTGGCTCAGATCATTTAAAAATGGATCCTTATCGGACTCACTTTATGAACTTCGTCTTTAAATTGCGTCTTGATTGTGGGACCAGCTCTCTCTATGAGAAAACGACTCCTAAGAGGTGAACGGCGTGGATTGAAGAAAACGCGAGAGAAGAAGCTCAATGAAATCTGTGCCGTAGAACTTCGCATTAAGGATGGCTCACTGCATAAATTCCATTTGATATTTTCATTTGATAATCCGTTAAAAACTATGGTTTTCGTTGGGGCCTTGGATTTTTCACGGGACTTCTTGATTGGGCTTTAAGCGTTGCTGCCATATAGATATATAAAGATTTTTTGAGATTTGGGTGTATAATGATAGAATTGTCGTCGTGTGAAATAGAGGTTTAAGGTGTAAAAATAATTTTTTGTAAAAGGCAAAGTAATACTCTATACCATTAACCATAATAGGCAGCACTTTCTTAAATACAACACTAATTGCATATATATGTGTGTATATATGTATATATATATATATATTTTTTAATACATCCGGTGCTTTAGATACGTTTCCACGTGAATTCACCCGCAAAATCATGTGATTTTAAAGTCTAGTCAGACTTTCTTGTAGTCTCACGTGGGGGATGTCATGGCAATTAAGATTTGTTTACTTGGTATAAAGTACACTATTATTGCAACCAGTCTTCTTGCATCTCGAGGTGAGCCAGTGCTTGGCAGGCTAATGCATAATCATTGAAAAGTAATTTATGTGCCCTAATTTGGTATTTGATTTTATTTAATTTGATAAAACTTGTATCCGCACCATTTTGTTGATTATTCTCTAAGCAGGTTGAGGACTATATTTCTCTATTTATAATTATCAAATTACAAAATTAAATCTCGTGGTTTCTACTTATCCATCAATTTTTTTTTTTTGAGGTAATTTCTCTTATCTGGTTCAAAAAAAAAATTCGCTTGTTATTGTTGTATAACATGTTTATGCAAGTGCTTTTGCTGTCACTTTTTGAGTAAACTATCCTACAGAAATATTAAAGACTATCAATTTTTAGATAGATTTGTTGAATCCCTTACCCATAGCATACTTTTTAGTGTTTTTTTCTCCAATATTTTTTACTTAACAATGTAGTGCAACCAACTCAAAAATCTCTTATTTGCATTTCTTAAGCGGAATAAGATTCACGTGGTCGACCCCTAATTGGGATAAGGTTGATGATAATAATGATGAAGCAGAATATTGATAGTATTTTATGCCTTTTTCTTAGAGTCTATCTAATGTTGACCTGCTTCCTTTTTCTATCATTCATAACTGGGACATAGTAACATTTATTATGACTCACTAATACTTTGAGAGTAAGGTTTTCTTTTTCTTTTTTTTCTTTTTTTTAGTATATGAAAATGCATACCTTATTATGTTGATGTATGATTTTTTTTTTAATATGGGGTTTTAGCTAGAATTGTCAAGAGCCCTTGACATTCGTCAACGAGATGGTGGTTCAATTCCATCAAGATCTTAAAAGCCGAATATCAACTTTTTTAGAAAAAACTTATTTGCTAAACATGCATGACTTAGCATTTTTTATTTGCATATAAACATGCATGTTTTGAGTGTGTGGTTGTTTTACAGGGTAATTTATCTGCTAGGCTTTAAGTAGAGCAAATATGTATCAAACTCAAATTAGACACATTATTTGCTAAAGCTCAAACGGTTGAAAGAAAGAGAATGGTGGCCTCCTTCGTCCAAGGGGCATCGTCGAAGAACAATGTTGGGGATAGGTGGATAACTCTCTGTTAGTTATGCCCTTTAATAGATTCATTGAGAAATGTATATCGATCCGCTTTTGACTATCTGCGAATAAGAGATCCCTTATTATCCATTTGAAAAAATAGATGAATAGATAGCCCTCACAAGTATAGGGCAATAGGGAAGGGCTTATTAGTTAATTCAAAGCTTTTGTGAGACTTACTACCTACTCACTTACTAATACTAATAAGACATGATAGGGACTACGAAGGGCGTTTAGGGGACGTAATTGCTACACCTATCTGCCATGGCCATTTGCTACGGATAACTGTAGCGAATAATAAACTATTATAGGTTTATCATTATTTGCTACAGCTTTTAGCCCCGGATAAGTCATTTTCTTGTAGTATTTGTATTAGTTCTCGTGTGTCTTCCACTAGTACTTATAATATGCTGGATCTCTAGATCTGTGACGGGTGTATCATTATCTACTATAACTTTTAGCCCTGATAGATAAGTTATTTTCTTGAAGGAGAGCTTTGACACAACGAGTTATCGTCGTGTGACCTTAAGGTTCAGGGTTTAAGGCGTGAATAAAAATAACCTAACCTCTTACAAAATGTAAGATAAGACTGCGTATTATATACCTTTGTGATCCACCTCTTTCTAAGACCCCGCATAGGCGGGAGCTTTTAGATAAGTCATTTTCTTATAGTGTTTGTTTGTATGAGTTTTCTTGTGTGTCTTCCACTGGGACTTGGGATGCCTATCGAGTTGGTATGGATGTTGATACAACCAAGTCGCGTGCGCTCATAAACAAACATAAGCAAGATCTTGTGCTATCTCATGTCACAAAAATGGTTTATCTACAACTTCTCAACATATTTAGTTTGATTCATCAACCATATGTCATTGATTAATTTATAGGGAATAAATGATGGCCTATCTAACTCAAAGATAAAATTAATTAAAAATATCAAAGTAACTATTAATCCTACTCCAGTTGTTGCAATGTCTACATTTGTGAAAACATAATTACACACGAAAGTAGGAGCCGAGGTGGGATCTAACCATTTGGCGAGGCAGATTGATGCTGTTTTGGGCCTTTTTTTTTAAGACCATTTACAAAAATCTTCTCCATTGGCTGATCTTCAGCAGTGACAGTGGATGAACAAACTGTCTCCAGGAAGGGTTAAGATGATGCAGTGGAAAAGACTTTTGGAGTATTGCCCCTCTGTGATGCTCCACTTCCACTGTAGTTCCATGCTCACGTAGACACAGGGATGATGCAGTAAAAGGTGGCATGGTAAGTTATCTAATAAACTTAACCTTTTTCTCCTTACTGATTATGGTTTGATGAAGGCCCTTGTGGTCTGCCCCTTCCCAGGACCTGCATAGGCGAGAGCTTCATGCACCGAAGCTGCCCTTTTTACAGACAGCAATGTGTAATTGGTTAATGACATCTAATCACTGGACCGGCTGCATTCCAGTATTCTAATTGCTCTTAATTGTGATTGATTAACAATATTATCGTCTTTAGCATACCAAACTTCATTCTATGTCGGCACATTGGCTGATATGGATCCCATAATTCAATCATTTTCTTTTACCCAATACTTCATGGTGGGGAGAATGAGATAATTTAGTTTAATATGTGACTTCCAGCTCAAAAAGGGCAACCTCGGTGCATGCGGGGTCAGGGGAGGAGGCGGATCACAAGGGTCAACAGTACATAGCCTTACCTTGCACTTTACAAGAGGCTGTTTCCATGCCTTGAATACGGGACCCCAATAAACTTATCACCGTAGTTTATACAATAAAAATGAATTATTAGATTTATGTCTGTTTGGTGAGATCTACCTGACCAGATGAGCCTGTGTCTGGGCCAATTGAGCAATCTAAATCGAGATCAACATCTCAATAGCATTGATCTCCTGTTGAATGGACATTCCACCTGAATGAATAAATCCAACAAAAACCAATAGATTATCTTGTCTAGGCTAAGATCAACGGATTAGGATGATCCAACTGTGACAAACTCAATGGCAATCGGACAGGGTTTCAGCCAGTTGTTAGATGAAAGGATCCGATGAACTCCATCCGATGATAATGGAAGAGTGTGAGCTGGAAGGTCCCTTATGAGAGAAGATGAACGGTTTAGATCACTACAGATCCTGGGTCCACATGCTCTCTTAATGAATGTGTAAAATATACCCCTCCCCAAGGCACGGGCGACGGAGCTTTTGACTGATGCACGCTTTGAAGTGGAGAGAGAGAGAGGTGAGGAGCTGGTGGGGGTGCCGTTATCAACAAATGTATATGAAAACAAGTTTGAAAATCCCCTCCTTTTGCGGTCGGCTCTTAATTCTACACCTTGCTAATTGGCCACTGGTGACTGTTACTGCCTTCAAAAGGCCGTCCACAATTACTATTCTGTGATCGGCCGATCATGAGTTACAAGTTTAATAATTTTCCCAGTGAAGTCCCACCGAGAGTCACAAAGTCTACTGCTTCGATCTGAAGGTGGGGCACACTAGATAGACTATTGAGATCACCAGATAGCAAATCGTTGTAACGAATTAAATTTTCAGTTTGGTCGTCCGACCACCATTTAAAATAAAAATACACATAGGAGTGTCGTTATCAATGAAGCCTGTGTGAGAGTGCAAATATCAACATGGACTGTAATTGTGAAATTTAATGGAGTAGACTTGATTGGAGAGGAGTGGCAGAAAACTCCACCTTCACATTCATTCCCCCAGTATTTCATTTCTCCACCCACTGTTTCTCTCTCCAAGCCTTTGCCTCTCTCCAACGCTACGGAAAAGCAAAACCCAGAAAGAAAAAGGATAAAAAAACAACCAAATAATAGAAAAAGAAGAAGATGGTGAGAGGATGAAGCCTCCTCGGCCTTTTCAGCTTCTTCCATCTCTTTTTCTTCTTCTGGACCTTTGCACTTCTTCTTCATATCCATGGCACAGAAGTAACAGGACGGTAAAGCCTTTACAGATGCTTTGGAAATGGGGAAAAAAGCAGAGCAGCCACAGATTCAAGAGAGCCAGGTTGAGAGCTCACGTCAGCTCCCGTGGGAGAGCTGTTTTTCTATGGGGATTTCGGCAATTAAAAAGGGCTTTTCATCCAGATGTGTTATCATCTTCATTCTCGGTGTTTGTGTGTTTCTCTCTGCGATCTTCTGGCTTCCTCCTTTTCACCCTATAGGATCAGGTTCCCAAGGCTCCGCTTCTGAACGAGAAGGTGAGTTTCTTCGTTTATTTTTTATATTAATAGGTCTTGATCTGTTTCTGTATATGGGCATTTGATGGGTTGTGTTTGTTTTAGGTTTTGGACATGGGTTTCTTTTGGTATTGTGTTTTTTGGGAACTTAATGATTTGAAAAGGGGTTGTGGTGTTGTTTACCGGTTTTTGTATTTGTGGACTGTGTTTACGGAGTCGAACGATGATTAAGAATGGAGGTTCTATCGCAGAAAACAGATTAAGCAATGGGGGATTTTAGGTTTGTTTTTTTCCTCTTCAATGTTTGCATTTGAAGGACTACTTGATATTAGGGTTTGTTGTTTAGCTGGGCTTTTATTTTATTAATCTGGTATTTCTGGCTTGAAAATGTGAATGCGGTTTTACTGAAAGTGGTCAATATTAATCTGGTGAACTTTCACACTTGCAGTTGTAGTACATGATGAAGTGTATTCTGATGTCTTGGTATTTTGGCAGCATTTGCCTCTCCTAAATTAATGGAACGTCTGAATGAATTTCTGTAAAGAAACACTGCTACTAATGGGTTCTTACTGAGATTGAAGTTTTTACGACAATCATGCAAGGTGGATCTCTCATGTGTTTATTTGATGCTTCTGTTTAGATCATTTCACTTCTACCGTGTTAGGGTAGTTGATTTGGGGATCGTGTCTACCAAAGCCATGTCATAAATTTCTGGCATTAAGATGCGGATTTGATAAGTTAGATTTAATGAATGTTAATGTGATGAACTTGGACAACTTGCTATGTTTTGTAGCAGTAGTATACTCTTTGGATTAACTGTTGAGACACATCCACTGTCAATGCATGAACCAGAGAGGTTTCTGTTAGAGGGCTTTTGGTGTTGGAATCTCGGGGGTTGAGAGTACATGTTAGTCTTGGGAGGCTTTAGCCTGTATATGTTTGCAGTATTTAGATTGAGCAGTCTTGAGGATGAACATAAATTAGTGGTCTTTTGAGGATTTGGACGCAAGATACTTGGTTTCCCTCTCTTACTTCTGATTCTTCTCTCTTGTTTTGCATGTCTTTGGTTTATTTCCTTAAGTTGTTCTCTGCTACTTTGGTTACAGCGCAACCATCTAGTTTCAAAACTTACATATTGGTTTTGATTGAGTCCAAAATTTAGGTAACCCTTCGGTTTGATGATCTTCACATGCATAATTTCTCTAGAAATATATAAGTGGCATGCTTTACAAGCATTTTTTTGCTCGAGTATTTCATACACCAATGAGAAAAACATGCTGGTGCTCAATAGGAGAAAGTGCTTCTGGATCATTTGATCTAGATCTATTAATCTTAGATTTGCATGCTTGGTGGGACAGGATAGCTATGGTAAGCTATCAGTAGGTTATAGATGCTTAACTTAGGGCCTGAATGTGGATTTCGTTCTTCTTCCTCTTCCATGGATTAGGGAAGTTGTTGAAGGATGAGATGAATGTCAATAGGAAAAGTCCAAGTTGGTGGAACCTGCTAACATGGGGTAATTCGCTAATACGTTTGTTTTTATTTTCCTGTTCTTATTCCATCTTCTCCATCAATGCAATTTATTAACTGTCCACCAGAGTATCTTGGTTTGACTGTTAACTTAAATATTTGCTTTAAGTTGCTTGATCAATATTTCTTGTCTTTTTGAGGCATTATTAAGTTTAGAATATTATTTCTCTGAGTTTTTCTTCTGGTATGTGTCCATCCAGTGGTGATAGTACATCTGCCATTATTTGAACCCAGCTAAGTCTCTATGTTACTCCATAGATCTGAGGGAAGAAGAGCAAATGGTTTCCTTGCTTGTTGTGATACAATGTTCTAGGCAGAGTGTGTCCATACTTGATACCATGGCCCAACATCAAAGGTCACGACCAAAAGAGAAACAGTTCATCTATGACCAAGTTGGTTGGAGATAATATAGGAAGTCTCGTAAATGTCAAAATCAAAAGAAATATAGAAACAAACCTCAAAGTTTTCACTGTTTTGGATTGGTCCTCACCCTGTTCTTGCCAACTCTTGCTTCAGTATTTTTTTGTCTGTAAGCAATGACTATAGAGAATCTCATAAATGTCAATATCAAAGGAAATAGAGATTTGAAACCCAGAGTTTCCAGTGTCTCAAATTGGTCATCTCTGTCCTTGGTATTTCTGCTTTTGCATTTTCTTGTCTATGACATATGCCCATAGGAAACTTTTGCACATTTGGATAGGTCAAAATTTCCTCTGTTTGCATAAGTAGAGGGAGAATAAATGGTTTCGGGTTGCTACTTTGGTTTTTTTTTTTTTTTCCTGTCCTTTTTCTTTTGAGGTTTTGAGAATGGAATAACAGAGAAAGCAGGAGAAGAGGTGAAATATTAGAGCAGTCTTTTCTCCCTCTTTGAAGAATTTTTCTGACCAAAGATGGCGGAATTGCTATGGCATGTGGAGAAGAGCTGGTGATGATATTTTGTTATTATAATAAATCTTAATGAGTTGTGGATTTATAAATCTTCCCAGATATCTCCATGTCCTATTGGGATTGTGAGAGCCAATAAAGTTATAAACTGATTCCTCAAGCAGTTTTGGTATTCAAAGGTCCTCTTCTTGGGAAGCTCAAAGCCCATATACTGAACTACCCAAAGAACTAAATTTCCCAATTGGATCGAGTTCTTGTTGATTATTTCCTTCTTCTGTTTTTGAAAAATAGGTTTGCCTCTCTCTTCATTACTACTTTGCTTCCTAATAAAGCCAAACATAGTTCCTCCACAGATAATTCTTTCATTGGAAAGTTTTGAAGGATTTGGCACATAGATTAGAGGTCCTTAGCATTCAAGATCAACAACTTACTAAATTCCCTTTCCATGTGGCCATGAAAGATTGATGTTCAGGAAAAGAGACTTATACATGAATCAATTAGAATTTGTCTTGAGTAAGAAAACACCTACATAAGGGCTTTCCTTGTCTTTAACGGAGTGATAAAGATAAAGACAATTAAAAGAAGAGGATCCGCTAATAGAGGGATGGCATTGTTTTGATGGAAACTTAATTATGGTGTATGGGTATCTATCACTTTAAAAGTAACTTTCTTTCAATTATTTGTAGAATTTTGGTCACTTACTTCATTTAGTCATCCCATATATTGATTATAAGAAGCTATATAAGGTTTGACCACCTGTATAGCATTTAGACTGGAAATAAGTGTAAATATTGGTCTATGTTTCTATAATTCCCTCTAAAGTTTGGTTTATGAACTGCTTTTTCCATTCTGTATATGTTTAATTCTTTGCTGTCTTAGGTGAAATGTTTGATGATATTTTGCTCTTTTGTGATTTTAATAATATCTTTTTTCTTTCAGCTCCAGTCCAAGCCAGCTTCAAACTGGAGAGGCCAGTTTCACTACTTGCCGAACAGACTGAAAGGCTAAAATATGAACTGTTTGGGGAGTTAGGCATGCCCAATACACAGGTTCTTTTTAAATACTTACTGTTTGCACTTTATTAAATTGCAATATGACTGCGTAGTGAATCTAACTCAAGTATTATCTCAACAGGTTTCTATCATTTCTATGAATCCGACAGGTACCTCAAACTGGACTCATGTGGTGTTTGGTGTTCTTCCTGATCCATATAATGTACCCATACCCGTAGTGGCCCTGAGCTTACTCAGATCAACTTTGCTGGAGCTCATTTTTCGAACCTCAGATCTTTTGCTGACGCCATCAATTTTTGGTCAACCAACTTCCTTTGAGATTGTTAAGTTCCCAGGCGGAGTCACAGTAATCCCGCAGTCTGCTTCCATTTTCTTGAGGGTCCAAGTCCTGTTCAATTTCACACTGAACAACTCTATTTCTCAGATTAAGGAAAATGTGGACCAGTTCAAGGACCAATTGAAGTTTGGTTTGCTGTTGAAACCTGACGAGGTAATATCCTGTTACAATGTATTCTGAGTTATTCTTTCACAAATTTACATTCAAGTTGCAGTTATACATTGATTTTCATCTTCTCTGCAGAATGTATATATAAGCGTGACAAATTTGAAGGGTTCAACATTGGCACCCCCAGTCATCGTTCAAGCTGCAGTTTTGTCAGATGTCGGTAGCCGCTCGCTTGTGCCACAGAGATTAAAGCAGCTGGCTCAGACTATCACTGATTCTCATGCAAAGAACCTTGGCCTGGATCATGTTGTTTTTGGTAAAGTAAAGCAGATTCAGCTATCATCATATCTGGAGCATTCAATGGGTGCATCTGAAGGCTCTCCAAGTCCATCACCTTCTCCTTTACCATCCCCATCCCCATCCCCATCTCCATTCCCATTCCCATCCCCATCCCCATCCTCATCTCCGCCTTCTCCATTTCCAGCCCCATCAGAGGGACATCTTTATCCCAAGCCCCCCATTTCTCAGAATCCTGCTTTTGCTCCATCTAATGCTCCTACTCACCTTGCTGGCCCTCATCATCCCTCACCTTGTGCTCACTGTCAGGCGTCCTCGCCAAGTGCATTTCCACATGCACCAACTTCGAGAAATGGACCTGAACCACCTTTGCCTACAGTACCTACTTTTCGTTCCCCTCAGCATAGTCCTTATTATGGTCCTTCGATTTCAGTAGTTCCTTCCCCAACAGGTAATACTGATCCACCTGCTCCTTCAGGCTTTCCACATGCTGCAGTTCCTCCAGCAAATCAACCTCCTAGTCCTTGTTCACAGTATAAACCCAGCTCGCCCCAGGACCAAATAAGTAGAAAAGCTTTATCGCCTTCAATGACGGCCTTCTCTCCATCATCATCAGCTTCATCATGTGAGTTACTGTTGCCAAATTGTTCACCCCAATTTTGTGGCATCTGTTAAGAGCATGTCCTTTTATTTACATTATTGACTAAGATTTGAGTGTTTTTAGCCTGTTTATTTTGCATGTTGTGAGTGCTATTCTAATCATACTTGTAGGATTCTTACTATTATTTTCACCTTTGCTTGAGGATAGAAGAACAGTTGTTTGTGTAAATCAGGTTAAGTAGAGTATGCTTAATATTTCACCTAGTAATTACTTGCCTCTGTCCAGCTGAAAAGCTGAAGATGAAAGTTGAAACCTTAAAATAAAAGTTAAGAATGTTGGGACAAGCAGGTGGGCTGCTTCTTCTCTTTCTTCAATCCATCTTATGTTTATAAGTATCCAACTGAATCCTTTTTGACGTAGATATTTCCTGCTTCCTATCATACTACCATTTCCATGGCTAGCAACTGATATTTTAGTTGTTCATGAAGCTGAGTGTTTGATTAGTTGCTGTTATGCAAGTGGATTACAATTTTCAATATGCTTAATTGACAGTTAGGTGTTGCTTTAGATGACCCCTAATCAGGATAAGGCTTTGATGATGATGATGATGATAATGACAGTTAGGTGTTTCTTTCAGAAATGGGTTATGGAAGTTGAGTAATTCCACAGCCACTTTGTTCTGCTGGTCAAGTAAAATGTGTGTTTTTGCAATGTTAGTTTGTAACATAACTCCTGGTAGAATAGTTTGGTAGAGGGTTCATTTAGTGAAAATTACTATTTTCATACCAGCAATATGAACCACGAGGTCTGGTCCATGATCACTGTCTAGGCTCCAGAGAACCTGCTATTACAATTTACAGCAAGTAGCATAGTTAAGAGTTTGAAGAGGAGCCTTGGCACAACGGTAGAGTTGTTGCCGTGTGACTTGGAGGTCGTGGGTTTTAGGTGTGGAAACAGCCTCTGCAAAAATGCAAGGTAAGACTGTGTACTATAGATCCTTTGTAGTCTGCCCCTTTCCTGGACCCCACATACACGGGAGCTTTGTGCATTGGGCTGCCCTCTTTTTAGCGTAGGTATGAGTTCAACCAACTAATAAAAGACTAGACATATATAACAGGCAATGCTTGATAAAATACCATGGATTACTGCAGCAATCTGGTATACACTTTAACTCCATGCAAAATGAAGTGCTCTTACTTAATCTCTCATCATGTATTGAGCTCTTTGCCATGGCTGATAGTTATGTTTGGACATCCGAATTTGTTTTGAAAGGACCTAATTAGAGCAGACAAAATCTGTCAGGATGAATGAACACAACAGTGTCAAGTATCTTGGTGATTTAAGTCATGCGCACGAATATCATAGGCACCAATGCACATATGTATGTATTAGTAGAAATGGTAGATGATGTACGACAAACTTTGAAAATCTGTTGCTTCTGAGATTGCCCTACATTGGGATTGAACAAGCAAGGTTTGGCATCACAGTTTTTAGTTTTTTACCATAGGTGGCATACTAGTTCCTATTTTGTTCCTGTGTTTGATAGGATCCCTACCAAAATTCACTGACAATGATGCGAAGCAAGAAAATTGGCTGCAGCATTGAACTCTTAGTTCATCTGGTAGTTGGCCTAAAAGGAACTATCCAAAAATGGGTGCAGAATCTCCGTGTTAGTCTTATGTTTCACTTTGTTACTAGCTGCACAGTTGTTGTTGGCAAACAGCTTTTTTGAGATCCTTCTTATGAGTAATGCTCAAAAGGCTATGAATTTCATGGAGATCTAGCAGTGCTGGATGAAACTATTCATTTTCACTAGTTAACTCTGTAGCTTGCACTGCAGTCTTTTTTTTTGTAAAGAGTAGTACGTGGTGTAGAATTTTGGTCTTTGGAGATGCAAAACAATAGAAGTGAGACAACTTTTGGATATGACTGTTGGTCTTGTTCAATGGTCTTACATTCGGGTGATTTCTGAAGGTAGCTTTCAAGTTGAATTTTGTTTAGTAGGATGGATCATGCATTGTAAAAGTATGTTGGTTGTATTTCACGTTATGTTGGATAAACTGTTTGGTCTTTTGTCAATCAATTCATTCTGTACTGGTATATTACATTACCGTTATTGATCTCTTTGATTGTTTGACAGAGATCCAAAGTGACTTGCAGTTGTTATGTATATTTTGTCACCGCATCTTATTTGAAGTTTCCAACTGTCTTTGATATTTACGGAATCTGTTTTTTCATTTGCAGCTTGTTGCAAGTCCTATAGAGGCAACATATGGTTAATTGGGCTACTTGGGTTGGTGATATTTCAACTCCTGTGTGGACCGCATTGATCTCTGTATGCTCTGGATTGCGACCTTTTATTTTCGCCATTTTGATCCCCTCGTATTTCGGAAGCCAATTTTTATTCTTGTGAAGCATGGCAGAGCAGCCTAAGGCTGATATACAATTTTGCTCTTTTCCTCCATACATGTCTCAACTGCTGGAGTCTGCGATGGATAATAGGCCCCTAAAAGGAAGATGGCGGGCCACAAGAAGGCAATGTGTATATAAGCTGTTTTGTTGGTCGAAGCCACAAAGGTGGCAGGCCTCTTTTAGTTACATGAAGCATTAAAAATTCTTCCTAAAGGGAAGTATCTGAGAAGAATTAGTTCTTTCTTTTCTCTCTATTTCCTGTTCTTTTTGGATGTAAAACTAATGGCACGTCTAACTAGAAGCTGAAAATGTAACATCTTTGTGATGGGCAGCAAGCCCTTCTCCTGTTTCCTTATTGAAAGAACCTATTTCCTTTTCGTTTCCATGCTCACATTGTAATGGCATTTCCCTCTATATTTTAGCACTTTCTGATCAGCAGCTAAGAATGTTATAATTTCTATGAAGCATATCAGCGGCAAGCAGGAAACTGTTAAATAGGGCGAGTTTGATTATGAAAAAGTGAATGCATGTATTAAATCCCCTGTAGGAATTCAATTTTGGTGGTATACAAGAACCTGCAGCTTAACTGGAGTCTATGTAAACTACATTTTAAACTTAGATGTTCATAGATGCAATAAACCATTATTATTATTTAGTCTAAAATGGAAAGTAAACTTGGAAATTGGCCTGTTCTTCGTGATGATCCTATCTATTCATCCAATAGGGATTAAGTACTAGTGGACCCTTTTTGTACTGGAAAATTACCCACCATTCACTTGGCTGTTTAGAGCCACTGTACAGGGGCTTAATTGTCAGATGGGTTCAGATTTTGGTACGGTCTGCTCACGGCATGAACAAATCAGATGCATGATTTGAATATCCTAAAAGCGTCGACCAGAGTGGAAAGTTGTCTGCTTCGACTTTCCTATGTGCGTTCACGGTCTAATTGCTCAATGATTATACATCTTGTAGACTTTGTCACTACAGAAAGTATAGGAGAACGGCATGGTTTCACAAAGTGAGGACAACTTCACAAAGAGCCTTTATGGTTTCCCCGATGTTCCCAATAGTTCACATTGACGAGTAGGCTTGGTGCGGATGTCAGTTCTTGGCCACCCGGGGCTGTAGTATGTTCCACGAGCTGGGCTGATCGTCAATTAAAGCAGTATGTAAGCTGGGTTCAGAACATTGTGGCTTGTCACACAGTTTGGTCCCTATGCGGTGTGGGCATTAGAGCATTCAGAGGACTTTTTCCCAGCAAAAAAAGAAGGCCGGCAACAAGCGAAAGGTAGACAAGGATCACTAGAAGTAGCTTTGGGTTCTATCTGAACTTCCACAGTTAAGAGTTCTATCCTAGGCATCTTCATACAAACAGTAGGGGACGCCTGCTCCACACCCACTTTGAGGCGACTATTAATTAGCTCATGTGTAGAGCATCCTAGCTCAGCCAGGACAAGGTAATCAATGAGAAATTCTTTGAATTCCAAAATGGGTAGTCATGAAGCAGGCATCTGGACTTACCACTGCCTTTTGCGCCTAGATTCAGTCCCTGCATATGCTCAGTCTTCTTGTTTACCTCCTACAGCAGCAGCTTTGACCTTCCCAACCAAAAGGAAAATTGGAAATACTGCTCAAAGGAAAGCAGCAAAATTATCATCTCATAAAGCAATATATTTTTCCCCACATGGAAATCACAGCCTTGTGGAGGCAGATATTTGGATGTTTTATTCATATGAATATCTATATTCTGCTATCTATATGGATGTTTTATTCTGCTTTCTTCAATCTCGTTTTCTGTACATGTTCAGTTACTCTTTCGTTGCCTGGCCTTTACACATCAATGCAAATAAAGATGTAAGAAAGCAGAATAAAGTGCCTCAACTGTCTGTAGGCAAGCTGCCAACTCGTAACCATACTTTAACTGAACCAAAATGATGTTACAGCAAGGTCTTTTCATCCCCATTGTTGATCGCAGTCTCAAATAAAGTAGAGAGATATTCTTCGTAGGTAGAAGATAATTATTTGATATGCTTCAAATGGCTTTATAGGTAACCAGCATTTTAGCCTTGCCCTTGTCACAGAAATACAAGAAACTACACCAACTTTTCAGCCTTGCCCTTGCCACAAGAATACAGGATTGGTTGTGCAATTTCCTCTTCCGTAGTGTAATTTTCTGCCTACTGGTTTCAATCCCATTGAAACTTGGTGGGCTTGGCTGCGTGTTAAGTATTCAATTTTGGTCAAAATTCCCCTAATTTAGCATTCAATTAGATCATCTAACCGTTCAATTTTACAAAACTTAGCTTGATTTTGAATTTAAATCCAATTGACCATCCAAATCTTAAAATTTCAAAATCAACGGTCAGATGATCATTAGAGTTCATTAGATGACTAATGTACGGTTCAGATGATTCTAATTTAGTCTTTTCTTTTGCAGATCAACCAAAGGACGTACGGACGACTATGATTAAAAGATAACGATGCAGATCATCTTAAAGGGCAATGGATGGACCAGATCACCCATGAAGATGAATATGATAGTTTCCTAGAAGACAATGGAGCTAAATTTAGACTCATGAAAAAAAAGGAAACCCTTTCCCCCACTTCTTTCTTTCCTTTTTCTTTTTCTTTTTCCTTCCTTTTCTCTTTTCTTTCTTTTTCTCTTTTCTTTCTTTCCTTTTTCCTTTCCTCATTCTCACGTACCCAACTTCTTTTTCTCCCCTACTTCCCATTCTTCTCATCTCTCTCCATTCTACCTTCTCTCCCTCTTCTTCTCCTTCTTACCCACTTCTTCTCCTCTCTTCTCATCTTCACGCACAAAACCCACCTCTTCTCCTCTCTTTGAAACTCTCCCTCTCTTCTTCAGCCTCACCTTCCTTCCCTCTATTGTCACCGCCCGACATGCACCATTGGCATGCATCAGTGGCAGCACTCTCCAGCCCAACTTGCTAAAACACCCCTGTTCACTTCTACCCTCTCTTTTCCTTCATTCCCCACTTTCTCTTCCCAACTCCAGGCCACCTAGCACAGAACGGCCGTGGACGATGTCCATCACCGGCCAGGAGCTCCCTCGTCACTGCCCGCACAAGACGGCTTCCCCAGTCATTCTTCTCCTCCGACTCCCTCTTCTCCATCTCCGGCGTTGTTTCTCTATCGTCGGATAGACTAGAGGTGAAAACCCAGATCTAGGTTTCACTTCCCCTCTCCTTTTTCTTCTTTCCCTCCTTCTCCTCTTCTCTTTTCTCCTTTCTCTCTTCTCCTCCTCCGGTCGTTCTCCATCGGCTTTCCTGGTTTTTCCTAAAAAACCAGATTTTAACAAAATTCTAGTTTTGCCCCTCTCTCTTAAAATTCAATTCCATTTCTGTCCTTTTTCAGAAATTACATCTGTGTCCTGCTTTATTCTGGTTTTGTTCTATCTGCGTTTTTCTTATCCAGGAACAGACAAATTCTAGACAATTCAATTAAGGCCAAACCCATCAACAGTTTTGCTTTAATCAAAACCAAATCTTCAATTTCTCCTTTGTTTCTCAACAAATTTCAAATTAATTTTTCAGAGTCATTCTTAGGACATCCCTAGACATAACCAACGCTTCTGATCTTAGATCTAAAATTCAGAAATCAATCTGAGCCTTCCAAATCTTGAAATCACAATTTAGCTCAGATCTTGACCATTTTGAAGAATCTGACAAATCCGACTGGTGGATCACTAATCAAGAACGTGTTGAAGATATCTGTAAAGGCGGATCAGATTTTAGAAGACCAAAAGTGAAGATTTTGATGAAGATTGATCTAGGGAAGTAGTTTTTTCTCATTATTTGATTTTGTTTATTTTCTTTAAGAACTGGAAATTCTGTATTTTTGAGAAGTTTATTAGATCTGAAAATTGATTCTCATTTTAATAATTCCAGTAATTTTGAGTGATTTATTTTTAATTTTAAATAATTAGATTTTATTGAAACTCCATCATTTTAAATCAAGTCCTCGTGGGATCGACCCGTACTTGCATAAGCTACACTACACTAGCCCGTGTACTTGCGGTTAAACAATCAATAAGTTTTTGGCGCTGTTGCCGGGGACTTGTAAAGGAGTTTTCATAAAATTTAATTAAAAATCCAAAGAAAATAAAAAATTTCAAAAAATCCAGAAAAATATAAAAAAATTAGGAATTGCAATTTTTAGCATTTTAGGTGCATTTTTCAATTGTTTTTAGGGCATAATCACCTTGTTTCCTGAATTTGGTACTAATTTCTAATATTATTTTTCAGGAAATTGGAAAGTGGAGGAATAGGGCAAGTGGATCTTCACCAAAATGGAAACTTCCCTGCTTTCCTAGAATAGGACTTTCTTTTTTCTTTTGAGTGAATCTTGTAGTGAGAATCCTTATAAATTGCAATTTTTATTTTAAATTTTAAAGGGTTGTATAATACAGGGCAAGTGTGAGATAAGGTGACTCACACTTGATCTTCATCAGAAACCCCACTGTAAGTTTCCTCACTCATTTATTTCCTAGATTAGGGTTTGCATTTAAATAAATTGCATTGTTTGGTAGTGTAACTCATATAGAAGCATCTTTTATAATTGTTGCATTTTAGGATTTTGCATTAGTTTACTGCTTTTAATTGCATTCTTAGGGCATGTTTAATGTTTTAAGGTGATTTATATGCTGATCGAATTGCCATGATATGTGAAAATTAATTAGTAAGGGCACCTTACCCCCATAAGATCAAGGGTGAATTTCATCACCACCTCTTGGCCAACTTAGGATAATCACCTCAAGCATGTAAACCTTCCTTTCACATTAATTTAAAATCAATCAGAAGAGACCTATAGGGCCATCACATGCTCGTAGGACCCTCTTAATAGGACGCGATTTACTGTTAGTCCAGTGGCTTTTGATCACTGTGGTTATTGGGGGTTACTTAATAGAGCCTCGCTCTTCCCCCACCTCCTATTGACGTTTGTTGAGGTCTAAACACCTCCTTACACAAGGGTTGTATTAACCACTTTGGACAGAACCTAACTGGTAAGCAGTTGTCAACTCCTAAAGAGAGGAGGAGCACTAGTCTAGGCTAATAAAAAACGTCGTCCCCACACAAATCCAAGAGAGTCAAATATATTGCTGCTTATTAGCCTTAGAATTATTTGAGTGTGCCCTTTTGTTTGCGTATCATTCTAAAAGTTAGGTTGCATTATTTAGGTTATTTTTCTATAAAAAAAACAAAAAGAAGCTTCCCTTTTATGCACTTTTGGAGATGCGACAAAACCGAAAGGTTAGTCAAGTATGACCAAAAAGACATACAACAAGATCAGGCCACATCTATAACTGATTAACGCTCAAGGGGTAATTCACCCCATGGAAGTTAAGGGGCTCCACTCATCATGAATGAGGACCCACCACCACTGATGGATGATGAATATCAACCTCTACCAAGGAGGAATAATCATCAACCAAATAGAGATTGGAGAAGAAACAATAGGGAGTGGGACAAGTAGAGTGAACATGGGGATGATAATATTGAGGGTCATCAAAACTTTCGTGGTAGAACTTTAAAAGACTACCTTCAGCCTACACGCACCAACACACCATCCTATGTAATTCTTTCTCAAAATGTTGGTGCGTTAGAATTAAAATTGGGAGTAATCCAATTACTTCCCAAATTCCATGGTCTAGATAGTGAGAGTCCTTTTTTGCACCTTAAAGAATTTGATGAGGTATGTAGTACCCAACGAACACAAAATGTAGGTCTAAATACTGTCAGGCTTAAACTTTTTCCTTTCTCTTTAAAGCAAAAAGCAAAAATGTGGTTTAATGTACTGCCATCAGGTTTCATAAGAACTTAGAATGAAATGACTAGGGAATTCTTAAAGAAGTTTTTCCCTACCCATAAAACAAATACGTTTCGCCGCAAGATAATGAACTTTACCCAAAAGGATAGAGAATCATTCTATCAATGTTGGAAAAGGTTCAAAGAACTACAACTCACTTGCCCACATCATGGCTATGAACCATGGCGCATCATCAGCTTCTTTTATGAAGGACTAAATTCTAACATGCGCCAGTTTGTAGAGATGATGTGTAATGGTAACTTTCTCAACAAAACCAGATGAGGCGGAGGAGTATTTGGAATGGCCAGCTGAAAGTGCACAGACTTGGGCTGACTCAGAAAGAATAGAACATACAGATAGACCTAAGCCCAATAACACCCATGCTAGGGGAGGCATGTATGCTATGTCTGAAAAAGATGATATCAATGCCAAAGTAGCATCCTTAGCGAGAAAAGTAGAAGCCATAGAAATGGGAAAGAAAAACTCAAATAAAGAAGAACAAGTGTGTAGCATTTGTGAAAGTACATCACATCTTACTCAGGAATGTCCTACAATCCCTGCTTTTCAAGATGTACTTCATGATCAGGCTAATGCACTTAACACATATAAAAGACCTTTCTCCCCATATTCAGACACTTATAATCCCAACTGGAGAAACCATCCAAACTTTAGTTGGAAAAATGGACCTACTGCTAATGTTCCACAACTAGGACAATATCAACCTCATCAACAAAACCAAGGACTTCTTACCTTACCTTATCAAACTCATCAACCTCCTTCTGGACCTTACTTGCCCCCACCTAAAAGGCATGTTGAGGATAATCAAAACGTTCAAAACTAGGAAAGGAAAATTTCTCAATTAGAAAGTCAAATAAAACAAACCAACCAGTCCATGAATGAATTAAAAAACATGATGAGTCAAATGATGCAAAGTATGGAAAAAGGAAAGTTCCCAGCTCAACCACAAGCAAACCCTAAGGGAGTGCATGCGGTTAGCATTAATGCATCTGATGAAACATCTAGCTCTACCATGGAACAAACTAAGGTACATTACTATTCTTAGGAGTGGTAAAAGAATTGAGAAAGATGAGCCTCAAAAGATTGAAAAGGTAGAAAAATCCACGAAAGTTAAAGAAAACTCTAAACAAAAGGACCCTGTTTCACTTGTTGATCCATGTCCTATACCTGCTCCATTTCCTCAAAGGTTGCGTCAAGTCCCAAAGTCTGCATCTAATGATGAGATTTTAGAGATTTTCAAGGAAGTTAAGATCAACATACTAATCTTAGATGCTATAAAACAAATCCCATCATATGCCAAATTCTTAAAAGACTTATGCACCATAAAGAGAAAATTGAATGTCTAGAAGAAGGCATTTTTGACTGAACAGGTTAGTTCTATTCTTCAATACCATACACCACCAAAGTACAAAGATCCTGGTTGCCCCACTCTTACTTGCATTATTGGCAGCTACAACATTAACCAAGTTTTTCTTGATTTAGGATCTAGTGTAAATCTATTACCATACTCGGTATACGAACAGTTAGGTCTGGGTGAACTAAAACCTACATCTACTACGCTCCAGCTAGTCCGACCGTCTCGTAAAAATACCAAGAGGGGTAATAGAGGATGTGTTAGTCCAGGTATAACAATTTTGTTTCCCTGTCGATTTTCTAGTTCTAGATACACAACCGGTGGTGAATGAGAAGAATGAAATACTAGTCATCTTGGGACGACCATTTTTGGCTACGTCCAATGCCTTAATAAACTGTAGAAATGGTGTCATGAAACTGTCCTTTGGCAACATGACATTAGAGCTAAACATCTTTAACATTTGTAAGCAACCTGGTGAAACTACTGATGATTTGCACAGTGTTAACATGATCAATTCAGTTGTGTAAGATCAGTTTCAGTTATCTTCCTTGTCGGACCCACTAGAGGCCTGTTTGGCCTATTTTAATGAGTTTAATGAGGATGCATTAATAGAGGAAGTTAATGCCCTCCTTGATTCTATTCCTATCATGGAAACAGAAAAATGGAAACCTCCTTTTGAGGACCTTCCACTGAGGGAGTCCACTCCCCTTCCATCATTCATAGAACCTCCTAAGCTTGAATTGAAATCTCTACAATCATATTTAAAATATGCCTTTTTAGGAGACAAAGAGACTTTTTCTGTAATAATTTCCTCCCAATTAGAAACATCTCAGGAGGAAAAGTTAATAGACACTTTAAAAGAACACAAAGGTGTTATAGGATGAACCATAGCTAATATAAAGGGCATTAACCCTTTAATTTGCACCCATAGGATATATCTAGAGGATGAAGTTAAACCATGTCGTCAAATGCAAAGAAGGTTAAATCCTAATATGAAAGATGTAGTTAGAGCAGAAGTCCTAAAGTTGCTTGATGTGGGAATCATCTATACCATAAGTGATAGCAAATGGGTAAGTCCTACTCAGGTGGTTCCAAAGAAGTCTGGAGTGACAGTAATAACTAACGCCAACAATGAATTGATCCCTACTAGGGTTACTACTGGTTGGCGTATGTGTATCGACTATTGAAAGTTGAATGCTGTTACAAGGAAAGACCATTTTCCTTTGCCCTTCATTGATCAAATGTTAGAAAGGGTTGCAGGACATCAGTACTATTGTTTCTTAGATGGTTATTCAGGGTATAACCAAATAGAAATTGCACTCGAGGATCAAGAAAAAACCACATTTACATGTCTTTTTGGCACTTTTGCTTACAAAAGAATGCCATTTGGATTATGTAATGCTCGCTCCACATTTCAACGTTGCATGTTAAGCATTTTCAGTGATATAGTGGAGAGAATTTTAGAGGTTTTCATGGACGACTTTTCTATTTTCGGTAATTCATTTGAAACATGTCTTGAAAATCTAAGAAAAGTCTTAACTCGTTGTAAAGAAAAGAACCTAGTGCTTAATTGGAAAAAATGTCATTTCATGGTTCCTAAGGGAATTGTCATAGGTCACATTGTGTCATCTAAAGGTATAGAGGTAGATAGAGCTAAAGTTGATCTAATTTCCAATCTACCCATTCCAAAATTTATTAGGGATATTCGCTCTTTCCTAGGTCATGCAGGATTCTATAGGAGGTTCATTAAAGATTTTAGTGCAATATCTAGACCATTATGTTACCTCCTCACAAAGGATATTCCTTTTGAGTGGACTGAGGATTGTCAAGAAGCTTTTATAAAGTTGAAAGACAAGTTGACTACCGCACCTATTATGCAGCCACCTGATTGGAGTCTACCATTTGAAATCATGTGTGATGCCAGTGACTATGCTGTAGGACCTGCACTAGGACAGAGAAAAGAAAAGAAGTCATACGTCATCTACTATGCCAGTAGGACCTTAAATAGCACCCAAATGAACTATTCTACTATGGAGAAAGAACTCTTAGCAGTTGTCTTCGCATTGGATAAATTCAGGTCTTACTTTGTTGGATCTAAAATAGTCATATTCACTGACCATTCGGCCCTCAATTATCTTCTTTCTAAGAAAGATGCTAAGCTTAGACTAATTAGATGGATTCTCCTACTCCAAGAGTTTGACATTGAAATAAAAGATAAAAAGGGAGTAGAGAATGTGGTAGCTGATCATTTGTCTCGCTTAGTCCTAATAGAGCCTTTAGATGAGTTGCCAATTAAAGACACTTTCCCTGATGAGAAACTTTTTCATGTTTCCCATCCTCCCTGGTTTGCTAATATTGCAAATTATTTAGTCACGGGGAAAATTCCTCAACGTTGGACTAAACAAGAAAAGAAAAAATTCTTTTCCAATGTTAAGCACTATTTCTGGGATGATCCATACCTGTTTAAATACTGCCCAGATCAAATCATTAGGAGATGTGTCCCTGACTTAGAACAACATAGTGTTAGCTCCTTTTGTCATTGAGAAGCATGTGGTGGACATTTTTCTGCCTAGAAAATAGCGGCAAAGATTTTACAGTGCGGTTTTTATTGGTCGTCGTTGTTCAAAGACACACATGTGTTCTATAAATTATGTGAGCAATGTCAAAAGTTAGGAGGACTAACCCGTAGGAATATGATGCCTCTAAACCTTATTCTTATCATAGAAATTTTTGATTGTTGAGGTATAGATTTCATGGGTCCATTCTCACCTTCTTTTGGCTACATTTATATCTTATTAGCCGTAGACTATGTTTCAAAATGGATTGAGGCTATCTCGTGTAGGAATAATGATCACAAAATAGTTCTTAAATTTTTAAAAGAAAACATTTTTCTAGATTTGGGACCCCTCGAGCCATTATAAGTGATAACGGTACACATTTTTGCAACAAACCATTTGAAGCACTAATGAAAAAATATAATATTACACATAAAGTTGCAACACCGTATCACCCACAAACAAGTGGACAAGTAGAACTATCTAATCGGGCCATCAAACAAATCCTTCAAAAGACTGTTAATCCAGATCGTAAAGATTGGTCTCTTCGACTGACTGATGAGCTTTGGGCTTACAGGACTGCACATCGCACCCCGATTGGTATGTCTCCCTATCGTATTGTATATGGTAAGGCTTGTCATTTGCTTGTGGAATTGGAATATAGAGCCTATTGGGCAATAAAGACATTCAATTTCAATATAAATAAAGCAGGCTCACATCACAAACTCCAACTTAATGAGTTGGAAGAGATCAGGCAAGAAGCTTATGAGAGTAATAGGATATATAAAGAAAAGATGAAAGTTTTTCATGATAAGAACATAATGAGAAAATCCTTTACTCCAAGCCAGAAGGTTCTACTTTACAATTCTAAGCTTCACTTATTTCCAGGTAAGCTTAATGATAAGAACATAATGAGAAAATCCTTTACTCCAAGCCAGAAGGTTCTACTTTACAATTCTAAGCTTCACTTATTTCCAGGTAAGCTTAGATCTCGATGGACCGGTCCATATATAGTAAAAGAAGTTTTTTCATATGGGACTGTCGAGATTGAGAATACTAGGACTGGTCATTCTTTTAAAGTGAATGGTCAACGTTTAAAGCCTTTCCTAGATTATGAGAATCCAGAAGTTGAGTCCACAACTCTGGAGGATCCTGTTTATCAGGATTGAGTGGATTTGATCCCTTTGTACCATATTTTGTATTTTTGTTGTTTTCTACATCACTCATATTCATTTTTGGTCCTACTTTTTACAACATTGAGGACAATGTTTCTGTCAGGTTGGGGGGTGTAGAATTCTAGCAAATTCTAGTTTTTTTAGGTTTTTAGGTGCTTTCCTTGTTTTTTTTTAAAAAAAATGAAAATTTTTAGGTCATTTCCTACACTATGATGAGAATTGGATTTTCTGAAGTATAATCTAGATAACTTTAGCTTATTAATGGAATTGAATATGATTAATTCATCTTTTTACTCATTTTCTAAAGTATTCTATGAAAGCAAAGTCTTAGATCACATCTATACATGCAGTTGCATATAGATAGTCTAGATTGATAAGTGGCTATAACTTAGAAATTCTGAAGAAATTCAGTAGAGACCTATAACCTAAGTAAGTTTTTTTGAGCTATTCATCCTTTTTGAGAGGTTATAAATATTCCTAATTTTCTTTAGCGTGCTTAAAGAAAATTGATCCCAAACTCTTAAATTTGGCTAATTACCTAAATAATTAGAATATTATCTTTAAAATTCTAGAAGTTCATTGAATTTGATGGATTATAAGAAACCTAGAAAATGATTTAGGCCATCCTTGTTATAACCTAAAGACATAAAGTCTACCTAGAAGTATTTTTACCGCTAGTTAGTCAACTTGAGCCTTTTATATAAAGCTTTTTCTTTTGCCACCCAAATTACCCTTTACCCATATTAACCCAATATAAATTATCCATTACCCATTTTCTTTGAAAAATAAGTTAGAGAAGAATGAAGAAATACCTTTTAGTTGTAATGAAAGTAGAAAAGTGGATATCAAGAAAAGAAATATTCTTCAAAGTGATTCAAAGGTACTGAAATATATATATATATAAGTTTGAAGAATACAAAGAAAAGTGAAAAAAAAAGAAAAAGAAGAAGAAGAAGAAATATTCACTTCATCAAAGAAAAGAAAAGAAAAAGTTATCAACTTTAGAAGATCTCTACTTATTTTTGAAGAAACTTTGAATACCTTTATACCCTTTCTTTGGTACCCTGTCCTAAGCCTACGTTTCGTCCCAGTTAAAGACCTATTGATTTTAGGAGAAATATAGTCTTGATGAGGAAATGAATGAACAGGAAATAAAAGAGTGGTATTTCTAAATATTCAAAGGTAATGGCATCCATTGCAAAGGGATCAAAACAATTAAAATCCTTAGTAACTCCCCTTTTCATGAGTATATGTGAGATAATTTTGCCTTTATTGACTTTTTTCACATAATTAAAAGAGAGATATGATTTGACCCCTTTATCTGAGAGATTTTGTTTCTGAGCGTATGTAATTAGTGAGGATTGAGGTCAAAACATATTTTAGATGGAGTTCAAAAGTTAGAAGTTTACTTAGACATTAAGATGATTCTATATGTAAACTATACACACACACACACACACACACACACACACACACACTCAATCTGAGATTTGAGCTTAATTGGAATGATTTTGGCATATGGGTAGGGTTTTGAATTCTTTAGTCATTTTTATTAGTATGCTAAAGTGATATGATTTATTGAAGATAATTCTCTGAGGAAAAAGAGGAGTTGACTTAAAAATAAAATTTGAAATATTGAAATTTGGTTTTTCGCATGTTTTGCTCGGGACTAGCAAAATGCTGGTTGGGGGTGTGTTAAGTGTTCAATTTTGGTCAAAATTCCTCTAATTTAGCATTCAATTAGATCATCTAACTATTCAATTTTACAAAACTTAGCTTGATTTTGAATTTAAATCCAATTGACCATCCAAATCTTAATTTTTCAAAATCAACGGTCAGATGATCATTAGAGTTCATTAAATGACTAATGTACGGTTCAGATGATTCTAATTTAGTCTTTTCTTTTACAGATCAACCAAAGGACGCACGGACGGCTATGATTAAAAGATAACGGTGCAGATCATCTTAAAGGGCAATGGATGGACCAGATCACCCATGAAGATGGATATGATAGTTTCCTAGAAGACAATAGAGCTAAATTTAGAATCATGGAGAAAAGGGAAACCCTTTCCCCCACTTCTTTCTTTCCTTTTCTTTTTCTTTTTCTTTTTCCTTCTTTCCTTCCTTTTCTTTTCTTTCTTTTTCCTTCCTTTTCTCTTTTCTTTCTTTTTCCTTTTCCTTTTCCTTCTCCTTTTTCCTTCTTTCCTTTTTCTTTTTCCTTTCCTCATTCTCACGTACCCAACTTCTTTTTCTCCCCTACTTCCCATTCTTCTCATCTCTCTCCATTCTACCTTCTCTCCGTCTTCTTCTCCTTTTTACCCACTTCTTCTCCTCTCTTCCCATCTTCACGCACAAAACCCACCTCTTCTCCTCTCTTTGAAACTCTCTCTCTCTTCTTCTGCCTCACCTTCCTTCCCTCTATTGTCACCGCCCTACATGCACCATTGGCATGCATCAGTGGCAGCACTCTCCAGCCCAACTTGCTAAAACGCCCTTGTTCACTTTTACCCTCTCTTTTCCTTCATTCCCCACTTTCTCTTCCCAACTCCAGGCCACCTAGCACAGAACGGCCGTGGACGATGTCCATCACCGGCCAGGAGCTCCCTCGTCACCGCCCGCACAAGACGGCTTCCCCGGTCATTCTTCTCCTCCGGCTCCCTCTTCTCCATCTCCGGCGTTGTTTCTCTGTCGTCGGATAGACCAGAGGTGAAAACCCAGATCTGGGTTTCACTTCCCCTCTCCTTTTTCCTCTTTCCCTCTTCTCCTCTTCTCTTTTCTCTTTTCTCTTTTCTCTCTTTTCCTCCTCCGGTCGTTCTCCATCAGCTTTCCTGGTTTTTCCTAAAAAACCAGATTTTAACAAAATTCCAGTTTTGCCCCTCTTAAAATTCAATTCCATTTATGTCCTTTTTCAGAAATTACATCTGTGTCCTGCTTTATTCCGGTTTTGTTTTATCTACTTTTTTCTTATCCAGGAATAGACATTCCAGACAGTTCAATTAAGGCCAAACCCATCAACGGTTTTGCCTTAATCAAAACCAAATCTTCAATATCTCCTTTGTTTCTCAACGAATTTCAAATTAATTTTGCAGAGTCATTCTTAGGATATCCCTAGACATAACCAACGTTTCTGATCTTAGATCTGAAATTCATAAATCAATCTGAGCCGTCCAAATCTTGAAATCACAATTTAGCCCAGATCTTGACCATTTTGAAGAACCTGACAAATCCGATTGGTGGATCACTAATCAAGAATGTGTTGAAGACATCTGTAAAGGAGGATCAGATTTTAGAAGACTAAAAGTGAAGATTTTGATGAAGATTGATCTAGGGAAGTAGTTTTTTCTCATTATTTAATTTTGTTTATTTTATTTAAGAACTGAAAATTCTGTATTTTTGAGAAGTTTATTAGATCTGAACATTGATTCTCATTTTAATAATTCCAGTAATTTTGAGTGATTTATTTTTAATTTTAAATAATTAGATTTTATTGAAACTCTATCATTTTAAATCAAGTCCTCGTGAAATTGACCTGTACTTGTATAAGCTACACTACAATAGCCCGTGCACTTGCGGTTAAACAATCAACACTGCGGCGGTGAAAAGGAAGTCCAATTTTTGTTGTTTGCATCTACTAAATCTTGTCTGGTCTCCTCCTCCCTCTTCATATCATTCTGACAGACCTCCTTGGTGGGGGAGCTCACACAGCTTCGAACCCAGGGCAATGGGAGTTTCTGCTGTATCCTTCTCTGAGGTGGGTATCCATCAATGCCTTTCAACCTTGCTGGAGAGTCCACTCTTTCTTGGTTGGGGGACAAAATACTTGCTACTTCATCTCCAAAAGATAAGCTCTTGCACAGATGTCTGATCAGCAAAAGTTAATGATGCCCAAGTGTCTCTATATCTCAGAGGCCCAGCTTCCTGGAATTCACTGGAGGATTAGTTAAAATCTTAGTTTCTGAGTCACAAAGAGCTAAAATCTTAGTTTCTGAATAACAAAGAGCTAAAATCTTAGTTTCACTATTGTCGTCATTGGGTGATTGAAGTTGTGGAATACAAAGGTTGATCTCCTTCTCTGCCTCCATTCTGTAGTGCTCCTTAGGACGTTTGATCGTATCAAAGACATGTTTGGATGTTGAGGTTTATTGATATCTCAATTGAGCTTTTCTCTTTCCTGTAGACTGTCTTTTCTTGTCTCGCCATTCCTACAATCTTCCATCATCCATGATGTGGCAAAAAGATGAAGGGAAAAGAATAATCATTTGACTTTGTAAATTAATTTTCTTGGATTAACTGGACGATATATATGCAGTTCTCTATACTATTTATAGAAAAATTTCATTAGTTTCTTTTTGCTGCAGGTAAAACGGTATGGAGCATAATGATAAACTATCAAACTTTGAGGTATTTGGTTTTAATATTCTTGACATAAGCTAATGTTTGTGAGGCTTATACTTTTGTCTCACTTTGGGATATTTGGTTCTAATGTTCTTCACATAAGCTAATTCACTTGAGGCTTTTACTTCTATCTTATCTTAGGATGCCTTGTTAGATCAGCTGCTTTTGAGGTAAAATATTAATGTGTAATTTAACTTTGCTTGTTATATACACTATGGCGAGATGCAGCCACCCTATCCCCTGCAGTTCTTTCAATAGTGACGGTTCAGCATTTGCATATGCGGTATGTAGTGCTCCCTCTGATGATGTGTCTTTTATTCTTGAGCTAGAGATGACATTTCTGTGTGTTTTATCTGTCTCCCTTTAATTTGCTTTCATCCTACCATTTCTTGTTCATTTTGGTTCAAAAAAAGCCTCTAATATTGTTCCTTAATGAAAATACCTTGCTATCTTCCTTTTATAATATAAGAGCTTTTGATGCAATTTGTATGGTTCTAGGCTTAGCAAACACGGTTGCTCTCAACACAATTTGAAAATTGACTGGCCGGGTAGTTGCCCGTTGTAACTTGAGGAAACACCAGTCTTATTGGTTACAGTCTGGAATCCTCTCAAACTTTGAAATCATACACTTATTAGACTAACATATAACACGAGAAGTGGATGTACAAAGGTATTATTTTTAAGGTTGATTCTCAAACTGTGTAAAGGAGCTGTAGTTGGTTATTAGGTTATCTTTTCCCATTTGCAAAAATTAGGCCAGAAAATTATAATGAAAACGTTGGAAATCCGCAATCTTTTTAAGATCTTTTGGTCGATAGGAATGTGGCTTATTTTAAAGTTTTACTAGCTATAGATATGTAAATCATGGGGTTACTTGCGGGGATAATTGATGTTATGATTGGTAATTGCAGATTTCCAAATGTCTTGCACCCAATCAATTCTGTAGCTGAATATGTTTCAGCATGCTGTGTCAGTGGTTCTGTGTTTTCCTCAATTGTAAGTAATTATGTCCTGAAGATGGAACAGGTGGGCTTTACGCTGTTGTGTCACAAGTTCAGTTAGAATGGAGCACTCTGTTCACCTGAAAACACAATATTTCAGTCACTTAAAGTAAAAGGTTATTTGTTGTATTTTAATGCAGATATGCAAGGGGAGATTTAGTCTGCTTCACATGTTAAGGATGCTTAACTATAGAGGGGTTTTTAGGTGTAGTAGTTTCTGTTTTACATTAAGCCTTGGAGTAATGGTAAAAGTTGTCATCATGTGACCTTGAGGTCATGGGTTCAAGGCATAGAAACACCCTCTTGCAAAAATGAAAGACAAGGCTACTTACTATAGACCCTTGTGGTCCGTCCCTTCTCCGAACCCCACATAGGCAGGAGCTTCGTGCAACGAGGCAGCCCTTTAGCTTCTGTTTTACATTAGTATACTTAATAGGTGGCAGATAGTTAAAACTACTCAACAGCCACAAGTTAGAAACGTATTATAATATGCTCCAACAGAGACAAATTAAGTCATCAGCGGTGACCAAAATCCTAAGCTTGTTTGCCACTCCTCTAACGCATACGAATTGTTAGACTTTTCATTCAAAAAGTGTTTTAGATAATCAACTACTCATATTTTTATAATAAGGATGTCTTAATTGTTTCAATGGGTAGTTCTGCTATGACTGGAGCAAGGAAGCAGGAAGTCACAATCCTGCTACTGCAAATATTTACACTTTCCTTCATACGCCACAGGTGAATTCGTGCATATAATATCACTTAATGTAGCATTTGCTATTCTTAATTGTTTCTTTTTCTCGAGAAGTAATCTGAGTGAAGTGTCAAAGAAAAGGGGAAGTATTGATAAAGTTTTGAACAATGACTTGAACATGAACTACGTCATGTTTGTCCTGTTAAATACTAATTGTGCAGCAGTTTCCTCAACAGGCTCACTTGTTTGATGATCTAACCCACCGATGCAGTTTCTATCCATGGGTTATCTCACAAAAATCATGGATATGAAACAGTTCCATACCTCCTACAGTTCTTCTCAGTTAAATGATTTTGTGAAGCAACAATGCACAATTATCAGGAAAATTTCTGAACGCAGAGAATTAAGGATGATGACGGTTGCTATATAAAGGATTAGAGTTTGGAACATCAGATACGAAGTCTTTTGTCAGCTAAAATATATTCATAATCGTGGAAATAAATTGGGTCGATACCTTTTGAGCCTCAATTATTTTGGCTAAGCTATCCAATCTTTTGTGGGTATTATCATTAGTGAATTTGTTAAGGAGAGCCTTGGCACAATAGTAGAGCTGTTGCTGTGTGACTTGAGATCATAGGGTCAAGGTATGCAAATAGCTTCTTGCAAAATGCAAGTTAAGGTTGCATACTATTGACCCTTGTGGTCTGCCACTTCCCTGGACCCCGCATATGCGGGATTCGTGCACTGGGAGTACCCTATCATTAGTGAAGTTACTCACTTGTTAGCGTCGGAAGTCAAAGGGAAGCCACGATTGGGAATTATTGCCAGAAAGTAGACGTGCTACATAAAAGGAAGTCTCGGAAGCTTCATGCATTCATGTATTCATGGATGCGTTTTTGGTGTCATTTTTGCTGTTACTTTGTAATTTCTTTGAAGAGTTTGTAGTCGATTTAAAGAGACAGAAGGCGTCTTTGCAATGGTCTAGGTCAGGATTATTTTCGTGGGTCATGGTGTAAGTCTTTTGATGATTGATAAACTTGAAGAGTTTGGAGTCAGTTAAAGGAGACTGAAGGCCTTTGTATTTGTCAATGGTGTAGTCCAGGACCTTTGGCACAACGGTAGAGTTGTTGTCGTATGACATTGAGGTTACAGGTTCAGGGCGTAGCAACAGGCTCTTGCAAAATGCAAGGTAAGACTGCGTACTATTGACCCTTGTGATCCCCCCTTCCCCGGACCAAGCATATGTGAGAGCTTCATGCACCGGGGCCGCCCTTTGGTAGTCCAGGATTATGTAGGTGGGTCATGGTGTAAGTTTCTTAGACATGTGATCATTTCTTATTAGTTACCAGCTACTATCTCTAGCTAGTAAATCAGTGGCCTAGGAAGACTAAGTAAGATCCTTCTACCCCTCTATTAGCAACTCCAAATAGTTAAAGGTAAACAATAGAGTTAAAGTTTGCATCTCCATACTCTAATACTAAAACTGAAGGAGACGTCAAGTTTGCACCTTCATACCATAATTGTAAATTGTACTCTCATCAACTCAATATTCTCACACAATCCATTTATATGCAATCCTATAACTATTGTAGAGGCACAATAATGTACCAACTGTAGCAGAACAAGTTTGTCAGTTCCTATTCTCTCTTAAGAACAATTTTAATGTTTCTAAAGAACTTAAACACCATATTTTCGGTTCTAAATCTAGAATTGCTAGGTCATGACGTTCTTACAGTGTTCCTAAAAGGGACACAGATCATCACAGGGCTCACTTGTGTGATATTATCTCACGACCAATAACGTAAACATCCAAGAAAAATATAATAGAACAAAGAAGAATAACAGAAACAAGCATACGTCTTATATGCAGTAGGTGTATAAGGCTCTTAGAAGACAGGACTTTTACTACTGCATTGCTAGCATGTTTATACTCTTTCTTGGGACTATATTTTTAACTTGGATTGCTCTCCAATTTAAAATTTAAAATTTTATTTTCCCATTAAAAAACAGCCTTTTTCTTGAATACTGTATAATTTACTACCCATAAAATAACTTAGTGCCAACTCGCCTGATTTAGAACCCCCGTTTGGATGGCAAGAAAGTGCTTCAGGGAAATTGTTTTCATTTCCACCACTTTCTAACACTTCCTTGATTTCCAGGCAAAAAATTTCCAAAGTCAGAGGCTTTGAGTTTCCAACAAGAATTAATTTCTAAGTGAAACTTAATTTTTATGTCAAACCAAACTGTGGAAATTATGTGTTTCCTTGCCAATGAAACAAGCCCATATAGGATCTTAATCTTAGAAGAATCCTGCCACCAGTGTTTGAATCCATGCTTATTTGGATTTGGAGCACAGCAAGATCCGGAAACAAAAAATGAAAAAGAAGAAGAATTACTCCCTCTGTCCCATATTATTAGTTCCCTTTGAAAAAATACAAGTTTTTAGGAAACAATAAAAATACATTTACACCTTGTGAAATTTACGTCTCCCAAGTCCTTTGTAGAATAAGCAGCTATGGCACTAAAGCTCTCACCATCAGCAAACCTCGAGCCAATCTCAAAGCATGGACTATGAATATCTGTAACATCATTAAACATAGGCCACTATTTCGCCTTCATCTTCCCTTTAACCTCCTCATCTTCAAAGTGTCTGAAGATCCCAAAGACCCACTATAGTCATCAATGTCACATGTCTTCCACCTTCTGCCCATGACTATGCCTATCGTTAATCTTCTTCAAATTCCTCACATAGCCCTTTACTTCTTGGACACCATCATCCTCTGTGGCATCATCTTCTAAGTCCTCTGAAGGGCGATATTCTTCATTCAACAGATCATCTCCATATTCATCAGTTTCTTCTTCCACGTTGCTCTCATTGAACACTGCTCCTTTTATTAGCATAACTACTTACATGGGAGACAAGATGATCAAAAACTACTTTTAAAAGCAGCACCTTATTGTAAATGTAGACCAGAGATTTGGATTAAAGAAGACTACATCACAGTACTACTCCCAGTATAGTCAAATACCTGTGACAGCTTTCACCTACAAATTAAGCCATCCTACTTCCTTCAAATTGCCAAAGACAATTTTTTTTTATATTCAAACATTTAAGAAAGCCTACGGGCAGGCCCCGTGCATGAAGCTCTTGCTGTTAGGGTCTCGGGAGGGGGTGAACGACAAGGCTCTATAGTACACGGCCTTACCTTGTATCTTTGCAAGAGGCTGTTTCCATGCCTTGAACCCGTGACCTCAAAGTCACATAATGACAACTTTACCATTTTGCAAAAAATTTAAGAAAGCCAAAATACTAAGAACAGAACCAGATTTGAAAAGTAATCACACTCGCGTACACACTTTACACAATAAGAAAGAGACGATGACTGAATTGCAGGAGACAAACTCTTCGGGGGACCCCAAATCATTTGAACTATTCAACACCATGAGAAATTTTACTTGCTCCAGACAAAGCTTCAGGGATCCACAACTACTCATGTTGGACTATTTAAATAAAAAAATACAGACAAAAATGATGGTTATAGAACCTTGAAAATGCAGTTGAGCCATAGGGAAAATAGATACATGGACTGAAAGTCCTTGACCCACACGCTTTCAGCCCCTATTCGAGCATTAGATCTACAATCCCACTTCCATCTGTTCGGGTTTCAGATCCTCAACAGTGCCAAAAACCCAACTATAAAGAGCTAGCGTGATCTTATGTTTCAATGAATTCTGCAGATTTGTGGATCACCGTAGTGTTTTCTTTCCATGCATGTGTGCAATGCTAGGAATGGACAAAGGAAACGCAGGAAAGGGAAATGATGGAAAAGAGGAAGATGGGTCCGTCTGTTTTTCCTACTTTACAACGTGACATGTCAACCTCCCAGATTGTCAAGTCATTGAGAGGTTCTAATAGGAGTTCACGGAATTTCTAAGAAAAAAAAAAATCATAGAAGTTCAGGCCTCAATTGAAAACCTTAAAGTTTGTGCTATATATGAAAATTTGCAAAAAGTTTAAGCCTTTTTATAGCATTTTTCCTTCTTTTAATGCCTCGGCTTTGAATTTTAGTGAATTGTTCATCAAGGCAGTATTATTACCAGTAGGAAGAGGAATGATGGTAAAGTGAGCAATCACTTTTGCATGAAGGATCCCACTTCAACAGATGAACAGGCTCGATCAACTAAAGGTGGGGTGCATTACAGCAATGTGCTGTAGTGTTGCTCTACATATTATCATTCTTCTTTGTAGATTATGATCTTTTGTGGATTCTTTGAGTCTCACCTCTGTGCAAACGCCGCCTTCACTGGTCTAGTGAAAAAAAAGGGTGCCATTTACATCTACATACTTTAACGTACTGCCAAAGAAGGCCAAGCCTTAAGAGAAAGGGAAATACTATGGTGAAAATCCATAAGACAATCTGAAGAACTTTGAACAAAATGAGGAGTCACATTATCAGAAAGGAGAGTCAATGTTTGTTTGCGTCTAACAAGTGGTGAGAAGAGGTTCCTTGAAGTTGTTCTCGTAGTCACAATTTCCAACTTTGGGTAAGTCGGCAAGACAAATATTTGTAAAATTCAGAAAGCATCTGCAAGAAATTCGGAGAAAAACCATTATTAAGACGTGAAACATGAATTCAACTTCATAAATTTCATGTTTAATTTGATAACTTTACACTGAATTGAAATTATTAAGAACTTTGGAATTGTAGGGGATTAAGGATGCATTTGCATACTGTTTCTGCAGTTCCTTTTTTTTTTTAGAAACAAATTGAATGCTTAGTAAAATTACATTTGAAAACAAGGTTTGTTTCTGATTTTCCCTTCTTTTTTTTTTTTTTCTAATTTTTTTTATAGATGCCCTATTGAACAAGGAAAATAATATGCTAGGAAAAGCTACGACTAAAAGGGCAACTTGGTGCACAAAGCTCCTGTATATGAAAAGCTACAACTGTGTTTGGACAATGGATATAGGGAGGTTTTTTGCGAGGAAAACAGTGTCTAAATGCAGCCTAAATCTGGAGGTAAAGAAGTCCTTGACATTTTCGAAGAAATTTCAACTATTTTGAGAATTTTGTGACTATAGTTGTTGTAAATTTTAATTATGGGAAAAGGATTATGTTTCATTAAATTCAAAGGGAAGTGGTTGTAGAAGACATTTCATGTTCTAAATCAAGGTCGAATGCTAGGTTTTTTGGTTAGGTGAGCTTTCAAAACCTACAAAAGTCTGGACTGCATGAATTGGCTCCAGCTTGCACTCATCTAATCCAAACCCATCCTGTCAATCAAGACATTCCGCATTCAGCACATAAACATGGACAAATGCTTTGGACGAGCTGTTATGCGGTGGATGCACATATTTTGGCTTGTGAAATATCAAGGATGGCCCCATTTTCAATAAACCAGTGGAGAACTGTTTGGATAATCCAAATAATATGTCTAACTAGTACCTTGTCTCCTAATATTTTGCTTGTGAAATTCTTCCCATCCACTATATAACAGCTCCCAGTACTGAATTCTACATGATCATTCATCAAATGGATCCATCTTAGATATCCAATGAGTTGAAAATCAATTCAGACCAAACAATCCAACTTCAAGCATTACCCACCCTGACATGGTTGCTAATCGTCCATATTCAAGGAACAAAAACCGATCTAAAAGATGTTTACTTTTCCAAATCAAAATGATCCTCTACCTGCTTGTGATCTACCATGGTTACAACAAATCAACGGTTTATATGGGTCATAAGCAGGGCTGACTTTCACAATGGGAGCACTCATTTTATTGAAATAAAGTCACGTCCTACGAGGGCAATCCTCATAAGTGCACGGGAATGATATCTGATAGCAATTCTTTAATCTAAATCTTTATAATAATTCTCTGAAAAGCTGTTCACAAAGACTAGATAATGCATATATATTATGAACTTATTGTGGGAAGTGATATGAGCATTACGTTGGGCAATCACAAGAAGATATACGGTTGTTGTGAAATACGTGGCAAAGGGAGGCAAGTTAGAGGGAGCATTGCCATTGAAGTTTCAGAGAAGCTGCAGGGAAGCTTAGCATGCATGCTGGACTGCCCTCTTAAAGTAACTTATTTCATGTGAAGTTGTAATTTCTAGGAACCAACCTACACCCTTACAAACACCATATCAAGCACATATATGCTCTCCATCTTTAAATAATATAAGAGTAAATAAATTAATCACCATTAGAAAATATGATAATAATAAAAGTAGATATAGAAAGTCAGAAAAGACCTGCTTCTACGAGGCTTCTCACATTCAGTTTGCCTCTTCATCTCCCAACACCCCCATGCTCTGGTCTTCGTTCTAGAAACAAAAGAACCCTCTTGATGGGATAATCTTGACCTTCCGATGGGTCAAGATTAACTACCATTGTTTATGAATTCTCTAGAAGAGGAGCCTTGCCGCAACCGTAGAGTTGTCATCGTGTGACCTTGAGGCGACAGGTTCAAGGCGTGGAAACAACCTCTTGCAAAATGCAAGGTGAGGCTGTGTACCATTGACCCTTGTGGTCTGCCCCTTCCCTAGACCCTGCATATGGAGAGCTTGGTGCACCGGGGCTGCTCCCTTTTTTAATGAATTCTCCTATGTGTCTACTTTGCACTATCCAGCAATTACAGTAGTTAGGTAAAGGAGAAGCTTTGATGCATGATCTATCTTGGAGATAGGACTTACCAAAAGCTCCACCTGAACTAATCAAAGGTAGTGGGTCTAATGCCACATTGACAAAGTCCACGAGTGTATGACAAATCATCAACGAAATGCATTGAAAGGTAGGCATCATTGATTGATTCAAAGATGAAGCAAAATCGCGTGCACTAGATCTTGCATTCACGTTCTCTCAAAAAATAAATTTTTTTTTTTTTTGGTAATAAAACTCATGCAATAATTTGCCTACATAAACATGTGAATCTCGATTTGTTTAAACAATAAATTTATTCCCAAAGGAAGCTTACAAACAGGTCGCAGATAATAACATACCTAGTAATGTATTGGTTCAATTACTATTTTAAAAGGGCAGGAGATTCCTAGTACTGTTATGTGTATGAAAGAGAGGAGTACGGCTTGACGACACTATTCTCCTAAAGAGAGGGAGAAGAACTAGCAAGTGGGCTTATAGAAATGGAAACAAAGTGTGATTCATGACATTAATAATGACAGCCTAAATGGTTAACGATTAAAAAACTTAGTTCTCACAAGGCCCAATACATACCAAAAGTCATGTGATTGAGGGCTTGAAATGGTATGGAGAGGCCACAGCATCTATTATTCAAGTATAAGAAGGAATAAACCAGGTGGATTTGTACGGAAGATTACCATGGAGGCCTCTCAAAAGTATATAAAAAAGGACATGGAATACCTCACTCCATTATGGCAATCTAGAAATAGTAAAAGAGCTTATATACATATGTAGTCAGCCGATCAGGTAAAAACTACAAGTGGGACATGGATTTTGGTGATCTAGATGACCACGTCCTATCTTATGGACCTTAGATGGACTGTGCTCCCAAAGCCTCATATCCTAACTCTCCAGTTGATTGATTTTATGATGTCACATCCATTTTAAGTGCATCCCAGAACAATAAGTAGAGGATCATCTGGGAGAGAAGATCTTTGGGACTTATCTAAGGTGGAGCATAAATGATAAATGATTTAAATCACCAAAAAGCTGTAAAATGGTATAATCCTAACCCTTTGATTGATCAAGTTTTATTCTCTCTTATTTTGAGCTTTTTGGCCCTTCATTTTTTACAGCATCGAAGCAGTGATGACGGATCATGTAAACTTGAACTTTTTGCTTGACCGGCCATTGCATAAACAAAGTAAAGTCTCATAAAAATGGACTGCATTAGTCCTTGAGCACTCCAAACCCGGGCTCGCAAAGGTGCGTTGGGCTCAAAGTCAAGCCATTGATGAAGTCTGAAACGGTTTCAAGTGAAGGGGTTTATTTGAATTGATTATTGCTCTTGAGGGGCGAGTCAAGACGCGTTTAAGCTTGCAAGACAGTGGTGAAACAGCTAGGCCTTGGCTATGGCCCTGGTCTTCTCTCAGTAGTGCATGTAGCAGTGTATGGCAATATCACATCTTACCCGGTCAGGAGCTGCCTCACTGCTTCAGAGAATCCTATGTTTCCTTCTTTACACTTGCTTATTGGCTATCTGCTATTTCTTAAACAAAAATCATGTTGTAAAATTACTAAATTCTCATTCTTAATGCCATTTTTGTCGTAAGTTTTGCTATGATTTTATGTACCATATTGTATTGTACTGTATTTCACACCTCTTATACCAATATTGGCGTGCACGTATTTGTTATATTCTAACGAAAACACGTGTAGAAATTTACCAAAATCTGTACCTTTTGATGTTGCCACCATTGTTTTTAGAAGAAAATTGGCGTGAAATTATAAGCACGCATCTAGATAGAATATTTTGTATGCATATATAGTACCAAATGCATATGTTTTACCTCTTATTGCTAGTATATAAATATATACTACAACTATATATATATATACTTTGTATTATCATAATGTATACAACTATTTATGTAGAATGGTCAGATTCTAACTTTTTAATGCAATTTTTTCTTTTCATTTTTTTGTTACCAGTGCAGAATTGTAAAGCAAATCACTTGCACAGGCATCTAAATCTACTCTCTAGCCAAAGGAGAAAGTGGTAATTCAAACATGTGTACTAGTATATTCTAGAGGAGATGCCGGAGATGCCGAATAGTCTATAAGCATTTGTGCTAACCTTTGTTGGCAATGCAATTCTTTTTTCATATTTATGAAAAAGTGAGATCTATAAGATAACTATTAGCGTATACACATTTCTCTAGAGTGCATACTTACTGACATTAATGCCAATACTATTGAGCACATGATATATTTTTAAACAATTTCTACTCTACTTCTAGTTTTATCTTGAGTATATGAAATGGTGAGAATTTTTTTTTCTTTTTTCTCTTTTAGTACTAGATATACTGAGATATTGGCAATAAGAATACATGTTCATAACCGTACAATACAGAGCAAATGCCTTCTGCCGTAGCGAATGTAAAAATGGCCTCTCATGGATTCAACATTAAAAGAAAAAGAAATAACCGTATATACATATGTACTAAAGTATGACGCATTTAAACAAAAACCACGTTCAATATGACTAAATTTTCACTCTTGTAATTTATAGTTATGATAAAAAGTGAGAAATATACGATAACAAGTTCAGTACATGCGACTGTATAAGCATTAAAATATAGCAGTGTCCGCAGAAAGGAATGCTGTGGAGCCCTTTTCCTCTTCTTTTTGTATTTTTTTTATTTTAAAAAGAGTCTGCTAGTCCCTTCTCTTTATGGTATGCACGAATGAAGATTGCCATGCAAGAAACTACAGCCTCTGAAAATGGTATCTATGTCATTGCCTGGTGGCAATAAGCCAGCCTTACAGCAAGTGCATGGCTTATCTTTTCTGAAAGAACACATGATTTTTAATCTTTAAAATTGCTTCGGACATATCACACTCCAGCATTTTCTTGGAGAAAAGTTAACTCGGATTTCCCAACTTCTCGTTGATATATGCTTGAAAAGAAGGGGCATGTAAAATACTTTGACATCAATATCATGAAAAGCCATGTATTCCTCAATTTGAGGGCAGATTTTACACTGCATACAGAAAGATTTTACTTAAAATATATCTATAAAAAGCCCTCCCCCTTCCCTTCTCTCATTAAGGGGATCAAAGTAGAAGAGAAGAAGCAAAAGAAGAAGCAGAAGAGAAGACAAGAGAAGGAAGAAGGCATCAACAGCAATCTATCCTTCCATCCGTTCACAGTTGCACAAATCAGTCCATTCATTCATCTCCATCCGTTCAGATTTGCCTATTTCAGTCTGTTCATTCATCCATCGATCCACACAGTTGCTTAAATCAGTAAGTCATTACCATTCCTTCATCCATCGAGCAATCATGGTGAAGAACAACAAGGGGGTTCATTCAAATGGGTCGCCAGGAGTTTCGAAGGAGATCCAATCAGAAGTGCCTAAATCAGTGGCTTCGAGGAAAAAGCAATACAAAGGAGTGAGAATGAGGAGTTGGGGGTCATGGGTTTCTGAAATAAGGGCACCTAATCAAAAGACAAGGATTTGGTTAGGCTCATATGCTACCCCAGAAGCTGCTGCTAGAGCTTATGATGCTGCACTTTTATGTCTCAAAGGTTCTTCAGCCAATCTAAACTTCCCAATGACCCAATCAATCAACATCCCAGATGCCCTTATGTCCCCAAAATCCATCCAGAGAGTAGCAGCTGCGGCAGCCAAGGCCACCGCTCCCACCACCCCATCATCACCCATCCCTCTCCCAACATCATCTTCAACAGCATCGTCACCATCGCTGTCATCAACCTCACCATCTAGCTCGTCACCATCGGATAACTACGATGAGATCTTCACTCTATGTTCAGCGAATAACGATTCATACAGGCCCGAAGAATATAGACTCGAAGAAGAACAGTCACGCTTGATGGATCCATGGGCCGATTTTGTAGATTGGCAATCACCGAAGTTTACAGATCAAATGCTCAGTGCATGTGCTCTCTCTTCCCCTCCGATGATAGAAGATTGTGACGACGAAGGCGGCGATCTTCGTTTATGGAGCTTCTATTGATGGATCTCCAGATTCTTACATAGATCTTATTCATCGTTTTGTTAATTACTGAGATTGTTGGAGAGATTACTGAAAAAGGCGACTCCGTTAATATTGTCCTTTTTCTTGATATTTTTGTTTCTCTTCCTGGTGTATGTAATGTTGAGGGGAATTCCCATGGAGCCATACGTTTTTGGTTTGATCCTGGAGTTCCTATATTTGCAAATAGAAATAAACTCTTTTAAGGAAATCTCAATAGGATTAAACAGTACTAGTATATGAAGATATCTTCACAAAATCTTTGATTCAACCACAACAAGAACTTTTCTTTGTGATCTTGCTTCCATGTTTCTGATACCATATTCTGTATGGTTCTAGGAGCTAAAGATTTCATGATCCAAGTGGATCGTTTGATCATGAACAACACTTCATGTATAGCTGGCCCTGTCATCAAACCATGAACTTTTGATGTCAAGGTTGTGGCACACAAGGTTTGGATTCTACCGCAACGTGGGCCACCTCAAGTGGGGCGAAGATTTGATGGATTATGCAGGTGATCACGTGAATACCATGTGCCCAAATATCAAGTTGATGGAGTGTGATACTTCATAATGGGCCCCAAATTGCTATGGTTCTTGTCTAGTTTAATTGCATAAATTTATTGTATAAAAAAATTCCTCATATTTATTATTTTGACTGCCTTTGACCAAAGATGAAGATGGGTGTCCATAACTGTGATGAGCGTATAGTTATAGATATTCACATGCAAGGAAGGTGAGTTCGGGCCCAAACATCTCATTTTTCTTGTACAAACATTGTATCTGGTCGAAGTAAAAGGCTACAGCAACACGTATAGGAGAAACGTAAGCTTTGAGAAATGCTAGTATCCAATGCATCTTCTCCAAAAGGATGATTCTTTGCACTGTACTGTTCTTAACAAGCTGATGATCATGCTTGTTGAGATTATCTTTTCGAAACAAGGATGATGTTTTATATCTGTGGGTAAAATTCAAGGGATCTTTCCGGAGATGTGTAAATTGATATACATGGCTGAAGAATTTTGCAACCGTCGATGATGATCAAATCTAAGCGATTTGGCAGGTTATAGCATCATCAGATAGATTTAATTCAAATTTTAACTTAGATTTGTATAAGATTTATAAGCAATGTCTTAACTTAGATTTATAAGCAAATTTTGAAAACATCAAAAAAATAAGTCAGAAAATAAAGAATGTCTGTGATTTGCTGAGTTGTCTATGGATAGTGATTTCTCGTTTGATATTTACATCCTCAAACCATAAGTTTCAAATTATTGACGGAGAAACTCCAGGTTTTACGCTAGTTTGTTTATGTTTTATATTATCATGTTTTACATCTGCTAGTAGCAAGGGATGAAGATTGGAACAGCAGATTATCTCCAAAGAGGGAGTCTGTGACCTTCACTGACAGTCCATAGCTCGTGGACTGAATGAATTTATCTCATATCTGTGCATTTTGTTCTTGCTGTTTTGCTTGGGCATTTCTCTGTCTTAATTTTTGGATTGGTGCACTTTTGTTTTGTTAAGCCTAGATCTTCTCTGGGATGTACTCTCTCCTTTTTCTCTCTGCTGCCTTCTCCAACACTCTCTCTGAAATGGCGATCAGATGTAATCTGCTTCATTCACAGCTTCATCTTGCCAGTCAATCTTACTAAACAATATTACAGTGTCTGAATCCATTGAAGAAGCACTGTGTCCTTCACGCGTTTTCTGTCATAAGCTAACATTTTAATATTTTATGTACCGTGGGTTAAGAATTGGATTCTCCTATCTTCCAAACCTTTTTCCTTGTAAAATATGTATTATGGTTTCAAGTTCCAAAGCTATATCTTATGCCAAGGTTTAGAGAGATGGTGGATTCAGCTCCGTTTTAACACCATGCAGTTTTTTATGAGTTGAGACAAATTTGTTAAACGCTGACAGCATGGTTGGACAGCCCAATGCCAATTCCCCATGAACAAATTAAGGAACAGTCAGAAAACAACAACTAGGAGGCATTAAGGAAGTCTTATATGGTGTCTACCCCTGTAAAAGGCCAAGGATTTACACGTGCAGTTAAAACTACAAGGTTTCAGATGAACAGTAATCTTCTGGGAACATATCTCAGATAAGACGTGCACCAAAAAGTTTCTTTATTTGATGTTCCTAACCACGGTGATTGTAGTGAAAACTACAAGGAACAGTTTCATAAATGATGATTGTTGGTGTATTGCCTGAGCTGTAACCACGAGATTAAAGATTTGGATCACCAACAACCCCATGGTCTCTACAAAACCAGCTCGGACCTTGTGGTTTGCCTCCTGATGGTTTAGACACCCACTTTTCTTCTTTCAATTTTGCAGGAAAAAACACAACACATCTCTTCAACAAAGACACATTGGTCCGAAACATGGCTTGCACTCACAGAATCAGAACCTTGTTTGTTTTAGATGGTCCACCAGATCAATTGTTCCAATCATATAAATGTCCATTTTGGACCTAAGTAAGAGTTGTCATCCTAAAGCTGATCATCATAGTAGCTGCTTGTTTTCGTCTTTTCTTACCACGATGAAACACGTACCCATGAGCACCTTGCAGCTGACCTACCAGGTACAACGGGCGAGGCTCTTCTCAAGCTACTGCGCTAGAAGGCATTTTGTTATATGAGGGTAGCTTTTAGGTTGAAGTTATCGATTGGTAGTGATAGGAAGAGTTTGTAAGTTGGGAGCCATTTCATTCTAATTATTATCATTGTGATGGTTTCCCGTTTTAAGCAAATAGGATAGTTTTCTTTTCTATTGCTTTTCTAATTTAAGTTTATTAATGAATAGTGGTAATTTGCCTTGAGGAATTTTTTTTTTTTTATCTCTTTAGCTTTAAAATGGCCTATAAATGTGTTTCTCATTTAGCTGGAATAAGAAGAGAAACATAAACTCTATTTGGCTGTTTGTGGTTCTTCTTAAATTGAACCAAGAGGTCTCATCACCTTAAATTGATGGTTTTCGTCCTCTTTCTTCTTTATTGGTTTTTTCTTTTTCATTCTGGTTTGTATCAAGAAGGGGAGCCTTGGTACAACTGTAAAAATTGTTGTCATGTGACCTTGAGGTCACGGGTTAAGGCGTAGAATCAGCCTCTTGCAAAATGCAAGGTAAGGCTGCCTACTATAGGCCCTTGTGGTCTGTCCCTTCCTGGACCCCGCATAGGCAGGAGCTTCATGAGCCGGGGCTGTCCATCTTCTAGTTTGTATCAACTGGTATTAGAGCAATTTGATCAAAGTGAACTTCCAGCAGACTAACTCTACTAGAAGAAGTTTTTTTTATAAATTATGTCTAATCTATATTAGTATTTTTCTACTAGATTTTATCTATCACTAGCTTATGTTTATTATCTATTACTTTTTGTTAACAATATCTGTGTCAAATGAAGTCCGTTTGAGGTAATTTTGTTGGAAATAGAGAAAACTTGCACAATATAGCAATATAATGAACCTTAGCTTAGAGGCAATCTTATAGCAATTTCTTGAAGATATTTGAAGCCTCACAATAAGCACAAGGGAGGGATATGACAGATGTATCTTTCATATTCAACCAAAATAGACTCAATCTATATCTCAATTGATTTTCAAGATCAGAATCGGTCTTTGCTTTAGTCTCCTAAATTTGAATGTCTTAAATATTCTTGTAAATCAAAATGTATCTAAAAGTTAGATAGATCGATCAAATCTCAAGAGAGATTATGAATATATGTTGCAAAAAGCACACTTAGTAAATGTTTAATATCTTTTAAATAAGCTAAAGAGGAATCAATCTCACGCAACAAAATATGCATCCAATAAACCTTTAAAGCCTAATACATTGAAAAGATTATGGATATGGACTACAAAGTGCATGCCTAATAAATATCCAATAACCTTCAAATAAGCTAAAGAAACGTCAAACTTGGGCTGTAGAAGCATACCCAATAATCCTTTAAAGCCTAACAGCTAGAAAAGAGCCAAAGAGACATCAAACTTAGGAGTTCTATTTTTTTTTTAAGCCAAATGGATTTAAGATTTTACACTATTTTTCTATATCTATATAATTTTATCCAAGTTCTAGACCTTCCCCTAACAATCAATAAGGCTGCGTTTGGGAAAGGGCCTGTGCTACTTCCAGCGGTTCTACTTATTATGGAAGCTAGAGAAGTATGTTTTCGGGACTTCCATTTCCAAATTTTATTGATAAATGCTTAAAAAAATAACCTCAAAAGCACTCAAATGAGAAGCAAGTGGAGATGCTTCTTGTTTTTATGAAAAATAAAAGTGTTTGTTTAATTTCTGTCTTTGGGCTTTAGAAAGGGAGCCTTGGCACAACGGTAAAATTATCGTCGTATGATTTTAAGGTGACAGGTTCAAGGTATGAAAACAGCCTCTTGCAAAAATACAAGATAAGGCTGCGTACTATAGACCTTTGTGATTTGCCACTTTCCTGAACCCAGAATAAGAGGGAGCTTTGTGCACTGAGGCTGCCCCTTTTGGGTTCTAGAAATAGAAATAAAAATAGAAGAAACCGTTCTCAAATACAGCCTAAGATCACCATCCACGGATGGATTTATCCATTCACAGAATTATAACAAATGAATAGACTTCTCCTGCACCTTCCCTCTCCTTATCTTGCTGGTTGGAATAAGTCCAAACACCATATATTTTCTTCATCCTGTCTGTCCAGAACACTGGTTTTGGACTCCTTATACAAGAAACAACAAATAAATAAACTTTAGCCCATTGAATGTAGACCATTGTCCATGTTTTCAAATGATCCTAGTGGAGAATCTTGTTTGGACAATTATTAGACTACAAATTTTAGGTGCCAACCCAATTTAAGTCGACATTATCATGGCACGTGCCACCTTTCCCTTGCTTAAGAGAAATCCCCTAAAACTTTCAAGGATTGTGAATTTTAACTGATTTTATCTGGTTGACTGACCTTGACCAAAGTATGTGTAGCAAAGAAACATATCTATGGGCCTACTTAATTAGAGTAAAATAATAAATGAATAACTTTTATCTAAGGTCCTTCATGACTTGAAGGACTCGAGATTATATATTTACGTAAATTGTTGTATAAATTTCTTCAAAGCATGAAAACAATCTCTTGCAAAAATGCAAGGTAAGGCTGTGTACTATCGACCTTTGTGGTTCACCCCCTTCTTTAAAGGAGCTTGGTACACTAGGGCTGTCAATTTTTTAAAATTGTTGCATAATGTAGGAGGTTAAACTTTGCTATACATGGCACACCAACCTTACTTAGATCTAGATTCAATAAAAATTGCTACCAAAAAAAAAGAAGGAAAAAAGGATTCAATCGGGATCATGGATCTGTTGGCCAACATTTCGAATGGGTCCATTGAACAGATGGACAGATGAGAATGACCAGTTAAGTAACTAATGTATTCACCATTGATACAGAGGACGCATGAGCCCTATCCGATATTAGGGAAATGAATTATCCTAACCTTTCCTTGATCCTCCAATTAATACACAGTTATATAGGCCCTCACAGTTCAGAGGATTACGATCAATGGGCTATTGCTTTAATGCACAACTGCCCATATGATCCTCACCATCCATAGTTTCCCTACAGTCTGACTATTCAGATTCATTGGTTTCTTGTGTAACTTCATGTAGACATCTTTGACTACTTCTAGCATAAGAATGGGAGAGAAATAAATAAATGAAATGAAGCCCGTTTCATGGGAATATTAATTCTTTTAACCATAGAACAAATGAGCTTCCCTAGGCTATATTTGTATATTCTAGGAGTTAGTTTTATCATTCATATGCATTGGTACGTTGTGTAATGTTATTTACATATCTTTGACTTCATCTTATTTTTTATTTTTTATTTTCTAGTAGAAGAATGTGAAGGAAATAATAAAAGAAAAACTGGTCGGTGTAATTATAGAAATAATAAAGTCAAGCATTTATAAGTAGATGCTTAGTGATTCAAACCACCCATCTTCGATGTCACATCATAGATGAGCCATGCACCAAAAAATTTCGCAGTGAACCAACCATTGTTAACCTGGAGTCCTAAATAATTATAATCTGTTTTAGAAAGATCGAAAACGACAGATAGTTAAACCTTAACTGATTAGATGGTTAGGATGATCACACAATGAAGATGATTTTTCGATTCATCAAGAACAGTCACTGATTTTTGTCTGAGTTTTAAGTAGACGTAAAATCGGAGAGGATGGACAGCATCTTGTTCCATCCCAACAGGTTTGTAAGCTGCATGGTTTCATTCCATGTGGAAAAAGAAAGGCTAAAAAGGATACCGTCAAATCATATATATATATATATATATTCTTTCTATTAAATTTTTTTTTTTAAATGTCTTTTCTCACATGCAAAAGTGTGAATGGAGCCAAAAGTTTGAAACTGGAAAGCTGCCTAGACTCTCTTTCATTAGTGTTTTCACTTTTCTATAGCAGAAGATGTTTTCTTTTCATTTTTTTTTTTCTATTACAAATAATGCTGATATAATCTAAATGTGCTGTCTCAAGCCTGCCTCTCATGCACACCTCGTATGTATAGTAACATCATTTTCCTTGATAGCGGACAAATGGGGGTGGCTTCACACTTCAATGAAATGGTTTACTGATCAGTTGCAGTCTATTTATTAGTCTAGTAGGGTGGCAGAGTGGGAACATTTTCGTGTCTGGGAATGTGGAGCTGATCCTTGGACCATCATTTATTGATGCGGAGTATCATGTGATGGATGCCGCTACCTTGTGAGCCCCCTGGTTAACTAAAGGTCATTCCTTCCTCATGGGTCGCATGATATCCAGACTAAGCAATGGTCAATCAATGGATGGCTTATTGTTTTGTCCAATAATAGAAGACTAGTTCGGTAGATAAATTTATTTTGTATTTTTGCAAAAAACTATTTTCACGCCTCAAAATTGTAAACTCTAGGTCACACGGCTATTTTGCCCAAGAACACTCAAAAAATTATCTTGTCTCTCAGTCTAAAAGTAAGAAATGGATACAAAGGGCGTGTTGTTTCCATATTCCATCTCTCTTACATCTGTCTCATGCGTCCATTTCTAAAGTGGACAAAATATCTACGGAAAACAAAGAAAAGGGTCTCGAAATTTAAGAAAAAGGCATATGAATGTCTACAACATGTATACATGCACGTATGTATGTACTCATAAACGACATATCAAAATGTACCATGTATGTATGTGTATATACACATTTACATAGAGATACATGCATATACATATATGTATTTATATATATTATATGATATCTACCTGTGTACATATTACATCGAGTATGAATTTACAGGGACAGTAACAATAAATGCAAAATAGAAGTAGAGCCTTGGGCACAACGGTAAAAGTTATCATGTGACCTTAAGGTCACGGGTTCAAGGTGTGAAAATAACCTCTTGCAAAATACAAGGTAAGGCTGTGTACTAAAGGCCCTTATGGTCCGCCCCTTCCCCGGATCCTGCATAATTGAATTTTACTTATGTGCACTCCAGCATTCTGACCGATCTTGCAACGAAGAAAGTAAACATTTGCATGGGCGCAGTTAACCTGGCTAAATCGAGAGCAAGAAAAACAGATGCCTCAACAAAGCTTGGAAATAAATATGTTGAAATCTGAACATTAGAGGGTTGTGATCTATCAACAAAGAAGTTTTTCGAGATTTCAGATTAATATATAGAAGTCTCTTAGTCTAGAAGATGGATGGATTCGGTCACCAGCCTTACGTTTCGTCAATTAAAGGAAAAGCTCACCACTGTGTTTAAACTTCTTGTTTGCTGGAGACAAATAGGTTACAACGCAGTTCACAAGGTTGTATTTGACTTGTTTTGCACATTACAGGTGGGGCTGTGAATGGAACCAGACAGTCCATATTTCATCCTGTGGATCCGATCTCGTCAATATGGAGGTACATTTACGATCCTGTTAGACAGACTTTCTATTTTTCATTTTCCTTTTGAGGCTATAATGTTAGGCAGATATGAGATAGAATTTTTAGAAATCTCCAAGAATATTAATGAATCTAAACCATGTTCATCCTTCGTTTAAGCTCTAAGGGATTGAAAGACATTCAATGACCTTTGAAAAGGAAATTCTTGCCCAGGAGGTACATATAGAGACAAAACTGAAAATTTTCATCGTCCTTATGTAATAATTCTCTATCTCAATCTCTCTATCGTATATTTGATTTGTAGGTGGGTTAATGCCTATTGGCTCTAGATTTTCGTCAAAATATCGTGGTAGTTGGTTCATGCTATGAGCATGAATCAAATATTTTGCATAGAATCAGCATGCCACCATACACAGGTGTTTATTACCATGGCTTTGAATGCTAATGCTTACCTACCATTCTCACTATAAATGAAAAATATTATAACCGTTGGGCAGGTAGTTGCATATCATGTTGCTTAGTTGAAGGCACTAGTTATTCTCAGCGTCCACAGTATGTATCTTATCATAAAACCTTTTTCATCAATATTTTTTAGCTAGAGACCTCAATTAATTGTTTAATAACTTTATGTGGTTAATCAACATTAACATGTAGCATTGAGGTCAGCTGCCTTTGCAGTATCACCTATTGTTACTGCACTAATAAAATAGGTACTTAGACATATCTTCTTTTTTTTTCATCATAAAATTATGTCCTCTTTATTGATTAATATTATTTAGTTGAAATTTTTTACATCTTTTACAGCAGTCGTCCAAAAAGCGTATGGAAATCCCACCTAATATGCCTCAATCCCTAAGGTTAATATACAATCTCATCAATGATGATATGACAATTTACCCTTTACAAATCAAGGAGGGAGTGCTTGCCGAGGACATTGTTGAAGTGTCACTTATGGCAGAGGACCTATTACGAGTTTACCTATGGGATCAACTCGAGTATCCTCACATTGTCTTCTACATAGGGTATATACACATACTTGCTTATAAAATATTTCACATTTACATGTTATATTTTCATAGTATATGTAATAATTATTTCTTTTATGTAGTTTCTTGAATGATGCGACTACCCTTTTTGAGGGTGAGGGTATACTTTACCAATTCCTTGACCCTAACATCATTTTTGGAGCGACAGAACAATGGCATATAGAGATGCTTGTTCAAGATATTTTACCAAGCTTCTTTTGCTGCTCTGAGGGACAATGCTTAATAATTTCTTACAATAAGGGTACGTTTTAATTTTCTTGTTTTTTTGTCAACTTATTCTATACTTAGAGATTGTTAACTTTCATTGCAATTCATATTACTGTCTATGTAGGTCTCATTGGATGTTGCTCATTTTGGATGTGCATAGTGGGCATGCTTTCTTTTTTTATTCTTGTGAATCACACATCTGTCCTGCCCTCATAGAAATTACAAATAAGTAAGCTTTTATTTTTTTCATGTGTTATGTGTAGATAAGCAATTTGTTATTCATCTATAATGCATTTGAAATTTAAATTTGTAGAGTATGGTTCGAATGAGCTAATATCACTAAGATTATACAACTACCAAACACTTGGAAGAATGTCAAGGTATAAGAAACAATTAATTACTTTAAGTTACTACTAGTTAAACCTAAAATATTACAAATGATATTTATGGGTTCTTATTTGTTGTCCTTGTTACACAGTACCCTAAATAACAGTCTGATTGGGAGTGTGGGTACTATGTCCTGAGATACATGAAGACCTTTATATTTAATAGTATTTCTGTCTCCCATTTAAAAAGGGTAGGACACTTTTTACTTTTCATAATCTTATATATTTCTACAATTTTTATAGATCTAGTTAAAAAGTGTGAGCTTAATTAAATATGTTATATTTCAAGCTACTGTATTTTCTGAGTGGGCAAATAATAAGAGTTACTTCACAGTAAATCTCAATGAAATACAAATTGAATGGACTAAGTATGTAATGAGTTTCAATTACATCACTTGGAGTAACTACATGAACTCGAAATACATAATAAAGTATTTTTTCATTCACTTGTGTGTGTTCTTTTAGTTTTTATTATTTTCTTTGAAATATATATATATATTAAGTCATTAATGAGTGAAAATTTAGAGTGTGGGAATAAATAGGTATAGATGAAGTGAATTTGGAGCTTGTACATGAAGTGAATATGTGGCAGTTGATTTTCAATATATTCATTTGATTATATAGCTTTTATGAGATGATGAATAAGAGGGTTTCTTAGAGTGTGAAAGTAAATGCGAATATATATTAATTTACAAATGAAGTAAATGCAGATGTTATAGAAAATACATGCGTTGTAGTTTCTTTTATAAATTATTTTCAAGATAGATGTGGATGGATAATGACGAGTTTAGATGTTTTGTACCCATTATGAATGTATTAGGTATTATATTATAAGAATGATTTAGTGTATGAAGAAAGATATTGATGCATGTTGTATTGGATGTAAGTTTTTCATATTTATAAAGATTGTTTAAAGTATCAAGTGTATAGAATGTTTGTTATTCAATGCATACACAGGTAGTAGTGTATCAAGAAAGATGTGGATAATGGATGTTGCTTTTATATATTTATAGAGATTGAAGTATCGGGTGTATATGATGTTTGTTATTTAATATATACATATGATGTTTGTTATTTAATATATATAGGTACTATTGTATCAAGAAGTGGATGCATGTTGTATTGGAACAGGTTTTGCATGTTTATAAAGATTGTTTAAAGTATTAGGTGTACATAAGATGCTTGTTATTCGATTGTATACAAGTGGTAGTGCTTCGATAGAAAATTGAAAAAATAATAATTTTTTTTTGAAGTCCTTTACCTTAAACGACTTCAAAAGTCTCAACTTTAAAGTCATTTAGGACTAAGCAACTTCAAAAGTCACAACATTTGAAGTTATTTAGGGATAAGTGACTTCAAAAGTTTGTAACTTTTGAAGTCGTTTACACTAAATGACTTCAAATGTCTCACCTTTTGAAGTCGTTTAGGCTAACTGACTTCAAAAAGTACTTCAAATAGGTTAGACTTTTGAAGTCGTTTGTTCAAATGACTTCAAAGGTCCTTGATTTTTGAAGTCATTTATCTAAACGACTTTAAAAGTTGTTGACTTTCCAAGTAGGCTCTATAGAGCGACTTCGATTATCCCTTTTAAACGACCCTTTAAAGTCCCCTATCTAGTAGTGGTTTGCAGCCTTAGAAAATAGGTAAAATAACCTTAGAAGCTTTGGCTGTTTGTTCGTAAATAATTTTATTGGACATTTATGGCTGAAAATATCAGGGAAAGAATTCACTATTCCAGAATAAGAGTCACTCATCCATGATTCTTATTCCCTTAGCTAACATCACCTAAAGGAGTGAACTAAGAGAAGACTCTTGGTAAAAAATGACCGTCTTTGAATTTGCTAACTTACCTTAGATGCATAATGGACAATTATGTGCCTTCATCTGGTCTTCTATCATTGTTTGTGTAGGCTAGTAAATTGCCTTTGTGGGTTCGTTGTGTTTTTGTTTCAGCTTGATCGATGCACCCAGTGAAAGATTGGGCTCTAAGTGATCCAAGCGATTTATGACTTTACCTTTTGACCATGTAAGCAGTATGGATGCTTAGGGGCCGATTGGCAAGGCTTTTATCAGATGCTTTAAGGGATTATACCATGTAAATGTATAGGGAACGATAATCCAGTATAACCCAATAAACAGGATTAATTATATAAGCCTTGGCCCTTAATAAATGCCAGGATCCTTTCACATTTTTAGTTAGTCGTACACATGACATATTGAGTACTATTGTACTTGGCTTGGTTAATTGGAAAAGTCTATCATGCGTTGATTCAATGGAGTGCTTGTTAGCTTGTCATCTTTCTTCCTATCGAGTGACTCACAAGTCGTATGTCGGACCCTAATTAACAAGAATTGTCCTCCTTTGCTTGAATTATCCGAGCCATGCACATGTCACCGTGTTATTCCGTAATGGCCTAAATAGTGCGTAGAGCTCCATAAGAGCTAGAATGGAACTGTGAAATCCTCAATGCTTTTTAGAAATCTGATGCCAAGGCTGCCAAGTTATTTTACCACGATGTGGATGCCATCTACGTGCAGATTCTTATGGGAAGCAATGACTGATGCTAGTAAGAGGTCACACTTGCTTTCTTGAAGCATATCATGATGGCAATGGATGTTGGACATAGTATGGTTTAAGAAGTAAAAAGCGCAGTATAGGTGCACGAAGCTTCCAGGTATATGGGTTCGGGGAAGAGACAGATCACAAGGGTCAATAGTAACGAGCCTTACCTTATACTTTACAAGAGGTTATTTCTATGTCTTGAACACGTGACCTCAAAATTATACGACGACAACTCTACTGTTGCACTAAGTATCTTCTTCCATCACTAGACAGCTAATCTGAAGGAAGAATCCATTATGAATTGGTGCGGCTTGGACTTACCTCTGAAGCATCTTCCATTCCGCTCAAGCCATACGGGCCATGAGAGAGACATAAAGCAGCATATTCTAAAGGAGCTAGGCCCTGTTGTTAAGTCTGAAAGACATCCATTGGGAGCAGAAGTCCTCTAAGGATGATGGCATCGTCCAAGAAACATCAAACTTGCAGAGGATGTTGCTCCATAGCTTTTGAGCGATGTGACAGTGAATGAAGGTGTGCTCTCTGGTCTCAGCAGAACTGGCAAAGAAATCACTTAGAAGGGCCAGCAATTCCTCTTGTTCAAGACATCATAACTGTTAACTTTATTGAGGGCCAATGCATGGAGCTGGCGTAGACCAGATCAGTTTAGCCGGTTCCCAACCACCAGTCCCAATTGCCACTGTTGTCTCCTAACCAGACCAGCCCATCTTTCCTAGCCGGTGACAAATCCTAAACTCTTCTTAGATTTGTTTTGGTAGCTGAGCAGTTCCTGCTTGATTGTTGTACTATGCTTATGGGTGTAACCTTATCCTAATTCAATGATGCACTCCCATTTCATAAGATAGGTGTTAGTCATGGAAAATCTGGAGTATGCGTTGGGACCATTGTTTGGATTTCCAGTGGTGGATATATGCCGCGGAAAGGAAGATCCTAATCTATTTGATGTCAAATGTGACTTATGTTTAGGCCATAAACATTTTGATGAAGGGGAGCCTTGGCTCAATGGTAGAGTTCTCCTCGTGTGACCTTGAAGTCAAGGGTTCAAGGCGTAGAAACAGCTTCTTGCAAAATGCAAAGTAAGACTGAGTCCTATTGACTCTTGTAGTCTGCCCTTTTCCTAGACCCCACACATGCAGGAGCTTCGTGCACTGGGGCTGCTCCTCTTACTGTAAATATTTTGATGCCCACAACTCAATTAATTGAATGTTTGGACTCTTGACCATAGTTTTCAGGCTGGCGGAGATGTATGCAGATGAGACCTTTTGGACTGTCTCATATGAACTATTTATGAGGCGGTCGAGTTCTACTATGGTCTACTTACGGATGGTCCATATGAACCACAGAAGGCCCATTGTGTAGAGCATAGTTACAAAGTTGGAAGTCAGGAAACATTGGGTGGGGGGAAAAGTTAAAAAATTCGAGAAGAGACTTGGAAAAACTCAGTAAAATTTTAAAATTATAAAAAATAATAAAGTTATGTTATTATAGATCAAATAAACTATCATTATTTTAAATAGAAAAATTTAAAGCTTAGCATAAAAATGTTAGAAAAAATTTAAAAAGAAAAACTTATTAAAATTAATGTTTAAAAGGATAGATTTGAAAGGAAAAAATGGAGAGAACTCCAGAAAGACTAGTTTTATTGAAAAAGACAAGTCTTTTTAAAGTTTGATACTATACGTGAAAAAAAATGAAAAAAGATACAAATTTTTTAAATAAAAATGTGAAAAAAGGGAGTCTTTTGTAACCATAGTGTAAAATTCGCCTTGCTCAGTTCATCAATAGCCAAAGCCGAAATTTTGATTAACGGGTCGGATCATCCAAAGGTGGGCCCATTTAGCTTCGACAATTGAATAGCGTCCGTTGTCAATTGTAACCCAAGCCCGTCCTGTTGTTCTCCTTTGGAAATCGGGGAGAGGAGGAGAGAGCAGAGAAGAGAAGAAAAAATGGGATATACAAAGGAGCAGTTGCTTGCCCGTTTGAAGGTTCCCTCTCCTGTTTGGTTTTGTGATATTTATATCCTACTTGTTTCTCCATTTTATTTGTCTGGTTTTAATCATTCAAACTTCTTGTTTGGTTTTTGTTTTCCCATAATTAACCCCTTAGTGATTCTGTTACCGAGTTTAGCATTGCTCTGATGTAAGGCATCTGGGTTCCTTCTGATTATCAAATTTGTGTTTTCTAGAACCAGTAATTGGAGTTTCATTCTGTGATTTGTTTCTTTATAGCGTTTAATTGCAAGTATGCTGTTGCTATATGGTTCCTTTGATACTTCAAGGTGCAGCTATACATTTCCACCATGTTCGGATGTTTTTCATCGAAAATTTGTAGTTTTAACTGTGTCTTGATTAAGCAGGGAGATTTAGAAGTGTTTTATGCGATCATGACTATTTGATTTGATCATGGGCTCAGCAGTTTCTGCTATGGGTCCAAGGTGTTAGACATTGAGCCACTAGAACCCAATGCTAACTGTTTGTAGTTCGTACAATCAAGTCCCGATTAGTTCTTTGCATATGAATTTTAGTTCATAAAAGCGTTGTATATGTTGGAAACTGGAACATATTAGGACTGCTGATAATTAATAAGTTTACTAGTTTGTGTTTGAGTTCATAAAAACCATTGTTAAAGCTAGAGTTTATCTTCGTAACTGGAATGTCATCATCATCATCATCAAGACCTTATCCCAATTAGGGGTCGGCCACATGAATCTTATTCCTCCATTCCACTCTATTAAATACCATGGCTTCATTTAGTCCCAGAGTTTGTAAATCTTTCCTCACCACTTCTATCCACGTTCTTTTGGGCCTTCTCCTTGCCCTTTTAGAACCTTCAACTTGTATTGCCTCACTCCTTCTAACTCAAGGCCGTGTTGGCCTCCTTTGAACATGTCCAAACCATCTAAGTCTAATCTCCCTCATCTTGTTACCTATTGGTGCTATCCCTAAATTTCTTCTAATATTTTCATTTCTAATTCTATCTTTTTTTGTCTTACCACTCATCCATCTCAACATCCTCATTTCTGCAACACTCACTTATGAGTACGATGCTCCTTAACCGCCCAACACTCGATCCATAGAGCATGGCCTACTTATAGCCATCCCATGTAATTTTTCCTTTAGTTTGAGAGTGGCACTCGCCGATCACATAAAACCCCCGATGCACATCTCCATTTGTTCCAACCCGCTGATTCTCTCGTAACCTCCCTCTCAATATCTCCACTCTCATGGATCAATGATCCTAAGTATCTAAGTGGTCTCTCATGGGGACCTCTTGGTTATCAATCTGACCGGTGCTCCACTCCTACTCTCCTTGCTAAAATTACATTCCATATATTCCGTCTTAGTTCTGGCCAATTTTAAATCCTTTCGATTCTAATGCTTCTCTCCATGCTCTAGCTTTTACGTTGACACCCTCCCTCGTCTCATCAAGTAGGACTATATCGTCGCAAATAGCATGCACCAGTGGAATCTCCTCATGCAGTATGTTTTGTTAACTCATCCATAACTAATGTGAAAAGGTATGGACTCAATGTCGATCCTTGGTGCAATCCGCCGACAAAGGACAGGAAAATCACTACCACGCCACTAAGTGGTCTTAACATTTCATATCGCTTCCTCATACATATCTTTAATTATGTCTATATACCTCGAGAAACCCCTTTAACACCTAACACCCTCCATATTAACTCTCTGTGACTCTATCATAAGCCTTCTCTAAGTCAATAAAGACCATGTTGTGTCTTTTCTCCTCTCCTATATTTCTCTACTAATTGTCTTAATAAGAAAATAGCTTCCATGGTAGACCTCTGTGCATGAAACCAAACTGATTCTCCGATACACTTGTTTCATGTCGTAGCCTCTTCTCAATGACTCTTTCAAAAAGTTTCATGGTGTGGCTCATAAGTTTGATCCCTCAATAATTAGTGCAATTAATGTCTCCTTTATTCTTATAGATTGGTACAATAGAGCTTTTCCTCCACTCATCGCATTTTCTTTGATTTTATAATCTTGTTAAATAACTCGTCAACCAAACTACCCCAATATCTCCCATATGCTTCCAAACCTCTATCGTATACTATCGTAGCCCCATGGCCTTTCCCCGATTTCATCTTTCTCAAGGCCTCTTTTACTTCAAGCATTCTAATCCTACGTTCATATCTATAATATCCAAGGTTATTTAGATTTATAGTATTTTCAATTCCTATATTCTCGTGGGCCATTGTCATTTAACAATTTTTGGAAGTATATTTCCCACCTTTTGTTTGATCTCAGACGTCTTTGACTAATACCCTTGATCATCGCTTCTAATGCACCTAACATGCTCTAAGTCCTTACTCTTCTGTTCTCTTACCTTTGCAAGTTTAAACACATCTTTCTCACCTTCTCTTTGCTCCTACCATTACAGAGCTCATCATATGCTTTAAGTTTAGCCTCACTTACTATTCTCTTAAAGAACGTTTTTTAAGATTCTTATATTGTTCATAGTTTTCATTATTTCTAATCTTCTCGCCATGCTTTAAAATGCATTCTGCTTTTTCTTTAATAGCTTTTTGTAATGCTTTCATTCCACCACCATGTTTCCTTTGCTAATAGCCTTTACCTTGGGGATACTCCTAAGACATCTTTTGCCACTTTCTTAATAGACTCACCATATTAGTCCACATGGTATTTACTGCTTCATAATTCCAATTTCCTTCTACCATCAACTTATTTTTGAATGAGGTTATTTTCTCTCCTTTTAAGTTCCACTACTTAGTTTTTGGATGTGTATTAAGTTCAGCTTCTTTTTACTCCATCTTTGATATGAATATCCATAACCATTAACCTATGTTGTGAGGTTAAACTCTCACCGGCATCACCTTACAATCCTTACATATAGATCGTTCATTATTCCTAAGTAGAAAAAAGTCTATTTGGCTTTTATGAAGTCCACTTTTAAAGGTTATTAAGTGTTCATCCTCTTCTTAAAGAGTGTGTTTGCAATGGATAGGTTATATGACAAAGCAAAATCGAGATATTCTCCCCATCTCGTTGCTGTTCACCTATACCATACCCTCCGTGTATTCTATCATATCCTTCCTTATCTTTCCTACATGGCCATTTAAGCTTGCTCTATAAATATTCCTCAAGATTGGGAATTTCTTGCATGACTCCCTCCATATCTTCCCCAAAATCTGCCTCTTAATTATATCTTGTAGCTCTTACTTGTGGTGCATATGCACTTATAATATTTATAATCTGCTCTCCTAGAATCATTTTTATTATTATAATTCTATCACTGATTCTTTTAACGTCCACAACTTTATCCTTTAATTCCTTATCCACTATTATTCCCACGCCATTTCTATTATTTTCCTTTCCTACGTACCATAATTTATACCCATCTATTATCCTAGCTTTAGCCCCTTTCCACTTGGTTTCTATCTTCGTAACTGGAATGTATTAGAACTATATGTATTTACATACTTATATTGAAATGAAGAAACATAAATTGGGTTCCTCTAGTTCCTACTAGATGTGCTGTTATGAATGATATGGATCAATTTAAACTATAAAATGTGGACACAGAAAGGAGAAAGATATGCCGGACGTTAACTTATGGTTTGAGGTTTGCAGCTCAAAAGAGCTTTTAGTTCAGTAGTCCCTAAACATTTGGTAGCGGGTTGCTAACAATCTATCCCATGTATGAAAGATGTTGATAGTTAAAACTGCAAAAATAAGAAGTGAAGAAAGTAAATAATTACTTCTGGCAGCACTTATTACAATCATTAGCTTTTATTTCCTTCCCCACCTCGTACGTGTTTGGTGGATTTGTCATTGATTTAATGATGCAATGCATGATATGATGGAAACTACCAAAAGAACTATTGATGCATGTAGAATCTTCTTTCAAGTATTGTTAACTTCTTGGAGCTGACTTGTTACTATGCAACAACTAGGAACTTCAAATTAATTTTGCCAGCTATGACCATCCTGTTGTATTGACAGTTGAAGCTCAAGTAAGTACGACGACAATATTGTTGGATTTTACTTTGTCAAAAACTATCACTTTACTGCACTAAGTAGTTTGATTCTTCCTCCCAGGCAAAGTATGTTGGGCATTTGGGATGTGGATTAAGTAAAAATTTACTGTTGAAGGTAATACCTTTAATTTGATGAAAGTAAATGCTTTCATTATTTCTTTTGTAAGCTTGGTATAGTTAGTATGTTTGAAGATCATTATTTATTCTTCACCTTGCTCGCATAATGCAGGACAAGAAACATAGGTTCTATGTTGTTTCTGCTCTGGCTGGTACCAATGTGGACCTGAAAGGTATGCTGCTTGTTCTTCACTGGGTTAGAATGGTTCATACTAAGTTCACTTTTGGTTTTGATGCCCTAATGGATGTTTCATAATCATCAATTCTTCCCACATGTATGTTTTTTATCTTCTTGGGTGTTAACATGAATATTGTTTACTTTAAAGTTGAGCAGTTCTGTCTCAGCGGCTCGGTTTGGGAAAAGGAGGTCTGCGCATGGCTCCAGAAGAAGCTTTGCAAGAGCTACTTCAGGTAGGTAGCCCCCAAAAATAGTACTGGCTACTATGTGAATATTTTCCTTTCATTATTTATATTTAATTGTTCGACCACATTTTATCTATAACCAATAAAGTGCTCTTAGATTGTACTTTTGAATAAAATGCGCAATTTTAATATCATGTGTTCTGAAACCAGAATTTAAGCGGTGGAGCAATCCATGCTAAATGGAACAGAGGAAGAAATTTGTGTTTATAGGATTTGGCAAAAAAGACTGATTACATAATGTAAAATCTTCTATAGTCCTTGATGTGATGTCATGGGAAAATGAATAAAAACAAATAGTACTCAAAATGCTTGAGTTTAGATATTTGATTAGAGGGAAAATTTTATGGAGAAATGATAAGGGCAAGTGCACACTTGCAATTTACCCATGCCAATTGTGTAGCTATGCATCCATGTCATACTTAAATTTCAGGCATCTCATCCAGATCTGCTGAAAATTAATGATGTAGATGTATAACGTGCACATGACATGGATAAATTGCAACTGCATGCTTGCATTTATCATTTCTCTATTTTATGTTCATGTGAGAAAATTTTCATTGTTTTCCTCGATATTTTATGTGTGAGTCATTATGTCTCCTCATTTCATGGTTTAAAATTTTTTATTTATGCTTGAATAAGTAGCATGACAATGTTAGAACTTAACATGGCTCCTTTTATCACCTTTCTCCATAATTAGCACTTGGATGGTGTAGGGCACTTCGTCATCTTTGTCTGGTGCAGGTTGTGCTGGAACTATGCAAATGAGATGAAAAACTTGAATGGTTTAATACAAAAGAAATTTGAAAGACTTTGGTACGTTTATATCAATATGCATTTAGTATCAGTATCTGATATCGAATTACAGATTCCTAGTGGAATTTTCACTTAAAGCAATCAAAATTAGGTGAAATTTTAAAGAAATATTGAGAACTCAATGGCAGTGATATTAGTTCTACTAAGTTATTCAGTAATTCCTCCTGGCTTTTGCCTTATTCTAGCAGATCTCAGTATAGGTTTTTCTTGTGGATCACCACTGCCTGTATTACTCCTGTGGGACTTCTTATGTCAGATATGAATTGAATAATAAATATTTCTTTTTTGGGGGTCTTTAAATATTGTGTTATCAGATAAAGAAACCGGCTGTAAGCTTATCCCAAACACTAGAAGAGAAGTGCATCATCATGTCTAAAGAAATTCTAAATTCACCCTTTGTCATAATACTTGCATAAATGAGCCAAAGAGGTAGTCTTACATTTATTAGAGAGGAGCTCCCTTTCAAAGCCCATAAAAAGTAGGCAAAAATTGAACCTTGGGTCAATTGATTGAGCAATAACATAAGAATCTGATACATTTGAACTTTATGTAGCTGAATATTTGGAACTCATCGGGAAAAAGACTAGGAAATTCTTGTAAATAGTAAGAACTTCCTTAATGAATAAAATTCAACGCCTTTTAGACCATATGGGCCCCAAACTGCCTCGTTATCTCAGTTGGCTGAGCACTTGTGGACATTGGCTATAGCTTTCCAGGAACGAACTGTACCTGAAATGCAAGGAAAATGGAAATGTCTATAACATGCATATCTATCCATCTCCCCTTAATACTATGATACTACTACTTCATGGGAAATTGTTTGGCAATCTAAATTAGATTATGCGTTGGTCTAATACCATATTAGCATATTCAAACAAGGGCGAGAGCAGCATTTGTTCATGCACTCTGAGCGATGTCAATAAGAAAAGCAGAAAAAAATGGTAATTGTTATGTTTCTCTTAATTGGAGGAACGTATCTTACCTGTTCATCATAGAACAATTACCAAATTCCTTAAGAAACAATCAGTACACTGTCTATCATGGTTGTTGCCTGGTGGGAAGCTTTTACATTTGGTTTCCGAAACATCTTGAACTCAGTAATTCATTTTTTTTATGGCTAGAGTACCTTTATATTTTCACTTGAATTATGATAATCTGAGGCTGACCTCACTTTATTCTTTAGATATTTGAAATAGTCTAGTCTTCATTCTGTATACATTGAAAGACATAGTTTTGCAGCATTTTTGCTGAATCTTTGAGTAACTGCAATTTCGTGGTCTGGATTATTCTGCTCCTTCAATCACACTTTGTTATTTAGGAGTTATTTCTCAGCAAGATTTTCTTCTTTTATCATTCCGAAGTCTATTTCTCATGTATCATGATATAGTGGTAGACGGGTCCTGTCAGCGGATTATCTACTTATTTTCATTCCATTGCGTTGAGTAATTATTCTGCCAGGTGCCATTGGGATGTGTTACTCCATTTGCCCTAATGAATGATTCTGCCCGGTATGTATTAATTTAAATCCCTGCTGCTTTCTGCTTGGTCTTGTTTGTTATTTGAATCAGTGCTGGTGTTATATTGCATACTCTCTTGTGTATGTATGCTACTTTTAAACCTCTGGAGAACAGTTTTATCAAGTCAACTAGAGAAAGAACTATGTGGGCTATAAATAAAGATGAAAAGAAAATTGACCGCCATGATTCAAACATGTCAGAAAACCAATTCAATTTCTTGCAATGAATTGCATGCAGGAAGGAATTACTTCAATACAAGTGGCGATACCCTAAACTTCATTCCAGTTGGCATTAAAATATATAAAACATTGAATTTTCTGATTTAACAATCAAGAATAGTTTAACTGATTTTATATTTTATTTAGTATGAAATAAAAATGTCTACAGAAACATTGAACTAAGCCACTTTGAACAATCACCACAACGCAGTTCTACTTCATTCAGGATTCTACCAGTATTTCAGGATCTGCTAATGTAACTACTATGAAATTTTGATCTGATAAAATCTCAGATGTAGGCTACATAGAAGATAAGCAGTAATTCCTAGTATCTAGCGAACAACTACCTACGAAGCTGAGGAAAGGGGATAGCCTACACTGTTTAAGTTTGGTGTTGGTCCTTTTTTGTATGAGGACACTTCTCTAGTGCTAATTGCCTTTATCTCTGCATATAGCCTGCTGCAATACTAAAAAGGGCAGCCCCGGTGCACCAAGCTCCCTCCTATGCGGGGTCCGGGGAAGGGGCGGGCCACAATGGCCTAAAGTAGGCAGCCTTACCTTGCATTTTTGCAAGAAGCTGATTCCACGCCTTGAACCTGTGACCTCAAGGTCACATGACAACAACTTTTACCATTGCGCCAAGGCTCCTGCTGCAACACTACTGGAGAAAATAACCTATAAGAGTTCTAATTGTTTGCTACCATCAAATGCAAGCTTGAAAAGGACAATGGAGTACTTTAATCTTGAAAAGAAATATACTTTCATATAGAACATTCAGAATCAATACATATCTTTCTAAAAGCATGTATAGTTGCTTTAAACAATGGCAAGGAAGTACTTTCAAGTGCTTCTGAATTTCAAGGAAGGACTGTGCTGGCTCAAAAACCAACCCATTTTCTCTTACTTAATCTTTTAAAAGCACATATAGTAGCTGGCTATTTTCCTTCACTATTAAGAGCATCATTTTTCCATGCTCTATCTCTGTGCTTTGTCGATTGCTTTGTATGCTCAAGTTCCTCTATGGTAGCCATGGATTCAAGGTAGTGATTTCCATAGAAATATCTAACATAATCAAGATTTAAAACTTTTCTTGCTAAAGCAGAAGTGTTAACTGCAAACATTAATTGAATTGGAGATATCAGTCATACTTATAGCTGAACTTTAGGATCTTGCTGCATTCAAATGTTATTTGTTGATTTATTCTTTATATAAGCATCTTTTTCTTAATATATGTTAGACTCTGAGTGCAATATTTTTGTGCTGTGAAGAACTGTTTCACTGTTACTGGATCAAGGGTTAAAAGCTCAAGAATGCTGCCTTTTTCACCCGCTCTCAAATGACACAACTATTTGTGAGTGAGAAAATTTTACCTTTGTACTTTGTCAGACTTTTTTCTGATTGCTAAATGAACTAAGGAAGCTGATAACTCTCATTCTGACTTCACAAATTTACCTAGTTCTTATCAAATACAACCGGACAATCTGACACTTCTGTACAGTGGATTTATTTTATGTGCAGCTGCATGTCTTAGGGACTTATTTTGTATGCACTCAGATGTATTCTTTTCTCAATTGACTATCACTTGTGTTACTGAAATACTTGACCACAAATCTTTATGCTTTAGTGCAAAGGACAATGCAGCTCATATTTTGGGCATTGTGCCTACCATCTTGATGGAACAGTTATATGTCAAAGGAAAGTTGTGTTTGTTCACAATAACAGGAATTAGAACTATGATTGATCTTCTTTTTTCTTTTTTTTTAATCTTGTAACAGTGCTAGTTAAGCACCTCCCTTCTTACCTAACTCTAGAGAACTTGGGAACATAATTTCAGCATGCTTTCAAAATTTTATAGCTGGGGCATTGCGACAACTCAAGAGAGCTTATTGAAAGATGAGGAACAAAGATTTGAGAGACCGAGAATTCAAGGCAATGCTTGTCTTGTGATGTCCCCCAATTAATCTCATGTGGAGGATTATAGAACGATTCTTGTCAAAGGACAGAAACATGATATTAGAGCCTTAGGAGTACTGAAGAACAGAAACTGATATGGTGCACGTTTGTCACAGTAGCTTGTTATGTATAGCTTCAGATTAAGAGCTCCTTGTATGAAGCTACTTATTGGACACTGTCACACATACACACGCGCGTGCACACACACACACACACACATTGATTGCAACAGATCAAGACGTCAAACCAGTAGCAAATCAGCAAAAGTGTGACTTCTGATACATAAGATGGAGAACATTGTTAATTGGATGTATGAAACACATCCATCTGAGTTGTTGCAGTGCAACCAAGTGAAGCATCATATCAGACTCTGTAATTGGTCCATTCTGTGATGGTGTATATGTGCACAAGATTTGCTTAAGAATGCTGAAAGTGAATGTATGAATATAATTGAGGGGTGTACTCATTTCTGCCATCACTCCTGAAGTGTGTGATATGGTTCCAGTGATGGTTGGAATGTACTCTGGGAATACGAGTGAAGAAAGGGGGAACCTCAGTATTGGGCTTCAGAAAGTATAGGTCTGAGTTAGTGAGAAAAGTTATCAAGGAAAGTAACTTAATAATGTGAACCATAGAGAAAAGTGGGGCAAGACTTGTGCATAGGAATGATAATCTGAAACAGAAAATAAGATTCTATTCTATTATAAGTTGTAATAAACAATTAGGCATGCTTTCCAAGTTTATAGCCACAGCATTAAAATGGCTGAAGAAACTTATAAACAACGAGTGAACAAAATCTGAAAGAATAGGACTTAAGAGACTGGTTCTTGTGAAGCCCAGGAAACAGTTCCAAATTGAAAATGTCATCAAAGATGTGGATACATACAAGGCCTAAATGTTATAATGGATGTGGAGATTCTGGAAGCAAGCACTTCCACAGATTATTTGTTGACAGGATCAGTACCTTAAGTATGTAGCCTCTCGATTGCAGATCCTTTACAAGCACATACGATGTTGTAAAAGCAGGATGACTGTTAACTGCAATGTAAATTGAGAGAGAAACAATAGTTTGTATTGCACTGGGTATGAGATAAACCCCTGAAACAATCATGTGTGGCTGGTTACAAGGAGCCATAATCTGATGACAGTAAATGAGTCATTAGTGAGATAATCGGTGACACTCACAGCAAGCCTACTTTGATGCCAAAATTGACGAGGAAAGTGAGAGATCCTGTCTAATGAACTTGAGCTGGAGTTACAGCTAGTCAAAACCCTAAGTCTAGAGATAATTTCACAGTTGATGCAATAAACCATTTTGAAACTATCATGGCATCTCTCAAACAACTGGTAACTTCTTATGAGCTTGTTAAGCCCATGATTTCCTATTTGTCACTCATGAGAGATGCCTCTGAAGAAACTAATGACAGGCCCACCCTGTTCTGTATTTCTTACTCTATTGAGAACCGCTCATGTGAATCAGGTATAGTATGCTACCCCTTTAACCTTTTGAGATGTTAAAATAGAATGGGTAGATGACTACATAAATGCTTGCTGAATGTACTGCATGCTAATTGTGTGCCTCTCCTCGTTACTTGAATAATTCTTTAAAGATGTTGTCCATGGAAAAATTCATTTATGCCATGTTCTTGTGAGTCTGTCCATACTATAGCTTCCGCAAAATTTGCTCCAGATGTAAATACTTGACTCCGTACACATGAGCACATAGCTAGAGCTGATACACTGATTTTTGACAAAGTTTTCTTTATGTTGTTTAACATAGTATGTGAAACTACATTGTTGCATCCAATAATCTAAGTTCAAGGATGCAAATTGTAGGGAGTACACAGTTTGAACTTGCATGCTTAAAGTTTCATACTGATGCCTATTCATATCATACATGATTGCCAGCCATCAATGCACGTGATCTTGACAAGTTTCTTATCTCAATTGGAAGAGAACCGGCATATGTGGACTTGGAGGTGATTATTTGTTTGTCTTAATCAATTCCATGGATCTTTCACCGTCACATGAATAATAATGGCGATGCTTTGTCATAGGCGACGCCATTGGTAGGAAAGGACCAACCTCCTGGTCTTGCAGCTCTTGTTCCATCTGGCACCACTATTCTGCCAGTCTCAGAAGAGAAAGCAGTTACCTTCCAGCTTCCTACTGAAAACAATATTCCTGTAAAGAATAAATTGACAGATCACACAGGTAAATGTCCAAGCATTAATGATCTATATTACTGCAGCTAACAACTTTCTTTTTAGAAAATTCCACTGGTTGGATCTTAATGGACTGCCACCTCATTTCTCTGGATGCACTTCTATTCTATTGTATTTTTGAATGGTAGACACACAAACGCGGCGCTTGTACACGTGCACAGTCTTGAACCCGGGTCACCTAGATGAGAGACTCTTCCTTGTACCGCTGTGCTTAGGAGGCTCTGGTGCACTTAATTTGCATGTTTAATGAAACTTTTTCTGAATGATTTAGATGAGTCCAAATTAGTTTCCAAGACTTTGCCTCCATTGGCAGTAAAGAACTTCTATAAGTTACTCCAAATGCTTGCAGATAGGAATAAAGCCACAAAATTGATTGTGACATTGGTGAAATTGTATGTATCCACATAAGAGGACCCATATATTTACTGTCAACTGGCTGGTCTACATTTTGACCTTTTTTTACATGACTATACTGATTACCATTAAATTTAAAATTATCTTGCATAATTCGATCAGTTCTTTCAATTTCTTCTGATTTTTTTCTAAATTTATTTTTAATCAGACCATAGTAGAATAGTTTAAATACAATCAGCTATTAGCAAGGGAATCAATTTTTTTGTTGATGCAGTCATTGTTGAACATTGCTTGATTCTTTTCCGACTTGAAATTTAACATGTAATATTCTAGTAAAACCTTTTTGTTAATTCTCTTCTTACTTACAAATGAATATGCATATATGTACTAGTTTGTAACTAAGAAGAGAAAATAATGAAAATTATCTTCAACTTCTTCAAAATATGCAACCCTAACGTGACATGAATCAATTACTGATATTCCCTCAAGGTAGGGCATATCCCCTGTAAGCGACGCACTATATTGGATCCTGGGAGTAGTGGAAAATGGGCAAGTGTTGCTAGGGCATTCCCACTAAAGTGGCGGGCTTCATCAGATCCCAAGTGTAATAAAAAATGGGCAAGGGCTGCTAGAGCATCCCTTGGAAGAGATGCAGTAGAAAGTAGGCATGGTCCGTGTCATGGGGGTTGAGAAGTACGTGGGTAAATAGGCTAGCTCAAGAGCATAAGATTTGTGTCACCATATGACATATAGGGACATTGACAGGTAAGATTCTGGAGTTAGTAGATACTATGAAATGTAGGAGAGTCAACATCGCTTCTATCCAAGAAACCAAGGGGAAATGGGCTAAAACTAAAGAAATCAATGGGTATAAGCCCTGATATCTAGGAAAGGATAATAATAGAAATGGCATAATGATAGTGGTGGATAAAGAATTAAAGGATAAAGTTGTAGACGTTAAAAGAACTAGTGATAGAATTATAATAATAAAACTTGTTCTAGGAGAGAAGATCATAAATATGATAAGTGCAGATGCACTACAAGTAGGGTTAGAAGATATAATCAAGAGGTAGTTTTGGGAAGATATGAAGAGAGTTATGCAAGAAATTCCCAACACAGAGGAGATATTTATATGAACAGACTTAAATGGCCGTGTAGGAAAAGAAAAGGAAGGATATGATATGGTACATGGAGGGTATGGTATCGGAGAACAAAATGAGATGGCAAAAACTATTCTCGATTTTGCTTTGGCATATAACTTGACCCTTGCAAACACATTCTATAAGAAGAGGGATGAACACTTAATAACCTTTAAAAGTGGCCTACATAAAAGCCAAATAGACTTTTTTTTACTTAGGAATATTGAAAGATCAAATTGTAAGGATTGTAAGGTGATACTTGGTGAGAGTTTAACCTCACAACCTAGGTTAATGGTTATGGATATCTACATTAAAAGATGGAAGAAAGGAAATGAACTTAATAGGTATCCAAAAACTAAGTGGTGGAATGTAAAAGCGGAGAAAATAACGTCACTCATAGATAAGTTGATGGTAGAAGTAAATTGGAACAATGAAACAAAAGTAAACAACATGTGGATTAATATGGCTGATTCTATTAAAAAAGTGGTAAAAGATGTCCTATGAGTATCTAAAGGTAAAAGGCAATTAGTAAAGGAAACTTGGTGGCAGAGTGTAACAGTGCAAAAAGTTATTAAAAAAAAGGGTGTGTTTTAAAGCATGGTAGAAGATTAGAAATAATGAAAACTATGAATAATATAAGAATGCTAAAATGGTTGCTAAGAAAATAGTAAGTGAGGCTAAACTAAAGGTATATAATGATCTCTACAATAGACTAGGATCAAGAGAAGGTGAGAAAGATTTGTTTAAGCTTGCAAAAATAAGAGAATAGAAGGGTAAGGTCTTAGACCACATTAAGTGCATTAGAAGTGATGATCAAATGGTACTAGTAAAAAAAGACGAGATCAAATAAAGGTGGGAAAGTTACTTTCAAAAATTGCTAAATGATAATTGCCTTAAGAATATAAGGATTGAAAGTACTGTAAACCTAAATAACATTGGACATTATACACACGACCATAGGATTAGAATACTTGAAGTGAAAGAGGACTTGAAATAGATGAAATTAGGAAAGGCCCTGGAGCCTGATGGTATACCAATAGAGTTTTGGAAGCATATGGGAGACATTGTAGTTTGGTTGATAAAGTTGTTTAACAAGATTATAAAATCAAAGAAAATGCTGGATGAATGGAGGAAGACTTTTATTGTACTTCTTTATAAGAAAGAATAAAATAGACACACAGAGTTGCACTAATTATTGAGGGATCAAACTTATGAACCACACTATGAAACTTTTTGAAAGAGTGATTGAGAAGAGGCTACAACATGAGACAAGTGTATCAGGGAACTAGTTTAGTTTTATGCTTGAGAGGTCTACTATGGAAGCTATTTTCTTACTAAGACAATTGATAGAAAAATATAGAGAGACAAGGAAGGACCTCTACATGGTCTTTATTGAATTAGAGAAAGTTTATGATAGGGTCCCCAAAGAGTTCGTATGGAGGGTGTTGAGCGAGAAAGGGGTTTTGCAGGGGTATATAGATATTAAAGATATGTATGAGGAAGCGGTAACAAATATTAAGACCACTAGCGAAGAGATTGGTGATTTTCTTATCACTGTAGGATAACACCAAAGGTCGACACTGAGCCCGTACTTTTTGATGTTGGCTATGGATAAGTTAGCAAACATTAGCACGAGGAGATTTCATGGTGCATGTTATTTGCAGATGACATGGTTTTAATTAATGAGATAATGGAGGGCATAAACACAAAGCTAGACGTATGGAGAGAAGCATTAGAACCTAAGAGATTTAAAATTAGCCAAAATAAGATAGAGTATATGAAATGCAATTTTAGCAAAGAGAGGAGCGAGACTGGAGCACCAGTAAAGATTGATAACCAAGAAGTCTACTTAGGATCAATGATTCATGGGAGGGAGAGATTGAAAGGGAGGTTACCCAGAAAATCCAAGTGGGTTAGAACAAATGGAGATGTGCATTTGGTGTTTTGTGTGATCGGTGGGTGACTCAAACTAAAAGGCAAATTTTATAGAATGGCTATAAGGCCAGGCATGCTCTATGGATCAAAGTGTTGAGCAGTTAAGGAATATCATGTTCATGAGATAAGCGTATAGGAAATGAGGATGTTGAGATGGTCTAAGCTAGGTGGTCTAAGCTAGTTGGGCACCTTCCTATTCTTTTGAGTCTTATTCTGGACTGCATATCCCATTGTTACTCCCCTAATAGGATCAAACTTAGTAAGCTAAGCACTAAGGTTCTGCTGCTAATGCTCTTGGTTGCTGAGTGGAATGAACACCTCAAATAAATCAAGTGCCTTTGACATGTATGTAAGAGATTCCACTTAGCCTATATGCAATAGCTGCAAGAATAAAGCTGGTGGGTTTTTGACATCCAGTGGCAATACTAAATTTTGAAGTTGGATATGGACAGGAACAAACAACATGATGGCTGGAAAAAGCCTTAGACTTGTTCATCATCGTTTATGAGATCACTTCCAATCACCGCAATCCACTTCAGCTGATAACTTAATGATGTTTTTGGTTTTTGAATGGTAGTTTATTGAGAACAGGACTTACAAGGTAAAGAGAGAAGATCAGACCGAACTGGTGGAGCTTTAGAATGTTCTCTTGTTGAGTTTCAATATTAGTCTCAAGAAGATTGAGACGGGCATATTGTTCTCTATGTATATCATTTTTCTTTCCTGACCATAGTATATGCTTGCGATGCAGCCTCTAAAAACCTTTGGAACAAGATTCATGCGACCGACCCCTAATCGGGATGAGGTCTTGATGGTGATGATGATGATGATGATGATTCTTTTAATGATAAATATACATGAATGTAAAGCGAGAAGGGTTTTGACATATGTATCTTCTAGTTCTATTCGTGATGTGTTTATTGTTACCTATAATATATAATATTCTTTTAATGATAAATATATGTGAATGTAAAGCAGCAAGGTTTTTGGCTCGTCTGTCTTGTGATTCTACTAATGATGTGTTTAAAGTGACAGCTTTGAAATGGAGAAAGCATCAATGCAACTGCAACTCTTGGTGCATCTATACACTAGGTGGTCTAAGCTAGTTGGGCACCTTCCTGTTCTTTTGAGTCTTATTCTGGACTGCATATCCCATTGTTACTCCCTTAATAGGATCAAACTTAGTAAGCTAAGCAGTAAGGTTCTTCTGCCAATGCTCTTGGTTACTGAGTGGAATGAACACCTCAAGTAAATAAAGTGCCTTTGACATCTATGTAAGAGATTCCACTTAGCCTATATGCAATCGCTACAAGAATAAAGCTGGTGGGTTTTTGACATCCAGTGGCAATACTAAATTTTGAAGTTGGATATGGACAGGAACAAACAACATGATGGCTGGAAAAAGCCTTAAGACTTGTTCATCCTCGTTTATGAGATCACTTCCAATCACCGCAATCCACTTTAGCTGATAACTTTAGGATGTTTTTGAATGTTAGTTTATTGAGAACAGGACTACAAGGTTAAGAGAGAAGATCAGAACGAACTGGTGGAGCTTTAGAATGTTCTCTTGTTGAGTTTCAATATTAGTCTCAAAGAAGATTGAGACGGGCATAATGTTCTGTATATATATCATTCTTCTTTCCTGACCATAGTATACGCCTGCGATGCAGCCTCTAAATCTTTGTCCTTATTGAACTGCCAAGTACTTTTGCCATTGCAGATATACACTTGGGTAATCTCCTGTCTTCTGACTTCCAGATGTGGGAAAAACAGTTACACAGGCCAATAATGCAAAAGGAGTGGCGAAGAAGCCGAAAACTGCCAAGAATTCCTTAGCTGCAGTTACTGATGTTGGGAAATTTGTAGATGAAATAATAGTTAAAACATCTGAAGTGGTCTTCTCACAGGTAATGACAATGGATTTACACTCATTTTCATCTCAGTTTTGGCCTTCGAATATTTACACTTGTACTACCAAATGTTGCAGATTACAAAGGAATCGACCCAACAGAACAGTGAACAGCTTGGGCCAGTAGTATTGGATGCTGTCAGGAAACAACTCAGTGTGGAGCTGGAAAATCTTACAGTGAGTATCAATTGAATTAGTTTTCTCCTTCCATTTCTTTTATTCACATTTTTGTTCCTTTCCTCTTTCCTTATAACCAGCTAAAAGACAATAATTTCCGCAACGGCTAGGATTATGCTTTACTCATCACCAATCTGTTTCAGCCAGTTCTCATATTGATTACTGTGGCATCCCACTGCAGATGACTTTCAAGAATGCTGCATACACTCAAGGGTTTAGTTCAGGTCTCAAGAGCGCGTTGGTGCATAAGTGATCTTTGCTCTTTCAGTTTTTGCATGGGACAGGTTCATTTGCATGAGACGGGTTCGAGGTTCAGTCACTCAGATGTAGTTGTGATTGCTATTGGTTCAGAGAACAATGATATCTTCATTTACAAGCGTTCTGAATGTGTAACCTAGATTGAGTCAATTAAGGGACGACCCTTTGACATGTACAAGGTTAGGGTCAAAAAAATTTGACCTGAGCTGGATTAGGGTTAAAAAATCTTTATCCAAGCAGGCTAAAGTCGGGTTTGGGGGGGGAAAAAAGCACTAGGGTCAGGGTCAAGGTCGGCTAAAAATTTGCTCAAACTTGACCCATTGTCATCCCTAATCTTGGTACTAAGCAGGTTTTTAATTATTTTGAGGGGTGAAATGGACTGGTCTATTGTCTAAAAACTAAATGAATAAATAAAAGAAAAGAAATAGACTGGTCAAAAGGTTTAAGATAAAAAGGTATTGAATTTTTGGGGCTGTTTGCAACAGGAATAAGAATCAAGCAGTAACTCATTTTAGAATTTTTTATGAAGAATTTTTTTTTTCTAGTAGCTAAAATTTTTCCCAAACTTGATCCATTGCTAACTCTAATCTTGGTGCTAAGCAGGTTCTTAATTATTTTGATGGTGAAACGGACTGGTCTATTGTCCAAAAAATAAACGAATAAATAAAAGAAAAGAAAAGGACTGGTTAAAAAGTTCAAGATGAGCGTTATTGAGTTTTTGGGGCTGTTTGTGACAGGAATAAGAATCAATGATTAAATTGTTCTAAAATTTCTGTTACTTGATAAACCATAACAAAGATGGTATTAGTAAGAGTTCATGTATCATAACTCAAAATAGAAACATTCCACATCCTTTAGTTTTTTCTTTTTTAATACATTTAAAAGGTGAAGGGGAGCCTTGGCTAATGCTAGAGTTGTTATTATGTGATCTTGACGTTATGGGTTCAAGGCGTGGAGACAGCTTCTTGTAAAATGCAAGGTAAGACTGCATATTATTAACCCTTGTCCTCTACCCCTTTCTCGAGCCCCACATGCAGGCTGGCCTTTAACACGTTTAATAGGTGGGACTACTGGCATCATCGTGTTTAAGCCAACTTTCCATCCTTTCTCTTCTTCCTTTTTACTTAATTTTACGTGATGCTTTTATGTTCTACCAAACGAAACGAAAGAGTGCATGAACCTTAGCTGCCAAAAGAAGACGCTGCAATTCTTCTGATTTTTTAAATATGGTCAGTTTTTTTCTTAATCTTTTCCATAAAAATTAAAGAGCAGCTTCGAGTATGCGCAGCATAGGAAAGGAGTTTATCATGTCTATAATATGCAGTCTTATCTTGTACTTTTACAAGAGGTTATTTTCACGCCTTGATCCTGTGACTTTCAAATCACACAGTGACAACTCAACCTCTGTGCCAAAACTCCCCTTTTATATTACATAAGAATCAATTTAGACAAAACTTTTATTTATTTTTTAGCACAAGCAAGGAATTACTAATGAAATCACTCGCACAGTCTCGCGCACAGTCTCGTAGTGCCGACCTTGAACCGCAACCTTGCCTCAGCAGGATTTTTCAGGAACGCATAAGAAATGGAATTTCTTGGGCCTGGATGAATGGCAGTTGTTGAATTTTCCAAGATAAAATGTTCCAAGAACATAAAGGACAACTGATCGCTCCGATAAATGCCTCCTAAACCAGCCAATGGGTAAAAATTGATGCCACGGAACAGTGTTTGAAAGTTATGATACAAATTTAACGTGTGTACGGACAATAATCTTGACTAGCTTAAGGATTTTTGAAGGATGGAAGACGAATTTATCAGACAAACCTAGGTATTTCTAAATCACATGGTAGTAGTAGAGCATACCATTTACAAAGGGTTGTAGGGTGCCCAACCCTACTAAATCATGTTGGACTTCTAGCAAAAGGTTGTTTGACTGTTATTTGCAAAATGCAAGGTAAGATTGCGTACTATAGATTCTTTGTGGTTTGTTCCTTCTCCAGACCCTGCATACACAAGAGCTTTGTGCACTAGGCTACTTTGTTTTCAATGGTAATGATTTTTAATAAATAAGATAAAGGAAGCTAGAAATCAGGCTGAGAAGATCTGATAACCAAACAATGAAATTGGGAAAAAGTCCGAGCATCAATTTTTGAAGCAATCACAAGTCTGTCAAAATGTTATTGCTGGAGTAGACTGTTGGAGCATGACTAGTTAAGGCCCAAAGATGAAAGGCATACAGGATATCTTTTGGGTCCACTTCAAGTGATAAATACCGGTGCAATCTTGTACATTCTGATTGGCAGGAAACTCTTGCTTCAGTTGCTTTACAAGGGCTTCTATGCAAAAGCCACTTAAGATTTTTATTGGGTTTGGGGATAGAATTTCTTCCTTCATCTTTTCATTTAAAAATTGCGATTGTGATTTTGGTGTGGTATGGAGAGCCACTTGTGGAAACAAATCCATCAAGCCACGGAGCTTCATTTTCGTTGTGTGAGCACCAATTATACATGGAAAGGGAACCTTCCCAAGCTAACAAAACAAAGAGGGTTGGAAGAAATCATCAAAGACATTGCCTTTTCATTAGTTTGTTGACCAATGATAGAATCATCTGATAATGATAGAGCAATGGCAATGGCCAGATTAGTGCTGGCACCAATAGAGCAAAGACTTGACCATAGCTTGTAAAGTCATTAAATGAGGACTACTAAAGAGTGCACGAGTTTCATAGATGATACCATACAGCACCCTTGTTTTGGTACCTCGTTGCCTACACAAAATAAGTGGCCTCTTTGGTCCTTGTGATGTGGCAATTTCCCTCCAATGCCACTCACTGTGCATGTATAAATATGTAAGAGAATGGTATCAAGAATCCATCTTTTGAGTCCTCACTTTGATAAACAGCTTTCTAATTGGATAATGATATCCATTAGTGAATTATGACATCCTTAGCTGCTCATCAGAACAGTGAATCTCCAAAAAAGGGTACCATTATTGAGTAAGGGGTGCGAAATATGAATAGTATTGTAGCTTGCAGGAGATACATGCATGAACCAAGCTGATTTATCATTTGTGTCCCCCACTTGTAGTCCAAAGACGGTTAGCTATTGCAAAAATACAAGATGATTCACATTCATCCGACAGAAGTCCTTTCTCCAGACATTTAAGTTCATTCCCTGTCCATGACCCATTACCATGGGATCCAGAAGTTGCATGGTCAAGATGGCCCTGCACTTTTAGCTTTGAAACACCTCAAAAAGCCAGGTGGAGATATCCAAGTGCCAATGGCAAATAGTATTAGATCCGGGTACTTCTCATATAGATTTGTTAGCTTACAAAACAAGTTGGTGGATTCTCATTCTCAATCGATAAGGCTGGATTTTTGCATGGGATGTAGGAACCAAGTAATGATATCCTTTTACAACACGATGATGGGACGTCGTCTTCATCTTCTTCTTCTTCTTCTTGTAGCATGTTGCCCTTCATTGCCTTTCATTGTGCAAGTGCAACTGCAATGGCTAACCAAGGTATACAGCACTTGACAGTGGCCATTGTTTCATTATTTTACGTTTTGCAGTCTTGGATGGCACCACAATGTTATGGTTTGTTCGGTTGGTAACATAATGTGCTAGGTTATTGTTTGAGAGGCTGCTGGATTTGTATGATGGGTTGTTTGCTTATTTTTATGGTTTTATGAGAATTGTTCCCTCAAACGTGCTTTTGGTTGCATGATATCCTAACCTCTTTAATTTTCTGAGTGTTTTTATAGAGGATTTAGCTGGGTGGGTTTTCTAATTATGTATTTTAGTTTGTGAAAGTTTATGGCATAGATGTGAATTCACTAATGGTTTAAATAGGATTGACACCGTTCGTGAGACAAATGACAATGTAGATAAATTCAGTCAGGAATCTGTGTTTTATACAGCATAACACTAAAACTATTTCGGTAGTGAATGGCTTTTGATTCCGTGGTGGTATTTGACATTATAGAAATAGATGCATTGCTAAGATGCTCCGAGGTTCTGTAAGGGGTTGACGTTTTCCATTTTAAACAATATCTGATTGATCACTTGCTTTATTCAGTGAGATCAATGAACTACGAGGAGTTTTAGCCTTCAACAGTTCGGTACTTGATTTCAAGTGACAGGCGACCAATTTGCTTCCTCTCGTTTGATGCCTTCTCTTCTAGTTAACTAGTTTTATTTTGAAGGGAGTTTGATCTTCACTCACGCAAAATTTACACTAAAAGGGTAGACCCGGTGCACAAAGCTCTCACCTATGCAGGGTCTGGGGGAAGGGCAGACCACAAGGGCCTATAGTAGGCAGCCTTACCTTGCATTGTGCAAGAGGCTGATTCCACGCCTTAACCCTGACGACAATGCTCCCCTTCATGTAAAATTTACACAATAGTTTCTTATTTGGTTCGACTGTGAACTACTTTAGTTTGAATAAGAAACCAGAGTAGGTAAAATATTACTGAGCACAATGAACCAAGGTAATGAGACGATGAACCAGAAATCATCATTTGTTTACTGATCATTCAGTGGTTAGTCCAAGTGTAAAAGTTTAAGCTCTCTCTGCTCATTTTGTGAATGTTGAAACTTCAACTTTTCTGACTCCATCTGGGGACCGAACCCAGAATCTCTGGTTCCATAGACCAGCGCTTTATTCATCGGGCTCGAAGCGAAGGTGTTCAGAATGGCAATCCCCTGAAATCTAGATATAGGGATACTGCAGAGCACTATTATCTAATAAATTGAAAAGAGAAAAAAAAGAAGTGGCTTATATGTTTCAAAATCTGAACATATTTACAATATGATGAAAAATTTAACCAATAAATTTATGCACTAAGTATTTCAGAAATCATATCCTATGCAAACCTTATGCTCAGTTGATATCCATCATACCGAAAGAAGTTAAAGAAAAAAAAGAAGTGTGACTCTTCAAATTGGTGCCTAAAACTGAAAGAACATAAAGTATAGGCCAGTTTATGAGATTGACCTATCATTACTTTCTTCAACTGATCTTCAACTTATCAAAATGGATAAGAAAAGGAAGACTTCAATTAAGAGCTTTATCACAAACCAGAGAGTGGTTGACATGCTACACATTGGACATGATCATTGGTACACTGTGCCTCTACATATAGTGCACTCAGGTTCTCTTGGGAAGTCTCTGGGAGACAATTGCCTAATGAATTTGAAATTTCTCTGAAAGGTTGCTTATTATTTAAGCTTATCATGCTCAGAGACCATATTGTGTGCACACCTGTACCTGTACAAGACGTCAGCCAAGAGTTGGCCAAGGAAAGTCAATGATTGATGCCTTCAGTCTCCATTAACTTGGGTTTCGACTTCTTAGGTTTCCCATTAAATTCAATGGATCAAAGGAGCTTGGATGAAAGAAGTGATGACCATGCTGCAAGGAGTGGAACTTGCAGAACAGTGGGCAGAGTGGAAACAGCTTGAAGGGATCCGTGATCAAGAATATTCAGCTATAACTGACCCACTAGCTTGGGCTGACGATACAAACTGTGTGGCTACAGAGTTGTCTGAGGGGAGGTAGTGAGACCGTGCTACTATATGTATAAGATCACCTTAGAACTTGGTCATTATATCTAGACAGTGGGAGAGTGTTACCAATAAACCGAGTCCACACTCCAGAGAGTTTGTATATTTGTAGATTTACCAAAAGAAACTATATATGTAAGGGGCAGCCCCAGTGCCCGAAGCTCCCGCCTATGCAGGGTCTGAAAAAGGGCTGGACCACAAGGGCCTAAAGTACACAGCCTTACCTAAAACTTGCACCTACCTAATTGTTCCCAATAGTAAACCTTAAAATTCTGGCACTGAAACGGATGGCTCATACTGAAAAAGAAAATTTCTTCGCCAACAAATGTCTAGTGCAGTTAGTTGAAGACAACTTCACCTCCACATAGATTCGAGTTGCTGTTTTTTCCTTTTGTTGGGGAATAGATTTAAGATCGCATGAGTGTTTTGCTTTGTAATTTCAGTGGCTGTATCCAAAATATAAAAGCAAAATTCCTAAAATAATGAAAGATTTATAACCATTAACAAAGTGTGAATGTTTTATGTATTGGTTTATTTCTAACAAGCTAAAAGGGGCAGCCCCGGTGTATGAAGCTCCCGCCTATGCGGGGCCCTGGGAAAGGGCGCACCACAAGGGCCTATAGTAGGCAGCCTTATTTTGCATTTTTTGCAAGAGGCTGTTTCCATGCCTTAACCCGTGACCTCAAGGTCACATGACGACAACTTTTACCGTTACGCCAAGGCTCCCTGGATAAATGGTTTAGAACATGGGGAGAGTGGTCTTGCTAATGCGTAGGCCTGCGCATATTTTGCAAATGAAAATATACATATCCCCAGTATAAGAACTCAAATCAGGTCCAAGCGCATAGTTTTCATTGGAAAATATGATCAGCCAACCATCCAAACCGTCTATCTTACAGATCATGCTACGGATGATCTATGAAGGACCCAAACCTACTTGAACATAATTAACCTCTGATTTGTAACCTCGAAAACAGAAGGGTAATAGACACTCAAAAAGCAATAACAAACCGCACGTAATTTAAAGGCAAAGAACTATCCAATGGTCCATTTCTTCATATGGCAACTAAATAGCATTTTCCTTTAGAAAAAAGTATATTTTATTGATTGGGAGAGAAAAGCCCCTTCTGCCATAACTACCTCTATATTCCGCTGAGAAGAATTCGACAGTGAGTTTGAGTAAGTGATTCAACAATCATATAGTAGGTGTACCGTGGGTGGCTTGGTTAGATTAGCCCTTAACCCGGAAAAGAAAGATACAAGGAATCGATCTCAGTCTCTTTAAAAGTCAAATAAAGACTTTCGCAAAAGAGTTCGGTTAAGGAGTGAAAGAACCCGATATTCATTCTTTAAAGCCTTGATCCAATATTTCCAAGCAGAAACTGAATCATTCATCCACGCTATAACCTTAGAAGCGTCCCCCCTCCACAATCAAACACGCACATCTGTTTCTATCCTAAAGCTCAATACTCTTAGCAACACATCACGGACTTGCATTACAAGGGAATTAGGCCCATTGTTACAAGTCCCTTTTATTACATCAGTTTTTCTTCTCTTTTATTAGGGTAAGTCCCAGATTTAATCAATCGAATTGATTCTATCCATTTTCTCAAAGGATCTAATTTTTTTTCATCCAAATTCACTAATTTTTAATGGATAAATGGATATGCACTTATTTTAATTTATTTTGCTGGTATTTTACAATACAAAATGTCCTACCCAATGCTTATAGCATATGTTTTTTTATTCTTATTGAATTCTTCAAAGACCCAAAACTAGTGTGGTTGGATTCATTTGAATGCATTGATTTCTCACGTATTACTCTGTACCTCTTAAATCATCAACGACTTAGATCTTCTGAAAATTTGCTTAATAACGTCTAATTCTCTGCATGCAAGTACTGCGTCTACTCTCAACGCGGACTCGTAAAATATCCAAGTTACTGTAAGAAAAATGCAGCGTACTGATAAAATTATTTGTTACCTTAAAAATAAAAAAGGTAAGGATGGTGTCAATATCAAAACAAAACCAAGGGGTCAGATTGACTTACCCTCTGGCATAAAAAAATTAAAAGGAAATGCAAGAAAAAATCTTCACCGGATTCCCCATCCCGCCAAACGCAGAACAGGAAAAGACGAAGCAAACCCAGAACAAGAAAACTTCATCAGCTGCTCTTCGTCTTCTTCTTCTCCTTGCTACCATAGCTCTTGGAATGAAAATTCAAGAACAAACCCAAAAGAGATGCATTGAAAACAGCATTAAATCCCCATTCCTTCATGCCCGAACAACCACCTCCTTCCTTATCCCCGAACTCATACCACAACAAAACAAGAGATGCGCAAAAACTGAACACGAATTGGACGATCTGACAATCGGTAACCATCCTCTTCCATCTGGGTCTCCTCCCCAAACTGCAGAGCAAATAATAGCCGTACATCAACGTATGCACAGATGCATTTGTGACAAGGGCAATTGGGAACAGCGACTGGGACCCTCTGAGCCACAGGTAGCACATAACAACCACAAGTGCGTGATGGTAGACGTGAAGGAACGTGAGCCGCTTGATTGGGTTGAGGAGGATGAGCAGAGTATCGGAGAATTCCAGAATCTTGGAGAGGTAGAAGACGTAGGCCCAGAAGAAGACGGGTCCGCTCGGTGGGGTTGAGTTGGGCGGGAAGCAGAAGAGCCATTTGGGGTTGGGCATTTGGTAGATGGCGGAGAGGGAGCACCCAACGGCCATGGTTAGGGAGAGGATGAGAAGGATGAGGTTATGGACGGCTGAGATCAAGCGGAGGGGAATTCGAACCGGCTTTTTGAGGAGGGTGAAGTGGAGGAGGATTGTGAGGGAGAGGTAGCAGAGGACTACGGTGGCGAGGAATTGGGTGGAAGCGCCCAGGGTTCGCCGGTCCCGCCAATGGAAATTGCTTATTAGCGGTTGATCTACTAGCCAGTAGTGCACGCTGGAGTATAGGGCGTCCATCTCTCTCTCTCTCTCTGAGGGGAGAAGGGCCGGCTGCAACTCCATTGCTAGGTTATCCTTATGTTTGCCTTGTCGATGCACTGTGGTCGGGCGACCAACTTTTGAAGATTTACTCTGGCTGCAATCAATATAGCTGGGGCCCAGCACAACGAATATATTCTGGTAAATCATGGGCTTGGATAAGGGCAAAGATTGGCAACTTAGTTATAAATAAGTTTGATTGTACATCATTTATATATATATATATAATATTTTCCGAATAATTCAAATCAAGCAATTTAATGTCTGGTTCGGGCCTATATTGCATGACCGATCGATAAAATGCTTTGGACTGTTCGATCGCTGGAGAAGTGGGCCAGACTAACTCCTAGCGGTTGGATGGAATTGATATATAAAATTCCATTTCGAAAGGGGTAGTTCGTGAAACTTCGTCTCTCTTCAAGACACTCAAAGAAACTCGTAGAAACTCCTGGAAAACCACGTCCAGCTTCCGGAGCCCTTCTCAAAACCATGCCATATCCCTATAAATCCACCGTAAATTTCTTCCGTCTCCTTCGAGAACGAAATTCCAGTCGAGGAACAAGCGAAGAATCACCGAAACCCAGCAGTTTTTAGTTGCCTCAATCTCTCTAGCAGCGGCTCTGCAATGGATCTCAGAATCATGGGTTTGGAAAGCCCTCTCCTCACAACCCTCCAACACATGCTCGACAATCCCGACGAAATGGAGAAAGGAGTCAATGCTCCAACGCGCACCTACGTCCGTGACGCAAAAGCCATGGCTTCCACTCCCGCAGACGTGAAGGAGTACCCCAATTCCTACGTCTTCATCATCGACATGCCCGGACTGAAATCCGGGGACATAAGTGTTCGGGTGGAGGACGACAATGTGCTTGTTATTAGCGGTGAAAGAAAGAGGGCAGAAGAGGAGAAAGAAGGAGCCAAGTATGTGAAAATGGAGAGGCGGGTGGGCAAATTTATGAGGAAGTTTGTGTTGCCGGAGAACGCGAATACGGATGCAATCTCCGCTGTTTGTCAGGATGGGGTGCTTACAGTGACCGTCAACAAGCTGCCTCCGCCGGAGCCCAAGAAGCCCAAGACTATTGAGGTCAAGATTGGTTGAGATTAGGCATGTTTGGTTTTGGGTGCTTGGGGTGTGGTTTTGGGAGTAGCTGGATTTTGTATGTGTTTTTGTTTGCATATGTGATGGTGTTTTAGGGTGTGCTGAAATAAGGCAGGCAGGCTTTGTAATGAACATGAAGATCTTTGAAAGACTGTTGCTGGTTCTATGAATAAATAAGCACTTTATTGAGAAACCCACTAATCCCAATTTGCCTGTTATGTCTCAAGATCCATGAGAAGACACATTTTCTTCATGCCTAGACAGGAAGCTGATACGTTGTTTGGCACTGTAGTTAACTCCACCCAACAATGGAGGTTCCCCAGCGACCATGCCATATGAACGAACTAAAGCCATAGATACATGTTTCTTCCAAGATAAGTTTTGAAAGCGAACGTAACAGGAATTGGGAGCTTACTAATAATGCCCATAATAATCAAAGCTAGTTTCAAAAATGTTGGCTAGAAGAAGTAAATGCGTTACTTCTGGGGCACCTAAGGAAAATTGCCATTACCAAATCTTGCAGCTCTGGGGATGAAAATCTCAGAGCTCAGACGATAAAGAAGATGTTGCACTCTGCCTCACGGGAGAGAGTTGATATGCTACTAGGTTTAATTCGGTTTAGTATAGTTTGATTTCGATCTCCATCTCCAACCAAAAGCACAGTACACAACCAGGTCATTCGTCAAAAATTCAAAGAAGCTAACAAGCAGCAATGCCAGGTGATTTAGAGAGCACCTTGCAACTCGTGTACCCGCTTGGTCATGGATAAAGAGCACCATGTTAATAAACTGTATTACAGAATGAAAAATGCCCATTGTCTCTATGGGGGAAATGGTTGACACAACTTGAATGCAAGTACAATTATAGTAACATGCTCGAGTTCCAAGTGAAGGATAGGAGTTTACTGCCAAAACAAACGTTGTCCGCACATTAAATCGCTCTGAAACAATTACAAGAAAATAAGAAAACTATTGTACATATAAGATACATCACAGAACATGGGGTATCCACAAGTAATATCAACATTAACACCAAGGACAGGTTTTCATACAAGTGAAGCATGGCAATGGAATGCAATGTACAACCGATTCAATTGCCCACTTCAGCTGGCATTGACTGAAGTGAGGACGGGACCCATTTTTTGGCAGCATGAAGGCACCCCATGATGAAGCTTAATGGACATAAAGCAGCTCCTGTGCCTACAAGGACAGATCGAAGTGGTACAGCTAGTTAATACAAGTGGCCTTTGAGATTATAATCCAAGCTTTCAAAGTGTGATGCAGTGTTCATACGTAGAAACCACAAGATTGCCGAAAAGCAGATATGACAACAAAGTTCTTCACTCATGTGCACAAAGATATGATAGACATGCTATCAACCATCTCAGACTAGAATAAAACCATGCCTGGTATGAGACAAGCTGAAACAGGATGAAACCCCTTGATCATCCATGCGTCATCAGCTTTACATATCAATGTCAACAAGGACAAGCATTTGCCAACCCTCCAATTAACGAGGCAGTTGGCGAGCAATCAGAGCCAACAGTAAAATGCCAACTCCAAACCGAAATAGGATAAAACTCTAGCAATATTTCAAACAAGAGGATATTCATAGGGGATGATTTGCCAGAAGATGGTTGACTGAGTTCCAAAGCTAAGCTCCAAACATCCTAAAATGCATGCCAATGTCCTAGAAAGCACCATTTGTCAAGCAATTAGCAAACTAAGATCTTTACTGATAGAGTTCATTTTGATATTTAGGTGAATTTCAGTAGGCTTTGAAAAAGAATCATGCTTTTAGGAAAGCAAAATTCAAAACTGTATATACTAGTTTTGGGCTGATTTAACATTAAAAAATGGGATCTCTAAAGATTGATCTAACAGAAAGGTCCAAAACTGATTCTGTACCAGGATGAAACTGGGATCCAAAAGTTTTGGCCATAGATTTTGATGCACATTTCAAGAGGTCAATGTAGTGGCGAGTTTTCTCCATTGATTCTTTTTTCTATGTTTCACTATAGGATTTTGGGGAAATATCCTATTCTCATCATGTACGTGATCAAATTTAATGTCACTTTCCCCTCAGATTGTTCACCAAGATCTATAGGATTATCTGTTCGATGTTCAGTTCTCTATTTTGGCTGATTTCTGGTACATTTGTCGCACCAGATTGGCCAGAGCAAGGACTGCAATAGGTTCATCAAATTGGAACTAGAATCTTATCCAAATAAGGACTGCTCAAACTTCACAACGAAATGTTATATATCCTCAATCAAATCTCAACATGCCTGAGCAATTGATCGTCAAATATCCAGTACATGGTTACTTCTCATCGTGCAAACGAGCTCTTCAATTTACTTCTAAGAAACTATTTTGTCTTACACCTCACAGGAGAGAACCCTGAGAACTGCAGCCTTCAGCTTGATTTCAGTTCTTGTCAAATGCACACAGGCTGTTAAAACCCCCAACTCCTTGGTAATAGGTTCAAGTTTTCATGTCATAAGCGCTCAAAATCAAACAAAGGATACATTTATACCTTCCACCATTCACGATACTGTGGAAGAACTTGGTCTCTGGTCCCTCCTCAAAGCCACTTCAATCGCCAGATTCTGCAACTCTATGAAGTGTTGCAATTTGTTTGCTGATTTACCTCTTTCTCGTCTCACAGTTACTTGTGTGAGCAATTCAAGGTTCTTTCTTGCAATAACTTGTAGCTAGTTTTCAACCACACTTCTAAATTTTCCTTAATGTAAGCTTGTAACCGAAAATAACAGGAGCTATTTTTGCCTCACACGCTGGCCACGACACCTTTGATCAATCTAGTTCTGAAGAGCCTCCAACAACCTTAGTCCAAAATTGATGCTCTAAGTGTAAAAGATAAGCCCTTTTTTCTTTGAAGGAAAGTTATCCAGGGAAAAACGTAAAGGAATTACCTTGAAAAGAAGAAAGTTAATAAATTGAATACCCTGTCTCAGTGTTAATGTGATAAAAACAGGAGAAAATAAAGACAGAGACAAAAAGGAAACAAGCCATGTGATAGAATCATAGAGGTTATTCCATAAAAAGGAGAATAAGAAGGAAGACAAGCAATAAACCGGAACTACAGGAATTTTTCACATGTGAGGTAGATCACCTTGCTCAACTGGAAAAAGACTTCATTTGAAAGGGAATACTGATGGAGGAAAATATATTTCGTTTGCAGTTCTTGCTTTGAAATTGAATTGCCCACGTTTACAACACAACAGACCCAAAAGCAGGTCACTCACCTAAGTTTGCAGTCAAATCAAGAAGTCCAATATACAGCAACCAATCACAGTAAAAAATGAAGAAACATAGTGAAATGAGAAAGAAGAAAAAGGCTCTGACAAGTGATAATCATCAGAACCAGCTGAAATCAGATCAAATCTTTACCTTCAACATAATAGTACAACCAGCAAGCAGATTTTCTTAACATCTTCTAACCAAGCAGCTGCGGTCAGAATGCTATAGAGAAAATCATGAGCGCCAGCAGGAGTTAAATGCTGTAAGTAACAAAAAGAATTCAATGTAAAGAGGCTTGAGTTAGAAATAATTCATTTAATCAAAGACAAAACAAGCAGGTAGCTTCATCGCGTTCTAACAAAACCAAGCAGGCTTCTGCGGAACAACAAAAGAAGGCCACCAGCAACAATACAGCAAATCGCAATATTAAAGCCATTACCACCACCATTAGCTGAGCCATTGTCATCGTGAGGATTACGATGCCGGTAACTACTGAACAAACGGAAAGGCCATAACAACAACGATAAAAGATTCCTCCTCCCATGACGGTGATTCCTACTGCCTTCCTGGTTCAAATCATGGGTATCATTCTGAGGAGGATCCTCACCAGAATTAGGCAACTCCTTCCGACAAACCGGGCAAGAGTTGTGAATCCGGAGCCAAGGAGCGATACAGTCCGAATGATAGACATGACTACAAGGCATCTCTCTCACTTCCTCCCCAACCACGAAATCCTCCTTACAAACTGGACAATGTGAACCGTGCATCAAATGAGTCGGAGTAATCTTCACTAAGGGCATTGCTTCAATGGCTGAAGCAGATGCCGGGGGTGGTCCAGGGCGGTCATTTTGGGTGAGTTCGTCGATGAATTCGTCCAACCTGGGTCCAACGAAGTAATTTCTAGGATCTAAAGCCGCTGGAGGAGGATAATTCTCCCCAGGAGTCAGAGTTCTAATAGGCCTACCGGAATCCCTAGTCCGAAGTATAATCCAAGGGCCACGGCTGGCTTCTGATTCCAATTCCAATCTGGGTCGTCTTAATTCACCATCAAATTCATGGGTTCGGGTTACATTTGCCGATGAGAACAACCCAGAGATGGCTTCAATCATACGGGCACTCGGAGAGGGGTCGAATCCGGTTACATTGAGAATGAGACGGGGCCGGGAAATGTCGATTTCAGAAAGGAATTGGCCGTAGCAACGTGGACATAAGGGATCAGCGGTGGCGTTGGCGTTGGAGGCGATTCTGACTGCTCTGTGGCATTGGTAACACCAGAAGAAACGGTAACTTCGAGAGTTGTTAATTGTGATGCGGGATGAAGGACTTGTAGACATGGGTTGTGTTTATGATTGATTTCCGTTCTTTCTCCTTATAGTGTTGCGGGTTAGGTGTAAATTTCGGATTAAGAAGAATGAAAGAGATGGAATAAACAAGGTATATATACTGTGTAAAAAAAGGAGAAGAGCGAAGGATAAGAGGAGAGGAAGAGCATTGATACCTGAAGGTTTTTGGCATGGATTGTTTGGCTGGAAAGGATGGCTTTTCGCGATGCAACAAGTGATTCTCTCTCTCTCTAGCTTGTTCTTGGCCATTTGCCTGTAGTCCACGTTCAGCGGAAAGGAATGAGTGACTGCTGATACAAGCTTTCTGTGGTTGATGGGGAGAGTTTACTGTCTTATCCTCTCTACAAAGCTTCAGACTCTTCCATCTTGCTGAACATTTTCTACAAAGAGGTTTTGAAAAAGTATTGGCGGAAATGTGACGTGGGTGCCGTCTATTTGATCATAGGACATTTTTGTTCCACGGTCGGGCGACCGAAAGTGAGGGTTACTTCCGCCACAGGGCCTCCTCTTCTTGAGTTGAGAAGCCGGGCCTAGTTTTCCATTGATCCAAATTCATCCATCGGCCCTTTTGATTAGGTCAGGTGGGCAATATCCCAACAAAGTTCACAATCCTAATTCTTTGTTGCTTTTCTGCTGTTTTCCATGTTCATTTTACATATCCAACCATTAGACGTAGCACCAAATGGAGAAAGTTTTTTGGGATGGCATATTTGAGACATCATCGTCATCATCAAACCTTATCCGTCGGTTACACAAATCTTGTTCTTCCATTCTCCTATATCAAATTTCATAGCCTCATTTAGTTCAAAAATTTTTAAATATTTTCTCACAATTTTTATTCATGTCCTTTTGGGTTTTTCTCTTACCATTTATAGCTTTTGACTTGGATTAACTCGCGCCTTCTATCCAATGCTATTTTTGGTCTCTATTGACATGTCTAAACCGTCTAACTCTACCTTTCCTCATCTTGTTACCTAGTAGTGCTACTCCTAAGTTTCTTCTAGTATTTTTATTTTTATTTCTATCATTTTTTATTTTACCACTTATCCATCTCAACATTCTCATTTTGGCTATGCTTATTCTTTGTATATAGTATTCATTAACTACTCAACACTCTAATCTATAAAGCATGGCCAATCTTATAGCCATTCTATAGAATTTTCCTTTCAGTTTGAGTAGCTCTCGCCGATCATACAAAACTTCAGAGACACATATCCATTTGTTCCTACTCACTTGGGTTCTCTAAGTAACATCCCTCTCAATCTCTTTGTTCTCATGAAGTATTGATCCTAAGTATCTAAAGTAGTCTTTTAGTAGACTTCTTGATTATTAATCTTTACTAGTGCTTGACTCTCACTCTTATCTTAACTAAAATTGCATTTTATATATTTTGTCTTAGTTCAAAAAATTTTAAATTCTTTAAACTCTAGAGTATCTCTCTACAACTCTAGTTTTGTGTTTACACTTCCCTTGTTTTATCTATAAAAAATAGGTCTCCTACAAATAATATAAACCATGAAGTCTTCTAGTACAAATTTTTTGTTAATTCATCCATAATTAACTTAAAAGGTTACAAGTTAAATGACAATTCTTGGTATAATCCTATAATGCTAGAAAAATCATTAATCTCTTCGCTGATGGTTGTAACATTTATTACAGTGCTCTCATGCATATCCCTAATTATATCTATATACTCTTGTGAAATCTCTTTCTCACTCAACACCCATCATATTAACTTTTAAGAGATCATATCATATGCTTTTTCTAAGTCAATAAAAGACCATATAGAGGTCCTTCATCATCTTTATATATGTTCCTATAAATTATCTAAATAGAAAAATAGCTTCCATGGTAAACCTTTTTAGGCATGAAATAAATTAGTTTTCCAATACACTTGTATCATGTTTTAGCTTCTTCTTAATCACTTTTTCCAAAGTTTGGTATGGCTTATAATTTTGACCCCATGATAATTAGTGTAATTCAGTAGATCTTCTTCATTCTTATAAATTGGTATGATAGAGTTTTTTTCTCCATTTATCTCACATTTTTTTGGGTTCTACAATCTTGTTAAATAACTTTGTTAACTAAATTACTACAGTATCTCTCATATACTTTCAAACTCCTATTGGTATACTATTGTGCCTCAGGCCTTTCTTGATTTCATGTTTTCCAAAGCATCTCTCACTTCAGGTATCCTGATCTTGTAGTTGTATCTATATAATCCAACATCATTTGGGTTTATAGTTCTTTTAATATATATATATATATATATATATATATATTCTCAAAACATTTGTCATTTAGTAATTTTTTCTCCTTTGATTGATCTCCTCATCTTTGACTAGTATCCTTTGGTCATCACTTTTAATGTATTTAACTTGATTTAAGTCTTTACTTTTTTGTTCTCTTATTTGTACTAGTTTGGATACATCTTTTTCACTTTCTCTCGATCATAATATATTACAAAGATAATCATACATCTAGAGTTTAGCCTCACTTACTGCTCTAATAACTGTATTTTTAGCATTCTCATATTATTCAAAGTTTTCGTTATTTCTACTCCTCTGCCATACTTTAAAATATGCATATTTTTCTTTAATAAGTTTTTACATTTTTTCGCTTATCTATTAAGTTTTCTTTGTTGATTACCTTTTACCTTTCAATATTGCTATGACATCTTTTATTACTTTCTTAGTGGACTCAACCATATCAGTCCACATGGTGTTTACTTCTATTTTATTGTTTTAATTTTCTTCTAACATCAATTTCTTTGTGAATAATGTTATCTTCTCTCCTTTTTACTTTTCGATACTCCTATGACATCTTTTATCACTTTCTTAATGGACTCGACTATATCAGTTCACATGGTGTTTACTTCAATTTTATTGTTTTAATTTTCATCTAACAATAATTTCTTTGTGAATAATGTTATCTTCTCTCCTTTTAAGTTCCATCACTTAGTTTTTTATACTTATTAAATTTATTTCCTTTCTTCCCATAGGTTTATCCAAAAAGAAACTATGATTTTAAGTATATGCATAACCACAGATATTTTCATGACAAAACATCATAGCCACGGATATTTGATTGGAAATCTACAGAAACTTCATGTTGAAATATCATAGCCTTCTTCCTTCCCCTTTTGTTATCTATTAAAGGAAAGCGAGTTGTTAGAATCAACATCAAAGGAATTACCATAATTACGATTCTCCACACACACACACACACATATAAGAGTAGGAGAAAATCGTAACACATATAAGAGAACTTTGGATGAAGTGGTGAACTAAAAGGTTTACATTGTTTTGGTGTCGGAGGATTGAAGCGTACGAGGTGCTGGTATTCCTATCGATACTATCTTTGCCAAAGAAAATCTCTTATTGTAATGCAGAACAAGTTCGTTCATAAAAAATTTGGTAATAGCTTGAGCATATAAACCCATGTATATAGAGAGTTTAAATACTCCATTACACACAGAGCTACCTGAATTGCTTTCTTATACTAAAAATGTCTGCATTTCACTCTCTCCGCATGGCTTAAATATGCAATGGTGGAGAAGCTTTTGGTTGAGCCAAATCAACCTCTCATGGGGGAGGATTTTAACCAAAGTGACTACCCAACTAAAAGCAAATTCTAGGAGCACGAAAAAAATTTCATTTTTTAATGATGACAATTAATTGGTAAGAAAAACTGCAGATTGAGAAGGTCTGATTATAAAAGAAAATCACAACAAAAAATGAAATATCCATAACATTAGCAACAAGAAACTCATTCCTAGAGACTCCACTCTTACCAAGCTCATTTGGCGGATAAGTTTGCTGAACGCCATAGATGTTGGAAGACACACCAGAACTTTCAAACTAGCATTATAACATCATGAACAGGGAAGGATGGGGTGAGCACCTTGTAGGTAAATCCAAACCACGCAACCTTCCATTCAAATGTTGAGGCAGACAAAAGATACTCTAAGATGGTCTCATTAACATACTTCAAATGCAATTATTAATCTTCTTCTAGACTTTGCTTCCAGGTGAAAGTAGCCATCAGCCCGAGCTGTCAACATTTTCACCAATGCATTCATATTACTAGTAGCTCTAAGTAGCCTCAAATCATCATCAAGTCTATCTCTACCATACTATGTGCTATACTAGAATCAATTTGTCCTCACTCTTTCTTGCAGTTAGATGAATATGTATATAGCAGACGCATTACAGGTAACCTAGTATGAACCCAACAATAGTAGTCAAATTCACATATGGCTTAGATTGTTCTTTTCAAAAGAATAAATACCCGCAACCAACTTGAACAAACTTCCAATTATAAGCCGAAGGGAGGTGAGGATGACATCAAGTTATCATGCACCTTATGCCCTAGGCGACACATGTGATACAATGGTATGTCTTTTGTCAATGTTGGAAAAGGAAACTTAAAAGATAAAACTACTATAAAAGCTAGATGGAGTTATTATGTCTCTTTTGAAAGGGCTGTCAACAGTCAAAATACAAACAAGCGAATGTCGATATAATTGTCATAAGAAAAGGACTCTAGCGAGCTAATTCTACTATGCTATATTAAAAAGAGTGTGTAAAGGTTCACTTATACCCATTGTTCTGCTATTCAGCTTTGTGGACTTAAAGCAACTAGGGCTTTCTCTTTTTTCTTGATCTCTTCTTTAGTGATCTGGCAAAGTGTATAGAAAGGACTTGGTATCTCACAGAAATTTAGTATTCCTTTGTACGCTCTGACCAATGGATAGTAAAAGCAAATTATCCAAATACTTAAAGATATGTTCAGAACTTGTACTTTAGAGTGAAAGGGAATTAAGATGAACATCTTCCCATGATACATCAAATAATTCAAATCCTGAATATCAAAGTAATTTGCACCAAAATACCCTTTTGTTATAGGCTAAAATTATTTAAAGTTAGGTACATATGAAAGGTAATTATGCCATGTCATTTTACAATTTTCTTATGTGATTGGACCTGTTATGAGAAGTGAAAATATATTAAGGTATGTAACAAGATACTTAAATACTAAGAAATTTATCATTTTATGGATCTTGAAGTTAAAAATTTATATTCTATTTTTCCTTAATTAGATCCAAAAACAACCCAATCCGAACCTAATTTGAATGGTTAGAATTTGGATATTGAGGATAAGATCCGAAGTAGAATTCAAATTCAACCTGAGTCTATGTGAAATAGAAAGGTTTGGATATGGACATGGTGGATTTTGGAAAAAGAAAAGAATAATTGACAGCCCTATTTTAGACATTGTGATGGCTCTATGTTAATTCGGATGATCTTCCTTTGGTTTATTCATAATTTTTGTGCATGGATGGAAATAAGGAGTAGGACATATAGTTATAATATTTTTATTTCATTATATTTTGTGGTTTTCCATTATATATATAGTTGTTATTATTATCGTTGTTGTTGTTATTTGAATGGTAATGGTTTTATTCATTTGCTAGACAAAGATGAGTGCAGACAACGTCCACCATTCAGGCAGTCAAGCCACCATTTGGTCATTATAATTGTTAGTTTTTTTTTTTTTTTCAAAAGCTACAATTTTTCATAGGAATTATAAGGAATTTCTAACGTAACAAATAAATCAATAAAAACCATAGTAAAGTAGCCATTTTGAACTGATTTGCTTCACAGATAATGTCCGGAAGTGCTAGGTTGCCTAGCTAGCACCTTGCAGTCACTCAATCCATAACCTCCTTAAAACAGTGCCCAAAGTCACCAATTTTGTGGAATCACTGTTGGTAATTTTTCTCTGCAGATTGATAGAAAAATACACTTAAGCAGTCTTTCTGGAATCTGAGTAGTTTAGTAATGTTTATTACTTGAGTCCTTACCTAAGAAATATCCAAACCACTAACAATTCTGTAACAGTAGCAGAACACAGGAGTAAGAGGTTCGTACTGCACATTACTCGCAATAACGTGTCTGTACAGTGGAATGACCTTATAAAAGAAGACGCATATATGTCAAACTCGAATCTTACTCCAAAAGCCGAAGCATTCCACTTGAATAACAGTAGTAACCCTAGTTGGCCACAGCATAGCCCTTGAGTAGCCCGAATATATGGGGACAGCAATCGCATATAGCTTATGATGTTTAAGCTAGAGACAAATGCTAGAGCTTATGCAGCCACTGAGCTTTCAAAAACTAGTGGATCTGTAAACCTGACTATACATGTTTACAGTAAATCAGAATTAACAAAAGCATGAATAGAAACTTACCTCCAGCCATTGCAGTAGATTTGAAGTAGATTTTCTTAGTGATCTTCTGATTCAACAGCAATGAATGATGATGGAGAACAGGATGTCATCTGCTTGAATTAGGGACTCCTTAAGAAATGGTGGTTAATGGCAGTTATCCTTTCATTAAGGATAATTGGCACGGGCAGTTATGACACATGTTAAATGTGTAAATAACAGTACGTTGGATTTTGAATCCTAAATGTTAAGGACCATAAAAAATTTCTAACAGGATCTATACAGCGAATTCCCGTCAGAGAATCTCAAAGTTCATGAATTAACCTTTCGAGATCATCAAACCGTCTAAGTGGTGCTAGAAATATTTAAAGATGGATCATACGAACCCATGTATGAAGATCTTAAGAATTATTCTTCAATAATATTGCTGTGATTTTTGTTTTGGAATAGGTGGAGTCCATCGCAAGCATCTGTTGCTACTAGGAGCTGAAGCCAAGTGAGATTGAGAGGCCAAACTGGCTACGTAGATCCATGCATTAAAATTCTTTACTGAAGCTTCTGATCTATTAGTGAAACAATGTGCTGGTCTCACTGATGAAAAGCTTGTGTTCACAGACAAGCTAGAGAAGACATGGAAGTTAGGGTACTGCTATGAAAAGAGAAGGAAAACCTTCCTGTTTAAGGACTGGAATTGATTTGTGAGAGAGAAGAAGCTAAAGTCGAACGATGTAGTAAAATTTTATGAATGTAGGAGTGGGCAGGGGAAAAACATTTACCTGATTGAGGTTTTCTATGGTTGCTGGTCCGCAAAAGAAGAGGGAGAAGGAGAGGAGGAGAAGTGGAAGTGAGGAGCGAACAACATATCGGATTGCTTGGAATAGATATAAGTTTATGAGAAGGTTCTGAAGGGGGAGAGTTTTTTGGGCTTCCATTTTTCAACTCATGTATTGGTTTGTTGTTTGAGTGTGCAATGAGAACCAGTCCCCTTTGATTTTTGTAAATGAATGAAGATGAGATTTTATGGCATGACTCACATTCATGCATGTAAATGTATGATAGTCGACAGAAGATATGTACATTTTGGCCCAATAGTTGCTAGCTCATCGGCTGAGAAAAAATAAAATAAAATAAAATAAAATAATAACGTGGCATGTTCCATCTTGAAGCCGAGATCCACTTTTCAGTGATCTATAACACTCATTTTCTTGGTCCTGTCATGGGGACCCCTCTATTTACTTGAGCATAAGCGTTGTTGGTTGATGTCTTAGTGTGCTTACATGAACTTGTCTTCATCATGCTCGTGCGACTACACTACAGCAAGAAAGGTCTTTTCCCTCCATAGATATCTATAGTGGGGATAGCTCACTGCACACACGGACACCTTGGTGTAATGGTAGAGTTGTCATTGTGTGACCTTAAAGTCACAAATTCAAGATGTGAAACCAGCCTCTTATAAAAGTGCAAGGCAAGACTGCATACTACAGACCCTTGTGATCCGTCCCGTCCCTTCCCTTCCCTAACTTTGTGCTTGGGACTGCCATTGTAATCTCAAGATAAAATGATTTTTTGGTTAAAAGTAGTACGGAGTTAGTCAACCTCAGTTTCATTGTTAGTGAAACTTGAGCTAGGCTGAATTTTATAGAATTCCTGCTAAAATTTGAGAGTGAGAAACATACTAAGAATGCTTAAGAGGGAGCAAATATTTATAAGTTGCCTCCCACTTTACTTAACGGGAGTCGTCTGCCGTTGATATGCTCCGTTCATCTTATTTCATGCCATTGGGTTTCTTTGTAGCTAGCCCGAAAGTCATGCCCAATTGACAGTTTAGCATCCGAGGCATTGGAGTTTTGATCAGCAAACACGGACAATGAAAAACTTTTGTATACATAATAGTCCAGCAACTGAAAACTCATTTTTCGTATCCCTTGAATTGTATAATGAGCAGAATCTTGGGGCTATTAGATATCCAGCAATGTTGAAAAATCAGATGAACGGGCTGATCAACCACCGGTATAGGAAGAAAAGATTGCCTTTTGTCTTGGTCGCACTGTAATCTCAGTAAATAAGTTAACAATTCTCAATCCACTAACTTCCTCAAGAAGAAAACTGCCTTTCGCGAACTCCTACCTTCAAAACGCAGAAAAACTACAGGCTGAAAAGGAATTTACACTGACTGTAATTGCAGAAAAGGAAGAAGAAAGCACCTGGCTTTCAACTGGCTCTCTCATTAGAGGGATGGCCCAGGTGAATATGAGGCCCTAGAACTTGCTTGTTATCTAGAATTCTTTTGACCTGTGGGACATGTATATGTGGCATTTGGCCACTGACCCCCCCTCGAGATTGATGTTGAATGACTCCCTATAGTTACGATCAAAGCCTGCCGACAAAGAAGGCCAAGCTCCCTTTGGTGGATGCGTAAAGCAGAGAAATCATGAATGAGACCTTCTACCAAGGTTACGGGCCGCTTTTGGCCTTTGGGCTTTCGATATGTGAACAAAGCCCAGCATTGTATTACCAATTAAAAGGTACATTTAAAGCCCTATTTTGGTACTGGGGAGCCCACAAAATGATTGCTTTCGATTGTGAAAACAAAGGCTTAGATTATCCGATGGAGAAGAATTTCCGTGTATGATTCGTCCCAGCAAGCCCAACAAGATAAATGGCTTGGATGATTGATGGAGATAGCCTCCTCATTTTGTACGGTTACCAATTGATATATTTCAAATTTAAAGGTGTTTCTTCGACACAATTGAGAAGTTCATATGGATTCCTCCGGAGTTGGGGCAGTTTAACTTTAAACTGAACCTCAATTCGATGGATCATTTGTGGGAAGAGAGCCAAAGCATGTTATCGGATGGCTCAAAGGTCTGGGGCTCACCAATAACAGTCCCTTAATTTATATTTTATGTCTTAAGCCCACTTAGCATTGACACATTTCATTAGATTCGTTGAAAGAAGAAAGTCTCACTAATTGACAGTTTGGTGTCTACTATACAGAAGTTTCGTAATACTAAAGAGGCTTTTGAATGTACAGGGAGGAGGACTGGGTGCTTTTGTGAAGGGTTATGCTAGGAAAAGGCACGCGGCCTTGCACTTGTTCAAACATTCCTGTATAATGCTAACAAATGTTTAGTGCAGTTGGTTGCAGATAACTTGACATCTCCCTTAAAACAGGTTCTAATGACCACTTTCTGGCTGTGTATTAAATTTAAGAGTATGTGTGAGTAATTTACTTTGTAATCATTTGCTCATATAAAAAATTTAAAAACTTAAAAAGAAAATAAGAAAATTAGGATGTCAATTTTATAGTAGTTCTTTTGAAAAATTTATCAAAGTTGGAGGAAAAATAGAAAAGAAAAACGACTAATATACATTGGGAGAGAGATTTGTTTCTATAGATATTCATGTTTAATTTTATTTTTTATTTTAAAAAAGATCTCAAATGACACATTCCTGGAAGTGGAAGGCTGACCAACTTAATGGAAGAGTTGCCTTCTCTCTTGTATGTCACTTATAAGTAAACGAGAGAGATGTATAACCTAGTTAATGAAATGTGTGTAAGGTTGTCAATTGGTTAGGATAATCAGACTAAATTGTTCCTTAGTCAATATTTAACAATTAATTCAATCTGCCTAATAGATTTTAGTCATTGCTTTATGATCTGATTTTTATTTAATTAATAGATGAACAAGTGCCTAAAAATCTTCCTATTATTTGATATATCTTCTTCAAAAGATCAAAATGCCCTTAATTTTTAAGAAGACCTTATTATATTAATATGTCCAAATCTGTAAAAAAATAATTAAATTAATTTTTTCTAGGTCTCTCCCACCTATAGGGCTTGACTTTCTAGTTTCCTTGCTGTATAGAAAACTCTTATTAAGATAATTTTGGAAGACCAATCAATATCAAACTATTAAACCTTGTTCTATGCTTAAATATTTTAATTTCTATATAAACATTTTTTATTAAATTTAGCTAGACATAATTATATAAACTATTGTGTGTAACCCAATGATCATACTTCCTTGATCTAGCAACCTAAGATGGCATTAGAAGTTCAAAGGTGAAAAGTTATTGTGTCCCTTATTTTTACAATTGTAAATATTTCTTTCTTTCTTTCTTTTTTCTTTTTATATTTATGTTAGGTAATTTTATTTATAATGGCATCAAATCCTTCTAAGTTCATCGGTGCAAGGAGTCCCTCACCTGGGTAACCAAGATTCAAGATTGTGCATGGGTGTGCGTCTACCTTTAAAAAAAAAAAAATGATAATGAGCAAATAATATCCATTACCATGTCATTTATTTCTACCTTTTCTTCCTTTGCCACTTACTTCCACTTTTTCCTATGTATCATTTGAGATTCAATAGAATTCCAAATGAATTTGGATTTAAACATCTTGATTAAATATATGAAGACCAACTAGGATCCAAACTGACTGACATTACTGGCTGTTAGCATTGTGAAATGGGTGGATCCGTACCAATTCTAACTCATTGGCAGACCTTAATATGGAACTAGTTACCATCTCTCATTTGTCCTTTTAAAGTAGAAGGAGAATGGATTTTTCTAGTTCTTGTGTTACCATTACTTTTTGAGTTTAGAATATTGACCATCACATTTGGTAAATAATATTTTACTTAATTTAATCTCTTGCTTTTTGCTACCCTGCTCTTCTCTTAGCAAGTAGTATAAAAATCGAGCAAACAAATAATGAAAGTTAGGCTGGTAAAGGTGTTAGGTGGGGACCAAATATTTGGGGATTCAAATCATTCACCTTGTGGGAATTATTTTATATAGGCCCTTAGATATAATCCATTGGAAAATCCTAGCATCTTTCTTCTGATGGACGTACAGTACAAAATGTTCAAAAACCAATCCTAACACGTTAGGATTGACCCACACTAAGAATGCATGATCAACAAAATCGGAGCCACACACAGTACTTTCAGCTGGGCCTGTAAACTTGTGCTTTCTTGGTCAGCGGACTACCATAGAACTCTGTTTAGAGGATTCAATATCAAGCAAACCTTTGAACAAGGACGGTGAACGAGAGAAACAAGCTTATAGATCACTTCAGGAACCAGACGAACTTGTTCCTCTCATGGGACCTCAGCAACTTGACTTTCCAATTAATTTATTGATGTGTTTCACCAATTTATATCATTTAAAATCTTAGTGAAGAAACCTGATCAGGCCGGCATTGACAGACTCCATTGAAGAATCCATCAGGGACGACCTGAACCCGTGAAAGTCACCTTGATACATGTCAACATCGAGGACGGCTTAGACATGATTCTCCTTTCAGCTTGGTTTTCTTCAGAATAAGAATATATATCAGCTGCAGAAGGCAATTTGGCGGAGTTTAAAAAGGTTGATAATCTAGTTTATTAATGGAGAGAGAGAGAGAGAGAGAGAGAGAGAGAGAGAGAGAGAGAGAGAGAGAGAGAGAGAGAGAGAGTAACATGGAAGGTTACTGATTTTCTCCGTAGTTCTTAAGGGCCTGTATAAATTTACTTTTAGTTCATAGTTACAAAGTTGGGATTGGAGAATAAATCAATGGCAAGGCAAGTATCTGAACAAATCGACATATCATTAGGATGTCAATTTAAGTTTTTAATTTGATTTTTAAACGGAGTTACACAAAGTATACGATAATTTCACAAGTTATCCATGACCTTTGAGTTTTATCCGGTAACTTTAATTGTTCAAAAGTGCTAACTATGTTTATTTTTTTCAGTCTTTTGCCAAGGGTAGTCTTGGTGCAATTGTAAAGTTGTTACTATGTAATCTTGAGGTCAAGGGTTCAAGATGTGGAAACAACTTCTTGCAAAAATGCAAGATAAGGCTACATACTATGAACCCTTGTGATTCGCTCCTTTCCCAGACCCTACATATGTGGGAGCTTCATGCACCGTGCCTGCCAGTTGTTAAGGCCAGTCACTTATTAATTTATAATAGTCCTTGCATAGATTTGAGCAACTCATAGCAAAGCCTTCTAGTGTGTCTGTAAAATAATTATGATAAAAAAGATTTGAGCACCTTCAGGCTGACCAGGATTTGAGGCAGTTCATGACGTGTGTGTCAAATAATTATAATAAAAAAGAGTTGAGCAACTTCAGGCTGACATTTAACCTAGAAACATTCATAGTGCTTCCAGTTTACATGATGCACACAAATCATTCACCAGCACCCACTAACAGCATAGTTTAAAATAATATATACAAATGTGCTCATCTCTCCCTTTCTCACTCTAGCTGGTCTCAATCCATATAGAAATGTGATGAAGCGTGCCCATCGGTATAATACATACTTGACATTGGCAAAGAACTAGTTCGTACCTCAAATCTTCACCTTAGATGAAACCCAGGGACTGGTTGATTGGATCTTTGCACATTGCAACAGCAGAAGTATGTCCAAGAGTTGCAACAAGAGAGTGTTATGACCATTAACTGCTGCTAAGAGGCAAAATTGCTCTCCTTCTATCAGAACATTTCTTCACATCTTACATGTACTATAATATTTATAAGGAAATGGTTCAAAAAGCAAAACTGTGAGACTTTGGCCAAAGTGAATAATATATGGGACTCGGATCATTACAATTTACCAGTCACTAATTACAGGTCCACAAGTTCAATGATCTCGATCAGAGAACTTCTCTTTCTGTGGCCAATACCGCGCTAAAACAACCGCCTTAAGAAAAGAGGCATGGAGGTGCAAGTTCCTGGTGTTTGAGGAAACAGAAGATCATAAAAGCATCATTTTCCGACTTGCTGGACCTGTCACTGGACCAATTGTCAACCATGATCAATATCTCGTGATCTAAGAAGATAAGATATCAAAATAACCCGAATTTTTTTTCCATTAACAGCACAACAGATCTTATATAAGTCACCATCAGCTAGTTCCTAAACCAATATGCACCACATGTCCCACCTAGAATCACATCTAATGGTGAGTTGTCGCCATCTGAAATATGCAAATCTTGTTCATTTTCATCCATTGATGGTAATAAGATTATCTAATCTACCCTTCGACCTGTGTGGCTGGAGGTGAGAGTCGTGTGTCAATCTTCATCTCTATTCCATTGATGATCTATTTCATCTCATTCAATTGATAAATTAGAAACATATCGACAGTCATTTTGACTTCAACATCGTGGAACAACCTGATTTCCACTAAACTGTATACAAGGAATATGAGAGAGAGAGAGAGAGAGAGAGAGAGAGAGAGAGAGAGAGAGAGAGAGAGAGAGAGAGAGAGAGAGAGAGAGAGAGCCCTTTTAAAATGACAAGAATCTTAGTTGTGACATAATGCAGAGCTGTTGATTGTGGACTAACTCGGTATATAACAAAATATTTTTCCATTGGTATGTCTCTTGATACAACTACATCTTCTAAAATATAATTTTGTGAGACAAGTCTTTCTTGCCCATGCATGCAGGCCAGACTGTCACCATAAGAAGGGTATAGGAGACAGCAGCCATAAACAAAGTGATGGCCTTTAGCCCAAGTGCTAAAGTGCTCTTAACCTGTAACAGAGGTCTCCTTGTCTGTCTGTCTTAGCCATGAGAGATTGATGAAAGGGAAATAGCAATCCAAGTCACCTCAAGAGCATGAGCAGTACTTTCTGGTCTTGTTTTCATGATCAGTACGTGAGTGACTCGCATCCTTGCGGACCTCCTAGAGTTATCTGCAAAGTTTAGGGACCGTAGCCTAATATAGTACCTTATAATTGTCACCATCCAAATTGGCTCTTGGTGGTTCTGAGATTCTTCTCTTGTTACACCTTGGTTATTATATGTTGGGATTTTCTCAATCACATTAATCAAATTTAATACTTGTTCTCAAAAATAATAAGAAAAAACATGGAGGTACCTTTTATTTTTATTTTTTTGACAATAATATGGAGTTAACTGCTGTCCTAGTACTTCATAAGAAAGCAAGAGAGAGAGAGAGAGAGAGAGAGAGAGAGAGAGAGAGAGAGAGAGAGAGAGAGAGAGAGAAGCAATATGGGGTCCAAAAAAGTAGATCCTAAATAACTTAAGCAGTAATGAAATTCTTATGGCAGTTATGACTTTGTTTACTGTTTGTTATTTCTTCTTTCTAGATTATTACTGATTTGTTAAAAAAAGGTAGTTAAAGATTGAAAGGTGGAAATCATTCTTGTTTAGATTTTCATTTTATTAAAATTTCTAGTAGGTTGTTATTGTGAATTTTCTCGTCGACAATGTTTTAGCAGTCTTGAATAACATTGTCAAAACTTGGAAGAGTTTCAATCTTAGCCTGGAAGCTAAGCTTGATGCTAGGAAGAACACCTCATCTATTTGGCTTTGTATTTATTTCCATTGGTGAAAGGGAGCCTTACCTAGCATTTTGCAAAGGCTGTTTCCGTGCCTTGAACTCATGACCTCTAAGATTTTCACGTAGCTGAATGTAACATAGGCATCACAAAATAATTAGTTCCCAGCAGGCATTTTAGCCCCACCAAAACGCCACCCCAGGAAATGCCCAAGTTAGTTATGACTAGTGTATTGGACCTTGTACATCATTATTGGAGACATTCGGTTGGGACATTTTGGATGTTGCTAAAGGGCCAAATTGCTCTCCTCTTCGAGACACATCTTCAGTCGGACATGTACCATGCAATAAGATAGATAAGATGAGGTCGTGGGCTCCAAGTGATGGGTTGGCCATCCCCCCCCCCAATTCAAAGAAAGTTCCAAATTGGCAGTTGCACTTCACCTTACCGTCAAGGTACCAATCAACACAGACTGAGTTTCAATTTAACCATAATCACGCCTTCCAGACAATCGCATCTAAATGATTCCTTTTCTGAGCGACTAAAAAATTCATCTCAAGGAAAAACTCAGGGATAAACCTGGCAGGTCCGAGCAAGCCAATGAGGATCATAGAAGTATCATTTTCCGTCTAACATCATCCGTCGTCAGGCTAAGGCCAATTGCCAATGGTGATCAAATTGGCCGTAATCTAAGAAGATAAGAAATTGATATTTACCGTAACGCCAATCAATTGATTACACCACCACGGTGGTCGCCATCTTGTGTCGCTCGCATTCACAGAAGGGTAGTTCCTAAGCCAATATGCAGCATCATACATGGACCCATCTGATCACAATGTAAGTCGGCATCCCGTGAAACTAAATCTGATTCGTTTCCGGCCATTGGTCCTGCAGGATTATCTACTTCTCCCACCCCAAATTACATGTATTTTAATCCCATAACAAGAAAGTATGGTCAAAAGATATACAGCCTCACAGAAGATAACAATTTTCAAAGATAAGGGCCCAGATGTTCAGCTTCTTGCACTGGTTTCCTCAGAGGCAGAACGGCAAAACTCCTTGGTATTTAAAAGCCTAGCAATATTTTTTTGAAACTGAGGATTCGAAGGACACGTTACAAGATATAATAGAAAACAAGGGAGATCATTTTCTTCCCTGTTTTTCTTATTATCCATCTTGGGCCTTTATAGAACCAGAAAGCATGTTCCCGACAAGGCAAGACTGGATTAAAGTCTTCAGCTTGCGTTGGGATTTTCGACCACGTCATACCAAAACCAAACACACGCCACCTGGGTCAAAAGGAAGGCGACCACCTCCATCACTCCCTTGAATATATTATACTGAAATGCAGGTGGGAGTGGTTAGAGATGGCAAGAAGAAGTAATTGAAAAGCAAATTATACTATTTTGGATGAAATTTGAATAAAAACAAGCACCGGAGCAGATGCCACAGGAAATGTTAAGGGGAAGAGTTCAACATAACATGGGATTATAACCAAAAAAAAGAACTATGAACTGCAGATCTAAATCAGTGCAGTGCTACTTGACAAACTGAGAAACCATGCAGTGGAAAAGTTACTGTTTGCCATGTGCTAAGAGAATCAATACTACCCCAGCTAAAGATGAGTTCACATGGGTTACTAGATTAGTTTAAACTGATTAACAGAACAAGGTAACCAGATTAAGGAACCTGATTTGAGCGACCACGTACAACTCTCAGAAATGATATTCAATTAATATACATACATGGGGTTTATTTACATTTACAGTAGGGGATGAAAACTTCTGTCAAGCATGTTAAACTAGATTTCGAACATTGGATGGTTGTCAACCTCTCTCTCTCTCTCTCTCTCTCTCTCACTCTCTCTCTCTCTATCAGAGGCAACAGGTAGGCATTTTTGCTTACCTGGTCTGTACCTTACTACCTCTTCGTACACTGTAACTTTACGGCGCAGCCAAATCTAGTTCTCACACCTCTGTTTCACAAAATTTCTCGTCCATCCTGTTCTGCACTGCTTTAACGGCAGCAACTCTGGCAGCAGTAGCAGCCCTATTTGCAGCCACAACTGCCCTGTTTACTTGCTCATCTACCCTGGCGATACGAACAGCATTCTCTGCTGCTGCTCTAGCTGACTGTTATATTGGAGCAATTAAGTTCAGACATATGCAGAATGGATACAATCACATGACAGGATAATAGCAGATAAGATAGGGTATATCTCTACCTGAACAGCACGTATCACTGCATCACTTGATGGAGGATGAGGGTTCCTTAAAGCTCCGCAGTCCCACTCACCACATCTGGTTTCACCACTTCGGAAAGTGTACATCCCGAGACCCTGTTTCCGTCCTTCATGCCATGATCCTTCGTAGAGGTGGCCATGGGCAAACTGATACACCCCAAAGCCATGGATTTTATCTCCAAAATACTCTCCTGTGTATCTGTCTCCATTCCTGCAAAAACCGAAATCTCACCATCAATAACTAGTACAGGAACAAATGACATGCTTTCACTAGATACAATGTGAGTCAGCAATTATGGTGTAATCCCAATGCCTATAAATATGAAAGCACCAGAACCAAAACTTTGAACTTAAGCAAAGGATCTCAGTCATTGGCTCCATCTATCAACCCGATTTGGTTTTTTTATATTTTCTGATGATTCACATGATTGGTTTGCTTTGTATGAGCATTGAAACAGCAAAACTTCCAAATAAGAGGAGGATTGGCAAACTTAGGCAACAATGTTAGGGTTGACCTCAAAGATCAGCAGTGGGAGATTCAAATTTCACACACTCCAAGTGCAATTTAGATGGGTTCCGGATCAGAAACGATGTATGAACATCTGTAAGTTAGCACAGATAAACATAATCTCAAGAGGCTTACGGTACAGAAGAATTACACAAAAACAATAAAAGCACAGAAAGGTCCACAGAGAAGAACTAAAATCATCTACAGAACGATTAAACTGAAAATATCTCTGTTCTCTGCACCTGGGCCTCTAAAAGAATGAAAACATCCCACGCGAACAGAATTTATCCATCTAGGGCCATAAGGCAACACAGAGGCGAATAGTCAATACCATCTACCAATAACTACATACTCTACGATTCCATCATTTTTACCAATGAGCAAACATCAGAAATGAAACCAGATCGCATATTCAATTAATTATAGTCTCTGAGAAAACAATCCAAACAAACGATAACAGAAATTTTACCGTTCCATCGATTTTAGACTTCCAAGAAAGACCCCAAAATCAATAAAAAACAGTCACCTACAGTTCATCCAACCATCTGGGTCTTCAAGACAAAAATGAAAGAGAATAGATTCTGATCAATTTGGATTCCCGTGAAATCATAAAGACTCAATGTCATGGTACCTAGACCCCAAGAAATTACTATCTCAAAAGAATCGAGATCCAAAAGAAAAAAATAAAAAAGTAAAAGTTAAAACAGATTGTACACTGTTCAAACTGCAAATTCACACACTTGAAACAACAATCAATTCAGACACAAATAAACACATCCGCAATGAGTGAGCAGTAGAAACTTTTACCTGAAATGCAACTTGTGATTTCAAGATCCATAGGAAGCCAACCAGGACTCAATACCAAAACCAAATCTTCAATAAGTAATAACATTCTTGAAACATGCAAGTTCAAAGACTTGACGCAAAGATCAATTTTAATCACAAATCTTAACAAACAAATTGATAGAAAAAAAGAACCAACTCAAATTACCTGAAATGGTAGCAGCCAAGTCCATGTTTAACCCCACGCTTGAATTCCCCAACATAACAACTTCCATCCGAACAAGACTGAATTCCAAACCCATGACTCTGCCCATTAGACCATTCCCCAGCATAACTGTCCCCAGTATAAAACCGATAAGCTCCGAAGCCGTGCCGAGTTCCTTGCCTATATTGACCCCTGTATCTACTTCCTCTTGCCCAACTCTCAACTCCATATCCATCATATTTTCCATCAATCCAATCCCCTTCATACTTGCCATTTACAAAATAATTATAAACTCCACTCCCGTTAGGCTTCCCTTTATGAAATTCACCCTCATAAAAATCCCCATTGCTGTAAAATTCAACCCCTTCCCTAATAATCTTCTTCCTTTCTTTCTTTAAGGACAAAGACCCACTTCCACCATTTCCTATAAACCATTGAACAGAATCCCCTTTTCGAAACCCTAATTTCCTACTTCTATCTTCCCACAAACTTTTCAAGAATGGTGAAGAAAGTGTGAACGAGTTTTTTAACACAAGTTTCCTCTTTGCAACTAAAACGCAGAGTGAAAACAAGATTGGAGCTAGTAAAAAGCTCAACCAACTGGGTATGTCTTCTTTGAAGTAGAACAAGAAAAAAACCAGACAAATTATTGTGAGAATTGAGACCACACGGATTGAAACCCCAGTTGCAGAAACTGGCTTATGGGTCTTTTTCTTCTCGGAAACGGGTAGCTCATCGACGGATGAAAGGCTCTGGGTTGAACATCTGACGGTCGGAGATCGGAGTAATGATGATTGTGTTCTTGTGAGCTGTCCCTGGCTTTTCTGAGTTTCCATGGCAGTTTTTGTGCTTCTCTCTATTGGGCTCTTGGTGTTCTGTGTCGAGAAATTTGAATCGGAAGAGACATTTCAGTAATCAAGAAAAGGAGTTGCAGAAGAAAACTGAAGAAGAAGAAGAAGAAGAAGAAGAACAGAGAAACTGTTTGAGGCTGAGAGAACCGGGTTTTATTGGGGCATTTGGTAGAGAGCGAGCTTCCCAACGGACCACTATTTTTAATTGTGGCCGTAGATTAAAGATCTAAAGGATGTGACTGGGTCGAGCTATCTCTATCTTCCTAGAATGAGTCGCCCCACCTTGGACGGTTGGATCTTGAGGAAGGTTTTGGAAGGTTGGATTTGTTCACGAGTTCCCGGGTATGACGGGAAGACATGGTCCGAGGATCTCTTGATTCGGGTTTTGTGGCACGTGTGAACGGTCCGATCTGTTTTGGTCGGTCTTGCCGTGGTGGGCACGTGCGAAGAGTGTTGCTTGGTTTGAAAGAAATGGGAGGAGGAAGGTGGGATTGCTGTTTGTGTGATGAGGGAAAAGTCAGTTGAAAAGACTAGAATATTTGCAAGTATTTGAGTGTTTATTTATGGTTGGGAAATAATGGTCTTCCGCATCTTGTTTTAAATATTTCACTCTGTTCTCCTTGTTTGAATTTTGTTGTTGGATTGAGTTTGATTAGGTGGATGTAGGCCGTTGGATTATTGCTTGTGATGACCAGTAATTAGGTCCCACAATTGAACTTATTGTGATCTGGTGGTGTACAATCACAATAGACCCAAGTAATCCTCGTTTGCTGTTAGATGATCCCAATTTGTCAACTTAGGCCTACAAAATAAACAATTTTACCTACTCTTGGTAGAATTTTAAGTACAGTAGAACTCTCTTAAAATAATATCCAATGAATTAATTATCTCGCTAAGATAATACAAAGTGTCTAAGTTTCTGATTCTAACTTGGACCAATGTAATAAATCAATGAACTCCATGTACTAATAAGATAATAAAATTTGAGAATTTTCTTAAGACTCATTGAATGCATAAAATAATATTCTCTAAGTTTAACGACATCTTTTTATTAAAAAAAAAAAAGAGTGCAAAGGTCCATGATATATATATATATATATATATATAGAGAGAGAGAGAGAGAGAGAGAGAGAGAGAGAGAGAGAGAGAGAGAGAGAGATAGACAATGACAATACAGACTCTATTAGATAGAAAATTAGTAAGGAGAAAGATTTGTAATTGGAGAGAGCATTAGAAAGGAGAAATATTTGTCTACTATTTGAGAGAAAATAAGGATAAAGGCAAGAATAGATTTATGCAAGAAAGATATAATATAATTTTTCTGTGTTTAAAGAGGAAGAAAGAGAAAGTAGAAAAGATATGCATCCATCTAAAGAAAAATAAGAAAAGTAAAAAAGACATAAAATCTTGTTAAATTAATAAAAATGATAAGCATTATATATAAGGGGTTATTTGATGAGATAAAGCCCATCTAAATAAATAAAAATATCCAATTCCAACACTATTTATATAAGGGGTTCTACTATAGAGAAATATTGGGCTGAAGTTCCTATACAACACTTCTTTAGAAGCACTGTTCATTTTTGTATGAGTGAGTTTTAGTCTTAAATGATCTGATTCATTCATCTCATTGCTCTAGATTTGGCTGCCTTTCAAACAAAACATCCTAATATAATTGAATGATTCTCATCATCATCATCAAGACCTTATCTCAATTAGGGATCGACCACATGAATCTCATTCCTCTATTCCTCTCTATTAAGTATCATTGCTTCATTTAGTCCAAAAGCTTTTAAATCTTTCCTCACCACTTCTATCTACCTTCTTTTGGGCCTTCCCTTTGCCCTTTTAGAACCTTCTACTTGCATTGCCTCACTCCTTCTAACCGATGTTGTTTTCGGTCTCCTTTGGACATACCCAAACCATCTAAGTATAATATTTCTCATCTTAATTTTCTCTAATATTTTTATTCCTAATTATATTCTTTCTTGTCTTACCACTCATTTATCTCAGCATCCTCATTTTTGCAACGCTCGTCCTATGAACATGATGTTCCTTACCTGTCTAACACTCTAATCCATAAGCATGACCGCCCTTATGGTCATCCTATATAATTTTTCTTTTAGTTTGAGTGGCATCTGCCGATCATACAAAACTTTAGATGCACATCTTCATTTGTTCAAACCCGCTAGGATTCTCTAGGTAAACTCCTGCTCAATCTCTCCACTCTCATAAATCATTGACCCTAAGTATCGAAAGTGGTCTTTTACGGAGACTTCTTGGGAATCAATATTGATTGGTGTTCCATTCCTATTCCTCTTCTTTCTAAAATTGCATTTAATATATTCTGTCTTAGTTCGACTTATTTTAAATCCTTTAGATTCTAATGCTTCTCTACATAACTCTAGCTTTGTGTTTACACACTCCCTTGTCTTATCAAGTAAAACTATATAATCTACAAATAGTATGCGCCAAGGAATCTCCTCATGCAGACGTTTTGTTAACTCATCTATAACCAATATAAAATGGTATTGACTCAATGCCGATCATTGATGCAATTCTACAATGATACGAAAATCACCGGTCTCGTTACTAGTGGTCTTAACATTTGTTCCGCTCCCTCATACATATCTTTAATTATGTCTATATACTCCCACGAAACCCCTTTCTCGCTCAACACCCTCCATATTAACTCTTTAGAGACTTTATCATAAGCTTTCTTTAAGTCGATAAAGACCATGTGGAGGTCTTTCCTCCTCTCCTTATATTTTTCTGCCAATTGTCTTAATAAGAAAAATAGCTTCCATGGTAGACCTCCTAGGCATGAAACCAAACTAATTCTCTAATACACTTGTCTCATGCCCTAGCCTTTTCTCAATCACTCTTTTAAAAAGTTTCATAGTTTGGTTCATAATTTGATCCTTAGATAATTAGTATAGCTCTGTATGTCTACTTTATTTTTATAAATTGGTATAAAAGAGCTTTTCCTCCACTCATTAGACATTTTAAAATTATTTTATAATCTTATTAAACAACTTGATCAACCAAATTACCCCAATATCTCTCATATGCTTCCAAACCTCTATTGGTATACCATCGGGCCTCACTCCCTTTCCTAATTTCATCTTTTTCGAGGCCTCTTTTACTTTAGTTATTTTAATCTTACGTTCATATCTATAATATCCAATGTTATTTACATTTATAGTATTTTCAATCCCTAAATTCTCATAGCCATTGTAATTTAATAAATTTTGAAAGTACATTTCCTACCTCTGTTTATGTCATCATCTTTGACTAATACCCTTTGATCATTACTTCTAATGCATCTAACATGATATAAGTCCTTACCCTTCTGTTCTTTTACTTTTGTAAGTTTAAACACATATTTCTCACATTCTCTTGTTCTTAGTCTATTATAGAGCTTATCATATGCCTTAAGTTTAGCCTCACTTACTATTATCTTAGCAATCTTTTTAGCATTTTTATATTGTTTATAGTTTTTATTATTTCTAGTCTTCTGTCATGCTTTAAAATACATCAATTTTTCTTTAATAACATTTTATACTATTTCACTCTACCACCATGTTTCCTTTACTAATTGCCTTTTAGCTTTAGAAACTCTTAAGACATCTTTTGTCACTTTTTTAATGGACTCAACAATATTAATCTACATGGTGTTTACTTCTCTTTCAAAATTCCAAATTCCTTCTACCATTAACTTATTTGTGAATGAGGTTATTTTCTCTCCTTTTAAGTTCCACCACTTAGTTCTTGGACACCTATTAAGTTTATTTTCTTTCTTTCATCTTTTGATATGGATATCCATAACCATTAACCTATGTTGTGAGGTTAAACTTTCACTGGGTATCACATTACAATCCTTACACATTGATCGTTTAGTATTTCTAAGTAGAAAAAAGTCTATTTGGCTTTGATAAAGTCTACTTTTAAAGGTTATTAAGTATTCATCCCTTATCTTAAGAAGTGTATTTACAATGACCAAGTTATATGACAAAGCAAAATTGATAATAATTGAATGATTCTCATATCTTAAAAACTTTGATTTTGGATTATAAACAATTTTTAACTATCACTTCTTGAGACAAAATGTAATATCTATAGATCCTAGATATCCAAAGCTAGAGTAATAAGATGAATGAGTTAGATCATCTAAAGGTGAGCCATCTCATGCAAACGACGGATTCTCGGACCGGCTGATACATAAAGAAGGGCTATAACCATGTAGGTAGAGAACTGCTAGCCAAATACAAAAGAAGATGCAGCATGAAGGACTGAAAATGTCAGCTCTAGTGGATCCTCCATTTTAGTGGAGCGCCTGCCATTCAAAAGAGGTCATACTATCTGCAGTCCTTGGGCAGCATCTACGTACTTAACATGAGGCCAATGGCGGCCTACCAATGACATCTGGATAACACCCAATGGAGTTGAACTAAAGTTGCATGCGGTTGATCATTTACCAAATAAACGGCTTGGATCATTAAATTCATGGCCCCACTTGTTATTCAGCCCCACCTACATTCTTCCAAAGGTTATATGGACATCCATCAGAGAAGAAATCCTTTAGCAGTGTTCTCAGAAATTAGAACTCCTAACACACTGATTGAACACCCAAGTGGAGTCGAGGTGACTAAATTAAGAAGGGCGGTGGGAATATCATTGAAGGGGTTGAGACTTATATAGAACTCCAATTAGACCAGTGTGGTGATTCACCATATGAGCTCAGATCGATGAACCTTTGCAGAAAGGCCAAGTTAGACTGTACAGAGATTATATAGTAGTGTCAGTGCACGTGAAACAAAGGCTATACAAAAGCACCGAAGTTGAGAATGGCCCCAGCATTTCATGATTCAAACCATGTTATATGCTGGACCTCGTCTCAGAAAGTCCATGCTTGAACAAATCTTCAAAATCCAATATCCTAACCTTCCAAACGTTCTAACCTGCCCATTTTATACTCTAGAATATACAGTGGTGGTTGATCATCAACGAGTAAGACTAATACTCGGAATGGCCCTCGAAGATGAAAGACTTGGATCGACCACGCCCACATTGTTGGTTTTCTCTTGAGACTGACTGTACTCATAACATTCAGTGGATTTAGCATCTTCTATCACTAAACTAGATCAAGGGTCTCTTGAGACTGACTATACTTAACATTCAGCGGGTTTTGGAAAATACTTGCAGTTCTCCACTCTCCCCGTCCCCCATTCTGTTACGTTTCACCGGTGTTCTCCTTCTCTTTTCTCCTTCTCTGGCGAGGACCTCTCTCTCTCTCTTTCATGTTTTTCCTCTTCTATTGCTGGTCAGACTGTTTTTTTCGGCTGGCAAAGTTTCATCCGAGAAAACCAACATGACTGAAAAACCCAACTCAAGGACAGCTCGGATAAATGATCTGAGCCGTCCATTGGAATCTTGAACCCTCAAAACCTTAGGAACCGTGAAAACAGTCATAATGGGCAAATCTTGGTTCTTGATTATTTCAGTATTTCTAGTATTATTACTTGTGATTTTCAACGTGGTTTTTATGCTGTCAGATATGATATATCTTATGTTGTGTTGATATCATTTCTTCATATTCACGTTTATTGCATTTTATTGTAGATTGTTTGACGCCTCGATGTTTGAAAAATATGTTGTTAATCAAACTTTTATATTTTTAGAATGACTTTATTTTCATTGATATTTGCAATTAGGGACCTCGCCTATTTTACATTTAGGGTATATATATGCATATAGTGTTTGAAAAACTCCACATTGCGAATACAAATGAGGTTGAAGAAGTGGTGGGCATTGTTGATCCAAGGCGCATACAAAGGTAGGGAGCAGGAAGTATCATAAATACACAGGCTCTCCAACAAAGCCTTCTAGAGAGGGTGTTGTGTGGACAATATTGAAGAAGGTCAGTAGCGGAGCAGTTTATTGTTACTTGGGCCCAAATGGATATTTTCATCCTTTTTCCCAGCATTTAATCGATCCCTATATACTTATCTGTCCAATATCAACTAATTAACTTCTTTTCTTTTTTTTTTGTGTTATCCAGATGAGGACTGTCTCCAGGGAGCATGTAAAATTGCTGAGAGAAGCCGTCCATGACGTCCACAACGAGTCGATGTAATCCTTTTGAATATCTATCCATCAGATGATGCACATTCCACGAACGGGAAATCCATCTCTTTGTTCCACGAAAGCTTCCATGTTAGCCATTTAACTCTTCTTAACATGTATTATTTATTTTTGATGATTTGTCATTATAATATTGTTTTATTGTTATGGGGGGAACTAGTGATTTCTATGGGGGAATAACACAATCTGGAAAGATGAGCCAAATTCTGAAGTTCCTGAGTTGCCATAACAAGGCTCCATTGGTATTCAATTTGAACCCAGCTTTTATCTTCCTCCTTGGAAAGACAGTTAATAATCTCTTGCCAAGATCTAGTGATATCTACGGTGGAACAACCTCGAGATTGTCTCAAATCGCCCATCTTTGCAGTAGGATCACTCCTTTAATTGTTCAAAGTCGTGTCTATGTTATGAAGAAGCAAAAAAAGATGAAAAAATAAGAAACAGAAACACACATATTTACATGGTATTCTGTGAACTGAGGTAGGTCATGGACTCGCACCAGTTTTATTATTTCTACTGCCTAAAAGTAGCAACCACATTACATTTACCTGCAGCTGGTGGATCACAGAGGCAGCATTGCTCAAAAAGCTGGTGCTGAGAAGGTGGTCGGAGTCGTCGATCCCAGGGACGCAGGACTGGAAGGCAGGGAATACTATCGGTACACGGGTTCTCTAACATCTCCTCCTTGCACCGAGGGTGTTTCGTGGACGATCATAACAACGGTACATGTTACAGGAGTTATCTTCGTAATATGGCGATTCATTTTACCTCATTGTGGTTCATTTTTTTCTCATGGAATGGTAGATTCAATCGCTAGACCGAGACATGCTATCTTTGGATTTCCTGTTAATGGTGGCCTGATTTCTGTGATTACACTCAGGTGAAGACTGTGCCGAGGAAGCAGGTGGCGACTCTGAGGGATGCTGTAAATGATGCGAGTAAATGTGCAAACTACGATAACAAGCATTCTCTAAAAGACGCTCAAGTTTAGGAGTGTCTTAATTATTTGGCACCTTCATCTCTCACTTATTGGCACCTTTCTGTGTTCAGTTTTAGGAGTGTGTCTTAATTATTTTGTCACTGAAATTGGACAGTTGCTCTAACAGTCCATTTCCTGTAATCAAAAGTGCATTTCGTCCGATGCTAGAATTAGCACGAATTTATACTATATTAGACATCCAAACTTGAAGAGTCAGATAAATGATTTGGATCATTCAAAGGTGGATATCGCTTATTTCAAAGTGAGGCTCCACAACCGCAACTTAACATGCGGTTGCTTTCTACCGTGGCATTCTGGCCTTCTCCGAAAATTCAAAGAAACAATAGAGAAAAAAAGAGTTTATGTATTACGAAATACTCATTATGGTATCAAAATTGGCATATAACTGTGATATGCACTCGTGAATCCAACGAAAGCATATGACTGATTTTTAGTTGCAATTTATTGGTTGATTTTTGGAACTTTTTTTTTTTTTTTCCCCCATAAATGATGATTTAGGTAGTCATGTCGAAAAAAATGTCTCTTTGAGACGTGTGGTCATGCATATGAATCGTGGGACATTACTTTCGACCTTCATACGACAACGTATGTCAACATGCGATTAAGCATTTTGAATTCTTTCTTGTACATTTTTCTTGATCATTTTCTTAATTTGTAGATCTTCAAAAGCTTCTTTTATTCTGTCATTCTGGGTAGTATTGGAAGTACTTTGGCCTTTAAGATATCATGATCATAAATGTCGAGATGTTCTTCATCTTATCTAGTTTGTCAATAATTACTTGTGGGGTGTGTACTCTATTTTTCTGTGATTTTTCTTGTTGTTGCAGTTCGTATTTAGTTGTTCAAGGCTGTTCGGAGTAAGTATGTTTACATCTTGCTCTTGATTGTACAATTTATATGTTGCGTAATTCCTTGTGCAGGATTCAGCTTTCAACTTGAGACCCCAGCAGCCGACCAACAATCGCCCAGTTTACCATTACATTGCTCTTGCAAGTTAGTCTAAGCTTTATGCTTATCATATTTCTGTGACGAATGATGAAATCATTTTTCAATAGTGCTCCTTGGAGGGTAGCACCCTGTCTCTTTTGGACAATTTACTAATTAATTGTAGGATAGAAAATAAGTTGTAAGAAAGTCTTATGCAATGATGAACATGCTAATAAGAGCTATTATCAGCAAGCAATTTAAACTTTGAGGTACTTTGCAAGGCATGTGAGCCTCAATACTATAGCCAACAGTATATCGTGCTGCTGGTACCTCCATCTCCATTCACATGTCTTCAATTACTAGAGTAGTGCTAATCATTCACAACAACCTTATATTTCCATACATATAGATCCTTCCTACCTTCTATTTTTAGGCCCATATTAGTTGAACAAACAAAGATTTCCTTTCCAATGGCTATAAAAGAGAGGCCTCACACGGCCAAAAGAAAGTAGACGAAAAAGTATTAAAAAAAAAATCAAGGAAAATCTTTAAAAACTTAGCCAGCTTTTAAAAAATATCAAATATGATCCCCACTTTTCTAAAATTTCAAATACCCTATTGTTGAGTGTTTTCCGCAAGTGCACAGTTGTTGTAGTCTAGCTAGTGCAAGTCCGGGTCGATTTCCACAGGGACTCGACTTAAATGTGGAGTTTACACAAATTTCAATTAATAAAAAATACAAATAACAGAAATAAACTAACAATAAAAGAAAATTTTAGATTTATTTAATCATTTGGAATGTCTGAGACTTATTTATTCTAAAAGAAAAAACAGAAAATGAAACTAAATAACAGTCCTGGACAACACTGTCCCTGAATAGGCAGAATAAGGATAAAGTAAAAACCAGATTCGTCAAAGATACAGATGGAAATAAAATGAGGACTCAAACAGAATTAAAACGAGGACACAAATGGTATTAAAATGAGGACAGAGTTGGTATTAATCAGATCTGAAGAGGGCATGATTGGAAGTTCATTGGATTTTTGGTTTTAAACGAAAAAACTAGAAACCGGTGGAGGAGAAAACCGGAAAAGAAGGGAGAAGAAGGAACGCGCGAGAGTGGGAAGGGGAGACAGGAGGAAACCTGACTTGGGTTTTCCTTCTCCTGCCCGTGCGGCTACGCAGAGACAGCGGATGCGAGAGAAAAGGGAGCTAGAGGAGAGAGAAGAGAAGAAATGAAGGGGAAGAGGAGGCCTTGGGGGAAAACCTGATCTGGGTTTTCTCCTTTGAGCCTTCCGGTGATGGAGCCAAAGTTGATCTGGGAAAGGAGGGAAACGAGGGGCACGTGAACAAAGGCTGCAAGTGAGTAGAGAGAAAATGGGAAAGGGGGTTCTGGTCAATGGAGATGATGCTACAAGAGAGAGAGAGAGAGAGAGAGAGAGAGAGAGAGAGAGAGAGAGAGAGAGAGAGAGAGAGAGAGAGAGAGAGAGAGAGAGAGAGAGAGAGAGAGAGAGAGTTGCAGAGCTGGGTGTCAACTGGTCTGGTCGATGCTGGACTGTTGATGTGCCTGGGAACAACGAAAGAGAGGAAGATGGAAACGATAGAGAGAGGGAAAGTGAGAGAGAGAGAAGAGAGAAGAGAGAGACGTTGTGAGAGTGGGGAACGGACGAAGAGATGGAGAGGAACGATCCTTCCGTCTCTTTCCGTGAAGGGGCAGAAGCAAGAATGCCTAGTGCTAGGTTTGGTGGAGAAGGCGGGCTGGCAGTAGCTGGCCAGTGATTGGGTGAATAGGGAGAGCAAGAGAGATGAGATGGGGGTTTTGGGAGTTGGTGTGTCACGCACCAGAGAGAAGGAAGAGAGAGCCATGCAGAGAAGCAAAGGGAAGCATGGAGCAAGAAACAGAAGCATGAAAAAGGAGAAACACGAGAGAGAGAGAGAGAGAGAGAGAGAGAGAGAGAGAGAGAGAGAGAGAGAGAGAGAGAGAGAGAGAGAGAGAGAGAGAGAGAGAGAGGAACAATCCTTCCACCTCTTCTCTCTCAAAAGGAGAAGAAAGAAAAACGAAAATGGGAAGAGGAAAGAAGGGGAAGGGGAGGAAAAGAAGAGGAAGATAGATGAGAAAGAGAGGAGAACAAGAGAGAGGTGGAGAGGAAGAGTCCTTCCTCCTCTCTTCTCAAGGAGAAAGAGTGAAAAAGAAGAAAGAGCCCTAAATCCAATCCCTCCTTCCTTTATAAGGGGATTTGCTATTATTGGTCAACTTTGCCCAAATTTGCCATCATTGGTCAGATTTGCCCAGATTTGTGGCGTGGGACCCATCAAAATAAGCTGATCTGAACCGTCCAACGTACTTTGGCTTATATGCAAAAATAAAATACAAGATTAGAATTATCTTATGTGGATAATTAGTTATAATGATCATCCGATTGTTAACTTTTCAAATTAACGGTTGGATGATTGATTATAGCTAAAATTGATTTAAAATCACAAAATTACCTTATTAAATGATCCAATAAAATAGTACTCTAAGGTTATTTTTGACAAAATTAAGGACTCAACACCTATCAACATTTTTCTTCCTTTCAATGACCCAATACTATTAAGATTGGATGGAATTTCCATTAGTAAACTCTTTTTTTCAAAAAAGACATCAATACTCTTTCTTTTAAGTTCTTACTTAATTATAATAAATATAATTTCTCTCTTTATATTTCCATGTGCGATGAATATGCTAGGGAGAAAGCCCTATTGAGCACTTCTTAGACATATGTTCTTTTTTGTGTAATTTCTCCCATGGGCTAAAATGCCAACTGATAGCCTCTTACACGTGTTTACCTTCATTTTGCATGGATGGAACCCATTTTTTGCATTTCTAAAAACCATGCCTTTTTTCTCATATAAAAAGGACAGAGAAAAAAACTAATACTCTTCTTCGTTTATCAAATAAAATAGGGAAATGATAGTAAGGACTCAAAAGGAAGGGTATTAGTGCTTCTTTTTAAAAAAAGAAGAAGAAAAACTGGCTTAGTCATGGATATTTAATCACAATCTTCATGATAGCAGGGTCATTGAAAAGAATAAAAAAAAGAAGAAGAAGGGTATCTGAAATTTTAGTAAAATAGGAATGGTATTTGATATTTCTTTAAAAAAAAAGTTGGCTGTGTATTTGAAATATGAATCATATACTGAAGTACCGCTTGAGTGAATACACAAGAATCCAAATTTGATGAATTTTCCAAAAATTAAGTAAACTATGATAAGTGTACTCTTTAGTAGAAGCTAAAAGCTGATTTAGCTCTTGTTGTTGAAAAGAAAACCTTGGAGCTTGGGTAAAGCTTGAAGAGCAAAACTTTCAACTATGGGTAGGGATTCATAGTAATTCCTGAGATAATTAACTTCTTTTTAGTTTTCAAATTTAGTTTAACTTGCATGACTAACTTTGTTTCATATTATAGTACTTTCAAGTTTAGTAGTTTTTAACTTTCTATATTTATATTTATAGTTTATCTTACTCTTTAAGTTCCGATAAGCTTTAGTCTAAACTAAATCCCAGTTTAGTTTAATTAGAACCTTACCCATTTTTTTAAATGAAGAATTATGAAGCAGACTACCTAGAGGATGTCGTAAGTTCTAAATCTACATAAAATCTCTTCATGGAGGGAAAACTGCCACCTTGAACTATTGACAATTGTAACGAGGAGAGGCACCATAATGTCTGTGACTGACCATGCTAAACTATGTTTGCCTAGTTAAAGATTTACTTAATCTTCTAGTTTAGTTTTCTAAAAATTCAGATTTACCCAATTCATCTTCACAGTTACCTTTTCTCAAATTATATAATTACTTCACGAGTTATCTAGCTTTTCTTTCGACTACCAGCTTCTTTATTTGCATGACGTAAGTTTCCTTCCAAAATCTTGGCATCATACAAATGCACAGGGTACCCAAGAGACATGATATGTCACCTAGTAGTTCAACTTTTCAGACACCCTGTTGATGACCATTAATTAGCTGTCTTCACAGACTCTGTGGGTGATGCCTTCTTCCCACTAGGTGATGCAAATCTACTTCTCCAGTTGCAAGACAAGTGAAAGGTCTGAGGAACTTATAGCCCTTCTTTCTACAATTGGCAGTTCCCTTCTAAGTTGTGTAATTAATGATTGAGATTTTGTACCTCAAAAGGTACTTAGGTCATTGGTTGTCAGTTTATAGCCAACCTTCGTAACTATTCACTATATCTGTACACATTTCTACACTTCTGAAAGACTAGCCCAAAGTCACTACAGGGCCTCCATGGTTATTGATCATGGGTTTCAGGCTGCTCGTGGGTGCATTATGAATTAAGAAACAAGTCGTCCGTAGAAACCTCAACTCATGCGTGTTTATGAAGCTGATGGTCTAGTAAATATCTTGTTTTCTCTGCATACACAAATATGTCAACATACTATATATTTTTCTCTAGTGTTAACATTTTATGGTAGAAATAATACCTTCCTTACATCCAGACAGTTTACAGCCAACCTTCATGACTATTCACTTTATCTGTACACATTTCTACGCTTCTGAAAGACTAGCCCAAAGTCACTACAGGGCCTCCATGGTTACTGATCATGGGTTTCAGGCTGCTCGTGGGTGCATTATGAATTAAGAAAAAAATCGTCCGTAGAAACATCAACTCATGTATGTTTATGAAGCTGATGGTCTAGTAAATATCTTGTTTTCTACGCATACACAAATATGTCAATATACTATATATTTTTCTCTAGTGTTAACGTTTTATGGTAGAAATAATACCTTCCTTACATCTAGACAGTGGAAAGAAGATCATGAATATTAGTCCCAGTTCCCATGTTTTGGAAAGCTGCTCAACCATCCAACGATTGAGTGCAAAAAGTTACAAGCTGTAATCTCTCTTTCATTGAAGTGCACATGCATATGAGAGAGAGAGAGAGAGAGAGAGAGAGAGAGAGAGAGAGAGAGAGAGAGAGAGAGAGAGGCAATATTACGATACATTTGGTGGGTAGCAATGGGGAAGAGAGACAATGGGGGAGCCCAATTGTTGTGCATGGACTTGGGCATCATATGACGGCTCTTGAAGGAATGCCTCATGACTGAGCGACATTGCACAAAGATCATTGAAACTAATCGGCTCAGTACGTGTCCGAATTGCAGCAGACAAGTCACGGTAGTCGTGGTCAAGGCCTCTGAGAGTGGCAACGACTAATTATTTGTCTTGGACGGTGAATCAAATGCCGGTAATGAATCAGCAATGCTACGGACCCAATGGATGTGGTTAGTGGGAGAAGCTGCACCCTCTTTGAAGTGCTGAGAGCCTCTCTTTGAGTCGCATAACTTGTAGATGGTTTTCCTCAATAAGACATCGTGGGATCCACATAGGTCATGTAAGATATATGGGTGATGATCAAATCTGATTATCTATTAGGTGTCATCAAATCTCATGTTTCCATTGCTTTATGTTCCTTCGATCAAAGTCGATTTTAATGGTTTGATCAGACTAATACTTGCTCACGTGGACTCAAAAGTAGCAAAACATTTCTCGCATCATCTATGAACCATAAGATAGAGGATTAACATTATGGATTGGTGGTCATAACTCTTTCTCTATAAGTGGCCCAGACCTTGGTGATCAAAATCATGTCTTTAGCTCTTGCCCAATCTCATCCATTTGATGAAATTAGCCTCTAGGTTTCTAAGTTATGAAAATGAAGGAGCATAGTTTTGAGAAATAAGTGGCATGAGCAAGTTTTGATTAATGGTCAGGATCATTCAATGAATGAGAAATTCAGTCATGTCCAACAAACAAATGGTTTAGATCACTGAATTCTAGGCCCTTCTTTTAGTGGCTTATATTATGTACTCAAATAGTGGAGGATAATTGTCCACATTAGATGGTTGCCTTATCTTTCTGGCCCCATAAGATGTCAATACCACAAGAGAAATGTTTATTTGTAGCCACAGTGTATGTGTAGGTATCACCTGATTTATGTGTTAAGAAAAGGCATCCGAAATAAAAGATGGGACTAACTTATTTCCTAGTTTTAGAACCTAAATTTGTTAATTATACATTTTAGAATGAATAAATGTCCAAAAAACCAGCCAATTTAATAATTTTAATTTCCTATCCCAAGAAAATAGAGAGGAAATCATGGAGCAACTTACTTTTTCAATTTTATTCTCAAATTGAGCTTTCTACAACAAATAATTGTAATGTCCCAGGTCTGGGCTCTTCAGTAATGATATTGTCCCGATTCTACTGGGTTTTGCTCTCACCCACGACGGGGTGAAAAGCGGCGTTACTGGTAAAGCCCACCCAGACCCTTATCCATAGCCCAGGAACCTTCTCCCGAGCAATGCAGGACTAACTCTCAACGCATCCCTTCGTCCCTCAGATTATGTTGGAGATCTCCCCCTCAAACCATCTTCACGTGGGGAGAGGGCTACCGTTGCCGTCGCCAAGATGGTTTGAGGGGGAGGTCCCCAACATAATCTGAGGGACAAAGGCAGGATGCGCTGAGAGTTAGTCCCACATCGCTCGGGAGAAGGCTCCTAGGCTATTGATAAGGGTCTGGGTGGGCTTTACTAGTAACGACTCGTTTCACCACATCATGAGTGAGAGCAAAACCCGATAGAACTGGGACAATAACGTTGCTGAGGAGCCCAGACCTAGGGTGTTACAATGGTATCAGAGCGGGACCCTGTCCCAGTGTGGCAGGCTAACCCCACGCGAGGACGCGTGGGCCCTAAGGAGGGGAGAGGGCTATCGTTGCTGTCACTAAGATGGTTTGAGGGGGAGGTCGCCAACATAATCTGAGGGATGAAGGCGAGATGCGCTGAGAGTTAGTCTCATATCGCTCCGGAGAAGGTTCCTAGGCTATTGATAAGGGTCTGGGTGGGCTTTACCGATAACGACGCGTTTCACCCCGTTGTGGGTGAGAGCAAAACCCGGTAGAACCGAGACAATAACGTTACTGAGGAGCCCAAACCCGGAGTATTACAGTGGTATCATAGTGGGACCCCATCTCGGTGTGGCAGGCTAACCCCACGCAAGGACGCGTGGCCCCTAAGGAGGGGAGAGGGCTATCGTTGCCGTCGCCAAAATAGTTTGAGGGGGAAGTCCACAGCATAATCTGAGGGACGAAGGCGGGATGCATGAGAGTTAGTCCCACATCACTCGGGAGAAGGTTCCTGGGCTATTGATAAGGGTCTGGGTGGTCTTTACTAGTAACGACGCATTTCACCCCGTCGTGGGTGAGAGCAAAACACAGTAGAACAGGGACAATATCGTTACTGAGGAGCCCAGACCCAGGGTGTTACAGTGGTATTAGAGCGGGACCTCGTCCTAGTGTGACAGGCTAGCCCCACGCGAGGACACGTGGTCCCTAAGGAGGGGAGAGGGCTACCGTTGCCGTCGCCAAGATGGTTTGAGGGGGAGGTCCCCAACTTTATATGATGGACGAAGGCGAGATGCGCTAAGAGTTAATCCCACATCGCTCGGGAGAAGGTTCTTGGGCTATTGATAAGGGTTTGGGTGGGCTTTACCAATAATGACACATTTCACCCCGTCGTGGGTGAGAGAAAAACTCGATAGAACCAGGACAATATCATTACTGAGGAGCCCAGACCCAGGGCGTTACAATAATTGTTAGAAGAAAGCTCGAGAGGGAGCAAAGGAGTGATGTTAACCATGACAGATTTGTTCTGATCAACAGAATTGCAAGTATGGGTGCGGAATTGTTGGATGCCATGATAGTAGAAGTGAAGCAGAGGGATGATGACATTGAAGAATAGAGAGGAAGCCAAGGAGAAAGAGGAGGAAAAACTTGCTAGAGATGCGTTTCAAATGCTGCATTTTTATGATGGTGGAAGCCTCCCAAATTGTGCAGAAAGATCCTAGTAGCTCTACTAAATTTTTTTGTCTTTACTGATTTATACTATCATCTAAGGCCACTAATTTAGTTTTTAATTTGTGAATGCCTTTAGAAAAATTTAAAATACAATAATAAAAATCAAATCTCTTTTCTTTTTCTATTCAAACTTTCATGACTTCATTGAATCCCCTGAGAAAATAAGTACCTTTAAATCCCAAGCTTTGGAGTATGATGATCTAAAAAACTTAAGTTTTGATTTTCAAAGACTATAGAACCTTGTCTTCATATTTCAAGTCCCAAAGGTCATTATAATATGGAATAACAAGTATTAGGCTAAGATCAAGATGGGAAAGCATGGTTTTCATGGGATCTAGCCCAAAATGGGGAATTGCTTATATAGAATAGATCTGCCCTTTAGACTTTAGTGAGGACACCTCCCCGGTTCTCCGATTTTCATAGAACCTAAGGAACTTGAAAACAATTTAGGTCTCAAAGAGTCTATTGAAATACACAAAATAGATAGATCTCAAAGAATCCCTAAGTTAAAAAATTCCAAAGTGAACAAAGTCTTGATCTTTGGAAACTTTAGAGAAGCTTTTTCTCAAATATCTAGTGTATTTAAAATTGAGATCTCTCCACACCTCTATGTCTAGGTATTAAGAGGGATTAGCCTCATAAAACTAAAAAAACATTGAGTATAGGTGTTAACAGTTAAGAAGACATTAAATAAATTTTAAAAAACTAACAACTACAATGAAATGGTAAAATGAATTTAATTAAATTAAAACGTGTTATATAACAACATATGCGAAAAGTTTACATTTACTCACACCCTTTGTTGGAAGAAATGAAACAAAAAGTACAAAAATGCCTTCTTTAGCTAATTTTAATTCCAAACAAAATTTTAAAAGGTAGTCTCTCAGACTTCAATATCTGTTGGACCAAAAACTGATGGTGATGAGCAGTTTTAGCACCCAAAAAGCCATGATTTTTGTCCATGAATTTGGCCGGTTGTTAAACCAAGTTTGTAACAATCCATTTCCAAATTTTTAGTGATCAAAATGCACATTTTTAGTCAAGAGGCCAGAACCATCGGGTCTGCACAGTTTTTGAACTATAAATGAAACATCCAAAGTCAGAGGTACATCAGATAAATGGTTTATATCAACCAAAAATAGGCCCTTTTCATATACGGGTGAGGCTCCATGCTGAAACTCAACATGTGGTCGCCTCCCACTGTGCATTTCTATTTCGAAAATTAAAAAGAAAGAAAGAAAGAAAGGAATCTTTAGTTATTTTCCAATTGTCTTTTAATATAAATACATCAGTACTTATGTGCAACCAAATTACTGAAGTAAAAATGAGAAGTCATTAGTTAGTGGTTCTTAGGAAAGGAATAGAAATGGATTTTCTACATAAAAACAAGTCTCAGAACCGTACTTGGGTATGAAATTTCCGGGAACAGGTACTTATGCTATGATACACATAGATTAGTCCAACAGAAACATACGAGTACCGGATTCATTTCCCACCCAAATATTCCATAAACTGTAATAAATACTTGTAATTTAATTGTTGGTTTCTTGGATTTTCTTCACAAATGATGATTTTGGTTGTCATATTATAAGAAATGTCACTGCAAGGACATTTGCTGCCTTGTGAAGTTTGGGACCTAACTTTCTACCTCCTTACAGCAATGCACGTCTACGTGCAATGAGCATATTAGCTAATCAGTAAGTATGCTTGGAGCCTTGGTGTAATGGTAAAAGTTGTCGTCATGTAACATTTAAGTCACAGTTTCAAGGTGTTGAAACAGCCTCTTGTAAAAATACAAGGTAAGGCTGGCTACACCAAGACTGTCCTTTTTTAGCAAGTATGTTTGTTATAAATCACATTATTGTTTGTAGTACAGGATTCAGCTTTCAACGCCAGACCATTACGACTAACCAACCATTTATTAGTGTTGGCTTGGTGTTTGTCCTTTTTTCTGTGACAGATGAAGTCATTATATATTGATGCTCCTTGGAGGGTGGCAACTCTACCCGTTGACGGCTTTTCTTTCTCATTTGTTTAGAGAAGCTGTTTACTGGTTTTCATTTTTATCTCCTTGATCACCTCTTTGTATTAATTGCTTTGATTAATACAATCCCATTGGCACCTTTAGAGTTTGATTGGCAATTGACTTACCTTTTATGGCAGCAACAATACCCTTCTTTGGTTAAATACAAAAATTGATTAATCAATAAGCATAGTGCATTCAATAATACAAAACAATTATTTACTAAACCTACTAAAACCTGGAGTCTAGTGTCATGGACTTACATTGCAAGGCCCGTGTGACTGCAACCGCGTGACACAAGGCTCACTTCCAAGAGGCCTACCGCCTGGTCTTCGACACTCTCTCTCTCTCTCTCTCTCTCTCTCTCTCTCTCTCTCTTATAACTGGTATATCTCCAAATTAATCATTATATAGAACAGATCAACGACATTTTAAGTGGTCCCCAGCTGAATATGGGGCCTCCTATTGGATAAATAATTATCCCGAGGGTTATAATACATAATTCGGTAGTCTGTTCTCGAGACGTCATTAGAGGATCATATTAAGGGTCCACTTGATTAATTAATAGGGGAATCTTTTGACATTCATTAGCTAATATTTCTGTCCATTTTCTTTATATTTTATGCAAATATTTTATTCTTTGCAGTCCACCATGGAAGGGTTGCAGTACACCATGGAAGGTTTGCAGTACACCACGGAAGGTTCAAATCTTTAGTCCTCTATGATAGCTACTCCTTGAGCACAACTGAGTTGAGAGTGACCCACCATTAAAATCAAACAAGTTTGTTCTCTTTTTGATATTGCCAATCCTTCATTGTAAAACTTGGGGCTGTTTTTACAATGGATGTGCTTATTTTTCATGGGACATTCTAGCCGTAGAAAAGACAAAGGTTTTATGGCGTAATAGTCAAGTTCGTAAGATCTGGTACCAGACCAACTTCCAGGTCCTAAGTTTTAATCCTAAAGGAGAAGAGATCTATGGGAAGAGTGAGAGCCACCATAGAGTAGGGCTCCTGGTTTAAAGCCTCGAAAAGTAGACTTCACTCGATTGGCCAACAAATTGAGTAACTTGGAGTAATTTTCAAGATTAATCGCGAGTTTTACGTCTGTGTAGGACTCGTGAAAAGGTTACAAGGAAAACCCTTAGTGAGTAACCGGAGAGCGGCCTTCAGCACTTGCTTGTGGAACATGGTGGAGTTTTAGGTTAATACTTTGGGTTTTAAGGAGCATCAGCTAAGTTGAGGTAGCCATTGATTCAATCACCAAAGCCATTGATTCAGAGCTGCAAAGAGTTGTTGGTAATGTATAACAGGACGCTGATATATTCACCCATTTTTCTTCCTCCAGCCATCCCTTTTTATAAAGAGAGACAGTTGGAGAGAAAAGGAGTAGCCATGGGGAAGAAACATGGGTGACGATATCAGCAGCAACTTATAAACATTCATTTTTTCTTAAAACTGCAAAGATTTGCCAAGCAAACTGACATACACTCTTAAATTTAATCCCTGGCCAAAGGGAAAAGCAAGACTCGAAACTGTAACCAACCATAGTCCAGGAGATATGCCCCGTTGTTTGCAATCAACTAGACATTTTTTAACTACTAATAAGAGTGGCAAATCATGTCCGGGAGTCGTGTTCGTGTCGTGTTGAGACTAACCCATTACAGTATATGGGTCGACACAAACACTGACCCATTACAGTATATAGGGCTGCATTGTTTTCTGTTTCCGTTGTGGTATTACCACTGTAGTAGTGTACTGATGCTTCCTCTTTCTTGATGAGGATGGAGATCTTCTTGCTCCCCTGCCCATCTTGATCCTTTGAATTTTAATTCAAATGCACCATTAAAATAAATTAAAAAAAAAAAACTTTTTCACTTTTACAACTAAATCCATTATTCAAGGAAAAGAGTGCTTGTGCCATTCCACAAAATCGCATCATATGTGGGCCACTGTTACTGAGAAGAAAGGAATATATTTTCAATAATACAACTCAAGAACTGAAAACTGACAGAAAAATCAATTTATACGGTATAAAACTATAGCAGAATCGAGCAAACAATCTAATCAGATCTTATTCACATACCAAGTTAAGGTCTAAGAAGGGAAGCATGTGGCCATGGTCACTAGCTGTGCTCCTAAAATGGAGAGTTTGGACTGCCATTTCTGACCAAAAAGTTAGGGTATCTTTGATGGTGCCTTAACACCTTACCTGCTTATTTAAGGTAGAAACTGTCTTAAACAATTCTTATTAATGATTAAGCACACAACATAGACAACTCTCCTGTAATTATTTTTATTATAGGCCCATGTGGTCCACGCCTTGCCTGGACCCCGCATAGGCGGGAGCTTCATGCACCGGAGCCTATTATTTATCTACTTTTGAAAGGTACATTCCATGGGATCTTCTAGCTTTTCTCATGAATCCAAATAGAAAATCATCCTCCACATGGACTTGATAGGGAAAGCATCCCCTCCACCCGCTGATGACTGGTACATCTCTGAATTATCCCTAATATATACTTTTTACTTAGGCAATCACTGCTGCTTAAATTTTCAATTTGCGTTTTCACCAGTTTACCTCCAAATCTGTGCTCTATCCCACAAATGGAGAAGACACTTCAGACCCCATCTTTGGTACCTCTTGAATAATTCTTCCATTTACACCATCAGTAAAGAGGAAATCATGTTTACACTTTTCTTAAGCAAGGAACAATTCTCATCTCAATGAATAATGCATGAAGACCTAACTGTAGTCCCCTTAGTTACTAGATGTAAAGTTCAAGTTAATTTCAAATAAAAAAACCTGAAACTCAACATGATTATGTTTAGGTATGAAGATCAAATATATGGCTAGCCCATGTATGACTGTTGGGCCTTTACTTTCAGCCAAAATTGGTGGATATAGATCCAAAATGTATAGCCAAATTATTAAATTATATGTCTCAGTCTCATTAAGTTGTCGTAAAGAAATTGACACCAAATCTGAAAAAAGGCGCAGGACCACAGCCATCAGCATGAACAAAGCAGGAGGGAGCCTTCAATTATTATATATACTTCTTAGTGTGTCGTCCATGTTGACAGTACCAGTAAAAATAAGATTTTAAATAAAAGTGAGTCATTTTCGTCATCGATGATGCATCAAAAAGTTAGAGCTTAATCATCTTGATAACATATATACAAGCAACATAATCATCTTAATCCCCAACCTTGGTTTCCAACTTTAACATATACCATACGTAATTAGTGTGATAAGAAGGAGCCTTGACTCAATGGTTGAGTTATTGCTGTGTGACTTGGAAGTCATAGGTTCGTGGCACGAAAACAGCTCTTGAAAAACACAAAGTAAGGTTGCATACTATAAATCCTTTGTAGTCTACTACTTCCCCGAAGCTTACATAAGTCGGAGCTTTGTATACCGAGCTGCCAACATAAAAGAAAAGGACCTCTTGTAATAAATGTTTTTAAGATAAGTATATAACTTAAAATAAAAGAAGATGATGATATATACCACATAGTAAACAAAGGATATTGACTTCTTAATCAAAGACCGAATACTTTGGAGAGATAATTTTGTTAGAGGCATGACCTTGGTGGTCTCAACTAGTTAAAATTAGACACATACTTTTGTGCACAACCTCGAACCTTGGTCACCCAACGAGAGACTCCAAACACCAGTGGGTTAAAAGGCTTTGGTGCCTCCCGTAATTAACTTTTAATTAGCTCGTTTGTACAAAAGTTCGTTGAGTCAACATAAACTTTGTCAAGCTAAGCAGCATTACTTGATTAATGGTAGTTAGAAAATATGTGCTGACCCCAAATAAGTGCGTGAAAATTTGGATATTTCAGTGTAAAACCCCATTGTTTTTAATCAATTAGTTCTCCGAACCGATTGGATTGAGTCTATTAATCCCCTCATAGATTTCAACTACAATTAGCGATTTCAAAGAAACTAAGATGAAAATTCTATCGGAACGCCATAATCTATCGATCAAGATGAGAAAATAGATAATGATATGAATAAGCCCAGAACAGCAAGAGCAGAAGTTTATTACAACGAATCTCATCATGCATGGTCCATCGAGATCAAATTGTGATCACAAATAACCTGGCTTGATCCAACAATAAGCTAAGTCTGTGATCGTGGGATCGACACCCAAAGGTTCTGGATCATCCATTAATCATTCCATGAAAACATTATTTTCCCAAATCAGCTAGCCAGAAACCACAAAAACCAGTTGCAAACTATTAAAAGAAAGGCCACCATGGAATGGTAAATGAAACTAGCTGAAAGCAATCTAGGGTTATGGATTGAGAACGCCAGAATCAACAGGCGGGCCATTGTGGGAAGAAGAAGTCCAAGCAGAAGCTGAAAGCAGTCTTCTTGACTTCCACGCCAAAACAAGCTTGTTCTTCCCCATCTCCTCCACTCTGTACCCATCATTAAACAGCCCCAACAGCAACTTCGCCTGACAATGGTTGAAACAACTTATCTCCACCGGAGAAAACCCTGCACCCGTGATCCACTGACCCCACCCATCTCCCTCTTCCCAGCGCGCCCGGTAGCTCCTCGCCACCGTACCGGCTATCCTGGGCCCCAGGAACACCCTTTCCACCAGAGCCCGCGCTCTACCCTGTATAGGAAACCCAGCTTCTAACGAATCGTACACGGCAGAATAATGGTGCAGCGAGTCCATAAACCTCCCCACAAATCCACCGTCCACCATGGTGGGCCCCACTTCCTCCTCAACAAGAGTCACCAATCTGGGATTCAGCGCTCTCGCGCCGGATAAAAATGACGCGACGGACTCCGGCGAGCGGTGGGAAGAGTGCGGTAAATGAAGCATGCAGTTCACCACCAGAGCCTCTCCTTTCACTAATTTCAACCCCGACGGCCTGAAATTCTCGTCGGAGTCCAATCTACACTGGTGGAAAGAGAAAGGCTGCCCGATCGACGCTGCAAAAGCGACCAATCGACGACCCGTCTCTTGTACGGTCCCGATTGATTTCCTCCCATTCCCTCCTGCCCCACGTGCCACGGCTGTAATCTTTAGATGCGGCGCCGTGGGTCCATCTTTTCTTGATACTAGCGCTTGCATTAAGGAGGCCCATTGGATCCCCTCCATGATATCGTAATCGACGATGTGGACTCGTCGATCTTGCGCCACGGCTTCTAAGATCGCTTGATTTGCTGTGAAGTGGCCGAATTTGATGTAAGGTGACATGTCTTGCAGTAATTGAAAAGCAGCCAAGACATCGGTTTGATGGTGTAGATCATCTCCGTGATGGGACCCGGACTGCTTACCATGTGCACCCCCGGCGCCTTCTAGCAACTCATGCAGCGCGTCGCTAAAGTATACGGCGAGGCGTTCCATGTTGGTGCCCCCCGTAGGCGAAACCAATTCCCTGAGCCGAACCAATATCACCCGAGCCAATTCCCGGCTTTTGTTCACCCCGGTTAACGCCTCGGCGGCTGCCATCAGTAGATGGACCAGCCTCAACCCCTTCGAATCCTCACCGTCCATCTCGTGGACTACCACTTTGTCTTCTTCCATTGCAATCGCCCCGTTCATAGACAGAGAATTGCATCGATGAATTGGACTATCGTAATCGTCTTCATTTTCGTTCTCGTCCATCATCGACTCAATGAGTCCCCGGAAATCGTCGTGCCCGGAGAACACTTCCCAGTCGACGACCGGCAACCACTCGTTCCAAGTGGCCATGTCATCGTCCATGGTGGTGGTGCTTGAACCAGAGAAATCTAGCTCTAACTCTAGCTCCGCTCCTTCTTCCATCACTAGTAAACAAATTTTTACAGGGATAGAGAAAAACGAAGTCTGCTTGGGCTTTTTATAAGGGAGTTGGAGGGGGAAGTGGTATAAGTCGGAGGATGGGACGGTCAGTAACTTAGTGATTGAGGGTGTCATTATCAAGAGGACGGGAGAAAACGACTAGTGTTTTATTATACTTGTGTGGTTCCATGGAAATCATCAAACGGAAAGCTGAGGTTGGGCTTCTTCTTCTATGAGTTATTTAACCTTACCAGTGGCCGTTACGATTCAGTTATGAGAAAGGGTTCCGGTGGGTTGACCCGGCTACGTGGAGTCGACGTCAGTTGGCCGGCCAAGATTAACAAAGACGGATCATTCCAGGGGTGCGATTTGGCCACGTACGTATGTTTCTGTGATCCGGACTGTTGGAGCCCGTGTTTTGAGGGTCGCTTACAAACGCTATGCCGGAATAAATAAACTGGATTGATTGGGTTTTTGATTCCTGGCCGGAATTTTATTGAATTGCAAAGATTCCAACAACTCGCGAAGATGATTGGCGTTGTAGGAACAGCGTCCTTGACCGGGTACAGCTAGAGATGATATGTGGTTCGCGAGTGCTACTGGTGACACGTGGCGTCTAGGATTGACTTGGGAAGAGGTTATCAATTGTGGATCCAAACCAACGTTGGGTCCCATCAGTACAGTCATTTAGGCTGCGTGGGATTGCTTGATAGCAAGAGAAATGTTGTGGGAAGCGCAGATTTTGCAGAAGAAGTCTCACTCTTGGATGATCCAATCCGTTCATCTGATGCTTTCACCTACAGATATCTTGGAACGAAAACTCAAGATAATGAATGGACTTCAGATAGGACCCACAAATAGTAAACTCAAATACATAAACCGCTATTCACGTTTTGGTATAGTCCCGCTAGTTTTATCCAAGTTTCTTGTTGAGGTAAGCAGCAGATGGGCCCACTCTAATCTAGCTGATACGTTGATCCAGAGAAAGTGGAAAGTAGGTGCAATCAAGGATCCTTCCCTTAAGCTTAGACAAGTGAGGTAGGGTCCACTACGTTTCTCTTCATCATAGAACAAAATTTACGCTACCTGCAAAAGCCTCTCATCTCTTTCGATGATCTAGACCGTTCATCTTAGCCATCTTGCTGTGGTATGCCATCTCCCGAAATCACCCGCTTTGGATAATCCTACCTTTAACATTCTCGACTGCTTTGAGAATTGTGAATCACCACCGTCCAAAGCATTACTCAAAACGGCTCACAAAAAGTAACGGTAGGATCATCCAAAGTACAAATGTGATTTTTGGGACAAGGCTCGTCTAGAGAAAAATAGTTCAGATTATTGAAAAGGTGGGTCCCCAGGGCAAAAGTGCCACAAAAACCCAACTGAGGGTGTGCCATAAGTCCCAACTGCTAAAGGCGCGTGGCAATATCATTCCTCAACAGAAAATGTCTGGAATTGGATGACCCACCATTTATACTGTTTGTGACATGCGCCATGAATATATAAAAGGTTAAAAAAACATATATAATGTCATATATGTATGTTTATATTGCTATAAAATATACATGCATGTATTACTAGCCGGATACTACTGAATATGCATTAGCACATTCCACTACTTTCACAAAATAATGGTGACGCAGGTTGGCAAGTGGCGGTGGACAAAATTTTATTTATTTATTTATTTATTAGTTTTTTAAAATGTTGCTGAGCCAATGAACTTGTTCTCTCCTTGATGTGTTGATACGGATTGTACAGCAGGGTATACATCTACCTATGTCCAATCTATGTCTATAACAAGTACGAGATGATTAAGGCACAGCCTGGTGCACAAAGCTCCCTAATATGCAGGGTTAAGGAAAGGGGCGAACCACAAGGGTATATAGTATGCAGTTTACCTTGCATTTGCAAAAGGCTATTTCTATGCCTCGAATTCATAATTCCAAAGTCACAAGACGACAGTTCTACCATTGTGCCAAGGCTCCCCCTTCTACCATTGCACCAAGGTCACACTACGGCAAGAAGCATGGATGATTGTGGGGCATAATCCACAGTGTCTACAAGTGGAGTGGGGTATAAGGGCATGGTTGTTTGGACTATGCCTGATTTTGAGTTGAATTGATCATTCAATCTTGACCGTAGGTCAGATCATCGTCATCATCAAGACCTTATTCTATAGAAAAGTGGGTAGCAGTACGGCAAGTTCCTGTCCTATTGTGCAGAATACCAGCATTCCTCCAAATAAAAGAAGTGAAAATGTGAACATGAATAAAGGGCAGCCCTGGTGCATGAAGCTCCAACGTATATAGGGTCCAGGGAAGAGGCGGATCACAAGGATCAATAATACACAACTATACTTTGCATTTTGTAAGAGGCTGTTCCCTTGCCTTGAACCCGTGAGCTCAAACTCACACGAAGACAACTCAACTGCGTGGACATGAATGATTGAAGCAAGTCCCACATCCGAGGAATTGTTAGTATTGTTGTACGACAAACAAGTGCTAGTCATATTAATAAATGGCAATTGGAAAGGAGTTTGCAATATTAAAACTATATATATAAAATAAAGAAAGAATCAGTAACCTCATATTTGTTAATTAGTTTTAGAAATTGTTGACATTATAGTAATCAATAGTTATGAAGACACTTTGCCATATAAAAATTCCAAGATTCTCTTCATAAACAAGGAAATGAACAGGTAATGACTCTCTGCCGTTTGAAGAGATTATTATAGGAACATAACTTTTTCAATAATGAGAAATTAGACACCATCAAAACGTCACTTTTTTATTGCTAGAACAGAGTGATTGGAAGTGGTACATGAGCAATGTTTTTACATTCAATGAACCAAGACACCTTTCATGAATGTTAATGGCTCCACTTTGACACAAATTTTTGGGCCCTCAGACATCTAAAGTTAGGAGAGTCATATGAACAATGTGGACCACCAATATACAGGGCTGCCCTGGCAAAGTGGAGGGGTTGCATAGCTACTCAAGTGCTGTCATGTTTTATACTAACGTTCCTTAACTTAAATAAATGTAAATAGTTTAAATAACTTAAATTACTATAATTATAGTTCAAACTTCAAACTAGATTATGACTAATGAATAGATTTGCTTTGGCTTTCTAGTGCACCGATGCTACAAGGGCCCATCTTGTGTTTAGGTCATGTTTCTGAGATGCACATGGGTTATGAGTTATCTCTAAAAACATACTTACCTACCTATAAAAAGAATAGGTAAGTATATTAAAATAACTCTCACCAAGGGTCTAAATAGTACACCTAGAACTTGCAAACAGATAAGAATTGGACCCAAAAATTAGGGTATGATTATTCAATTGGAACCAAATATATGCTAATGGTTTTCATTTTAAAGGACCAAATCTTATAGGTATGATGTCAGTTTTTATGCCAAAGTAACTGAATTGGAACCAGGAACCCAAAAATATTAATTAATGCATAGAAACACTCTTTAATATTATTTTAAATTTTAGCGTATTAGAGGGTAATATAATAACTTAAATCTAATAAATTTTATCACTTATTAATTATTATTTTATACTTTACAATATTTAGTTTAAATCAATCTTACATTAGTACTTAATGTAGAGATTATTTGTTTTCTTAATTGTATGATCTTAGTCTATTATAATTGTGTATTCTTGGGTTTGAAAAGTATATAATAATTGGTTTCCCCCTTTCTATGTGTAGAAATTTCTCCTTTTTTTCCCTACTTTTTTCCAGCCAATCAGCCATCACCTGCTCCTTACACCTGTATGATCTCGTAATACACACACACACACACATATGCATTCATGAATGTATGTGTGTGTGTGGTGCAGTGGCTCAAAAGTGAGCCTCAATCATGAAGATCATGAGTTTATGTGTGACACCCCGGGTTTTCTAAACCTTTTTCTAATACATATAATAATGGAAATAATTTGTTTTATAAATCGTACATTCCATTTTTAACCTTTCTATCAACAAATTTTGTCATTTTCTCATGTTTTTACTCGAATTTCACCACGTTCATAAAAAACTCCCTAATTTTCCCAATTTCTTAATTTTCTAATTTTTCATAATTTCACGAATTTAAATATTTCACGAATTTAAAAATAGCAGATATTACATTATGGTGCAAGCTAGGACTTATCATGTTAAAGGGGACATATAAGAAGGAATGTTACAAAGAGAAGAGTAGCAAATTTTCAAACTAGGGTGTCTCTAGTAAGGCACTTTCAATGGCATTCTGCTGGTTGTGAACTTGAATATCAAGACCTTTCTTATTCAGGGAGATTCCAAGATTGTTATATCAGCAATTAATTCAGGAAAAGCTAATTGTGTTGATGCTAGGAAGTACCTTAAGGACTGTTTATGGGGGTTACAGACATCAGAAGATGGAGACCATTCCATGTGTTCAGAGAGGGCCAAACAACCAAGGCAACAGTGCACCATGAACGTAGGGGAATACATCCTCCGTGGTTAAATCATGCTATATGGAAATATATCACTGGTGATGAGGTTGTAAGATCAATGTGATGATGCATACTTCCTGTATTCCTAAAAAAGAAAAAAAAGAAAAAAAAAATGAAGTTAGCAAGCTGACATTCTTAGGGAGGACTCGAAATATACCAATATAAAAAATAATACCGATCAATTAATTATGAAACAGGAAAAGTAGTTCCCATGTAATTTGTGGCACAGGCAATATGGATCATCACTCTTGATTTAGGCCGATAATAATATATTAGTAGGTAAGCTTGTCTTGAGAATCCAAAATAGATCAATTCTTCATTGTCAGGATGTGATGCTATTCTCACAAGAACGGGCTGAGTTGCTGTAGACCACCATAATGATGCTCGAAATTATAATCTGTGGTCACCAATAGGCCGAGGACTCCGATTAGTCCAAGCTTGTACCAGAATGTTCTATTTTAAAGCTGCTCATTCAATTAGACATCCTTTCTTTGTTCGATATCCATAGCTATCAAGGGAACTGCAAGGCTTGTTGGTGGGTCAACATGGTACAAAGTTAGCCTGTCTGTTGTTTGGATGGCAGTATACTGTCACAAAACCATAGGATGATGTTTAGCTGATTGTTCTTCGTAGTGAAACTAAGGAATAGTGGCGAAGGAGTAAGTGCTGAAAAATAAGAAACACATGCTAGTTGTAATATAATGTATGCCGTCCTAACTAGTCTTCCTGCATCATTTGATTTTTATCCCTCTCTTTAAAGCCGTGTTCACATGTAGAGTAGGAGAGGGGAACCAGGAGTGCACAATAAAGAAACACATGCATATGTTTGTTCAACTTTAATTAATGCCAAATTTTCTACTTGGAGCATCATTTTGTATCCTTTTCTTTGAGGCCGTTCTTGACTTCTCTGGGCAATCTCAAGAGAGTTATAACCTTTGCTAAGGCATTGATTTTGTCTTCTGATCAACAATCCTTAGTGGTCAAATTAATTTGTTTTGCACCATTATCAGCCATTCAGTTTTACATGCATGAAATAATAGGATTAATAATGAAAAACAAAGGTACATACTACTTGATCACAACATTTAAAATCAGTCACTTATTTACGCAATTAACTTCGTTGTCACCAGATTATTATTAATTGTTTTACTTATTTGAACATGGTATCATGACATGAAGCTGTACAGTCATTCAGCTATAATATTTAAAAGCTAACTAATGTCATATAATTCATGGTACAAAGGCCAAACATGAATACTATTGTGCAGAAACAAATAATGACAAGGACATGGTAATTGTAATTTGTAAGGGCATCATACAAGCACTTGATAAAATCCATGCTTGTGTATATATAATTAATGCCAAACATTGGGTCAAACATTCAACGTAGTCATTCATAGTATATCTCTAAAAGAGTCCCAATTTAATTTGTGAAGCAGTCTCTCTTTCTTACTATTGAAATTGAAAGGACGCTTCTCTAAAACTTTGCTATTGTCATGCTCCAGAATTGGTTCTTCCGCTAATGGTAGAGTTTCCATTTTCCATTTACTTAAAAGGATAATCCTTTAGCTTTGGAGATGAAACTCATCTGCAAGAGCTACTCAAGTGATAGAGATGAGTCCGGCACAATGAACAATAAAATAATCATGCGCATTGTGGTTCGTAGTAGGCGTATAATCATCAAAAACTTTAAACTAAATCACTAAATGTGATAGAGTGCGAATTATATATGAATGAAGGTGCGAACCTTGGGAACTTGACGAATGCTAAATAAATGAACACACACACACAATATATATATAAAAGAGCAGTCCTACACAAAGCTCCAGCGTATGCATGGTTCATGGCAGGGGCAGACCACAAGGATCTATAGTACGCAGCCTTACTATTAAGCGTTTTAATTAAGATTGAGCAATACAAACACATAAAACACAATAAATTTACGTGGTTCGGGCCAAGCTTGGCCTACATCCACAAGAAGAGGGGAGAATACGAAATTTCACTATAAAAAGGCAATTACATGGGATGATCTCAACACTAGTTTTTGCTCCTATTTATAGGAGTTCAGGGGAGTCCTAATTTAACTCAAACTCTATCTGATAGCCTTATCAGGTAGATTTGATAACCCTTATCTATTCATCCTTATCTGATAAGATTCCTTAATAGATTGTCCTTATTTGGTTCTAACAATCTCCTTCTGTTGGCAGGTTTCTTCAGGTGGTCTTATCCATATGGGGGTGGACATTATCAATTCTCCCGCTCCATCCACATGTCATACTTCACTAGTCTGAATTCATGCCTGCTATAGCACTAGTTTCTCATATGTTACCACCTTTCTTAGCATGTCTACTGGATTGTCATCACTGTGTATCTTTTTCAGTTTTAACATATGCTCTTCTGTCACCTTCTATATCCAGTGATATCGGAAGTCAATGTGCTTTGTGCGCGCATGGTACATTGAGTTCTTGATCAGGTCCAAAGCACTTTGATTGTCAAAATGTATCTTATATTATGCTTATATGATACTGAGCTTCTGGAGAAATCGCTTTATCCATAATATTTCCTTGCTTGCTTTAGTTATGACAATATACTTAGCTTCTGTTGTCGATAGAGCTACACACTTTTGCAACTTAAACTACCTAGATACAGCTCCCCCTGCAAAAGTGAAAAGAAACCCTGATGTTAACTTCTTCTATCAAGATCTCCTACCATATCAGTATATGCGTATACTTCTAGGATTGTCTCTGTACTTCCGAAACACAAGCACAACTAAGATGTACCCTTCATGTACCATAGTATCCAGTTCACGGCTTTCAAATGTTCCTTGCCTAGATTGGACAGAAACCCACTCACGACACCTACTGCATGAGGGATATCCAGCCTTGTGCACACAATCGCATCCGCTAAACTCTCAACTGCTAATGAGTAAGGAATCATGGTCATTCTATTTGTTTCCTATGGTGTTGAGGGACATGTTCTTTTGCTCAGTTTGAAATGATTGCCAAGTGGAGTACTGATTGGCTTGGCACTCTCCATGTTGAACCTCTTAATTACTCGTTCAATGTACTTTTTTTGTGATAGCCACAACATTCTTGCTTTCCTGTCATGTGTGATCTTCATCCCCGAGATCTATTGAGCTATTCCTAATCTTTCATATCAAAAGACTTATATAACTCCCTCTTCAACCTGTATAAAGTAGGAGAATGACAAATTTACCCTTGAGTAATCTTTACGAGTACACACTTTGATCTGCAGCTGTTCTTTTGAAACCTTAACTTGTCATGAATGAGTCAAACTTCTTGTACCATTGCCTTAGCTCTTGTTTAAGGCCATAAAGACTTTTCTACAATTTGAACACCAAATGCTTCTTCTGTTCAACTTCGAAACCCTCTAGTTGTTCCATGTTTATCTCTTCTTCTAAATCTCCATGTAAAAATGTTGTCTTTATATCCATCTGCTCAAGCTCCAAGTTTTGTCTTGCCACCAATCAAGGTATGATCCTAATTGATATCATCTTCACTACTAATGAGAAGATCTCATCAAAGTCAATTTCTTTCATCTGCTCAAAGCCTTTGATGACCATAGAGCTTTGTACTTGACTGATTCCCTATTGCTATCTCTTGTCACATTGGAGACCCATTTGTTCTTAAGTGCTCTTTTCCCTTAGGAAGTGTCATTAGCTCATATGTTTGATTTTTCTTTAATGGGCTAATTTTCTCTTGCATAGCTTACACCGCCCTTATCTACATGTGTTAGGGCTTGTTGAAAACTCTTTGGCTCCCCCTCATTAGTGAGTATAATATATTCTGATTTGGGATGTTTTTGTGATGGAATAAAAATACGTCCTCTTGTTGACATCTTTGGATGAACTTCTACTTCTAGCTAAGGAGTTAATTCAACATTTGATGTTCCAACATCTTCTGGTACAGAGGGCTGATGCTCCCCTACTCAAATTCCTTTGCCTCTGCTTCAACTTTTAGCATAGCTTCTAAGTCAGCCTATATGGGTGCTGAATCTGGTACTAGATTTGGAGTGCTAAATTTTTTTTTGTTAGCATTTCCTAATTCTTCGTAGAAATAATTCTTCTGAAATACTACATCTCTGCTTTAGATGATCCTTCTCTCTTTAGGGTCCCACAATCTGTATGCAAATTCTTCATCTCATTATCCGATGAAGATACAAAGATTAGACTTTAATTAAGTCTAGTTTCTATCTCATCTCCCTGGATATATGTGCAAAAGCTCTACACCCGAATACCCTCATGTGAGGATATGTCGCCTTCTTGTCAGTCCACTTCTGTTCTGAGACTTTGGTGATCTATTGATCGAGTAGTAGGTAGTCTTTACAGCGTCACCCCAGAATGGCTTAGGTAACTTAGTCATACTGAGCAACCATCTTACTCTCTCTAGAATGGTTTGGTTCATTCTTTCTGTTACTCCATTGTACTGTGGGATACATAAAACTATCTTTTTGAGTTGAATGACATGCATTGCTCAATATGCGCTAAACTCTTTTGAGGTGTATTCTCCTCCATTGTCTGCTCTGAGACACTGTAGTTTCTTTCCAGTTGGTCACTCCACAATCGTGTAGAAATTTTTGAAGCATTTGAATACATGTTCTTTATTCTTTATAAAATATTCCAATACCGTCCTAGATGCATCGTCTATAAAGGTTACAAAATATTTGTTCCCGCCCAGCAATTCTACTTCTATAGAGCCATATACATCTTAGTATGCTATACTCAAAGGTTCTTTTATTTTATTACTGGAAGAAGAGAAAGCAATTATGTGGTTCTTGCCAATAAACAGTAATTGCAGGGATTAAGAGCTATACCTTTGGCTATTTTGATGAGCTGCTTCTTTATATGTGTGAACAATCCTTTTTCTCTTATGTGACCGAGTCTTTTGTGCCAAAGATTTGGTGATCCTTCCTCCTCTACTGTGTTAAGGCTATCTTTAGATATTCTTGTGTGGGTCTTGTACAATGTACTGCATGTATGCCCTCTTACTATGATTATCGTACCTTTCATCAATTTCTATGTGCTGTTGCCGAATTAGTTAGAGTAGCCTTGTCTGTCAGGAGCTAAGACTGAGATCAAGTTTAGCTTGAGTTCCTATATGTGACGTACCTCCTTTAGCACTACTATGCAACCAATATTTGTCTTTATTTGCACATCACCAATCCCAATTATTCTTGAGGGGGTGTCATTCTACATCTTTACAGTGCCAAAGTCTCCTTCTTTGTAGGTGGTGAAGAAGTCATTGTGTAGAGTGGCGTGGTAGGAAGATTTTGTATCTATCACCCACTTTGCTTCACTCTTGGCCACGTGTAAACATGATTCCTCCTTAGTAGTGAGCAATGCTATGTCCTGGGTGATGGTGACTGGTGTTTCACCATTGTCCTCCTTTGGCTTGCTTTGTCCCATTTTCTTCTTGAGTTTATGACAGTCTTTCTTCATATGACCTAGAATGCCACAGTGGAAGCACTTGAATTGACCTCTAGGTTGACTCTTTGATCTGTTTTGAGTCTACGATCTCTCCCTTTGTCTATTCTTACTCCTCCCATTGTGCTTATCTCTTCCAAAATACTTATTTTCTGTTACCAGGGCATATGTTTGATTTGTACTGGCTTCTTTTCTTCTAGTCTCCTCATTGAATATGTCATCCTTGACCATAGTCATAGTCAATTTTTCTTCTGGAGTTGAGTTGCTGAGTGAAATTACTAGTATCTCCTAGCTTTCAAGTAGTGAACTTAGCAGTAGTAAGGCCTACCATTCATTTTCTGGTTGTAACACTACTAATCCTAGCTGATTTACCAAATTCTAAAATTCAATGATATGTTCAGCTACTATCATTCCTCTCTTTAGTTTGAGGTTTACAAGCCTTTTCATTAACAAGGCCTTGTTTAGAGCGGTCTTAGCCTGATACATATTCTCTAACTTTTTTCAGAGAATATAAGCCTTTTCTTCTTGAGCCACGTGATAAAATACACTGTGATTAATCCACAGTCTAATCTAACTATAGTTTTCTTATTCATTTTTATCAAGTCTTTTTCTGAAACTCTCTCGAGTCTTTTTTCCTGATCATTTAGTAGGTCATGAAGATCTTTATAGTATAAAAGATCTTCTATTCTAGGCCTGCACGAAATGTAATGAGTGGCATTTAATTTTATCATGATTGCAGCTACTATGTTTCCTCAACTGGTCTCTTCCATGGATTCCTAAACTTTGTTTCTACCTTTTGTGGGTAGAATTGTAAAAAATAGAGTGTATGGTTGAGTTCGGAACTGTCAAAAACCTTAGGAGGGGTGCTTTTGACAATTATGCATGGGTTGCCTCTATCAAAATTGAGGGGTGTTATTTAGGCATAGAAAGGGGGTATCTCAGTAATTTTGTATAGTATTAATTAAAATTGTAGGGGGAGGGCACCCTTATTAGTTTAAAACAATTTATTTGCAGCCCTTAGGGTTGTCTATATCAAACTGAGACCTGAGTTTTTAGCCACTTGATATAAAAGGGCAAAATAAAAAAACTCTAACCTGTTTTTCACTTTCCCTTCCCTCTCTATTTGACTGCGGTGATCTCTAGTGATTTTGCGATGATTCTCTGGGTTGTGGCGATCTCCTGCAAAGTGTACAGTTCTTCTTGCTCGCAAGTTGCTCGATGGTAAGTGAGCAAATAAGTTCCTTGCCCCTTTCCTTTTTTTTTCTTTCTTTTCTGATGGCCAACAATGTCCCCCAATGTTGTCAACTTTCATTGAAAGGGTCGTTGGCATTCCTCCTGTATTCACTAAGCTCTGATACCACTTGTTAAATGTTTTAATTAAGATTAAGCAACACAAATACACACACACACACACACACACACACAACACAGTAAATTTACGTGGTTCGGCCAAGCTTGGCCTACGTCCACGGGAAGAGGGAGAATACGAATTTTCACTATAAAAAGGCAATTACATGGGATGATCTCAACACTAGTTTTTGTTCCTATTTATAGGAGTTCAAGGAGTCCTAATTTAACTCAAATTCTATCTGATAATCTTATCAAGTAGATTTGATAACCCTTATCTATTCATCATTATCTCATAAGATTCCTTATTAGATTGTCCTTATCTGGTTCTAACAATCTCCTTCTATTGACAGGTTTCTTGAGGTGGTCTTATCCATATGGGGATGGATATTATCAATTACCTTGTATTTTGCAAAAGATAATTTCGTGAGAATGGAAGAAAATTCTGTTTTTTTAGTCCAACCTTAGCTCTTTGATCGAGCGAAATAGTTCGGTTTTGCACCATGACAACTTTGTTTCTCAAACTCAATAAAATACTTATTTTGCATCGAGTGACTCAATTTGACAAGGTGGGAGCGAAATTGGCTGTCAATTCGAGTTGTTTGGGCAAGTTTCAAGTCAACTCAAGCAAATTTTAAGCTGAACTTAATCTAAGCACTGTGGTTCCATAGAGTTGACTAAGCAGGGCGGCAAAACATACATGTACATTGCGTAGCCTTGAATGCGTCCCACTTAGATGCCCAGGGTTTCTGGAAGACTAACAAACATCAGCCACATTGAACGGTTAATTTATCAGCTTTCCTAGTTGATGTTGCGGCTATGCCAGTCATCCAAACTGCAATTTTGAACAATGCTCCAGTTACTTGCCGTCTGTAGTCGTTGATAAATGACTTGGAAGCCATGCTCAATAGTAAAATGAAAAATAGCAGACTCGGGACCATTCCCTCGACGTGTATCGTGTAATGCTGGAGTCCAAAATGAATCGATCAATGCAGCCAACTTCTTAAACAAATTGGGATAATCTTAGATAGTGACATTAGTTAATAAAACTTGGCTGACATGTTCATTGTTTATAGAGATGTCTATTTCCTTTCATTATTGACGACAATTATGAAATTTACAAACATTGAAAAGAAAATAATAACTGCCCCAGAAAGACCAATAACCTAGTGCCTTTCTGTGTAACACCATACTAGTGTGACCTAATTAGTATTAAGAAAGTTGAAATTGGCTTAACTTCCATATAATAATAATAAAAAAACCAATTGGCTTAACTTCCCTCGTAGTCGACTAGTAGGCTTCACATCTTTTGGTTGTTGTTTTCCTTCTGCAGAATTATATACAGGTTGCGAGCAACAACAGACACGACGGACAATGTCATTCCATGGCTAATCATTTTGTACCAAGTGTAGTGGAAGTATCAGGCCGTCTGTAATACTGCAGAACATATTTGCACTCCTCTGTGATATAATGGGAATCTTCTCCTTACTGCATGCATACTCATTTTAAGAGTCGAGTTGGATAATCGTCTGATTTACTCGACTCGGCAGTAAGTTGACTCACTCAACGAGTTTTGCTGCAAGGCAAAAAACGTTTAAGTTGGGCTGAGAAAACGCAAAGACCTCCCAAACAAAGTAACATATTTGAACCAACTCCCCTAGCAGTTACATACAAGTGAAAATTCAAAATATATGTAAGAAACAATAGAATTTTTTTTAAAACCATGGTGGAGTTTTCTATGTCATCGAGTATAGTATTTAACTCCACTTGCCCCACTTCCGGGTGGAGGCGAGTTTTCCACTGTACACTGTAGATCATGTTGCGCTTCAAAAACCATAGCTAATTAGAAGGAAAAGTAGTGGTGCCAATGGGGGATTTTTACATGTGCATTAGCAACTCATTCATCAATCACACATTGAAAATTCTATCCACTCCGGAAACAATGGAGCAGTATAGACATAATATTTGTATATTCATCTGCAACTAGTTAGATGGAACCACCCACACAAGTGAATCATGTGGGTGCCGGGATGGTATTAGAATGAGCCAGTCACTATTGATATTGTTTCCTTTCTGGCAATTAGTGATCGCGTCATGGACAATATCTTAAAACGGTGGAAGTTGAGATCATTGAAATAGCTTGTCTCTTAGCCCGCTGACATTTTAGAATTGAAAATATGGGCATGCACCTTGTGAACTTTTACCTTTTGAGGAGCATTCCTGTTATATTGATCTTCAAACAATCTGAATATATATATTTTTGTTACATTTAACTATGGACATGCTAAACCCTACGTGACTTTTGTAACAAGCTAAGAATTATAAAGCAAACTATTCCTTACCCACAATTTTAAATCTAATTCCTAGCTAAAGTGAAAGGCGACAACCCAAACCTCGACAAAGCGTATTGTAAGAAGATGTTAATTTGTCTATGAGCAATTGCACTAGATACTTGTTGGCAGCCCTACGTGGGCTTTCTTACCTTTTCCTTAGAACTTGTTCACCAGACACTTAGCCATTTATAAAGTAAATGACAAATATGAGACATCAGAAAGCCCAATACAAGCAGGACTAAAGCTTTACATCTTATATTGTCTATTGCACGGCGTCAAAACTCAAAATATGAACACAATGCAAATTTTTCCAAAAAAGAGTCTACAATATTTCTTGACGTGGATAATAAGGGGAGGTTATTTTTAACCTGTTTTGGTCATAAAATAAGAAAAATCTAAAAGTCGGCAAAAAGCGAATGAGTCATGCATACAAACGAGGACTACCCCAAACTGCTTTGACGCTGCCACTTTTTGCTTGAGTGCGGTTCATTTTGATGCCATAGTCTATTGCGTTAGAAATGAAACTGAGCTTCAAGGATAATTACAAACTGCTAGGATGTTGCCCTGTATGCTCGTTCAAATTAACCTAAGGAGAATTTATATTAATAGTGATAATGATAGGAATAAGTAACAGCCAAATGGGCCTACGCGACAATAAAGGCTTGGATCTTCTAATGAAGATTCTAGGTGTTTAGACATTAAAATATTTTGCTTGTTGGCAGCTTGCACGCAACATTAGTTCCCCATTGGAAGCTAACAGTATCATTGAGATAGGTGATAGGGAGGCATGTCTTACGCGTTGTCCCAAGCAAGGGACAAATCTGTATGTGTGTTCATTTAGATGAATGACTTAAGCCTTCACAAACAAAAAAATCAATATCAAAATAAAGTTTAACATCAACAAATACGAAAGCTTTTCATAGGGGAAACGTAGAACTAAAGAAATTAAGGCAATGATATAAAGATAATGCAAAAATAAATAAATTCTTTGGATGGTGAGTGGTCTTGGACCTCCAAGTTAGATGTTAATCAATATACAAAGTAGGACAAAAGTGACGATGAAAGATGGAGTAGCAAAAGGAGGCAAAATAGGAGAATGATAATGGCTTATTCTCTTCTTGGGCAGTCACTGTACTAGTTGACTGGTTGGTTATTATGCGTCAAATAGCATTATTCTTGGCGTAGGTCTTAGAGAGTGTTAATGCATCCGTTTCGCCCTCTTTTTTCTTTTCTAATGTCACTGCACTGGAAGGCCTTTGCTCGTGTTAATACATCTGGTTAGAAAACAATACAAGTTAAATTATGTAGGTAGTTCGAGGCCTTTTCCCTCTTGATCGGAAAGGGAGGCTTGGTGAGTTCGTAAGTTGGACTAGAGTTAGGAAAGTTTTAAAGAGTAGATAAACCTTAGGAGAGAGAGAGAGAGAGAGAGAGAGAGAGAGAGAGAGAGAGAGAGAGAGAGGGCCTCAATTTGAAAATGATTAGAAGGGGCAATGCGTGAAACAATCTTTTGGATGACAAACTATGGCAGTTTCATGTGGTAAGGTATTTACAATTTATAATTCAAGACTTTGAAAATATTATGGCATTGGGTTGTTGCCTCTGTTCATTTTGGTGGCATTTATGGGGAGTGGGGTAAACATTAAGGCACAAGGGATAAATGCGTTAATAAATATTTAAAGTTACCTTCAAGCACCTTTAGCCAAACTCTCAAACTTATGGAAAGAAATGGGACATGTAATGTGACGACCTGGGTTTTTCTATGCATTTTTCAAATGCAATAATTAATTCCTATGGCTAGATCCATATTTGAAAAACAATGCAATGCAGCGGAAAAATGTTTTTGTTTTAAACTCATTTTGAAAACCCTGAGTGTCATTTGCTTTCACAACAACCAAAGTAGGTTTGAAAAATATTGTAATCATAAATGTCTTCCCAGGTCTACCGAGTCACAGCTCACAGCCCAACTGTAAATAAATACAGATACATGTCCAAAGGAGTAGAGAGTTTACTTACATTCATCTTGTCTCTTCTTCAGTTACTTGATCGTTGCGCTAACATGTTCCTGATGCTTCTTCTAATTCTGTGTGGAGTTAATCTGGAAAAATAATATATTAGGGTGAGTATTTCTCATACTCAGTAGGTCATCTGATACTACTGTTTTGAAAACATGGTATGCTTCAAGCATGGTTCTATAAGCTTTTTTATGTAAAACATTAATGATTTATTTTGCATAAGCATGCATAGTTATGCATAAAATATAAGCTTATTGATGCGATTTTAATCATGGAATCCATATACAAATCACATCATATGAATATGACTAAAATAGAAATCAATAGGTCCATATACGAAGATTTCGGCAAATGCATCAAACCAGCAAGCCACGTAGAACTCATGAAAATCTTAAAATAGTCATCATTCAAACATATGCTAGTATCATGCACATCAGTCTCGCGGCGTACATGTCACGCCAACTGGTCACGAGTACTCGTATACAACCATCTCAATGCTATATGCATATCAATCACACCGAAATCATAGGGTCACTATGCTCACGACCAGAACTACTCTGAATCATGTGTCTTCGATATCTAGAGACTAGTCCACCATAGCCTCCACGACGACTATGGATATGTTCCCGAAAGGGTGCCATGAACACCTCCAGTGGTCGTCCCTGTTTACCACAGCAATCAGGGAAGGGACAATGCCATTGTTGGGAGTGATACCATCCACCTTTTTGGTGGTAGAGGCCGGGAGGCCAAACCCGTACCCCTCAGCATAGTGCCCACTAGGCTCAATAGCCCACAAACATACATAATCCAAATCTCAAATCAACATAAATCATGCAATTTATGCATTTGTTTTCAAAGTATGCAAGCATGACATGCAAAGTCATAACCCCGCTTAGAAGCCTGTCAGCTCTCTCTAGCCTGCCCTCATTGGCCAAGGCTACACTTCTCAAAACATGCTTGTATAAGAACATCATATAAATCATGCACACAATTTTGTACGCTCATATAAGAATATCATATTTTAAAAGCATACTAAATAAGGCAATGGAGTCAAGTACATTTGGAAATGCATAAAAACATAGCAGTATCAGATTACCTACGAATTAAGTAGATTTGGAAAAACATAGCAGCATCAGACAACCTACCTCGATTGTCATCACTTAGTTGGTGTCCCTCTTTCAGTTGAGTCCTAGAGTACCTTTATGGCTCATGTATATCATTTAAACATGAAAAATTGGATTTTTAGTGTTACATGTCACGGAAAGGCCAGCTTTTGTCCATGCGGGCCCTGCGCCCACGGTTCCCGGGACGCGCGTGTGCCCTGGTTGAACTAGGACTAGCACCTGCACGTCATGTGTACCCAAAGGCCGCGCCAGGGACTGTGTTCGCATGCCACATGCATACCCAAGAGACGTGCTATGATGTGCGTACTGGATGGCATCGCATAGACGCGTCTTTGGAGCAGGCGGTGCACCTCAGCTCCTGGGCGCTTGTGTGTCCCGGTCGAAACTGGGACTGCGCCCGCACGCAATGCGCATGCACTAGTGGCACCAGAGGTCGCGTCACTCATGTGCGTCCCCGTGACAATTGGATTTGATGGGTTCCAGAGGAAACCCGTCTTCTCTGGTTTCCATGGCGTTTCCCCAGCCGGAAAATACCCAAATCCGGCGTGGATCTGGACCAGGAAAAGAGGAACCTATAGAGGAAAGGGTGGGGATTACCTGGGTGGTTTGGGAGAGTGCCCATCGCTAGTGGGTGCACCCTTTCCCGCTCTGAAACTCCATGTCGCCAGAAAACTCGAAGATGGGAGAAAACCCCAACTTCCGATGAGGCCAGAGGAAGAAGAGGGTAGGTGAAGAGATGGGAGTGGCCCGCCTATAGGGATGACTCGAGCCTGGCCAGAATTTGCAGGGAAAACCGAGTGAGGGTTTTTCTATTTTTGTCGGAAACCCCAACCCCAAATAGTTGAGAAAATGTGATTCGAAGAGGAGGGAAATAGGGCTTTTTATAGAGGGTGAAAGGCGGTGCCGCCATTTGTTGCTGCCCTTCAGAGGCGGTGGTGGAAGCCTCTAGAAAAATTGGGAGAGAGGGCTGGAGAAGGAAGAAGATGAGGAGTGCCGTTATCAAAACGGTCCCCTGCGATTTTCGTCCTTTTTCGTTTTTAAATACAAATTACAAAATTGCCCCTAATCTTTAAACGGCCGTAACTTCTTCATACGAACTCCGTTTTTGGCGTTCTTTAAGGCGTTGGATTCCATTTTTCTACTAGAATCTAATGGTATCAAGTTTTCTTACAAATTCCTTCATTTAATATTTTAAATAAAGTAAAACATTTAACACGGTTCATTTCCTATAGAATGTCCAATTCATTTTTGTTAAATGGATGCAAAAATAGCGTAAGTTGCTCGAGGCATTACATGTAAGAGCCTCTTTGATCCTCAATTATTCATTAGATCTCTCTAATTAAAGATAAATCCAGTGAAACATATAAAAGTTTACAGATATCCGCTTGTCCTTTTAAAATCTATGGATATGGATTGAATATATTTGATATGTGGATAAAAATGGACCAAATCAATTTGATCCATTAAATTTCAATCTACATGGATATATTTGTAGATATCCATTTAAAAGGATATTTTGAAATTTAAATTTAATTAATAATATAAACTATGGATCCTAAATTCTTTTAAAAGATCTAAACCATACTATCCTAAAAATAGGTGATCTACAAAAAATAGTCACATTTGGATGCTCCTAACCCCTCATTTCATTTCTCTGAAAAAAGAAAAAAATTGGTGGCTCTAATTTTCGACTACTATTACTTAAGTTATAAGAATCTACTAGTCTTGAAATTTTGTAACTAGCATATTTGCAGCATTTTGAACAATATTAACTGTTTTAAAGAGTCAATATTTAAGATTCCACATTACTTACGCGGGATGGACGGATAGTCCATAAATTTATGATCCACACTCAAAATTGATACGGATTGGGTTTTATTGATCTGCCATCCATATCTGATCCTTATCCATGGAGATAGGTGGAATTCAATATGTTTATCCATTTTGCTGGTAAAAATTAATGGCAATTACATTATCAATTAATTAAGTGGGTTTATCACTATCAAAGCTAGTTGGCACATGCAATTCCATTTTCCTTTTCATAAAAATTCTTTGTAAATATTTGAGAAATCCATAGTACCAAGTCCTCCCTTAGAGTACACGCTCAAGAGGAGTAGTACTACATGCTCCTTTTTCTTTATAGCAAATCTTTCTTCTTCTTTTTTTATATTTTACCCACTCATCATGTTAGAAATGACTTTAGTTAAGTTAAACGTCAAATTTCCAGCCCATTAGATGTTTTCAGCATATATTCTTTAAGTAAAAAATCATGAACATCCATTTTTATTTAATTTTTTAAAAAAACCTAAAACAAGTTGTTAGGATCGTTGTGCCCCAAAGCCTTGTAATAGTGTGGAGCAAGAAAGGGTCTCTCACCTAGGTGACCAGGGTGTGTGTGTGTCTACCATTAAAAAAGAGAGAGAAGTTTGTAGCATCATCCAAGTGCATGGATTACTAATAGACCGCCTATCTTGATATTCTAAATATAATGAACAGCTTAGATCTAAAGAAAAAGGTTTTATCTTGCATGGGAAAAGGGGTACCTACTTCTTTCTCTCATCCTGATATGTGTACTCTTACCAAAACTCAATACTACGGACTAGAATGGGGTTAGCTTCCAAATGAGATAAACGGATCACTTTCATTAGGAGCTCAATCTTCGTGGGACTTGGGACCCTCTTGGCCCAAACCAATGTCTTATCCCTACTTCTTTATGGGAAACTAAGGTAATTGTAATAACAACCAAATCTTGCATAATTACATGGAGTACCACGAAGATGTAAACAAAATGCAAAGAGTCAGCCACTGAGATGAAAAGAAAGACAAAATAAAAGAATAAGGATTACAAGAAAGAGAAAGTAGGGACAAGGAAAGGTTCTCAGTCTCTTTGGGGAGCATTTATCTTGATTGATCATAGGGTTTAAAACAGTGTTTATGTGAGGTAGACATCTCGAAAGTTTGTGAACAAAAGAGAGGAAAATTTATTTAAACTACGCTCTACAAGACCCTTGTTGCCTTCTCTCTCCTTCTTTTCGTTAATAGTTGTTGAAAATAGAGGCTAGATGGTTCAAGAGTAGAAGATAGTGGAAAGATTAGGTAGATGATTATAACCTTCTTCCCTTGAACCATAAATAGAGACCAGATGGTTCAAGAGTAGAAGATAGGTAGAAGATAGTAGAAAGATTAGGTAGCTGACTACAACCTTCTTTCGCTTGAACCATACGACCTACATAGGCGCCCTTCGAGAGCAAAGTGATAAACGTAGAAATCAGTATCCAGTCAGCTACCTAATCTTCCCACGATGCTTGGATTGAGTGATAGACAATCCAAAGCTCCTACATATGTAGGGTTCAGGGAAGGAGCTGACCACAAAGGTCTATAATAAATAGCTTTACTTTGCATTTTTGCAAGGAGTTGTTTCCATGCTTTGAACCTGTAATCTCAAAGTCACACGGCAACAACTTTACCGTTGTGCTAAAGATCTCCTTCCCAATAAGAAAATAAATCTAGTGATGGATATATGCACCTCATCTTTTCAGTATAAATCTCTTGAAATGCTTGAATTACCTCTGTACACCTCTTAACTCCGATGACTACTGGACCATCGAACCCATGACAATAAGTATCGGATTTCATGTTTGCCGGATGATCCTAGCCCCTTGATCTATCTTGTTTAATGATGGAGATACCTCCTAGCAGTTTAACTCCAAGGAGACCACTAAACCTGTAAGAAAATGCTTTCGAGAAAGTGCACTTGTTTGCTCAAGAAAAAAGCACACGTTTTTAGTTCAAGCACACTTTTTTAGGCTCGCCTATGTCATCAATACTACTTTTGTCTTAAATGGACAGTCCTAAACCCTTCATCCAACAAGCCCGCTTTAGGTTTTTCTCAAGAAACTGTAAACTACTTATATTTGGTGAATTTTAGCCGACCAACGAAAATATCCGTTTGACATGAGACGAGGGTGATATATCAGCTATTGGTAGCGTGCAAGTTTATCAGTATGAATTTGTATGAATTTATGCAAAAATTTACCGGCATGGGCCCATAAAATATGCTTCTTCCTTGATAAGATAAACTGCCGTGGCAGTCGGACTAAATAATGGTTTCACGCAGGAAAGCTCAACCGCTAGCCTTCAAGGATGTATAATGGACGCTACTTTACTAGAATGCATTTAACAATCCTAAGCTTCTGATTTATTGTCTCTAGAAAATTAAGAAGAGAATCAAAGTATATCACAGCCCTCCACAAATTAAAGGCTTCTGTTATTCCCACGGTGGAGAAAGTTCTACATGATCATCAAACAGAGTTCTAAAAGATAAACGGTTTGGACCACTGAAAGATGTATCTCACTTCGGTAAACTAAAATTCAATTCTGACAACCACCAATCAAGCATGACTTGTTGTAGAAGTTATGCAGAAAAGTTCAGCTGATAATTCCAAGAGGCTCCGTTTGGATACAAATTCGCAACTTTTGCCCTTATTCTGACCCCAACAGAAAGCTTTTAAGTTATATGCGTTTGGCAACACTTGTCTCTTTCTCTCCTTGTTGTTAAAGGCTATCCTTATCATGGAACTGAACTTAAGTGGACTACAGATCCGACAACGGCAGGGTTTCCGTAGCTGGTGATTGCCGGATTTAGATTTTGGGTGCTAGCTTTTTGTCGGGGTGAAGGAGATTCAGGGTGCTAAATTTTTATCTGGGTGATGGAGATTCGGGTAACGGCAAGGTTTCCGCAGCCGGAGATTCCTAGCGCTAGATTGAATCGGGGTGAAAGAGTCATCCAGATCCGGCGACGGTAAAGTTTTTGCTGCAAAGGTCACCAGAGAGAGAGAGAGAGTCATCTCAGTTAGGCGGAAGGATCATTTGCTACATGTTAGTGTATTAAGCAAGCTGAAACAAGACCCAGGTGCAGGTCTAAGTATTTCGCCGCCATGATAGCACATCTCCATAAGCTTCAAATGCATGGCATAGACTTCGACCTGTGATGCTGAACGAGAAGATGCGACTCCAGAACATGATTAAGCTTGGTGAAAATAAACCTGCTGGTACATAACAAGGATGCATACTAGAGCACATTGGCTTTGTCATCCCGGTGCTATTCATTGCAGCGACTGATCAAATTATTCTTGACTGTAGCTAATGCGATCTATTCTTTCACAAGATTTTACGACCTCCAAGCTGCATGGTGGTTACCTCAGATTACTTGGACTGGAAACTTGGGAGGCTTTTCCACATCTCTTTGGCAAACAAGATATCAAGAACCTGGCTAGGATAACATACAACTAGACC